>CM051518.1:75326177-76788677 GCA_028015205.1 Mytilisepta virgata | reverse complement strand
AGGGTTAGGTTAGGTTAGGGTTTGGGTTTAGGTTAAGGCTAGGGTTAGGATTATTTTAGGGTTAGGGTTAAGGTTAAGGTTATGGTTAGGTTACGGTTAGGGTTATGTTTAGGGTTAGGGTTAGTGTTAGGTAAGGGCGAGGGTTAGTATTAGGGTTAGGGTCAAGGTTAATGTTAGGGTTAGAATTAGGTTAGGGTTAGGGTTAGGGTTAGGGTTAGGGTTAGGGTTAGGGTTATGTTAGGGTTGGTGTTAGGGTTTAAGTTAATGTTAATGTTAGAGTTAGGGTTAGTGTTAACGTCTAATAAACGGCTACTATATGTATGACATCTGCCTGTCAAGCTGCTAGACTGATCATCCTGGTTAACAGAATAATAAATTTGGGCAAAGACGTAGAAGTGACCACCAGAAGTGCTGAGCAGCGAACTGTGTTGTCCGAATGAACAGACAAAAGCAATTCTCGTCACTATGACGTCACAATCAAACCAGCCAATGAAAGGCTTTTAACGAAGGTTTTGTTTTATTTTGGCCGTTGTTCGAAGACCATCAAACAACACACAAACGATATATCAATGGAATCGAAAACGCCCCTCATTTATTTATTGGTTCCTACTAGATATTCAATACCTGTGGAACTTTTTAACGGCGAAGCAAAACCAGAAAGGAACAGGAAAATTCTTCCAATTAAGGTCAAGAGAACCAAACGCTTCGAAATTACTACTGGAGAACCTAACAATGCAAGACTTAAGGGAAAATGTCCAAAATGCCAGGTGGAAAAGAATGCTCCGGACTTCTACAAAAATTTGAAAATGTTCAAAGGTTGTATAATGATTGACAACGAGTGGAGAAAACAACAGAGACTTCATCAGAAAATTGAACTCTGCAAAAC
This sequence comes from Mytilisepta virgata, assembly GCA_028015205.1. Classification (NCBI taxonomy): domain Eukaryota; kingdom Metazoa; phylum Mollusca; class Bivalvia; order Mytilida; family Mytilidae; genus Mytilisepta; species Mytilisepta virgata. The sequence goes on along the minus strand of CM051518.1, from coordinate 76,787,791 downwards.
AACGATCTCGAAAATAATATTTTACCAGACGCTTAACCAAACAAATCATGGAGAAACACCTGAACAACGGAGGCAGCTCATTCGAACATCGAAGTAAAGACGTCTTAGAAAATGCATTACCTGTGAATATGTGGGTACCGGTCCCAGTAAAACTTCAACTTAGTGCGTCACAAAAAGAATACACACGATGTGGAAGAGTATTCGACAGAGTACCGTGAATCTGATTCAGCCGCAGGCACCGCCACAAAAGCCGATAACGAGGAATCGGAACAGAGCAGTGACAATGGATGAGGCCCCGATGAGGATTGTGAACAGTCCACATGGAACGTCATTATGAACAGAACATTTCAAGTACATCATCCAGAGTACAAACAGAAAGTAAACGATCTAGTCGAGGGCGAAATGGATGATGACGAGGCGCGGCTAGGAAGCATACAGAGACATGTTTGAACCCTACAGATAGGAAATGACCAAGCATTACCTCAGACTGGTGTTTTGGCAGCAAGACATGAATAAAGACCCAGAACATTAAAAGATCAGGACAACGGCTAAACTATGGAGAGACGAATACGACTACGACGTAAAAGAATCATGGGAATATGCCGTCGAAAACAAATATCTGCTTAACCGTGTACTGAGCGACTACGATCTACCAATAACTGAAGACAACAATGACCGCAAAAACCTCAAGAAAGAAAAGCTCGGTAAAAGGGGAGGTAGACCAACCCAGCAAATGAGCAGCGACTAAGAATGAAAAAAAACCCCGAGAACAATAGAGGTCTACGACAACTCCCGAAATTTCCGGTTAAAAAAGACCGCAAAACCCTCAAGAAAGAAAAGCTCGGTAAAAGGGGAGGTAGCCCAACCCAGCAAATGAGCAGCGACTAAGAATGAAAAGAACCGTAGAACAATAGAGGTCTACGACAACTCCCGAAATTTCCGGTTTAAAAAATGGCGCGGAAGCTTCTTTTTAAAAAAAACTGGGAAAAATTCATGATTTCCGGTTGAGAATGCGCACGAACCATTTCCGGTATCTTTTTTTTCTGTTTCGCCATTTCCGGTGACGTCATTTCCAGTCAATTCCGGCTCCACCACGTCCATGATGAGAAATCTCCAAATTGTATTGCTAAAAATGTCTCCCTCGAGATAATGACATCTCTTGATAATCCACGTCAAAAAGTATTAGTGGGAACAATCTTTCGTCTCCCTTTGGATTATCCTTATCAATAAATAGTCTATATTATTTGATAGATCTGTAATCAAGACTCTGTTAATCTTTTTTTTTAAATCAGTTATTCAATTCAATCACTCGTTAAATTACATATAGATATTTTATAAAATAAGATATTAAAGTGTCATGTATTGATCATACATTTTATCATAACACACACTAAAAGCAAAGTTTTAAAAGATCAATACCCAGCCAATATAGACTTATCAGACAGTATGTATACAATTAAAATTCAAAACAATATCTATACACATAGTCAACATATGCCAAATCTAAATTCAATCTTAAGAACATGCTTACCCTTCCGGAGCACTCTCGTTTTTTAATAGCAGTTCGCACCGTAGTGTTTTAGTTTTTGTACTGTCTTGTTCTAGTTTTGTTTTAGTTTATTATACATTTTTTTATTTTTTAGGTATACATGTATCCTTGTGGCGTTTGTTTGTTGTGTTCAATTCTCCTGACTTTATTCTTGCACCTCGAATTTGTGGACTTTCCCCACTGCTTTGTCGCTTCGGTATTCTTTTGCCGATATTTAAAGATTAAACAGGAAACCATATTTAAATAATTGCTTTAAATTTGACTATAATACTATAAAATCATCTAGTTGGTAATCTACGGTACCGGCGTGAAATACACAATTTCAATTTGCTGATATATTTATCCTTAGACCAATTAGCATCTTTACCTCTCAAATGTCCATCCGGGATTTCTGCTTTAACTTTGTGTCAGTTTCATTTTGAATCAATGTATGATTATTGGTTGCCACCTTTTCCATTTGAACAACAGATGAGACGTGAGTTATGCAAAAATGCATTTACAGTGCATTCTATCTATTATTAAATGTTCTTCTTTAAATTAATAAATTATTGATATGAAGAATTTGAGTTAATCATGTTTATAGGGTCCGGGTTTCGACTATATAGATTTAAATATGTTTCATATTTTAATCCTATGTGTTGAAAATTACAGAAGCGGGACCATTTCCTCCTAAATTTGTTTCACTTATAACTGTCAATTTAAATGTTTAAAACATTTTACAATTTCATTTGTACATAATGGTTAATAATGCTCAATAATGTATATAAAGTTTTCGCTAACAAAAAAAAAATAATGTATATTAAGTTTTCATTTACGCTACAAGCTACATTTTCATTTGCGCCATTACAGGGAAATAAAAAGATGATAACTGTAAACTGTAATATATTATATGATATTAGTATTATTCTTAATTGAATTTATTGGATACGTTTACAACAAATGCGACAGTTTTTTGGTAACAAAGAGAAATTTAATATTTAATCACTATCATGTCACAATTTTTTTTCCATATTTAAAAGCTATCAACTGGGGCAGTTCAAGCAAGTTTGGGGGGGGGGTTGTTTTGTTTTGGTTTTTTTTTCGGCTTGTTTTTTGTTATTTATTTATTATTTTTCCTGATTTTTCTTATTCTTTTTTGCCACGAAAGACAACATTTACTTTAACAAGAAATGTTGTATACATGTACTTCATTACTGTTTGTGGTATTTAGTACCCTTGCACTTAACAAATATCTTATTTTATTTATAAACGAGAACACTACTGTCCGAATCGACAATGATACCCGCACCCCCTATACGTAGTTGGGGCAATTATACCTATAGTAAAAAATATATAACCTTATTTCCATCCAAAGTAGTATGCAATCATTCTATAAAGAAATTAAATCAATAAACCTAATGAAAAATGAAAAAAAGCTTAGATCACAAGCTTAAACTTCCATTTTTTTCAATATGACCCGAGTTGGCCACTGATTTAAAAATCGAAATTCTAAATCCATGAAAATGGGGTCAAAACCCTAATTTGGCATGCAAATTAGAAAGACCACAATAAAAGGAACATGTGTACTAAGTTTCAAGTTGATGTGACTACAACTTCACCCTAAACTACCTTCCCCAAAAACTTTAACAAGATTCGGACAAACGGACGGACGGACGGAGACAATCGCTACATCCTCGAACTATGTTAAATTTGCATAGTCGACTAAAGAAGCCATTACCACCAACCAACATTAATAAATCCAAAATTATCAAAAGACTTCTAATGGAATGTTTGATCTAATATATTTTCTGTTTTTTGATCAATTACAAAAACATATCGACCAAACTTCACTCAACATTTCATCAAACGTTCCCATTAAGTGACAGAATCAAAGCATCAACAACCTTGATAAAAGAGAATTTTAATTCTGAGTGGAATCTATTATTGGAGTCGTATCTCGTTACACGACATATAGCTTCTTAATGGAATCTAAATCTATGGAAAAATTATTCCGGTATTTGATTTCAGCAATAAATTACGTATATGTTTGCAGGACGTCTGTTGATAGCTTTTTTTCAAATGAGACAAGCATGAGAATTAAAGATAAGATTATGACTACAAATTATAGCTACTGTCGTGAACAGTATTTTCAATTTATATTTTGTTGTATAATTTTAATTTCATTTTAACTGCAAAAATTCCTATGCGTGTCTATAACTGTATTTTTTCATCTACAGGGTCTTGTTTCACAAAAATTCCCTTGTGTGATCTGATTTCCGGTTTTCAAAATGTCTTTGTTCTATTGACGTCATGGAACCAGTCTTGATCTTAGTCGTATGAATGTTTGTGAAACTGGGCTCTGGTAAGTAACAGGTGACCTGCCCAAGTCCACAATTAGTTCGAAATTTGCGTTGTCCACAAATACAATCCCTCATATGAACTTATTTTCGGCCCCTTATTAAAGAATTTTTAAATGGTTTTTGTTCTAAATGCATAGTAGAATGTTCAAAGATGATGTTTTAATAAGTTTGAATGAGCTGTCAAAAGTAAAAGTGGTAGTTTAGTCAGATGGAAAAGGGTCAATATTTAGGGTGTCATCTGCTGTCTTTAAGAATTCTTCTACCCTATGAGATATGTTTGACAATATTTTGTGTTAGTACTGATGATTTGTTTTTATTTCTTTTTTTAATTTTGATATTATGACAGAAAGTAGTGTACTTTCCTGTGGCACCGTTAAAGTCCACAATTCCTCTAAAGTCCACAACACCGCTAAAGTCCACAACAAATTTCCGCTAAAGTCCATAACGCCGCTAAAGTCCACAAACTTTCCGCTAAAGTCCACAAAATGACCTCCGCTAAAGTCCACAAGAAAAAGTTCCGCTAAAGTCCACAAAAAAACGCCGTTAAAGTCCACACAGTTCTTTCCTTTGTTATTGAAAAAATAATTCCTTTCTTTTTATCCCGGTATTATAGTAAAAAGCATGGACTTTTGTTCTTGGCAGTTTTTTCTTATCGATCTGATTTAGATATTTAATAAATGAAGATTACATGTATCTGCAGAAGATTTTGATCCTCATAATTTGATCTATCATGTATTGTGAATTTTTGTGAATCAACATTTATGATTTTGAAAAAGAGCAGTCTAATGTCGCTACAAGGCAGCACTCGCACCCGCAAAGTGGAAAGGAATTAATATAAGTAGCAAACTTGTTTTTCAATCCACTATGAATAAATTTGTATAAACTACCATTTATGAAAAGTTATCTGGTTCTATCTATAAACATAAGATCGAAACCCATTCAGTTTCTGTCATGCTTCCCAGCAGCAAAAACGGTCCATAAGCCTCAAAGATAGACTTCAAATCATAATGTTCACGTTTGAAATCACAATGATAATAAATTTTAAAATTCCACAATTGCAGAATATTTTGTGGTGCTAAGCAGATTTCGTTCACTGATTGGTTTGTATGTTTGTTTGGTTTGCTACAAGAAATAGATATTTGTTTGAGAATGTGTTGAAGACGATTTGAAAAAAAAATGTGTGGATGCTCTTCATTGTGTTTTACCAATGACGAGTAATAGAATTAAAGGTTTTATTTCAACCATGATATATGTATATGTTGTAGGGTACTGTGAAAACAATTTAAAGTTGTTAGTTTGATTATTGCATTGATCAATGTTAAATTCAACTGATTTGGTACATGGGGACAGGACATTTGTTTTAGCTCTCCAACAAATGGAAGTTTTCGCTTTTTTCAAAAATCTGTTATTTTTTTCCTTTAATTTCAATTATTTCGTGTTTCAATGTATAATATAATTCAACATACATTTAACTGTACTAGAAATAACTTGTATTTGCTATTTGCTATCAATTCCAAGTTTACTATCCGCAGCGGTCACTGATATATGATATATACCTCTATGATTTGATCTGTGTGTTTAGATACTATAAGTATGCATGTACTTTATTTTATTTGGTGTATGGTATACTTGTTAGTGAATTATATTTCAAATTGGTTTATCGCATACTTGTATTTGTCCGTACGGCAGGTGTCCTTGGACATTAACCATGTGTATAGAGCTTTATATAATATATCAGTGACCGCTGCAGATAACAGATTTTTGAAAAGAGGGAGGACCAAAACAAATGTCCTGTCCCCAATACCTATAGTTTGCTGTGTTTTAGATACATGTCCTTACTTTAAGGATAGTGAATTATATTTGGTGTATGGTATATTTGTAATTATAACCTAAAGGAGATTTTGTATAATTGCCAATGAGACAACTCTCCACAAGAGACTATAATGACAAAGGAATTAACAACTATATCTGTCTGAAAAGATTTATCTAACCTTGACTTCATGCAAATTGATAATTGAAATGTTAATTTGTTGAAATGCTTGAAGTAAAATCTCTCTGTTTGAAATTCAATAATAAACACTAAGTCTAACACATGCAAAACATTAAGTGTGTTAAGTCTTGTTATAATACGTTCAATATACAGATTCCTCAGAACGTTATTCCGATAGCAATAATCAATACAAAAGTTATTCCGATAGCAATAATCAATACAAAAGTATTTGATCTAGAATTGTCTCATTCACACTCAGTCTACATCTCTGATTTACACCTGTTGCAAGTACATTGGGTCCAGATGATGTTACTGTTCACCCCTTTTAATTTTTCCGAGGCAATACTGTTTACAAAATTCTAATTGGAAGTTATTTTTTATATAGATAACTTCTAACTATCTATTCCGTGCCATCTTAAGTCAAAATTTTAGCTTTGTTTTGTTATGTTGGCAAACTATATTAAGTCGAAAAAAAAATAGCTGGAGGGGAGGGCATGATACATCACCATGACCCAATCTTCCTATGCTTATGTTAAGTAACAATTTAATTAAATCTAAAAAATCTTCTTCATACATTCTTTGTCGAATTTGTTGTATTGGCATGTCTTTCAACAGCAACATCAAAAAAATGTGTGGACTTTAACGGTGTTTTTTTGTGGACTTTAGCGGAACTTGTTCTTGTGGACTTTAACGGCGTTTTTTTGTGGACTTTAGCGGAGGTCATTTTGTGGACTTTAGCGTAAAGTTTGTGGACTTTAGCGGCGATATGGACTTTAGCGGAAATTTGTTGTGGACTTTAGCGGTGTTGTGGACTTTAGAGGAATTGTGGACTTTAACGGTGCCACACTTTCCATATGAGATTTTCAAGATTGGGCAGGTGCGTTTGTTTTAATTCAATTTTATTTTAATATGAAAATGCACCATGAATTAATTGTGGTATCGGACCACCTGTTTGTCCAATGCATTCAATGGACATTAAGGTTTGTTTCAAACATTTTTTTTATTTTTTTTTTTGAACAGATTGATTAACAGATTTATTTTAGTCAATGGTCAGTATTATAAGATCATCATTTGAAAACTTATTAACTGTTTATAATGATTGGCATCTCCAGATTAGTTTTCGTCCGATGCGATCGTGCCCAGAACTTTGTAATGCCAAATTAAAAAGTAGATTGCCGACATCCAGCCAATTTTATTCAACAACAAAAATGGAAATCTCATATGATGCGCATGGAACAACAGTCCGCTATTTAATGGCTGTTTTGGTGAACTTAAGCTAAACATTTTTCTTTTTCTTGAACACTTTATTGGTAGGTTTATTTTATGACTTTTTTATTAACTCCTACATTTGTACAAAACAAAATGTAATTAGCGTTTATCTATAAATAACTACCAGTGCGGCAAATCTGCAACTTAGCGGTCATCTTGGTCTTCATTTTAGTTTTTGGTCTTAATTCAACGCCTTTCAATATAGGGAACAGTATCAAAATACTGTGAACTTGGTTATATGATTAATTACACCTTATGTAAGAATCCTGGGTTTTGATTGGTTGACAGCCAGTGTATTTTTCACCAATTTACTTTTATCAAATGAATATCGTTCATTTTTAAACAGCGCCGGGGTATATGTAAAAAAGATATGCCTTTTTTACCCTCTCTGCCGTGGTATTTGCCACAAAATAATCTATCCGACTGGACGCTTGTAATGTCACGATCATCAATGCGTTTTGTACGTTACCATTCGGTGTAATTAAACAGATATAGCATGTTCTTGAGGGGTATTTGCGAAAAATACCAGTCTTGAGAATGAATTTCCCTCGCCTTACGGCTTGCGAAATTTAACATTCTCTCGACTGGTATTTGCGAAAACATGATATATCTGTTCAAAATAATTTTCCGATGGCTTAGTTTTTCATGTACAGCAACCCATATTCGGTTTTTCATTATTCTGGGTGAGAATAAGGATCGAATGAAGCTGTCGGATAACCCATACCGCTGCAATTAATACAAACATTTAATTTCCACTTAGATCTTTCATCGTAACAAGATGTTTATGTAACACCTGTGCTCATAGATTCGGATTCGGATTGGCGATAGTTAGGCGGCGCGATTCAGTTTTCAAATTATAATTCTGTATATTTAAAATGTTAAAAACATTTAATAAATAGTTATTCAAACTGGTTTTTAAAAATGGGCAAAAATCCTCATTAGATACTTAAATGGGCAATGATTCGAAATTCTTGCAGACTAAATGTTTAAAAACCTATTTGTAGTATTGACATCTTTCTATTGACTATTGGGAAAACATTTACCGTTCATGCCTCGTCGTTCTCATATCAACAGACATACGATGCAAATTCGATATTTGATTTGTCGCGATTAATGATGACTGAACAACATGTTTTGCCAGGAGAACATTGGTATGACGGGGTGTTGTTTTTCGGATACAGCCCCCCTGACATTTTGGATGCTGTCAAGGACTTTCACGTACGGGACGATGATGTTTTCATTGTTACATATCCTAAAGCAGGTTAGTGTTATAAAGTAAATATGTTTAGAAAATACTTATTTAGAAGACTTTAAATTCAGTTCAATTTTAAAATGAGAGATTTCTTCGTCATTTCTGATATTTATATCCATCTTTAGCAGATGTTGATAGCTCATTGAGCAACAATGACCATACACGTTCGTTTTACTGATTATATTTATTTTTATTTATCCATCGTTTGTCCTTTTGATAACTCACTGTCTTCCTGGTCTTATTGTCATGTGTTTATCTTATGTAGTTCTGATGACTCTCTTCTCAAACTGAAAGAACCTCCAAAACTAATTTAAGATGACAAGTATTTTGAGATATCAGATGGAGTTGATATTATAAGGTAAACTAAGGAGTATCTCCTTCGTACAAAGCTATGTCCTAAAATGGTTTTGGCTTTACCTTTTTAGTCAATTTGTTATTTATTAAATTTGCACTTCTATATTTTGGATTATTGTTTTAGTCTTCAACACTTTAGATCTTCAACACCACTGATGGGTCGTAAATCGACGAAATTTGCACATAAAGATTGGAAATATAATTAAAAAATAAATTATATGTTTTTGTTTTAATTTAGGTACAACATGGATGCAAGAAATTGTTTGGTTGATTCTGAACGATGGAGATTTTGAAGTTGCTTCGAAAAAACAAGTTTACTTCCGGTCGCCATTTTTAGAATTTAAAGACGACATTTTAAATGAAGTTGGTTTAGATATAGCTAATCCTATGCCATCACCAAGGGTTATAAAAACTCATCTTCCGGTTAAACTTGCACCAAAACAAATATTCCAGACAGATTGCAAGGTATTGTATACATTTGGGTGCACATGGGCTCATTAAATGCTGCACACACAATAAATAAAATAATGAAGTTCAAAAGGTAAAATATAGATTCATTTTTGTGTTATTCTTACAACATAGCATGTCCACTGATTCATTTTTTGCGCATTATATGCATGAACAAAACATCTCTACATTACCTAATGCTATTTTAAAAATAAAAGAAATACTATGGGTTTATTGCACATGGTAGATCTCCTTAGCTGAAATTTGGCTTCCTATTTCGGTATTTTTTGGTTATGAGTACTTCTTGTTTAAAATAAGTTTGGTTTTTAGTCTTCCAAATGTTTCGGTTTTAATGCTGCTGATGAAAGGTAACTCCTTGAAATGCGTCATATACAATATAGTATAAATTTACAATATCTAATATTAGTATCTTTGGATTGTTATTTTATTACCCGCTCTTAATATGACAGTATCATGATAACCATAAGTAAAGTTTATAAGTTCTATACTGTTACATGTATAAATTCTTTGCATTCTTTATTTCTTTAGACAATAGTTTTGTTTCGGAACCCCAAAGACTTGTGTGTTTCATATTACCATTTCTACAGATCAAGTTCATCATTTGGTAATTTCAAAGGCACATGGTCAGACTTTCTGGAAATGTTCAAAGAAGGGCACGGTAAGAATACATGTATTTTTATTTAATCTTTAACCAGTTGTCTTAGTAGTCAAATTACAATAGTTTTATTCTGTTACAAATTTTTGTCAACAAAAGTTCGGATTTTCCATGTGATTTAAATTCTGATAGCTATACAGTACTTAAATTGCAACCATTTTCACAATTTTTTTTAAACAACCAAACGGGTAATGTAAAAAGTTAAATTCAACATTTTAGTACTCTTATAGACAAATCTCTGGGTAATCGGCTTTAACTATAATCTCATATGGTCTTTTTGCATGCTATTGTACGAAATGTAAAAGAAATTTAAAGACGTGTCAATTCCGTATTATAAATCCGGATATTTCAATTTAACCTTATTTGCTGTGGTAAAATGGTAGTATTAAAGAAATAATAAACGTAAAACATACATGTATCTAGAAAAAACATCGATACAACATCATTATGATTACTGAAAAAATATTATCGTCTACTGTGTTTAACAAAAGATACAAGAAATTGCAAGAAAACGAGTAAAAAGCGGAAAAACGGAGAGTAATACTGAGCGCAGCATGGAAAGATGTGTTAGAAATAACAGAAATAATGTAAAACAAAGAGAGTAAAAAACGAACTGCAATTAAAGCCATGATAACAAATGTTTAAAAATGAAATATGAATTTTATGTCTATTAGATACATTAACAATTCACATTCCGTTCTTTTTTCTTCACTACAAACTGGTGTTCTTATTTGTAGCGTTCAGTTTGTCATTCAAATGAACAACCTCTTCGACCACATATGGATTGTAAAATTAACATTCAGTAGCTATGTTGTTTCTTAGGTGTATCATCAAAATTCTATCCTTATGTTAGAATATTTTTGTTAGTTATTTACTCGAGACGTACTGATATGACCATACTCACAAGTCAGGTCCGCACTGGTACACAGGACCTCTGACTGGTGAGGATGTCATATGACCGATAAGAATTGCAATACGGAAACGGACATTTGCACTGATATTTGTATTAAAATGAAGCATTTTTATTTCAGTCGATCATGGCTCCTGGTTCGAATTTACACGTGGCTGGTGGAATATGAGATCGAACGAAAACATTTATATTGTTTTTTACGAGAACATGAAGAAAGTAAGCTTGGCCTAGTACTTTTGTAATTTACAGAGGTACAACTTAACTTTTTGTTTACCTCAGTACGGCTTATTTTCAACCCTTGTCTATTTAAAATATCAAGACAATCCTGAAGAAAGGTCAACAGGAAAAACATGACCCTAAACTAAGTGAATGGTTCTGATCCGGAACTCAAGATCCCTGTGCCATCATCAGATAAGTTACTGAACGAAACAAAAACAAAAACAAAAGAAAAGACAAAAAAGTTAAACGAACAACAAAATCTGCATAACTCTGTCTTAAGGTTTACAACTTTTTTTCATTTTGACATTTGAATCTGCCTTAGAATATTTGGGGTTGTTGCTTTTCGCAAAATGTTGATAATGTTTGGCAGATTGTGTGAATTAAGTTAAATTTTGTATACATGTAAACCATCCAACAGTTTTGTAATTGCCCAGGGGCGAAAGATTTTTTCCAAAAATGACATAAAACATAAAACAAGCATTTAGTCATCACACGGAACTTTATTTCTTGGAGCAATTAACAAGAAGGAGTTCATTGGAAACACAGTTGTACTCCTTAATTGTTTTTCTCAATTCTGTGACAAAATTGAAGATCTATCATGTCAATTATGCGGTCATTTAAAATGATCCATAATTATATATGACTTTTTTTCTTTTTTTAGAATTTGAAAGAAGAAATTATAAACATATGTGATTTTCTTGGAAAACGACTAGATGAAAATACAATAGACCAGATCACTGAGAGCTGTTCGTTTGAGAACATGAGAAGCAATCCTATGACAAATCATCTGGATGTTTATTCCATTAACAGTACAATATCACCTCTGCTTCGGAAAGGTATGTTATCATTTGCATAAAGTAAAAATTCATTCGAAATTGATTCAAGCAGTCATTTTATTAGGCTTATAGAGTATTAGGATTTTGTAGATACTGCAGTTATTAACAAATACTCATTAAGTCCGAGATTCTATACACCGACAGTGGAACGTCATATTCTAAAACTGGCTGTAGACGGTAGCCTTTGGGGAAAGCTCATTTGAAATTCAAAAAATATTATCAATATTGTTTGTAATATTTCTTATTTTTATAAATGGATTTTTGTCTGACGTAGTATGCGTACCAAACAAATATTTACAACTTACCGATGATTTCGGAGCAGTCTCGCACTAACTATGTCTGAGAATAGTACCACGCAATCGTACATTAACAGAGAAGGGGAATTAAATGTAAAGGGATAAATTTTGAATTAGATCATTGCATTTCAAATCTTACACATCCTAATATTCTTTGACTTCATTTATTTTTGAAAAGTACATTACAATCATATTCTACAGTACACGATAATTTTTTCATATGAATTTTTACTTTAATGTTAAAATAATTAAGCCCAGGCTTATTGGTAATACATTATCGTGAAACTTGATGGTGGTGTTTATAATATGGGTGTGGATTTAATTGTCGTATTCCGATCATCCGTATTCTATTCTCCAGCACAGTCATGATAGTGATGTGATGATTCATCCAAATTTCTTTGTCGTTTACAGGTACAGTTGGTGACTGGAAGAACCACTTTACGGTAGCACAAAATGAAGAATTTGAGGACCTGTATCAGCAACAGATGGAAGGATATGACATTCCATTTAAATACGAACTTTGATTTCAGAAAGAATTTAGAGGTCCCAATATTTGTAGTTAAGTTAGCCATGCTTATGAATGTCTTGAAAATAAATATTTTTGCAGTTGATTCCTAATAATTTATACATATTAGAAACTTTTAAGAAAAGAGCAGAAATGAATCTAAAAAAGTAAGGAGAGTAAAAGAAGGAAAAAATGGACGAATATTTCAATAGAAAGACGAAAAGATTGGAATGTCATGAAAAGAAACAGAACAATGACTAACCAAAATAGATAAATTATTGATAGAAATGTAAAAATTAATGCAAAATTCCACGCTGAATTGTATGTTTAGAATTGAATTAACCTTTGTAGATTAAAGTTTAATTTTATTTTAGTCAATCAGGTATTAAGCAACATTATGTAAAATACTATTAGTCTGGTAATGAAAGGGAATTTTCGGTATATTTTTGGGATCCGTCAAATGTGAACAAATTGGAAAGACTTAGTCTAAAATTGTGTATTACATTATGGCATGAGTTATCTTTCTTTTTGTTGCAATGTGTAGAAATTGTAATACAGCTTACTGTTCTCTTGATGCTTACAGGATATCATAGTCATATGCAATTACATAATATTTATAACTGTAGTTGTTAACAATAAAGTATGATAAAATAAGTATGGATAGATATCAGTGAAACTGCATTCCATCTCCGAAGAACATTGACCAAAAGTAGATATCTAGAGGTCGCCACAGTCGTACGATCTTCATTACAGTTGCGAAAACCCTACATTAGATGCAGGTGGCGAGCTCTCAATATTTCACCATCGGACACAAAACATATCAGATCATTGAACTGGATGAGAAAATAAAGAATGTAAAATGGCAATAAAAGGGTTATTGAAACCTTACTTTGTCCTTGACTTAAAACAGGCGAAAGTAAAATAAAAAGTATAAAGTAAAATAAAAATTTCTCTCTCTCTCTCTCTCTCTCTCTCTCTCTCTCTCTCTCTGATATTGTGCCATTAGATTTTCAAGGGTGTAGGACCAGGTTTAAAGACCATTATAACTTTTGTTTTATCCTTATTTTGGCTTTAGTTTTATGATTCCGTAGGACGAAGATGATTAAGTAAAGTCAAGAAATACCAAAGGGATATTCGAAGGAGGGGAAAATCGAAACAACTGACAAACTCCGGAGAACAACGAAGACAAGACCAAAACAATATATGCACTACAATTAAAAACTAAAAAAATATGGACAACATGGACCCCACCCCAAAAAAAACGGGGGTAGACACAGGTGCTCCGGAAGAGTAAACAGTTTTTGTTACAATATCAATCTGTCCGATGAACTCTTATTTCTCGTTGCACTTGTAAAAAAACGATAAAAGTTGCATATATTTTTACTTGATGACTTATGATTCCATTATTTTGGAGCTGACGCAATTCACTTTACGTTATCTTGTTCAACGATTACAAAGACTTAAAAATAATTGTACCAGATAGATCTGTACGTCAAGAGATCTATATAAATTGGTCTTATGTCGAATTCATCATGTTCATATCTAGGTGTTGCAAAAGGATACATTCGAGTGTATAGAACCTCTTGAAGGGTTAATGGGAAGAATAAAATATACACAAAAATATTCAAGGAACAAAACTACAGTGTGTAGTACATACTTCTGCAAAAATCGTGGCTCTTCTACAGTGTTGTACATTTTATATAATGCTTAGGTGTGTTCTGAAAGAAGCCTTGGTTAGAACTTTTGGAAACAAAACTTGCATACGCATTTATAATACCACTGTCACTTGAAAAAAAAATGCAAGATTGAGTATTTGTTACAACAGACTAATTATAACCACCATAAAAACCCATGAGCCTTTAAAATTCTCTGCCATTCTCTTTGTTGTTTATTTGTTGTATAGATTTTTCTCCTATTCTTGACGTGTTTAATCAGTTGGATAAAAATAAATAATATTTTTAACCAATTCCCGCTGATTAAATTTCTACGTGGCAATTCCCGCCCTTTTTTCTACAGTTATTGGAACTATAAACCAGAGAAGTCCCGGAATGATGTCTATGTAAACAAACTACATAGCAACGACATTTTCTTGCGGTTTTTTGTCGAAAATCATAGGAGAAACAGATTCTCCTTCAATTTACTCATGAGTTATGTAATTTCTCCACTCTTAATAGTTAGATTTTAACACGCTTGCAAATGCTCGCGTATTGTAATTATTTGGCTTCATAAAAGGAACTAAGTTATTATTTTGTAATCTAAGAGTACCATACACATTTTGGGTTGTACAATTAACCAAATTGTGTCCTCATGGGCAAAACTTTGGAAATTGAGCAACCATGTCGTGTTTTAGAAAATATTATTAGAACATTGTGCTTTAGGCAATCGAAATGAAGTTAAAGCGTTGAAAATCGTAAATTTAAGTATCCCGGGTGGAGAAATTCCATAACTCACACGTACCTGAAGGAGAATCTATATATATCGGATATATTGTTGTTTCGATTACTTCAAAACTTTATACATGTACGTGGGAACCATTCAGAGCTTGCAATACTGTGTTGTGTACGGAGTTTTCATAGCTATATATAGATGATAAATTCAGTTCCCGTAAACGTGTCTATTTATACTTTGGAAACAGCACATGCTTTCCCTTCCGGCACCCTGATGTCATTCCCGGGTTTTTCCAGCTATTTTCTTTTGTTCTCCTTTTAATGTTTTAGGGGATCGTGGTCTACTTTTTGGGCTGTATTGTTCTGATTCTCTTTAGTTGGCTTTTTGTTTTTTTAATCTTATGGTTGTGTCTCTGTAGTATTTTTATTTTGTGGTGTGTTAGAGTTGTCTTTGGACCTTGGTGCTGCTTTGGTATTCCTCTTTCGTTATGATCGTCTCCTTTGGTCTACCAACAATTAAAAAATTTAGATTATGACTATTTTATGGCAAGCCGTTTTACTATTTATTCTAACTTCAAGATATCTCATAAACTTTATAAGGTATCTCATATAGATTATAAGATATCTTATATAATTTATAAGATATCTCATATAAATTATGATATCTTATAACTTTATAAGATATCTTTTAAAGGTTATAAGATATCTTGTAACAACTAGATTATATAAGATATCTTAAATATTATATGAGATATCTTGAAGTTAGAATAAATAGTAAAACGGCTTGCCATACTATTTAGACATACATGTTTTTGTGCTCTGTTGCAGCCTTAACGGACACTTCATTCTTGACTTGGTAAGGGACGAGATCAAAAGTTCAATCTAGGATAAAAAAAACCTTATTCAAATAGTTTGTTGGTGAGGGGGGGGGTAAAAATCGCTGTAAGTTTTGTTACCCGACATCGATTTACAGATTGAAAATACGGATTCAAGTGATGTCCAAGTCAATATACAGAACAGTGCATTTTGTAACACTTCGTTGAGTGACTGATCCATTATATGCTGACAACGTACACGTGTACTCTCACAAATTGTAAAAGTTTATTGTAATTATTTGGCTTCATAAAAGGAACTAAGTTCTTATTTTGTAATCTAAGAGTACCATACACATTTTGGGTTGTACAATTAACCAAATTGTGTCCTCATGGGCAAAACTTTGGAAATTGAGCAATCATGTCGTGTTTTAGAAAATATTATTAGAACATTGTGCTTTAGGCAATCGAAATGAAGTTAAAGCGTGGAAGTCAAACTTAAGGTAAGGTCAACTATCGTTTAGGGAGTTGAAGCCTTACTTTGTCAGATACAAAGTTTACCAACTGAAGATTTTGAAATTAAAGTCTTGTATTCATCAATTTTTTTTTATTTGTTACCTCGTTAAATGTTTTCTTTACTGGAACCAAAATAGCAATTTCAACTCACTTCAAACTCTCAACAGGTTAACCAAATATTTTGTAATGTTTGTAATACTGAACAATATTTATCAGTGAGAAACAGTTACCTATGTTCCGAAGTAATTTTGCTGAAACTGACAAGCGGTAGATAGGATGATTAGATGATATATATATATATCGAAGAAAGAGAGAACTGATAAAGAGAAATAATGACTCAGATGTACTGTCGCAGACGACAGTAGTGCAACTTCCACTGTATTTTGTCTGCGACAATTCTGTATATTTCTTATAAAATACGGATAAAGGGATAGCTTTATCAGGTAAGTTTTTTAAGTTTCTGTAATATGTGGAATGATTCATTTTGTGATTTGAAAATACATCGTATGTGAAAATATTCGGTTACTTCTAAACACTCATAATGATGACGAATAAACCATTTTTTTAGATTATTTGAACGAAACCTGGAAGTCTCTACATTTATATATTCTAAATTTTAAAAAGCATTTGAAAACAAAACACGACCACAGTTCAAAACAGCAAACCGGAAAAAGGGAGTAAAAAGAAAAATAAAACGGAACATACTCATAACAAAATATATGTATGAAATAGTGCATAATGCTTTTCGACTTTATCTATTGTGATATTGTTCTGAACGTATTTTGATGAGATACAAATTTATTTTTGTCTGTTGCCCTTTTAGCACTAAGAAGGCATGATATCATTATTAAATCAAACAGTGTTTCCAATCATGTTTCATCGCCTACTAGTAGGTGCATTATAATCCAGATGCTGATTAAAACATGCACAAGTTTGCACATGGGGAGTCGATACCAAAATAAATACAATCGTCTGCCCATTAGTATTATTTAGAACATCTGTCAGTATAACTGACAGGAACAACGTGCGCCCGTAATCTATCAATTATCTCCGACCTAATTATAATCCGCTTCAATGTAAACATGATATCCTATAATAATTAGAGAAATTTTTCATCTTTAAAATTTTACGAATGTTTTCTGACTATTTAATATTTGAAATCCAATTATTTAGTTAAATGAGAGGCATAAACAAAGAAAGGTTTTACCAAAAAGATATCTTAGTTACTAAGATTTTCCCCATTTTATCTTTTACAGTTTTAGAATTTGTTTTAGTCATCAGTGATAATGAAAATTGCGCAAGACAACGCAAATTCGTTGTGTATACGTGACATCCGTGTTTACAATTTTCAGCTTTCATTTAATCAAACGCCTACAGATACATATTTCCATTTTTTTTTCTTTCACAGAATGTTCGTTAGATGAAATTTTGAATTATTATAGTTTATTTGTGGACCTTTACTTGGAGAATTCGTGTTGTGTAATTGACATTCATATATCGATCATTTTGTATAAAAAAATGCACATATTTCAATAAGTATTAAAAATGAAATATATGGAATATGCATCTTTAGGGCGTCAAGATTTCAATTGGGATATGCACTTGTAGTTGGTTACATAATATCAAGGACAATTTTGCAACGGTGAACAATATTAATATCAATAGCTTTCAAAGTCTGGTGTCAAGTCAATCATTCATCAAGTCATAAAAACGTTTAATTTCCTCTATAAAGCATCTTTTTGTATTAATGATTGACGAAAAAATTAAAATACAAAAAAACAAAACAATTTGGTGTTTCATCTTGAGTTTACTGCTTGACAAATATTAACGAAATAAAGTTATTGACTTATCAGTATAATGGTTCCGACACCTCTATCTTCACTGCAAATAAAATGTCTGCTTAGATTAAGATGGTGTAAGAGATAAATGTTCCTTCGAGTTTTATTTGATGACATAACAGCTGCATAATTATTATAATTTTAATCTTGTTGGAGTAAAGTATAAAAACGTAAAACCAAAATATAAAGTTTCTGCAACTTTAGCAAAAATCGAAAAGAAAACAATACCCAACCTATACAGACATGATCATGCCAGAGAAGTAAGAGATTTTCCTCTGGTACGTGTTTCCTTCATGCGTACCCTTTTCACATTAATGACAAATGTAACTCTTACAACCAACCCCCAGTGTAAATCCTTCAATATGTAATTGATAATGAAACGTCTATTTTCCTATGGCATTCTACCAACACCGTTTTTTTACAACAAGAATACAAAGATCGAGAAGAAGCCAAAATTCCTCACGGTATTATGTAATTTCTGTTACGTAGGATGTTTTTAAGATAAAGATATACTTTTTTACAATTAAAAGCTTTTGATCTAAAGGATACTTAAATTTCATTTATTAAGAAAATTAAGATGTAATAACTATTTTTGCAATTATTGCAATCATGTATAACGACTTATAACATACACTGACTGTTCAGAGTTCTAGCTGCTATTTATCAGTTTCGTCAAAATTATATAATCCACTATGTAAGATCATGTTACATTTGAAAGTATATTTAATCAGTTTAGAACAATCACAGTACGAAAAACAAGCATGGAATTTCTTAGTTTTTAAAAAAATGAAAAAGCGGGCCAATACGGCATGTTCTAAAACCTAGTATGGTCTCACTGGTCTGGTCTGGTCTCATTGGTCCGGTCTCATTGGTCTGGTCTATTTTTCTGGTCTGAACTTAGATATTGGTATATATTTATATTGCCTTTTAATCTTGATTGATTTGTTAAACTTTTTTTAAATTAAATCAATCATTTGAAAATAGATATATATAGTTCTATTTTCTGTTAATTTGAACACTAGTTTATAATTCCTAAACCTCTGTCCGAAACTAGTATATCTTTTAAAATTCTAAACATGTTTCAGATAGTGAAAGGATAATAATACCAATGGTGGTAATGAAAATGACAATCTGCATGATGTAATTATGTTTAAATAAATATTTACTATGTAAAGTTTTAATAAGCAATATTTATGTATCGCTGATTTAATTTGTCAGTCTGAAGGGGATAACACATTCACCAGGCCACGTGTAGAGTAATATGCATAGGCAATGTCAAATGACAGGTTTTCTTTATGAGATTTTGACCCTGTGTCCTAGGATCTGTTTTGGTTCTGCTTCTTCTTGTCAATGAAATAACATATATGTTCTTAATAGTTTTTATGGACAGATAGAGCAGGGTTGCAGCCCGATTGAAAAATGGTTGACTTAGAATAATCTTCTGCTTTGTTATCAAGATTACTATTGAAATATTTTATTGCTTTGTTCTTAGGTGATGATAAAAACAGGAAACAGTAACATTGCACGATTAGCTAATTTTTGTAGAAATGTTTTAGCAATACTGTTGGACAAATTATTGAAATTTAAATTAATTTTAAATCAAGAACAAAAATAAAATTTAAAACGAAATAATACAGAGGTTATCAAATTCTCCATGCATAACATGTATACATGATTGAAAGAGGAGGTCATTTGAAGAGTAATTTAGAACACCAGACCAATAACATTAGACCAGACCAGACCAATGAGATCAGACCAGGTTTTAGAACATGCCGTACAATTCAATTGTATGTTATCTCACAAAGAATGAAATAATAGTTGCTGTTTTCAACATAGACATTTCTCATCAATTTTCGTTGAAATATAAGAAGCCGTCTGTTACATTCAGTGGTTACATTATGTAATTGGATTGTGTCTAAATTTGTTTACCCGTTGGCGATCGGTTGTATTGGTCACAATGTTTAACTTTTGGTGTTTACTTGTTTAAACTTCCACAGTTTTGATCACCAGCGTACCCACTGAAGTTTAATTCCTTAATGCGCAAGGCATGCTAGGAATTTAGGGATCTCCGGTTATTTTGTCTCACCAGCAGTGTCGACGACTGAAATGCTGAAGGCCAAAACACCTACCCATTAGACAGATATTCCTTACTCTTTATTGGTCCGTCGTCGCAACTCTGCTCTGATACACCGTTGCTAATTGCATCTAATATTGGTGGAATGCATGGTTCTTGGGGGTTAGGCGGGTTTATGATCAGAACGTCCAACTAATATGTCCGCGTTTACCTAAAATATATTTAGACTCCTTTCTTTCTTTTTTTTTGAAAAAAGGGGGTGGAGACTGTAGTATCAGAGACGCACCTATGTACATATGATTTAGGCAAGTTTCCCCTGGGTATGGAACAAAACCAAAGCAGGCGTCCTCTTTCATATGCAACCTGTATGACCGCCAGACGATATACTTAAAGTTCTTGTTGTAGGAAATCACTGAACCAATTGCAACCAAACTTGGCAGCAAATAATCTTGCCATGTATATAAGCTGCCAGAGGCGAACTTAGTTTAACAAATGGCCTAAGAAGATAATTTTTCGAAAGATCTTCTTGTCGAAAAGTTTGAACTAAACTTGGAGACTTGGAGACAATGATCCTACTGTGGTCCTCTCTGAAAATTATTTCCGATAACCTAGGTTAAGAACCAACATAGCCGCCAAAGGCAATGTTAGTTTAACACAAGACCTAAAACGAAAATTTAATTATGGTTAGCTGAATTCAGTTTAAGATATAGGACCCCAATGGAAACAATCCCAAAAGAACTGTCATACCTTCCCACCCCCGTTGGAACCTTATGTGGCACAATAGATAGTCTTATTAGTACCCAATGGCCTAGATTTCCAACTAAGATGTCTGCATTGCCCACTTTAGAAAAAGGTCCTCTCTAAATTAAAAAAAGGTGATCACCTAGCACCATTAGCACCTTCCACCAACCAAGATATATGTCAAAATCAAACATTTTGTTTTATTTTATGCGGGCAAATGAAATCCGGTTTAGCCATAAATACCCCTAAAGGCACTTTTACAAAGTCACATATTTATTCCCGTTTTTAGTTTTGCCTTCATGCCAAAATTGACAGCAATGTTTCTCACATATGCAGTGTATATGAGGTGATCCTGAAAATTAGACGAGCTGGCAACCAATTTCAGAGAATTAATAGATACATAGAAATAAAATATTAGACAGTATGTTAGATTACGTGTTAACTTTTGCATAGGACCGACGTTGGCAATGTTTATTTTTACGTTATTTCCCTGGGTGAACGAGTAGCGTTTATTTCACGTGTGAAATATTGGATTCTCTTTTATTGGAAATCAGGATATTTCACCATTTTCAATGTATGTTGTATTTCGAATTTTAGGATGGTATTCGACACAACTGTCGCCTACAAAGGGCAGCGGTATAGAAAGTTAAAATCAGAATGTTTAAAAGCACACAAACTGTTCACGGACCCACAGTTTCCTCCACAATCAAAGTCACTATACTTCAGCAGACAATCTCCAGCTGACATTGTATGGAAAAGGCCACAGGTATTATTTTGAGAAAAATTTATATACCAGCAGATTTCTTGGGCAAATTTTCATCAGTAAAGTCCCACAAAACGAGGCTGGATTTCTGTTTATCAAGCAAATCCACACACAGTTTACTTATCTAGCCAATTTGTAAAGTCTTACAATCTCCTCCAAAATACTTGCAGTTCATTTTAAGGATGTTCGCTGGTCATGTTTTTGTATTTGTGTCAGACGTGCAGAATCATCTGGTTTTATCCATTTGAATGCCATAAATTATTTTTCCCACTAACACCCATTTTTCTTTTCATAAATCATATGCATGCAAAATAATAATCCATTTGTTAAAATCTTATCAAATACTTGTTATCATTTAATGGTTTTTATACGACCGCAAAATTTTTGCGGTCGTATATTGGTATGACGTTGGCGTCGTCGTCGTCGTCGTCGTCGTCCGAAGACATTTGGTTTTCGCACTATAACTTTAGTATAAGTTAATAGAAATCTATGAAATTTAAACACAAGGTTTATGACCACAAAAGGAAGGTTGGGGTTGATTTTTGGAGTTTTGGTCCCAACAGTTTAAGAATTAGGGGCCAAAAAAGGGCCCAATAAGCATTTTGTGGTTTTCGCACTATAACTTTAGTATAAGTTAATAGAAATCTATGAAATTTAAACACAAGGTTTATGACCACAAAAGGAAGGTTGGGATTGATTTTGGGAAGTTTTGGTCCCAACAGGTACAGAATTAGGGGCCAAAAAAGGGCCCAATAAGCATTTTTGGTTATTATCTTTGTGTAAGGGAGGTAATCCAAACACATTTAAAGTAAAATGTTGTGTATGATTCGATTACCTCCCTTACAAGTCGTAAATTATGTATAAAGAAATGGGGGGGAGTTGAAAACAAAATTTAGGGGGGAGGGGTAAATGAGAAATTGGGGGGGGGCAATTTTTTTCTCATTTCAGATTTCAGAAATTAAAAAGAAAATTTCAAATTTTTTTTTGGCAAAAAAAGGGGGGGTTTACAATAATTTTTATTGTTTTTTGTTTTTTGTTTTTTTTTTGGGGGGGGTCAATGTGCAACTTCATATTGTAATGCACAAAAAGCAAAAAAATGAATATAAATTCAAATCATATGACCAATTCTAAGTTCTTTGATTACAGTTATTCTGTGTCAGAAACCTATTATGTGTCAAATATTTAATTACAATCCAAATTCAGACCTGTATCAAGTGCGAATATTGTGTCCATTTTTGCCCCAATTGTTCAGGGTTGGAGCTCTGCGGTCGTATCCAGCTGCGCTCAGCGAAGCAATTGATTGAGAAATAAAACTTGCCAATGATAAAGTTACTATGTAAAATCAAGGGAGTATATTTTTCCCGCCAAATTTTCAATGGCTTATATCTCGAAAGCAAGCACACGGACCTATAATATTTTTTCTCTCTTTTAGTTCTGTTATAAATCCACTATCAATATTTACCAGTGTTATGAAAAGCTTGTTATTTTGAAACTGAGCAGCGAACATCCTTAAAGGTTATTTTATACATATGTTGTAGGACATTGTTGAGAATCCAGAATTTTTTACAGAGGGAGCCAGTGCGGATGATTTCACACAGGGAAGCATAGGAAACTGTTGGTTTGTTGCAGCCTGTGCTTGTATTGCAGAGGACCAAAAACTTCTGAAGAAGGTATACGTAGAGGAATGTGGATGTGGAAGCTATATTTGATTCTCTCTTTATGTTACTTAAGGATGCTCGCTGGTCATGTTTTGGTCTTTTTTGTCAGATTTTCGGAATAGTCGGGTTTTATCCATTTCATAAACATGAAATTTTTTGCCCATAAACCCCCACTTTTTCTTTTATAATTCAATCATATATACCTTAAAATGGTATTTGACAAAATTTTATGAAATCCTTTTTATTTTTCCTGCAAATTTTCAAGGCCTTATAGCTCTAAAATGAGAACATGAACCTATATTTTTTTTTTCTTACTTATTTGTTTACTATTCATATGTTCTCTCAAACTAAAAACCCTATTTCAAATCATATTTATTTCCTATTAGATTAGCGATCATCCTTAAGATTTCAAATAGGTTTTATTTTCAAGCATATCCTTCAAATATATTTGACAGCTTAGTTTTATATGCAAGACAGAAATCTTGGTTTGGCCATGTTATCTTGATTTATCTGAAATTTTGAAATTTTCTAAATCAATCAAATAAAGATAAAACAAGACAGATCAAAGATGTGTTACTAGTGAATGCATGTGGGCTTAAAAAGAGATCGGTGAATGAAAATGTATTGATAATAAACAACAAGATGGTTAACAGGAAAGGTCCACAATAACATACCAATTAATCAAATCAATCCAACTGACAAACCGCCGTACAAAAACAACATAAAAGAGTACAAAACACAAACATGAAAACAACATAGAGTCAGGATATTGTATGACTTGGTACAGACACTGAATAGTGGTGAGGTTAAAGTTCCCCCTTATCTATCCTGACACTCTGGTGTATACAACACACCATATAACCAATACAGTATGACAAGGTTACTGCTTTAGAGTGGACGGTATATAATTTAGATAACAGGGTCAGAATGTGCTCCGACCATGTTTCTTCGAAGGTCAAACAAGCAGTATGATAAATACTTTATTTCCAAATTAGGGCCCCAGGAGGGCATATTACAGAACACATATAATTTTATACATTCACAATCATTGACAACTCCCTCCTACAACACATAACTCTTATATAATTTTCAACACAATTATATATGTACCAGTATGTATGACTTGCAGTATAGGCAGATGCCCATACTTTATTATTCACCATATCTCTTTTAATTTCTACCAGCTTTAAGAAATATCAAATATACAGATAACATAATACCAAAGAATAACGTATCAATAATGATAATGTATTTGTCAGGTAGTTCCCGATATACATGAACAAGGATGGTCCAAAGAAAATCAGTACTGTGGAATATTCCATTTCAAGTTTTGGCAATGCGGACAGTGGATAGATGTAGTTGTGGATGATTACTTGCCTACAAGATATGGACGCTTAATATATCTTCATTCTAAAACTAGAAATGAATTCTGGTCAGCGTTGTTGGAAAAGGCCTATGCTAAGTAAGTATTGCTTTATGTATTGTATGTAAATTCTAATTAAGCGGTATAAGTTTTCCGACATTTAAAGCATCTCTAAATTTCAACTTAAGATAATCTCTCATGCAAAATATCTTAACTACTTCAATAGCAACCCAGCAAATTGAATAATCTATCAACATTTAAGTTCCAAAAAAAACTGTATTAAATTTGGTTTTGAGAATTTCCGTTGTTTTTTTTAAATTGTCTATCTGATGAGAATGAATAGGGTAAAAGGTAAATAGAATTCAGACAGATCTTAAAGAAAATCATAATTTCTGAAACACCGCATTAACATTCCAAGGGCAAGACAACCTGATGAGGATGAAACACAACACACAAATGTCACAAGGATACGTGTAGAACTAAAAGAATAAAAAATACATAATAAACTAAACAAATTAGAACAAAACAGCACAGAAACTAAAGCATCAACAATACATGAAAAAACTGTATATTGTGTAAGACAGGATATGGTGGATAGAGCCTTGCCAAAATCAATACATGCATGTATGGCACGCCGTTGTTATATTTATTCAATTTCGAGATATATTAATATTAAAATGAGATATCTTATATATTAAATAAGATATCTGATTTATTAAATAAGATATCTTATATATTAAATAAGATATCTGATTTATTAAATAAGATATCTTATATATTAAATAAGATATCTTATTAAAATGTTTATAAAGATATCTTATTAAATATATAAGATATCTTATTTAAAATATTAGATATCTCTATTAATTTATAAGATATCTTATTAACTATATAAGATATCTTTTATATAGTTAATAATAGAGATATCTTATTTACATAATAAGATTTCTTATAAACTAAATGAGATATCTTATTAACTAATAGAGATATCTTATAAACTTATTTCTCTATTAGTTTATAAGATATCTTATAAACTTTATAAGATATCTAATAAAGTATGTGTTAAAAAGATATCTTTATAAAGAAATAAGATATCTTATATACTTTATAAGATATCTTATTAACTAATAGAGATATCTTATTAACTTATAGAGATATCTTTTATATAGTTAATAATAGAGATATCTTTTTTACTTAATAAGATATCTTATAAACTAAATGAGATATCTTATTAACTAATAGAGATATCTTATAAACTTATAGAGATATCTTATTAAATATATAAGATATCTCTTTAAGTTAATAAGATATCTCTATTAGTTTATAAGATATCTTATAACTTTATAAGATATCTAATAAAGTATGTGTTTAAAAGATATCTTTATAAAGAAGTAAGATATCTTGTATACTTTATAAGATATCTTATAAACTATTAGAGATATCTTATTAACTTATAGAGATATCTTATTTACTTTCAAATTAAATAAGATATCTTATAAAAATTAAAGATACTTAATCTTAATACTTAATAAGATATCTTGTTAAATAAATAAGATATCGTGGAATTTGAATAAATATAAAAACGGGGTGCCATATGCATGTAACAAAACTTCAAGCAAGGTAGACTGGACTAACATAGACTACTCAGTTTTTACAGTGTACCAATATCTAAGATGATTTTAGACCTGTTCCCACTGTCGTAACATTTCATGTGCCTCCACCGATTTGTGACTTCCACCGGATTGACTTTGTTGAACTTCACGACGGGTGCCGTATACGGAGGAGGAACTGCTTACCTTTCCGGAGCACCTGAGTTCACTCCTGGTTTTTATTCGAAAACGTATTTTTCATTGTTTTTTAGTTTTCTGTATTTAATTGTTGTGCTTGTTGATGTTCATTTGTCTTCCCGGGTTTTGACTGTTTAATGGACGTTTTCTTGATTGCTCATTAGGTATATTAGTCCTTTTTATGATATTGTTTTTCTATTGTTAGGTTATTTGGTGACTATGAATCATTAACAGCCGGAAAGGCAAAAGATGGAATGGTAGATATGACTGGAGGGGTGGGTGAATCATTGGAATTAGAAGATTATAGAACAGAGGAACAGAAAAAGAAACTTTTCAAAATATTACGATCATCTTATGAGGATAGATCATTAATGAGTGCCTCTATTAGGGTAATATCTTTAAATTTATTCTTGATACATTGATGGTGTCAATGAAATTTTTGTCTTTTGTTTTAAAAATAAATGAACAAATGATATATGAAAATGAAAGTTACTTTTCTCTTGTCCTGAACAATCACGAAAAGAACATATTACAGATAATTCAGGAAATAGATCTCAACTCAAGACTAGTCTACAAGAGATTGAAAAACAATTATTACAGTTTACGAAGACTAGTTATATAAAAATGTTGTCTCTTTGAATTGCAGACAACACAATAATCTACATAAAACTGTTGTAGAACCGTGATTAATACAAACATGATCAACGAATTTATAGCAAAACTATCTAAGTAGCTAACTATATATGAAAGGGAGACCCCATGGTAACAACAGCTCTAAGTATTCATGTTTCACGGTAAAAACAACATTAGCAACTCGACTTGCCTTGTATCCAGCAACATACAACTCCCCCAAATCGTGTCAGTAATAGCAATAAATATTCTTGTCTACCATTTCTGGTTCACATGTACATTTCAACAGAATAAATCTGTATAAAGCCTTTGCCTGAACTGCATTTCAAATTGCACAATCAAAATTCGGTCCTCAGTGTATGCGTTTGATATACAAAAGGTGTATTTTAGGCATCAGGGTATGACATGGAAGCAGAACTCTCGTGTGGATTGGTCAAGGGACATGCGTACAGCGTAAATGCAGTCAAAAAGATTCGTCTAGGGAAGAATCTTATTTCAGTATTTAACAGAGAAAAGATTCGGATGATACGTTGTCGAAATCCTTGGGGAGGAACAGAATGGAAAGGAGCATGGAGTGATGGGTATCTATGTATATAAAGATATAAAATGTATCCAATATTATCCTGGAAAGATCCAATTGTTTCTTAATACAAAAACAACTACACGAAATGCCTTTGGTATACTTTTACCTGTAAAATGTAGGAGAACAGAGAAATCAGATTTTATATACATGTATACAATGCGAATGAAGGAACACTGATGTTTAAGAAAATAATCTTATTTCTGATTTACAGATCACCAGAATGGCAGAAGGTTAGTGGAAGTGAAAAGAAAGCTTTGGGACTTACATTTGATGATAACGGAGAGTTCTGGTAAGATTTACTGAAGCTTTCTATTATCACTGAAATATTGAATATTGTACTTCAAGGTAATAATATAACCTCAAGCAAATAAAGAGTGTGTATCCTTTTTAGATAGCAGCTTCAAGTTGTTTCCAAGGAATGTTTATTTATTTGTATTATATGTTGTTATGTATTTTAAACAATGAAGATTCATCATTATATTCGACAGTAAATTTCTTTACAAAGAGAAATAGAGCAATAAAAGAATTGGTTCTATAGAGTATGGCACGTCAAACGTTTCAATATTCAAAAAAAAATATTGATTCCAAAAAAATTATGTTCAAAACTTACAAATATATATGCAATATTTTTTATATCTATATATATATAAAAAAATATGTTCAAAAGTTACAAATATATATGCAATATTTTTCTATTTATATTCAAAAAATAAAAAATTATGTTCAAAACTTACAAATATATATGCAATATTTTTCTATATATATTCAAAAGATGAAAAAAATTATGTTCAAAACTTTATTTTTTTTTATATATTCTGAATCAATAATATTGCATTCTGGGTAATATCTTACTTTACTTAGGGACGAGATCAAAAGTTCAATGTAGGATAAAAAACTTAATTCAAATTGTTTGGGGGTGGAGGTAAAAATCGCTGCAAATTTTTTGAATATTGAAACGTTTGACGTGCCATAATAGAGGATGATCAGATTTTTTTAGATTTTGTATTTTAAGTAATTATTCGATTCTTCTAGACCATTTTACACGTCAAATTGTAAACTTTCTTTCATTCCAGGATGTCATTTGAAGATTTCTGTCGTTATTTTACAAGTATGGATATTTGCCATTTGATTAATACATCAATCTTTTCGCTGAAGAGAACATGGCGGGAAGGGAAAGCCGTCAGTGAATGGCGAAAGCTGGATAGATGTGGTGGTTGTTCAAATCATAGTACATTCCTCAACAATCCACAGGTAAATGTTTGAAATATACAGTATACATGGTATAGTAAGTAAGTGTACACTAATGTTGAAAATCCCTTCTGTCCTCATCCAAACACTGAGAAGATGTTATAAATAATCATAAATATTCATTATATGTATGTATTATAAACCTGCTCTTTAGGGCACCTCTATATAGCAAATCACTATAAATGGCACAGTGAAAAAGACCCATTCATGAACAAAGTATGTAAAATTAACCTCTGTATTAAGGGCGCGTGCTTATAAAGAGCACTTTTTTTCTGGGCCCTTAACTGCCCTTTATAGACAGTTTTGACTGTATTCATAATATATTGTTATGTATTGAGTATTGTGTTGGAGATACATGTTATATAACAACTATCAAGTTAATACACTTTTACAGTTGATATAGTTTTCTTATTACACGTGTGAATTCCTTTTCCTTTCACAGTGTTGTCCCATTTTGGATAAACAGAAGCATTTATGCAACAAAATGCCGTATGCAAACATTAGGGACGAGATCAAAAGTTCAATGTAGGATAAAAAAACTTAATTTGTATAGTTTTTTCACTGTCCCCACCCCCTCTTAACTTAATTTGGGAAAATTGATAGACCAATATGGGCATATCTGAAAATCGATGTCGGATAACAAAACTTTTCCCCCCCCCCCCCTTACCCCCAAACTATTTGAATTAAGTTTTTTTATCCTACATTGAACTTTTGATCTCGTCCCTTACAAATTGGAATTTTATTTGTTTAGAATAAACCGGAACAAACTTCTCGTGTATACAAAGTGCATTTCGTTACCAAAGCTCTGCCAAGAAAAAAGTAATAATAAAATTGATAAAGGTCATCTTTGCACTTTTAATAGATTTGCAATATTTATCTGCTGAAATTAGAACAAATGTTCCTAAACAAATCACTGATTTAGTGCCATGCAGTGACTATTGGGGGATATGTTACCCTTGGACACTTAAAATCCACCGGCAGCGGTATCGCCATAGTAAAATAGTAGGTTAGAAGGATTGATAAAATCAATGCATTGTTAAATATATATAAGTTATAACATCTGTTATTCAAACTCTGATCAAACTTTATTGACAAACTATATAATTACATATTCTGATATAAACAAATCTAAATTCTGTAACTTTCTGGAATTTTAATAAGCTCTGGATGGACTTTAGAAAACATGCAGAAACAAGGAAAACACGGACTTTAGAAAACATGCAGAAACAAGGAAAACACATTGTTGAAAAGTAAATTGGGAATAATTTGTCCAGGATAACATAATTTTGATACTAGTAAACGATGCATTGTTGAATGAATACTTACATTTTTATAAAATAGCAAAGACAGAACTTCGAAACTATTTTGAGAAAAGTAAATGTGTAAATTAAGTATTTTGGAACAGCGAAAAGTAAAATGGAATTTTACTCGCATTTATCTACTTTCATTTGACTTTAGCAACCTTTGGTAATATATTGATCTGTAAATTGCTTTAATTTAAATCTGATCTTTTGTCATTTTCAAAGGGTTGCTACCAAAATATCTAAATAAAAGTGTTTTCTTGCATGCGCAATGAATTTTTATGAATGAGTCAGATGCATGCATATTTCGTCAGTTTACGAACATTCATATGTATATGCTCAAGACCATAAATGGTCAAATGCAACAATGACCGAAAGGGTAAGTAAAAGCTACACAGATAATCCTTAGTTTTCGTTAATTCTAATTTTTTTAATGGACCAATTCAACGCTGGTATCGAAGTACAAGCAATTGAGGTGGTTTACCATTCGGACCTTTTAGTACACCAACAAATGCATCCAGTCAGTAATAATGAATACAATATAGTAAAGGCCATTAAATAACAAGAGTTATCTGAAAAGGTTAGCAATGGCTAAGCTACAATTTTTCCATCAGTTACTAGCTCGAAATTCCAAATTCAAAAACCATTATTGTTTTAATCCATTATGATCGCATATACTATATGCTTGTACTAAGAATACTGCTGATTAGGTGTTGAATTTATTCTGATGGTTAAAGGAATCAAGGAACAAAACTTTCTTGTAGTATATATTTGACGTGAAGCAACCCCAGGATGAAATAATGGTGTCATTGGAGCAGTGGGATAAAAGAATCGACATGGACAAAGGAAAATCAAACGACACCATAGGATTTACTATCATGAAGGTATGTGCCAAGTTCCAGATACATAACTGGTTGTAATTGATAGTGGGATATTATATACAAGGATTGGTTTCTAAATTCAGGTATTTCGCTTCTTATTGTCTTTTATAAACTTTAAATAAAGTCAGATATAGGATTTTTTTCAGCCTAGACCTGTGAATTTAAATATTTTGAAGTGAATCATGGTCAAAACCTTGGTAAAAATATGAAATATATAAAACAGAAAGAGTATGAAAACCTGTACAAATTCAAAAATTGTGATTTTATTTCAGACAGATATAAACAGAAAATACAGAATGCATGATAGACTCAATAAAGAACATTCAGGTCCATTTTCAAACGGACGAAGTGTTTTTGCTAGAGTACCTCTTACACAAGGCAGATACTGTGTAATTCCATCCACATTCGAACCAGGAAAGACGGGAAAATTTGTTCTTAGAATGTACAGTACACTAGATATGGAATTACGGTCAGTGGCGATATTTATTTTCGACAAAATATCCAAAAGGATTGAACAAAAGTTTTAACGTGGTTTATATTTTTCTCAATATAAAAGTTCCAAATTCTAGTTTATTTTATTATATACATTACATATTCTGTATTAATTATAGTTGATATAATGTCTTCTCAATTATTAAGTAGGGACCTTAGTGGCCGAGTGGTCTAGGTAGTTCGTCATGACTACTAACGATCAATAGCCTGTCAACACTGCGGTTGTGAGTTCGAATCTCACCTGTGGCCGGGTGTGTTCGACTCCCACCTTAATTGACAAGGATTGCCAATTTTCCTACCGAAGGTTGGTGGTTCTATCCGGGTACTCCGGCTTCCTCCACCAACATTAACCAATAAAAACTGGCCGCCGCGAAATAGCCAAATGTGCTGAAAACGGCTTTAAACCCCAACTAAACAAACAAACAATTATTAAGTATTCTGTTATCTTATATATCTTTGCTATTGCTTTAAATACTGCTGTTTCTAAAATATTTTTTTCATTCGAAAGAATTTACTTTCACTATATAATTGGTTTACAGCGAGCTCCTATATGACAAGCCGAAACCTCCCCAGTGCTGTGGTATACAAGGATTTGCCAAACCCCACATCGGTGCTATACAAATATCAATTATGAGAGGAGAAGGTTTACCACCTCAAGACAAGGATGGAGGTAATCAATAATTCATAATGAAAATATTTCTTAATGGAATTTCGGGGGAATGGAAGAATTATCTCCTACTGTTCAAATTGTGATACTGAAAAGGGGAATGTAAATAGTTATAAAGCATATTTTAAGCACTGAAATTGAAGCTATGTGGAGTGTCAAAATGAGTATCCAGGGCATAAACGTTTGGTATCATAGAAGTTTATCACTGTAATAAATTAATTCTTTCCATAATTTATAGAAGAATGAATATGGATTTTCATTTATACTGATATGAATTTATAACAAATATCAAACAAATATCACTGATCACAATCATTACACAAAGCAAAAAGTCAGCATCAATAGGGATATGATGTCAACTACAGCACTGTCTTGAGTGGAAATGTTTTACTGGTGATGATATATCATGACCAACACAGATACTGAGAACTATCAATTACAGACAAACTCTAGAAACAAACCCCTACTTAAAGTAAAAGTATGAGGGAATTTTCAGACGGGTTCCAACGAAGTTGCATTCGGCTATTAGTTTAAAAGTCAAGTGGGCGAACAGACATGCGTCCACAATTCGTTTTTGGATGATCGATACCTTTAGTTTGCATCAACCAATGGAAAGTAGATTTTGATATTTTGTACCACAAGACTCAGATCATATTGCTTTGTGTTAAATCAGAGCTTTAGTTTAGTACTCATAAATAACAGATTTTGAGAATTAACAATATCTTCAGATTGTCTCTGCTGGTTTTTACCAAACTTCAGTATGTTCTTGGACAATATGAGACTCTGAAACCTATTTATTTTGGTGTCAGTTAGTGGGCATATTTTGGGATAAATTAATATTTTATTCAGAAATCTTCAATTTTGATAATTGACAGTATATCTTTAGTTCGTCTCTTCTTATTTTTACCGAACTCTATTATGTTGTTAAACACTGTGAGACTTTGAAGACAATTTATTTTGGTATGAATCAACGACGTATTTTCTGGGAATTTTTTTATTTGAATTTGAATTGACAATATCTGTAGTTTGCCTCAGTATGTCAGTACGGTAAATAATATGAAACTTATTTGTTTTGGTAACTATCCATGACATTGTTTTCATGAAAACGTATTTTTTCTTCTTCTAACAATTCACAGATTTTGAGAATTTTGTATTTTATTTAAGCGGTTGATGGATACTGTATTATTTACTGTGAGAATAAACAAATTACAACAAAGGTAGTCAGAGATACAATCAACCCAGAATGGAATGAAAGAGTGACATTTTATCTAAAGAAGCCAGATGAAGATATTGTCATAGAGGTAATTAAATTGAAAGAATATACATTTCAAATAACTTTAATGTTCATTTCAGCTTTTAAAACCTTAAATGGAAGTTAAGTCTGTAGGAAATATTTTTGCAAAGGCTTG
The DNA here is from genome assembly GCA_028015205.1 of Mytilisepta virgata. Classification (NCBI taxonomy): domain Eukaryota; kingdom Metazoa; phylum Mollusca; class Bivalvia; order Mytilida; family Mytilidae; genus Mytilisepta; species Mytilisepta virgata. Next base: position 76,753,999 of record CM051518.1, on the reverse strand, counting down.
AATATTAAGTTTTCTAAAATTTTGAGAAATTATGTTGTTGTATATCGATACTGTTATGAACCTTATATTTATTGCTTGAATGTGCATCTCTTGAATGCTTGTGCATAGCTCTACAACTAGGTTTGCTTTGTAGGTTTGCTTTAGGGAGCAACCATTTGATTTTTAAGGGGTGGGGGCATGAAAGTAATTTGAAGTCCTGCCTTTTTTTCAGCAAAATTTCGAGACTGCCTCTAGTTTTACTATCCGGTGTTGTCCTGCCTTTTTTTTCTGGGTTCATGCCATTTTTCACTACATTTTCCATCCTGCCTTTTTTTCTGAGGACTTTTGGTCCTGCATTTATTTTTCACCAAATTTTGCATCCTGCCTTTTTTTTCAAATCCCCCCCACCCCATAAAATCATGGTTCACATTATTCATATCACACTTTTTATTTGTTTTTTTTTTTTTTTGTTGTTGACAGATTTGGAACAGTAACATGATTAGAGATGAATTTGTTGGACAGTATACCATACCAATGGCAGACAGGTCTACATATAGAGGAGGAAATGTAATAAGACGTTATGAACTTTATGGACGAGGAAAAGAATCAAAAGAGAGACGACAAGGATACATTTGGCTCAAACTTTTTTATACAGAAAATATGGCTGAAGTTTAAATAGCCATCCAGAACTGACTTGTTGGCCTTAATTTTGTTTTACTATGATTTTATACTGCGACATAAAAAGACAAGATAGGATAAGATGAAAACTGATCAGTCAGTTTTAAATTAATGCTCATATTTATATCAAGCTTTATGTTGTTGCATGTTAAATGTGTAATGCATATCAAGAATGAAAGATTGTAGTATATATGAAAAAAATATATATGGCGAGAGTTTTTTCTTTAAGAATGTTTATATGTGCTTTTTGTATACTATGATTTATATCATGATCATGATAAATTTATAATACTACAAATAATATTTTTATTTATTTTTTTCTGTTCTGATCAGTTATTCAACATTTCCCTCATGTACATTCAATTTTATCAAAATTCATAATTACTCTTTACAAATACTTGAACTGTCTTATATTCTTAGACAGATTTTTTTCAAATTTATGTTTTGGTAACAAATTTAAATGATGCAATGAGGCGATGGGAATCTATTGATCATGTTGATTAAAGTCTTTTAAAATTCATGATATGCTATAAAGATGCTTTCCTTCCATTCTAAATTTCTGCCACATGCCAAGCACACTTCAACAATATTGCCAGTTTGAAATTTCTATGACATTTTTTTGGGGGGAAATAGGCTAATTGGAAGAAAGGATCATTGGACTATGCATTATCCTAAATGCTGTAGAGCAGATATAAATACAAAATTAAAATAAATAACAAATTTAGTCAGAACTAAAAACTATCTGAGGACACAATTATGCCTATAGAACTAATATGAAACATGAAGAATATAGTGTTGATTAGAAGTAATCATATACAACAGCTGATTTGATAGACTGTGTTTATTTATGAGTTTTGATGATTTATTTTGAGATTTTGATACAGTCATACATTTTTTCCCTGTTATTAGTCCAAAACAATCTTTTACTTAAACCAGTGTAGGTATATTCTTCCTGGATTGTATCAATTAGATTAAATTTAGTTACCTACTTCTGATGGAAAAGTTGTTTCGCATGTTTTATGTGAAAAAAGAGATGACCATACATGATTTATTGCTTTCTTCTTCAGGCCAGCTGAGCAAGTTATGTATTGGTGCCTTAAACTATGGTATTGGTAACCCAAAACTCATTTTCGTCCCTGCCGTAATGCGGTGCAGGGACATAGAAATGCCGTCCATCCGTCCGATACTGTAAGCGCTCTCATGCCTACATATCTCATTGAAGTTTTTATAAAATCTATATCATAGTTATGATTTAGTATTATCTTGGTCAAGTTCGAATTTCAGTGACATACCATTATTATTGTTGGTGTTGTTGCCCTTTGAACTCTGAAAATTTCGTCAATTTTTCTTGTAAGCGCTCTCACACCTACAAACCTTCAAATTTCAGTGCTGTACTATTATTGTCCCCCACCAACACGGTGCGCAGACATAGAAATGCCGGGCGTCCGTCTGTCTGACATTGTAAGCGCTCTCACACCTACATTTCTCAATGAATTTTTATAAAATTTATATCATAGTTGTGAGTTATTATTACCTCAGTCATGTTCGAATTTCAGTGCTGTACCATTATTTTTTTTGTTGGAGTTATTGCCACGTGGTGGGGGACATTGGAACGCTGTTCTTTTTACTTGTCTTTGTGTATATAAAATTTGTAGTTTCAAACTAAATCTAAGAACTACAACTTAATTACAAAAAATTCACTACTACTAAGAAAAATTCCCAGCTTAAACAGAAAACTTTAGCCATTAGTTCAGCAATGAGAAGCAGGCAGGAATACAGTTCTAAACCGTAACAAAGAAAAAGCCGGTTTGGTGTCATTTTGACAAATCAAATTTTGGTTCTGTTTGTCTACTCCATTTACAATCACTTAGAAATAACCCAAAAAAATATAATAAGAAAATTGTATAAAATTTAATTAATAAGAGAATAAGGCAAACAACTATTCTATCAAAGTTAATAAGTAAAATAATACAATATAACACAATTTTATGTACACATGTACTGCAGATAAATGGTTATAAATTTTAAAAATTTGACTTGACTGTGTAAATGATATATCACAGTTAAGCTTATATTGCAAAAAACAAAAATTATCATAAAAATGCTCAGTGAAACACAAAACATATCAAATTGTTTGATATATCTTATTCAGCATTAAGAAATGGCAAGAAAAATATTGAGCACTAAAACAGTTAATAGATTTAATCAGATCAAAATAATAACTAGTAGCAACTGTTTTATTTGAACATATGTCTCGTCTCCCCTTCATACGTATGAATAATCTGCATGTTTTTGTTCAAATTCCCTGGTCAGCTGACATGTTTTTTTGACAAGACCTGAAGCAAACTGAGTACTTTAGTATAAAGTTCACTTCGTCACCATATGGCGACTCTTTCAAGTGCATAGTCTGGCTTAAAGAAGGATATTTCCCAAAAAAGCTTTTATTTTTACCTTGAGGTCATGGGTTAAGGTCAAATAAATATAAAAACAAACCGTCTTATCAAACTTCGTCATTCTTAATGTGATATGTCTATATTAAAGAACAAAAAAAGTATGGCCTGGACAAGGATATTTCCCCAAAAAGCTTATTTTTTAACCTTGAGGTCAAAGGTCAAGGTCAAATGTTGATTATTATTACATGCAGCACACTGCTTTATCAAGATACATCTGCATACCAAATATAATGGGTCTAACTCAAAGGACAACAAAATTATGGTCTGGACAAGTATATATTGTCAGAAAAAAACTATTAATTGACCTTTGAAGTAAACTTCAAGGTAAAATGTTGCAAGGGGATGTGCAACACACGGTCTCATCAAACTACATCTACATGTTATATATTGTCCGAAAAAGCCTATTACATGTATTTGAGCTTGAGGTCAAATGTTGATCAGGACGATATGTGACACCGTCTCATCACAATGTATCTAGATACCGAATATCTTTGGTCTACCTCATAGGACAAAAAAGTTATGGCCTGTACATGAATGTATGAGAAGAAGAAGAAACACTAATAAAACTAGAGGCTCTCAAGAGCCTGTGTCGCTCACCTGTATCTAATGTGATTACAATAGCTACTGAAGACATCTTATCATTATTATTTTTAAATATGTGGTCAAGTTGTGACCATTCAGAATTTTTTTTACAATTTTCTGATAGACTTCTAAACATCTTGGATGATGGATCGGCAACAAAGTAACAACACTTGGTCAGCACCTCATAAGGAACATTCATGCTATGTTTTGTTACATTCCATTCAGTGGTTCTCTAAAAGAAATCATTTGTATGCATTTCCCATAGGGTCCAATGTTAAACTTAGTCCCCCGCTGGCGGCAATCTTGGATGATGGATCGGCTACAAAGTAACAACGCTTGGTCAGCACCTGATAAGGAACATTCATGCCAGATTTACTTTCATTCCATTCAGTGGTTCTCTAAAAGAAGTCATTTGTATGCATTTCCCATAGGGTCCTATGTTAAACTAAGTTCCCCGCTGGCGGCCATCTTGGATGATGGATCAGCTACAAAGTAACAACACTTGGTCAGCACTTCATAAGGAATATTCATGCCATGTTTGGTTTCATTCCATTAACTGGGTCACTAGAAGAAGTCATTTGTATGCATTTCCCATAGGGTTCTATGTTAAACTAAGTCCCCCGCTGGCGGCCATCTTGGATGATGGATCGGCTACAAAGTAACAACACTTGGTCAGCACCTCATAAGGAACATTCATGCTATGTTTTGTTACATTCCATTCAGTGGTTCTCTAAAAGAAGTCATTTGTATGCATTTCCCATAGGGTCCAATGTTAAACTTAGTCTCCCGCTGGCGGCCATCTTGGATTATGGATCGGCTACAAAGTAACAACACTTGGTCAGCACCTCATAAGGAACATTCATGCCATGTTTGGTTTCATTCTATTCAACGGTTCTCTAAAAGAAGTCATTTGTATGCATTTCCCATAGGGTCCTATGTTAAACTAAGTCCCCCTCTGGCGGCCATCTTGGATGATGGATCGGCTACAAAGTAACAACACTTGGTCAGCACCTCATAAGGAACATTCATGCCAGATTTAGTTTCATTCCATTCAGTGGTTCTCTAAAAGAAGTCATTTGTATGCATTTCCCATAGGGTCCTATGTTAAACTAAGTTCCCCGCTGGCGGCCATCTTGGATGATGGATCGGCTACAAAGTAACAACACTCGGTCAGCACCTCATAAGAAACATTCATGCCAGATTTAGTTTCATTCCATTCAGTGGTTCTCTAAAAGAAGTCATTTGTATGCATTTCCCATAGGGTTCTATGTTAAACTAAGTCCCCCGCTGGCGGCCATCTTGGATTATGGATTGGCTACAAAGTAACAACACTTGGTCAGCACCTCATAAGGAACATTCATGCCATGTTTGGTTTCATTCCATTCAACGGTTCTCTAAAAGAAGTCATTTGTATGCATTTCCCATAGGGTCCTATGTTAAACTAAGTCACCCTCTGGCGGCCATCTTGGATGATGGATCGGCTACAAAGTAACAACACTTGGTCAGCACCTCATAAGGAACATTCATGCCAGATTTAGTTTCATTCCATTCAGTGGTTCTCTAAAAGAAGTCATTTGTAAGCATTTCCCATAGGGTCCTATGTTAAACTAAGTTCCCCGCTGGCGGCCATCTTGGATGATGGATCGGCTACAAAGTAACAACACTTGGTCAGCACCTCATAAGGAACATTCATGCCATGTTTGGTTTCATTCCATTCAGTGGTTCTCTAGAAGAAGTTCAAAATGTAAAATGTTAACGACGACGCCGGACGACGCCGGACGACGACGGACGACGGACGACGGACGCCAAGTGATGAGAAAAGCTCACTTGACCCTTTGGGTCAGGTGAGCTAAAAATATGTCTCCCACGAAAAAGGGGGGGGGGGGGCCAGGATAATAAAAGAAAAATATGAAATACAGGTCATATTTTAAACTGTAGTTATAGAAATTAATGTGTACATAAGTTATTGCCAATGTTTAGAAATTGACATTAATGTGAGGGTAAATCATTGGAATGGTAAAAAATATCACATTTTTTGCATTATTAAATAGACAATATTATTTTCTGAATTTACAATATCAAATTTAAACAAATCACATTCTTACCTGGTGTAAAAATGCCCTAAAATGATCAAAATTTGAAACGTACGTCAACAAAGATCTACAATGTAAAGAAGAGAATCCGTAAGGACCTTATTTGGCCACACATTTTGTGGAAAATTTAAACATCATTAAGCTAGGATGAAATTTGAAATAAAAAGGCAGGACTAGAATTTTGGCAAAATAAAAAGCCTGCACCACTTTAGTTGTGAAAACAAAACCAGGACCTGTGTCAATCAGGATATTTTTCGGTTTAAATGAAAACATCCCAGCCCCCACCCCCCAAGAAAAATCAAATGCTTGTCCATCAATATTTCTTTAATGTTTTACACTTGACAAAACAGTTTTAGTGAAAGAAAAAATTGAAATTCCTGTTTAGAACCAGGTTCTTAACATCTCTATATAAAATATCAGTTACAGAAGTAAGTCAATTTAATAAAAAAAAAACTTCTTGCAGCATGTTTTGATTTTCACATTTCCGAGAAATTTATAATTAAACATCAATATAGACATCAAAAAATGTTATAAATGGACGGATTTATCAGAATATAATGATGTAATGTTGATAACATTTTGAGATCTTTATTCTTTCAGGCATTCTTATATAGTAAAATATACTCTTTGTATTTATAGAATCCATATTATTCTGAACACAAAAGGCAAAATGTGAAATGCAATTTCATTTTCATGGCTATAATATATTTAATATACTTTCTTAAAATACATAATATTTAAAAAATTTAAAATATTGAATAAATATCAATAAAATTATTATACTATAACATAACTGTTGATGTCACATCTATGAAAGACTGCTATCACTAAAATATATATATAAAAGCTTACTTTGTAACAGTCTACATTATTTTAAAATACATTTTATAAGGATATGTTTTTTTTGCAGGAATTTATAAGAGAATAGTTGAAATAATAATAATTCACATGGTTATAAAACAAATAATCCATAAACACCAAAAAAAAAATTAATTACATATATACTGCAAATGTCTAGGTTAAGGGGGGGGCATTCTAGCTATGCTAATGGAAGATAATTTACTAAAAACTATAGATCTTTAAAATTGGTTTTTCAATATCACATATGAAAAAATGATGCAAACAACAGAATTGCAATTTTTTGATTTTTTGCAATAGTTTCTGGTTTTGAAATGCTGCCTTGTCCATTTTGCAAAGAATTTGATTTCAGATATCAAAGATTTTTTTCCCCAGTTGATTTTTTTCAGTAAGTTTGTAAGGAAAAAATAAAACAAGGAAAAACTCATAGAAAAGTAGTTTTAAACTTAACTAAATCGAAGAGTTGTGTTAATCACAAAATTAAATAATTGCAAACTAGATTGTTCCATTATAAATTTGAAAATATGTCTGTTTGTCATGCCCAGTAAATAAAAAATAAAAAAACAAGCTTATGAAAAGATATTAAATCCTTGCACACCTGCTTTCTAGGTAAGAAACTATGAATATTATTTCTTTCGTTTACCTGAACTTGTTTACCTGTAATTAATATGACTGAGCAATAATACAGAACATCTGTAGTAAGATGCTCTTAGTAGAAAACCCCTTTCTTTGAATAAATTATCCAAACTTTACTTTCATAATCTCATAAAGCATGCAATTTCAGATTCAAAACTTTAAATAAATGTCCAGTCTCCAATTAAAGTGCAATCTTCGACCTATAACCTCTAGAACTATACCAGTATGCCATATCTGAGACTTCTCTTGTAAAACTACAATCCAACATTATCCTTTCTTGACTAGACCTCTTCCATGTTTTTGGTATGCCATATCTTCAGTTTTAATTTTCCCTTCTGTTGTACTGTAGCCTCCTTTCCTTTGCCATACAATGGGAAGTCAAATGCAGCATCCCTAGTGTATTTTTTTCTTTTATCAGTTGACATAGATATAGTACACATACCCAGGAAGGTGTCTTTGATGTAGTTGTGGTCCCATACCTGTAGAACAAAATATATATATTGACCAATAGAATTTAAAGAACTGCTTCAAAAATACAATTACTGGATTCTAGCCTCGAAGCATTGTAGAAAAACTTGATGAATGTGTACACTTCAAAAAATAATTTTAATTCTTGTAATAAAATTTGAAACAATGTAAATCTTTCTCCCAATCTGGATTTAAGTTTTTCTTGAAATGCTTACAATTATATCTTCACATCTTATAATCCTTGACACACATTAATTTTAGCAAAGCGCTACTCTGACATGCATAAAGATTCTTTTAAAAATTACAGTATGTAATAGTTTAGAAAAAAAAAGAATTATCATGGAATGATGAGTCACAACATAAATCTATAAATGAAATGATAAAATATTGAAAATGATTCACAACTCTCTTTCTGTCAGATACAGATGTTAAGTCATATACATTTATTCAAATTAGGCCCCAAAATGCAAACCTAAAACAATTTTTGTTGTAAACCAAGGATTTAAAAAATGTTTAAATTAATAAATAAAAAAACAAAACAAAACAAAAACCGCTCCCGCCAAGTGGAGAGGCTACATGTATGCCGCTACGGGGGCCACTCTCGCACCCGCGAGTGGAGAGGGATTAGTATAAGTTGGTATAACTTCCAAGTGGAGAGTGATTAGTATGTCGGTATAACTTGTTTCCCAATCCACTATAAATAAATAAGTTTAAACTAAACTAAATAGCATGTCTTACAGTTATACTGATTTACCTCAACAGTAATGTCTTTGTCTGGGTTTTTGTGATAAAATGTGAACCTTTCTTCCCACTCAGGATTCAGGTTTTTCTTGATTACATTGGTAGTCTCTTTATATCCTTCACATCTTATAATACAGAATGGATCTGAACCTGCAATATAATATATATACAAACGTATTCAATATAAACTGTTATCACAGAGATATGTCTCGCCTTTTTGTAATTTTGATTATGCAAATGTTGAAATCATAATAGCAATACCTTAACATCTTACACAAGTTATGCAAATATTCAAAGTCAATGAACCATGACTGAGTTACATGGTTAAACAATCTCCATTTAAATGAGATGTGTGAATGCTAATACAACTGGAAACCAAATACCATTGACTTATTATAAGTCGTTCCCAAACCTAAATACAAAAATTTTGTGGGAAAAATTTGGTTGATTATATAGGGAATCACTGATGCGTGACTGGAGTGGGCCCTCTTAGGTCGGTCAGTGCCCCCCCCCCCCCCCCCTAACAAAAAGTTCTGGATCTGCCACTGATAGCAATACTTTAACATGTAAGTTATGCAAATATTCAGTCAATGAATATGCACGAATTAGCATACCTACATGTAGCTTTTCAACCCAACCTCATCATGGCGAGACAAAAATCTTTTTGCTTGGCTTTGTGTCCAATAAAATATAATTTTGTTTGTTTACTTATAGTTACTTATAGTTGATTTCCAGTGCAGGATCTCTCAAGGTTCCTCTTCACCAGACTCATAATATATGTAAAGTGGGCAAACCATTCAAAGTCAATAGACCATGACTGAGGAGGTGGAGCCAAATAATCTCCATGGCAATGAGATAAGGCAATGATAATACCGGTACATCTGCATACCAATTATCATTGACCTACCACTAGTGGATCCCCATAAACTGACCTAATCACAAACTAATACATGTAAAGTAAGCAAACCATTCAAAGTCAATAGACCATGACTGAGGGGGTGGAGCCAAATAATCTCCATGGCAATGAGATGTAGCAATGGTAATACATCTGCATACCAATTATCATTGACCTACCACTAGTGGATCCCCATAAACTGACCTAATCACAAACTAATACATGTGAAGTAAGCAAACCATTCAAAGTCAATAGACCATGACTGAGGGGGTGGAGCCAAATAATCTCCATGGCAATGAGATGTAGCAATGGTAATACATCTGCATACCAATTATCATTGACCTACCACTAGTGGATCCCTATAAACTGACCTAATCACAAACTAATACATGTAAAGTAAGCAAACCATTCAAAGTCAATAGACCATGACTGAGGGGGTGGAGCCAAATAATCTCCATGGCAATGAGATGTGACAATGGTAATACATCTGCATACCAATTATCATTGACCTACCACTGGTGGATCCCCATAAAACTGAGCTAATCACAAACTAATACATTGTTGACGCTGTCGCCGCCGCCGCCGCCGCCGCCGCCGCCGGAAACAGCATACCTATGTCTCGCCTTTTGACTCCGTCAAGGCGAGACAACGAGACAATAAATGACATACCAACACTGATTTATATATTAAGGATGTTCACTGCTCAGTTTCAAAATAACAATCTTTTCATAACACGGGTACATATTGATAGTGGATTAATAAAGGAACTAAAAGAGCGAAAAAAAAATTATAGGCCCGTGTGCTTGTTTTTGAGATATAAGCCATTTAAAATTTGGCAGGAAAAATATGCTCTCTTGATTTTACATAGCTTTATCATAGACAATTTTTATTTCTCAAAAACCATTAAATAATAACAAGGATTTTATAAGATTTTTACAAATGGCTTATTGTTCTGCATGCAAAAGATTCATGAAAAGAAAAATGGGGGTTAGCGGGTAAAATATCTTATGGCAATCAAATGGATAAAACCAGAAGTTTCCGAAAATCTGACAAAACTTCAAATACCTGTCCAGCGAACATCCTTAAGTAATGAAAATCACTTGTAACTAAGAATGAACATCTTAATCCAACAAAAAACATCTGTTGGATTAGCTGTGATAATTTTCAATTGATTTATAAATAAATATGAAAAAATACTTTTAAACCATACTGATTTCCCTTGTACTTTGATTTCTAATTAATTTTTATATTATCTGAAATTTTGAAACAGGAAGAGAAGCCAAACAAAAAACAGAAAATATTTGACATGAAAACACTGCAGTAATGTCCTTATAAAACAATTATGACATCTCATTCCAAAAAATATATTTGTAACACTATTCCTGTTCAGTGAAGCAAGTCTTCTATAAGGGAGATAATCCACAAAATCAACAAAAACGGAGTAAACAAGATCAATGGTCTGGTTATATATTCAACATGATCTTAGCAAATAAATGTTTGATAGAATTCACATACATGTATAAACCTCTTTTGGTGGCAGATAACATGAAATGATAACATAAATACATGTCCCTCTGTGATAGAAAATTGTGATTTAAAATTTGAAAAATGTACTGTAAAGAAAACATACTTCCAATTGTATCAACAGCCTTTAAACCTCTAGCTGATATGGCTGTTATTTGTGTGGTAGCTATCTTTGGCTTACATATACATCCACATTTTGGTGGCTGAGGTTCTTCATATATTAGTTCTCTATAACATAAAACTTTCTGGTTTAGATAGATAACACCAATTATGAAATTAGACTAAGGCAGTCGGAAACCAAACAGCTATCCCCACACTCCTTAAATGTTATATCCCTGTGCACCACTTTCACAATCATATGTTTGAATACAGGTCAAAATTTTCAGAAATAAAAATTCTAAAACCTTACTGCACATTTTCTTTGAAAGTGTAGGGATAACTATTTTACAAGTACATATCAAAACAGTATGTAGCCAGGAAAAGAAAAGTAAAACAAATTTTACAACAATTTTTATGGTCAATCACATTACCCACAAGGAGCAGAACAATTACAATATAAATTAAAATATTAACATAAATTCTTTGATACCAATTTTTATGCACAAGATAAAATGAAAAAAATAACAGAAAACAAATAGTGGGAAAAATTTATTATGGCTATTAAGCTAAGGAATTGAGCTAAATGTATACTAAATAATTTTTACATACTTGAAATTAGAATTACTGCTTGTGTATAATCTCAATACAAAATGTTCTAATTTTCCTTCTTCATATGTTGATGGAATGACACAGTAACGTCCCTTTGTTATCTTTAACCTTGACAATAAACTTCGTGCTGATGTGTAGGTACTTTGATGAACATTTTTCAGAATATCATGAATTCTATATTCTCTGTTTTTGTCAGTCTGATAAAAAATTTAAAACTGTACTCAAAATTTAACTGCATATAATCAAATTTAAAACTGTACTCAAAATTCAACTGCATATAATCATATGACAAATGTAAGGCACTGTGAATTCAGAAATGTATAAATACATTTATTTTTTAACTTGAAAAAAAGAATTGAGAATAACTCAAGAGTAATTATATGTATTTGCTGATAATTGTTATAAACTGTTATTAGCAAATTGAAATATGCCAGTGTAAATAATTGGAATTTTCATCGTGTCATTTTTTTGGCATAAATAAAACATTAGGGCTATTCCAGAAAAAATGGTATGGGGGGGTTGGAAGGCATTTTTTTTCAGCACCCACTACCCATACAATTTAAAATAAAATTTCCTTATGCTTCCTTTAGAATTTTTTTCCAGACCCCCGACCACCCATACAATTTTATATAAAGTGCCTTCCAACCCCCCCATACATTTTTTTCCGGAATAGCCCTTACATTAATTCCTGAAATTATACTAATTATTTTGTTGTCAGATATATCCTGCATCAGAAAAATTCACCTCACTCTGACACGCTTCAATTTGCCTCCTTTTCATTTTTCCAAAACTTGGGTTAACTTAAGTTAAACAGACAAAAATACATCATGACCTTAAATCATATTTCTTTTAACCAAAAATAACTTTATACAAATTTTTAAAGTATGAATTAATGTACACATACTTTTGTCAAATTGTCATTGTTTGTATGCAAGTAGAACAGATTTTTATGGTCAATCATATTACCCATGAAAATAAATTAGGTATATTGCATTTCTGAAGTTTGATGATATATCAAGAACATTTGGATGAATCATGTTATTTATGTCCGGATACATTAAAGGAAACTTACTATTACCGGCAGTTCAATATTGAAACAAATTTTTTTGCTGTTTTCCTAAAAGTTAAAACACCTACACAAAAGAAAGAAACCCACCACAGAGTTTATAATACTGGAAATATAATTGTATAATTTTCAAACAAAGTAAAATCATACCTTAATAATCACTACTCCTACGGAAGCATTTTTTCCTCCTCTTTCTTTATCTAGACGACTGACATCCTCTTGCTCTAACGATACCCATATATCATCTTCTTCTCCTTTGATATCAAAAACATACTGAAATATATAAATATCATCTGCTCAAACTAATACTTGGGGCCATTTTAAGTTTTGGTCGGATGAAAATTGTTGGAGGCCTCAATGTGACTTTCAGAAGAACAGAAATTAAAGCACTGTTTCTCTGCTTAAATTTTTGTCACCTACATGTAGGGAATTTATCCATCATATCACTTCTTTCATAATATATTATAGCAAGCGCTATAGGAGCATATGCATTTTCTACATATGGGTCATTTAGAAAAGCCTTTGTTTAATGGGGGCGGCCATATTGAGCTACATACTAAGGCTAGAAAAAGTTTTGTTCGCTGGAAACGGAATTAAGGGAAATAACTTTCTTCAAATTATAATTTTAGAATCAGAATATTCTACAGTAGATAAATCCTGGTACATGTAACTGTAGATCATCAACTCTCAGCTTACGTGAGTTTCATTTAGCCACTTTTGAATTGTAATCTATTTTCTTGTTTTTATGCACCATCTGCAATAGTAACAGGGCATATAGTGTTTCAGTCCATGTATTTGTCCGTCCAAATGTATCTGGTATGTGCCACTTTAGGTTATGGTGGTACCCAACACTTTCACTAAAATTAATTTGGCTCGTTTAATTTTCATAAAATTTTGACAAAGTATTTACTTTGACCCATTGACAAAAATTTTAAAATTTCAAAACATCTGAACCAACCAATTCATCAGAAAAATTACACTGATTGTATAGCAGTTTGACAAACACTAATATTGATCATTGAAAAGCTTAATATTCCATTAACAACACAACATTATTAAAACTTTAGCTGATTTTACAGAGTTATCTCCCTGTAGTGTTAGGTACCACCTTAATTTTTAGATTGAAGGTAGTTTATTGGGAAGAAGATTTCATATCAATCTGAAACTTGTCACTAAATACCTTAAGATCGGATCTATTCAAAATTTAGGTCAAGGAGGTGGTGTGACCTCAATTTCACGGTTGACTGATTATGATTTGAGTGTTTGTACCACTTTAGGTTGAAGTTTATATTAAAGGTAGTTTAATTGGAAGTAAATGTCATATCAACAAGAAACTTTGTCACCAAATATCCAGTATCTTAAGATGTGATCTATTCAAAATTTAGGTCAAAGGGCTGATGTAACCTCAATATCATGGTTGACTGATCATGATTTAGATGTCTATTATGAGGTGGGGCACAGTGTCCATTATTTGACACATTTATTTATTGTTTTATTTGGAGTTTTAATCTTATTTTTGCACAGCTGAATATATCACAGCACCAAGTTTATATTGATGGAGGAGGCAGGGAAACTAGAATCTTTATCTAAAGAGATAAGAACCAAGCACATCTTGCCACGAGCTGTGTCAAAACTCACAATCTCTGTGTTGAAAGTCCAGTGACCATTAGTTCATCTAGTTAATTTAACTCTAGTTAATACTATCTACTCAGACACCTGGGCCAGTGGAACTCCATTAAAGACAGTTGCTCGTGACATATTTGACCAATCGTACATTTAGTTATATGGGTTTGAAAATATTATCAAAGATTTTGGAATGGTGACAACATCTAAACAACAATATTATATTTGTATTACCAGTATTTTTTACAAACTCAGTATGTTTCCTAATATATCAAACAAAAGTAATAAGGGATGCACAATACCTGTGGATTTCTTAGGAAATTTGTGGATCCAGCTGAACCTCCACATCTGTCAGGTTTCTTCCATTCCCCTATACCGACTGCCTCTGACCATGTCTTTGTCAAGGAGAAAAATGATGTGTTCATTACATGACAGATGTCTATGGTTGTGAAATATTTAAGAAAATCTGCATATGACATCCTGAAAAAAAAATATCCAAAATTAGTCCATTTTTTTTCCACTGAAATTAGCAAATGGCATTATTTAAAATTAGGATATAAATTATTTCTACACTGAATTTGAACAGTTTTATTATGTCATCTCGATCTTATATATATAAGAAAAAAATGAACATCCTGAAATGAGTAGTCATCTTATATGAACAATTAGCCTGAGTCAACAAATTCTTTACTTTTAATCATTTGAACTGCAATTTTTAATGAGTGGAAGATCTACGTGTGACAGGTAGGTGATTGAATATTATTAACAGGTAAATCTGACTGATGTTGAAAATGATTGACCTTAACTGTTTCTTAATAAAGCATCAATAAGTAGACACTGTTTTCAGAATTGATTTAAATTATGAAATTAAGGTCATATAAGGAAAACGGTTGCAAACATAATAAATGTTTGGAAACAGAATCTTCAGGATCTTGAGGACTCAAACAACTGATGTCTGAGGTTTTACTGTATTTAATCAAATTTACCAAAATTCGCCATTGTCCTCAACGGTTAAACCTATATCTTTTTTCTGTCCTGAGCTGACTTTTTTCCACTCTGGTGACCTGAAATGCATAGGAAAATGTGTTACTGGTAGTGTATTTATTAAGCCTAAAAAATGAAAACATCTTTATTGTTTAGAAATAAGTATGGATCTTTTAAACAAGAGGCTCCCATGAGCCTGAATTGCTCACCTGTTATATCATCAATGATTATTTTTGCTATTTAATGTATACTCTCACAATTTTCTCCATAATATTGACCTGTACAGCTAAAATATAGAATCCTGAACCCAAATAGATATGGTTGCTAGGGATTTTTTCATCAGTTGCTATGGACTTTTTCAATGGCATTGACTCTTGACCTTCCATTTTGACTTGAACAGGTATGTTATAGGGTCCTAAACCCAAATATATCTGGTTGCTAGGGACTTTTCAATCGGCTGCTATTGATTTTTTCAATGATCTTGACCCTTGAGGCTCCATATTGACTTGTACAGCTATATTATAGGGTCCTGAATCAAAATATATATGGTTGCTAGGGACATTTTTATCCCTTGCTATGGACTTTTTCAATGACCTTGACTCTAGACCTTTCTTTTTGACTTGTACCGGTAAATTATAAGGTCCTTAATCCAAATATATACGGTTGCTAGGGACTTTTTCATCTGTTAATATGGACTTTTCATCGGTTGCTATGGACTTTTTTAATGACCTTGACCCTTGACCCTCCATTTTACTTGTACAGCTACCATTTAATTTATTTCTAGTTATGCTCTAAACATCTGTGACAATATGTCAGACCATTATTTTCTGTTTACATGTAAATAATCTTTTAAGGACAAAAACTCCTATAAGGGTTTGACAATTTTGATCATGTTGACTTATTTGTAGATCTTACTTTGCTGAAAATTTTTGTTGTTTACAGTTTGTCTTTATCTATAATAATATTCAAGATTACAAACCTAAAACTGCAATATTTCCTTAATATTAACAAATCAGGGGCAATGACCCAAAAATGGGTTGACCGATTCGTCTGAAAATTTCATGGCAATAGATCTTGACCTCATAAACATTTTTACTCCTTGTCAGTTTTGCTCTACCTGCTTTATTTTTTGAGATATGAGCCAAAAAGTGCATGTTCACCTATGTTCTATTTTTCTCGATGGAAAACAAAATAAAACACAAAATTTATACTAGATACCCTAAGGATCTTTCAGGCTTAGTTTGGCTGAAATTGATTCTTTAGTTAAGAGGCGAAGATTTTTAAAAGTTTACAAAGATGACGAAAAAAATGTGAAAAATTGTCTTTAAAGGGCAAAAAATCCTATAAGGGGTCAATTGACAATTTTGGTCATGTTGACTTATTTGTAGATCTTCCTTTTCTGAACAGTTTGTCTTTATCTATAATAATATTCAAGATAACAAGCTAAAACGGCAAATTGTCCTTAAAATTAACAATTCAGGGGCAATAACCCAACAAAGGGTTGATCGATTCATCTGAAAATTTCACAGCAGGTAGATCTTGACCCAAGGATCCGGAAAGCCTTTTATTTTCCGGACAAGACCGGATAAATGTTTATTTGTCCGGTCATAAAAAGGGTCAAAGGGACGTCCAAAATTTCTATTTTTTAATAAAAAGATGTACTGAAAAGTCGTGATGCCAAAATTTCTGAGAATGGTTACCTCATTCAGGTCATTTCCTCCCTATAGTTGACTGATCTTTTCAAACTGTTTTTACAGCATTACTATTGTCTATACAGTAATTAACAGAGATATCTGTGTTTTTATGACGCTTAATTATAATCAATGTACACCTGTCAACAATTTCCAAAAGTTGAATCGAGGTCATTCATCAGTGACGATCACGATCAATTAGGCGTTTTTTACCCCTTTCTACTTTGAAATTAAAAAAATCCATTACATGGTATGTTTCGAACGATCTAACAGTTCACAATCACAAACTTGAGAAGATAAAATGCCTTGGTAGTTTTATCTTGGCAAAACTTACAGATTTCCACATTGCTGCCATTTTTTGCACTTGTAGTTTATAGAAAATATTCATTGAGCATGGGCGAATCGTAGTAGTTTAATATGAAAAAGTAATAAAAATTTCTTCTTTCGGGAAGACTTTCATATACTGATTTCAAACTTTTTTAACTTGAATTTATTTTAGTCATTTATTTAGTTCATTTCTACTCCGTTGTGTTGTCCATTTCCATATCGATCTATTTATACGTACCAAACGCGGACGTCGAAGAAGACACCAATAACATTGAAATTATCAATACACAAACCATGCCGCACATAATGTTAAAGAGTTCATACATACGCACGATATTTATTTAAGGTCTTACCCAAAACATTTATAAATTGTGCATAACAACATTTGTATGAAATAAGGTCGTGTGTTGAGATTGATAAAAAGAGTGTAAACTGACAATTCATTTTCTATCAAAAAAATGTCTGCAAAGGCTGATGAAAATATCCGGATCACTGTCTTGACCTGATGAACATTTTTACTGCTGTCAGTTTTGCTCTAAATGCTATAGTTTTTGAGATATAAACCAAAAACTGCTGTTTACCCCTATGTTCTATTTTTAGCCATGGTGGCCATGTTTCTTGACGGACAAGAAAATAAAATACAAACTTTATTCTAAATACCCTAAGGATCACTCAGACTAAGTATGGCTGTAATTGGTTGAGTGGTTTCAGAGAAGGAGATCTTTGAAAAGGTTTACGACGGACGGACGATGGACGCCAAGTGATGGCAAAAGCTGACATGTCCTTTAAGGACAGGTGAGCTAAAAATTGACCTCTAGTGCTTGTTTTTAACATGCTAACTATGCTCTTTCTAAAAAAATTTTTTTTCTTCTTTAATTTTCATTTTTTATTGAAATCTGTACATTTGGTAGTAATGAAAACATCGAATACAAGTACCTTATCCCGGCCTCATTAATGTTAGTAATAGAAAATGTAAATATGTATCTGTTAGTATTTGTTAATTCATTTTACAAAACATTATATCAGCTGTAGTTACTTAATATAATACCACATTTTTAATTTGCATTTAAAGAGTAAAAAAATAACATAATCATAAAAAACTATAAAACGTAGAATATCTGTATGTTTGTTAAAATAATTATTCTAATTTGATCATACATTTATTTGTGGTCCTTTTTTTGAACATTCTGTTATCATGATTAATGTTATTTTTTTACTAAAAATTTTTTTTTTTTTTTATAAAAGATGATGTGTCATTCATTGCAAACATCTTGTCTCCTCTTTTAAATAAAATGCTCCGCTGGGCGCAGCTAGATACGACCGCAGATGTCGAACCCTGAATAGTTGGGGCAATTATGAACACAACATTCAAGCTTGATACAATACTGAATTTGGATTGTGAATAAATATTTGACACAGCATAGGTTTCTGACATAGAATGAATGTTGTCTAAGAACTTAAAAATTTTTAATTTACCTATTCAAACCATATCAGTATTATTTGTTTTTATATATAAATCAGAAATAACCAATTTAAAATTTAAAATTGGGCACACATATCAATTTCTTGCTATTGCGCAATACTGTGCAATTGAAAATTTCTTGAAATATTTGACACATAATAGGTTTCTGACACAGAATAACTGAAATCAAAGAACTTAGAATTGGTCATATGATTTGAATTTATATTCAATTTTTTGCTTCTTGTGCAATACAATATGCCCCCCCCCCTCCCAAAAAAAAAAACAAAAAACAGTAAAATTTATTGTAACCCCCCCTTTTTTGCTAAAAAAAATTTGAAATTTTCTTTTTAATTTATGAAATATGAAATGAGAAAAAAATTGCCTCCTCCCCAACTTCTCATTTACCCCCCCCCCCCTAAATTTTGTTTTCAACTCCCCCCCCCCCCCCCCCCCATTTAATTATACTTTGCAACCATAACAGCCCATTTAAATACACCATAACATATTAAAATAGAAAATGACATCATAGTCATGGATGGCAAATTTTAAATATACATAATTTAAAAGCAGTTTAGATGAGATAAACAAAAAAGCTTCATCAGCACATTTTATATTGGCAAATTTCCAATGAAGTTCATTAAACTAAAGTTATTGGCAAATTTCCAATGGAATTTGTTAATAGTAAAGTTTTGATAACAGGGCACACATATCAATTTCTTGCTATTGTGCAATACTGTGCAATTGAAGATTTCTTGCTATTGCGCAATACTATGCAATTGAAAATTTCTTGAAATATTTGACACATAATAGGTTTCTGACACAGAATAACTGAAATCAAAGAACTTAGAATTGGTCATATGATTTGAATTTATATTCAATATTTTGCTTCTTGTGCAATACAATATGCTGTGGAGAATTGCTTTTTTAGCTTTAATTTTGGACCCCGATTTGGACCAACTTGAAAACTGGGCCCATAATAAAAAAACTAAGTACCTGTTTAGATTCAGCATATCAAAGAACCCCAAGAATTCAATTTTTGTTAAAATCAAACTAAGTTTAATTTTGGACCCTTTGGGCCTTAATGTAGACCAATTTGAAAACAGGACCAAAAATTAAGAATCTAAATGCATGGTTAGATTCGGCATATCAAAGAACCCCAATAGTTCAATTTTCGATGAAATCAAACAAAGTTTAATTTTGGACCCCGATTTGGACCAACTTGAAAACTGGCCCCATAATAAAAAAACTAAGTATATGTTTAGATTCAGCATATCAAAGAACCCCAAGAATTCAATTTTTGTTAAAATCAAACTAAGTTTAATTTTGGACCCTTTGGACCTTAATGTAGACCAAATTGAAAACGGGACCAAAAATTAAGAATCTAAATGCACGGTTAGATTGAGCATATCAAAGAACCCCAATAGTTCAATTTTCGATGAAATCAAACAAAGTTTAATTTTGGACCCCGATTTGGACCAACTTGAAAACTGGGCCCATAATAAAAAAAACTAAGTATATGTTTAGATTCAGCATATCAAAGAACCCCAAGAATTCAATTTTTGTTAAAATCAAACTAAGTTTAATTTTGGACCCTTTGGACCTTAATGTAGACCAATTTGAAAACGGGACCAAAAATTAAGAATCTAAATGCACGGTTAGATTCGGCATATCAAAGAACTCCAATAGTTCAATTTTCGATGAAATCAAACAAAGTTTAATTTTGGACCCTTCTGGCCCCTAATTCCTAAACTGTTGGGACCAAAACTCCCAAAATCAATCCCAACCTTCCTTTTGTGGTCATAAACCTTGTGTTTAAATTTCATAGATTTCTATTTACTTATACTAAAGTTATTGTGCAAAAACCAAGAAAAATGCTTATTTGGGCCCTTTTTTAGCTCCTAATTCCTAAACTGTTGGGACCAAAACTCCCAAAAACAATCCCAACCTTCCTTTTGTGGTCATAAACCTTGTGTTAAAATTTCATAGATTTCTGTTTACTTATACTAGAGTTATTGTGTGAAAACCAAGAAAAATGCTTATTGGGCCCTTTTTTGGCCCCTAATTCTTAAACTGTTGGGACCAAAACTCCCAAAATCAATCCCAACCTTCCTTTTGTGGTCATAAACCTTGTGTTTAAATTTCATAGATTTCTATTAACTTATACTAAAGTTATAGTGCGAAAACCAAATGTCTTCGGCCGACGACACGGACGACGGACGACGACGACGACGCCAACGTCATACCAATATACGACCGCAAAAATTTTGCGGTCGTATAAAAACTAGAGGCTCTAAAGAGCCTGTACCACTCACCTGCATTAAACTTTTCATCTTGAGCAGGACTAAAGATTTGGCTGGTTTTTCTATAGGGTTCTATGTTAAACTAAGTTCGACTGTGGCAGCCAAGAAGGTTGACAGTCTAAGTCAATGGACACATTTCTAAAAGAGAACCATCTAAGGACCATTGCTACCAAGCCTTGTTCTCATTGGCTAAGTGGTTTCAGACCAGAAGATTTTTGAGTGACTCTCCCATAGGGTCCTATGTTAAACTAAGTTAAGCTGTGTCGGCCATCTTGTTTCACGGTCCACGAAATCAGACAATTCTGAAAGAGGACCTTCTAAGGATCATTGCGGCAAATTCTGGTTCCAATTTGTCAAGTGGTTTCAGACAAGAAGATTTTTCAATGAATTTTCCCATGGGGCCTTATGTTAAACTAAGTTCGGTTGTGGCAGCCATCTTGGTTGACAGTCCAGGTCATGGGACATAATTCTAAAAGAGGACCATTTTTCTTATTTTTAGTAACAGCAGCCATGTCAGTTGGAAGTTGGGGATGCCGGATATAAGTTTGGAAAGGGGCCACCCAAGGACCATTCCACCAAAGTTTGGTTTAAATTGGCCTAATGGTCTCAGAGAAGATAACGAAAATGTTAAACTTCTCATAGGGTCCAAGGTTAAACTATGGTTTAAATTGGTTCAGTGGTTTCAGAGGAGTTGATATAAATGTGAAAAGTTTACGACGACAACAGACAATGACGACGACGGACGCAAAGTGATGAGAATAGCTCACTTGGCCTTTTAGGCCAGGTGAGCTAAAAAACCAACATCAGCAATGTTCAGTATACTGTAATGTTTTTTTCAGACAAAGACTGCTCACCCGTCACTCCATGCGCCTTTCCATTCTGTTCCACCCCAAGGATTTCTACATCTGACCATGTGTATTCTTTCTGCATTGAATATAGAAAATAATCCCGTTCCAAGTCTGATGTCCCGTACAGCTGTTATACTATAGGCATGACCCTTTACCAATCCTACGTCTAATTCGGCTTCCATTTCATTGGCAGAAGCCTAAAAACGTAATCAATAATAGTCTAGTACACAACTTAATGTAAATTTATGCAGATAACTAAATAAATGTGATGTCTTTCAAATTTGTAAAAAAATAATTCAAGCAAAAACAAGCTCTGAGATAATACATCTGTTATCTTTTTTTCTTATTTTTGGAATGATAAAAATATTCTACAGTAGTACACATATGTGGGTACATCTAAACCTTTTTCCAAAATCATGGTTCATTTTTTTTTACTTTCATTTATACACAAGTTTTGAAAAATGTAAAATTTGAAAAATCTTATATAATACAGTTTTAATATGTAATGTAAAAGCAAATCGTCTCTTGATGGCTTGAACTCCAAGGGACCAACAAAATGTGTTCGAGTTATCTGTAGTTTGAGTTTCTGAAGTACAGAAAATTGCAAGTTCAATATCAAATATGAGTTGGTATAGCTAATTATATTATTACCATGAAATATTTTTTAATTAAAAATTAAAAAGCTTAAAGGAGTTATGACAGGCTTTTAATCATGACAACACATGATCCCCTTTGATTTCATATTACAAAAAAAACAACTATCGATGTTACCTTACCTTGGATGAAGTCTTATTAAGCTAATTATATACTTTGAAAGTTGCCGCAATTGTGAATAGACAAATTTTAATTAGATGAATAGTCACGTGACTGTGCTATGTAGTAAGATAAACATGGACATGAAAGCAACATACGTTTTATACACGTTTGATCAGATAAGCTTAAAATATGAACATGGAAATGTTTGAAAATGTTTGACAGTGATATCCAGATGTTAAAACGTCTCCAAACACCAAACCCTACAAGTTTGAACGGTTGTTTGATGACAATAGTAATGTTTATAGGAGTATAATTGACGACTTTCTTTCTCTATTAACACATGCAAAAGGTACTATCATTATCATAAATGACCCACATTTAATTAAAATCAGTACCAATTTACCTGAAAGAGACTTTACATGACCATCCAGTGTTAACATGTTGTAATGATGTAAGTTGTATATTTCAGGTAAATAGTACAATAAACAAGGATCGACAAATGAAACTTCTGAGTATACTTATGACATCACTGTATGATAGATATCAAAACAATATAAACAAATGTTCAAAATACAAAAATATGGAAAAAGACCATTGTAGAATAATAAACGATGAAATTAATTTTACTTAAATAATCCATTTTAAGCATTTATTCACTAAAAGTCAGCTGTGAAAATTGTTAAAACATTTACAAAAAAGTTCAGACGCCTTTGAATATCATTTATTTATTTATTTAAAAACAGTGAAAGCCAAAAATTGTAATTAATTTAATTTATCTCTTTTAAATAATTAAATAATGATGTACAATAAAAGTATGCGTAACACTGGGAATACATACACGTGCGTACTGTATACATACAAATTAGTATGTATATTAAATAAATGATTAGGAAATTTGATTAATGTTTAATAGATATTGTGTTTTCTTGTAATTAATGATTCATACTCAACAAAATCAAAAAAATTTTATCTGCAATTAGACTTTTCTCACTTGTAATCACAATTACTATACTTGCAAATTAGGATTAAGTCGATTTATTTCATGAAAATACTTTGAAGTATAAACATTTACAAATTCTTTTCGGAAGATAAGAGAAAAAACTAGAATTCACAGTAAGTAGCAATTTTTCTTTCATTTCTAATTCACAGGAGCTTTTTTCACAGAATTTGTAAGGGTAAAATTCCAGGCATTTGAACCATCCGATATATTCTATTTTTTAACTTGTTCCCATGGTTGAAACAACTCCCAATATTAACCAAACTCCTTTAATTTTACATAATTTTATAAATTCATTCAATATTGATATTTTCTAGCTATTATAAGCATACTGATTTTGTTTGATTCAATATACAATTCTGTTGTCACCGGCAGCTATTGGATCATGTTATGTCACAAGTCCAAAAGCCTCGTTTCGAAATGAAAATATGAATAATTAACAGTTGACGAAAACTGAGGTGAAAATAGGTCATATTTATGCATCAGATTGTTTACGGTCACTAAAAGTTTCATCACACCTACATGTATTTATGCACGAAAGGCATTTAAAATTCAAATAAAGTGAACTTTCAGGGCATTCTTTGTCATAAATCCTTTAATTGCTAATTAATAGTAATCATGACATTTTTATAACATCGAACTGTAAAAATTTACCTGTCAAACTATTTAATTTTTACCACACCTGTGATATTATCAGGTAACATACTTACGCATTAAATAATGGAGTTTGAGGTTTAAAAGTTAAATTATTACACAATTTTACCATTGTGAGGGCCAAAGTTCTTGTTCTACGTTTTGAGAAATCAGTGTTCGAGAAAGTGTTGCTTTTTCACATGCAATTAAAAGGAGATTTGATGGGACTTTCAAGATGGTTGGAGTCCTCAGTTGTGTTTGAGCTACCTAAGTTCAACAGTATGCAGTGGAACCTCTGTATACCAAACAGCTATGTGACCGTAGAAATTGGCTGGTTTTCAGAGGTGCCAGTTTTGAGAGGTTCTGGACTGTACTGAAAACTGGCCGGAAGTAAATTAATTGAAATATCGGAATGCATGAAAATTACATATTTACTACATTTGCATTGTTTCTTTTTTAACTGTTACTAAATCTTAGTCTTTAAGCTTTGTCGTTAGTTTTTGGTAGAACGGCAAGTTATTAGAATGAACTTTTTCCTGTACAATTTGTTTAAAATACACTACTCAATGAAGAGAATTAGAGTTTGGCCAGTTTTTAGAGGTTTATTTCACAGGAATATACAATGTTTTGGACCAGAAATTATCTCCGGTATTCAGAATTCAGAGGGACCGGTTTTTGAAGGATTTATTTTCTTGAAAACATAGGTGTAAATTCCGGACCAAAAGAAATCGTTCGGTTTGCAGAGGAATCCAGTTTTCAGAGTGGCCAGTTTAGGGGAGTTCCACTGTATTATAACAATGATCTCTCCGTCATAAAATTTTGCACTTGACCTTTGATAGACAGTTAATTACTGTTAGATTTTGAAATCTCAATTCAATTTATTATAATTAATTCTTGAGTGTGAGGGAACACCACGATTTCTGAGTGAAAGAAAATCTGATAATTCACTACCAAACAGAAAAGTCATATTTCAAGCTAGGAACTGACGTAAAAATGTCAAGGTAATAACATTATAATTAAAAAACTGAATAGTTTAAAGGGCACACTGGATTCATTTATTTCTTGTAAATTAGTTTTTGTATTTCTAAAAAGATTTTTTGTCCTGCTAAGAATGCCCCAGTCGAAATTTAAAGTATTCGGAAGTAGGTGTCCGACAATATAGAAAAGTTCACACACGTTACAACTTACCGTTGTCAAGCTGCTGACTAAGTATGAAGTAATTCTGTTAATTGTACTTGAGAAAAAGATGACGAAAAATTTTACGTTCATTCAACATATTGAAAAATTCAAAGTATCAAGGTATCAGCAAACAGAAAGTAGGTGTCCGACATATCGAAAAATGCTCAAACATTACAATTCATCACTATTAATCTGCTCGCCAAATATAAAGTCTTTTCATTCAGTAGTTCTGAGAAAAGTGTGACGGAAATATTTGTTGGAAGAACGGGCGGATGGTCAAACGGATAAAAGAACGGACAAGGTGAATGCAATATAGCCCCTACAAACAATAATATGACATAAAGGGAAACAACTACCTGTGCCACTTGAAACTACTTACGGTGATTGAAGCACTCATAAGAGATCTGTTTTCTATAGATTCATGTAAAATATCAAACAATTCCATTTTCTGTTCCTCTGATTTGTAGCTGTCTATACTGAGCACCTCTCCAACACCACCAGTAATATCTACCAAGGCATCTCTGGGTCTGCCAGCTACTAAGGATTCATAATTACCGAATAATCTGAAAACAGTATGGTTAGATATAAGGTTTTAGTTAAAACTAGTGGCTCAGAGGGCTGAGCCTGGCAGAAACAAGAATTGCCCATGGTGGCCATGTTGTCGCATGATTGGGACAAAATGAGCAGACTTTGTACAGAACATCCCATAGATGCTTCCTGTCAGGTTTCATTCAATTTGGCAGAGCAGTTCCAGAAAAAAAAAATTTAATCAACCAATCAGGGATGGGGTAATCGTAATCTGTAATCGTAATCGATTGTAATTGATTACATTTTTCAGAGTAATCGACAGTAATCTGTAATCGACCAATGAGAAACAAGAAATGCCCATGTCGACCATGTTAGTTGCCCGATCGTGACGATCTGAGGGAACTTAGTAAATAACCTCCAATATATGCTTCCTGTCTAGTTTAGTTCCATTTGGGCAAGCAATTTCAGAGGAGAATATTTTTTTATATCAGCCAATCAGAAACAAGAACTGTCCATGGCGGCCATATTTGTACTCCAATAGAGACGAAATGAGGAACCTTTATAAAGGACCTCGCAAATATGCTTCGTGTCAAAATTTGTTCCATTTGGCCCAGCAGTTTCAGAGGAGAAGATTAAAATGTGAAAAGTTAACAGATGACAGACGCCACGTGATGACAAAAGCTCACATGGCTTTTGGTCAGGTGAGCTGAAAAGTATTTTTATCATGCTAAAAAAACCACAGTTTCTCGATCAAATTTGTTTACTCTAATAGACTTCAATAGCTCGAACTACAGATAATTCAAACAGATTTCAACAGTCTCTCAGAGTTTGCACCATCAAAGCTCTACTATGGCAACAACGATGCAAGTAAAGAAACTGGCTTAATTCTTTTAAAAAAAATTTTTTTAAATTATCATTTTATTGAAATCAACAGAATATTTATAAACCATCAAATTGTGTGACTTCTTTAAATATCTGAACTAT
Source organism: Mytilisepta virgata (assembly GCA_028015205.1). Lineage (NCBI taxonomy): Eukaryota > Metazoa > Mollusca > Bivalvia > Mytilida > Mytilidae > Mytilisepta > Mytilisepta virgata. The sequence goes on along the minus strand of CM051518.1, from coordinate 76,727,006 downwards.
GACAGTGTAGTTCCAACAAATTACCCACTTGGTTGTATACATCTTACTTGGCATAAGCCTTCTCTAGCAGAGCCGACCAGAACTCATTTCTGGTTTTAGACTGAACAAATATAAGATGTCCTCCTCGTGTAGGAAGATAATCGTCCACGACCACATCAGTCCATATTCCACATCTCCAAAATCTGAAGTGAAATATTCCTGCATATTTATTTTTCTCATTCCATTCTTGTTCATCTATATCAGGTACTACCTAAAATACAGATATGACTGAAGATAATTATATATAAGTATACATGTAGTGTCATTTTATTGCAACATTGATCAATTTATTGTTTTATCAAAAACATTTCTGAGTTCTTGTATGACCTTCAAAATATCATGTATGGTCAATTTCGTTGAACTTTGTGCCCATTTATACAGTTACTTTACTTTATCCTGCAACTACGCTTTTAGCTGACCAATATAGCCTGCCAAATATTGTTTTCAATATTAGCCCAATATAGTCTCTTGGTACCCTTGTCCTCACATTCAATGATATTTTGCATTGCGTTCTAGTTCACAGTGATTATGACGTTGAGTTTACCTAGTTTACATGCCAAAAACAGCCCTTCTTCAAATAAGCCATAAATGTTCCATTTTCATGCCTTAGCACTCAAACAGATAACAATTTAGTGTTGCAGGATAAAAACAATATACATACATTGTCAGAAAATATAAAGTTTTTTTTGTACTTGCCGCGAGAGAAATACTCGGGAAACCTCAAACGTAATTTTAAGACATTTTATGCATCTAAAGGAGATTGCAGGATAAAGACAATACAAAGTCATTAAAGCTCACTAAAGCTCACCTTTTCTCATGTTTCTAAAGCTCGCCCAAATAAATTTTATATTTTCCGACATGACTATGTATTGTATATTTCAGCACATCAGTCAACAAAGTAATTCCAGATTTAGTAAAAATCTATGTGATTGAGAATGAAGATTTTTTAGTTATTTAAGGATTGTTTTTGACCAGGTTATATGATATAATCTACTCTGAGGCAGTTTACACTTCATAAACTGTGAAGTGGTTTATGTATAAGTGTAAACTGACCAAAGAAGGTTATACAAGTATAACCTGTTCCAAAATTTAAAATAATCCTTATAATTTAATTTTCAAAAAAATTCGGATCCAAAATTGCTGGTCGAATTATTTGAATAATTTATTCAACACAGGAATATTTGGACTACGGACTTCGAATTAATATGTTGGTGACGTCAGAGTACCCCAAGTTGATTATACAATATAATGTATGTTGCCAAAACATTAAACAACCAATCAAATTGTCTGTTACAATTAAAATTAATTTAAAATGTACTTTACCTTTTTCAGTAGTTTCCTGTCTGCAGTCAAACAAGCGCATGCCGCTACAAACCAACAATTACCTAGACTTCCTTGTGAAAAATCATCAAAACTAGCTCCTTCAACAAAAAATTTTGGATTCCCAGATATTTCCTACAAATTTAATAACAGTATATGTTACTATGAAGTTTTCAACTCTATGTTATTTAAAAGATACTGTCAAGTTCAATTTGTACTATGGATTCTACTGGTAAATTTGAAAATTTAGTTGAATTGAGAGCCAATTCAGACCAGAACAGGACTAAGAATTTTGGACTGTGAATAAATGTCTGTATCGTCTCTTCTGCTTTATTTTCTGCTCCTACAGTGTTTCATACTATATTCTTGTGACAACTTAAACAAAAAAATGTGTGAGTCTTCCAAGGAAGACATGTGTCGCCTGCGGACGTCATTTTTTACAAAAGATATTAAAGTTTTCTAAAAAGATATATGCACACCTGTGCATTAAGGTTAATGCACAGAGAAAGTTTCATCAAATTCTTTTGAGCAGTTATGGAGTAGTTGAGGATCAAAGTTTTGACACCCCACCCCCTTTTTTTTTTTAAAAATGTCAATTTTTACAAAATTTTTTTAAAAATTTTCTAAAAATGAAATATACATGTATACGCACACCTGTGCATTAAGGTTAATGCTCAGAGAAAGTTTCATCAAATTCCTTTGAGCGGTTTACGAGTAGTTGAGGATAGAAGAAAAGTGTGACGACACAAGACGACAGATAGTGATCCCTTTGTGCCGACCATGTGTTCCGCAGGCGTCACAATGATTACTTTAGGGATGCTTATGAACATACTCTTTTATGAAGATTAGGAATAAAGTTGCACTTTTTGAGCTGAAGATTTATTTTAAATTCATAATGATAAAAGCTCAAATTAAGACATTTCTGCTGGATGTCCAAATTTTAAAATCAAAATAAAATTATCTGGTGGAAAACAAATCCAAATAAAAAATTGTTTTTTTTTTTAAGCAGAGGCATATGAAATACTGCAATATCCTATGATCTTATTATTTTAATTAGCTTACACCAGGTCTTTTCCATACTATATCCTTTTCTAATTTACTGTAAAACAGTGATTTACTGTCTGGTGGGAACAGTGGGTCTACAAACAATTCTCCTTTACTAACACATTGACTTTTAATTTTACTGTACTTTTGGTCCTTGTAAGGAACTGCTGAATCAAATAGACCTAAAACCATTCTGAAAAAAAAGTAAATGAGATAAATGTTTACCGGTAGTATTGGTATGTTTAAAGATATCCAAAGCAGATGTGAAAAAAAATTACAGTAACAATTATTTGTAAACCAATTGGGATTGACCACTTTCCAATTCAATATTTAATACCTCTCCTGATTTCTAACTATAACTATGTCTTTAATAATGATAATAATTATAAGATTTTCACCTGTAGACGTGTATAAAACATCAGCTGTAAGTTACATAATAATGCTATAACACCATTAGCCATTAATAATTTTATGCAAGTTGACAGGTAAATCCTTCTGTTGATTCTTTTGGGCTTTATTAATACAATATATTTTAAAGACAAGTAAGTGTCAGTTTGAAATCAGCTACCTAAGGGTAGATATGTGTAATAAATATTCAATTAGAAATGTATGAATTCATTACATTTACTTTTTATAGAAAAATTGAAATTTATAAAAGAATTCCTCTCCTAAAGATGCTAGGGGTCATCTTGAACATAGTCATACAATGAGGTATGAGAATTTTCTCTATGTTCGAAAAAACTCGCTTCAACTTTAAGATGAAAAACAACAATAAAGTGCTGTTCCTTTTCTTAAAAAGGACTCGCTTCGACTTTAAGATGAAAAACAGCAATAAAGCACTGTTCCTTTTCTTAAACTTTCACCATGAGCATTTAAAAAAAACTGAACAAAATTCTAAACACCAAATACTTTCTTCTTATGTAATTTGATGGCTTTGTTCAGATGTTCACTTTACATCAGATGACACAAGACAGTGGTTCTACGAGTAACTTAATTTTGTTTATAAATAACTAAAATTTCAGGAACCTCAGGAGCAAAGAGGTTTAGGTATATAATTTCATACTTCTATTGAGCAATAAGCTGTCAACACTTCTTTTACAACTTTGAATCCAAATCCTTGTGAGGTGTTCTTGGCTCCATGCAGTCTTAAAAAGGATTACCAATTTTCATTCCAAAGTCTCTCTTTTCCCTCAGGATTCCATAAACTGGCCAGCAAGATAGCCAATTGTGTTAAAGCGAGACATGTCTCAATCCAATACGAAACCAAAAGAACTATTATTTGTCATTACATATTCTTTATAGCTGTTGAGAGGTTATATAATAACCGCATGATATAAATACAAGAGAAACTCTTTGTTGTGTGACAAGCTCAACAAAATAAAATTTAAAATGTGGATAAACCGGTTAGTTCATTCTTTTTAATTACTTAGTCTTGACAGCACTCATAATACTGAAGTTAAGCCATGGCATTGGTTTAATCAGTGTGTAAAGTGTTTATGTGTGTAAGAGTGAGTGAATGTGTTCTGATTCAATGTTTTATGCTTGAAACTAAGGCGCAGATTGGCCAATACAACAATTTGAAATGGTTTAAATAGCACTCTCGCGTCATCTATGTGAAAAGATCTTTAACTTTCACCATAATGCACACAACATACGCTGACATATATTTATAAACGGCTGATAAATATACCTTTTTGAACATTGGAACACTTTGTTTACATGCAACCAGGCAAGCCACAAAGGGAGATAAATTTTGCAGTTTACATTAAAGTGTTCATATAAATAGTTCTGTTAACATATTTTGTATATAAATTTTAATTTCAAATAGTATAAAAAAATAAATATCTAATTATATTACATAATATTTATGTATTTACAATAGTTTTTTTTTTAATTTGTTTTTGTCATGACTTTAATTTATATTATATTACGGACAAGATGAACACCATACTCTGCGAATTTCAGTACAAGGTTTTCCGAAAAGAAATTGTTGCAGAAGTTGCCAAGTTAGGAAGAATTTTGATGTATTGACAATGTCATTAACCCAGAAGGATATTAAAGATGTCAGCGACCTTGTCACTAGGAAACTGTAACCAAATATTTATATATTCGAGTATTATTCACTATCCTTACATTGTCTATTGTTGCTGGCAATGCCAATGGCAATAGTCTGTTTATTCCAATCTATGGAAATAATTTCCAAATTAACATTTGTCCTTAAAATGCTTCAGTTTTATTATGACAGCAAATGTTTGCAGACATATTATGGTATGAATCTGTCGTCTTCTGTGTCCTTAGACAGTTAGGTTTCCGGCTAATTCCGCTCGTTTACTTTTTCTTTCGTTCTATTGAATATATCCTTATAATATATTACCACCATGGACCCCCATATGAAATACAGGTTTGAATTGATCTTGGTGAATCTGGACCCTCCCATTTTTTTTCTGAAGATCATTAAGGGTTTTTTGATAATTTTGGTGTAATTTTTTTAATATTTGTCTGATTTTTATGAAACCTTTTTATTATCCGATGTTGATGATTTTTTTAAATTGTTTGACATAAAAAATACAATAAAGTTAATCCAGATATATTATTGTATAACTTTTGTCATTGCAGAGATAAAATGGATTAAAGGGGTCAAAATTAGCCATTATTAGGGACACCTAAAATTTTTATTTTTCATCCAATTTTAATGGAGATTTTTTTTGTAATTCATCTTAATCAGTGCTTTCAGTACTGAGTAGTGTGTCAACAGATGTTTCCTATATTTTACAGTTTTTGAGATATTGGTGGTTAATGGGGCCAAAAAATCAAGGGCAGCTGGAATTCTAAAAAAAAAAATTGTTTTTCATCTGGTTTTTGTGGAAGGTCCAATATTTCTGTATAATGTATATTATATTATCAAACAAATCTTTACCTGTCAACATGTTGCGGTCGTATGATGCTGTGATTAGAAAAGCCCTTTATTTTAATTTGAATGAATGAGCCTCTTTTGTGTATTTATTTTTGTTGCTTACATTATGAATGATGCTTGATTCTTTGGCTGAGACAAACAGGAGTAGAAAGTTGTGTTCAATTTAGTTTGAAGATTCAGACTTCAGTGAGATCCTACATCTTTATGTTTTTCTAGATATTAAGGAAGCTAAAAAGGATCCACAAAATGATGATCTCAGAATTTAGTTACAATGTAGAATTATAAATTTTTCCATTAAGTAGACAGTGTCACAGATCTTATGTTTCCAAACAAACTAAAAAAGTGTATTTTAACATGATATCCACCAGGAAGACAAGGAAGTTTTCTTGAATCATAGAACATCTCTCAGCAACATTCATAATATTTTTTTTTTCTGCATCCGGCCATCACTTTAACTATATCTTGAGCAGGAAAAAGGTGCAGTCTGCTTACATCTTGTCGGCTTTCCTATGATGATAGAATATGATCGAATCTAAACGTAGCATCCATAACCAAGAAAAATGGTTTACCACTTCATTACACGGGTGTATGCCCTGGTGTACCCACACAATAATTGAAATACAAAAAAAAATTGAAAAAAACAGTAGGTAATTAGCTTTTTTTCTTATGCAATGTCAACAACAGAAAGTTGCAGATTATGAAAATTATCTTTTCAGAGAACTTTATGTAAACCGGGAGAAAAGAGAAAATGGTTTTAATCCTTCTGGATCAGTTAGAACAACTCACAAAATGGTATGTTAATATAACAGTATATTCATGCATGATATCAGTGTTCATATACATCAGGTACATGTAAATGTTGAAAGCTGAAACATTTAACCACAATTTTGATAAGCACATTCAAATGCTAAGTGAGGATATGAATGCAGAGTTTGAAAAAAGATTTTTTCTGCAAGGGAAAGTGAAGACTAAAATTCACTTGCCCTCAAACCTTTCCACTTGCCCTACCAGAAATTCATCGTATTAATTGGGTTTGTACAGAGCCTAACAGATATCAACTATAGTGATTTAAACAATTGTGTTATTGCCCTTTGTTAAAATCCAATATCGGATCATCACTGGACTCATTTTCGGTTCACATAAGAAAAACGATCTAACATTTTCTGAAATGACTTTTCATGATCAAATTTCTGATCAAAAAGGAATAAAATTCATTTTTGTGGATCTAAATTTTTATTCTCCAAGATATTTTTTAGTTGCCCTGCGGACAACTGACCTAGAAAATTCCCTTGCCCCTTGGAAATCCAGCACAGAACGGGCAATCAGCAGTATTTTCTCCAACCTTCTAAAACGGGGTCAAAGTTGACCCCATTGCAAAAGTTTAGGGGTAATGTTATGAAATAGGGTGTCAATACACTCTAGGATTGTATTAACAACTATTATTTAACATATGATTAAAACTGCCCAAAACTCATCTCAGGGTTGGGTTTTTAGCAAGCCACTCACGTCTGAACACACGTTTCACTCTAGAGTCCGTTTTCTGCTTTTCAGATTCATTTGAACTGTCCCCAGTACATTAACGTTCTTCAATATCTACCACTTCCATGTTTGCATCATCATCATCTTTCCGTTTGGCCGTTTCCACATTTCCTTTACTGAAGTAAAAAGTGAGTCGCTGTTGCTTCTAAATGTTAAAACATTAAACTAGATGTCAAGTATTTGATTATCAAATACAATGTCTCCTCCTTCCTGCGATACCTTATGGGGGGAATGTGGGTGGTAAATTTTGTAAATAAATATCGGCCTGGAAATTATTGGAAATAAATATCCTGCGCTCAATCTCCTTGAAAATGAAATAAATACCCTGGCCTGAAGACTCTATAGTACTATATAGTAAAATAAAAATAAATCTTCCCTTTAAGCTGTTGAAAATAAATTTCTTCTGTGATTGAAAGATAAAAATAGATCCACATTTGCATGCATCATAACTTTGGGTTAATTATGCTGAAAACTATAACTTAAAATTATATTGTTTTGGCTGATCTTGTCTAATAAATATAAAGTTACACTGTCTAGGCAAAGTGAATAAATCAAATATGTTAATGTTAATGACTTAATTTTAAATGAATTGAATGCTTTACAAATTATTTCGTAGTATAAAGTGATAGATATACATTTTTAAATTATCAGACTGCACTGGATCGCCTCGTCTATAAATAGCACAATACAAAGTAAACGGGAATTTAGTTCACTTTTTATTAATATAATAATCCCCTAAAGATCAATTGTACACCATACATTCCTTAGATGACTTTATGAAGAATTTTTATTTCAATTTTCAAAGCATAACTCCCAGCAGTTTCTTCAAACGAGTGAAACAAAATTTGTGACGGACATCCCAAGTGAAAACAGTGTGTCTCCATTCCATGCATACGCATGGAGGGGACATAACAATATATATATCCTGGATGAATACTGATACAAATAACTATATCAGCATCGCTCACATGAAGTAAACAGCTAACTAAATCAGCGTTGCTCATGTGGAGTAAAATGTATTAGTTGAAGAAAAACCTAAAACCTTGCCTGCATTTCCAGTTGTGTCAAAAATGGTGCACTAACCAATTTTCGTTGCGTTTTTTGCATTAGACTTGCATCACAGATGCAGGAAAAAAACACTGCAATCAGGCATCCACTTTTTTCAAACCCTTCAAGCTTACCTGGACCAAAGGCTTGGCTTCAATCATCAGTATCATCGTCCTATATAGCTAGGTGCCTCCAGTTTGAAACTGTTATAAATGTCAGTATAGTAGATGTAAACGGTATATAATGTATCATTGAATTGGCAATCTCATATACTGATCAAGTATTATGTTCTTGTTAAGCGGGTATTGGTGACTTGAACTGTATTGTTTGTTGGAATTGCAGCAAGCAATCTTGAGCATAATACAAGATACCAGTAGATATGAAAAATCTTTTGATACCCCAAGTATGAATCCATGTTTCATTTGTAGAATTACAAAATTTTGCCATGTATGAATATTTGGTACAGGGACTTTCATTTTTTTTAAAATATTGAAGTATGTGTTAATTACCCTTAACATTGTAAGATTGAAAACAGAATGTGTATGTGTTAATATCCTTAACATTGTAATTACCGGGTATGTTGGGGGTTTTTTTCAGTACAAGTATGACTTCATGTACAGAGTACTCAATTATGATGTATGGGACAGAGACAGCCCAAGATATCCAAAAAAGAAAAAGAAGAAAGGAAAAGAAAGGTGTCTTTTTATTTAAATGCAGTCCATCAGAAGTTTATTGTATTTCTAATATAAATTTGGATCTTTTTAATTTTCAGAAAAATATAAATGATATTTTTTCTTGTCCTTTAAAGAATACCATTATGTATTAGTTTGCAAAGTTACAGAAATTGTTTGTTGATTTCAGTCATAATAATAGAAAATAAAATAAAAAATTTCAGACAGTGCATTAAAATAAAATTGAACTAGAACAATGACAGAAAGATCAACTTCCAAATTTGTTTTTATGATAATTTCTCAGTTGATAGACATCATTCGGTACTCAACAGGCCACAAGTGGTTACTAGTTGATTAAAAAATGAATGAGATAAAATTTTGATAATATGAATTTTTTTAATACCTTCATGTAGTTCTTTTGGAGAAGATGATGGTGAAACCAAGAATAATATTGGTTGTTTTGACAACAAATCAATTTCCATAAATCCAAAGGTGCAAAATACTAGTAGACGTATGGTACTGTATAAAGAGGTTGATAGACTGGCTTCTAATGCCACTAAAGTTTTTGTAAGTAAATTTTTTGAAAAAATGATGGTTTTTAATAGCTTATCAGTCTGGTCCAGTTGTTTCTGTTTAATAGCTTACCAGTCTTTTCCAGTTGTTTCTATTTAATAGCTTACCAGTCTTTTCCAGTTGTTTCTGTTTAATAGCTTATCAGTCTGGTCCAATTGTTTCCGAAAATTACTCAAAGTTAGATGTAAGAAATGAATCTAGAGCATTTCAAACTGTAAATTTTTGTAAATTGATATTCATGATATTAAAATTGATTCTCCTATTTTGAGGAGGTTATGTTATTTCTACATGTGAGGTAAGATCTTGCATGTTGAAATCAAGAATTTAATTGAGATAGTAGAAATATTTTAACTCAAAAGAAACAGAAGAATGAGAATATGTTTTCCTATTAGATATCATTCTCCAAATGTAAGAAATACTTTTTTGGAGCTGTATTGTGTGCATCTGGCAATAAAGTGACCTTATAACAGGTTTCTGACCATCACAGCTGTGATATCAAATTAAGAGAAGTTCTCATACAAGAAGTTAATTACCTGGATAATCTCCCAAAGGTTAAAAAATGTTTGTCGTATACATGCATCAGCGAAATGATGGTTGATCAGTTAGTATATTACATGCATGAGAAACTTATGTAGTACAAAATGGGAAAAAGTTATGAATACCAATGGAATGTTTGTATTTAGAGAATGGCCATTATGATGGAGTATGCTCTTAGGTAGTTCATTTAGGAAAAACACAGATGTGGTGGTTAATGAACAGGGGGGATTAACCCATTTAATAAAAATAGACAGCTGAAAATTTCTTCTATTACTGTTTTTCATCTTAACATAACAGTGCCCTGTACAGTCTTCAACTATCAACCAAAGACAATGCCATTTATACATGTACACGTAGATGTTATCTAAATTATAGGAGACTCTGCCAATTGACAAACTACAGGTAATACACAGATACAGGCCTAGTTATCATGGTGTTGTGGAGGACACTCCAGAAACAGGAAAAGTACAGAATTACACTCGTCATGTAGGATCAGTACTGAAATCTCAAGATTATGTTAATTATTATATAATGGAAGGTAAGAAATGGAATAGCTTAACATTTCTGGTATTTTTGTCTTGCTAAGCTAGGCAGTTTCACTCATTTCTTTACAGAAACAATAATTACTGTCTGTAAATCTCAGTCTGCAAAATAAATGTTTTACAAAATTTGAGTGCCTTAATCATTGTGAATTGTCTAATCACTTGGCATTTAGCTAAGTTGTAACTAAAGTAGTTGAACTTACCTGATCTTAAGAGAACAAAACCATTTCACCTGTGGAACTTTCAATGTAGAAGGGATATAACTCTTCCTGTGAGATTTTATTAAAATAAGTATTACATTCCCATGTTGAATAAAATATGAACAAAGTGCATTTAAAATAACTTTTTTTTGCAAATTTTAAGACAGGTGTTAGTCATTTCAAATTTTCAAATTTTTCAGCTTTTTGATTGTGTTTTTTTTTCATTGTAATTCATTACTCTCAAAATAACATTTGTGGTTAAAATTATAACCTTTATAAACAATGGTGAAATCTTTGTTTTTGGATTTCTCATCAAGGTTAATAAACCTACAAAAAAATGGTCATATGGTTCAAGCATTAGACTTTCAAAATACCAAAACTCCATTCCACAAACTGAGGTTTACAAACAATAGGCCAATCATTTCATGTCACTGGAAAGTTCCAAAACTGTAAATGCCAATCTGATTGGCCAATACAATCCGTTGCATATTCATAAAAAGGAAAGAATGTAAACAAAGTGTATTACTGGTTATGGAGAAAAGAACATGGCATAATTGACTTTGGGTTTCTGATGAAACCAGTTTGTCCTTGAGTTCATGTATTTCTTATCAAATTTCCATTGTTTATGTTTTTTAGGACTACAAACTGGAGATGCAACAAAGTCAAAAAGATTACAGGAAATTCCAGTAAGTATTGGTGTACAGATAAATGATGCTATGCAATGCAAAGTTTGATGATATTTAAATACTGTGGATTCATTTATTTTCGTGGATACCAATTTTCGTGGATAGAGCAAAAAAGGCATTTCGTGGGATACCTAAATTCGTGGATTGCGGGCTTAGAAAAAAATATATAAAGTTGTTGAAATACTTAAATTCGTAGCTTGGCACATCAGATATGAAAATACTGTGACAAAACGTGCCGATCAGACTTGATATTGTACAGTAAAGTACTCATTTAAAACACTCATTAAACAAAAGTCTAACAAACAGATTCTTTAAATTTGTAACGGAACAATTAAAGCTTGTCATGAATTTACAACAAGATTAACAAAATCCATAATTATTTACTCATTAGGTTAAACAGGTGTGAAATATTGACAAAATTGCAATCACTTGTCACCAAATACCTCAGGGCATATAAATACATATTTTTAATCCGATTACGATCAATAATTTCTGCTTTATTATCTTTTGACAAGATGTTTTTACTGTAATTTATGAGAAAGTCTGTATTGTTTAGGTCTACTTAGGATTAAGATTTTTCTTGAATGTTTGAATTAAAAAAAAACCGGAAGTGAATTCCGGGACAATTTACACAGTCAAAATCTTTTTAACGAAAATTGTCTGAGCGTTTATATGTTACCAAAGACAAAATTACATGAAACACAGTATCCTCTGTGGATATAGCTAACTCATCATATGTCAGAATTCAAGTACATGCTGTAAAAACGCAATTGTTCAAAACTCCGTGGTTTCAAACTTCAGTGCATTTAAACAAGAGTAAAAATATTATTTTTCGTTGGATATTTAAATTCGTGGTTTACTGGGACCCACGAAAACAACGAAAATTGGTATACAACGAATATTAATGAATCCACAGTAGATATTCCGTAATATCCAGCTAACAACTATGAGAGCGTTAGCTAATTTTACAGTTAAAAGGAGTACATTCTGACCCTGCTATCTAAATTATGTACTGTTCAACCAAACAGTTGTAGCAAGTGATCGTCTTGTTGATTACCATGATACTGTATTGGCTTTTATGCTATATTCTATACACCAGAGTGTAATGGTAGATAAGGGGGCAGTTTGGTACCCATAGAACCAGTTAAACCCCACCACTGTTCAGTACAAGTGTCAGTACCGAGTCAGACTATCCTCACCTTCTGTTGTGTTTATGTTTGTATTTTTTTTTTTTTTTGTTACTTCTTTTGACTGTTGGGTGCCATTGATTGATTAATATGTCATTGTGGAAGTTTCCTGTTATCCATTTTGTTGTTTATTGAAAAAGGGGTCCTTCCATTAATAGAGGCTGAATAGATGTGTTTATAAGATGAACATATTTTTAACCAGATTTGCCAACAAAAAGATCTGGTTATTTATCTTGCAAAGATGTATTGGTGCAGGCAGCTACGCAAGGGTATGACTCCAAACAGAAATAAAGGAAACCTGGTTTGTCATCATTTGACAGCTGTTTTTTGTCTGGTTTGTCATCATTTGACAGCTGGTTTCTTGACTGGTTTGGTATCATTTGACAGCTGGTTTCTTGTCTGGTTTGCCATCATTTGACAGCCGGTTTATTGTCTGGTTTCTAATAATTTGACAGCTGGCTTCTTGTCTGGTTTGGTATCATTTGACAGCTGGTCTCTTGTCTGGTTTGTTTTCATTTGACAGCTGGGTTCTTGTCTGGTTTGTCATCATTTGACAGCTTGTCTCTTGTGTGGTTTGTCATCATTTGACAGCTGGTTTCTTGTCTGTTTTGCCATCATTTGACAGCTGATTTCTTGTCTGGTTTGTCATCATTTGACAACTGGTCTCATTTCTGGTTTGTAATCATTTGACAGCTGGTTTCCTGTCTGGTTTGTCATTATTTGACAGCTGGTTTCTTGTCTGGTTTGTCATCATTTGACAACTGGTCTCTTGTCTGGTTTGTCATCATTTGACAGCTGGTTTTTTGTCTGGTTTGTCATCATTTGACAGCAGGTTTATTGTCTGGTTTCTAATCATTTGACAGCTGGTTTCTTGTCTGGTTTTTCATCATTTGACAGCTGGTCTCTTGTCTGGTTTGTCATCATTTGACAGTTGGTATCTTGTTCTTGTCTGGTTTGTTATCATTTGACAGCTGGTTTCTTGTCTGGTTTGTAATCATTTGACAGATGGTTTGTTTGTCTGGTTTGTCATCATTTGACAAGTGGTCTCTTGTGTGGTTTGTCATCATTTGACAGCTGGTTTTTTGTCTGGTTTGTCATCATTTGACAACTGGTCTCTTGTGTGGTTTGTCATCATTGACAGCTGGTTTTTGACAACTGGTCTCTTGTCTGGTTTGTCATTATTTGACAGCTGGTTTCTTGTCTGGTTTGTCATCATTTGACAGCTGTTTTCTTGTCTTGTTTGCTATCATTTGACAGCTGGTTTCTTGTCAGGATTGTAATCCTTTGACAGCTGGTTTCTTATCTGGTTTGTCATCATTTGACACCTGGTGTTTTTTCAGGTTTGTCATCATTTGACAGCTGGTCTCTCGTCCAGTTTGTCATCATTTGGTAGCTGTTTTCTTGTCTGGTTTACCATCATTTGACAGCTCACTTCATGTCTGAAAATAAATAAAGGTATCCAGTCCATATTAGAAAATGACCGTAAATTTTATTTTTTTCTATGAAAAATAAATTGAATGAAAAGTACAAAGCAGGAATTGTGTAGATAAATCTTTTCCAGTTGAAATATACTCAGTAGTTTTTGCACATTGTTTTTCCAGTTGAAATATACTCAGTAGTTTTGCACATTGTTTTTCCAGTTGAAATATACTCAGTAGTTTTTGCACATTGTTTTTCCAATTGAAATATACTCAGTAGTTTTTGCACATTGTTTTTCCAGTTTAAATATACTCATTAGTTTTTGCACATTGTTTTTCCAGTTTAAATATACTCAGTAGTTTTTGCACGGCATCTGTAAAAATAAGTTAGGTGCATAGTGTTTCCACTTGTTTGCTGATAATTACTTTGTATGGAACATCTGTGACCTTTGGATAATCATTTAGTTAATTGCTGTTCTGAAATATTAAAGGACATATATTTCTGAACAGACTTTTATATTAGATGAAATACATTTATATACTGTAGGAGAACAATTTTAGAAGAAATTGTGAATTATTAATGCTTCAGGAGACATTTAGCCATTAATGAAAAATTTACTAGTTAGATACACATGAATTTTTTTAATACAGGTTTTTATCAGAATAGTTGCATTTAAAATTAAAATTTTAATGAAAAAAATACTCTGTTTTCAGGAGTCAAAAAAGAATAAGAAAGAAGAAGAAAATAAAGACAAGAAGGATAGGAATGAAAGCTTTGATGATGTAAGGAATAAAGAATTGAAGAAACAAGAAAAGCCAAAGAATCCAGTCACAAAAGTTGTTGTTAAAGACAAAAAGAAAATATAATGTTTGAGGAGTTTCTGGTGCTTGACTTTTTTTTGTTTGTTCATTGACTCTACCTTGTCACTGAATGCATTTGATAAGTTAAATTAAAAAAGATGATGGTTAGCATAATTTTTTTTAGACCTGTGAAGATGCTCTGCTTTTACCTTACAGGTCATATACTTGTATCTTTTTTTCTCTAAGGAGAAGTTTCTATACAATTTTGACTCGGTTTTCTTTTTTAGGTTATTTTTGTATTTAATATGTAGTTAATATCTTGTTTTATTTTGGTTTCATTAATTTAAAATGTGTCTTTAATTAATGTGTAAAGTATGCCAAAACATGGTGGGGCCAAAGAAATTGGCCTAAGAAAAATAAATTAGTAAATATTAACTAATATTGCAGAATATGTAAAACTACTTAAGAGTACCAACATTTTTTATACAAATATGTATATTTTGATGTTAGAGCAACCCAAAGGGGGGATCCAAAAAGTGCTAAACTTTATTTTTGGAGAAAATGACACATTTTAAATGTTGTACTGAATTAGCATTTTTAGTTCACCTGGATCGAAGTCCATGCGAGTTATTGCTATCACTTGGGGTCCATCATCTGTCCATCTGTCACCCATCTGAAATTTTTACAAAAGTATTCTCAGAAATCACAGGGCCAATTGAAAGCCACAATCATACTTAGGGTTTTATCCAATGATTTTGCCCACCAACCACCATTTCAACCAATAAATAGAACATAGGTATAAAAAAGGAAAAAAATTGGAATTCTGAAAATATTTAAATGATTTTTACTTTATTAGTTGTAAAATAATTATAAATTCCCTATGAGTGTTCGTTTTGGTTGAGATACTTTAGACATAATTTCAGCCTTTTGACTTGGAGAATTTCTTGAATATGACAGAATTTCACCATATTTGAATTATATTCTCTAAAATGACTGAGAAAGTTGGAACTGAACTTGAAAGCAATGGTCCTATAGTGATTCTTTTACAGAAATGTATCTAATGACCAAGACCACCTCAAAAGATTGCCACCACAGGCGAACTTATTTTAACATAGTACCCTATAGGATAATTCACCTAAAGATCTTCTTGTTTCAAACCACTAAGCCAGTTTAAACAAAAAATGCCTGCAATGGTCCTTAGATGGTTGATTTTCAGAATTGTATTCAATGACTCACTAACTCAGCTGCCTATCAAGAGGGGTACCACAGGAAACTTAGTTCAAAATAGGACCCTTAATTTACTTAAAGATCTACTTGTCTGAAACCACTTAGCCAATTTGGATCAAATTTGGCATCTGTTGTCCTTAGGTGATCTGTTTTCCGAATATTAAGCTATCCAAAATGGCTGCCACAAACCAGCTTAGGTCAACATAGTACCATAACTTAGTCAGTTCTCTTGGGCAATTACCGGGTATATCCATGACACAGATTATCAACCAATATTGTCATGGTCAAACAATTTATCTGCTTTAAGTCTGCAAATGATATCCAATTGAGTGATACACGATCCAGGGAGCCTCTTGTTGTTATACATTTACTGTTTACATAATAATATCTGTAAAGTTTTCATTTTTTATGTTTTGTTTTTTAAACTGCATAAAAATTTTAACATCTAAATATAAGAACCTAAGTTTAGAGATTTTTAAAATTTACTTACAGAATGTAAGATAATTAGAAGTCAGTATGAATAAAAAAAGATTTATTCAGAATTACAGGAAACACTGCTATACATTTTATTTTGTTTTATATAGTGTTTCATTTAGCCCCATCAAGAACGAAACAGTGCCTCTCTTTCACTGGCTTCAGTGTTTTCCTCTGCCATTTTAATTTTGTTTGACAGCAACTAAAGTAAGAAACACTTTAGATCCAAATTAACAAAAATTACTAATTTGCAAAAAAAAAACAGAAAATAGTAATAATTATGTATTTTGTGGAATTTCACATCTTCAAACGAGATATGTCACTGATTGTCCTATAAATATATATGCCCCACTGATCATAAATCTTAGCTGGAACACTGCTTTGGAAAAAAGCACTGCCAAAACTTCTCTGTTGAAATGATATGTTCTGTTTATAGGTTCTGGTGGTTGTCAATTATGTCATATGATCTGAAATAAGATCTAAGAGGAATTTAATAAAGGACTGGGCTATTTTTGAAAAAAATGAGAGATAATTGTTAACTGCTTATTTTATTTAATATTTATTCTAGTTTTTGTTTTGTTTGAAGTGTTATTCTTTTATACATTTTATTTGCACGAATTGTTTTGCACATTTTCTGTTTATTGTTTTATGTGTCAAATTTTTACTGTTAAATTTTTTATTTAATACCACAACTGCATTTTGATAGATTTTTATTTGCATTTATATTTTTTAATTTGATAAGATATTGAACTTTGTAGTGCTATTAATTTCTTTAATTATTTAATAAGCTTTTACAAATCTGTGTAATGAGACTGATTTATTCCTTTTTCAAAATTGAACTAACATGGTAAAAGGTCATTTACCGGTAAGTGCAATTATGTGAAGTTTGTTGTCTTCCACAGTCAATTTGTGCTTTATGTAAGTTGTTAGCTTCTTTAAATGTTGTACAAAAAATGTGTAATTCTTTTACTCTATTACTGAATATCAGAAAATTAACAAATCAAAGAATATTTTATAATTATTGAATATTATACCTGGATATATTGTATTTTTGAATGTGTCTTACTTTCAAGAAAAAAAGATTTCTTTACTTTGAGCTCTTTAAGTTTTTTACAGAATTTTATCCAGCTGCATTTTTTTTTTTTTTTTTTTTTTTTGTAAAAAATGTAGGGTTTTAACCATATGATACTTTTACAAACTATCATTATGAATTCTTACTGTTGATTGAAATACAACAAAGCTATTGTTAGACTCTTTTTACTGGTTGTAATAATCTTCATATAAATATAGAAACCATACCCAGAATAAAGTGAAATGAAACACAATATTGGGGATATTTAATTGATTTGTTTGTTTAGTTGGGTTTTATGCCGTTTTCAGCACATTTGGCTATATCGCGGTGGCCAATTTTTATTTGGTGGAGGAAGCCGGAGTACTCGGAAAGAACCACCGACCTTCGGTAGGAAAATTGGCAATCCCTGTCAATTTAGATCGGAGTCAAACACACCTCACCACAGGTGAGATTCAAACTCACAACCTCAGTGTTGAGAGGCTAGTGATCATTAGTAGTCAAGACGAACTACCTAGACCACAGAGGATATTTAATTGAAGCAGTATACTGTATTTATTTTTATTTAATTGACAATCAATATTATTTGACTAATGTTGATATCAATTATGCAAGAAATAATGACAATTTATGTACATGATCAAAAACTTGTTTTTTATCATAATCAGGAAATGTTTGTTAATTACATATGTGCATATTATTTTAAAAATGAAACTTAATCTAATGCAGTTGGAAGAAGTCATAATTTAATATAAATGGTTCTTTCCAATGATTTTTCTTTCAGGTATATTAACTTTATTAAATCATTTTTTAGTGTATAAATAATTTCAAATTTTAAGCAACCTACATGAAATATTTTATTTGAAATAATTAATTTTAAAATATGGCCTACCAAATATGCCAAGAAATTCCATAATATGCAATTGAGTGAAAAAATGATTGTTTCCCCTTATGCAGTAGTTATAGAAATTGCAGATGTCTAGTGTTTATAAGTGGAAATATATGCAGGATACAGAGCTTACCTGAAATAGTGCACTGTAAGCAGTTTGAAATCTACTGTCCCTTCTCATATTAACATGATTAATAGAATTAATCTGATAACAGAATCTTTACAGGTATACATACACTGAATCTGATTGTTAATGTTTTGCATATAGTAACAAGTTATTAATATATAGTAAACAGAAACATGTGAAGCCAAGTATTTATATATATTAACCAGAAAACAGATTGTTAGATTAAATTTTATTCTTTAAATAATCATATGGATTTAAAAAAAATTAATTTCAAAGTTTATTGGAAAGTAAAAAATTGAAGAACTACTGAAATCAGTGAAAAGAACATCAAATTCAATCAACTAGGGATCATATTACGTAACATATGTTATCTTAGAATTTAACAGATTTGCACATTTTATTCAAAGGAATATAGGAAATTATAAAAATATCTGATTTCTGTTAAATGAATGAAATGATAAATTTTTGACTAGTTTGCAACAAATTGTTGAAGTTCATTTGAAATAAACTAGTGTTCCATGTCCGGTTTATTTCAGTTTTATTTACTATACTCTGAAGGAGTGTGGGAGGGGGGAGTAAGGTTTACCCCCTGTTTGTCTGTCATTCCATAACAAAATGTTCAGTTGCAAAATTTTCAGAAACTACGAGTCAAAACTAATTCAAAGTTGGTATGAAACATGAGCATGATGAATTATAAAGCGAGTACCAATTGTGAATTTTTCACTGTGGCACATCATGTTCAACGATACCATCATACATTTTTCACCATATCAACTATGGAAATATTAAATGTTTGGTCACAAAACTCTTAGCAACTATACTATATTTCATAATTGATGTGAAGCCTGATCATGATGAATTATAAGTGGTACTGATTTTGTACCTTTAACAAATCTACTTCCTGTGAAACAAAGCCGCCTTACATTTTTTACCATTTGGACTCCCAGGAAATTTTTGTATGCAAAATTCTCAGTAAATGTCAGCACCATCTATTTCATAGTTGGTGTGAAGCATGATTATGATGGGTTTCAATGTGATGGCTGATTTTGTACCTATGGCACATCTACTTCCAGCTGTTTAATCATGTTCTAACCTTTTATTATAATTAAAAACATTTTTAGAACTCCACTTGAAATTTAATTTAACCACCACGAATATTTTTCCTGAATAGCCTTAAAAAAACAGGATTGAAAATCGATCCTTTTTCAAGAATTTTTTATTAGTCTCTAAAAAATAGCAGTATTCCAATTTTAAAGAAAATTTGGTGACAACTGTATTATCTAACTGCAATGGTACAATGACAGAAGTCATATTTCGTGTAAATGTCAGTATTTACTGGACTTATTGATAATGTTACCAATATGGATATGCAAATTATACTTATTAGACAGTTTTGTTTTTTTTTTTAAACAAAGATTAGAAATTCTATTACTGTACGTTGATCAACTTCAGGAAATATAACCAACCCATTGTAAAGCATATCTGTGATAATTCTTTATCAGGTTTTTGTAAATGTAGTTATTAATTTGCTTCTTTTTTTAGATAAACTTTATTGTTGGTTTTATTTGTTTTCTTTACTTGCCAAACTATAAGGTATATCTTGATCATAATTTCTGTCTCCAGTCATCAATAACTACTTATGTTCATCATATGAAATTTTTTAAAATATTGTTGCTATGAACCACGTTTTACCATCATTTTTGGGCATAAGGTTATTAAATGTAACACCCCAAAAATTATTTATATTTGAGGGTTGTACAGGAGTGGAGGGGTTGTGAATATTGGTGAATTGGAAATAAAAATATATCATTCAGGATGAACATGAAAGAAAAAAATTGGCAAACTTGTTACATGTAACACGGCCAATAACGACTTTCCAACATAAAAACATGCAATGAAATGAAAGCTTCAGAAATATTGCGTTTAAAGAACACTGTACCAGACTCAAATGTCTGGATATTGTGTCTTTCTTTTACTGTTTGTCTGACCTGTTTTACATTAGAAGAGGTTTAGAGATTACTTTTCCAGTGGCAGTGGCATTGAACAGAATACATCTTTACCTAGCATAATTTAAATTTTCATAAAGCTTGCATATCTCTGACTCCACTTAGTCAATCAGGCATTGTTATATCCCCCGACTTTTTTTCCTGTATTCCCAATGAAGCTGAACGATAGTAGTCAACAGGTTGGCGGCTAGGAACATCTGATTACGGCAGGAGGTACCTAAATTCGCTAAATTTTAGATTTTCATGAAATATTACATGCAGCTAGAACATTCGAAGCTGCATATAAATATCGAAAAAAAAAATAATTTTTTCGTTTCAATGATACTAAATAAACATAGGGTCACCAGCTTCGTTCTTGTTGTGGAAATCATTCAACTATACGTCCTGTTTCGCGACGTCGTGACGACGTTACGCTTATTTTGGCTTTTTGACGGTTATTTTCACTGTTCGTACAGTAATCAATCTAATATACTAAAAAAAAAAACGAATCTGGTGACCCCCAATAAATTCAATAAAAAGAAAATTTCAATGGCAATAATAAATCATTTTTTTGGAAAGATTGCAAATCGTTCCTATGGCATCGGTCTCTAAAACCGAAAGTGTAGTACATAAAATGTAGTTCCAATTATGACAGCATTTTTTAAATTACGAGTACTTTATTCTTGTTGATAATATCTGAACTAATATTTACAACTTGCATAAAACTTTATCGTTTACCGAAATTACCAAGGAATTAAAATGATGTCAACGCAGAACATTGTCAAAACTGATTGCGCATTTACAAATTCGACGATTGTTACCCATTATTTGAGAAAAAATACTTTAAGATTATCTATTAATATAACTCAGAAATGCGCTTTCGGAATCTAAATGTTTTATGCAGGGATCGGAAATTTTCAAAAGCACCTGTCGGACATTTATTTGATAAACGTGAATTGTCAGTTTTAACTTTTTTCAGTCAAGGGATCGGCTTGTTTAATTGAGTCAGTTTTTTTCAACATCTCTCATAATTTTTACGCAATCTTTACACATATATGCGTTAATCAGAAATTTTCCTTACACATATTTTCGTCGACCTCGACAAAGCCTGGAAATTTATTTGGTTTGACCAACCCGAAAATTCAAAAAAAAAAAAAATACTGAAAGCTAAATTTTTTTCTGAAAATTGAACAAAAATATCTTTGAAGGTTGTATTTCTTTATACTTGTACAAAAAAATAAAAGCTCCTTTGTTATTTTTTATATTTAGTTACATATGCTAAATATCTAGAGTATTTTCAAAGTTTATAAAAATTCTAAATTCTGAGAAAAAGATAAAAAAAAGTTTCTTTCCTTTGCACAATATCAGTATTTTTATTTTGTTTGTACGATTTTATTATTTTTATTTTTTTAAATGCTCAAATATTTTTCATCATATGTCACATCATCAAGTGATGCATGTTTCTTTCATTTTTGGGTAATGATGTTTTGAAAAAAGCAAAACGGTCAGGGTAACAAACGACAATGTGAAAAAACGAGTGGAGGGGGTACTCCCAATTATTACTTGGTAGTATGAGTATGGTTAAGAATAAGTAAAGCTTGTGGTATTGCTAATAAATCACTAAGTTAAGTAAACTCTGCCAACATTACCTGAGTGGTATGCATAAAACGAGTTAAGTATTTGCTTAGACAAAATCATAGTTTATCGAAACCCCGCCTGTTTCATTTAAGTCATGCATAAAAAACAATAAGTTAAGTAAATGCTTAAGATTTGACTTAACTCAAAGATAAATTCCAAACTTAATTCTTACAAAAGGGACATACATTTTGAACAAAATATCCATTTAACCCCCTATCGGTGAATGCTTAATTTGTACTAAAATTTTGTATCATAGTTTGGCTTATTCATTCTTTAGGTGTAGGCGTACATGGTATAGGCACATTTAATATGTGGTAAAGTATAAATCTTATAAAATAAGATAAATTTGTAATAATAGGCTATCGTAAATTTATTAAAATGTGCTCCCTATATATATATTTACCAAATATTTACTACGACACGCACGAAATGAATGCATTTAATGAATGATAATTGTTACTCGTCAGTGTCTACCTTTATTGTTACCGTATGATCCATTAGAAGGGAGCAGATTTTTAGAGATCACAACAAATCCCATAGATACATGGATCGATCACGATTCTAAGCACGTCGAAAGATTCAGATTTGACAGAAATACGAATTTTACACATAACGGATAACCCAAAAGATGATAAACGATTGTGTTCATAGAAAGCTAAAAATGTACATGGAACTTATATAAGAATACAGACATTGTTGCATTTATGTAGAAACTATGAACATTTCGTTTTCCGATACTCTTTTTGACTCATTTTCATTTGGTGTAATATTATTATTCACTTTTTCGATGATGAAGGTACATTTGTTCGTGAAACAATTTACACATTAGCATTATAATATTTCTTTCGTAAACCTTGGCAATGAGACGACAGCTTTTTAAAGAATAAAAATACACTTCGTTGTTCAACGTCTGTTTAAGGAAAAATATCACGTTGGAGTATGGCACGTCAAACGTTTCAATATTCAAAAAAAAAATATTGATTCAAAAAAAAAAATATATATGTTCAAAACTTACAAATATATATGCAATATTTTTCTATTTATATTCAAAAAGTAAAAAATTATGTTCAAAACTTAAAAATATATATGCAATACTTGTTCTATTTATATATTCAAAAAATAAAAATTTATGTTCAAAACTTACAAATATATATGCAACATTTTTCTATATATATTCAAAAAATTGTGTTCAAAACTTTTTTTATATATATTCAATAATATTGCATTCTGGGTAATATCTTACTATGATTTGTTTGGTTACTTCCCTTGGTAAACTGGTTTTGAGAGGTAAATTTATATGTTTTAATGTTAATGAAATAATTATAAATTAAATTTCTACTTTAAAACAAATTAAAATAAAGTTCTATAAACAGCTTTAATATGTAATAAAAAGTTTAGGGCAAAATACAGAAAATGTTGTAAGTTTAATAATATAAGAAACCAAGGTGCTACAATTATTCATTTTTGTAAATGCTGTTGATTGATGTAAACATTGCTCTATGAACTTTGCCGGGTCAGTTTTAAGTATAATCAGTTCACATTGCTATGTAACACGTTCATACGTGTCAATTTAATGAATGAAACAATCTGTATGTAAGCCACGAGACGGCACAATATACCACCAAGTTACTGGCGCCGAACATTTTAGCGGATTGATAGGACAATTCATTGGAAGAAATGAACCTTTTAGCGGAAGATTTAAAGGACAATTTAGCAGAATTTAAAATATTATGTGGACATTTTAGCGGAAGAGTTTAGTCATTAAGCATCTACCTCTTCCATTAATCAGACGAGCGAAAGTTGGATTTTGAGTAGGATAGAGTTCACTTTAATGCAGTTAATGTTTAAAAACCAAGCTCTATTATAATCTCCAATGGGCACTTAATGAGCATTCTGTATCGATCTAATTCCAACACTGCAGCCATAGTGGTCTCTACTAATGTCACTAATCAAATTATGTCAGTAATGCTGAACATTTGTGGTGTTCTGGGGCAACTGACATGAAGTCTTCGCCAAATAAATGAAACCAAAAAAAAAAAAAAACAGTTAAAAGCAAACATGTTTCGCTAAAATGTCCATTGAATCTGTACAGAAAAACACGTTTTCTTTCGCTAAAATGTCCACCAAAGTTCCCGATAAAATGTCTTGCGTGGGCTAAAGATGTTGTTTTTTATTTTCTTACAATAAATTTCAGTTCTTTAAATTACTGTAAAAAATTCCGATAAAAAGAATTATGTCAATTCGTTTTCTGATACTGACCGTATAAGACTTTTCATATGACTCGACCTGCCAAACAGCAGACCTGATAACGTCATGTCATTAATCTATATCTAATCCGATAGTTCGACGAGAGAAGAATATTAAATTGTACACATGGTTGAACGTGTAATGCACCAAACCACACTCAAACGATTCACACGTTGCACGCACACGATTCACACGTTGCACGCACACGATTCACACGTTACACGTACACGATCCGCACGTTACACGCGCACGTTTGGCATCTTACACGATATTTATTTTTAACTTCATGCATTTAATTTTTATGCAGTATTGTCACATTCTGTATTCAGATGCGCAATAAGGTTTTAGAATTTTGATTTTCAAAAATTGAGGCCAACAGGATCGAATTTCAAAAATTGGAAATTTAAACTTGCGGCCTAAGATTATATCATTCATTTTTCATTTTATGCATTTAATTTCTATGCAGTATTGTTACATAATGAATGAAGATGCGCAATAAGGTTTTAGAAGTTTGATTATCAAAAATTGGGATCCACCGGGGTCGAATTTCGAAAATAGGAAATTTAAGTTTGTGACCTAAACTCTTCATTCAATTTTAATTTCATGCAATTAATTTCTATATAGTATTGTCACATACTTTATGTAAATGCGCAATAAGGTTTTAGAATTTTCATTTTCAAAACGTGGGTCCCACAGAGGTCTAATTTTGAAATTTGAAATTTAAGCTTTTGACTTAAACTCCTCTTTATTTTTTTCATTTCTATACACTATTGTCACATATTGTATGCACATGTAGATGCGCGATAAGGTTTGATTATTTTGATTTTCAAAAATTGAGGCCCAGAGGGGTAGAATTTTGAAAACTGGAAACTTATGCTTGTGACCTGAACTCCTCTTTCATTTTTCATTTTATTTCTATACAGTATTGTAACACACTGTATGCAAATGAACAGTAAGGTTTTAGAATTTGTATTTTTCAAAATTTGGGCCTGTATTCAAAGATTTGATCGTGAAAAAGGTGCACAGAGTGCGGGGATAGCTGTCGTTTCCGACTGCCTCAATCTACTTTTGAAATACGCCTACTCAACGTCATTGATACAAACTGGGTTCCTATTTGCTCAGTGGTTTTAGAAGGTTTTTACATGAATTTTCTTTGGTAGCCGATATGTCATCGGAGAGAATGTCGAGGAAACCTAACACCCTTAGCTGCCAAGCGTGGTTTCAATTGTTTTAATGTTTTTAGAGAAGATGAATTTTCCAGAACGGTTCTTTGTTAAAATAAGAAAGAGGGCATTGGAAGGTAACTTTATTGGGAGTCCTGGTCATCGAATAAATTGTTGTGAAATGGAACCATTTAAGAGCTATTAATACTATGTTTGGTTCAAATTGAATTATTGGTTATAGAGAGGAACCTCAAGTGAAATTTGTCATACAATTCTGTGTTAAACTAATATTGGCTTTTGAAACCATCTTTGTTGGCAGTTCATGTCATAACATATTTTAAAAAGAGGACTACCAAAGGATCATTGATGAGCTAAGTGTTGTTTCAGTCGGTTGAACAGTTTCAGACAGATGATTAAGTGACTTTTCCCACAAGATCCTCAGTTAAACCAAATTCGGCCGTGGCGACTAGAATATTATCGCGTGTTCTTAAGGTCATCAGATATATTTTGCATGGTTACTACCTTACGACAATACCAACAAAGGCTGGTCCAAAATGTTCCAGTAGTTTCAGAGAATATCTTTAAAGGAAAGTTTCCAACAACAAACGACAATGGCGGATATGAACCAGGTGAGCTAAAAAAAAGTCACATTACCAGTTCTCCATTGGGCGAATGTTTTCAGAGCAGAAGCTTTTAAGATAGTTATAGCTTATTTTCCCATCTTTGTAATTTCATAATATTAAACCAATTTTGTGATACGATTTTGTAAGGGAGCCATCTATTCCATGAACTTCAGGTATAATAATTAGTATTCATTTCAGAGGAAAAGATTTTAGAAATATCTTTCGCTGGCTTTTCCTTTTAATTAATAGCACCCATCTTTGTGTTTGGCCCGGCGACTTAGATGTAAGAATCAAAAAGACAAAATAAGGAACATTTCTTTAAATTTTGGGGCAAATTAGCCTCATAGTTTTAAAGGAGCAGACTGTATGATATTTTTGATTATTTTTCTATATTTAAGTAACTCTATGGTACGGGTTGTACGGTTCTAGCCAAAGACAAAATTTAAAATGGGGCTACCTATAATGGAACATTCAATTTAAGTTTGATCGTCATTGGTAAAGCCATGTCCAAAGATTTCAGCCAATTTTTAAGTAGTCAAGACCCTGTTACGAAGGAAGGCCATTTCACCAAAGTTTTCTCCCAATTGATCTAGTTCATGTAGTTGATTCATTTTTTCTTTACTATGGACACCAGCAGCTGATACCGGTATTGTCCGAGTGAGCCAAAAATGATAATTGTGCAATATATATTTCTCTTAAACTTTACATAACGCTTCAAAACAGTAATTTACACAATAAGTAGAATAAATGTAAGTAAATATTCCAGAAGCGTCGGCGTATGGAGTACATATTTCACAACTCATACGTTATTCAAGAGCTTGTGTCATATACATTGACTACCAGGACAGAGCCCGGCTCCTGACAGAAAAGTTGCTCAGACAGGGTTAAGTTGCTCCTAAGTTGGACTCATTCTTATTAAAGTTTTATGGACGTCATCATGACTTGGTTGATAGGTATGAACTAGAGGCTCAGAGGGCTGAGCCTGTATCGCTCACCTAGAATGAAAGCCGTTTTTATTGATGTACCACAAAGAGAGAAGTCACTTCTCACTATCATTGTGTGGTAAGCCTTGTGTGGTGTGCTTTCCTTTGTAGGGCCTAAATTTTTGTGCATTAAGATCCTTCTACTTACAGGTCAGCATATTCTTAAATTCAGTGGTTCTCCAGAAGATTTTTGCATGTATTTCCTATAGGGTCTTATGTTCACATAAATCCTCTGCTGGTGGTCATCTTGAATGAGCGATTGACACCTTACGAGGAAAGTTCAGGCCATGTTTGGTTTCAAGCAATTCTACTGTTCTGTAGATTTTTGTTATAAGCCACAGATACTTTCTGTCAAGGTTGGCTCTATTTGGCATATCTGTTTCAGAGAAAACATTTCATTTAAATCCACCAATCAGAAACAAGAATTGCCCATGGCAGCCATGTTTGTCACCTGATCTGGACAAAATGAGGAAACTTTGTAAAAAAAAAAACCCGCAAATGCTTCCTGTCAAGTTTCTTTCCATTTGGCCAAGCGGTTTCAGAGAAAACATTTCATTTAAATCCACCAATCAGAAACAAGAATTGCCCATGGCAGCCATGTTTGTCACCTGATCTGGACAAAATGAGGAAACTTTGTTAAAAAAAACCCGCAAATGCTTCCTGTCAAGTTTCTTTCCATTTGGCCAAGCGGTTTCAGAGAATAACTTTTCTTTATATCAGCCAATTAGAAACAAGAATTGCCCATGGCAGCTATGCTTGTTGTCCAATCAGGATGAAAAAATAATAATTTCATAAAAGACGTTCAATAGATGCTTCCTGTCAAATTGCTGACAGTTTTGGCCAAGCAGTTCCAGAGTATTTTTTTTAAATCAACCAATGAGAAACAAGAATTGCCCATGGTTGCCAATATTTGTTGCCCATGATTGCCATGTTTGTTGCCCAATCTGGACGAAATG
The DNA here is from genome assembly GCA_028015205.1 of Mytilisepta virgata. Lineage (NCBI taxonomy): Eukaryota > Metazoa > Mollusca > Bivalvia > Mytilida > Mytilidae > Mytilisepta > Mytilisepta virgata. The sequence goes on along the minus strand of CM051518.1, from coordinate 76,699,107 downwards.
AGGAAACTTTGTAAAGAATCTCACATAGATGCTTCCTTCCAAGTTTCGTTCCATTTTGCCAAGCGACTTCAGAGGAGAAGATTGTTTAAATTAGCCAATCAGAAAAAAATGAACTGCCAATTTCGGCTATATATGTAGTCCGATCGGGACAAATGAGGAAATTTTATAAAGGACCTTCCTTCCAAGCGATTTCAGAGGAGAAGATTTTTTTTTCATATCAGCCAATCAGAAACAATAACTGCCCATAACGGCCATATTTGTAGTCCGATCGGGAAGAAATTAGGATACTTTATAAAGGACTTCCCATATATGCTTCCTGTCAAGATTTTTGAAAACTCAGCCAATCAGAAACAACAATTGCCAAATGGTGGCCATGTTTGTTGTCCGATCGGGACGAGATGACCAAACTTTATAAAGGAGCTTACATAGATGCTTCCTGCCAAATTTGATTACATTTGGCCCAGTGGTTTCAGGAGAGAAGATTAAAATTTGAAAAGTTAACGGACGGACGACGGACACACGAAAAGTGATGACAAAAGCTCAAATGTCCTTTGGCCAGTTAAGCTAAAAAAACCGTTTCCCAAATGAAAATGGACCTGTTCCATTAATGTTATCCTTTCCTCATACCGAATTTCACATGGCCAGAGACTGCTAACACCTGAGTCTACCCCAGTTTTTTTATGTTGCTCATATGTTTTTAGTTTTTATTTGTAGTGCATGTATTGTTTTTTTCTTGTCTTCTTCGTTGTCCGGGACCGCCTCGGTGGTCTCGTGGTAGCGTGCTCGCCCCGAGTGCGGAAGGTCGCGGGTTCGATCCCCGGCCGGGTCAAACCAGACATTAAAATTGGTATTTGCTGCTTCTCCGCCAAGCACGCGGCATCTAGGAGTAAGAGCAAGACTGGTCGACTCGGAGTCAGTATAATGTGTCCGAGTGAGGTCACATATCATATTAACATGTTCTCGTCCTGATATGCACCTGGTTGCCACTGGACGTTAAACAATAATTCATCCATCCATCCATCTTCGTTGTCTGAAGCTTGTCAGTTGTTTCGTTCTTCCCCTCCTTCGAATATCCCTTTGGTATTTCTTGACTATACTTATACCTGCGTGTGCTTTTTTTTTTTTTTTAAAAACATTGATGAACTAGTTGTTTTAAGCCGCGAAGAAATTTGTGCGCGGGACCCTGCGAGATTCTGAAATCTTTTAACCTCTATACACACTGAGATTAAAAAACTTCAAACACACGTCAAGAAACAAAAAATTAGCGACAAGGAGTTAAGAAAAGCGTTAAGAAGTTAAATAATACTAAGTAAAGTCAAGAAATACCAAAGGGATATGCGAAGGAGAGAAAAATCGTAACAACTGAAATCAGGAGAACAACGAAGACAAGACCAAAATAATACATGCACTACAATTAAAAACTAAAAACATATGAACAACATGGACTTCACCAAAATACCGGGGGTAGACTCAGGTGCTCCGGAAGAGTAAGCTGTCTCTGCTTTCTGCAGGACACCCGCCATGCTGTCCATGTCAATATTGAATGATCACCTACCATACTGCGAAACACATGGACAACAGAAGATAGAGCTACCAACAGAGAGTGACAAATGGCTCTGCTATAAAGATATTCGAAAACAATCAAAAGTCCCTTACATAATTTATGCGGACTTTGAGACCCTTCAAGTTCCCATTGCAGATGTCAAACTGATCCAGACCAGTCATCTACCGTAAAAACAACTAAACATGTTGCATGTGGATTTTCCTATAAAGTACAATGTAGTTGGTTTGTATGGTGCAAGAATAGGAATATACAGAACAAAGATTCAAGCATTGAGAACCCATGATTATCATTGTGTAATTTGTGGAGTTCTTCGGGATATTCAAGGTCTACTGCGAGAATATAACCATCTGTAACATCGTTGACGTCAAAACTGTTCATTTCACCATCTTATGACCACAAGTTATATAACTATCAACAAACTGAGACTCTCTACATTTGACGACAAAAGATACCTACTGAATGATGGTATTAGCATGTTGGACTCATGTTTGAAAACGTACCCGATCTGGCTAGACATATGAACAGATGGTGTCCAGAAAAAAATGATTTGACGCGAAAAAGAGACCATGATGAGGATGATTATGTACACTCTAAGAAGTCGCGTTTAGAAGAGCGGACTATTATTGAAGAAGGGGAGGAAACGGCTTTCACAAAGTTAGCAGAACTTGCTTGAGAGTCAAACGAAGACAAATGGGAATCTAAGGTTGAGAAATATCTGAAAGATATTGACTAACCGAAGAAGAGGCAAGAATGAAAGCCAATCAAAAATTGAGTAACGAAGCAAGTTACACTTGAAAGTCATGAAATTAGTCGATGATCTGATACAAAATGACACAGACTACAAGAAAGCAATAAAAATAGCCATAAGAAAATATAAACACATATTGGAAAATTACCTTGATGAAGTCATTGATAATGAAACCTATGAAAAAAACGATAATGATGATGAGGAGGCGAGGAGGAAGATGAAAATGTGACAACGGGGGGGATGACGAAGAGAAGTGGGAAGGTTGCTCTATATAAAAGATCATTTATATTTAAAAAATTTATTTTGATTGTAACCACCATACAGTTGGTATGGCTACCCGTGGAAGCTATGTATGTATCGCTCACCAGATGGTGCAATGCCTATTCATATAGCAACCAGTTCCCACAGGGTTAAAAGTTTGGCTGTGGTGGCCATCTTGGTTGATAGTTTGGGCCACCGGACACAGTTCTGAAAGAGGACTATCTAAGGACCATTTATGTCAAGTTTCGTTCCAACCTCTCGGTAGTTTCAGACAAGAAGATTTTTTAATGAATTTTCCATAGGGTCCAATGTTAAACTATGGCCATCCCGGTTGACAGTCCAGGTCATCCGACACAATTCTGGAAGAGGACAAACTAAGGACCATTGCTGCCAAGTCTTTTCTAATTGGCTCAGTTGTTTCAGACAAGAAGATTATTTAATGAATTTTCCCATATGGTCCTATGTTAAACTTAGTTCAGCTGTTGCGGCCATCTTTGTTGACATTCCGGATCAACGGACACAATTCTGAAAGAGGACCACCTATGAACCATTTCTGTCAAATTTGGTTCCAATTGGCCAAGTGGTTTCAGACAAACAGATTTTTTTAATGAAATTTCCCATACGGTTCCCTGTAAAACAAAGTTCCGCTGTGGCGGCCATCTTGGTTGATATTCTAGGTCATTGGGCATATTTCTGACAGAGGACCATCTAAGGACCATAACTGTCAAGTAAACTTTTCTGTCAAAATGTCCATTATAGATGCATGAGATATAAGAGTTCTTTCCTCGGTCGTATTCTTATACTTTTACAATATTCGCGGAGATAAAATTCGCCCACGTGGTGAGTTTAAAAATGTTTGGGGTCTTGGTCGCACTATGATGCAAACTCGGCCTTTTCACTCACAAACTCAACATAAAGTCCTTCTTGAATGATGGGCAGTTGCTGTTTCTTATTGGCTGATATAAAAAAAAATCTTCTCCTCTGAAATCGCGTAGCCGAATGGAACGAAACTTGACAGGAAGCATCTATGGGAGGTTCTTTACAAATTGTCCTCGTTTCGTCCCAATTGTGCAATAAACATGGCCGCCATGGAAAATTCTTATTTTTCATTGGTTGATTAAAAACCAAATTCTGTGAAACTACTCTGCCAAATGAAACAAGACTTGACAGGACGCATCTATTGCAGGTTCTTTACAAACTCTCCTCATTTTGTCCCGATCGGATTACAAATTAATATGGCCACCATGGGCAGTTCTTGTTACTGATTGGCTGATATGAAAAAATCTCCTCTGAAATTGTTTGGCAAAATAGAATGAAACTTGATAGGAAGCATATGTGGGGGTCCATTATAAGTTTAATCATTTCGTTCCGATCGGACTACAAATATGGCCGTCATGGGCAGTTGTTGTTTCTGATTGGCTGATATAAAAAAATCTCCTCTGAAGTCGCTTGGCCAAATGGAACAAAACTTCACAGGAAGCATATATGGGAGGTTCTTTACAAAGTTTTCTCATTTCGCCCCGATCAGGCAACAAACATGACCGGCAATTCTTGTTTCTCATTGGTTGATTGAAAAAAAAAATTTCTACAACTGCTTGGCCAAAACTCAGCCAAAATTGACAGGAAGCATCTGTGGAAAGTCTTTTTGTGAAATTATTTTTTTTTCATCCTGATTGGACGAGAATGGGGATTTCTTGTTTCTGATTGGCTGATTCAAAGAAATCTTCATCTCTGAAACCGCTTGGCCAAATGGAACGGAAGCATCTGTGGGAGGTTTTTTTTTTACAAAGTTTACTAATTTTGTCCATAACAAAATGTTGTAAGAACCATGTTTGCTGCCCAAACTAAAAACACAACCAAATAAATTACGTGTTAACTATGTTAATTAATTATTAAAACCTTAATTATAATATTTTGTAATATCTCACCAAATTTCTTCCTTCAGCAAACTAAAATCATTCTTCCGTGTGAGTATTGTTATTCATACTTACATATCCGCTTTAGGTATATTTACTAAAGATCAAACGTTGATATCGCATTCTTGGAAAGAACATCCTTTTTATTTTCACTTGTAACAATTTAAAAAATATATTTTGTTCATTTTTAAATTCGCGGATTGCGTTGGTGTACCACGAATAATAAGTGTTTTACACACTATTCAACAAGTATTGTTAGAAATATTGCAAAATTTCTGAGGTGTTAACATTCGAATTGATTTGAAATAATTTCAATCATGACATTATATATTTTAAGTAACAGTTTTTCGTTTGAATTATCAAAATAGAACTCATGAAAAACTTAATAATTTTGATAGAATTAGTACTTGTATTTTGTTATGATTGCAATTATGTCTAACTGCACTGGAAATACTCCGGTATTATATGATTGTATACAAAAAAATGAATACAGGCAGTTGATATGAACTTTAACGGTGTCTTCCTGTTGAACAAACTTTCGAAAATCAGGTATAATACAATATTCCCGTTTAGCCAACTTTAGATTGTAGTTAATTAGTTGGCTGTTTATTTAGTAATTATTAGGTGTCATCTTAAGGTGTCTTCCCGTTGAGCCAACTTTTGAAAATCAGGTATAATACAATATTCCTGGGAATGAACCACTTTAACAAAGTTCCATCCATTTCTGAAATCTACAGAGCTTTTCGGTAATTGCTTTAAACGGACAGGATCCTCCATATCGGACTAGATCGGATCAACATTATTGCATCAGCCCCTATCAAAAATTGTCCAGTATCGTTTTCATTTAGTTCGTTTTTTGGTCTATTTTGTACTCTGAGTCATAGTTGTTAGATTCGTGATTAATCTTGGTAAAGGTGTTTCGTGATACATTAAGTATCCTAAATAAAACCAGGGGTCACCGGAAATGACCTTATGAGTCCCTGGTATGAAAGTCTGTACCTCAACAATTATCCGATTTTTCTTTCGTTCTTCTGTTGTGTACATTGAGTAAAGTATATGTTGTTCGACATTCATTAAGCCTTGCGACAAATAATATAAAACTCTATGTTTGTACTGAGATTCAAATTTTGTTAGAATGTCTGGTTTTCCCAAAAATAGTCCACCACCAATCCAATTTTTGTTTCCTAAAATAATTGATCTTGCTGATGCCTTTACAAGGTCAACATTATAAACCCTAGTTACACCAACTTTCAAATTATCGAATTCTTTTGGCACCTCTAAATAGAAATCCCTTTTACGTCCAGCGATGTCGCGAAAATATCCCAAATCTATCCAACAGAAATAATCGGACGGGAATGTTTTAGTTTTTATAGCTTTTACGACTAAAGTTAATTTGGAATGAGTCATACTTGTGTAATCTGGTATATACGTATTAGGATAATGTTTTGGGTATCCTGGTTTGGAATATATTTTGGCAATTTTTTGTTTTATTTGAAATGTCCACAATTCTTCTCGAGAAAATTTTATAATTCGTGTTGTTGATGTGGAATTTTCCCGTAATTTTCTAAAGAAATCAACATAGGCTTCAGAATCTGTATAGATAATGAGAGGATTTTTAAGATATTTGTAAACTTGCATCCAACTTTTATATGTTGCCGGGGTTCTAACGTTTGAAAGAGAACCTTTTGGAAACTTTCCTAAATTGAAGAAAGCCGTCACTATAGTAACACTCCTATTTGTATTTTTCCATATATCTTCATATTCGAATTTACTTTGCTCTCTTGTTGAAACTGCAAAAAGTTGAAAATTTGATGGCGAATACACCAAAATTTTGCTTCTAATATCATTTATATTTAAGGAAATGATGAGAAAAAATATTACGAACAAGGAGAAAATAATCAAAACACGGAAGTTGTTCATCTTGAGGCACCCACCAATTCATATCATCTGAAATAAGAAAAAAGAGATTATGAATGTATAAACATTTTACGATACATTTGAAGTCTCCAATTTTCTTTCGATAAGAAATAGCAAGCCCTGCTGGTAACAACGGACGTCTGTTTCATATGAAAATAGGTTTTAATGCATATCTAGATTGGTACTTTAATGTTTAAGAGAAAGTACTACTTAAGGATGATCGCTGGTCTAATAGGAAATAAATATGTGTTTTAGTTTGAGAGAACATATGAATAGTAAACAAATAAGCAAGAACAAAATATAGGTTCATGTGCTCATTTTAGAGCTATAAGGCCTTAAAAATTTGCAGGAAATGGGTTTTCTCTTGATTTTTCATTGTCTTTGCATTGACAATTTCAGTCTCTCAAAAATGTATGAAAAAATAAAAATACCATTTTAATGTATATATCATTGAATTATAAAAAAAAAGTGGGGGTTCATTGGCAAAACATTTCATGTTTAAGAAATGGATAAAACCCGAGGACTCCGAAAATCTGACAAGAAGACCAAAACATGACCAGCGAGCATCCTTAAGAACTGCTAATATAAAAACACAAAATATTTGTGATCTTTATCAGACCATCGATGTCTGGCTAAATATACATTAATATATATACTAGTCAACAAAAGAAACGATACAGGGTAATGCATTTTTTATATATTAATAATTTCAAATAGATGTACTAAGCAGAAAGATAGACCGACACGTCTGATTTTCATAGAAGATTGTTTTCTCATCAAAAGCATGGATTTTGTGCAAAAAATTTGAAATAACAAATTCCAATTTTTGAGATTTCAAAAATCACATTTTTCAACCCAAAATTTAAAAAATAAGTATTTTTACCCCGTTATGTGAATCATAATGTCTCTGTGACAAAATATGTGAGTTTTTTCTACTGATTTCAGCGACTGGATTTTCATTTTACAATACGTGTGTCGATTTTCTTTTCGATTTTCCGCAAATTTAATTTAACCCTCTTTTTCAAAATTTCCATTTTCCACCATTTCAAGTGTTCCCCCCAAAATTCAAAATGAGACGCACTAGATCAAGAAATGAAGTAGCAAACCACTGTTGTCCTCATACTTAAGTTTCTTTTAAGGAATTACCAAGGTATTTGGTTCCGAACTCGTGTATCGTTACTTTAAAAAAAATGTTGACTAGTATATGTACATATAATATGCTCATCCACAGGAATCTGTATCAAATTGGAACACACTGATTAGTGCCTCGAAGACATTTATCATGTCGAAACAATCAAAGACTCTTAAACATGTTAAATGATAACATGTAAAAATAAGGCGAAAAGTAGAGTATACTCATCCCTTACTATTTTTAAGTCTCCCAAACGAAGTGGGAGACTTATAGAATTTGATTTGCGATTTTTATCGAACATTTTTTTCTTCCTCTCCGATTTCGTTCGTTCGAGTTCTCAATAACCGTCAGAGATATGGACCTGAGATTTTCCATTATAAAAGATCAATGTTTCTAGATGTGCCTTATACTATTCATTTTTTGATGGGGGTAACTGAGACGTATAATGAGCAGTTCAAGGAGGCTTGGGGTTTACTATAGGACCCTAGGGGAAATTTTGTTTTCATCGAAAAACTCTACGAGAGTGACCAATAACCATCTCATATCATATATTTTATTATACACAGTGACAACACCTATTAAATGACATATACCTCGTTCCTCTGGGGGGGGGGGGGGTCATCCCCACCCCAAAATTGATAATTTTGAAAAATATTATATGCAATTAAAATCCATAGCTTTGAATCTTGTATTTTATTATTTTCCGAAACAAGACGCATTAAATGACATGTATCTCATTCTTTCAGTAGGATGATCCCCACTCACATAAATTAATAATCTCATAAACCATTTAAATCCCACCCCTAAACCATATATTTTCTTATCCGCCATGGGAAGACGCATCAAATGACGCATACCTCGCTTCCCCAGGGTGTTATCACCACTCCCATGAAATCAAAAATGTTCAATTATCTCATAAACCGTTACAATTCCCACCCCTAAACCATATATGTTCTTAATCTCCATGGTAAAACGCACCAAATGACACATACCTCGCTTCCTCATGGGTTAACACCACGCCCATCAAATCAAATTGCGTCAAGTCTTGGAATGACATTTTTTTTTTGCAGTCTTAAAAACAATACATATTCTTGTATATAATACATGTTCGAATTATAGTACCTTTAGTTTAGTTTAGTTTAGTTTATGATTATTTATTTGCTCAAATATAGCAAAAGGGATTGGATACCGTTATGCCAACTTAAATATTGTCTTCTCCCGTATTACAGTATAATTACAAAACTAGTTTGAGAGCATGTGCAATAACAATATCATATTACATGTATAAAGAGAAGATAAACTAATTATGATTAGCCAAACATCAAAATGCAGTTTTTTTTCTAAATGAAAATATATCTCATATATATATATATATATATATATATATATATATATATATATATATATATATATATATATATATATATATATATATATATATATATAGTGTGTGTGTGTTTGTGTGTGTGTATCAAAATGTAGGAAGAAAAAATGCTTGGTAAACACGCAATTTTTGACGACAGGAAGGGCTATTTAGATGATAAAAAATCTTTAACAAAATCTGTAGTATCAGGTGTGCTGTTTTACAAATCGATTTTCTTTTAATTTCAAATCCAGTGAAATTTGTTTAAGAATGCAATGCCATTGCAATTAACACGTACATTGCGCTGTGCATCAGTGCGGTGCTATTTGTATTTGGTTTGTTGTTATGGGTTGATGATGTCCACGATTCATATAAAGTTTCATAAAAATCCATCAAATGGTTTAGGAGGAGTTGCGCTTACAATTTTAAAACATGTATAACCCTTAAGTTTTATTATCTCCCTTTGCAAGCATACGGCGATGATTATCTTGCTTCATGCATATCTTCATCATCATCCAAAGCCAGGTTTTATATCCACGTTCTTTCCTACAAACCCCTGATATCACAAATTCATAGTTTGCGGGTAGAACATATCGCCGCCTGGTGTATGACCTAGAAAATTCTACCTAAGACGGAAATGAATTCTCTTGTGACCTTGAGAAGAACCAATGAAAATCGTTCACTTCCGACCGGCAAAATATGAATGTGGGATCTCAGGGGTTTGTAGAAACAACATGGATACAAAACCCAACATTTGGACTTTTTAAGCGAAATTTTTATTGAAATTAACGTAAAAGAATTCCAATGGAAATGTTTACTTAATATTATTAAAAGGGAGAGCAGGTTTTTTAGAATAGGAATGTCCGATGGAAAATGTCATATGTGCCAAAATGAAAATAATCTTGAAAAGCTCCAACCTTTATTTTTTCTATTTGATATTTCTAGAAAAATTGTAAAAGAAATCAGTGTGATTTTAAGAGAATCAATTATTTTACTAAACAATATTATAAACAAAAAAGATATGATGTAAGGAAATTTTCAAGATTCAAACTCCACTTTTCTTATAAACACATTAATTTTTTACTCAAAATGGACGCTATATGTCGTTCTGTTAAATTGGAGAACACATTGGAAGCTATATCTTCTGGTATCGCTCATCTCAACTTTAATAAAAACCATTGACAAAATAAAACTTTCTAAAATTATTCAAAATATAACATAAATACCCTACCATTTCTTACATTTTATTTAAATGTGAATTATGTAGATACACACATTCTTTGTACTGTCCAAACGGCTTGTTCCCATTTCGCCTTAACTGGAGTATTTCATATATAAAATAATTCCCACTTCGCTTTAGTTCATATTTCCAGATAGAAAGGAAAATAACTAAGGCGAAATGGGAAGTATGTGTTTTTTATTACAACTATTATCTAATGAGGTGTGAGATAGTATTCAGTCAAATTACACAAGATTTGTAAAACCCTCATACCGGCATAGACCAGATGTCAATTATAAATATTCTTTTATAAAGGTCAAACTGTCGTCAAGATGTTTACATGAATTGGCTACATTTATTTGTGACATATACATGTAGTCATATTGGGAGTAATATAACTTGATTTTTTTTACAAATTCTTCTCTATTTTTTTTACAATTAAAGAAGAAGTGGTAATCGTCTTTAACAATTTTACAAATACTGCAGCCTTTCATGTCGAGGTAAATCTTTATAAATTTTATAATTATAAAATTATAGAAACATCAGTAAATGAAGATATTTTCTCTTCATTCGTTTTAGAATTTTTTTTTTATAACATCTCAACGATTAAATTTTATAAGGAGATTTAATCTTTTCATAGGATTGTTCTAAATTATAATGGTTCTCTCTATATGAATTAAATGATCAGCTAATGCATACCAGGAATAAATGTAACCCTCCTCGTGGAAATTCTGATAAACTATTTGAACTTCTGATACAAGAGGATTGAAAATGTTTTTGGGGTTGATCTGGAAAAGTACATCAACATTTTAGTTTGTATAAATGATTAAAAGGTGGTATGCACTTATTCTGCGTTTGCTGCAATGTTACTTGCAGTTCTGTGTAGTTCTATAATAAAGTTGCATAATTTAGTATACATTTGTTCGTAAGGAGTTTTATAGTGAAAGGAAAGAATGTCGCATTTTTTATCAAATCTGCTCTCAATATATCTCTATAAATTGAAACATAATCATCCATATATATGTACAATTTCTGCGTTATATAATAAGATGCACAAATTCATATTATTTGTGTTTCGGTTATTAACTGTATCAGGCAATATCTCGCTTTTTGTTCTTCGAGTTCTGTAGCTGGGAAGGTCTCAGTGAATTCATTTCTTGATGCACATTCAAAATTAATTTTTATAATTTATTTTTTATAAATATGAATTTTATTAATTTTATTTGTTACAAAATAAACAATTTATGATTTTGTTTTTACAAAATAAAAAAAATATTAGAAATTCCACCTTTTTTTTACCTATAATTAAAGTTAAGGCGAAATGGGAACAATGGTTTAAAGGTGTGTTTGATTCATTCATAATTATGTTATTGGGATGTTTTTTCTTCATTATTATATAGATGTAATTTTTATTTAATGTACCTTAAAACATTTATTAGAATAAAAAGGTTTTATACGTTTGAATTTATATATAAGTGAATTATTTGCAGCCGTGGACAAATGACTACAGTGTAAACAGGGCGACTAAAGATAAATTGTTAACAGGCAATTTCTGAATAAATTATGTATTGATTTAAAAAAAAAAAAGATTTTTTTTTTCAAATTCGAATTTCAAATATTTACTTGTAATCTATTAAAAGGAAAATACAGTGGGTGATAAAATTTACCCTTGCTTCTGTTCCGGAATCCAAAATGCCATGTTTAATCCCCGGGGGGGGGGGGGGGAGAGACTTACTATATATATGAGTTGCTAAGTATGTTCTGACAAAAGGAGGTGTTGTTTTTTCGCATAAAGACTGTAAATGGGTATATTTTTTCTCTATTTCCTATAAAGGATTAATATCTGACTAACTGGAATGGAGTTATATATCAAAAACATCTGTAGCGGGGTTATAATTTGAGGGAAACATAGAATTTCAGTCACAATCACCTTTAAAAAAGAAAGTTACATGGGGAAAACAAACATAAGACAAGTTGTTGAAGTCAAGTTTGGATGTCAATGTGCTACATTTGGATTGCTAGTTAAAAGGGGTATTATTTTAGACATATATTGTCTGTAATGGGGTATGTAACATGTCAAAATTTTGTCTGGAAAGGAGTTGGGGTTAAAATTTGCTTGAAGAACCCACCTGTCAACTTTTTAACAAGGTGCCCCCCCCCCCCCCTCCCCGGGGTTTAATCTTAAATCTTTCACAGAAACTATAAAATTGATTACAGTGGTGATATGCATTACATATCTCCTTCTGACCTATAATTTCATGTATTTACAAGTCTGCACTTAATCACAGTGTGAAATGTGTATGGAGTTGTCTAATGAAATATTTTCTAATCCATTTGATTTAGTCATTTGTTTGATTTACTTATTTTGTAACAGTAATAATATTTAGAATTTGATACACGAAAATAAATATACCAGTATAAATATTGTACCAAATACAGGTAATAAATTATCTTCTCATAATCCGGGGTGTAAATATTTGTAACTTATAACCTTTAAGCAATACAAAGGAAAAATTCAACACAATCATGCTCAGTTGGTAATGAATTTTACAAGACACAATTTGCCGTTTTTTATTTTTTATAGATTAAAATGTGAATTTTTACAATTATGATAACAAAAAAAAACATATATAACCAAGACCGACCAAGACCGTAAAGGAAAAGTTTAGACAAAGACTTAATGCTGGCCCGAAAGACAAACTCAACTATCATTCAAATGATTTTTTTTTAAAAATTCAAGTACTTTCATATTATGGTATGTCCTTAAATATCACCTGTTAAAATGTTATTAGCTTTATATTTGTGAGATAAAATAAAGCAATTGTTTTATGATTTATCAGTATGGTATTAAAGTCCAAGTGTTGGTGGGCGTTTTAAACGAAAACCCAACATATATATTAGTATAATAAACTAGGGTGCACAAAATACGTAGCATTCTTCCAACCAAAAGGAGAAACCACTAATTTACAATGAATAAATATACTTCTGGTTCTTTTCTTCAAAACAGAGACTGACTTGAACTAACTTGAACTACAGTTTAAAACAATGAGCTCTTTTAAGGGTGAAAATGCAACAAAAAGGGGTTTGTAACAGTCTGATGACGGAGACGGTGCTTTTAGGGGGAGAGGTATTGCATTTGTAATGAAAAGTTTATATGTGTTACCTATACTTCAACTGAACACCCTGCCTTTCAGCAAAATAAACTGCATATTCTTATTAGATGTAAATATTGATAAACACAATTTATATGCATTCGTTAGACCGTTTTTCCTTTTGAAAATGTTCGTTTAATATGGGAAATTTGAATTGCATCCAAACTCTCCGAAATGCACACCCACGTAAATTTTGAATGACTATTTTGTTGAAAGTATACGTACCTGTATTGAAATTGCTTTGACTTGCAAACTACGGGGTAATAACTTACAGTAAAAAAAATACAGATATCTATTTTTTTTATTTGAACTAGTGACATGTACATATATAGAAAATAATTATTGAATGTTTTTTACAAACAAATTGAACATGATAATTGAAGTAAAGAAGTATACTTATGAATGTATTGTTTGTTTAGTTGGGGTTTAACGCCGTTTTCAGCACATTTTGGCCATTTCGCGGCGGCCAGTTTTTATTGGTGGAGGAAGCCGGAGTACTCGGAGGGAACCACCGACCTTCGGTAGGAAAATTGGCAATCCTTGTCAATTAAGATCGGAATCGAACACACCCCGCCACAGGTGAGATTCGAACTCACAACCCCACAGGCTAGTGATCAAATAGTAGTCATGACGAACTACCTAGACCACACGGCCACCGAGGTCCCTACTTATGAATGAAAATAAAAAGTTCATACGCCCTACTGAATGAACCTTTTCAACTTATATTCTATACTTACATATGTAACACTTCCCCCAAAAATGTAATTTTTCGATAATTTTGGGAAAAGGTATCGTTCATGTCATCAGATATATCCGAAATACAGGGATTCTGAAAACAGTTAAATGTGTGACTTTTTCGCAAATAAAAAACTGAAAATTCATTCAAATTTTACATGTTATATTGGAGCCAGTCTTATCGTTAGCTTTATGTTTTCCTTGTCAAGTGATTTTCATGTTGTAACCAAACCCAGTATAGTAAACTTACTTGTTCAGGAGGAAATGCACAAAAAAAACTCCACTAGGTGGGTGCATATTTGAATATTATTAAAACAGAATTAATTTAAAATATAATCAAAGAACGGAAGAAACACGGAAATATTGATATGTTTTAAATTTTGGTATTAAAAACATTTAACAAAAATGTATGATTTTGTCTACATGGTTTATGAGGAAGAAATTCTATTAAATTTATGAAAATACAAATAATATAGAAAACAAAAGGTATATAAATCAATAAAAGGAAAGAAATGAGAATTGAAATCAGAAATGGGTGACGAAGCAGAATTGTACGGAAAACAACAGGACTATTTCACCAGTATTTTTTTAGACCTCGTTTCTTCTAAGTCTAACAACGTTAGTATGAACGAATTACAAGGATAAAAGAAAAATTTAAATTTTTCACGGCTTACCTTTTATGACTATTTAATGTCGTCCATGTTTTGCTGTTATCTCGTTCGTAGTATGGTTCTGATAAGATAAAATCATGTAAACATTTCATAAATCAATAGGTTTTGTACCGAATCAAAATATTTAATGTAAGTTTGTCATAATCAAGATCGCTAAAATCCCAAATCTAAATAAATATTAATCACACCGCAAAAACGAAACGAAAATAGGTTACAGGGCCTTAGATGGACGCCACTGTCCATGCTAATTTGACATAAAACATGTTTACCTTCACATCAAGGCCCAAACCAATATGAAAATGGCCGTTTGGTGTTAGGTTAATCTCGGAAGTGCAGATAATCTGTACGATAAATCAAGGTTTTTGCAATAGTTTATTCCTTTACGGAGAAATAAAAAATTGCAGCGTCTTTCCGCCATAAGGGGTTGTACACGGTGATATTTACTGTATGATTTTTGGTTCCTTGTGAGAAAATACATTTTCTGATATCAATTTTGATGCACAAGATGTGCACATTTCGTCGATTTACGACTCATCAGTTGTGCTCAAGGCCTAAAATGTTGAATACCAAACTAATAATCCAACCAGAGGCTCTCAAGAGCCTGTATCGCTCACCTGATATATCAAAAACAAATTTTGTAGAAGAATCTTAAATGAGGTTTCCAGCAAATTTTGTTTTTAAATACTTAAATGGTTCAGAGAAGGAAGAATTTTATAACATTTTACCCATATGGTCCAATGTTAAAGAATATTCCATAGGGTTCTAAACTATGTTACACAGTGGCGGCATCTTGGATTTCGGATTGGTACCAAAAACTTAAAGCTTATAGGGGACCACCCTAGTATCATTCCTGCATGATCTGGTTTCTATGTGTGAGACGGTTTCTGGGAAGAAGATGTTTGTATGTATTTCCCATAGGGTTCTATGTTAAACTATGTTCCACGGTGTCGGCCATCTTGGATTTCAGATCAGCAGCAAAACCTCAAAATTAGTAGAGGACCACCATAGGATCATTTGTGCATGATTTAGTATTTTTGAGTGAGACGGGTTTGTTAAGAAGCTATTTGTAAATATTCCCTACAGGGTTCTATGTTAAACTATGTAACACGGTGGCGGCCATGTTGGATTTCAGATCACCACCAAAACTCCAAACTAGTAGATGACCATCCTAGTATCATTTGCGCATGATTTTGATTCCAATATCTAAGATGATGTTGGACCTGTTCCCACTGTCGTAACCTTTCATGTGCCTCCACCGATTTGTGACTTCCCCCGGATCGACTTTGTTGAACTTCACGACGGGTGCCGTATACGGATCAGGAACTGCTTACCCTTCCGGAGCACCTGGGTTCACTCCTGGTTTTTATAGGAGTTCTTGTTGTTCATTGGTTTTTAGTTTTCTGTTTTTATTTGTTGTGGTTGTGGTTGTTAATTTGTCTTCCCGGGTTTGTCTGTCCAATGGATTACGTTTTTTTTTATTGCTTCTTAGGTATATTTGTCCTTTTTGTTTAAATGTATGAAACAGTTTCTGAGAAGAAGCTGTTTTTATGTATTTCCTATCGTATTTTCTGTTAAACTATGTTCTACGGTGGCAGCCATATTGGATTTCGGATCTGCAACCAAAACTTCAAAATAAGTAGAGGCGCATCTAAGGAACATTACCACAATATCACTATTCAATCTGCCAAGCGGTTTCTCAGAAGATTTTTGAAATTTCAGCCAATCAGAACGCTTTATTGGCCCTGGCAGCCATGTTGAATTTCCGATCAGCACCAAAAAACTCAAGCTTTGTAAAGTACCACCCAATGAACATTCCTGCCAAGTTTTCTTACGGCTGGAATGATCATAGCAATTGAGGAAAACATGGAAACAAAAATCTGTCGTTCAAAAACAAATTCTACAATAGAGAATACTCATCCTTTAGTAGTACCACGACAAGTGATATGTTATCCATACAGGTTAGGGAAATCTCAGAGCAAAGCATATCTTTTTAGAAATTCCGAGCCTCAAGAACAAACCACCAGATCTCCCCAGAGTAAGCATGGAAACAGAAGCGCTAAGCAGTCAAGGCTGAGATTAAACATAATAGAGTCATAATAACCTAAAATATTGAAGGTGTCAAAGGTAATACGGCCTACCTTTCAAATCTAAGCAAAAAACAAGCTATTATACGTTTACAAGAACACTGGTTATAATCATTTGAACTGCAAAAACTTGATGAAATCTTAAATGAGAACATAGTGTATGGTCGAAGTCATGACTTTAATTACCCTATTAACAACTATCAGATTCCAATAGGAAGAGTGGGCGTAGCAATGGCATGGCCGCAAGAATTTGATAAATATATTTCAAAGCAATAGAAATGAGGTAGAAAATTATCGAGGTATTACAGTAACATCTGCAAAAGAAAAAATATTTAAATACATCATCCTTGACATAGCCAATCTGATGAAAACTGGTCAATCTTCACTTCAATTTGGATTTACACCAGGATTGTCTCCAAACATGGCAGCTTCATACTTTCTGAAGTCTGCACCGAGATCTCTGGAACACAAACCATATTTGTCACAACATTTGACAGTCAGAAAGCTTTTGATGTTGTGAATCATGAAATCCTACTTGACAGGCTTTACCACTATGGTTTAAACATGAATCTATGGAATATCATTGAAGAGCTATATAATATGCTTCATCTACTGTTAAATGGAAAGGGGAAACTAGTAACAGCTTTAATATTAAACAAGGCGTTTGTCAAGGGGGTGTACTATCCACTCATCTATATAAAGCCTACATTAATGAACTGCTCCTTGATCTACAGAAAAGAAATCTTGGAATGTATACAGGCAATGTTTATGCAGGATGTCCAACGCGTGCTGACGATGTAGTCCTTCTATCTCTGAACAGAAACGAAATGCAAGAAATGTTTGATATTGTTTACAGCTACTCTACAGACCATAGTTTTAATATCAATCCGCAAAAGAGCAATGTAATAATAAAATCTCGTCATACCCGTAAAAAGGCAGATGTTCATGAAGCCTTTCAACTAGGAAACAACGAATTACAATGCTCAGAAAGGACAACACACTTGGGCCTAACAAGAGCAATAAAAGATGAAACCAAAATAAATGTTGACGACGAGTAAGCTTAGCTAGAAGAACACTATACTCGTCAATAAAGACAGGAGTACACGGCTCAAATGGTCTCAACACTAAATCGTCTTAAAAGATCTATCAAGCTTACGTTATACCAAGATTATTGTATGGTCTTGAAACTCTACATATTAACTCAAAAGAAATGGAGCTTCTATCCAGCTTCCACCTGGATACACTGAAAAAATACAGTCACCTCAAAAAATGACAGCTTCTGCGTCGGTATACCTACTTCTGTGAGCACTGTGTCTACATGCCGAGCTGTATAAAAGATAGCTCAGTCTCTTATTTGGAATTTTAAACAGTAGCAATGAAATCACCCGATCTTCGGCCTTCCGACAGTATATCTCTGGCAAATTTACAAGTTTTTTTCACTAAAATTGATGAAATCTCAGACATGTACAAGCTGCATATTTTTACTAAAATTGTTGAAAAGAAATATTCCAAAACTGAGTGGAAAATTTGCATTATCTGAATATTGGACTTCAAAACTACGACTAGAATGTGCAGAAAAATCAACCTTGCAAAACTTAGCAACTGTAAACATCAAAATAGGAGTAACTCATCCAGTTTGGGCCACTGTATCTTCATCTGTTTCAGATATTAGAAAGGCCATTACGAAAAGCCGAATTACGAACAGGTACATATATTCTACAAGCGCAGAAACATAGATTTAACCAGGCAGATCCGATTTGTCCCAACTGTTGAATATTTGTCGTGTATTAACAACCTGCCCACTGTATATGAACATTAGGAATACATTGTATACCCCAACTAGAGGTATATGTTGAGTCTTATTACTCAATCTGAATGGACAACACATTTTAGTAATGGCAATGCATTATGCAAACTCATTATAGACTGTCAGAGCTTTGCTGGCTCAGGAATTATCCCTAACACTCTTGAAACTATAGAAAAGATAGAAAGCGTGTCGAGAATGTACTGCCATGAAATATTTGGTTTCTTGCTATAACAATTATAATGCTGTGCTTGAGAATGTGCATGTAGATTTTAGGCTGCATAGCTTTTAGCGTTTCATCTTGAACACCTTGTGATAAATACCAAGATAATGCTAACGAATTAATTTTCATTAGCCACAAGAAGTGTGTACTATATGTTCTCTTTTAGAATAAAATAACAATCCAAAGATACTAATATTAGATATAGTATAAAATTTATACTATGCTGTATACGACGCATTTCAAGGAATTACCCCTCTTCAGCAGCATTAAAGCCGAAACATTTGGAAGACCAAAAACCAAACTTATATTAAACAAGAAGTAATCAACCAAAAATACCGAAATAGGAAGCCAAATGGAGAATATATCTCGTATATACCTTTTTAGCATTCTCAACTTTTTATCGTTTTACAATCCAAACAAGTAATTTTACAACTAATCTGATGATTGCAGTCAACATATTTTACTCATGAGCTCTTAAATTTTACAAGACTGACTTTTATCCATTTTATCTATATTGCTCAGTAAATACTGCTTTGTTCTTCTACATATGTATATTCATATAATTATATCCTGCACGCACAGAATGGTGGAGGTTATTCTTAAAATTAAAAAAAAAAGTGCTTTTAGAAATGGAAACTTTTTTTACTATTGTGCATGTGTCGTTTTACTGATTGAAACCGTTTTTTTTTAATAATAAAACACAGTCACCTGTGTGTAGTCCAACGCTGGAGGGATCTACTTAAAGAAGAAGAAGATTGCAAAAGCTCACGTCCTTTTAGAACAGGTGAGCTGAAAAAAAAACTTGCTGGAAATGATGTAACACCTATAAGAAATGTAAAACTAACCAGTATTCTTCTTTGTAAATCTGCACTTTTTTTCAAAACCAATTGTAAATCTTGGGCTCAAAATGACAATATTTGTGATCTTTAAAAATAAATGATTTTTATACACAAGCCTTTTGTATGTACCAAACATCATAGGAGTGAATGGTTTCAAACAGGATTTATATGTCAACAAAATAAACACCTAAACTGGAAATCCCTTGCCTCTTTTGACAGGAAATAAACTAGAAATTAAATTCAATACCTACCTGCCATTTTAAAAACTACAGGCTCCCAGAAGCGTGTATCGCTCACCTGGAAATCATTTGCAGAATTAATTGCTTGACTAAGTTCATCCTGACTGGCAATCTGGAACATTGCTGTCAACTTCCAATTGGCTCAATGGTTGTGCCAAATTGTTCACTGGTTTCAAATACTAGTAAGATCATCCAGTGAATTTTCCCATAAGGTCCTATGTTAAAATATGTTTGGTTCTTATGGCCATCTTGGATGGTGGGTGGGGGCATCAGATAAATTTCTGAAAGAGGACCAACTAAGGACCATCGCTGCCAGGTTTTGTTCGAATTGGCTTATTGGTTTCAGGCAGAAAGATCTTTATGTAAGTTTCCTATAACTTCCTATGTTAAACTATGTTGAGTTCTGGTGGGAGGGGTCATCCGATACAGTTCTAGAAGAGGACCACCTAAGGACCATTACTGCCGAGTTTTGTTCCAATTGACATAGTGGTTTCAGACAAGAAGATTTTTAAGTAAAATTTCCATAACGTCCCATGTTAAACTATGTTTCGGCTCTGACAACCACCTTGGATGGCGGATAGTGGCATCAGATATAATTTTGAAAGAGCACCACATGAGGACCATTGCTGCCGACTTTTGTTCCAACTGACATAGTGGTTTCAGACAGATCTTTAAGCAATCTTCCTATAAGGTCCTATTTTAAGCTATATTTGGCTCTGGCGACCAACTTTAGTGGTGGGTGGGGTCATTGGATATAATTCTGAAAGAGGACTACCTATGACCATTTCTTGTCTACTTTTGTTCCAATTGGTCCAGTGGTTTGTACAAGATCTGTAAGTAAATTTCCTTATGTTAAACTATGTTCAGCCCTGGCAGCCACCTTGGATGACAGGCAGGTTCATGGAGTATAATTCTGAAAGAGGACCATTAATGCTAAGTTCTATTCCAACTGGCCTAGTGGTTTCAGACAAGAACATTTTGAAGTAAAATTCCCATAGAGTCCTATGTTAAACTATATTCCGCTATGGGGCCATCTTGGACGGGGGTGGGGTCACTGGATATAATTCTGAAAGAAGAGGACCATTTAAGGACCACTGCTGCCAAATTTAGTTCCGATCGGCCCAGTGGTTTCAGACAAATTAAGATCTTTAAAAAAAGTTTACGACGACGACGGATGCCAAGTGATGACAATAGCTCACACGGCCCTTTGGGCCAGGTGAGTTAAAAAAATCAATTGTCCGAGAAACAGATAATTTATTTTAGAAGGCATAATCATTGCTTAGGCATTTAAATTCTTCCCTAAAGTTTATTTAAAGATTTGGTTTATAAGAAAATATTTTCCATCATTCATAAATGAAATCAAGAAAGCTATCTAATGAGATATCAGGAGAAACTTTCGTTACAATGACTAATGTGTATATAGTGATATTTTTCCCTTCTATTTAGATGGATATTAATTTACTGTTCCTTTTGATTATTGTAATGTTATATGACCGGAAACAGGCCCAGAATTGGTATTAAATAAATTGTTCTATTCTATTCTATGCTATCAGTTAGGGAACAACCATTTGATTTTTATGGAGGGGGGCTAGGATGAAATCTTTGACCTTGGCTTTTTATTTCAAATTTCATCCTAGCCTGCTCCCCACCCATAAAAATCAAATGCTTGCTCCCTAAGAAGAAACCTCATAGAACCAAAGTAGAACATGTTATAATGTGGATTAGTAATAATAACAAAACAGGTAAATGTTTCAGTGAAAAAATATTTATTGTATCACAATCAATTTATAATATTCATTTTTTTTTCAAAGATTGTGGTGGTTTTGTGTATTTAGCCAGAAAAAATTAACTCACATTTGAATTTCTGGCTCATAATCTCCTTTTCTTATTTCATATTTTCTTTGTGTGAAAAAATCACTTGTTCATTTTCATTATTGAAAAAGAATTAAAAAAAGTTTACAATAAAAAGTTTTAAAATAGTTTTGATGATAATCTAGATATGTCTCATTAATATATGTACCAATATTATCATGATTTTAAACTACTATCTGCCTGCAGTGAATACAAAGTGGTACATTTACTGAAGAATAAGTGATACTAACAGAAAAAAATAATCTGCTATTATGCATACTGCAATCAGTTTATCAGATATGAAATTCAAACACAAACATGTACATTGGAATATCGATTGCTCAAAACACAATCATTTCCCTCCCTCTACTTGTTTGGATTCATTTTTATTTTTAATATTATTGTAATGAACAGAATGTTTCAAATAAAGGAATAATGCACTAGACATGTATTCTCCCTTTAGTTGTATTTAAAAATGCCTTTTATTTCTTTACTTATTATTATACTGCTGTGTTTTCAGGATTTTTCACAACAAATAAACACAACCAGTGGTGATGTCACAATCATATCAGATTCCTCATAGGTGCAAAATATAAGACACTTCTTAATGGCAAAACAAAAATGACAAAAAACATGATAAATGAAAAGTATTTTCAAAATTGTTAACAAAAATTTACATAGCAATAAAAATACAAGATTGTATGATTCGACATCTGATGAGGTAAACATCATTTAATAAATATAGATTCTCCTTCAGGTACGAGTGAGTTATGGAACTTTTCCACCCGAGATAGTTAAACTTTCGATTTTCAACACGCGAGCCTTTAGCGAGCGTGTTAAAATCTAAAATTTTACTATTGAGGGTGGAGAAATTCCATAACTCACGAGTAAATTGAAGGAGAATCTGCTTCTCCTATAATTTTCGATAAAAACCTCAAGAAAAAATCGTTGCTATGTAGTTTGTTTACATAGACGTCATTTCAGGACTTATATAGTTTATGTTCCAATAAACTGTAGAAAAAAGGGCGGTAATTCCCACATAGAAATTTAATCACCGGGAAGTGGTTAAAGATATTATGTATTTTTATCCCACCGATTAAACACGTCAAGAATAGGAGAAAACAAGTTTACCAACCCAAGAGAAATGATATTCACCTCAGCTGCTTGCCTCGGTGAATATCACTTTACTGGGGTTGATAAGTTATTGTATCAACCTCATCAAAAATCTTTAATTGTATAATATTGACCAGGTGAACAAATAATATTTTCATAAAAAATACTAAATTTCACATATTCCAAAAAAAGAAACAGCAGCTAAGTTTTTTAATATAACTGATAAGAACAAATAATGTTCATTTAGATTTTTGATTCTGACACAATTATAGGTTATACAAGATATATATTAAATTTAATATCACAGGGAAAATATCTAATAATAAAAAACAGAGTTTTGTTCTAATGAATAAAAATTAATGTAAATTGGCTTAAAATATTCTTCATAATACCCATAGCATCACTACCAGTTTAAATATGATAGTAAGAAATCAACGTCTTCCTAACCACAATGATGATTTTTTAAAATATTGTTATTTTAGGTTTAATTTGATTGTGGAATTAAAACTAAATAGATAAATTTAGTATTATAGCTTACAATACATATCACAATATGTACCTAAGTTAGGAATTATCTTTTGTAGGTCAGAAAATTTTAAATTCTTACAATTTTTGACACCATTTTATAGACAGAGAAATACACCACTAGTACTGTAAATCTGTCCTGCTGAATAAAAAACAGACAAAATTTTTAAAAGAAAAATAAATGATTATACAACATTCATATTCAAAATAGCAATGTAAAACGTAACCAAAGGACATTTTTTTGGAAATTTTGAAAAAATAAAAATTACTTGATTGTTATTGCAGGAAAGTTTTGAAGTTGGTGATTATTACAATTTTGTATTGCAGACTTGTACATACTAGAAACCTAATAGTACATCATTGTAGGTTGTAAAAATAACAGCCAATCAAATTCAACAATACAAAAAGAATTTCTCTGAGAAACTTAACTGTACATAACCTTAAAATATTTATCGTATCAAATTAAAAAAATCCCATGTGGTTCTATAATAACTTCACTGAAGCATTATAGGAGATGTTCCAAAAGGTTTTATATATGCATGTTTTTTTGAAAAATGAATGTCTATATTTTTGCAAAACGAACGTTTGAAATTTTTTTCCATCAGCTTCAAATACCCTAAATCCATTGTTTTTGTGGAGGTTTTATAACAATCAGTACTTTTTTTAATTATCATGTCAAATAGGTAATGAAAAATAATTATCTTAACTGTAAAACTGATGTCTACAATCTACTTGCTATTTATTTTTTAAACTGTCGTCACTTCAATAACCAGCTCTCCTATTCTTAAAGGGCAATTCAAAATTTTGACAAAAAAGAGACATAATATAAAATGCCTTAAAAATGAATGCCTGGCTAAGAAAATTTTAAGAACACCTGATTCATAATGTAGTTTTCTAAATTATGAAAATAGAGCTCTCAATAAATTCTTTAAAATTTAAAAATTTTCTGACAAAATGATAGCCTTAACAGACATCACCCATCATGTTCACAAGTAAAAAGATGTCCATGGGGCAAATCTTTACTGTAAAAATATGCCTGTCAAAAATATTCAACATAGTGTTATTTGTATAATTCCATCTCCAAAACAGTATAACTGTGATATTAAGATGAAGAACAACAATAAAAATGTCGTTCCTTGGCTTGAACCCTTGTCACATTCAACTACAGATTTACCCACCAAAGCCTTTCAAACCCTCTTTAAATCTCTGTTGAAAATTAAGGACTTTGCTGTTTCTGAGGTGACCTTGCTCTCGTGAAGATAAACCATGCCTATTTCAACGCCAAGCATGAAACGTCAAGCTGTTACAAATACAAAACAATTGTGAGTAAATTATATATGATGTCTCAGTGAAAGAGACTGGTGAAGTAACCATGGTAGTATATCTATATGTCAGAGTAATGTCTGACAAAGGAGTGACTTCACTTTGTTTCGATGATTTACAATAACTTATTTTATCTATAAGGAAATCATTATTCTGGCTTTCCCCTGATTTCATGCCAGTATTTCATCACAGTTTCTCGCCTTTTCCATATCAATTCTCTTCCATATTTCCAGTACCATCTGAAACAAAAGAATGCATTATCTTGTAATTTTTAAAAATCATACTAATCCAAGTCAAACTGATCGAACTGCAACTGTTTTTATTTTATATTTTTGGGGTACCCATAAAACCAGTTAAACCCCTACACTTCTTAGTGTCAGTACCAAGTCAGACTATCCTCACTCTCTGTTGTTCATATATTTGTGTTTTGTGCCCTTTATCTTATCTTTTGTCCGAGAGTCTGTGATTAGTGACTGGTATTTCATTCTTCCTGTTACCAGTTTATTACACTGATTTCTACAGCAGGAAAAAGAAATGTAGGATTAGGGGGCACCTGCCTTACTGATATGTACACACAATCATCATGAAGTATGCTTGTTACAGAAACTTACAGCTGTTCCTGGTCAATGAATTGTTTATTTAATGAGCAACAATCTTTAGCATTTAATGACTTTAAATCATATAGGTATTTACTGTATCATATAAATGGGGTAAAGATATTGCCTAAGCTAGGGGCTGTTATGGTCTTGTAGTGGCATGTTGGATTTTTCTCTGTGTGCACAAAATTTAAAATAGGTTGTGATCAAGATTTATCAAAAATGTATATTCGCCTTGCCACATTTTGGGGGGCCGACAAGTCAAGACGAAAACCTTTTCCAGAATCAATAGTTCTATAAAAATGATCGTTTGCAGTCTCTGAGGAAATTGACCTAAAAACCAGAAGTCACATGGAAAAAATTGGTACAGTAAGTTGATATCTCAAACAGCAATTTAACACCTTTAAAGCAATTATAGTGATCAATGATACCAATCTAATACTAATATTATTATACCTTACAGTATAATTAAATAAATCTATTGACTAATAAATGATCACATGACATAGAATAATTCTGATATTTCATTATAGTCGGTGGTGCCGGGGAATAACCTCGACAAAATTCATTTGTCCGATGAGTAACCCCTATTATTCCCCGCAGGTGAATAACCCTTACAATCGATATGTTAAATAAAAATATTTGTTCGGTATAATAAAACAGTTACGGCCCTATGAGTCGGGAGATATCCAAAATGGTCAACCCTTCAACAGGGTTGACCATTTTGGATATCTCCCTCCTCAGAGGGCCTGTAATTCTATAATAATTACAATTTACAATATATCAGCTGAATTTCTTCACAACTTAATACAGGGACAATAAGAGTTATACATTGAGTGCATATTGAAGGCTGTACTTAGATTGATAGATTTGTTGTTTGCTTAACATCCAGTGGCAAATATTTCATGCTTCTTCAGGACGAGAACCAGTTCAACAATTTATCAATTCATACAGGGATGGGCAGGACACAGAGGGGAACCAATTTTGACTGCCACTGTAAAAGGGTGGATAGAGGGGTAGGTTCATATAATTTAGCGTTTTGTAACAGCATTAACCTACTCTTTTTGGAAAACTACAGAAGGGGTCTTTAGCATGCGGGAAGTGACATTTTACCCACTATGGTCCGTAGTCAGGCTTTCCATATTGTGACCTGACACCCCCCAACCCAGCACTTAGTTAGACCTCTTTTTGTTCAGGGTCGTTGTCTTATTGACATTCTATATCTCCTGGTATTTCTATGGTTCCCTTGACTATTCATCACAGGAAAAAATTATTGACCAACGATACTATAAATGAACTTACATTCCAAACAATACTCCTCCTAAATGTGCAGCATGGTCAAATAATCTCCAACCAAGTAATATTCCTAATGTATCAAAAGTTATCAATGCTTTTAATCCCTACAATAAATACATAACTGTCAATATACACATGTAGTACTGTTATCTTGCATTTCTCTTAAGACTGACCCAGTATTATCTAACTCATAGACGGTTAGGGAAATTTGATATCGCATCGTATACAATGTGATATATACTAGTGATATAAAAAATTTGCCCATCTGATTGGTCAACATGTGACTGTGTAGGAAACTTAGTATATATTGATTGGTCAACAATTTTGCTATACAATGTCGCCATATTTGAAAACCATCGTTGCATAGCAACATTTAACGTCACAGAAAAATGAAATTTAATATTTCCCGCGGGTCGGACTCCGAATCACAAACATACAAATATTTCTGAAGAATCATAAGAGAAAGAAATTAAACAACTCGTAAAAATTATATATTGCTTAATATCAACTCTCGTTATTTAATTTGGACTTAATAATCATGATAATAAACTCGCCAAAGGCTAGTTTATTATTATATCCAAATTACCGGTAACCTTCAGGTTGCACGTGTTATCGTGCAAAGTATACCCCCACTCTTTCTTAATTTTTAAAATTGGGAAAACAGACTTGAAAAGTTGGATGAAAAATTTCATGTAAACATAAGGTATTGTAAAATTTGTAAGTATCAGCAAACAGGAAATGGTTCCTTGACAGACCTGAAAATAGGAGAGACGATAAAACTCATGGTCATAAAGCTGCAGGCCAAATATCAAAACATTCTGTTGCACAGAACCCGAGATAAATGTGACGAAATATTTCAGTTTGAATGGACAGACGGACGGACAAGGTGAATCCAGTATACCACCCACTCCGTAGAGTGGGGTTATAACAACTAAAGTTGATATCTAATTCTTACTCATTGTGACACCTATAATTACCCCATTTCTCTTCTTTTTCATACTCATGTGTTCATTTATCGAAAACACTTTGATGATACCAGAAGGCAGTACAAAAATCAATACTTGATTTCCAACTTTGTCCGGAATTACCGCATCCGGGGCAGAAATTATTTATCCGATCATGTGACTTTAGTGTTTTGTTACGCATGAGAATGGCCCCTTCCAGGTTACGAGAGTGAAGGGAAATTTGAAGGATAATGCAAGTCAGGCAAGTTTTAGCTTTCTGCATTCATGGCATAATATACCCTCTGGGACAGAAATTGTTGCAACGCTGGTACAGTTTTTGTCACAAAATTAACCAGGGCTGCTATATTGTTATTGTTTCTATGCCTAACAAAACGTCACATGATATGTCATTCTTTACCTCCGTCGCAAAGAGCGATCGATCTTGAAAGAGTTGTATTAGAGAGTACCTCCAATTTATCTAAAATAACTTGAAGCAATTTTAAACTATAAAATGCTGACAAAATAGACAAAACTTTTGCAAAATTTTAAACTCCAGATTCCTATATTTGGAATAAAAGAAAATCAAACATAATTCTGTAATTAGAGGAAAAAAGACAGGAAATGAAAAACTTTTGAAGATAAAAAAAAGAAAAAGAAAAAGACCACAAATCTAAATTGACACAAAATAATGTATAGATATCCTGTGCAATAAATTCAAAAATGCTTTTTTCCCCAAAACCACAAGAACATAATCAATAAAACTTGCCTTTTTCTGCTATGTGGTGTACTATGAAAAGAAAACTTTTTCAAAATTAAATAACATGATTTTAAAAATTGATAACTATTAGAAACTGTTTTCTTATTTTTAGGAGAATTTAACATTTCTAATTGTATAATTTCTTACAGTTTCTGCAGAAAACTGAATGTCTAGCAGATCTCCTATAAACATCAGTGTCAGTGGTGTTTCAGGATGAGCTGAGCATATAATTCCTATCAGGCTTAAAATGGCCCCCGACTGAAAACATAAGTACAAATGTACAATAAATTTCATAGATGTGTTTGATAAAGTGAGAAAAAATTGTTCGATAATAGATATTCATAATGTATGCATTAATCTGGGAACTAAATTTACTTCTGTTTTTGAATACTGAGAGTAGAAAAATTTCATTTCTTTCTTAATTCCACACTTTCCACCAGAGACAACCCATGTAACACATGTTTGTGTGAGGCTGTCTTGCATGCAAATTGTATCCAATCAAACAATATCATTCTAACAAAGTTGTATAGTATAGAAAACCACTGTAGTCCATAGAATGAATGCAAATATTTCCCTGCATTGCTTTGAGAAGAAAGTTTTTATGCTAGTCTAGTACAAAATTTGTGTTCCATCATCCATGTTCCAACTGACATTATTTCTCTTGTCAGAGAATATATCCGACAATTTTCATTTGACTTGTATGAGAACCTATTGTTCTTTGCCACAGTTTATATTGCAAGACAATGAGACAAAGACTTGCTTACTAAAGGATTCTTATCTATTTTACACTGATTCAAGATATTAAATTCTTCAAGATTTATATATACAATCATGTATAGATGTATCATAAATAAAATATAAAAACATTTGGATTTTTCCATGAAATTTTCAGAGATGACCCTTTCATCAAAATTTAAACATCAATACTTCAAATCTTCTCTCATTATAGATTAATTAACATTACAATACCACAGTAGCATTTAAAATCTTCAAAAAGTTGAAAATATCTATTTACCATATAAACTTACAGCCCCAATGGAAGGAGTCTTCGAAACCTTGGCAATCTTATAAATATGGCTTGTAAATGATGATATCACAGCTGAAAAAAAAACAAATTAAACCTCTGGCACAACATAATTTCAAAATGAATTCTCCTGAACATATCTGACTGAGTAGGAGACAACTCATATACATTTTTACATACATGATATATGTATATCAAACTTGTATGTATTTGTGAACATAACATTCCCTAATTTTTGGTTCAAATTAAATATTTATTACCTCCCCTTATTACTGGATAAGACCAAAAATATATATATGTGTGGTTCCAGTTAACCGACCGACCCTGAACTTTTTTTTTTTTATTTTAGATGCGAAGTGAAAGAAGGTAAAAGGAAATCATTTGAATAAGCATACAACAAATAACAGGTTTCAGATAAGAAAATTTTTGATTGAATTTTCCCTTGGGGGTCTAAGTTTTATTGTGGTGGCCATCTCAGCTGATGGTCTGGGTCAGTGGACACAATTCTGAAAGAGCACCATCTATTAACTATTGCTGCTAAGACTTGATTGGTTCAGTGGTTTCAGACCAGAAGATTTTTAAATGAATTTTCTCATATGGTCCTATGTTAAACCAAGCTTGGCTTTGACAGCCATCTTGGCTGATAGTCTGGATCATCAGACAAATTTCTGAAAAAGGACCATCTAAGGACCACTGCTGCCATTTCTGGTTCCAAGTGGCCAAGTGGTTTCAGACAAGAAGATTTTTAAATGAATCCTATATAGCTTCATGCATGTTAAATTAATTTTGAAAGAGAACCACCAAAGGACCATTGGTGCCAAGTTTGGTTCCATTGGCCCATGTATCCATGTCAACAAACTTTGTGTAGTATATAATTATTGGAATTAGCACATGGAAAATGACATCAGTACCAGTATTTTTATAATGAAATGACGCTATATCTCATATGTTGAAATAAAGAAATCTTTTGGAACAGAACTTTTATACATGTTTTCCTGATATAAGTCACTGATAATAATTTTATTTCAAAATGAAAAAATATCAATACTGTGATGAATCCACTTTTATATTTATTTCATTCAGGAAAATGACTCAACACCTACAGCCATTGTGAATATTCAAGTGACTATTCTTACCTCCACTACAAAAGACTGCAACAAATTGTTCCTTGTTCATTAGCTGTAATAACGGTGTAGCAAAGGACCAGAAGACACACATATTACAAAACAAATGTATAAAATGTTTATGGCTAAATGCTGACCAAAACATGGATGTTACTGAGTGATCTGAAAAATAATAAATTTATAATAAACTGAAGTAATATTTTGCCTTTAAGATGACATTATTCTGTAAATAATTTTAATTTAGCAGTTAAAATATCAATCCTGGAAGACAACAAATAGTGACCCCTGTGTGTTTCCACTGCTATGCAGGTGACATATAAATCTGAAACCTAAGATTTACAGGTATGCTTAGTTCAGAGACATAATATTATTCTTCCATGTACAAATGTATTGTATGTTATTAGAGAATAAATGTCATTTATGATGGATGGTTTAACGTCCAATAGCAGCCAGGTGCATATCAGGATGAGAACATGTTGATATGATATGAATATGATCCCTGTTTTGTACTTGACCGACACGCTAAGCTGGATTTCTAATATGCTAGCTCACAAGGCAACTGTCCGCAGGAAGACATATCATCCCACTCGGACACATTATACTGACTCCTAGCCGTCCAGCAGATCTTTGCTCTCACTCCTAGATGCTGCAAGCTTGGCGGAGAAGCAGCAAATACAAATTTTCATGTCTTTGGTTTGACATGGCCGGGCATCGAACCCGCGACCTTATGCACTCGAAGCGAGCATACTACTATGAGACCACTGAGGCGGTTTAGAGAATAAATAATTCCATCATCCTATAAACCTAAGCTTCTTTTTTCCATATTATCACCAATAACTTTGACTAGAGGCTCCGAGGAGCATGTATCGCTCACCTGGATTCAATTTGCAAATCAATGGCTAGAAAAGCATTAATTAAAAAGCTACTTGGTTGGTAATTAGGATCAATGGACATTTTTTTTGATATCATGATCATCACCATTTAGATAGCATTGCTGCAAAGATTTGTTTTAACTGAACCAAGATTCACAGAAGAAGACTTTATGAAGTA
Organism: Mytilisepta virgata; assembly: GCA_028015205.1. Lineage (NCBI taxonomy): Eukaryota > Metazoa > Mollusca > Bivalvia > Mytilida > Mytilidae > Mytilisepta > Mytilisepta virgata. The sequence goes on along the minus strand of CM051518.1, from coordinate 76,667,637 downwards.
AATTTTCCTATCAGATCCTTTGTAAGGCATCTTCGCCAATCTTAATTGAAGTCCTGGTTAATTAATTTAAGTCTTGGTTATAGGATAAATATCATTGGTGCCAAGTATGGCTCCCTTTTGCTCAGTATTCACTAATCAGATAAAAGGGTCAGCCCATTTTTTTGCTTGAATCTAAAAACTGAGAGCTCAGGAGGCAAGCTTGCCTCTAAAGGAAAATAAGTTAAGCTTTTTCCCTGACAGATGAATTCTATATTACCGGTACCTACCTTTAAATGGAGCAGAACAGAAATATCTATATAAAATTCTCTGTAATTGTTCACTCCGAATTTTCCATAATAAAAATACACCTAAATTTGCACATATACAGAAGAAGACCATTTTTTCACCAGAAGTTAACACATTCCACATTGAATTTATCTGAAAATAAGGAAAATCCAAATTACTGTAACTGTTTTGGTGACTAGGTAGTAAGCATTAGACTTGTTTCTGGTAATGTAATAAAATTTCATAAACTACATGGTCTCTAGAGCCTGTATCGCTCACCTGGATTTAACTTTTGACCTTGAGCAGGACTGAACATTTATTTGTTTAACACCGTTTTCAGAACATTTGGCTATTTCGCGGCGGCCAGTTTTTATTGGTGGAGGAAGCCGGAGTACCCAATAAGAACCTTCAGTAGGAAAATTTGCAATCCTTGTCAATTAAGGTGGGAGTCGAATACACCCTGCCACAGGTGAGATTCGAACTCTCAACCGCAGTGTTGACAGGCTAGTGTTCATTAGTAGTCATTTTGAACTACCTAGACCACTCGGCCACCAAGGCCCCAACTAAACATTTTAGTGTTGCAGTCAATTTGGCTGGTTTTTTTTATGGGGTTCTATGTTAAATAAAGTTTGGCTCTGGCAGCCATCTTGGTTGACACATTTCTAAAAGAGAACCATCTACACATGTATGGATCGTTATTGCTAAGTCTTGTTCCAACTGGCTAAGTGGTTTCAGACAAGAAGATTTTTAAATGAATTTTCCTATAGGGTCCTATATTAAACTAAGTTTGGCTATGGTGGCCATCTTGGTTGACAATCCAGATGATCGGACACATTTCTGAAAGAGAACCATGTAAGGACCCATGCTGCCAACTTTAGTTCCAATGGACTGAGTAGTTTCAGACAAAAAGATTTTTGAGTGAATTTCAGATAGTGTCCTATGTTAAACTAAGTTCGGCTGTGGTGGCCATCTTGGTTCACAGTCCACAAAATCGGACATATTTCTGTAAGAGGACCTCCTAAGGACCATTGCTACAAAGTCTGGTTCCAATTAGTTTAGTGGTTTCAGACAAGAAGATTTTTCAATGAATTTTCCCATAGGGCCCTAAGTTAAACTAAGTTCGGTTGACAGTCCGGGTCATCAGACACAATTCTGAAAGAGGACCATCTAAGGACCAATGCTACCAAGTCTAGTTCTAATTGGCTAAGACATGTTTCAGACTACAAGATTTTTGAGTGAATTTCCAGTAGGGTCCTATGTAAAACTAAGTTCGGCTGTGGCAGCCATATCGCTTGACACTCCCAGTCATCAGACATATTTCTGAAAGAGGACCATCTCAGGACCATTGCTGCCAAGTCTGGTTCCAATTGGTCAAGTGGTTTCAGACAGGAAGATTTTTCAATGAATTTTCCCATAGGGTCCTAAAATGTATGTTAAACTAAGTTTGGCTGTAGCAGCCATCTTGGTTAACAGTCCGGGTCATCAGATATATTTCTGAAAGAGAACCTCATAAGGACCATTACTGCCAAATTTGGTTCAATTGGCATTGTAATTTCATGAAAGAAGATTTTTTAAATTCATCCCCCCTTTTTTCTATTTTTTGTAACAGCAGCCATGTTCTTGGAAGTCAGAGATGCCGGACATAAATTTGGAAGGGGGCCACCTAAGGACCATTCCACCAAAGTTTGGTCCCAATTGGCCCAGCGGTTTCAAATTAAAAGATCTTTAAAGAAAAGTTTATGCCGGACACCGTCTTTAAAGGGCAAAAACTCCTATAAGGGATCAATCAATGATTTTAGTCATGTTGACTTATTTGTAGATCTTACTTTGAAGAACATTTTTGCTGATTACAGTTTGTCTTTATCTATAATAATATTCAAGATAATAAACTAAAACTGCAAAATTTCCTTAAAATTTACAATTCAGGGGCAATAACCCAACAAAGGGTTGACCAATTCAGGGGCAATAACCCAACAAAGGTTTGGCCGATTCGTCTGAAAATTTCATGGCAGGTAGATCTTGACCTGATAAATATTTTTACCCCATGTCAGTTTTGCTCTAAATGCTTTAGTTTTTGAAATATAAGACAAAAACTGCTGTTTACCCCTATATTCTATTTTTAGCCATGTTGGCCATGTTGGTTGGCAGGCTGGGTCATCGGATATATTTTTTAAACTAGATACCCTAATGATGCTTGTGGCCAAGTTTTTGTTCCATTTGGCCCAGTAGTTTCAGAGGAGAAGATTTTTGTAAAAGTTAATGGACTACAATGGACGAAGCACGACGACGGCAACGCCAGACGACAGATGCCAAGTGATGAGAATAGCTCACTTGACCCTTTGGGTGAGGTGAGCTAAAAATGTGTTTATTGTATCGTTTTAATTTTTTTTTCTTTAGACATGCAAAGTTGTTTCCTGCTGAATGACAGTACAGTTGTTCTCCGTGTTAAATAATAGGTGCAATTAGGAAATGGTAAAAAATTTGGAGTGAAAATAATCTTAAGAAAATACATGATCATATCATTACAAATAAAACTGTAACTTTATAGTCATTTTAATTCATATTTAATAGGTCTTCCTTTGAATTCATAGTTTTTTGCTAGTGGGGTAGCTCAGTTAGTAGAGCAATGTGCTGTCTTTTGAAAGGTCCCAGGTTCCAGCCAGAATAACTGCAGGAATTTTTTTGGCTAAAAAAAAGTCTCTATCATTACACTGGTACATAACTAAAACTACCATAATGATTACACTGGTGCACAACTAAAAATAATATTTTAATTACAATTTAATTACTTATTAATAAATTAAGAGTAATCTCTTTGATGTAAATAATCATAAATATTTTGAGAAAAATTCTCACAAGCTTAGAACTGTTATAAATATCTGTGGATTTTTGTTCACTAAAGTTAGTTGGCAAAAGGGTTTAAACTTTCAAGAGGATTCCTTATTATGTTGCAGTTTGAAAATTACCAGGTGCTGTTCACAAAAACAGTTGTTCAAGCTACTCGAAGATGATAAGGAGAAGTGACTTCTAACTCTGAACATAACAAGGTGAAGTGGAGAGAGAACAAGGCTAAGTCATTAAGTGTCATTACAAAGCATCATGATCATGTTTTTCTTTAATAGCTACTGTCTGGACATCTCTGTTCATAAAATGGTTTTTTTGCAATTTTAAAGTCTAAACGTCAGAATTATTGGACAAACTTTTATTAACCTTATTGAGTCGTCCAGGAAAACATAAAAATTGTAAAGTTGTTAATAAATGCTATGTTTGTATACCTCACAAATGATTCTGAATGGGGAATTTCCAATAAAAAAAATTATTGCACCTCAAAATTTCAAAAAAATAATCATTTGAATTTTTCAACTCAGACTTACATTGTATCCATAAATTTGTAAAACTGTTATTTTATATATTTTTAATGCACTTTGTGAATATTTTATGCAACACCGGGTTGTTATACTTGATTTTATAAAATCTCATATTAAGAGTTATCTCCCTTTTAAATTGAAAATTCTATAGGTGGGATTCTGTTGTTTCTCTGGAGGACATGATTTGAACAAAATCAGGTAGGTTCAATTGTTTCAGTTACGACTTAGCTCACTGCATCTTTAACAACTGACTGGACAATTCACATTGATTAAGGTAATCAAATTTTGAAAAATCCATTTTAGGTCACTCTCCACAATCCTATTTACTTTTTAAATTCATAAAACCTAATCATTACTTCAATGTCCCGGTTGTGCTTTTAACAGCCTAAGTTTTTCTTATTATGGTCTGATTTGCCAGGGTCCAACTTGTCCTGTGGACAAGTTGACCCTTAATACATGTACCATTATTAAGATATACAAGGACAATATTAAATTTGAATGTTGAATTTATTGTTTCAATGGTTTAGATGATTATCTTTGATTAGAATATTTACAAATCGAAATAAACTTAGGTCTTTTTTTCTATAGGAAGACTTCAAAATACACTTACACGTAACTCAACTGAGATTTTGAATCCACTAAGTTTGTCTCATAAAAAGTAAAAATTCATTCAACAAATGAGAATTTTGTCTGACTGGAAAAATACCTCAACTTATTCCAGTTTTCAATATTTACCTCATGAATTCAATATTTGTACAACAATGAACTTACATGCTGTCTAAAACTGAATTGCTTTGGAAAGGTTGTGCCAGTCTGTGGATGTTCAAATAAAGATTTCATTTTCAGTGCATGTGATCTCATAGTTTCATACTGCCAAATCATAGCACCAGTAAAGCTACAACCACACACCTAGAAAACAATTAAATGAAATCATCAAACACACAAACGAAAACTTTTGATCAAGTGGAAAAAAAACAGTAGGTACTCACCCTTCAAAACAATGGAATTCTAAAATTTACATTCTAAGGTCAAATTCTATTAAAATATTTTAATTCAAGGAAATATACACAGGCAAAAAGAAAGGGACCAGAAATATTAAATTCTATGAAAACTCATAATACTAATATAAAAATCTTATTTATATTTGTGCTCTGTACTTTAATTATAAATTGAAAAGATTTGAGAAAAAAGAACTCTATGGAAATTTCAAATGAATTATATATTATATGAACAATAAAAAATTCAATAAATGCAAGCTCTTTCCCTCTGAATCATGTGCACCTTGTGTAAAATTTGTGTAACATACTGTGGATTCATTTATTTTCGTGGATACCAATTTTCGTGGATACAGGAAAAAAGGCATTTCGTGGGATATCTAAATTCGTGGATTGCTTGTTTAGAAAACAAATATAAAAAGTTGTTGAAATACTTAAATTCGTGGCTTGGCACATCAGATATCATGAAAATACTGCGACAAAACGTGATATATTGTACAGTAAAGTACTGATTTAAAGCGCTCATTAAACAAAAGTCTAACAAACAGATTCTTTAAATTTGTAACGGAACAATTAAAGCTTGTCATAAATTTAACAAGATTAACAAAATCCGTAATTATTTACTCATTAGGTTAAACAGGTGTGAAATATATATTGACAAAATTGCAATCACTTGTCACCAAATACCTCGGGGCATATACATACATATTTTTAATCCGATTACGGTCAATAATGTCTGCTTTATTATGTTTTGACAAGATGTTTTTACTGTTTAGGTCTACTTAGGATAAAGATTTTTCTTGAATGTTTGAATAATAAAAAAAAAAACGGAAGTTAATTCCGCGACAATTTACACAGTCAAAATCTTTTTAAAGAAAATTGTTTGAGCGTTTATATGACCAAAGACAAAATTACATGAAACACTGTATCCTCTGTGGATATAGCTAACTCATCATATGTCAGAATTCAAGTACATGCTGTAAAAATGCAATTGTTCAAAACTCCGTGGTTTCAAACTTCAGTGCATTTAAACAAGAGTAAAAATATTATTTTTCGTTGGATATTTAAATTCGTGGTTTACTGGGACCCACGAAAACCACGAAAATTGGTATACAATGAATATTAATGAATCCACAGTATTTGAAATTCTGTCAGACCGTTTGATGTCAGTAATTTTCTTAATTTGATACACATGGCAATTTCCCCTGAACCATAAAAGTCTTTACTCTAAAAAATCTACATTGTATAAGCAATTTTAAGACTTGAGATATTTTTCTGCTTAAAGGAATTTAATATGGATTCAAGTGACTCTAGACGTACACAAAGGTCCAATGTAAATACTGAGGTGTAAAGTTAACAAAGATGTATGCATGCAAGAAACATATGTTTACCATAACTGTAAATCCAAATGGTTTTAGTAATCTTCCGAATGATATGCCATTATCACCATTTCTTGGAGTGACTTCAATTTCTTCTTTCTGTAAACGTTTAGACCTGAAACCACGAGTCTGTTGTATTCTCCATCTATCTGGATGCCTCAGTAACAGTCTAGAAGTTGGCTGTGTGTATCTGCAATTACAACACAGTGGTTAAAATTTTCTTTACTAACTAGCGCAGGGCTAGCATGCAGGACAATAATGCTAGTCCTTGGCCGGAAACTAGTAGCCCAAAATTAGGAGTGCAAGTCAAGTGCTTTTCACAAAATCGGTTTGAGGCACATCTCTCTCATCATTTTTACGTTTCTGTCCTTTTTTCGAGCAGTAAAATTGAAGTTCAACAAGCTGTACGGAATGTTCACCCTCCAAACAAGGGCTATATAGTTTCATAATAGTTCCACAAATGACTCAGCAGAGTGTATGTGATGGAAATTACCCTGCTACGCAGGTTGAGGAACGCTGTTTAGTGTTATTACATGGGCCATGATTTTCTGGTTCCTAATGAGATTAAAGCTTGTTTCCGGAATCCAGATGGGGTATCAATATTGATCTTTCTGAGTATCCTAACTTTGAGAAAAAATTGACTGGAATCAATACAATTAGTTGTTAGTCATTTGATAAATTGGTTACCTTTACAGCGGTTCTATTTTAACATGGGGAAAATATTTCATATGAAAATAACACTAGTACGCTTTTTGATTTTGATCATTTTCCTAGCCCGTCTGGCTTTTTGGGACATAAAATTGGGTAGCCTGGTGTAAAACGTGAAAATCCAGCATGTCCAAGATGTCAGCCTAGTTAATTTTTTAACCCCTGAAACATATAACATTTTGAAAGGAAACCACCCTAGAACAATTTGGTCAAATTTTGGTCCTGACTGAGAGAAATTTTGAACTACAGTCGAACTTCGGTAGCTCGAACTCGGATCGCTCGAACACCACCGACATTCAAACGCATCTGAAAGTCCTGCTAATTTTCCCAATATTTTCATGTTGAAAAAACCCTGGTTTCTTGAACACTTATTTCTCGAAAAATTGAACACAAATTTTGGTCCCACAATTACAAATAGTGTATTTTACCATTGAAAACTCAATTATTAAATGGACAATTTTGTTGCCTGATACTTATAGGTATGCATCTAAATATCACAAGTTTGATTAAATAGATGAAGCTGACAGATAAATATTTACTGTTCAATGTAATAAAGATGTCATGATAACTGTTGACTAGTGATTAACCCGTTAAATTTTAAATAAGAAATATTTCATGGTTATGATTAGCTATACCAACTTGTATTCTGATGGTTATCTAAAAGTAAAAGACAACCTCAGGATCATTGCTGCCAAGTTGACATTCTGCATCATCGGACATACTTCTGAAAGAGGACAATTGGTGTCAAATATGCTTCCATATGGCAATGTAGTTTACCCTTTCACCGATGGAGTCCCCACAGGAAGTAACCCTTGCACGATGGCTTCCATGACAAGACGGCGGACTTGAGTGGCTACTTCTTTGTTAATGTTTTAGAGCATTAAATTTGGGTCAACTCATTTATTCTTTACTTGAATAAAAAAGTTAATAAGATATGTTCTCTTCGTGATCTTTTTGGTTTTTAAATGAAAATGTGAAGATTCGGTAGCAGACACTGAGATATGGGTTTCTGCCACTGAATATGTTGAAATTTTTCAAATATCATTTAAATCGCTCTAAATACCAATGTATATGCAATTTTGTCATTAAAAATTATAGAAAAAATTTCAAGAAATAAAGTTCCAATCATCGATGTCCATTCCAATCAATTTTTGACAAAATCGGGCAGGTTTGTTACAAAATAAATACTTTCCTAGCATCCAATCATGCCAAAAAATTCTAAAATTCATTTTCCTAACTTTAAAATCCCATAAAATCCTCACATTTTGGTCTTTTTTCACATGGTTTTTTATAAAAGGTCCACCATTGTTTTATCTTTATCCAGGTTTCAAATAAAAGAAAGACAACTCTTAATGTTTGCTACAAGAGCAGTAAATATAAATCTTATGTGGCAATCCCGGTAAACCGGGACTATTCAGCGAAAGGGTTCATAGATTATTTTTGTCGAGCCTGCGACTTTAGTCGAAGAAAGCTCGACATAGGGATAGTGATCCGGCAGCGGCGGCGTTAACTCAATTATTAAAAGCTTTATATTTTAGAAGGTGGAAGACCTGGATGCTTTATACTTTGTATATAGATGCCTTATGTTACTAAGTTTCTGTCTGTCATATGTACATTGTCCTTGACCTCATTTTCATGGTTCAGTGACTAGTTGAAAAAAAAGTTAAGATTTTTTGTAATGTTAATTTCTCTCTTATTAGTAATAGGATAACTATATTTGGTATGTGCGTACCTTACAAGGTCCTCATCCCCGTCAGACAGTTTTCAATTGACCTCGACCCAATTTCAAGGATCAGTGAACAAGGTTAAGTTTTGGTGGTCAAGTCCATATCTCAGATGCTGTAAGCAGTAAGTCTAGTATATTTGGTGTATGGAAGAATTGTAAGGTGTACATGCCCAACTGCAGGTGTCATCTGACCTTGACCTCATTTTCATGGTTCAGTGGTTATAGTTAAGTTTTTGTGTTTTGGCCTGTTTTTCGAATACTGTATGCAATAGGTCTACTATATTTTGTGTATGGAAGGATTGTAAGGTGTACATGTCCAACTGGCAGGTGTCATCTGACCTTGACCCCATTTTCATGGTTCAGTGGTTATAGTTAAGTTTTTGTGTTTTGGCCAGTTTTTCGAATACTGTATGCAATGGGTCTACTATATTTGGTGTATGGAAGGATTGTAAGGTGTGCATGTCCAACTGACATGAGTCATCTGACCTTGACCTTATTTTCATGGTTTAGTGGTTATAGTTAAGTTTTTGTGTTTTGCTCTGTTTTTCGAATATTGATAGCATTTACTTTCATAAGAAATACACGACAGGTGAGACATTTTTGTGTGTCCACTCTTGTTATAATATATATCCCACCTTTTTTCTAATTTTAGTAACAGAAGCTATATTGGAGGGAAGTCAAGGATGCGGATATAATTTTGAAAAAAGAACAGTTCTACCAAAGTTTGGTTACAATTAGCCCACAACCAGTGGTTTAATTCAGACAAGAAGATTTAAATGTAAAAGTATAAGGACAAAGAATGTCAGACCAAGTTATGGCAATTGGAGATATTTTGGCACCACAGGGAGTAAAAGCATTGAACTGAAACCAATGCAGAATCCTCGATTTCATCACTGACACCTGTTTATTAAAGTTTTTAATGCCAATTTAATCAAAATATATATTTATAAATTAAGCTCGAAATTTACATTTGCTCTATTATCTATATCTTTAAGATTTTAGCTTTTGTCAGGAAGACATTTTATCACTCATTTGAATGATTATTTTCAATTTAATTAAGTTCCTGGGACAAACTTCAGGCTTTCACCGCAGCTACATATGTATGCTTACATCCGATGCAGGCCGCGACGGCCATACTTCCACGTCGTCCATAGGACGTATCGGCAATACCTTGAAAAGACGCATCAGCCATAGGACAACATCGGCCATACTTTGTCCATGGTTTTTTTTTCGGAAATAAATTTTATTTATAAAGTATTGTGATATATACATGTTGATGCCTTGTAAATGTATTGTGCTGTATCATATATAAATGTGCTTTATCTAATAAAATATTTATATTATTTTCTAAATGGATTTTTAATATCTTGCGTAAAACAAACTGAAAAAATAAAACAAATAAAAATGAATATCCAAAATGGGGTATTAATTTCTCTCGTAGTTAAAACAATAAGTTTAGTTTTGAAAATATAAAATTAGTAATCAGATAATGATTAATTTTCAAATTTAAGAAGATTGTTAATTGCTTATTATCATTTCTTTGATAAACATAAGTATTAATTATGCTTTTGTCAAGAAATTGTAAAGGAAATACAAAACGAGATCACTATAAAAACAACAGCACCCAAGCTGGGTTCAAGCGGATACAAACATACATTGGGTAGTGAAATTCTGGTAACAATACAAGCTGTTTGAGCAGTCTTTTTGAAGTACCAACCTTGCAGCATAAAAGTAACCAGAAATGTCGCTTGCAATCATTTGGAAAATTATCTTAACTTGTAGAAGTAGACAATAAAACCTAGATTTATAGATATTTTCATAGATAAATATAAAGATCAATAACATGCACTTGAACGTACATTCATTATCAATGGAATAAATGCTTAAAGTATGGCCGATACGGAAGTATGGCCGTCGCATCTCGAAAGCCTTACATCTACAGTAACTGTTGATTAAACATAAAACCATGGCTTTTGATTGGTTAGTTCCACAGATCATGTGAGTGGTGATGCTCCCAAACAATCACCTTTGGGCCAGGGGAGCTAAAAATGATTTCATCAATACCTCCAATACATAAATACTATTGCATAAGAGTGGTCTGATGAACAGATGATGCAAGACTAGCCACAAAACTTTTATTTGCTTTGAATATAAACATCTACCAGTGGGAAAATGGTAACTGGTATCACGGAAAATGTAAAATGTGTTACCAGAGTGGAAAATATAAACTTAAAAGTTAAATCCTAACTTCTGATAGTGAAAAAAGTTGTTGCAAAGTCTGGCCACTTTTCCAGCTGTCGCCATGTTTCAAAATATATATTCAAGTATAAAACGAATTCGTCGTTCTGTACTTAAAAGAGAATTTTTCATGAAATCTATTATTTCACTCATTATTAAAGATTTTGTAGATACCAAAATTGATAACTCTACATTTTTAAGTTTTACTTGTACCTTCAAAATTTTTAAAACTTTTTATTCGTTTTGCTCTAAATTTTGAAAAACAAACATGGCTGACACGTTGCAAAACAAACCGGTAAACCAGCGAATTATCAGGGACAGATTGGCTGCTTGGGAAACAAAGACAAATTCTAAAGCCGTATTAACAGACAAACAAAAAGATTCAATCGTTGAATTAACGACAGTTGCATCAGAGAGAGCTTTTCCATCAGATGTAATTATCTACTACAAAAACAGCAGGCTCGGGAACTTTTTTTATATTTACAAACATTACCATACGAGAATAATATTAACCTTGCTGTCTTGACGAAAGTTAATCTTTTTCGAGACGCTCGTGAGAGTTCCTCATGATACCACAATAACAAATGCGAACATTGTCGCGATGGAAGGGAGAAAGGATTTAGCCTTATGCCTCACTGATTGAGTGTCATTTTCATCATGGCTCGCAATGTATTTTCTGATTTGTTTAACCTTTCATCATATAGAAACAGATAAGACACTGATAACAAATTCAGCCCTTGACATTTACATCTCAAAATTATGGAAGAAAATAAATTTGTTAATTATTTAGTAAAAACCAAGAGAAATGTCTTTCATTGGACTTTATTGATACTTAAATTTAAACAATTTCAAATCTAAAATCTTAACTTTGATTTTTCATGTCATATGGGGCCAAATACTGGCTGAATTCATACCATCTTCTTTAATTGTTTTAGTTAAATGCATATTTCCATAGCATCAAAATAAATTCCTATTGAAAAACAATATGACTTATTACCATGATAATAAATAAATTAACTGTATGTGTTATAAAAAAGGAATCCTGCCCCTGTTTTAGTGATCCCTTTTGCAGTCTTCTTTAAGTAGATGTTTGTAATGACATTACGGTGAAAAAAATTATTTTTTACTACAGATAAACAAGAGTAATTGAATTGAAAAGTCTAAAAGAGCATCAGTTAATTGAATACTTCAGTGTTATTTCTCAAAGTTGACATGATTTTGTTTGCCCCTTTTTAACCTGAAACTGTATATATCCTAAAAATATGCCCTCTGTCCTGAAATCCTTGTTAGAACACAGTGAATTTGTATTCACACAGAAGTTCCTCTGTGGTCTCATTTAAAAAAAATGTCCTAATATTTCAGTTGCCAGAAGATGAAGCACAGTTTGCACTGTCCAAGAAACAAGACATTCCTCAGTCACCTAGCTACCATGAAGCTATTACTAAATTCTTCCAGTCGAGTGAAGATGAAGCACCATCTAAAATAGAAAATGCACAACAGGTATACAGAATTTATTATTGATGTTGATACACAGAAACATTGTTTACCTATTTATCTGCCATACATTGAATATCATTGTTTTCAGGAATATTTTTGAATATACTGTAACTTTTGTTTAATATATTCATAATCATTTGCTGTCTTTTTAAATGCTTAGATGCTACAGATTTTCAACAAGAGCTTATTTTTTTTGTTTTCATTGTAATTCATTGATTCCATCATAAATAAGGGACGAGATCAAAAGTTCAATGTCGGATAAAAAACTTAATTCAAATAGTTTGGGGGTGGGGGGGGGGGGGGTAAAAATCTCTGCAAGTTTTGTTATCCGACATCGATTTTCGGATTGAAAAATACGGATTCAAGTGATGTCCAAGTCAAAATACAGAACAAACATACCTTGTTGAGGAAAAACAGGACCCATGATACAAAAAAGTATACTCAAAGCATATGCCCATATTGGTCAATCAATTTTTCCCAAATTAAGTTAAGAGGGGGGGTGGGGGGGGTCAGTGAAAAAACTATGTGAATTAAGTTTTTTATCCGACATTGAACTTTTGATCTCGTCCCTAAGACATTTTATTTTTTCCAACTTTTTTTTTAAAATATTGACTTGAATTAAATCTCTGCAGCTGAATTAATTTGAAATATACTGCAAAATTTTAATGAAATCAGATAGTGAATAACCGGGATATTATATATTGCTTATATTTTAGAGGTTCTAATTAATTTTGAACATCATATCACAATATTTCCCAGTAAATACCTCAGATATTTTTTTGTGTATTTATTTCAGTTTCTTTCCTGGTTTGCTGAAATAGAAAATGATATTGAAAAGGAGGATGAGGATACTTATAAGTATGTAAAAATTGTATATTTTTAGAAGCCCTATCAGACAATACAATAGTATAACAATCTCAAATATAAAGTCAACTATATATATTTTTAAAATGCCTCTGATGATGTATTGAGTCCTTGATCCTGTATGTGAATGTTTCCTTGTATATCTTGTATTTTTTATATTTTTTTGTTTTATTTTTTTTTTAACTATTGTTGTCATAATCAGTACCAATCAATGTAATCAATTGTATTAAATTTCTGTTAATTACTTTGCCTACACAGATGCCTTTGATTGGCAATAAAAATATTTGTCTGTTTGTTTGTTTTGTTGTATAAATTACATGTATCTTGCACTCCATGTTATGTGAATGGAGCCTACTGTTCAAAGGTGTACTTATAAGTAGTAGTGGGAATTGGAAGAAAATAACTGATGATCGATGAATGAGTGTAATAGATATATGAAGTTCTTTTAACGTGTAGTTCTTTTTTCTGACAACCGTATTGGTGAGATGCTTATTAGTTGAATACATGTAGTTTAAATTTATTTACTTTTGTCCTTGACAAACATTTTCAGAGGTCACATTTTTCACACAAAATATTTAAAATTTCCTGGTTTGTGAAATATAGGGTAACTTTCAAAAGGGTGAATTAGATGGAAATTTAAAATAGATAAAAATATTTTAGAAGGATATATATGATGAAGAATTATAAAACATTTAATTAATGCTTACATTTCAATAATTTGTGGTTTTAATGTGAACAATGATAGCAATTGAGTCATAGGTTTTAAAAATCTATACCATGGAATTTAGAAACAGTTACCATGTTATTAAATTCAATTATCCAATCGGAGACTGGATCAATTACCCAATGAAAGGTCACTCGTATGTCCACTGATATTAAACTACATGTACATCATTAACAGGTAAAGCAAATTCAACTTTTGGGCAAATGTACATATATTCAAATGTCTATAAGATAAATACTGTATTTATCAAGCTATAGTGCATTTTAAGTGGAAGAAACCAGAACGACTCCGAATAACTCAATACCGAAATGAAAAGATTAGAATTCACATAGACCATTAGAAAAATGAATTACTGCTACACGTGGACTTTATAATTCATCATGTTTTTTTCACAATGAAATAAAATATCTACTGTGACCGCTGCATTTATAACTTTTTCATGTTTTTCTCTCTTCAGAGATTTAAATATAATTTTCACAAAAAATGTGTTTCATCCTTTCTCTTGAAAATTGAAGTGAAAGTTCTCATTTATAGATTAATCAGCACCTTTGTTTTTAACTCAAGGGTGCTTGGTTTATATTTAAAGTATTTGTTAAATTTATAGACTATAAGTAATGTTCATTTTTACAGGAGTTACATGGCAGAGTTACAACATTATGAAACCCAATGTGACAACATTCTACAAGAGGTATCTGGAGCTCTGGACTTCTTAAATGGTCTACAGTATCAGTATATATCTGTGTCTACTAAAACTAATGCTCTTCATGAAGCTTGTGAAGACCTTTTAGCAGAGCAGGTAAAATTCGATTAATATTAAACAGTTTTATTAAAAGTCAAAGTATATTTTGTGTTATTACATTGAGTATGGTGAAATGCCAGGATTATAGAGTGAATCAAGACTGATAATTCACCCAGTGAAATCGAAAGTCATATTTCACTCTAGGAAGTGATGTAACAATAGTCGCCGCCAATGACGTTGCTATACAAATGTCGACGCATTGTCATATAAAAAATAATCCCTTGTATTTTCTCGTCAAATCTTCTGAATGCATGAAATATTTCAATGTAATAAACAGAATAACTAATCTTGAAATTCAAATACCAAAGATCTACAAATCGTGGCCGAAAAACACTATTAATTCACTCATCTGCTCAGTCGTGAGTTAATGTGTCGTTCAGTAACTCGTAGATTTTTTGGTTTTCACATTTCAAGATTAGTTATACTACATGTATAATTAATTGTAATTGAATTTTAAAATGTTTATACTAGAATTGCAGTTTTCAAATGGCGTTTTTAGTATATTTTAATAAAATTGACTCTCTTTGATGCCAATCTTTATGCATTTCAAGGATTGGAAAACCACAAGAACAAAAACCAGTCTATTCGAAAATTAATTGTTTATTCTAATATAAATGCTAGAGGAAACACCATGATACATACATGTACCTTTGTAAAATCTACATTGAGACACAACCGGCATAAATCAGTTAGATTACAATGCATTTTTTTCCACAAAATATCAAGTTGGAATTTAATCTAAATATTGTATACATAAATCACACAATGAACTGTATTTAATCTGTTTTGTTTCTGTTTTACAAATGTTGGGCTTTATTTTTCTTTGGTATTTTTGGAATAAAATTTCAACAATTAATTTGCCTTCATTTATTTTCCATAAAGTTTTGGGATGAGGAATATTTTAAAGCAGCATTTTGGAATCAAAATTATTTAAAAAGGGATAGAAAAGTGAAGATCTGTAATGACAAACCAATCACTGAACACAAAGACATACAGTCACATACATGTAAAAGGTATAGGACATACAAAAGAATATAATTAAAATATCCATTAATATTTTCCTTATTCCAAAGTTCATTTACATTTATACATGTTATATGACACTTGTACATATCCCTAGCTTTTTTTGATAACAATTATGTTTAATATTTTAGACAAGACTGATGAACACAGCAGAAAATATTAGCAATAAGTTATCTTATTTCAATGAATATGACAGAATAACTGCAGTAAGTATACAAATTGAATAATGTAAAAGGGTTGTAAAATAAATTTTTTCTCAAATAGTTTCATGTAACTCAGAAATATAGGAACTCAGTATATATACAGTTGAATCTCGTTATTTCGAAGTGCAAGTGACCATGGGATTGAGTTTGAGCTTCCAAAGTTTGACTGAAAAGGATCTGGAAATTCTTGAGTTTTGGACGAGGGAGATAACAATAAATTACTCCTGTATTCCTTTCCATGCTTTCACTGATCGTTTTTAACCGGATTTTCATAGGAAAATATCGGTTATTAAATTGGTGATGTATGGCGGGCGGACGGGCGGCTGCCAAACAGTGTCCATGCAATAACTTATGAACTGTTCAACCAAAGCTTTTCAAATTTTAATATGTTGTTACTGATGACAAAATGGAGGTCAAGTTCGATATTGACGATTTTCACTTCCACCGTTCAAGAGTTACGGTTCTTGAAAGATTGAAAAATGGCTTTTCCAGTGGTGTCCGTGTGATAACTTATGAACTGTTCAACCAAAGCTTTTCAAATTTTAATATGTTGTTACTGATGACAAAATGGAGGTCAAGTTCGATATTGACGATTTTCACTTTCACCGTTCAGGAGTTATGGTTCTTGAAAGATTGAAAAATGGCTTTCCCAATGGTGTCCGTGTGATAACTTATGAACTGTTCAACCAAAAATTTTAAAATTTTAATATGTTGTTACTGATGACAAAATGGAGGTCATGTTCGATATTGACGATTTTCACTTTCACCGTTCAGGAGTTATGGTTCTTGACAGATTGAAAAATGGCTTTCCCAGTGGTGTCCGTGTGATAACTTATGAACTGTTCAGCCAAAGCTTTTCAAATTTTAATATGTTGTTACTGATGACAAAATGGAGGTCAAGTTCGATATTGACGATTTTCACTTTCACCGTTCAAGAGTTATGGTTCTTGAAAGATTGAAAAATGGCTTTTCCAGTGGTGTCCGTGTGATAACTTATGAACTGTTCAACCAAAGCTTTTCAAATTTTAATATGTTGTTACTGATGACAAAATGGAGGTCAAGTTCAATATTGACGATTTTCACTTTCACCCTTCAGGAGTTATGGTTCTTGAAAGATTGAAAAATGGCTTTTCCAGTCACCAGTGGTGTCCGTGTGATAACTTATGAACTGTTCAACCAAAGCTTTTCAAATTTTAATATGTTGTTACTGATGACAAAATGGAGGTCAGGTTTGATATTGACGATTTCCACTTTCACCGTTCCGATATTGACGATTTTCACTTTCACCGTTCAGGAGTTATGGTTCTTGAAAGATTGAAAAATGGCTTTCCCAGTGGTGTCCGTGTGATAACTTATGAACTGTTCAACCAAAAATTTTAAAATTTTAATATGTTGTTACTGATGACAAAATGGAGGTCATGTTCGATATTGACGATTTTCACTTTCACCGTTCAGGAGTTATGGTTCTTGACAGATTGAAAAATGGCTTTCCCAGTGGTGTCCGTGTGATAACTTATGAACTGTTCAACCAAAGCTTTTCAAATTTTAATATGTTGTTACTGATGACAAAATGGAGGTCAAGTTCGATATTGACGATTTTCACTTTCACCGTTCAAGAGTTATGGTTCTTGAAAGATTGAAAAATGGCTTTTCCAGTGGTGTCCGTGTGATAACTTATGAACTGTTCAACCAAAGCTTTTCAAATTTTAATATGTTGTTACTGATGACAAAATGGAGGTCAAGTTCAGTATTGACGATTTTCACTTTCACCCTTCAGGAGTTATGGTTCTTGAAAGATTGAAAAATGGCTTTCCCAGTGGTGTCCGTGTGATAACTTATGAACTGTTCAACCAAAGCTTTTCAAATTTTAATATGTTGTTACTGATGACAAAATGGAGGTCAAGTTTGATATTGACGATTTCCACTTTCACCGTTCCGATATTGACGATTTTCACTTTCACCGTTCAGGAGTTATGGTTCTAAAAAATTGAAAAAAGGCAGTTCAAGTCGTCGTTTCCATGCAAAGGTCATTTGTTGCAGGAAAATCCGGTTTGCTGTCATTCGACAGCCTCTTGTTACTTGTTAGCATAGTCAAACAATTATGGTTGTCTCATAAATTCTTATTGTTTCTTAATTACAATTTGTTTGAAATCACAAATTGATAATCCCTTGAGGTTGACCAATATTTATTTTATAAATTCTTTTTCGGCAAGTCATGCTTTATTAACATAATACAAATTTTATAATTACCGTAGTGTGAATAAATAGAACGATCACATACTGTAAGAAAACTTCGATTTATTGATGTAAAATTTATTTTTATCACAAAATCTGATATATTGTTTAATTGTAAAAACATAATAAAACATTTACGTCTTAACAAGATTGTTATCAAAACATAATTAACATGATATGGCATTTCCATTATCGATTTCCTACATACATGACATAGTGTATGACATGTTTAAAAATTTGGTTCACCTGTACGATGATTAATAAATTTGACATGAGTTTATATTTGCACTAATTATATTTCCTTTATACATAATATCACTTCGACACATTCAAAATTTTGATTCACCGAATTTCTAGATAAAAGGAATTAAAATACATAAATTATACTGTTGGCTGGTCGGGACCAGAAAAAAGGTTAGACATTACTGAAATTTTGACTCAAGCGATTTCGAGATAACGAGATTCAACTGTATGTGTCAGATGATACGTTATTGTTGTCATAGACAACTGGAGGGGCATTGAGGGAACCTAGTTCATGAAGTTTGTGTAAACTGTGTAATTAGTTCACCTGGCAAAGCCTTGTGAGCCATTGCCATAAAAATATAATCTCCCCTGAAACTATATGTACAAATGTCCTGTACAAAGATTCCTTTTTTCGTATTGATCGGGCGAAAAACATGGTTAAAAACATGGCTGCCATGGGCAATTCTTGTTTCTGATTGGCTGAAATTTGAAAAAATCATCTCTTCTGAAGTGCAAATCATTTATAACTTGATACAATAGATGTTTGTGAGGTCTTCTACAAAGATTCTTCATTTCAACTTGATCCGGCAAAAAACATGGCTGCCATGGGCAATTCTTTTTTCTGATGGGCTGAAATTTTAAAAACCATCTCCTCTGAAACTACAAGTGCAAATGATTTGTAAGTTGATACAAATGATGTTTGTGAGGTCTTCTGTATAGAGTTGTCATTTCGACTTAATCCGGCAAAAAACATGGCCACAATGGGCAATTCTTGTTTCTTATTGGTTGAAACTGTAAGAATCATCTCCTCTGAAACCACAAGTGCAACTGATAAGTAACTTGGTACAAATGATGTTAATGAAGTCCTCTACAAATAATCCTCATTTTATCTTGGTTGGTCGAAAAACATGGTCGCCATGGGCAGTTCTTGTGTCTGATTGGCTGTAATTTGAAAAATCTTCACCTCTGAAACTACAAGTGCAAGTGATTTGTAACTTGATATGAGGGATTTTTTTGAGATCTTCTACCAAGATCGTTCTTTTGTCTTGATCCGGAAAAAATCATGGCTGCCATGGGCATTCTTGTTACTGATTAACTGAAACTTTAAAAATCTTTTGTCCTGAAACTGTAAGTGCAAATGATTTGTATTTTGGTATAAATGATTGTTGTAAAGTCCTCCGCAAAGTGTCCTCAAATCTTCTTGATATGCTAAAAGATTACCATTGGCAATTTTTATTTCCAAATTGAACGAATCCAAAGCTTTATTAATTGGTACAAATGATGTGTTTGAGGTCTTCTACAAAGATTTATCATTTCATCTTCAAAGGGCAAAATAGACAGGCTAGTCTTTAAATGAGATTTTTTGGGCTATTCATAAACCAGGTGAGCGATACAGGCTCCTAGGAGCCCCTGGTTTAAAACTTGATAGTTTTTCTTCTCTTTATTGAAACCTTTTATTTTTGGCAGATTTAGCAAACTTTTTCTGTCAGATTTTCCATGCAGTGTCATCAGATCCTGGTTGGTTTATCTAAATATAAAAATGTTTTCTTTCACAATTCAGCGTTTTCCATGTGAGGCAAAACTTAGACTTGGTTGCTTTAAATTATGGAAAATTCACCTGAGAATATGAACAAATTTAATTTACCTCATTTTGACACATTTTTGTTGATTAAAAATATAATGAATGCATTACTGAAAGTTTTTTGGAATGTGTGAGATTTACGGTTATGGCAAATTACATCTCTATATTCCTTAATAAACCATACTAGATATTTTCCTATTTCTGGTTTATTGTAACTTCTATACTTTGACCTATTAAAATAAAGAAATGCTTCAATGAGTTTCATAAAAGACATATTTTGTCTACATTTAATATGTTTTATTGTTAACATTATATTTATCATAATTGGTGTATTCAGAGTTTTCCTTTTGTAAATAATTATGCAGAGATCACAGAAATATACTACTTATTTTGTCAGATGGTTATGATTTTTTATCCCATTCTTGACGTGTTTAATTGTTGGGATAAAAATACATTTTTAACCACTTCCCCGTAATTAAATTTCTACATGGGAATAACCGACCTTTTTTCTAGTTATTGGAATGATAAACTAGAGAAATCCCGAAATGACGTCTATGTAAACAAACTACATAGTAACGACATTTTCTTGAGGTTTTTGTCGATAATCATAGGAAAACAGATTCTCCTTCAATTTACTCGTGAGTTATGGAATTTTTTCCACCCTCAATAGTTAAATTTTAGATTTTAACACGCTCGCAAAAGCTCATGTGTTGAAAATTGAAAATATAACTATCTCGAGTGGAGAAATTCCATAACTCACTCCAACCTGAAGGAGAATCTATATTTATTGTTTTTTTGTGCTTATAAAATCAGTTTTTCTTGATTCTTTTTTCAAAGTTATTTCCAGAAAAATATAAAAGACTTTTTTTATTGTATTAAGCAAGAAAAGACTTTAACTATCCACATTTAAGACAACGGTTTTATCTGTTTATGTATTTTAATTATTTTTGATGTAATTTGTATGACTTTGAATTAAAATGTTGTATAATATTGATTAATAAAGTTACGGAAGAGTACAAACGTCTCGTGCTCACATCCATACACCTTCATACTCTAAGATTTGGCTTTTATTCAATGAATTTTGATTGCATTCAGTTTTATTTTTCAGAAACTTGGTTTACCATCTTTAACAGTGACTAATGAATCCTTTGTTCCAATGTTATCCAGACTAGATGAATGTATATTGTATTTAAATATTAATGTAAGTATCCTTATACATGTACATTATAGATTTTTTATATGAATAAATATTATTATTGTCCAAACATTTGTAACACTCAGTTTCTTTTCAAATCTAATCTTGATGAATAATGAGAGCTATTATGCCTATTACAAAGGATTCACATGATTAACATGATAAGTATCTTCCCTTTAATAAGTTTGTCTGAATATTATGTGGAGTCTAACGTAATCATTTATTTACTTCAGAATTGAATGTGTTCTTTTAATGTAGACTTAAAATTTTAAAAATCTGTGCTATTTTTAGCCAAATTTATGCAATGTTTATCTAGTGCTTTTATGTATTGCATTTTCTAATTTCAGTCCAGATATAAAGAATCTCCTGTATATTTAGCCAGATTTAGGCAGTGTTTATCTAGTGCCTTTAATTATGTATTGCATTTTCTAATTTCAGTCCAGATATAAAGAATCTTCTGTATATTTAGCCAGATTTAGGCAATGTTTATCTAGTGCTTTTAATTATGTATTGCGTTTTCTAATTTCAGCCCAGATATAAAGAATCTCCTGTATATTTAGCCAGATTTAGGCAATGTTTATCTAGTGCTTTTAATTATGTATTGCATTTTCTAATTTCAGCCCAGATATAAAGAATCTCCTGTATATTTAGCCAGATTTAGGCAATGTTTATCTAAAGCACTTCATTTAATAAAATCTCATGTAGTTCAGATTTTACAAAATGCCACACAGCAAGTTCAACCAACTAAGGTAAGAGATTAAAAAAATTGATGTAAGGAAGAAAATCAATGTTCAACATTACATGTAGTATAAGAAACTTAATTAATATCATATAAGATAGTTTCTTCTTCACCCCCTCTTCATATAATTTGTGTCATTGGCAAAACTTATGACAGAAAACAACTTTTTGGCATTCTTATGTCATCCGTAATATAGGAATTTAATAAAATTCAAATATGACTTTCCATAATTACTCTACATTTTTATCTGTGGTAACATCTCAAACTAGCAATCTCATCTATCAAAGTTTTTGGGCTTTTTTGTATTTTATTTTTGCTATGCCCTTTAACTCCTTGTAACATCTCTTTATTTTATATCATTCTCACATTAGCTTTCCAGACTTCTGTGGCCAAGTGGTCTCGGTAGGTCTTCATGACTACTAATGATCACTAGCCTGTCAACACTGAGGTTGTGATTTCAAATCTCACCTGCGGCATGGTGTGTTTGACTCCGATCTTAATTGATTGCCAATTTTCCTACCGAAGGTTGGTGGTTCTCTCCGGGTACTCTGGCTTCCTCCACCAATAAAAACTGGCTGCACGAAAAAGCAAAATGTGCTGAAACAGCATAAAACCTCAACTAAATGAACAAACTTTAGCTTTCCATCTGAGATAAATGTCTAACAAACTACAGGCTCAGTATAACTGTAACAAGAATATGTTCTTTGTCATTCCATAATATCAGTTTTGTGTTACAGGAATATGCTTAAAAAGTCATAGGAGTTAAAATTTAAACAAAACTTGTCTGTCTGTAGTTCCTTAAAAATAAATATTTTGTCTGCATTTACAATATTTATAGTAAAAATAATCTTGAAATTCGAATATCTAAAAAAACTACAATGATTGACTGAACAATATATTAATTTTGGGTATTCAAATTTCAAGATAAGTTATCCTGTTTATTACATTGACATATTCCATGTATTCAGAATATTTAACGAGATAATACAACGGATTATCTTTTTATGCGAGTACTTGTTGACTTTTATATTGTAATGTCATTGGAGATGCTCATTGTTACGTCACATCCTAGAGTGAAATATGACTTTTCTATTCACCAGGGCTTTCCATACAATTTGAAGTAGGTGGCTGTGACATGCGGCCGGCAAAGCCGGTCGCCGCGCCAAGCCTTTACGGCAGGGGGTTTGGGGTAAATAGAGCAAAATCCTGCATTCTTGCAATTTCCTGGCACCTAATTCCAACTTTGAAATTACCATTTTTTATGTATGAAATTAAAAAAAAAAGAATCTCGAAGAAATTTGATTTTTAGCTAACCTCACGAAAGTGAGGGGGGCTTATGTGATACCCCCGGCGTTGGCTTCGGTGTCGGCGTCGGCGTCAGCGTCGGCGTCGATGTCGGCGTCCGCACCCACTTACAGAAGAATGGTTAAGATCCATACACGCTTCTTGACAAATGCCACATCAATCATATTGGTATGGTAGGTGCACCTAATGATGCTAAGCACAATGCATGCTTCGGATGCTGGCTCTGACCTATATTTTCCGCATGAATGAACACTTACAGAAGAATGGTTAAGATCCATACACACTTACTGACAACTACTACATCAATCATATTGGTGTGGTAGGTGCACCTAGTGATGCTAAGCACAATGCATGCTTCGGATGCTGGCTCTGACCTATATTTTCCGCATGAATGACCACTTACAGAAGAATGGTTAAAGTCCATTCCTGGTTACTGACACATGCCACATCAATCATATTGCCATGGTTGGTGCACCTACGGATGCTAAGCACAATGCATGCTTCGGATGCTGGCTGTGACCTACTTTTTCCGGATGGATGACCACTTACAGAAGAATGGTTAAAGTCCATTCCTGGTTACTGAGACATCCCACATCAATCATATTGCCGTGGTTGGTGCACCTACAGATGCTAAGCACGATGCATGCTTCGGATGCTGGCTGTGACCTACTTTTTCCCAATGGATGACCACTTACAGAAGAATGGTTAAAGTCCATTCCTGGTTTATAATGGTCAAACGATAGCAGCAACTGTGGCAGTTTTATCAAGCAATGTTTTATATGCATCTCCAGATCCCAAGCACAACAGGTTCAAGATTAATGAATCTTTACATCAGTACTATACTGTTAAGTTTCAATGTTCATCTTTTGACCCTAACCTTTGATGTTTCAACCTCTAACACACAAAAAAATATGGCCCACCTAGCAAAACCTTTTTTTTTATTGTGCTGCACTTTGTTCTATTTTAAGTTACCAATATTTTACTAATGAAAAAAAGTTATTCCATACTGGATAAAAAAGGTGAGTTAATCGACAGCTTAGGATGCTGCCTGTCAATAAATTTTTCCACATGGATGAAACTTTTTAAATGTTTTATTCCATTCCCGCTTATGTAACATTAGTACCACATGGACCATATTAGCATGGTAGGTGTACCTAAGAAAGCTTAAAACACAAAGCAGGCTTAGAATGCGGGCTGTGACTTCCTTTTTCTGGATGGATGACCACTTACAGACCTAAGAATGGTTAAAGTCCATTCCTGCTTACTGACAACTGCCACATCAACCATATTGGTATGGTAAGTGCACCTAGTGATGCTTAGCACAATGCATGCTTTGGATGCTGGCTTTGTCCTATATTTTTTGCATGGATGACCACTTACAGAAGAATGGTTAAAGTGCATTCCTGCTAACAGGCAAGTACCACATCAACCAAAGCATCCAGAGATGCTTTGTAAGATGCATGGTTCAGATGCTGGCTGTGACCTTCTTTTTCTGCATGGATGAGCACTTAAAATTTTGAAAAGTTCAAGTCAATTACGGCTTAGTGATAATAATGCGTTACGAGGTGAGCTTTGTAATCGATAGATTACCTATGTTTTTTTGTGTGCAGGATTGTGTAACCTTCAATTTTTCATTATTTTCTTTCCGTTATGCTGATAATTCATTCTTTTTTGATAATAATAACAAATATTATTTTTATAAAATTTATATTATATATTGTCATCTTCTCTGACTCTCCTCACTTTCTTGAAGCCAAAACCGAATAGGGTATTTGATCGCTTCATTGTTGTTGACCATCGGAACTTCTCTCTTATTATCCTTGCAAAAATACAATGCTTTCCGACTAGAGATGACGTAAATGTACACTTTTAATAGACGACCAATCAGTGACCGGAATTCACGTGAACTGTATTTAGCTAAAGCTAAACACAGGATTTACATCCTTGTTTATCGCGACTTCGCGACAATACGACTCGCGACTCTTGTCTACATATTTTAAAAAGATTTTTTTTCTTTTTGAATTTATTTTTTTGTCAGTGAAGTAGCTGGCACTTGTAGCCACCGTAAACGGCGGATTTCCGCTGTCTACCGGCTACTATGGAAAGCCCTGGTTCACTGGGTGAAATATCAGATTTATTTTCACTTGGAAGTCCAAGTATTTTACCATACACCAGGGCTCACCAAACTGGGCGATTAGGGCGATTAAGTCGCCTAATGCTCGCCAATGTCGTCCTGTCATCGGCTCCAGAGCGACAAATGAGTCGCCCTGTGTTTTTAAGTAAGGCACCTCCGAACAACGTACGTAATCAGCTGCGTCTGAAGACCGTTACTTTCATTAAAAATCTCGAGCCGCCATTTTTTGTTTTCTTGGAGGAAGGGGAAAGAAACGACAAAAAGTAATCTAGAAAATGAAATGGCGGCAATCGGAATTCTCGTGATTTTTCATTGGTCACGGTGTTTTTTAACGACCGGTAACAATATGTAGACTTTATTTAAAAATAAATTTAGCGGATTTTGACATATCTATGCACAAATGGAAATTTTGTCAATACATGTATTGAAAGGTGTTCAAGCAAGGTGAATGGGAAAATTTTAAGAGTATGTTTGACAAAAAATAATAGTAAAGAGTATAGATAAATAAATATTAAAAAATAAAATGGCAATAATAAATAAGTTGTGTCAAAAGGTACAAATATTTTTGCTCATATCTGTAACAGAAATTTTCTTCCAAGTTCGGAGCACCACTGCATAATTTCATTTTTTTTTAATTTTTTTTTTATTTCAAATTATATTCGTCAGTATTTTAAGGCAGTACATGATTTAAATTAAACTTTAACAATAGTACAATAGGCCTACAATGGTCAAAATCATGCAGCAATGTACGTTAAAAAAGTGGTGATGAGTCCTGGGACTGGGACTCATCAAAATCAGCTGGGACTCACCATTCTGAAAAATGATGAGTCCCAGGACTCAACATGAAAAATTCTCAAAGGATATTGATTAAATGCACATGAGACAAAATCTCAGATTATGACTAAAATGGAAGGATATGGAGTAAATGTAGATAAAATCTCAAACAATACAGGATAAAACACAATAAAGGAATGTATAGTATACACTATAAGACACAAAATAACAGGTATTTACTCGACAGGCGACAGATTGGGGGAAAAAAAAACAGAGTCTCTGGTAGACTTGGAAGTCTCCCTGTCATGCCCTGAAGTCTCCCTGTTGCTGCCTTGAGGGAGACTCTGAGTCTCCCTGTTATTTTCAAGTGTGGTGAGTCCTGTACACAATGTAATATTTTTATTATATTGATTTCATGATATTGTTTCTGTGATAGGAATCACCCAGTATAGGAGATAATGCATTTACCTTGTTTTACGGAAAATTTCGAGCCAACTCTACAAGAGTGAAGGCCTTAATGGAACAGCTAGAAATCCGTATTGATAAAAGTCCGGAGTAAGTTTGAAATTATTTTGTTTTTTTTTTTAATATATATTATTTGGTTTGTTTATGTCAGATTTACCTTTAAAATCCCTTAGAAAATGGACACTATGAAATTTAGTAAACATCCAGAGGGTGTAAAATCTAGAGACAAACAAACTTGGGGAATCCAAAGAAATTAACAAAACATAAATGTATAAAATTCTTATAAAAAATTGGATGGGTAGGTAGGAAGTTTTTACTGCATTCATGCCTTTTTTCCATAGTAACAAGTGCATAGATTAGTTTTGGAGAGATAGTAAAGATATGAAAGTGATGGTAACAGTGATAATACAGTTTTGTATTAAGAGTGGAAAAGTTCATGAAATTTCACAAGTGTAAAAAAAACAGTGCCAAATTTGAATAAAAAAAGCTATAGCTTATTTTTTTTTACAAATCCAAAGTTTGCATAAAGTGGATGTGAAAATATTGATTTAAAATGGAAACCAGTGAAAAGAGAGTCTCCCCATATAATCAAATTGTGGCTATTAATATATATAATAGCATGGCCTCAAATTATTGTACACATAATAAATCTGCATAAAAAGATTCTGAAACAATTTTTATCATGAAGAGAAGAAAAATATGTTGTTGCATCAAATTTTAATAACTCAAAATATAATTTTTCCAGATATGAACAGATTTTGTCTGATTGTCACCAGTGTTACTTTAATCAAAGAGAATTATTACTGGGACCAAGTATAGCTATGACTATTACAGATTTAGCATCTAAACATGTTAGGGACCATTGTACATTGGTATGTATATTTAGACTTTCACAAAAATAAAAGTGTACAATTTTGTTTTATGAATATAGATTTATTCAATTTGTTTTAGACTTGAGAAATGAGCTTACGATACTTTTTCAATTTAAACTATTAAACATGATTTGATAAAATTGGAGTAAACATTTAAATCAGATGTGGAACTGCAAATGTTGTTAGTGATACACACTTGTTACACCAATAATGGTGTAATGAAATAAAGAATTATTACATAAAGTAGGAAATAGGTACAAATTATTAATTAGAATATGATATTGAAAAAAAAGTATGTGTTTTATTTACATTTAAATGAACCAGCTCCTTTTATAACCAGGAAGGTATTTTTGGACAAGATTTCCAATTCATCTTTTTCAAATCTCAGTGATATAATTCACAATGGCATACCTATGCATGTGAAAAACTTATGGCATTAAAGATTAATTTGTAGCAACGTAAAGAAAAAGATAACTCTAAAAGTGATGTCACATCCCCTGAAATGGTAAACCTACATGGTTTGAATGTATCATTTAAAAAATTACACTCATGTAAGTGTTCTTTCTTTTTGTCTGTATTTGGAAAGAGAATGATGTTTTGGATGTTTTACGAAAAACGTTAGTTTGAGATTTATTTTCAGGAAATCCAAACCAAATGTTATCTATACAATTTGACCATAACATTTTTTTTCAGATGAGAAGTGGTTGTGCCTTTATGGTCCATGTATGTGAGGACGAATACCAGTTATATTTTAATTTTTTCTCTAAGCCTACCCCATTGTTAGAGTGAGTATAGTCTGTCAATAGTGACGTCCTTCCTTTATTTTTGACAAATTTGATTGATGATTTATTTTCCTTTAACACAAATTAATTGTAATTAAACAGCATGAGAGTTATCTCCCTTGCATTTGTTGACTTGATAATTTACCATGTTTTTCATAAGAATCATAAAAGAAAAAGATTCTACATGTATCACTTTATCATAAATAAAGATAATTGTCCATTCCTAAGTCAGAATTTTTTAATTAACGGGAAAAAATCTAAAAATCTACGCTCAAGTTAATGAAACAGAAAAAAAATAGTAAAAGTTCAAATTTTGCCCAGTCAATAATGGAAATAAAAAAAAAAACAGTTCCACAGTGTTTTGTGGGTTTTTTTATGCAATATAGAATGTATAATGTAATTTTCAAGGGTCAAGGGTCATATGAAAGGCATTTAATACTGTTCATGTAAATCCTTCGACAAGTTCCAAAGATATTACAAAACTAGAATATTATTTAAAAATGAGAAAAAACTATTTAGAATTTTAAAATAATTATTTTTAAATAATTAAATGGTAATAATATAAAGTAAAGTAATGAAGATCCATAGCAGAAAATATTGTCAGAATACAAATGGCCCCAATCTCACTACTTCTTATTATAATGTAACTAACAGAACTTACGTATTTTAAAATGTACTTAAGGATGATCGTTGGTCTAATAGGAAATAAATAGGATTTGAAATAGGTGTTTTAGTGTGAGAGAACATATGAATAGTAAACAAATAAGCAAGAAAAAATATAGGTTCATGTGCTCATTTTAGAGCTATAAGGCCTTGAAAATTTGCAGGAAATGTCTTTTCTCTGAATTTTTCATTGTCTTTGCATTGACAACTTCAGTCTCTCAAAAATGTATGAAAAAATAAATTTAAAAGAACTTCATAAAATTTTGTCAAATACCATTTTGAAGTATATATGATTGAATTATAAAAGAAAAAGTGCGGGTTCATGGGCAAAAAATTTCATGTTTAAGAAATGGATAAAAACCTGAGGATTCCAAAAATCTGACAAAAAGACCAAAACATGACCAGCGAGCATCCTTAAATATTTTAAGCAATGCATACATACATGTAGTTTATTTGAATGGTCTATTTGAAATATTTTTCAGCGATATGTTGGAGAGATTGTGTAATCATCTTTATGATACATTCCGACCACTCATAATCCATATCAACCATTTAGAAACTCTGTCGGAACTTTGTTCTATATTAAAGATCGAGATGTTAGAGGAACATGTTCTGAATAACCGTAAGTAAATTTGATGACATGGGGCTGTAGTTGTCAACTTATATTTATTCCTCCAAAAACTGTATTATACATGTAAATACTGCTGTGAATTTCGCTGTTGGAACAAATAATCTACATGTATACCATTAATTCAGTCATGAACAAATTCTGTAATATTTCCTCCATTGGAAATAGTATTTGTGAATATTCTTTCCAGTAGAAGCTGATATGCTGTTGGCGTGACCAATAATGCGAGCGTAGCAATAGACCTTTCCAGAATCTCATTTCTGGTATCATGATTCTGATTCTAAAATTATAATTTGAAGCAAGTTATTTCCCTTACTTCCTTTTCCGGCAAACAAAACTTTTTTGAGCCTTAGTATGTAGCACAATATGGCTGCCCCCATTAAACAAAGACTTTTCTAAATGACCCATATGTAGAAAATGCATATGCTCCTATAGCGCTCGCTATTAATAAGGAAATTAAGTTCCATGGCAGTAGTAACCTATACAAAATACAAGTTACTTTTATGAATTACAATAAAATTACAAAATTCTGAAGTTGCTGCACAACATGAACATATTGAAAATCCTGGTGTCTGACAGTGACAATTACACTAATGTGAACAGTAGAAATCCTTTGTCTGAGAGTGACGATTAAACTAATGTCAACAATAGAACTCCCTGTGTCTGACAGTGGCGATTACACTAATGTCAACAATAGAAATCCCTGTGTCTGACAGTGGTGATTACACTGATGTCAACAATAGAAATCCCTGTGTCTGACAGTGACGATTACACTAATGTCAACAATAGAAGTCTCTGTGTCTGACAGTGACGATTACGCTAATGTCAACAATAGAACTCCCTGTGTCTGACAGTGGCGATTACACTAATGTCAACAATAGAAATCCCTGTGTCTGACAATGACGATTACACTAATGTCAACAATAGAAATCCCTGTGTCTGACAGTGACGATTATAATAATGTCAACAATAGAAATCCCTGTGTCTGACAGTGACGATTACACTAATGTCAACAATAGAAATCCCTGTGTCTGACAGTGACGATTATGCTAATGTCAACAATAGAACTCCCTGTGTCTGACAGTGGCAATTACACCAATGTCAACAATAGAAATCCCTGTGTCTGACAGTGGTGATTACACTAATGTCACCAATAGAAATCCCTGTGTCTGACAGTGGTGATTACGCTAATGTCAACAATAGAAATCCCTGTGTCTGACAGTGGCGATTACACTAATGTCAACAATATAAATCCCTGTGTCTGACAGTGGCGATTACACTAATGTCAACAATAGAAATCCCTGTGTCTGACAGTGATGATTACACTGATGTCAACAATAGAAATCCTTGTGTCTGACAGTGGCGATTACACTAATGTCAACAATAGAAATTCCTGTGTCTGACAGTGACGATTACGCTAATGTCAACAATAGAAATCCCTGTGTCTGACAGTGACGATTACGCTAATGTCAACAATAGAAATTCCTGTGTCTGACAGTGGCGATTACACTAATGTCAACAATATAAATCCCTGTGTCTGACAGTGGCAATTACACTAATGTCAACAATAGAAATTCCCTGTGTCTGACAGTGGTGATTACACTAATGTCAACAATAGAAATTCCCTGTGTCTGACAGTGGCGATTACACTAATGTCAACAATAGAAATTCCCTGTGTCTGACAGTGGCGATTACACTAATGTCAACAATAGAAATTCCCTGTGTCTGACAGTGGTGATTACACTAATGTCAACAATAGAAATTCCCTGTGTCTGACAGTGGCGATTACACTAATGTCAACAATAGAAATTCCCTGTGTCTGACAGTGGCGATTACACTAATGTCAACAATAGAAATTCCCTGTGTCTGACAGTGGTGATTACACTAATGTCAACAATAAAAATCCCTGTGTCTGACAGTGGTGATTACACTAATGTCACCAATAGAAATCCCTGTGTCTGACAGTGGTGATTACACTAATGTCAACAATAGAAATTCCTGTGTCTGACAGTGACGATTACGCTAATGTCAACAATAGAAATCCCTGTGTCTGACAGTGACGATTACGCTAATGTCAACAATAGAAATTCCTGTGTCTGACAGTGGCGATTACACTAATGTCAACAATATAAATCCCTGTGTCTGACAGTGGCAATTACACTAATGTCAACAATAGAAATTCCCTGTGTCTGACAGTGGTGATTACACTAATGTCAACAATAGAAATTCCCTGTGTCTGACAGTGGCGATTACACTAATGTCAACAATAGAAATTCCCTGTGTCTGACAGTGGCGATTACACTAATGTCAACAATAGAAATTCCCTGTGTCTGACAGTGGTGATTACACTAATGTCAACAATAGAAATTCCCTGTGTCTGACAGTGGCGATTACACTAATGTCAACAATAGAAATTCCCTGTGTCTGACAGTGGCGATTACACTAATGTCAACAATAGAAATTCCCTGTGTCTGACAGTGGTGATTACACTAATGTCAACAATAAAAATCCCTGTGTCTGACAGTGGTGATTACACTAATGTCACCAATAGAAATCCCTGTGTCTGACAGTGACGATTAAACTAATGTCAACACAATAAGGCCAAACATAATGTTAGCTTCTTAGGCCAATGTTTAAAAAATTTTATGAGGCAATTAATTTAGTTTGAGAGATATACCATATTGCAGAATACTAAAAAAAAAAAAAAGGTTAATGTATCATTGTTTGAGTAGGTAGTAATATTTTTTGTGTAATTTGAGTTTGGTCTAAACTAAAACACCAAGATTTATAATAGAAGATGAAGAATATATAGTTTGAATTGAAAAAAAAATCTCTAATATTTACATGAATTAGAGATTCAAAGTTATCGCAGAAAACTGTAAACAGCGAGTTCCATCAAAGCAAAAGCTTTGCATGCAAAACTGATTGCAGAAAAATGAGGTAATTTCCTCACTGCTTGCCAATTTGAGGGACATCTAATCGTATAAAATTGAAAAACAGTAAGTTCCATCAAAGCAAAAGCTTTGCATGAAAGAAAATACATTAGAAACAAATACATGTATATATTTAATATGTAGTTTTAATAATATTATAATTCCTTAATTTCAGCACAAGAACTAAAAGCCTTTGAAATGATATGTAGACAGATGTTAATGGATATTCAGGAAAGATTTGTTTATCGTACCTATATTTATATAAAATCTGACATTCTGAGTTATACACCTGCCCAAGGAGATCTGGCATATCCTGAAAAATTAGAAATGATGGAGGTAGGTTATTTGAAATTAAAAAAGACAGGGCCGTATTAAATGAATATAAAATTTCTTGTATGTTTTTATATTCAGGTGTGTAGCAATCAGTAGAATTGGAAAAAATTTTGTTTTGTAGACATGTATGAAACTTTGAAAAACAACATACTGTGAATTCAGTTATTTTCTTTGACATCAATTTTCAGGGATTGGGAGAAAAAGGACATATTCATGGGTTGTTTATTTCGATTGTTGGATTTTGTGAATTTCAAAACAACCAAACAAACACGGAAATGAAAAGCAGTTGTAATTAGTAACAAATAAACAGTTTTTTATCCCAGAGATTTCCTTTGTGGTATAATCAATGAACTCATTAGGTTTGACTAATTTCCATTTATAAATGACTATTTTGGGCTTAAGCAAAACATATTGTTAGAACATTCATATTTTGTTGAGTTCTTAAATTCGTGGATTGATTTGTCCGATCCACAAAAATTAGTGTACCATGAATAATTAGTGTTTTCACAGTATAATGACAAACTCATCACGATAAATTAATAAATTTATCGGATTCTGATGGATTCTGGAATGTATGCTTTTACTACAAAGATCATTGCAACAGGAAACAAACAGCATCTGCTAAAAAGAGGTCTTTCATTTTTACCATTAGAGTATAGCTGAGAGTATAAAAAACGATAGCAAAAAGGGTCATCAGAGGACAGGGTCAAATACTTCTGGTACAAAGAGTCATTCAAGGTCAGGGTCAACTGTGTCCACAACCAGTCAAGAAGTTGCCGATATCAACAGTAATGGTCAGCCTGTAGAAAATTCCTTCAAAGAAATTGATATTACTTCAGGTAAATGACATGTACATACAGTTTTACACATATACTGTAAATTACATGTACATACAGTTTTACACATATACTGTAAATTACATGTACATACAGTTTTACACATATACTGTAAACTACATGTACATACAGTTTTACACATATACTGTAAACTACATGTACATACAGTTTTACACATATACTGTAAATTACATGTACATACAGTTTTACACATATACTGTAAACTACATGTACATACAGTTTTACACATATACTGTAAATTACATGTACATACAGTTTTACACATATACTGTAAATTACATGTACATACAGTTTTACACATATACTGTAAACTACATGTACATACAGTTTTACACATATACTGTAAATTCAGAAATGAATGCATTGTATTTATTGATATGAAAAATTATTCAAAATAATTAAAACTTGCATTAACAAGCTTAATATGATATTCTATATAACTGTGAGAAACATGTGTTTGCAATTCAAATAAAACCTGCATTTGCTTTTTGTTTACTCTGGGTATCTTTAAGTACCTTTAAATGGTATGGTATCAAATTTCTCTAAAAACTAATTTTATACTGATTGTCAATAAACAAAATTTTGAAGATGATAAAAATGATTTCCTCCTCAAAAATGACAATAGTATATTATGGGAAATAGTAATTTCACTAAATGGGTCAAATTTTGGGAAACAAAGAATATTTTATTTTAGTCCATTTGTAATATGGCAAATTCTTGAATAAAATCACACACGTGTATCAGTACTTTAACATGTTTAAGATCAATATCTTATTTGTTTTCAGATTCTGGAAGGACAACCCCTTTAGGTACCTCAATGCCGATGTCTCCTGCTGACCTGCATGGAATGTGGTATCCGACTGTTCGCCGTACTCTAGTCACTCTTTCTAAGTTATACAGATGTATTGACGTAAGCATGCCTGAAAATTATCTGGAATGTGCCAGATTTCTGGATTTTTGTCCCTACATATACCTTTACAAAATTTAGAATTATTCCTGATTTAAGGATTTTAGCACCCATGTGTAAGTGATATTATGTTAACAGTATTAATATTCCTTTAACAGAATTCTACCAGAATAACATTGTGACAGCTCATTTCCTGGAATCCACAAGAGAGTATACAAAAACTTCAGGAATTATTGCATGCCATTGCTAATTCTAGAAAGTCTCAGTCTTAAAGCTAGGAAAACATGCAGTTCATGTACAAGTTGTAATAGAATATATACATGTACATTGTACTATGATAGATTCATGTATTATCTATTGCAATGCTGATGCATTACATTTTTATAGGACCGCAAAATTTTTGCGGTCGTATATTGGTATGACGTTGGCGTTGGCGTCCGTCGTCGGCGTCGTCCGAAGACATTTGGTTTTCGCACTATAACTTTAGTATAAGTTAATAGAAATCTATGAAATTTAAACACAAGGTTTATGACCACAAAAGGAAGGTTGGGATTGATTTTGGGAGTTTTGGTCCCAACAGTTTAAGAATTAGGGGCCAAAAAAGGGCCCAATAAGCATTTTTCTTGGTTTTCGCACAATAACTCTAGTACAAGTAAATAGAAATCTATGAAATTTTAACACAAGGTTTATGACCATTTTTTGGAGTTTTGATCCCAACAGTTTAGGAATTAGGGCTAAAAAAGGGCCCAAATAAGCATTTTTCTTGGTTTTTGCACAATAACTTTAGTATAAGTAAATAGAAATCTATGATATTATCTTGATGTAAGGGAGGTAATCCAAACACATTTAAAGTAAAATATTGTGTATGATTCAATTATGTATAAAGAAATGTAGATTGTCTTGGGGTGATTTATAGCTGTCAGTTTATTTTTAGAAGTTACTATTAATTAATATTAATTTTAGCCATATGTCATTTTCTATTTTAAGACTTCAATGATGTATTTAAATTGGTAATTATGTTTGCAAACCCCATGAGAAATTTGAATAGGGATTATGACCTTATCTTGAGGGAAAGAATTTTTTTTTTTGGAAAAAAGGGAAAGGTCGGGGGGTGAAAATTTAGGGGGTAAATAAGAAATTGTGGGGGGGGGGACAATTTTTTCTCATTTCAGATTTCAGAAATTAAAAAGAAAATTTCTTCAAACATTTTTTTTTTGCAAAAAAGGGTTGGGGGGGGTACAATAAGTTTTTTTTTTTGGGGGGGTCAATATGCAATAGCATAGTGTATTTTTTTTCTCATTTCATGTTTCATAAATTAAAAAGAAGATTTCAAATTTTTTTTAGGAAGAAAAGGGTGGGGGGGGGGTTACAATAAATTTTACTATTGTTATTGTTATTGTTTATTATTGTATTGCACAAGAAGCAAAAAATTGAATATAAATTCAAATCTTATGACCAATTCTAAGTTCTTTGATTTCAGTTATTCTGTGTCAGAAACCTATTATCTGTCAAATATTTCAAGAAATTTTCAATTGCACAGTATTGCGCAATAGCAATTAATCTTCAATTGCACAGTATTGGGCAATAGCAAGAAATTGATATGTGTTCCCTGTTATCAAAACTTTATTATTAACAAATTCCATTGGAAATTTGCCAATAACTTTAGTTTAATGAACTTCATTTGAAATTTGCCAATATAAAATGTGCTGATGAAGCTTTTTTGCTTATCTCATCTAAACTGCTTTTAAATTATGTATATTTAAAATTTGCCATCCATGACTATGATGTCATTTTCTATTCTAATACGTTTATGGTGTATTTAAATGGGCTGTTATGGTTGCAAAGTATAAAGAAATTGTTGGGGGGGGGGGGGATTTGAAAACAAAATTTAGCGGGTGAGAAATTGGGAATGGGGTTAATTTTTTAGGGTTAGGTTGCTAAGCAACCAAAACCCCCTTATACCGTCGGTCGTTTGGTTAGACAATGAAGGAAACTTTGGAAATCTGGTGTTTTGTGGAAAAAGTTGGACCAGAAGTTTTTGAAACTATGTTTTTATGAGTAAATATGCAAGCTTATCTAGGATTGAAGCTTAAGCAAGGCTAGTTAAGCAGCTTTTTATCTCGATTTTGAGATGACACATGCGCAAAGAAACCTCCATATTTTTCGAATTACGACTATGTTTATATTGGAATATCATATAAGAAAATAAACATTCCGCGGTAAAATAGTCCTAATATTTGTTGTTGCTGGTGCAGTTGTTTTTTAATAGAAATGTAACTGAAACACACCGAGAAGTGTAATTGTCCAGTTATTTAATAAAAGATGTGTGTTTTATTGACGATTTCCTTTTTGTTTTGAAAGCCGTGTAAAGTATTCGCACCTTTTAAAGTGTACAATGCTATCGGCGTAAGGATTTTGAATGTTTACATTTGCACGGATATTTTGGGAAGGATTACAATCAGGTTTATTTTCAAAAGATTTCAAAGGTAAGTTCCATTTTTGTTGTGAACGTGATTGTTAACTTATACAGAACATATTTTGCACATTATTTGCTTATTCTTCTTGTAATTCTGATGGTATTTTGTGTATTTGATTAACCTTTTGACCTGATCATCGTGACTTCATTTTGTCAAACCTGTTGGTCAGTGATAGAATTGCATACAGGTTATTTGAAATGCCGACAACTTGCACATTAAGATTGAAAAACACTGTGTTTATCATTAATTTAGAAAACGGTATTATCGAAGGTATAATGGGTTTATTTTAATTGAAAGCTTGAATGTTTACGTTCTTTTTGTGTATTTGATTAACCTTTTGACCTGATCATCGTGACTTCATTTTGTCAAACCTGTTGGTCAGTGATAGAATTGCATACAGGTTATTTGAAATTCCGACAACTTGCACATTAAGATTGAAAAACACTGTGTTTATCATTAATTTAGAAAACTGTATTATCGAAGGTATAATGGGTTTATTTTAATTGAAAGCTTGAATGTTTACATTCTGATCTACCTGCACATGCGCAATGTAGTGTAAATAGAAATGACCCCCTTCTACAATTGTCCAAACTTTGTCTTTTTATATAACCTTAATAACTTGAAGACCTTTGATTTCTGTTTATTTTAATTCATCAAATCATTATTATGCGTTTGACTTTTTAAAAAAATTCAATTTAGAGTGATAATTCAAGAAGCGTTAGCCGACTCGTGCTTTCTTTGATTGATTAGTGCATATTTATGTACAGACATGCGCAGTAAAGTTGAGTAGTAGAACCTTCAGCTCAGATACACTGTGTTGCGAAAATATACGTTTTAAAAAATCACTGTATATTTTGAAACCAAAGCAATACATATGCTGTCAATTTAAAAAAAAATCAGTCACCTACCCACAGGAACATTATTATATAATAGACACTTTTTCCGCAGAGCTCGTTAACTTTCATAATTGATATATTTCCTTGTAAATAATACTGTTAATAAAAAGAATTCAATACCAAAACCTATTTTGCAATACATTGTACAAACAAAAAGCATTGAAATAATCATCAGCAATGTTTGTACAAATAAAAGTCAAATGCTAGCAACCTAACCCTACCAGTGCTATGCACTTTGATTTCTCATTTCATATTGCATAAATTTAAAAAGATAATTTCAAATTTTTTTTTAGCAAAAAAAGGGGGGGGGGGGGTTTACAATAAATTTTATTGTTTTTTTGGGGTTTTTTTGGGAGGGGTTGGTCAATGCGCAACTTCATAGTGTATTGCACAAAAGCTAAAAAAGGGGTAAATTTTTTTTTTTGGGGGGGGAAGGGGGCTATTCAGGGTTCAACATCTGCGGTCGTATCTAGCTGCGCCCCGCGGAGCATTTTATTAAATATTGCATTAATTTGTGATGATTTAATATGATCCAAGTTATTGCACTATGATGTATTTTTGCACAAGTTTTAATTAAGCTCTTTAAAAATATATTAATTGGTTGGTGCTCAATGCCAGGTTGCCAATGTTTGGTACATTATGGCGAGCTCTGTTATAAATCCTTAAGTTATTTGAAGATGAAAAGTTTGATGCTTTTGTTGTTTTCTTAGTGATTGATATGTGCAGTTATTAACAACTTGGGAATTTTGTTAAGAATGTTGAAATATGCCATTTATATGGTGTTTTTTCTTTACACATGTATTATATAAATACCGGTATATATACATTGTATGTAAAGAGATTTTTCTCATTTCTGTTTCTTTCATTGTGAAATTTATGACAAATTTTGGCATTTTTTTCCTAGGAATGTGAGTTTTATTTTTTCCAAATTAATATTAAGAAACAAAAAAGTTTAAGAAATCTTCTGTCAGTTACATTAAATATTAATTTTACATTAACAGGAATTTAGCTAGAATTTTTTAAGACCATAAGTCACTATTGCGTGATTGACTTTAATAATCATATCATTTGCAATATTTAGATAACAACATTCCAAGGATTATCTCAAGAAGCCCTTCAATCCTGTATAGAGTCATTAAAAGTAGCCAAGGAGGGGATAACTAAGAGGAAGGTTGGTATATAATGTAGAATTTTGGTTTCATGAACTAAAAGAGCCATATGGAATTAGTTTGAGCCATCGAGGTCCGGAAAAGGAAAAATTTTGGTTCCAAGTGTTGTATTTGTGTAACATTAATTTTAACCGGATTTTCCTAGGAAAATATCGGTTATTAATTTGGTGATGTACGGCGGGCGGCCAAACAGTGTCCGTGCAATAACTTATGAACTGTTCAACCAAAGCTTTTCAAATTTTAATATGTTGTTACTGATGACAAAATGGAGGTCAAGTTCGATATTGACGATTTTCACTTTCACCGTTCAGGAGTTATGGTTCTTGAAAGATTGAAAAATGGCTTTCCCAGTGGTGTCTGTGTGATAACTTATGAACTGTTCAACCAAAGCTTTTCAAATTTTAATATGTTGTTACTGATGACAAAATGGAGGTCAAGTTCGATATTGACGATTTTCACTTTCACCGTTCAAGAGTTATGGTTCTTGAAAGATTGAAAAATGGCTTTTCCAGTGGTGTCCGTGTGATAACTTATGAACTGTTCAACCAAAGCTTTCCAAATTTTAATATGTTGTTACTGATGACAAAATGGAGGTCAAGTTCGATATTGACGATTTTCACTTTCACCGTTCAGGAGTTATGGTTCTTGAAAGATTGAAAAATGGCTTTCCCAGTGGTGTCCGTGTGATAACTTATGAACTGTTCAACCAAAGCTTTTCAAATTTTAATATGTTGTTACTGATGACAAAATGGAGGTCAAGTTCGATATTGACGATTTCCACTTTCACCGTTCCGATATTGACGATTTTCACTTTCACCGTTCAGGAGTTATGGTTCTAAAAGATTGAAAAAAGGCAGTTCAAGTCGTCGTTTCCATGCAAAGGTCCACAAGATTCTTTGGATTCATATAAAATAAGGTTATAATCTCATTGGAGTATTTCTTTCATTATTGACTTCATGATTTCTGCCTACCAACCCCTGCTTAACAAATGTGTGTGTACTTATATACTCTCAAAAA
Organism: Mytilisepta virgata; assembly: GCA_028015205.1. NCBI lineage: Eukaryota > Metazoa > Mollusca > Bivalvia > Mytilida > Mytilidae > Mytilisepta > Mytilisepta virgata. Next base: position 76,627,643 of record CM051518.1, on the reverse strand, counting down.
TTCCAATATTTGTCACTTACTATAAATAGGAGGTCAAGATTGATATTTGTAAAGCATTGTTTGAAAACTATGCCAATTGACAATAGCAGTTTTGGAGAGAAAATTACATGATTTTCATTTGGCTTCCTATTTCGGTATTTTTGGTTGAGTACTTCTTGTTTAATATAAGTTTGGTTTTTTGGTCTTCCAAATGTTTCGGTTTTAATGCTGCTGATGAGAGGTAAGTCCTTGAAATGCATCGTATACAGCATAGTATAAATTAACTATATCTAATATAAGTATCTTTGGATTGTTATTTTGTTGTTGTTGGAACCCAGGATTAGGCCAAAAAAAAATTTTATTAGCTTCTCAGGCCCCGCCGCGTGTCCCTTAAACCTGCCGCATTCGTCGTTTTTTATCATACAAAAAATAAAATTAAAAATCGGTAGTTCCGCATCCCGCCCAGAAATTTTTCGCGTCTGTTTCCGTTACCGGTAATTTTTAGGATCGTGTTCTTAATCAGCGAAACGTTTTCATAAACACGCTTTTTCACGTGGTGTGGTGATTTAAATATACATTGTTTGTTAAACTTCCGTCAGCATGGCATCTTTAGTGTCATGCCAAGTCCTCTCTGGAGGAAAAATCGTTGAACCATGGACGATACATTGTAATTACATGACGGAGTGCACATTGGGGGAGTTGCTAGAATTGATTAAAACAACGATGAAGCAGCCTTTGGAAAAAAAAAGGGCCGCCCTGCCTCATTAAAAAATTTCAAAAATGGCCTGAGAAGCAACAAATTTTTTAAGTAAAAACAAGGAAAAAAAAAAAAACTCCTCCCTGCCTCATCATAAAATTTGAAAAGTGGCCTGAGAATCTAATGATTTTTTTTACATGACTTATGATACATTTTGATAAATCTATGAAGTGTTATTTAATAAATAATTCATGGGAGTTATTGAGTTGCATTAATTTACACATGGGCTGGGCCTTCATATTCGGATATTTTATACCGGACAAAAAATAACATAAAAGAGTACAAAACACAAACATGAATAATAAACATGTTTCACAGACTTACCGTGGCAACGGTCACGTCATTCAAGAATCAAGATGGCATGGCCTACGTAAATTTGTATAGCACATGTTGCAGTGTACAACATTATTGTTCTACACATCTATTGTGATTGTATCACATGAATTCTTTGTAAAGATAAACAATTTGTTTAAAAAAAGAAATTTTCTTGTAAAAGTTCACAGAGTTCTTGTTTATATAAAAGCCTCTGTATGCATGCGCTAAAAGTGGATATATTGGGTAATTTATCGTTTGTAGGACGTCATATTAGAATATATGTATATAGTAATAAATATTTTCCATTTAATTCAGTGGAAAGCAACCGTGGAGAATAGTTCTGTATTTCCACATAAAACATATATATCACTGCTGTGTGGGAGGTATAATTGCAGCAATACCTCAGCAGGAGATTTGTAAATTATTTTACATGTATGTTTATCTATTTACAAAAATTATAATGTGCTGTTTAAAGATACAGAAATTGAAACTTAAAATGTGACCCTGGAATTTTTTTTTTTCAGACAAAGATAGATGGACAGTTATTTTTAGTCAAACATTTACTGATACTAAGGGAGCAGATAGCACCTTTCCATGCTGATTTCACTATCAGAGAAACATCACTTGACTTCAGTAAATTTAAAGGTACACAAAAATTGCACTTTTTAAATTTTTCGCTTATTTTCAGTTTTTTTTTAATACTGCTTAATATATACCTTTTCAGCATTTTATTTTTCCAACTTATAGATTTCAAGCAGTAAACTGGATTAGGCAGTTAGTTCTGAGTTTTTGTATATTGATAAGTTTACCTAATTTTTAGTGTGGTATCCTATGTGTTATCATCATAGATTTTCAGTCTTTCACATCTTTTGTTATAGATAAAAAAAAAGAATTGAAAATATATTTTTGAAATTAAAGCTATAGGGGCTCATGAGACATGCAGAGTCAGTTTTGTGATAAGATAACTAAATGCAGAACAGCCTAAACTTTCCTTTTAATATGACATCTTGTTTTTAAGCATGGAGCTGCTTACTAAAGCCATACAAAAACAGTTAATATTTTTTCATACAAATTTGTTACGTTTTCAAAGACAAAGGCCCTCTTTTATTCTTTAATGTGTCATAATTTCCTGGTTTATGTTTATTTATAAAATAACTTTAATATATATATAATTTTGCATGTAAGCATATGTGATGAATCATGGGGGCTCATTCAAAAAAACTGACCCGCCCATCCCCGAGTAGTGGATAGGGGAAACGCTGTTGTTCGGGAGTTGTCAGGTCACAAAGTTAGGTTAGAAGAAAAAGTAGGCTGATGGTCACTACAAAAGGCTAAGTTATCAGTCTATACCGAACTCTCCACACATTTCTGGTAGCAATTAATGATCCATATGTTTATGGATTACTTTAATGTATTGTTGAAATGCATACAGTATTCTCCCAATGGACACAAAGAAAACAGCAATCAATATGTCTTTGATGAAATAAATTACAAAAGGAGCAAATTCTCTTTTTGTAGATATAGTTTACAGCAGAGGTCTGAAAATAGGATATCAAACAAACAATGATAATGTACAGGAAAATTTTGAACTGTCAAATGCCTAATGAACCAATCAGAAACAGTTCAAGGAAGTGAAATTTCAGTTTTATTCTAAAAATGTTAAAACAGGCCAAACAAATTTTCTAAATATATTGTTTTTCAAGTTTTCAGTTCCCTTTTGTAAACCCATCCAAATGACCCCCTAAAACACTTGTATATTCAGATTCTGTTATCTTGAAAATGTTTCTATAAATAAAGCACAATTGAATTTTATAATGGTTGCTTTATTCATTAAGTTAACTGCTGGAATTTTTGTTTAAATAACCATTAATTGTCCCATTGTTGTCCAATTTTAAATTTTTTTTAGTAGTCTAGACTTTGCACCAATATAACCATGACTAATAAAAATAGGTAATTAAACAGAGACATGTAAATTGGGTCCAAGTTTCATGGAATGGTTTTATTCTGGCAATCCCATCAGAAGGGTAGTTATTACATCTTGGCTTGATAAATCATTTTTAACTGTTTTTATATGGCATTATGCTAGTCTGCAGTTACAAATACCCATAATTCACCATTATAACATATATAATATTTCTGTTTATATTGAAATAAGAATATTCTAACATATCATAATATTTTGTTTTTGAAAAATAATTTCGTTTTGGATCACAGTTTGTGAATGACAGCTTCCATCCACTTCACCATGATTAAAAAACAGACTTGAGATGATAAATATTTATCTAAAAAGTTACATCAAAGATTGTTTTTTAATATCAACAGATCCTAGTTTGCACGGCATTCTGGGTATGTTGACTTTTTTTGTTGCTGTAATAGTTCTCTGCCCCTGAACCTAGCATGTCATGTTACTAACCCATGTTTCTAGGTGTTGGAATTTTAATTCTGCATGTTGTACATTGTATGTGAAAATAGAAAGTTCAGTGCATTTTAATTTTGTTTTGTGAATTAGTTGCATGTAAAAGAAACATTTATTGAAATTGTGTTTGTTAAATTATTGTTTGTTATTGTCCTGTGTTTTATATAAAATAATTTTTATGAATAGACTGAAAATTTCTGATTTTAATATTATTTGTATATTTATTCCCTATTTGTGGATATTGGAGTTGTCTCCCATATGCATGAGTTGTCTTTCCTGACAGAAGGTGTCTTGTATTAAACATAATGGGCAAAAAGTAATTTTAATTTTATAAAAATGTTGAATTCGGGAAGACCTTTATCAGACATTGAAAAATGTGAGAAATTATATCCAAGAACAAATCATTAATGTATGTGGAGGATATTGTTAGGAAGGAAAAATATTTTTCAGAAAAATGACATTTTGTCCATTGATATCTATGGAAGAGCAGATAACTCTGTAAATGGGTGACAACTTACGTGTATCAAAAATGGGAAATAAGGTAAAAAGGAATTCAGACATCCCATGCATTTCTTTTTGAAAGTACATTGCACCTTATTTTATTAAACTTTACTACAGGCACCTGGGGAATTGATTTGGATTTAGTGTGTTGAATCCTTCCTTTTTTCATCTGCATTTGCCCTTTTTATAGAGAGCTCTTGTCAGTTGACAAAATTTGGATACTGCTATGATATTGTGATATTTCGCTTATTTATAATCTATCATAAAATGATAAAAAAAAAGGGGGGAGAGAGGGATGTTGCAGAGTAAAAAAGGGAGGATGCAACACACTAAATCCATTCCCCGTGTGTCTGTGATTTTTTTCCCCAAAATCCAGATTAAAACCATTTATGTTCTCATTTATGGTATTAAAGGTAATCAGCAGAGGTTACAACTCTAAAATCCTGTCATCAGTTTACCCACAACTTATTTCATATGTATGGAAGCATTTTAAATTTTCATTGAATTTCTGGGTTTTTTTGTTTGTTTTAATTTATTTTTTTTTTGGGGTGGGGGGTGTTAAATACATGTGATTAAAATTGATACCTCATACATTATTTAAGAAATAATTTATTTCTGTCATATTTTATTGTTATTTACATATGGGTAGGCATTATATTCATGAATATTTAACCCCGAGCGATAGCGAGGCATTATATTCATGAATATTTAACCCCGAGCGATAGCGAGGGGTTAAATCTCATGAATATAATGCCTACCCATATGTAAATAACAATAAAATATGACAGAAATAAATTATTTCGATTCTAATAGGACATTACGGTAATTTTTATACTGGTAAATACGGTATAGATGTGTGATTATCAAGTGGCTGTTCCAACTTCCCAGAATCCAACGACTCAATGATGTATTGATTAACAGAGTTCTGGGGTCTATAGTAATTAATAATTTTGTAGTAACTGCCCTCATGTTCAACTTTAAGTCCAATTTTCAACGGCGTATTCCCTACAGCGGCCATTGCAGACGACAATTCTAATGTGCTTTTACGTGGGGGTATGCTGGAACAGCCACAACAATGTTGTGGAAAAGGTCACGGACATTGAAAATATCACATTTTAATATTACACATTTATGTTTTTAGCTTTAAGATTATAAGATTAGGCTTTTATTCGACGCTAACGCTTAAATTTTCATAAGAATATTGCTCAAATGAAAGTTATGTAGGAAATGTTGAATGGCATCATTGCGCAAGTGCTAACTATATTTTATTGTTGTTTACGTATAGTTTTATTTATATAGCGAATGCAGGGCGTCATATTAGAATATGAAAGATTTGATACGACTTATGATTTAAATAAGTAATATGTTTTATTTATACAGATGCTGCTTATGGACTAATACACAGCAAATCTAAACTTTTCCAGTTTAATAGCAATAATGCTGTTTTACAGTTTATTTTGGAGGTGAGGAATACAAATTAATCAAAAAATGAAAAAAACTAATAATCTTAGATTTAAGCAAATTATAAAACCCTGTGCTTTGTCTTCCTACTTTTCATCATATATTTATGTAGGAGAAAGACAAAAATTGTTAGATACCAATAGGAGATATTTTGGCACCACAGGGGATAAAAAACATTTAGGTGAAATAAATACTGAATCCTCAGATTTTATTATTTACTTCCATTATGAAAGTTAAAAGTTTGAATGCCAATTTAATCCAATCTAATTAAAATTAGATCTACTAATTGATCCTTTCATTCACTGCACGTAGAGACTGAAAGGAGCAATTAGTAGGTTTAATTCTTATTAGATTGAATTTATTCAAAATCTACATAATCTTTATAAAGAAAACTACAAATGTAAATTTCTTGCATATCTAAATGATTTTATATTTTGTCACTTGGTTGGATGATATCTTTGAATTCAATATTTAATAGATCCTTTGAAATTGGTCACTGATATTAAATATTTGATGCTGATATAACAAGTTCTTTTATAAAATAAAAAAAGGGATGGAATGACCTTGTATTTCATGCTTTAAATTTTTTGTTTCTTAATTTGCAAAAAGGGAATAATTAAGGTGAGTTACCTGTTAATGTTTCTGGTGCAATTCTTCTTGGTATATTTCTGGGATTTTTTGCCTTCCAAACTTTCCCAATCTAGATCACATTCACTGAGTGTAAACAAAAATATAGCTTGCATGATCTTTTGTCAGCATTAAAGATAGTGGGATTATACATACCTTGTTAAGAATTGATTCACCTACAATGTAGTGAAGACTTGTTTGTAATTTCATTGGGATGTAAAAGCAATAACTGTTCCAATGTGTTGGATGATTGTCTTTGAGTTTATGTTGGATTATGAGAAATAGATTGTTTTAGTCACATGATTGCATTTACTCCAATCAGTAGAAGGGTAATGGTACACCAAGATAAACCTTATCTTGGTATTTTTCCTCATTATGTGATACACACCATATACATGTACAAAAATTTCAATTATCGTAAATATGTTTCCACCTAGAAAATATTAAACAATAGTTTATATGCAAGATATGACAGTGATTGAATAAAAAACAAATAAAAACAGACTTGAAAAGACAGGAAAATTTGAAGAACTAAACTGTTGAATAGAAAACTATGAAAACATATGAGGAACTCATAGAGGGATGATAAAAAAAGGGAGCACTTCATATGTGTTTATTCGATTCATTCCAGTAACGCAAGAAGTACATGACTGTATAGATGAATAAGGTTACCTTGCTGAATATTCATGAGCACCTGTAATACCTGTTTAAAGTTTAAAGTGTCAACATTTTTGTTGAGTATATGAAATGCACGTAGTAGGAGTTTCCAATTCATTATCATTAGGATAAAAAAATCTGTATGTCACTTCTGCCAATATTCTGGAAAATACAGAATACATGGTGATATTTATAGAATTCATGATGATCACAAAATTCTGAACAGTATTAAAAGGTGAGAAAAAGGGGAAGTCACCTGGACATGTCAACAAATGAAAGAGTGCTCATTGTAAACTTGTGAAAAAATGTTGACAGTTATACACAACCCCTAAACTTGTTGCTAGAGATGACTAGAATTATGTTTTTTTTCTGTATTATTGCAGTAATCTCTAAAATTCAGAATTTACATTGAATCAATCATACTATGATGTATTTGTAGGGTACACCGCAAGTAACTGAACACTTTGTAGACTCCAAACGAGATGTGGACCAGGAGTTAAAGAAAACTTGTGAGGAGTATATACATCATGTAACAGAATTATTCATTTCACCACTACAGATGTTCTTATCAAGGGTACGTTTGATTTTATTAAATGTATATACCCGGTAATGGCAATTTTGTGCATTTTCTGTATTTCTAATGGCCATTGCCAAGACCAGGAAAAAAAGGTATTAATAAATTCTGATGCTGTTACCATTGTCACTTTCATATATCAGTTATCCAGGTGTTCAGACTATGAACATTTTTGGAATTAAAAATAAATGAAACTGTTTTCTTTTTCTTTTCTTTTTTTGTGTGGAAGTTATTTGATTAAAGTTGACTTCAACTCATTTTAACTTTATTCATTTGAAAACTGGATTGGCTAAGTGTACACATCAAAGAAATACCTAATTTACTGTTCCATTTTAAGATTTTTCTTTATAATTGAAAATGTTATTAACATGAATGTAATGAAATATATAAAGGTGAAGGACACAATGTAGGCATGAATGATGCAGCATCAAACATATTGTTGCTGTCATCAGTTATCATGCAACAAGTTATACAGTAAAATTAATTTGCTGTTGTATGGTTTAACATATAATTTATTGGATATTACAATATAGTCTAGGGATTAGTTAGAAATTTCACTATAAAATGAGATGTTGTTCGTGATATACATTGTTTTCAAGATTTGTGTTTTCAAGAGGTTGAATTTCAGTTGCAGTTTTGATCTGCTGTAGCAGGTCTGAATAATGAGCAACATTAGTCAGTTATGCCCCTTGACTAAGTGTTACCTAGGTTAGACAATAATTACTATGACAAAAATAAATAGTACAAAGGGAGATAATTTCAGTAATCCCCCCTTGTAAAGTTGGTTAAGGTCAAATTAATGTTTTTCACTGATTTTTTTACAGGCTAATGTTGTTATCAGTATGCAGAATGAAGAGAACATCAGGAGTGTCTCACTTAGTACACAGCCGTTTGCTACACCAGAAAAAATCCATGATATTGCTTCCGAAACTTACAAAAATATAAAAACCCAGCTGGTTTCTGTACACAGGAGTATGGCACTTTACCTCGCTAATAGAGACACAGAGGTTATACTCTTTAAACCAGTCAAGGTTAGTCCAATATTGAGTAATCCATAATAAAGTTAATGAAGTAAAACACAAAATTTGGATGATTTGAAGGTTTATTTTCTCGTTAAATTGGAAATATGATTTGCACAATTTTTCATAATTTACTATAAAGATAAAATACCAGTTGTCAGATAACTGAATATTTTTAAGTAACGGTTGATTAAATAAAAAAAACAAAGCAAGTGCAGATGTTACAAGATCCTATCTGTCAGTGATATTTTGGATATTTGTTTCATCTGATCACGATATTGAAACTGTAACATTCACACCTACTTATATTTCTTGTGTTCTTTTGATAAATTTAAATATTCTCATTGTTCTGATTTATTTTTTAAAAAAATCTAGGAATATGATTTGATGTTTAATTCTTCGACTAGTTAATTTTATACGAAAATAGCTGAAAAATCTGCACTCATCTAATTTTCAATCTCTTTCATAGCCAATATTTTTTGGAACAGATTCTTAGCCATAATTGTGTGTATCTAAATGGAGTACACACACATCAAACAGGAACATTTTAGTCTAATAACATTCCCCTAATGTGAAATAACTTGGCATAACGTAAAAAAATTGTTATGAATTAGAGAGATAAATGGGCATGATATTCCAACAATTGTTATTTGTACATTTTGACTATGAAAATGTATGGATATAGGGTAAGCATCAATGAGAGACTATCCTGTGGAATTGGACAAGAGAAGAAATTATTACAGCTTAGGGTCATCATATGGCCTTCAACAAGGTCAACCGTCCTTACCACAAGACAAGCTTTAAATGACATTAGAAACAATGATATCAAAAATAACAACAAATCTCAAAACACAATATTCCATACAATAAACAAATAATAATATAGATAAATGAGGCCACTGAAAATACAGGGTCCTGGCTAGGGATTGGCACTTACAGAATGTGGTGGAGATAAACGTTATATTACACATAAACAACAAAATGGATAACAGGAAAGGTCAACAATCAATGCCCAACAAATAGATCCCCTGATACCCAACAGACAGAACCTCAGACAAAAAATGACATAAAAGAGCACAAAACACAAATGAAAACACAACAGAGAGTCGGGATAGTCTGACTTGGTATAGACACTGTACAGAGGTTTTGTTAAACCAGTACCCAACCTCCCCATTATGTATTTTGACATCCAGATTCCATTTTACCCATTTTAACTTTTGGTCAAGGAGAAATTTTTGACTATTTATCTTCATAGTGAAAGCAGCTATTCAATAAGATTACTGGAATTTTGTAATACATGTATCAGGAAAAAATAAAGTGCAAAGTATTGTTTTGGAACCAGAAAGTCATTTCAACATATCAGGAAATTTGAGATAATGAGAGTTGAATACGTATATTTTGCATTCTGATTTGTAGGTTAATATACAGAATAGTTTCCAGCAGTTGTATAAAATATTAGATGAACACTATACGGAGGAAGATCAGCAGATTATAGCAGCCCCAAGCATTGAACAGGTGAGGGATATATTTAGATTCTTGTAGATTTATTAATTTCCTTTGGGTATCAGTTTTTGGCTGTATTGAATGTATTGCAAATTGGCTTATAGTACGGTGAATGTTGGACGGACAATTGGGTGGGTATTTGCAGTTTTAGAAAAAATATTGCTACCTATTTTGTGTAATAAACTCATCCTACAGCTTTGAACCCAGATCTTTCAAACTTTGCAGAATGTTTGTGGACATATTGAGGATGTGCATGAAGCAGATTTGAAGATTTTATTACAAATTTCACATGCTGTGAATTTTATTCACTTTTTGCAACAGTTGTGTAGAGGATATCAATTTTGTGTAACCAACTCCCCTCTACAGCTTTTAACCCAGATCTTTGAATTATTGCAGGGTGTTTAGTGAAGGAGTATGATGTCATGTGAAGAAATTTTCCCAGATTTTCTGTGTTGTGGAACTTACGACATTTTTTATGACAACTGTGTATGGAGGGTGCAAATTTTGTGTGATTAAGTCCTCCCAGATCTTTGAAACTTTGCAGAATGTTTATTGACATATTGAAAATTTGCATGAAGGAATGTGAGGACATTTGAAGAAAAATTGCACATTTTTCATGTTGCACTTTTTTCACTAAAATTCCATCCCTCTCTTCCCCCCCCCCCCCCCCCCCCCCCCCCCCCCCCCACTGAATTTTTATTATACATAGTTTTTTCTTGCATGTCATATTGATTTTCTTACTTGTAATCATAAACCTACCTGTAGTATGGGTTGGGTATTTCAAGTAATCCTTTACATTAAAAACAACCTTGACTATCGAGTCTTTGACCCATTTTATAAATCTTTGATCTTAATTAAAATATTTATTTCTGTATTTGTAGATTAATCTTCTTTTGTCAACATCATCAAAGTGAAACTATAGCAAAGATGTGGAAAAAATGCTGAGGGATACAAGGAATTATTATTGAGGGATTTTTATATATCTGTGATAAATTAATAATTTTATAAGTAACATTGTAATTGGTTATTATCATTATTTATATAATGCTTGTTCTAATTATAGCTGGAGTTGTTTCACTGTACCACTTTCCCATATATGTGAAAAAGGGATGATAAATATGCATTTGGTTTTATCTCATAAAAGGGAGATAATCCATGAAATAATTCAGATCAGTTTTCATATGCTTGTCAAGATGTAAAATATATTATTTATTTATATGGAAGTATTTGATGTCGTAGATATTTAGGACATTGAAAACTAAAGCCATCTAAAATAAATTGATTTTTTAAAAAATGGTGATGTAGATGGGGATTTTATTTCTTCAGTTTAAATGTATTTCCAGCCGAAAGAGGCAAGGGATTATCAGTTTATGTATTTATTTTGGTGACATACAAATGCTCTTTGAAACCATTCACTCTTATGAAGTTTGGCATTTGCAAAAGGCTTGTACATTTAAACATTTATGATAAAAAAATGTGTATAAAATATGTACATGTATAAACATAAAAAAACAACAAATATTCACTGTCAAACTTACTTTCGTTTTGACCATTACAAAATGATTGAAGATTGAATCTATGTTGGCAGAAACACTAGTATGTCAAAAGAAATTTTTTTTTCGTCTTTTTTTTTTGTGGTAGGTCCAATATAAGCATAATAGTGTGTTTAACTGATCACCTGTTGACATGTTGCAGTCGTGTGATGCTGCGCTTAGCAAAGGCAATATTTTTAAGTGGGATGGCAATGTCTGGGAACTAGATAATTAAGTTTATTTGGCTTAAATGACAGAAGACATACAGTGTGTTTGAGATATATTTTGTTGGCAACAAGTATACTATGAGAATGGTGTGAAATGTACAAATTCAGCAGAACAAACTACAGTAAAACTTTGATGGCTTGAACTCCAAGGGACCTTCTAAATCTGTTCGAGTTTGAGTGACTGAATTTTGTTCAAGTATGGAAAATGTCTAATGCCATACCGTGTAACAGTTTGTACCACTGATTACTACCATGAAATGCTTAGAATTCAAATTAGACCGCTTAATCACTATATATCTAACAATAATTACATCGAACTATAAACATTTATCGGTCAGACTAATCTATTTTTATCACATTCTGTAAGAATTAAGTAACATGATCGTCCATTTAATCATTGAGGTCGAGTTTTCAATACACAATTCTATCATTGTTGGGACCAAAGCTTTTGTTCGACTTTTCGAGAAACCTTGTTTTTTTAACATGAAAATAAAGGGGAAATTGACAGGACTTTTATAATGTTTCAAGCCTTTGTTGGTTTTCGAGTATTCCCAGTTTGAGGTATCAAAGTTCGACTGTATACAGGTATCTTATAACATTGAATTAAAATTTTATAGTGTATATTGTGGATTCATTTATTTTCTTAGAAAAATGTATATATTTTGCACAGGCGTTTATATAAATTTTATACAAAAAATAGCCCTGTACACTACACCACAGTTATACAAGATATTCACCTACAAGAGCAAATGTGAGATAAAATAATAGGTCATGTAGAGTTCCTTGAAAATTGATTTAAAAATGATGTTTGCCGGGCCTATATCATTGGCGGAATTGTTACAGCAACTCTACTTTTTCCTTTCATTGTTCATGTTCAATTACTGGATTGTGTAATCTACAAAAAGTGCTAGACAGTATACTGTAAATTTAGAAATAAAATCAATATTTTTATTCTAATACAAAATATTTGATAAGATGAACACAATAGTTTAATCTTGCATCTTAATTTGACTAGTAACTTTCAAATTAAAATCACACAAGTTATTGTTGTTGTGTTGTCAGTTTCTAAAGATTTACAATAATAATAATTGCATGCATTAATTTCCAAATTTATATTATTACATTTTAAATCACTGTAGTTAATTATTAATTGTTTTGTTTGTCAGAATAAGTTTTTGATGTTCAAAGATATTTTTTATTAAGTTTTTAAATAAATAGTGTCAAATTGGATCACCACACTAGGTTTTTCCATTGGTTATTCTGTATTACTTATATACAGGACAAAATTGGCTTGCTTTTATTAAAGTTAGCCTTTATATAATTTATTAATTTTTTGAAATGTAACTATAGGTCTATAAAGTTATATTTAATTAAAATTTGACAAATTTCACATATTATGCCATATTTATTTTGTTAGTGCTATTTTTTTAAATTCTGAATATCTTTCAATTATTTTCAAGTTTGACACAATGAATTAGACCAGATCAACTATTAAAGTATGTGAATTACAAAAGAGAAGAAGTAATTCTTATTTTTTCTCAGTATCCTACCCTTTGACGGGCAATTTAATCTGTATGACTCATTTTATCTTCATTAAAGGTATGACAATCTCTTTTTCAAAGATGTTTATTTTCCATTTTAAATACATTGTAGAGTGTCTTTTATGGTTAAACCTGTAAAGTTGACCAAAAATTGAATCTTAAGAAGGTAACTAATGAAAGTCTTTTTTTTTCTTTCCACCTCTTTAACTTGTCTAAATTTTTCAGATATAAAAGTAAAATTCATAATTGTGTTCCAGTAGTAGTAACATTTGGCCAGAATTGTGAAAATACAATTATTCAAAAACACATTAAATCATGTTCTTATTATGTTTTTAGCTCACCTGGCTATGCCAGGGTGAGCTTTTGCCATCACTTTGCGTCCGGCGTCCGTCGTCCGTCGTCCGTCCGTCGTCCGTAAACTTTTCATTCAAAGATCTTCTCCTCTGAAACCACTGGGTCAATCCAAACCAAACTTGGTCACAATAGTCCTTGGGTGGCCCCCTTTCAAAATTGTGTCGCTCATGTTCATACCTCATCCAAGATGGCCGCCAGCGGGGATCATAATTTAACATTGGACCCTATGGGATAAAACATTCAAAGATCTTCTCCTCTGAAAGTACTAGGCCAATTGGAACCAAACTTAATCACATGAGTCCTTGGGTGGTACCCTTCAAAAGTGGTGTTGCTCACATCCGTATCCTATCCAAGATGGCCGCCAGCGGGGCCACACGCGTTTCAAATTCTTTTGTCTTTACATTGCAACTCTTATACAAAGAAAGATAACTCTAACTCAAAATTTGGCATTAGTGAAATAAAAATTTCTAATGTCTGATGGAATATCTACAAGTGATCACAAGTCAAATTTATAACAAACTTATATACAATTAGTAACCGTGGTCCTAAGATGACTCTAAGTTTACCAGGATGCAATTACCTCATTTAAGATGGTCATCAGTGAGGAAAGTAGTTTACATTGAATCCTATGGGATATATGCCATTCGAATAACGTTATGCTATCAGATGTGGGCCATGTCCCAGGTGAGCGATACAGGCTCTTGAGAGCCTCTTGTTTTCCTTATTTTGCTAAGATATCGTGAGTATGCAAGATTCAATTGAGTGAAAGGTTTACAAATTAAAACATTGATTATTGTCGTGCAATAGTTTAATAAAGGGACATTTCTATAATAAGATCTTTGTTTTATTTATTGAATACAATACAAACTTCCAAAAATTGTTTAATATATACTGTAAATTCAGAAATTATTGCGTGCAATTATTGCAATTTTGTCATTTTAGACCAAAATGCGATTTTGATTTTTGAGAAAAACCCCACTTCATATAAAAAAATTTCCAAAATGCGAGTTTAAATTATTGCGATAACAACCCTGTCGCATTTTTTGCAATAATTTCTGAATATACAGTATATATAAAAAAAATAATGAATGTAGGTTATTGTGATAAATGTTTACTATACTTTATTACAAGAGGATTATCATAAATCAATTTAACATAACTGGCTTCTGTCAAGACTTAGATGTAAAACTGAAGTGTAGATCATGGAGATTCAACTGTCATTTATTGAAATATCATTATGAGAAATAGATGAAAATAACAAAACCTTTACCAAGTCACTCAAACATGAAAAAGGGTTAAAGTTGCCCATTTCTTGTAGAAATAAAATTTACATCATAAGAGAAATGTATTTAGTGAATTTATCATTGATATGTATACATGTAGATTATTAGCCATGAGTCATAATATATAGCCTTATTTGGCGAACGAGTCAAAAAGGTTTAAAATTGTGACGAGCAGCTGATATTTTACAAAAACCCGATATTATGTTTATTGTATTCTTATTGGAACAAATCTTTGCAGCAATGGTCCTTAGTTGGTCCTCTTGCACAAGTATATCCGATGACCCTGTCCACTATCCAAGATGGCTGAAAGAGTAGAACTTAGTTTAACATAGGACCTTATGGGAAAGTTCACTGAATGATCTTCTTGTTTGAAACCAGTGGGCCAAATGTTCCAGGCTGCCAGTCCAAGTGAGCAATACAGGTACCTTGGAGCCTCTAGTTTTATTATGCAGATGCAGTTCAACTTGCTCTTGTTGCTGCAAAATTTTATAAAAAATCTTACATACAGCCCAATTAGGTACCTCCTACCTTAAATTTACATAAATGTGTTTTGTAGTTTTACTACATATATTATCTACAACCACATGTTTCTGTAGTTTGACCTAAGGGCAAAACATAATCCAACGAACAGATGTAACAAGTAAAACTGTAATCTGACATCATAATGTAAGATATTTGTAATGATGAAATATTGTTAATTCCTTGGATATGAATCTCACTTCATGGATGGATGGATGAATTTATGTTTAAAGACCATTGGCAACCATTAGGTGCATATCAGTACGAGAACATGTTGATATGGTATGAATATGATCCCTGCTTTGTACTTGACCGACACGATGAGTCGGATTTTTAAAGTGCTAGATCACGATGTTACTGTCCACATGAAGACATATCAACCCACCAGAACACATTATACTGATTCCGAGAGGACCAGTCCTTCACTGTTACTCCTAGACGCTGCGTGCTTGGTAGAGGAACAGCAAATATGAATTTAAATTTCTTTGGTTTGACCAAGCAGTGGATCGAACCTTGGACCTTCTACATTCTAGGCAAGCACGCTACCACAGAGATTGTTGAATCTCACTTAAAAAAATTATCAGTATTACTCATTGTGAAATGTTGGTCAAAGTGCCCCAAATGTTATTTAACTGTTCTAGTTGTAAAAATGATCCACTGTCAATTGGTTGAGAAGAAGAACTTGGAGAAGATTCAAACAAGAGGGATATACATCCTAGACATCCAAAATTTCAACTTATTCAGAAATAAATTTAATGAAAATATCATGCTAGTAACAAAATAAATGTCACAGTAATAGCAATGGAATTGATTACATCCTTAGCAACTTTAGGTCATGTTTGGACAAACTTTTACAAACTATTGCATGCAATTAGAGCATATTTATATGCATCTGAATATTGAAAAAATAAATTCTGTGTCCCCAAATTAAGCCATATTTTCAAAAATAGGAAATTTGCTTTATTATATAACCAGATATGCACAATCGTAATATCATTTAATCTAATAAACTATACTACATCACTGATCAATAAATCTGGCTAACTTAATTCTGTAGAGTACATATAAACTTAAAAGGTGAGTACATGCAAATTATAATATAAAATATAAAAACATAACTCTTAACATTCAATTAAAATTTTAACGTTAAATTTACTAAATTACAAACTTAAACAATGGTTGATGCTCTGTTGGTGCTACGAAAGTAACACCTATGTTTCAACATGAATTTTTCAGGCGAGACAAAAATAACCATTATCTTGTCATGTCAGGTCACAGTTTGGTCAAATAACATGAATATAGGTAAAATAAGTTGCATTCCCTGAAATACATATTTTTATCAACATTCAACTCTACATTTATTCAAATCTATTCAAATAAAAATTTACATATACATTTTTATGTCTATTAAATACATGTATATTTTCTATATCATTACTTACATTGTATATTGATCAAGTTCTTATATAAGTCTGTAAACTTAAATCATACATTATTCATTTTAACCTTTTCACTATTTACGTTATAAGATCCCAGTATCAGTCACTGATAAAAATCTTTCACAGATCACATAAATAACAAGTCAAAGTATTTTGTGAGGAGGTGAATACGAAATTACTTTTGTTTCATGTTCTTAACATTTAACCATAAAAAGAGCCTTTATACACAGCAAGGAGCCGTAAATCGTGATATTTTGAATTTGGGATAATTTGGTGGGTTATACATGTATCTTAAATTTTTGTGTTAAAATTTAACACTTTGAGTCTGTGAACTGTGTTCAATCTTGTCACTCTCAAAAAAAATATATTAAAAAATAAATAAAAAAAAAAAATTGTTATGAAGATAAGCTTTGATAAATTGTTTGATTGGCCTGTTTAATATTATTTATTTTGTACAATATGCCCCACGTAAGCATCCCCTTATCAGTATTATACACATGGAGTTACTAGCCATCCTATTACACAAGTGTCAACCACAATAAACAATCAATAAATTATTGAATGAAGTACAGATGATCATTGGGGCTACTGATTTAAAATATTTAGTATATTGTCTCAAAATTTTCAAAGATGGCGGCGAAAATTTAACGGTTGCAGTCACATTATAAGGGTGGCACAGAAAAAATGGAGCATGGTGGAGCTCAATCCTTAAACCCAACATGGTGGTCCCTAAAGAACTAACAAAAGAGCATGATTCAACATCTGAAATCCCTGCCATCACCTAGAATAGACCATGTGTTATGTCCTACGTTACTGCTAACTAAGCTAAGGCAGTGTTAAACAGGCTCAGCTAAAGGAGGGTGTTTATAAACCTGATTCTTTAACTTCAATCATAAACATATAAAATATCAAAACTGAAATAATACTGGTATAATATATCAACTAGAGGATCCCAGGAGCCTATATCGCTCACCTGGAATATGTCCATCTTGACTGGCAGCCTGTCAAGTTCCAACTGGCTCACTGGTTTCAAACAAGAAGATCTTTCAGTGATTTTTCCACTTAGGTCCTATGTTAAACACTGTTCGGCTCTGGTGGTCATCTTGGATGACGCGCCGGGTAATCGGATATAATTCTGAAAGAGGACCATTTCTGCCAACTTTTGTTCCAATTGGCCCCATGGTTTCAGAGGAGAAGATATTTAAAGGAAAGATGACAAGGAATGACGGACCCCAAGTGATGGCAATAGTTCACATGGCCCTTTGGGCCAGGTGAGCTAAAAAGGTGGTCCAGGCTACACAAAAATTAAATACAAAACTTTATCTGATGTCATGAATAAATGTCTCGTTAATACTTCAACAAACAATACTAAGTAATACAATGCAAATGATGAAATTCATCAGAACTTACTTCCTCAAGAAAATATCTATAATAATATACAAATCTTTTCATTCATTGTACCTACTCACAGAACATTAACATCTACACATTAGTTATGATTTGTTCTCTAGTAGTAACTAAAATTATACATCAGAAAACAGTGCTAAATAAAACAGGCATTCTGAGAGTATTGCTGAGCAATACAATGTCCCCTACAGGCTCGAGCTGTGAGAAAACACCATTATTTAGATAATAATTCCTATTTCCAAGGGCATTAACTTTCACAATAATTACCTGATCAGCGTTAAACTCAAATATGATCAGTAGCACATCATTATAAGCTCACATACAAAAAATAAGATCAGTTGATAAAAGGGTTTGCGAAATAAGTCCGGAAAACTAGTGTGACAGACTGATGGACAGATGGAGTGCAAACCTATAGTCCCCTTTGGCTCTCCCAATAGGGGATTAAAAAAATCTACAATCCCAGGGACTGTTTTGTAAAGACCACAAGAGCAGAAACTGAGAAGCTACAATCCATGATTTCGAATGACTGCACACAGTTGTACCATACAACTGATAATGAAGAACATTCACATCATCTAATTTTCACTTGTGAATATATTAAAATAAAACTTGTGTGGACACTGATTTGTTTAAATATAAATATGGTATATATAAAACATTTATACTACACAATTTTCTTAATAGCAAAATTTCAGATACAACAGACCTGAATTTTGCAACTGGGAAAATAGAGCAGAAATGATACTTTCAATTGGTGGTTGTTTACTATAAATGATAAAGGATCCATAATGCATAAAAATTGTAGGCTAAAATGCTGATACAGAGGCTTCTCTCACACTCGCCAAGTTGGAAGGGTTTAATGTAAGTTAATAAACTCTGTTTCCTAATTCCCACGAATAAATAATTTTAATCTAAAAATACTTGTTTTAATCATCACAAACTTCTTCAAATTTTAATGAAATAACAAAAAGCAGTTGATGGTTTACCTTCAGTGAGCAGATAAATCACAGTCTCTTTAACATAAAAACATAAACTATATCCTTCAAATATGTTGCATATTCTTTAAAATGATAATTTCATAATAATTCAAAGATGGACATATAATATAAAATTGATTACATGTATATACGTAATATCATATTATCAATAACAACACATAGTAACTTGGATTAACTAAACTTCATAGCCATTATAATTTACTAGTGAAGTATTTCTTGGGACTTCTATCCTTTTCAAACTTCTTTTTTCCACCATGATGCTGAAAGAGAAGATAACAATCAACCAATTATAAGGTGACCCACTTTCAACATAATTTTCCGTATCTCCCTAATGCAAAGCTCTGTCTTTACGGGAGATTTTTTTTTTCTTTGGGTTAATTTTTAAATTTAAATCCGCTCTTTAAAATTTTAGTGATATTTTTGAACTTCTATAACTTTGGCTTTGAGCACAACAAATGTGTCATGATTTGACAACACTTGCACATCTTGTGTATCAAAATTGGTATCACAAAATATCAAACATTTATTATTGTCTGAATGACTTTTTGATTGTAATATGAAGTATAAAATGGTTAAACAAAATATTAAAAGGGTACTGCTGAATATTTATTCTTCAGCTGTCATTTTAATAATTGTAATATTTCTATTTTATGAATTACACCATATACATATTACATGTATTTATGACATCTGCATCTTACAAATTTTTACAAATTACACAAGTATGTCATTATATAAGATTTCTCATCTTTTATTTTTAATCTAGATTTTAAAATTTTATCATGTTGATTATACCGTGATCTTACCTGGAAAATCTACAGATTTATTGCTAACAGAACCATCAATGAAGTCAATCATCTTCTCGGTAAACTTAAAATATCCATCTGCATTGTAACTATAAATAGTAATAGATACATTAATTTTAAACTTGAAACATTATTTCTTCCCTTAAATGAATAGAATAGACAGTCAGGGGATCTACATATTTAAGTCAGAATGTTTCTTACTCTTAACAGTCAGAAAAAAAATCCGGGAAGAGTTATCTCTCTTTAGTTAATGGTATATTATTCTGACTTGTACAAGTAAGTTTGTTCAAGTTAAGATTTTTCTTCTTGATCCAATTCAAGACATTTTTTTACTAAGAGTAACTTCCCTTCTCGTTGTTCTTAACTTACTTGTTACAGTCAGAAAATGATGTGCGCATAAACTTGCTAAATAAAAAAAAACTAAAGGAGCCGGGTAATAATAAAATACATCTTTTCTTCTTTGGAAAGTTCCGATTTTTTTTTTCATTTCTTATTGTTCATTTTCGAAAACTGCCTTTAGCTTTTCCGATTGTAATTATATAAAATTTCAGGAATAACATTGTAAAATACAGGTCAAAAAGTGTAATTTATGATTTAAAGATCCCGTGTTATGTATCATTCGCTGATCCATTTGGGAGTTCATTGAAACAATTCGGTCACCTTTTAACATATTAAACAGAGGAAATCCTACCATAAATGATGATAACAGATTTACCATAAAAATGAATGTTTTGTTATATTCTGCTGTGAATATTAATATAATTTTAAAGGATTGTGTGATAAAAATAGCATTCTCTAACCAAAAATCCTTCTTAAAATCCTACTTTCATACCCCAACGTTAACTGACAAGAAACAGCGGGTATATGAATTGGTCACGGAGGAGATACATTTTGCGAAAAAGGTAAGATGAAAAATTTCTGCAGAAGGACCACAGTAATCTTCATAAAAGGGAAGCTCCGAACAGTATTTAAATACGATAGCTTCATATTCATAGCTGAGCACTATTATGCTTGGCTCAATAAAGCATAGTAATATATAATATCTAGACCGTTTAATCTACAGAAAAATAGGTTATATAAATTATGTTTAAATTCTACTCAATTAAAAGATGAAAAATATTTCATGACTTCTTTTTTACCACTGTAGTGATGACAAAATCTGTGAAGGAAAGGGGTAATTAGCTGACATAAAAAAAAGCACTCAACTAAAGTTCATTTACAAGAAATAAAATCCCTATATAAAACTGATTAACAATATCTGGACAGAGTCGACAAATTTCCCAGTTTTGTATATAGAGTGATCTTTGACGCTAGTAAATTGAGAAACAGGGTCATATGACGTCAGAGGAATCTCTGACTAGTATATTTTATGAAGGATAACTTTACATGAGAATATGAGAAAGTAACAAACTGACATCGCTGCAAAATTGAGAGACTAGCCCCGGTTTTTTGGTGGGATCCATGTTTTTCATATGTTTTTAGGTTTTAAGTGTAGTGTTTGTAGTGTTTTGGTCTTGTCTTCGGTGTTCTTCGGAGTTTGTCAGTTGTTTTCGATTTTCCCCTCCTTCGAATATCCCTTTGGTATTTCTTGACTTTACTTTCAATCTGATTTAAACGAAAATAAATGAAACCGAATTGAAAAAATCAGTACGAACAAACTGACTTAATCCATTAAGAATCTACAAGTGTGTGACTTTCAGCTGGGTATTTTCGAATCTGATTTAAATAGATAAGAAATGAAACTGACTTGAGATGAGTAACTGGGCATGGGACCCAACAAACTGACTTCATGAAATAAGAATCTTCATTTGTTTTACTGCGAGACGGATATATATTCGAATCTGACTAATACAAACCAGAAATGCAACTGACTTGATCAAATAATAATCTACATTCTGAATGTGAGCTGAATAGTTCCGAATCTGACTTCAATAAATAAAAAATGAAACTGGCCTTAGACAATCAGTGGCCTCAATTTAACTGAAACAGTAACAAACTTACTTCATTAAATCAGAATGTCTTCCTGTCTGATTTCAACAAAAAAAGAGGTAAAACAATACAATACTGACAACAGAAACCGGGAAAGATGTTTTTTTCAAACTGAGAAGACAAAGTTTTTTGAGAAACTAACATCAAACTATATGAAGATTATTTGCAATCTGAGTTTAAAAAAAAAAGAAACGAAACTGATAGGGTGAGCACCGGTGCCAAATTGACGAAATCAGATCAAAATCATGAAAATACATGTAGTTTTAAACTTAATACATTATGTAGATAGTCAAAGATTCCTCTGAAGTCAAACCTCGCTTTTTTAATGACTAGGGCTCTCATACGTCATATTCCAGTCCATTAAGCTATGAGATTTCGGAATGAATTTGCAGATATTAATTGAGGGTTTAAAATTAATTTTCTGCTGCAAAAACGTTTTGCTTTGGTCACCTTTGAATAATAGTTTTAAAAATGTTGCTTGTCATTTCTGGTCAGGCAAGATAAAAATAGACATCATAAAGATTTGTTAACTGTTAGTTTTTTATTAGAGGATATTTCATCAAAATATAAACTGTTTCGAAGATATAGAATTAAACTAAATAAGAATTTCTTGGTTCATGATATATGTACATGTAAGAGTCGATTTCGAACAGAATATGCAAATTTCCACGTATTTTTATAGAGTGAGCCAAATGTATTAACGGCCATTTTTGCACTTTGTATAACTTAACTTTTCAACTTAATTACATGTATACATTATATAAAACTATTGAGAAAGATCACTCAGTGGCGGATTTACGGAGCACAGGGAGCACGTGTACCCCTCTCCTAAGTTAAGGTCACCAAACAATGTTATATGAAAAATAAAAAAAACACAAATCGACTTCCTTGATTATGTTTATAATTATCAAATCTTACGAAAGTGATCATTACAAATGATCTCTTGTAGTACATGTAATTGATAATAAATGACAAATAGTCGTGAAAACTAACACGCGTGTAACTTTTTACAACGGGATAATACAGATAAGAAGAATGCGATGGAAAGGTATGAAAGTAAAATTAATTTTCCATCATCGTGCATTGAAGATTTTCATTTAATTACTTCACAGACGATGGCTTAAACTTTAAAATCTGGTTTCATTTTTATTTAAATATTTGAATCAGTGTCTGTGAAATTCATATAGGTACAATGCATAAATTAATCATACTTGTATAGCTAGGTTGTTTTTTTTTATTTTTAGGTTAGTATTAGTGCAAAAGGGCATTTAAAATATTTTAAACAAAATGTTAACTTTCATTCCTTTTTCATTTAATATTTCTTTATTTTTGTTTAATCTGTTCTGAATTATGAGACGCACAGACGGACGCACGGGCGGACGCAGATCATTACTAAATTCATCCGTCGCGTTGCAGCGAGGGGCAATAATTATTCGAATGTAGGGTGGATGCCACCCCTCCCCAAATTCTAGATTCGCCAATGTCACATCAAAATGTGAGACTACAAATAAGAAATGAAACTTACATTAAAAAGTGAGTATTATAAGTTTAACTACGAAGTTACCAAGTGAGACCTTTGAATATGACATGTATGAGCTGGATATGAATCAATGACAATATTTTACGATCTAAAATTCGGGCCTCTGATAAGGCAACTCCATGTTAATTTTCTGTTGGTCAGATTAAGGCATTCAAACACCTGTGGGTGAAAAAAAAATCTAAAACTGCATCCGTATTATAATCGTTCCCATATCGGAATTACAAACTGTAACATACGTACATGTACGTAGTATGCATTAATAAAGTCCATTTCCGTTCTTATGCTTTTATTTCATTTAAAAATGATCATGATGATAACGATAATATTCTTTGATACCAATTTCGATGCACAGGACGACTTTTTACGCATACAATGTCATTTTCCTTTTCTATATATATCAAAGCCAAAGTTTGATTCACTAAGTTTGGCTTTCTTCAACTAAGGAGTAATAAGAATTTCTTACTATGTAAGCATCGGCTTAAATTCCCAGGTAAGGAAAGTGTTGGGGAAAGGGGGAGGGTACTTGCAGCAGTTTTGATTGTAGAGAATATCACAATACAGATTCCTATTTCCATGATCTTTGTTGTCAAGAAGTTCATATCTTGTCTATTCGTAAACTTTTCCTCGTTCGTGGACGATCGAGGCATATTTTATTTTATTTTATTTTTAATTTTATATTTTCTTTATTTAATTGTTGACATGATGGTGAGGGAAATGAAGAAAAAGGTCATAAAATTAAAATCAAAATGCAAAAAAAAACCATGAATTTAAAATCTCATTATTATTAGATTGATACATAAATATTTTTTATCGGCATGTGTCAGAGTGAACAATAAGTCCCGTGTTAATTACCTTATCACATGTTTATTGTGTTTAATCATCCAGAACAAATTCTGAACTGACAATCTGGCATAAACGGACGGGGTAGCTAGTTAGGATGATATCAAGATTTTATGTATTTTATCTAAAAACATGTAGTACTGGTAATCTTTATCGAAAAAAACAAGAAGGATAAAGAATTATATATTTTTTTAAATATGAATTAAGATGTTGTAAATGTAAATTTTATTTGTAACTCCGTTATTATGTAATTTTTGTTTATCTCGATTTCATTACATTTCCTTTATTCATTTGTTTTTTTTTGTGTTTTTTTTGTTTTTTTCATTTTTATTTTATTTTTTTATGGAAAAGGGGGTGGGTGTAAATTCGACCGAGATAAATTGGTTTAAATGTCCACAATTTTTTGCGAAATAACAATTTTACTTTTCCGCAGAAAAGAATATGTCGTTTCTGCAAAAAATATATACTACTTTTCTGCAATTTACCCGGTCATCAAAAGTAATAAAAAAATTAGTAAAATAATATGGGTGCGCTACTTCCCAATTTTATTCCTGTCACCAATGAATCTTTGCTCTAATGAGTATTTTACAAAAAAAATAAATAAACGAAAACATTATCAAAATCCGATTTGCCAAAGTTTCAACGTTTCACAAACTTAACAAACAGATTATATTTTAAAGTTGTTCGGCGACATTCGGATTTACATTTCAAGCTGCATAAGAAGCTTTGTTGAATGTTCTTCAAGCACCTTTTGAATAATTTAAAGAATCTGGACTTTGTGGATTGTTTTATTGTGGAGTATCCGAAAATGCTTTATTTCCACTATCCAATATATGATTCATGTTAAACACTTAACTGTATGTTTGAGGAAAAACGGACATGGAGTGCCGTTATAAATCACAAGTATATAATCAAACAAAGCACAAATGGTCTTCACACCATGCCCTGACTGATGGCCCCAGATTAATTCATGAGTAGTTATGTCCAGCGGTACAATATTATGTCAGAATATCAACAAATAAATAAACAGAAAGGTAACTGAGATTCCCAACTTGGGACACGAGCATAAAATGGTTAAGCAGTTAAATCGAAGAGCCTCCCCCCCTCCCCACACACTTTTTTGTAAATACGGTCAAGGAAACTAAAAGAAAAGTCGATCCGACATGCTTCAAACTCCAATGGTGAAACCAAATTATGAAAGTATTTATTAAATAATTTTTATTGTAGGATATCGATAGTGAAAAATTTTCAAACCTGAATGTAATGCTTTATTATAATTTTAATTTAATGCACCAAGAATATTTCACGTATGCCTATGATGTGTACAATGTATAATACTTGCAAGGGAAATCAAATGGGTATAAATCCGGGATTTAAAAAAATACATGGGATAAAACTTAAAATTACTAATTATTAAAATTAATATTTTGTTTATATTACCTATGTTTTATAGATAATCAACCCCCTTTAAATGTAAATCACCAAGTTTTTTACCCCACATTTCCCGGAATATGTATCTTTTTTAAAGTCTTCACTTTTCTTCATACGCTTTTCTTTGAATAGGCAGTGAATTTATTGACTTGGTAGCCCAACATGGCTAGTCTCTTGGGATCTTCAGTGAAAGGTTTTAACAAAACTTTGCTATGAAGCCATCATTCTAGAATAATGTACCCAATGTTTAAAAACCTGGCTTGTTCTTTTGGAAACCTCCCAAAAAGAAACAGACTTAACCACCATAGAATTAAAATCCAAATACAACACATTAAGGCATGTTAGCTTAGGGGCCGGTCAATATTTATAGGGGGGCGGGGGGGGGGGGCTTGAGAATTATTGGGGGTCAAAATGTTTGAAATAAAATTGGGGGGGGGGGGGTCAAAATTTTTTGAGACGATAAAAAATTCTGAGAAGTACAGTCACTTTATCTGTCTGTACTGATGGTATTACTTTCCCACATATCAAGGGTAATTAACATGTTTTGCTTGTGACATTCAACACAGCTGGTCATAAGTAGTGGTCTTTCAAAAATCTTATCTCCATCTGTATATGGTACACACTTTATTATATTTTACAGTGCTTATCATTGTACCACATTGTTTATACACATTTATACACATTGTTTCTGAAAAAATGGATAAAAACATTGATTTTTTAAAAGTAAAACAATGCAGTATTTTTTAAAAGCTAGAAGGATCATACAATAATCAAACTGGGGAAATTAAAAATTTGACCACTGACGAAAAATCTAAAAATCTAAAAAAAAAATATTACCTTCTGTTTCAATGTTTTAATAAAACTGATCCGAGAACAAATGTGTAATATTAATACATAACTTTCTGATGAAAATAATGATTACATACTTTCAATCAGCTTAATTTTTGACTAATTGGCTTTGCAAGTTACATAAAATACAACTTTTTTTCAGGATCTGGTTCAGAAAATGTCTCAGGTTTAGAGAAATAATTTCAATTTTAAATACTTTCATCCTCTTGATAGAATGTTTGACATTTTTCTGGATCTTCTGATTATATCTTTTACTAAAACTAAATGCTGGAATATTGATAGGAATTATAAGATGGTAACTATTAATTCCTTTATATGCCATTATATGTCTCCCCCTCTCTCTCGTGTCTACAAATTTGATTTGCCTGGTCTAAAGTTTTGGTATAGCCCCAATTGCCATTATATCTTTTACTAAAATTAAATTCTGGAAAATTGATAGGAATTATGTTATATCAAAATGTTGATTTATCAATACAAACTTGTTACAGTAAACATTATAAGATGGCAACTATTAATTCCTCTATCTGCCATAATATGCCTCCACTAATTTGTTTTTATTTTATACAATAGTAATTAATCAACATCTAAATAATCATACATTGTACCACAGCCTTATCAGGAAGGTCATGACCTCGTATTTAGCAAGAGATGATAACAAGTAATAAATAGCCTTTCTCCCTTTCTTGGCGCATTTGCAAATAAATAAATAAAGTATTATACACACCGCCCTCTTTCGGGTTTAAATTATTACTTTTTGGAGTCAACTTATATATTTTCATGACATAATATCCTGCAAAGTGATTTTAATAAGTAAATTTCAGTGTCACTGTAACAGTTGTTTTAAATTACAAAATTAATTGGTCATCGCAAGGTTTAAAATTTTACCAAACTGTAGGATTTACACAATGCTTTTTACGGACTTTTACATCGAAAAATCAGAAAACTGTAGGATACTTTCAATTAGTTCGATTTGACCTTAACATAGATTCTTCGAAAAATTAATGTAGAATCTTCAATCATAGAACTCGTTATCACTCAGAAACATCTCACACATTAAAGACTTTCAGTGTAAGAAAAATTCAGTCTGACCACTTTAATTCAATGGACCATAACGGCATTATAATTACCAACGTAATAGATTTAATAGTCCATTCTCGATTGATCTGTTCAGTAATAAATGGATTGTGTCCGTTATTTGGTAAAAAGGACATCTATCTCTAAACGCGTTTAAATTGCAAATTGTACCAAATTGTACCAAATTATACCACAGATGAAATCATTTCACAATCCCAAAGTGTCCCGAGTGCACTAATTAGTCCTGACTTTGACATTAACTATTTGCTTATTAACACGTGGTTTTTTTTTTAAATTCGATTGTAAGAAAATTTGGAACTGAGAAGACCTATTCTAAAATATTTTTACAAAAAAATCCCATTATTTACCACATGGAAACAGAGGAAAGATTTAAACTAATTTCAAACCCATCAACACCCAATGATAAAGAAATTTTGATTTATTTTGTATTTCAGTCATTAGAACTGAGGAAGGGAGGATGTAAAGCTATTTTCATATCATGTATTTGTTCGTTTAATTTGTCATGAGATGAATTTGTATTGATATAACCCGCTTAGTTTTTTATGTTTGCAAAAAGTTTTAGCTGAATTGAATTGGGTTTAAATCAAAATAAATTACACCATACTTATTGTAATTAAAAAAATCTTTATAATATTCTAAAAATAGTGGCAGATCAAGGAAGTGTACTTTTAAAAATCTTTTATTTTTTGTATAAAAACAAACAATAAAACATTTTTTAAAAATCAAAAACATTATGAAATATGAAAATAGGTGTTAATTTGAAGAAGAAAAATAACTAAAAAAATATAAACATGATGTACAGTACGTCACTTTCTATCCTGAAAGGCAAATAGGCATGTCAATTCATTTATGTTTGGTGGCAAACATTTAATACATTTACTGTACGCAAGTTAATTTCAGTCACGTGTCACATGGGTCGTAAATTACGCGTCGATGAGAGTAAGGCACCGAGTTTCTAGTTGAACCTTCAAGATGTGTGTGCAGAGTATATCTAGAAGGACGTTGTTAACTTATAATATCCAATGGATGTTCTAATAAAACTTCAATCCTTATAATATTTTGCTAGATCATTTCAAGTATAGATTAATCCAATACTTCATACTGCATAAAATTAATATAAAAAAAATCTCTTCTCGGAAAAACACTGCTTTGCTAGAAGTGTGAAAAAAATAAATGATTTTTTCCAGACCTACAAAAAATATATTATCAAGCACAAAAATCCCAGACCCCCCCCCCCCCCCCCCACCCCCACCCCCCCCCCGAAAAAAAGAAACAAACTTACAAACCTACTGAAAAATCTTTAAAACAAAATTTCAATACGTATTCTCTTTTCAATGTGTTGCGTATTTTAAATTGTTAAAAAAATATTTGCAGCCAAATTTTCCCTTATTTTGAATAATCTTATGCAACTATCAATTGTACACCTGCTCATCGATCTTTCAAAGGGTGAGTTCCCCCCGAAAAATCAACTGGGGCATCTTGAAGGTAACAAACGTTTTAAATAATTTTAAAATTGGTAGTAATGTCGACTAATGTCACCAAAGATTGCAGTATAAAGACAGTAACAGTGCAATGACTTGACATAATATTCGATATACGAATTGTATGAACACAATCGTGTAAAATTTGTATTTCTGTCAAATTTGAATATTTTGACGTATTCAGATGGTGATCGATCCATGTATCTATGGGATTTGTGTGATCTCATTCATTAAATGTATTAATTTCATGCGTGTCGTAGTAAATATTTGGTAAGTCTATATATATACTAAGGAGATAAATTGACGATAGCCTATTGTTACAAATTTATCTTATTTTATAAGTTTTAAACTTTACCACATATTAAATGTGCCTATACGCCTAAACCTAAAGTATGAATAAGCCAAAATACAAAGTTTAAATATAAATCAAATATTCACAGAGAATATAAAAGGGGGATTTTTTGTTCAAAATGCATGCCCCTTTTGTATGAATGAAGTTTTATTATTTAATTGGTTTTGAAACGACTGAGGTCACCCACTATTTATTTTAGAGTTACCCGCTAATTATTTTAGAGTTGTCACATCTTAAGCATTTTTAACTTAAGTTTTTTTTATGCATGACTTAAAAGGAGCGGGCAGGGTTTCAATACAGTAAGATTTTGCTAAGCAAATTCTTAACTCGACTCGTTTTATGCATACCACTGAGGTAATGTTGGCGGAGTTTACTTAACTAAGTGATTTCTTAGCAAAACCACAGCCTTTACTTATATTTTGCCATACTCATACTACCAAGTAATAATAGGAAGTAGACACCCCCTTTCCATCCGGGGCCAGTTACGCAATCGATAAATTATGCGAGGCGTTAACTTACTGCATTACTGCATCCGTGAATAAAATCTTTAAATAAAAGCAAATTTTGACATTCAATAAGGAAGTTATCTAGATGTATATTTTTTAAAGTAGCAGTCATTATTTACCAGGTGAAATATTTTATACATCCACGAGAAGGAGCAAAACTAGGCCTTCATCCTAACATGCCTACGGAACTACTTTTAACGCTGATCCCTGCATTAAAATATATTTACCCCCTCAAATGCTTATCTGCAAAGAAACTCTGAGGAAATATTACTTCATTTACCATAAAACAGTATTTAAAGCATACATTTACATGTATACAAAACTTCCAAATGCAACAAAATAAAAGCAAACCACCATATATATATATAAAACTTGTAAATGAGATCTGTGAGTTACCTATACATAAAAGTACACATCTATCTGATTAATAGCTTGTTTTTTTGTTTAGTTGGGATTTTACGCCGTTTTCAGCACATTTGGCTATTTCGCGGCGGCCAGTATTTATTGGTGGAGGAAGCCTGATTACCCGGAGTCGAACACACCCCGCCACATGTGAGATTCCAACTCACAACCTCAATGTTGACAGGCTAAAGATTATTAGTGGTCATGATGAACTACCTAGACCACTCGGCCACCGAGGCTACCGAGGCCTTTGAGCCCCCCCCCACCCCACTTGATTAATAGAGAATCTTAGATAAATAACTCGATCGAAAAATTTAAAAAAGCAGAATGGAGTACAAAATGTTATATGAATTGAACTTTTAAATTATTGAATGTATGATAGTTTACGCTTTAATATATAGAACAAGATGCCTACAATTGCTTTTACCATTTCCCTTCCAGGATCGATTTCCTCCCCCTCAAAATGTGACCTTCTTGCGGATTGTAGTTTTTAAAAATGACAAAAAAGATAAATAATAAGATGAAAACCAGTTTGTCTGGAAATCTTCAAAGTGAAAACAAAAATGTATTATATCATTACTAAATTAAACAAAATGATGATATGACATAATTAAAAATATTTGAGCATTTAAAAAAATAATAATAAAATCGTACAAACAAAATAAAAATAAGGATATTGTGAAATGGATAGAAAATATTATTTTTTTTTTATCTTTTTCTAAGAATTTAGAATTTTTATAATCTTTGAAAATATTCTAGATTTAAGCTTATGTAACTAAAAATAAAATATAACAAAGGAGGTTTTTAATTTTTTTTGTACAAAGAAATACAACCTTCAAAGATATTTTATTAGGTTTCAGTAATTGTTTTGGAATTTTTTCGGTTGGTCAAACCAAATACATTTCCAGGCTTTGTCGAGGTCGACGATCATCTTACGGTCTTCAGTAGAAAAAATGTATAAGGAAGACGGAGTTATCTTCCTTCTTTCCGATTTTCCTGTTAAGCTACTTGCACACGTCAGAATGCAATTAAATGTACACGACAGTGACCATCTTCAGACGCCGTGAACCCTCTCTTATAGGTCGTGAACCTAAACCAAAATTTTCTGAATAACGCAAAAATGTGTAAAGATTGCGTAAAAATTATGAGAGAGGTTGAAAAAAACCGATTTAAGACAGCGCAAAGAATTAAAGTCAGACTAAAAAATGTTGATTTTTCGTCAAAAACATGGAATAAAATCTATAAACCACTCACTCATGGTGTAAGTCCAAGAGTTTGTAATAGCGCAAGTGACCTCCGAAGTCTTGACTATCAATATTTCTTATTGGAGTCAATAGTAACGCGACAATTTTGAAATATCTTTACATCGGCGAAAATCGACGAAATTTTTTCTTACGTATATACGTAGGTGAGTTCTGATTTTTTTGCATCAGAACAATTCTGACTCAAACAAGTCGATCCCCTGACTGATAGAGAATGGAAATGGGGAATGTGTCAGAGACAACAACCCGACCAAAGAGCAGAAAACAGTACCAATGATTCTTCAACGCAGCGAGAAAATTTAGAGGCAGGCTTCAGCTGGCTCCTAAACAATAATGTATACTAGTTCAGCAAAAATGACGACACACTAAACTCCAAAACATAAAAATGAACCAAAATTCAAAAAACACACGACTAACAAAGGCTAGATGTTCCTGACTTGGGACAGGTGCAAAAATGCAACAGGGTTAAACATGTTTTGTGAGATCTCAACCCTCCCCTATACCTCTAGCCAATGTGAAATAAACAAACAGAAGCTTGTTTCTCTTAAAACTTAAGGTGTGTAGACCATCACAGATCATACCTGTAAATTATACTTCTTTCTGACCGAAAATACAATGTAGCTTGAACCAAAGGTTTAAAGAATGGATTGGGTATGTATATCTTTCTAATGTTCAAACACTTTTCATTGTTGTATTGTACATCTGTGAAAATAAGTCAGGTTTTTTGCATTTCCGATGTTTGCCGATAATTAACAGGTCATTGCTGTTACATTGTATAACATCCAGTACATGGTGAAGAATAAATGGTCTAAAATTCGCAATAATCATAGACAAAACCTCCATGACAGTTCATTATCAGTGAGAAAACTCGAAGAATAGTTGCATAATATTTTGGAGATACAAATCTGACAATGCAAAGAGACATAAAATCAAAACAATAGTTCGCATTTTAAAGCATTTATTTTCTCCATGAATAAAAATATTGTTTGAAAATGAGAAAACTGTTATTGTCAAAAGCTTCTTTATCAAAGTTGGGTTGCAGAAGGGGTATGCCAATTCCCCTCACATTACCATATTATGAAGAAATGCCAAATTCCATGTTTGTTTGTGGAAACCCCAAAAATCATTCTGATAAAAAATAATATAAGCATTGGGCTTTGTACTGAAGATTCTGTGAAAGTTTCAATGAAATCCATTTACTGGTGTTCGAGAAGTTGTAAGTAATAGGTGCAGACGGACGGACACTCCCATCACTATATATTATCCCCTGCTTCGCTAAGCAGGGGATATGATAAATGGATTCACAGTAAAATAAGACTACTTTATATGTGGGAAAGACTTTACAGACAGTATATTACTTACTGCTTAAATTTCTGTTCAGATTCCCAAATCTCATACAGAGCAAAAGATCCAATATCTCTATAATATCTTACACAGGTGCTGTAATTATAAAACACAGAATTAGACAGAACCTTCAATAACAGTAACAAATGGCAAAATCAGCAATCAGTTTAAAATTTTCCAACCAAGTATAGTGAATTTGCCAGAAATTATTTTTGTTTTTGGGGACATCAAATCATATTTATTTAAGCTAACAAGATTGGATACAAAAAATTTCTCACCTGAGTATGCACATGGACACAGCATAAACTAGATGTACTGTGAGCAAAGCTCACAAAGGATACCCCCCGCTTTGCCTTGCCCAGGGTAAAGTTTCAGTTGACTGGAAAAAATAGAAGTCCAATTATCTCCCTTGTGTAATATCAGAAAGCAAAAATTTTCCTTCATGCACATCTTTGGATGATGTACTTCCTTTGTGTAAAGTTTCGTTGAAATCCATTGAGCAGTCTAGGAGGAGTTGTGCTTACGAGGTTCATATATAATGTATAAGCCAAAAAAAATAGAAGTCCAATTATCTCCCTTGTGTGATATCGGAAAGCAAAGATTTTTCTTCATGCACATCTTTGGATGATGTACTTCCTTTCCATAAAGTGTCGTTGAAATCCATTGAGCGGTCTAAGAGGAGTTGCGCTTACGAGGTTCATATATAATGTATAAGCCAAAAAAAATAGAAGTCCAATTATCTCCCTTGTGTGATATCAAAAAGCAAAGATTTTTCTTCATGCACATCTTTGGATGATGTACTTCCTTTCTGTAAAGTTTCGTTGAAATCCATTGAGCGGTCTAGGAGGAGTTGCGCTTACAAGATATATGGACAGACGGACAGACAGACAGACGGACAGACAAGGTGATTCCTATATACCCCCCCAAACTTTGTTTGCGGGGGGTATAACAAGATCTGATAAAACTCAAAGGAAATACATTAAAAGAAATGGTTATGGTCAGTTGACATTTGTCTGAAAAATCTGATGCATGTCACTCAAGCCTAAAATTGGTCCAAGGTCAGCTAACCCGTGGTATGTAACCCACCAAAAAGTATCAATAGACCAAAAATGGTGTGTTTTCGTATAACATTTGCAGAGAAATTGACTTATCTGTGAAAATGTCATTAGAGTCGCCGAAGAATGAAATTGCGGTCAAGGTCAGGTAACAGGTGTCAGACAGACACTTTATTACTTGCCAATGAAGTATCCACCGACCATAATTGTGGACATAGGTATTAGAGCTACAGAGAAATGGGCTTAATTATAAAAATGTGACACAAGACACTCAAGTGTAAAATTCAAGTCTCAGAGAGGCATGTACCCATCAGTAACTATCCATAGACTAAATAGGGTTGGTCTAAGTATTACAGTTCCTGACATATGGACTTAGTTGCAATAAAATGCTCCGCTGGGCGCAGCTAGATACGACCGCAGATGTCGAACACTGAATAGTTGGGGCAATTATGAACACAACATTCAAGCTTGATACAATACTGAATTTGGATTGTGAATAAATATTTGACACAGCATAGGTTTCTGACACAGAATGAATGTTGTCTAAGAACTTAAAAATTTTTAATTTACCTATTCAAACCATATCAGTATTATTTGTTTTTATATATAAATCAGAAATAACCAATTTAAAATTTAAAATTGGGCACACATATCAATTTCTTGCTATTGCGCAATACTGTGTAATTGAAAATTTCTTCAAATATTTCACACATAATAGGTTTCTGACACAGAATAACTGAAATCAAAGAACTTAAAATTGGTCATATGATTTGAATTTATATTCAATTTTTTGCTTTTGTGTAATACAATATGCTGTGGAGAATTGCCCCCCCCCCCAAAAAAAAATAATAATTTACCCCTTTTTTTAGCTTTTGTGCAATACACTATGAAGTTGCACATTGACCCCCCTCCCAAAAAAAAAAACAAAAAACAATAAAATTTATTGTAACCCCCCCCTTTTTTTTGCTAAAAAAATTTGAAATTTTCTTTTTAATTTCTGAAATATGAAATGAGAAAAAATTACCCCCTCCCCAATTTCTCATTTACCCCCCCCCCCCCAAATTTTGTTTTCAACCCCCCCCCCCCCATTTCTTTATACTTTGCAACCATAACAGCCCATTTAAATACACCATAACATATTAAAATAGAAAATGACATCATAGTCATGGATGGCAAATTTTAAATATACATATTAAAAGCAGTTTAGATAAGATAAACAAAAAAGCTTCATCAGCACATTTCCAATGGAATTTGTTAATAATAAAGTTTTGATAACAGGGCACACATATCAATTTCTTGCTATTGCGCAATACTGTGCAATTGAAAATTTCTTCAAATATTTGACACATAATAGGTTTCTGACACAGAATAACTGAAATAAAGAACTTAGAATTGGTCATATGATTTGAATTTATATTCAATTTTTTGCTTTTGTGTAATACAATATGCTGTGGAGAATTGCCCCCCCCCCCTCAAAAAAAAAAAAATTTACCCCCTTTTTAGCTTTAATTTTGGACCCCGATTCGGACCAACTTGAAAACTCGGCCCATAATAAAAAAACTAAGTACATAATTAGATTCAGCATATCAAAGAACCCCAAGAATTCAATTTTTGTTAAAATCGAACTAAGTTTAATTTTGGACCCTTTGGACCTTAATGTAGACCAATTTGAAAACGGGACCAAAAATTAAGAATCTAAATGCACGGTTAGATTCGGCATATCAAAGAACCCCAATAGTTCAATTTTCGATGAAATCAAACAAAGTTTAATTTTGGACCCCGATTTGGACCAACTTGAAAACTGGGCCCATAATAAAAAAACTAAGTACATGTTTAGATTCAGCATATCAAAGAACCCAAAGAATTCAATTTTTGTTAAAATCAAACTAAGTTTAATTTTGGACCCTTTGGACCTTAATGTAGACCAATTTGAAAACGGGACCAAAAATTAAGAATCTAAATGCACGGTTAGATTCGGCATATCAAAGAACCCCAATAGTTCAATTTTCGATGAAATCAAACAAAGTTTAATTTTGGACCCCGATTTGGACCAACTTGAAAACTGGGCCCATAATAAAAAAACTAAGTACATGTTTAGATTCAGCATATCAAAGAACCCCAAGAATTCAATTTTTGTTAAAATCGAACTAAGTTTAATTTTGGACCCTTTGGACCTTAATGTAGACCAATTTGAAAACGGGACCAAAAATTAAGAATCTAAATGCACGGTTAGATTCGGCATATCAAAGAACCCCAATAGTTCAATTTTTGATGAAATCAAACAAAGTTTAATTTTGGACCCCGATTTGGACCAACTTGAAAACTGGGCCCATAATAAAAAAACTAAGTACATGTTTAGATTCAGCATATCAAAGAACCCAAAGAATTCAATTTTTGTTAAAATCAAACTAAGTTTAATTTTGGACCCTTTGGACCTTAATGTAGACCAATTTGAAAACGGGACCAAAAATTAAGATCCTAAATGCACGGTTAGATTCGGCATATCAAAGAACCCCAATAGTTAAATTTTCAATGAAATCAAACAAAGTTTAATTTTGGACCCTTTTGGCCCCTAATTCCTAAACTGTTGGGACCAAAACTCCAAAAATCAATCCCAACCTTCCTTTTGTGGTCATAAACCTTGTGTTTAAATTTCGTAGATTTCTATTAACTTATACTACATTTATAGTGCGAAAACCAAATGTCTACAGACTCCGACGGACGACGGACGACGACGCCAACGTCATACCAATATACGACCGCAAAAATTTTGCGGTCGTATAAAAATGTGACACAAGTCACTCAAGCATGAAATAGAGGTCAAGGTCAGGCAACATGTGTCAGGGTGTGTATATAATCACTAATAACTTCTACAGGCAAATACTGTGGGTCTAGTTAGTGCAGTTGCAGAGATATAGACAAACATACCTAAAACATCCATCTGCATTGTTAGTATGCTCGATATACTTTCTCATGGCCTTCCTGAAGTCCTCTCTACTCTCTCCTTTAATACTTGTCTCAAATTCAACCAAAAAATACTACAGATAAAAAAACAATAAAACACTGTATACTTGAAACCTGTTTTTTTTCAATCAAACAATACTGTGAATAAAAAAAAACAATTTTAGACTTCACCTGTTGAAACCTGTTTTTTTAAATAAACCCCAATATCAATGCTGCCATTCTGGACATTTTTTGACAAATTGTTGAAAGTTTGGATTTAGAGATAAATGTATAATACTTGATTTTGGTATTCTCATATTGCATTTATATTAAAAAAGCAGGGAAAAAAGCTGTTTTTTTTTTTCTTTCCACTGTAACAAGGAGAATCATTCAGTTTCATGTCTTCAAAATATACTTTAGGGATTAAATTATATAGAAATTACTTTTGCTTTCGGCCCATTCAAAATAACCTCAACTTTCTATATGAGTTATTTAATTTGCAACCATGTGACTGACAGGGGGAATTTCTTCATAAACCAAAAAAGAAAAAAGTCAAAACTCATATTTTTACCTTATCAGATGAAAGAGCTTCTAAATCTTCATCTATAAATCCACCACAGTTAACCTGAACAAAAAAAAAAACTCAATTTCTTCTATTGTTCAACTAATAAGGAATAAAAATCCTGTCTGAACATTTACAAGGACAATTATATCAAATTTATCACCCTTTATCTGTTATTTAGTCTTTACTCTTGGTTTTTAGTGATTTTGGAATTTAAATCTG
The DNA here is from genome assembly GCA_028015205.1 of Mytilisepta virgata. Taxonomy (NCBI): domain Eukaryota; kingdom Metazoa; phylum Mollusca; class Bivalvia; order Mytilida; family Mytilidae; genus Mytilisepta; species Mytilisepta virgata. The sequence continues at coordinate 76,589,855 of CM051518.1, read as the reverse complement.
ATCTACACTATATCAGCTTCTATTTCAGTTTTCTATTATTTTTGTCACTGAACATCACTGGTGTAATGATATTTTCCAAATGTACATCTTTTGCATCATATATGACATGACAGAAATGTTTAACATGATGTGTATTAATTCTTAATGATTTAAAAAGGTTAATTAATCAATGCATTGGATAAATGAACAACTTGGGTATATTCCAGAAAATAATTTTGATAAAAGGGTTATTTTAGATAAAATATATTCATGATATTAATACAGAAGGATGGCTTAAAATCAAAGACCTCTTGGTTCTATCCATCTGCATAAAATTGCATAATTGTTCTTTATGGAGTTCTGCATTTCTTAGCTCTCCAATGTTTGCATCTTTTTCATTTGGCGTCAATCACCATCCACACATTTTTCAAATAAACTTCAATATGCTCAGAGATTTTACTATTAGCCACTCCTTTTTTGAAACAAATGAATTTTTTTTTTCAAGTATTTCATGCAGACTAGTTTTACATTCTGTACACACTTACACTGTGTTCTAATCTATCCAGTAAAACTGATAATCTGTCAACTTGAGAAACCAATCCTGTGGATACAGCTGGTCCTGAAACAGGAAAAACAGTCAGAAATTTACTGATGCCACGTTCTATTCTTATCTTAACATGCATTATATTTGTTTATATTTTTGACCGAGCAATAGCATCATTTCTGTAATCAATGCAAACCCTATTAGGTGTCATCTATGGGCAGCCATGTTGATTTTAACAAGTCAAGAACTATCACAGGAAAATGTTTTAAAACAAACTAAATAAAACCAGACTTACATTTTACGCATACATATTAACCTTTTGAAACCTCTTTGGGGGAGATCTCAGGTTTGGGAAGGATTTTGCGTAAATGAATTTTCGACACCTAAATTAGGAGAAAACATTTAAATGATGGTTTTTACAACTTTTGTTATCACATTTAAGTTTCTAATTTTGGATAGAATGTTGATATGTGAGAACAGCACCTTTTGCTGCTTTCAACATATCAACTGAAGGGTCAAAGTCACAACAATGCAGAACTTGGTTATACTTTGCACATGTCAAACATTGCATCTTCAGCATGCCTTTTAATGATGTCATACAATCCTCCAGCAGCCACGCTGAAGTTGGAATTACATGGCTGACAAAAGACAGACTGGTCTCCTAATGGAATTTTTTTCAGCCATTCATACGATTTTAACCACTCTTGTTTAAATTTTCTATAGAATTTCTTCTTCTGTGGAGTATTTGAAGAAGTGAAAGGTCTGGAATTCCATCGTATTTTGTCTAATTGAGACATCTTTGAACTATAAATCTAACCATTCAGATTACACAATAATCACATCCTTTTCATCCAAGTGAAGTCTAGAAACTTCCGAATGTCGATAGTCGCAGGTATTCATTCAAACATTTTAATGACCAATTTTCATAAACAAACAAAAAAATCACAACCGTGAAATTTAACAGCAAATAAATGTACTGTGAATTCATTATTATTCGTTGTATACCAATTTTCGTGGGTTCCAATAAACCACAAATTTAAATATCCAATGGAAAATAATATGTTTACTTTTAATTGACTTAAATGCACTAAAGTTTGAAACCACAGAGTTTTGATGTTCCTATCCAAGACAACATTGAACAATTGGATTTTTACAGCATGTACTTGGATTATAACATGAGTCAGCTATATCCCCAAAGGATACAGCGTTTCATTAAATTTGTCTTTGGTAACATATACACACTCAAACACTTTTCTTTAAAAATATTTTGACTGTGTAAATTGTCGCGGTATTCACTTCCGGTTTTATTTTTGTGTTGAAGCATCAACAAGCATTCAACAAAAATATTAATCCTAAGTAGACCTAATCAACACAGACTTTCATATAAATTACAATAAGAACATATTGTAAAAAAGATAATAAAGCAGACATTATTTAATCGGATTAAAGATAGGTATGTATATGCCCCGAGGTATGTGGTGACAAATGATTGCAATTTTGTCAATATGATTCACACCTGATTAACCTAACAAGTAAATAATTAAGGATTTTGTTAATCTTGTTAAATATTAATCATTTAACAAAAAGATGATTAAACATTTTGAAAGTTGCAAACAGTGAATCTGTTAGTTAGACTTTTGTTTTATAAGCGCATTAAATCAGTACTTTACTGTACAATATCTAAGTCTGATCTGCACTTTGTGTCACAGTATTCTATGATATCTAATGTGCCGAACCATAAATTTAAGTATTTCAACAACTTTTAAATTTTTCTAAGGCAGCAACCCACGAATTTAAGTATCCCACAAAAGGCCTTATTTTCTCTATCCACGAAAATTGGGTATCCACGAAAATAATTGAATCCATAGTATTTCAAAGGTCAGGAACTTGTACAGTTTTGTATAAAGCATGTAACTGTTTCAATCTTTAATAATTGCACATTTATTAATTTAGAATTTAAATATTTTCTCAATAAATGCTTTCCTAAATCTAATTTTTATGAATTATGATTATTTCTCCTATTCTTGAAATGTTTAATCGGTGGGATAAAAATACATATTTTTAACCACTTTCTGCTGATTAAATTTCTGCATGGGAATTCCCACTGTTTTTATACATTTATTGAAAAGATTAACTAGAGAAGTTCCGAAATGGAGTTCATGTAAACAAAACACCATTTTCTTTAGGTTTTTGTTAAAAATCATAGGAGAAACAGATTCTCCTTCAATTTACTCATGAGTTATAGAATTTCCCCACCCTCGATACTTAAATTTTAGATTTGAACACGCTTGCTAAAGCTCGTTTGTTGAAAATAAAAAATTTGAATATCTCGTGTGGAGAAATTCCATAATTCCCTTGTACCTGAAGGAGAATCTATATTTATTAGTTCTTTTTAATAATTTTTAATTTTGCCTATTAGCTTTCAAGCTGATATTGCTACCTAGAAGATGCCATGTTATAATCTATATAAAGACATGTCAGATCTTTTTTACTGTATCTCACACAATTAAAAAACAACATATTGATTACCATCTAAGAGACTGTTCTGTGACTGGTTACTGAGATTTCGTCTATGTCGTCTACCAACACGTCCTGGTGTCACTTCGGACTTCTTCTGTACATCTGACTGTTCTATTGGTTTTATATCACTACTACAATATAAAATACACAATTTCATTATTAATATAAAAATTATATATTCTTCATCTACCAACATGTCCTATTGTGACTTCTAGAATTCTAAATTCTTTCCCTTTTCTCTGCCAAGAATTCAACTTTCTAACGAAAGCTTTCAAATTAATAGCCAACTGTTACATTTCAACTAGAGTGAAGTCAAATGGTATGGCTAGCTTGTCATATCTATATATACATGTAATAGCAGCCTCAATGTTGGCTTCTAATTTTAATTAATTCTATGTTTTTAAGGCATGCAAAATTAATAACTTGAGTATGAAAAAGAATAGTAACCTCTCATCCTTGGCTGTTTCATCCATTCCTTCTGAGGCTGCTTCCAATGGTGCTATTAATGCTGATACCTGATTGGTCACTTCCTTCATCAAGAAACGTTGCATAAACTTATCCATTCTTGATGATGCTGGATATTTCTATTAAAAATTTCAAATTAATATAATCAGAAAATATTCTAAAATTTCAAACATTGCACCAAAGTTCCATCTGAAGTACACATCATAAGTACATGACCATGATCACATTTTTGGAGAGGAATCTGATTTTACCTGGGATTGTCATTGATCATGAAAACACATTTGATTAAAGGCTAACCAACAAAATCAGTTTTTATGACAAAATACAACAAATTGAAATCAATCGTTTAAATTCTAAATTGAATACATTTACACCTTATACATATTGTAACGGAGCTTCCCTATGGTAGAATTGAAGTTATAGAACTGTTACAGGTTTATAACCACTCTCTATTAGGCTACGATAGTGGTGTACTCATTTAACTCAGTTGGTAGAGTGGTGGACAAACAGAAGGTTCTCGGTTCGATCCCCAGTTAGTGAAATTTTGGAATCAAATTCATGCTCTACTGTTACAATATTCTTAGGAATGGAATAATTAATGATTTGAGTTAAATGCACAATTTTCAGCCTTACCGCAGCTGTATCATGTAGAACAACATTGATCTTCCTGTGGAGATCCTCAACTACATCATAAACCTGTTTAAATTCTCCCAAATGTTTGGAGAAAAACTGACATAATTCACTTGGATCTATGTAACTGAAATTGATAATGTAATAAAATATGAATAAATAGTTTTGTATTTTTCTTTTCGAAGATTTAATTAAAAATTACATGTAAATCAGTTATGGTAAAATTGGCATAGATATTTATATTCTCATACATTTCATAAAAAGATGAAGCGAATATCTCAGTAATTAAAGATTTGCTTTGTAGCGAATATATCGTATCAACTAACATGTATATAAAACTAGTTCTTTTTACCAGAATAAGTCATTTATAATGGACCGAATGCAATCTAAATAAATGACAGTAATCAGTTTATCCTTAAAATAATTATATGGTAAGTTACATTTTTGTTTCAATTTGTTGTTGTTGCCAGCTTCCTTAATGGAATAGAAAGAAAACTAAATTAATACTGGTACCGACATGACTACTACATTAAAAGTATAAATTCTGTAGGGCAAGTCATTTTCATATCTCTTTTGCCCCCAGGCCCAGGCAACGTGAAAAAAATCTTTATTCAAATCCTATATACATATATGTAAGTTTTCAATAGGAATTCACACAAACTTTTGTACAGTTCCAAAAATACCTGTATGAAATTTGTGTAGAAAACAGGTTGTGTGCTTGTAAATATATGTACAAATGTATGTCAACATTATCACATAATGTACAAAAAAAATATCATTCATTTTACAAATCTATTCTAAACAATAAATTACAATTATATAAAATATATTAAAACTAACTTAGTGTTATGAGTATCAATTTCCTTAAACAAATTTTCAAGCTCCTGTTTTCCCATGACACCATCTGCAAAGAAGGCAACAAACTCCTCCCATGAGATCTGACCATTATCTACAAAATAATGTAACAACCAAAAACATCATATCAATTTGCACTCAGTGTCAAAACACTTGTATAAAGATTATTTTCATTTTTCAGCACAGTAATACATGTATAGTTATTGTCCAGAAATTAAATGCAGAATGACAAAAATAAGGGAAATGCAGACCACAGAATGAATAAAATTTTAATTTCAATACCAAACGCATGGGACAAAACATATCTTCATGTATGAAAATTTATGCTATCATGTTTATCCATTTTTACAACTTGTACAAACTATTCTCAATTTTTGGTACATGTGAGTTGTCTCCCATTTACAGTGTTATCCGCTCTTTGAAGAAGGATGGATGAATTTATAATTAACGTCCAGTGGCAGCAAATACGTGCATATCAGGACGAGAAAATGTTGATATAATATGAATATGATCCCTGCTTTGTACTAGACCGACACTCTCAGCCATATTTTTAATGTGTTAGCTCACGAGGTAACTGTCCGCAGGAAGACATATCACCACACTCAGATGCATTATACTGACTCCCAGCCGACCAGTCCTTTGCTCTTAGATGTTGTGTGCTTGGCAAAGAAGCAGCAAATACCAATGTCTTTGGTTTGACCGGGCTGGGGATCGAACACGCAACCTGCCACACTTGAGGTGCACATCTAAGTGATAATTTGGTCCTAGTAAAATAAGTCTGGATCGACTAATGTCCCTATGTAAATAGATCCATGGTGTCAAATTCTCCTAGTAAGAACATTCCAACTGAAAAAAACTAGGAAAATAAGTCACATATTAAGAGGGTAGGCAGGGGGTAAGAGAGATAACTCCTATTGACATTTTATAATCGTTGATGCTTTTGTAAGAGAAGCTTCGTTTCAAGCATTTTGATTACACAGATTGTTTACATTGGATTCTATGATGACAGACGGCACTCGAATCCGTATACGTAGTGACCAGGGATACTTTGCATCCAGTAGTGCGTATTTTGTATTTGTTGATCTTCGTTGTTTGATGTGATTTTTGCTCTACTGTGAGTCTTGTCAAACTGCAAGTGGTTTTTCCGGAATATCTCAATAGTTTCTTCAAAATGAAAGTAAAGAGTATTACATGTACACTATCTTTTTTTTGCAATATTCGTAATGAATTATTGCCTTTCCTACTGTTAAAATGTCCAAAATATTTAACGACAGCCAATTTTTGTGTGCATGTCACTGATATTTGCATCATATATGACGTCACCACAGACAAATTTGACATTGCAGAATATGTGCAAGTTACATCTCCGTGATTCATGTTGACCATTCAGGGCTCACCACACTTGAAAATAACAGGGAGACTCAGAGTCTCCCTCAGGGTAGCAACAGGGAGACTTCAGGGCATGACAGGGAGACTTCCAAGTCTACCAGGGAGACTGTGTTTTTTCCCCCAATTTGTCGCCTGTCGAGTAAATACCTGTTATTTTGTGTCTTATAGTGTATACTATACATTCCTTTATTGTATTTTATCCTGTATTGATTGAGATTTTATCTACATTTACTCCATATCCTTCCGTTTTAGTCATAATCTGAGATTTTGTCTCATGTGCATTTAATCAATATCCTTTGAGAATTTTTCATGATAAGTCCAGGGACTCATCATTTTTCAGAATGGTGAGTCCCAGTCCCAGGACTCATCACCACTTTTTTAATGTACATTGCTGCATGATTTTGACCATGGTAGGCCTATTGTACTATTGTTAAAGTTTAATTTAAATCATGTGCTGCCTTAAAATACTAACGAATATAATTTGAAATAAAAAAAAAATTAAAAAATTAGATTATGCAGTGGTGCTCCGAACTTGGAAGAAAATTTCTGTTACAGATATGAGCAAAAATATTTGTACCTTTTGACACAAATTATTTATTATTGCCATTTTATTTTTTAATATCTATTTATCTATACTCTTTACTATTATTTTTTCTCAAACATACTCTTTTCTTCCCATTCACCTTGCTTGAACACCCTTCAATACATGTATTGACAAAATTTCCATTTGTGCATAGATATGTCAAAATCCGCTAAATTTATTTTTAAATAAGGTCTACATATTGTTACCAGTCGGTAAAAAACACTGTGACCAATGAAAAATCACGAGAATTCTGGTTGCCGCCATTTCATTTTCTAGCTTACTTTTTGCCGTTTCTTTCCCCTTCCTCCAAGAAAACAAAAAATGGCGGCTCGAGATTTTTAATGAAAATTAAGGTCTTCAGACGCAGCTGATTACGTACATTGTTCGGAGGCGCCTTACTTAAAAATACAGGGCGACTCATTTGTCGCTCTGGAGCCGATGACAGGGCGACATTGGCGAGCATTAGGCGACTTAATCGCCCAGTTTGGTGAGCCCTGCCATTAAGACGTACCGAATTGTTAGTACAGGAAAGATAACTCATGCATTAAATGTAATTTAATGATTTGGGAGACAAATCCTGTATCTGCAAATAGCTGGAATTGGAATGTAAAATTTCAATTGAAACTGATATTTACAGAGTACATGCATATATTGACCATACTAAACATATTAATCTTATACTTAGTTGGCTGGTACTTAGTCTGATATGGGAGTCGCCGGATGATACCAGGTTTCGATATGGATTAGGTCACGTATTAATCTATAACTCATAACTTATGTTTTTTTCTTATCTATATACTTTTTTCCATTTCAAAATTACAAGACTTCACCTTTTTACTTACCCTTTTTATCAGCTCTACGGAAAACCTGAAATAAAAAATTCTGGTGTTTATTCATCATTCTTTAAGCTAAATATTCTAATGAATTTTAATTTTTGAATTATTACTACAATGACACCTTTTAAATCATTATTGACCCATTCCCCCATGGGGGAGTAACTCCCTATATACATGTTAAATAGACTTTCAATTCCTTCCACTATGTAAAATATTTCACCAGTTCATATTTTTTTTGTATGTACAATATAAAACACATCTTAAACTACAATAAAAGACAACCAATGAATGGGATACATTGTTTTCTCCAGAGTGCGTTTCTTGCGTCTGATGCAAATGTAATGCAAAAATCGCAACCAAAATTGGTAAGTGCGTCATTTTTTACAAACCGGAAATGCCAGCAAGATCTTAGGTTTTTCTTCAACTGGTAAATCTTACTCCACAATAGAGATGCTGATCTAGTTAGCAGTATCAATATACATCCCTAATATGTATATTGTTTTATAATGTGAAAAACTAAGCAACGGCGACCCACTTTTTACTTTGGTAAAGGAAATGTTGAACTGGTCGAATGGAAAGATGATGATGATGCAATCTTAGAAGTGGTGGAAATTGAACGTGAATGCACTGGGGACAGTTCAAATAAATCTGAAAAGCAGAAAACAGACTCTGGAGTGAAACGTGTGTTCACATGATAGTTGTTTGCTAAAAACCCAACCATGAGATGAGTTTTGAGCAGTTTCAATGATATCTTAAGTTATTGTTGTTAATACAACTCTAAGAGTGTATTGACCGCCTATTTCATAAAATGACCCCTAACTTTTGCAATAAGCTGTTTCAGAGGGCTAGAGAAAACACTTGGAATATGGTGATCTTAGCAGATCTGTACCATTAAAGTAAGGCTAAGCTTATTAGCAGGATTTCTGATATCAAGATAATAAATTAATTTATTTTTCATCAAATAATTCACGATGAATATAAATTTAAAGAAGAATTTGTGACAAATATACAAATTAAATTAACCAATTAATGAGCATGGTTAAAAGAAGTACACAAATAGTTCAAATGCATATCAAGAGTCTCTTAGACCACAATTTTTATATTTTCTGTTTAAAAGAAAAATCCCGAAAAATCTAGGGTCTATGCATATATGCTACATGTAAGGGGCAAAATAAGAAAAACAATTAAAGTCTAAAATTTAAACATTTTTAAATTTTTATTTCTGTTTACCTTCATATCTGGATATTAGTTTGAACCCAGGTCTACCTCAGGGTCTTTGTACCGGTACATAAATAAATGCTGATATTAAGTCATATTTGATAATTCATACAATATGAATTGTATGAATTATCAAAACATACAAGTCTTGAAAGTTAATTGATAATTCCATAAAAATTGAATCAACATGTATTTCATCATCCATTATGCCACGGGGACTTTATTCATATACTTTTCAGTGCTATAGTAGATTCAGGGTTTGAAATTAGCGGTCGCCCACTCGCCATTGGTGAGTAATTATCTGTGTGTGCCCATAAAAATTACATCTCTGTCGCCCACTTGGTGAGTTAATATCAAATTCCAGTGAGGGCCAATATAAAAATCCAATTCCGTCACCCACTTCATCAGTGTAAATAAAAATTCAAAAAACAAATTTTATATATACATTTCTTAGTTTACTAAATTTTTGCGCATGCTTCTGCTTCTTGTTATGGAATTAGTACTCCTGTATCCGGAGCACTTCCGTTTGGTGTTCTTTGACTGTTCCGTTTAACCAGTTAATCGGAACAGCCGACTGACACGAAACGGAAGTGCGGCATGATTTTCAATTTTGGACCAAGATGTTCATGATGAAAACTCATCTGATGTGGATGAACCGACTGATGATGAAACTGATGAATCAGAAAATAAAATCTCTGTTTACAATGACCTTCTGGAATATCAATGTGAATTTTGAAAGTTTTAATGTTAAAATAAAATTACATGTCTGCAACTCTAGTTTTGGTACAATTTGAATATGACAGGGAACCAAGGGACCCAATGATTAAATGCCATTATGGTAAACAAACACTTTACAATTGAGGATTAATGACCAGGCCAAGAAAAAAACTAAATGGTGAAATTTCATGTTTTTTTTTAGAAATTTAAAAACTTTTCTATATAAAATCATGACTTTCAAATACACAATTTTGCTGCCAGGAGAGTGCCAGAATGCAGGATTTACCCCCCTCGCCATAATGCACCTAGCTTACGTGAGGTGGCAGGCGCACTAACGCGCGCCTGTGGGCCCCTAAATCCTTATGTGGACTACTTCAGATTTTTATTTGGTAGCCCACTTGGCTACTGCTCTAATTTCTTAGCTTCAAACGCTGAGATTGGGGCCATCCCAATCTCGAAATGTTGTTAAATACTGAAACATATACCACCATAACGTTATGGTATACAAAATGTAGTAGATCTAGGCTGCCCTAGTCTTGAAAGGTTGTTAAATATGGAAAAGTGTATGAATATCATGAGTCCCTGTGATTACACTTTGCTTTAATTACAAAATAATGGATCAATCACTACTTCAATTACCATTTTTTTTAAAAATTAGATCCTATTTTTTCCAAAAAATAAAGATATGCATATGGGATTATTGAATGGTACATTAATGTAAATGTAAATTTCAAATCTGACAGTGCCAAAATCAAACTTGACATGTACTTTATTGCCCATAATTAGGTGTGGTCAAACTCACAAAACCGAGTATACTCTCAAAAGTTTTCTTTCCCATAATTCAGATTCAGTGTTTTTGATGAAATCTCCGGTGCGTGAGGCTGGAATAGTGTCTCACCAGAGTTCGTATTTTTTGTAAATACATAAAAATACAAAATATTTGTAAATATATCTTAAAGAATTGTTTTAAAAAGAAAACAACTAAAGAACCCGCCCATCGGTGGACAGCCAAGTCAGAAAAATAGCTCCGGACAAAGAATCCCAAAAGCCAAAGGCAAAATAATTACGTAGAATCGCGTTGAGAGCAGATTTTTCTGTTATCCTAGTTCAGATCGTTGTTCATACGATCAAACTTCAAATTTAAAAAAGAGCACTGGTTGAAATACATACGTCCTGAAATATAACCATTGTTTTATCTTCCATGATTTTAGCCCTGATCTGCTGATGTTGTTTCTGTAGTTCTAATTTATTTACCGGATGGAGAAAGAAGTTGTCCGGGGAAAGGTATATCGGGTTCGTTCGCCCTAATTACATGTTCGCCCTGAGTCCGTTCGCCCTGGGTTTGTTCGCCCATAGAGTCCGTTCGCCCTGGGTTCGTTCGCCCTATTTTTATAAAAAAAGAATTATTAATATTAATAGTATTTAGGTTTTTAAATATATGCCGATATTTATTTGGTAATTACTAAAGAAAATACTTGTATCTCATGGAAAAAAATGTTTTTATTTAGATTGCGATATCAAAAGACAATATCAAAGCATATGTAGAAAGGTTAATATGCTGAAACGTAAATTTAATAAGTGTTCATTTGATGTTAAAATACACCTCTTTCAGTCTTATTGTATGAATATTTATTGTGTGTCATTATGGCCCAACTGTGGAATATCGTCTCTTACCAAAATGAAAATAATGTATAATAATTAATGTTTCAGAATATTGATGGGTTTCAATTCACGGTGTAGTGCTAGTCGTATGTTTGTCAGAAATGATATAAGATGTTTTCAGGAAATGAGGCGTAAAACTATCTATAGTTTGTATAAACGTTTGCAACAGTCTGATAATCAGCTTGTTCTTATTATTATTGGTAGTGATTTATGGTATAGTTCGTCTTTACTCAGAAAATTGTATACCGAAATTTATGTGAACTTTGACTGACAATTAACGCTCGTACTTAATCATGAAGAAAGGGATTATTATTCTCTTACATATATAAAGACATGCAAATAAGATTCTTGAGTGGTAAATGTAAATTTCAGATCTGACAGTAACACAATCAAACTTGACCTGTACTTTATGGTCCATAACAAGCCGTTTTACATGGTCTTTTCAATGTACCATAACGATTATCATTTTATGAGGGTAGAACAGATCAACCATAATCCAGGTCGAATTACTTGGGATGGATCAACAATTGCAAAAGATACAGATACAGATTTTTTATTTTCCAATCACGGAGCCCATTACTCGGCATGACAATCAAATATACGATCAATGTTGAACAAAATATACAAATGAAGATTAAACAAGGATAATGAATGTTATTGTAAACTATTAATGATTGAAAATTGTAAATAAAAGGAAATAATAACTAAAGAAAACTTACCTATCTCAGTACATTATAACAGATGTATATTAACACACTGTGATCCAGATCAAGCCCGCAAACCAGACCCTGACAAAAGTTCATTTCTCTTATTATATAATTCTTCATTTAGGTGCTGAAGACCCTTAACGACAATGTAATCTTCTGATGACATAAGCCAATTAAATTTGTCTGTAGTCGTCAACAGATTAAAATTTTTAAATTCTTTATTTATTTTATTTATAAATATTTTCCTTTGGTCATTTAAGCATTTACATTCAAGTAGAAAATGTTTTTCATCTTCAACATAGGTTAAAATTACATAATTTACATAAACGGTTTTTAGCTTCAACTCCGAAATAACATTAAACCAAATCAATCAACCAAAGTTTATGACGCGGTATGTGCGGTAAGAAAATTGGTTATTCTTGTCAATTAAGATCTGAGTCAAACATACCCCGCCACAGGTGAGATTCGAACTCACAACCTCAGTGACAGGCTAGTGATCATAAGTAGTCGGCGGCCGAGGCCCCACAAAAGACAACTATTAACGAACAATTTTACTTTCTCATGAAAAGTTTATGAACACAAAAACTTGCAAAAATAGAAGATAATAGTAAAATATATAAAAATATTGAAAAAAAATGTCGATGGAACAGTACCTATAAATCACCCAAGCGGTATTTGAACTTTCTCTTAAAAAAAAAGTGGTCCGAGTTGCCAGGTTGTCTTTTATCAGAGCTGTCCTGTTACAAATTTTTTAACATTGTTTGAAGTTCATTATATAGATTGCTTCACATTTGATTAATTGAAATTAGTGTTGTGATTCAAAATTCTCATCCGACTTTTACCTTTTGTTAATGCCCTTCTCGCAAAAACTATCCGATCTATAGTCGACATTGATTTTTTTTTTAGTATTTTAGTATCGCTGCTAATTCTACAAAAAATGGTAGCGCCCATGTAATTCTGACGGACTTTGAACTGTCAACTTTAATGTTTATTTATGAGTTAGTCCTAGTTTATGACACTCTACAGATAAATGTTTCAGACAGCACGGATGAGCGTTGAACGCTCAATACGCCGACTTCAGGTTAGTACGCTATAAAATGCGCTTTTAAGAAAAAAATCCAAACGATCGTTTGTATAACGATTACATCAACAATCATTCGATGGGATAACCAGGGGAGTTCATAGAGATTCTAATTTCCATTTTATGAAACATGTAAGATACATTTCAGATTTGTTACTTCTTCTAACACATATGAACGGTAATAATTAAGTTTGCAGTCGATTTGATGATTTCCCTTTGGCTTTAGTGGCTCTACCTTTTTACGTACTTTTTTTTTGCGGGGGGGGGGGGGGGGGCTTTTTCGGAATCTTCTATTATGGGAGTTTATTAAACTTTGAAGTAATTTTTATGGTATAAAATTTGAGAGTTTCAAACAATAATGGGTATTTTTATCATGTTCAAACCTTTTAGAAGCAGTCAAATTAATATTAACCCACTGAGTATTAACTTCAACAGCTAGATTTATGTGATATATACAATTTATCCAAACTAAAATTTTACCAACAATTTTATAATTTAAATCAGCCTAGTCCTTACATTGATGTACTAAGGAACAAATCAGAAAGGTCATCTCTGTGTAAAATAAGATCGAATGCACAAAATCTTGCCATAGAAAAAGGGTGACATTTAGGTTTACCCAACAATGAACGAGTGTAATGTATGTAAATCAGGTGAGCTAGAAGATGAAAACCACTTTTTACTGAAGTGTGAAAAATATAACTATAGAACAAGATTTAAAAATATTATTTTAAATATACTCCCTACAAGCCACAATGGGGATCAGGTAAATATACTCCCTATAAGTTACAATGGGGATCAGGTAAATATACTCCCTACAAGTCACAATGGGGATCAGGTAAATATAAATTGTTGCATTAATAGCAATTCTTTAAAAATCCTGAAAGTAACTAGTTCTTATATATAGGCAAATGTCTAGATTATAGAAATGAGATTTTATCTTCTTAACTATAACGTATTATTTCATTATACTTTATCCATTGTAATAATATTCTGAATTATGAGCCTTTGTCAATTATTGTAATTGTGTTTGTGTCAATAAAATATTTGTATTTGTATACAATGTATGAATTAAAAACATGCCATTTTTAAGTACTTTTGAGGTATGAAAATTTTCTGAAAATGAAAGGCGATATGAGAAAACAACCTCAGAGGTGTTTTTTTTAATCTAGTAATATTTTTCCATGATATATTTTTGCTTTGTTTTTATGGGAGTTTTGGAAGGTTTCTGAATTAAATTGCTGTTTTTATGATGTTAAAAATTATTTCCAATGACCAGACTATGTACATCTGATCAAGTTGTATTTTCCGACCTTCATAATCAACCATAATCCAGGTCGAATTACTTGGGATGGATCAACAACAATTTCAACATTAAACCAAATCAATCAAACAAAGTTTATGTGCGTCATAAATATTTATTTATGCTTAGGCAAAGGATGAAGAAAAGTTGGGGTTCGGATCGAGGAAAAAAACTTACCCACCTAAACTTAAATACTTGCATATTAATATATGATTTATATGGCAAATGCAATGCAAAGTAGTATTTCTCTGAAGAACATAAGAGGTCGAATCAGTCTTTTTACTTGGTATATACCTTCAGCATGCCGATATTGATGTCTTTAGGTGTAAAATACGACGCCTGTGAAGCACCATTTTAATACTTGTATGGCGCTGACGGAAAAGAGTCTTTGATACCAATTTTAATGCACAAGATGTGTACATTTCTTCAATTTACGACTTATTAGTTGTCAAGGCCTATAAACATGATATCATAAAGTTGAAAACCAAACCAATAATTCCAAAAGTTGAAAAGCAGATTTATTCACTGTTGAATAATGTATGTACTTTTTTAGTCCAGTACTGGACTATTGTCGACACGACGGTTTCAATCCCAACTTGCACTTTTTTTAGTCCAGTACTGGACCATTGTCGACAAGACGGTTTCAATGGGACAAAGTACCCCCAACCTGCAAATAGTTCTATGAACTGAATGAAATTTAAATCAAGGTACAGTGCATACATATAGGCTTATATGATGGATTATCATTAATAGAAAGATAATTGTATTGAACAACAACTTGGTGATAAAGAAGACTGCTTTTAGAGTCAAGCAAAATTGGGTGTATGAATATGAAAAGTTACAAAGTGCGAAAGAAGGGGACATTCACTTTAATTTACAAACGAGTGTCTGTAATCAGTTTACCGTAATCACTGTTATGTTTTTTAGCTTTTGAAAATTCAAGAATATTGAATTTATCGATATCCCTTATTTAATTTGTATTTTTCAACATCTTCAAAATTGTCAAAGTTACGAACATTGTTAGCAGATGGCGATCGACAGGAATACAAGTCATTTCGGCACCCGCTAAAATCAACACCTGGTCATTTCGGGACCTGCATGGTCTGTAATTTTAACATTTTCAGCAGTTTAATTACTTTCAGTACTTTTCGCGTGTTTATTTCGTAACTTTTGAAATAATAACGATTTTAAAATAACTTTTTTTATTGACTTTTTCCTACCTGGAACAAAGTTTACTTTTGAAAAGAAATCCGAAACAAATTCGGATTAGACTTGTGAATTCGCGTTTCTGAGGGAATAAATTGGAATATTTATGAATAAAATTGAAATGAACAAATTTTTACAAAAAAAATCTCTTATTAGACTTTAAAAAGTTATAGTCATCTATAATTTATTCTAACCAGACGACCAAATCATCAAATGTTGAACACATGTTGTAAAAATTATTTGTGAGATGCTTCAAAACTGGAGCAAGATACAGGTCACGTGTTACATATTTGTCAGTTACAACATGGCGGGTTGTTTGAAGTTTGCAGCTGTTTTCGTCTTTAACAATAAACCGGCTATTTGAAGGAACAGAAAAGACAAATTTCTGAAATCAAAATGAAATAACATTGCCCCAGTTATGACGTATTATTTCGTTTTCATGTGTTAATGTGCATTGATCAGATCTATCTTCATGATTTTATGAAGTGAGGACAGAACGAAAGTTGGTGTATTTTGGTGTTCAAAACTTAAAATGATTACGGGTAGGTATTATAAAAAGATATCATAGCTCATGCTTGGGCTATTGTCATTAAGTCTCCAAGATTAAAGAAGTTTGTAGACATTGCCGTGGTGTTTTTTGCTGCCTTTTTTCAATTGGCAACGTAATAAAATGTCTGAACCATAGCTCGGATACTGTTTGGTGGATTTTAATGACATGTCCTAGATTGACGGTCACAGGCCGGGTGTCATATTGGAAAGTCCTTTGGAAAGGGGGACCCATCCTCTCAAACACCTTTAAATTTACATATTTTTAAATAATTGGAAATGATTGAAATCCCTATTAGCCTATAACCATATATATGTTCTTTCTCCATATGAGTATACATATACTGAACCGCAAAAGAAACGTCGCTTTTTCAAAATGTTAGCAAAATTCAAAATAAATATTAATTAATGATTTTTATATAATCAGTATTACGATTACATCACCAGGTAAGATTAAATTACCTGTGAATTAAATTTTCGGTTGAATAATTTTCAGTTGATATCGTAGAGCGACCGTACCTGAAACCGTTCGTGGAACACACTTGGCGGTAATTTTTCTTAAATCTTAAATGTTCGTGAAATTCATGCTCCTTTATGGGTATAAAAGGCCGGAGAAAATTAAAGACTGTTAGTATCAGTGTTGAGACAGAAGCTATGCCACGTCTGACTCCACAACAGAGAGAACAGGCCATTGGTCGATTGGATGCTGGGCAATCTGCCAGAGTTATTGCCAACGACTTCAACTGTGCTGTTCGAACAATTGAACGTCTACGGACACGGTACAATGCAACAAACAGCACAAATGACCGCCCACGGAGTGGTAGACCCCAAGTCACTACCCCTAGACAGAATAGAGGCATTGTTCGTCACCATTTGATGAATCGGTTCACCCCAGCTGCCGAAACTGCCAGAAACACTGTTGGAACACATGTACCCATAAGTGATGATACGGTTCGTCGGCGATTAGCTGCTAGAAACATGAGATGTCGCCGTCCAGCAAGAGGACCTATTCTTACTCCTCGACACCGTCAAGCTCGTCTTCAGTGGGCCACTCAGCGACAGAATTGGCGAAATCGACAATGGCGTAACATCATCTTCTCTGACGAAAGCCGTTACTGCATTTCAACAGCCGATGGCAGAACCAGAGTGTGGAGAAGACGCGGGAAACGTTACGAAGACAGCTGCATTCTGGAAACAGACGCGTGGGGAGGACCTAGCATCATGGTATGGGGTGGAATCGGCCTTAACGTTAAACTTGGTCCAGTCATCTTTCAGAACCTTGGCCCAGGCAGAGGAAATGGCGTAACAGCTGCCCGTTACATCGACCAAGTCTTGACACCCCATGTTCAGCCCCATTTTGCACGTCATCAAAACAAGACTTTCCAACAGGACAATGCACGTGCGCATACCGCAAGAGCCACAAGAGACTTCCTACAGCAGAATAACATTAATGTTATAGATTGGCCGGCTTTGAGTCCAGATTTAAACCCTATTGAACATTTATGGGACGAAGTTCAAAGACGGTTGAATAATGAGCAGCCAAGTCCGACAACTGCAGCTGAACTTTCACAAGCGTTTCAGAGAGTATGGGCACGTATTCCGATGGCGTTTATTAATCGGCTCATCAACTCCATGTACCGAAGATGTGCCGCAGTAATTGGTGCCGGTGGAGGACATACACGTTATTAACGGACGTGGGAGCACAGCATTGAAAACATGTGACGTTGCGACAATTGTGACGTTTTTGTGAACATTGTAACCAAAAGACTGTAAATCATTCATTAAATTTTGTAAAAATTAATTTAAAATATATAAATGTCACTTTGAAATAAATGTATGTGAACATGTCATTTTGTGCGACGTTTCTTTTGCGGTTCAGTGTATTAATGAGGGGTCTTTATGAGGTATGTTTTGCCCCTCAAAATATATTTGTCTTTATTAATTTGAAAACTTTGGGGGACATAATAAATAATGTATATTGTCCTTTTATTTCTAGCAGGTATTCTTGGGCGAGGGAATCTATTTCAATTAAATTGTCATCTTTTAATAAGTTCATTTGTTTGGGCCACACGTCGACCCAGTAATATTTTTGATTAATTAAAATATTATTTAATAATAAAGGCATTTCAAGTTGGACTAATTGATAAATATCGTAGTTTTCATAAACGTTTCCTAGGAAAACTGATTGAACCAATTCCGTATTTTACAACCTGTTAACAAATCAAATCAATTCATTCAGTTCATATAAAGAGCTGATACCCGATGAATGTAACACTCAGTAGTGTAGTAGATTAACAAAAGTTCAAAGTACCGTCTATCGGCGATGAAATGTTTTGAACAAGTTGCAAATTTGCTTTACATCTATCATTATTTATTGTTGTATTTCCAGGTCATATCTGGGTCGCTGAAAGGAAACTATGGACGACCTAGCAATGAATACTTATCTATACGAGAATGTTCTAGCTCAGGAAAATCAAACGTTAGCATCGGCGAAGCATCCATACAAATAAAAGAGGCAGTAAATCCCGAACTAGTTCCTACCAAGTTTCTGAACAAAGACTCCCCTCAGTCCATTCTCCGACATTTACAGTGGATTATGCAAAAAGATGCTTTAGGACAAGATGTTTTCCTAATTGGTGAGTCAAATATATGTGCTTTAAAAAGTATCATGGGAATTATGTACATGCTGATTTCAACGGTATACAGCAAATTATTGTAATACATTCAAGGGATATTTTTGTAAAGATAAAGTTACTATATTTGAGTTCTACACAATAATCACATGTCAGTGGTGCCGTGTCCCGGTATGGACCCGCGTGACTTCCACCGGATTGCGCCGTATGCGGAGCAGGAACTGCTTACCCTTCCAGAGCACCTGGGTTCACTCCTGGTTTTTATATGAGTTTGTGTTGTTCATTGTTTTTTAGTTTTCTGTGTTTATTTGTTGTGCTTGTGGTTGTTCATATGTCTTCCCGGGTTTGTCTGTCCAATGGATTACGTTTTTTTATTGCTCCTTAGGTATATTTGTCCTTTTTTTTACCGTAAGGAAATCTTTGAATATATCATTTCCCTTTTAATGGAAAAATTCGTTTTTCTGTAAGACAAAATTCAAGTTTTTTAAAAATACATGTAATGGTAACTCGAAGTAATTTGAGAATAACAGAGATTTGGAAATAGGGAATAATTTGAGCATTCATAAAATCTTTGTCTTCAGTTTATAAATATTAATATTAAGTTTGTTATCTATGAAACATTCTTTTAAAGTTGTACATTTGTAATTTATAATACTATGTATTTGCAGGATCCCCAGGACCACTGAGACGCCAAATTGCTATGATGTATCTCCAGCTTACAAATCGGGAGGGTGAATACATATCATTATCAAGGGACACAACCGAGTCAGATATTAAGCAAAGACGAGAAATACATTTGGGCAACGCTTTTTACATCGACCAGTGTGCTGTGAGAGCAGCTACTCACGGAAGAATTTTGTTGCTTGAAGGAATAGAAAAGGCAGAGAGAAATGTTTTACCGATTTTAAATAATTTATTGGAGAATCGTGAAATGCAGCTTGATGATGGACGTTTTCTGGTTGCCGCAGAAAGATACGATAAACTGTTGGAGGATCACACTAAAGAAGAACTTGATAAATTGAAGCTAGTTAGAGTGAGCGAAAGATTTAGAGTTATTGCCCTTGGACACCCTGTTCCTAGATACAAGGGTAATCCTTTAGATCCACCGCTTCGTTCCAGATTTCAAGCCAGAGATATCCATCCACCAACATTTAAAGAAATGCTTCAGAGTTTGCAGGACGAGCTGCAGAACATTCCTACACAGGAATTAACACGTATGTTGTCTTTTGCTGCAGCAGTTTTGACAAAAGAATCTAACACTTTAGGCTTGCCCGATTTTCCCATATCTAATGTTCCTGCAGTAGCCAAAATTCTAAATACCTCACCTAAATCAAATATTAATAATTTAGTTCAGAGGTTGTATCCGTATGAGGTCATGCTTGGAAAAGAAGGACAAACTGCAGCCAAAAGACTAATGTCAAAATTTGAACTATTAGGAAGTAATGAGACTTCAAAGAAAATTTTAGACGTTAATCCGCCTATATCTACAGACGATTTTGCCGCTATAAGACTAAACAATGATTCTATTTACAAAGTCATGGCTGGAACAAAGCCGTTAAACTTGTCCGGAAAAGATATGTTTGTATCAACTCCATATCTCCAAAACCTTCTAGCAGAGATGATTCAGTCACATATGGTTCAAGATTTTTGTATCGTTGGGCCGAGAGGAAGTGGTAAAAGTGCAGTAGTGGAACAGTTTGCTGAAATTTTAGGATATCATATTGAACCAATCATGTTGTATCAAGATATGACATCACGTGATTTACTTCAGCAGCGACACACGCTACCAAATGGAGATACAACGTGGAGAATGTCACCGCTAGTCACGGCTGCGCTAGAGGGTAGTCTGGCAGTATTAGATGGTGTTCACAGAATTAATCAAGGATCATTTGGCGTTCTTCATAGACTTATTCACGACAGAGAACTACAACTTTTTGATGGCACGAGGCTTCTAAGAAAAGACAGATTCGAAGAAATGGTCAACAAGACCGGTGAGTCTCCAGAACAATTAAACGCTAAAGGTATCCATCCTATACATCCTTCATTTAGGATTGTTGCGCTTGCAGAACCTCCTGTGACTGGAAGTGCAACGCAGCAATGGATAACACCAGAGATGCTTACTATGTTTCTGTTCCACAACCAGAGAAGACTTTCAAAGAAGGAGGAAGTAGATGTCATTCAGTCGGTCGTTAAAGATTGCCCAGACTTGGCAAAGTTGTTTGCTTTTGTACACGACCTGAGATCGTCAACTGACCCTGGAATGATATCCGTGGCCTCTTCACTGTCAACACGTCAGCTTCTTCGAATTGCTAGACGTCTAGCTGCCTTTCCGAGTAAAGACTTTCATAGCATAGTTCAAAAAGCATGTCTTGCAAGATTTTTGCCAAAATTACCAAAAGTTAGTCTTGATCAGGCTTTAGAAGCTGCTGATATTAGGAAGGTAAAACCTGCTACTGAAAGTTCACAGTATTCAGAGAAGGATATTACATGTGAGGTTAAAGATGGTGCTTTGCGAATTGGACAAACAACAGTTCCTTTATATAATCCAGAAAATAGAACAAAAGTGCCTGATATTTTATTTTATGAAAATCACCAACATCTTAACGTCATGGAAGATATGATGAAAGATTTCCTACTTGGAGAACACTTGCTTCTTGTAGGCAATCAAGGTGTTGGAAAGAATAAAATTGTCGACAGATTTTTGCAGTTATTGAATCGACCAAGAGAATACATTCAGTTACATAGGGATACAACAGTTCAAACTTTGACGTTACAGCCGACTGTAAAAGATGGAATAATAATTTTTGAAGACTCACCGTTGGTTAGAGCTGTTAAAGAAGGACACGTGCTTGTTGTTGATGAAGCGGACAAAGCACCAACACACGTGACATGTATTCTTAAGACTCTTGTTGAATCGGGTGAGATGCATTTGGGAGATGGCAGGCGAATAGTGCCACATAATTCTGGGATAAAACCCTCATCTGAAATAATTGTAAGCCATCCTGATTTTAGAATGATTGTTTTAGCCAATCGACCAGGTTTTCCGTTTTTAGGCAATGATTTTTTCGGTGCTTTGGGGGATATGTTCAGTTGTCATGCAATAGATAATCCGGACATGGAATCAGAAATGGAAATGCTCAAACAATACGGTCCTGATGTTCCAATTGGGACACTTAGAAAACTTGTACAGGCTTTTGGAGAACTGCGTGACTTGGCAGACCAAGGGTTAATAGCATATCCGTATTCCACCAGAGAAGTTGTCAATATGGTTAAGCATTTACAAAAATATCCAAATGAAGGTTTGACAAGTATAGTCCGAAATGTTTTTGATTTTGACTCCTATAATACAGAACTTCAGGAAACAATAACTAAAACTATGCAGAAGCACGGAATACCATTTGGGGCAACAGAAGCAGTCGTAAATTTAGCAAAAATATTGCCACTACCAAAATTTAATAAGAGAGGTACAATAAAGATTTCAAGTCAAGGTGACCGTAAACACACTGCTTTGATGGCTTTACCAGTAGAAACAGTTGGAGTTAATGTGAAGGGACCTGTAGAATTTGCTATTCAAAAGTTTAAATTAGATAAAGAGGAGTCTCGTGCATCAATGTTCTCAGAACAGGAAGCCCACTGGAACCTACCAATGCACGACACAACTGTTATAAGCGATATTGCAGTCACAAAGTCCGAAAATAGATCTCAGGGAAAGGGAAATACCGATCTTATACATATTGCAACGGCAAACCCGATTGGACTCTTCACGTTAAACCCTAGGACGTCCGAAACTGGTTTCATTGACATGTATGACATATTTCCGGCGACAGCAGGATCGTATCGACCACGAGTAAAGCTAGCCCCATTAGCAGAACCCTTAGACGACACGCTATTAGTACACGAAGAGGTGACGAACGTTTTGCTGTCTGTAAATTTTGAAAGAGGAGAAGTAAGTCGTATAGCCTCTACTTCGCTACCAGAAACACAAGTAGAAAAAAGAATGTTTCCATCTACTGCTTTCCAGGACCCAAATCCATTCAGAATGTTGCCAAGCTCGATGCCTAATTCCAGAGGTACAATTTTACTATTCAAACAAGGGGGTGATGAAATTGTTGCGTTCACTGGAGCACATACACACTCGATTTCTTTGCCAATCAATATTGAAGATGTAGTTCAGGTTGGGGATAACCAGTGGACTGTAACAGCCTCAGACAACAAGAAATATCTTATTCAGATAAATCGGGATAACGAGTTTACTTTGAGCCACATAGAAGAGAATGAAGTTGATCTGAAATTAATTGCATCGGCACCCTTACCGCTTACCGATGCACAATTGTCAAAATCTTTGGAAAACGAATCTTCTGGTCCTAATCGAATTGTAGTAACACCCGACACCTATGCAACAATTCTACATGGATTTCCCGATGCCCCTGAGATCGAGGTTTTCTCAATTCCACGAACACCACTTCCAAAGGAGAACACCAACAGTACAGGTGAACCAATGTTTGGACTCTTAAGTAAACCGAAATCATCAACGTCAACAACATATTCACGTGGCTCTATTTTACATCTACCAAACTCCGGGCAGATTGTAAGATCCTTACCTCAATGGAAACTACCGGATAATGTATACGAAAAGGACCAAAAACCAAGAGAAGTCAGTGGATTTCTGGAAGTTACAGACGTCGTCAATCGTACCTTAAGGTACGTCCCTGTCCCCGGAGCAACTCGTGTCTCTCCGTATACGTCATGGCTGTTTAACATATCTGACTCTTCTGTGCTTATGGCGCCAACTAGTAATGATGGACTTGTAACCGTAGACATGGGAGGATGTGTTCGAATGTGGGAAACAGCCTTTATAAACATAGAACGTTCTCTGGAAGAATGGAGACGAATGATTGGTTTTGGTGAAAACAAACCATTACAGGTTACGTATGACAGAGAAAGCGGAAGGAAAGCAGACGAACCAAAACATGGCAAAGTCGACCCATCTGGTGCAGAACATCACGGAGGCAACACATGGGCAGGTGGAACCGGTGGCAGCAATACGGCAGGTAAAGATTTGTTCTAGTGCCTAAACAATTTAAATTTCCAAATGTTTTTTGGTAAATAGTGTGTTTAAAATATCATTATGTACCTATACCCTACTTGAGAATTAATATTTTAGCCTTTAAGCAGATCCAACATAATGACGGACAGATTTTTTTTTTAACTGTTTGTGCCTTAACAAATATGAGGATACTTTAACATCGTGAGTAGTGTTTTATACCACTACTATCGTGTAAGGAATTAATTAACAAAGACTATACATCTTTAACATAAGAACATACATGTATTCTGTGATTACTTAAAATGTCTTACCGAATACTATTGATAGGGCAATAACTACCAGGACTATTGATCGCCATCGGACTATTTAAGTAATTGCACAACCTGGTTTAGCAAAATGTTTTGATAGCCTTCATACTGTATGATATCATCTTCCATAGCCGGTAGAATGCTGGACGGGGTCAGTAGACCTGGCAAAAAAGTCACAATCTTATAAAAATAGTTTCTATATATACTAGTAATAAAACAAACCAATAAAATGTCATTATGTTTAAAATAACTACTGATCGCAGCTTTCGCTTTGGTCAATAGTCCGTATCTTCGATGCCAAAAAACTTGTTACTTCCATAAAACGAAGTCATTATATTATTTTAATTTATTAATAGGGAGCGCAGCGAGCGCTATAAGAGCATGTGCATTTTTTTACATATGGGTCGTTTAGAAAAGCATTTGTTTAATGGGGGCAGCCATATTGTGCTACATAGTAAGGCTAGAAAAGGTTTCGTTAGCCGGAAACGAAAGTAAGTAATGTAAGGGAAATAATTTGCTTCAAATTATAATTTTAGAGTCAGAATCGTGATACCGGAAATGAGTTTCTGAAAAGGGCTATTGCTGTGCTCGCATCATTGGCATCCCCAACAGAATGTTAACTTTAGCACTATCTTTTGTATTTAGGGCTTGGTGGAATTGGTGGACCATACAGATTAGATGGTGGTCACAAGAAAGTCTTCCAAGTACCACAGTGGGAGAAAGACCAAGTTCCAGAGGAAGTATTAAAGGCGGCAAGGGAAATGGCACAACAAGCATTCAAGGAGAGATTGAAAGAAATAAACATGAGTGAATACGATGCTGAAACTTATGAAAAATTTTCAGGAAGTGTTAGAAGTCAAGTTCAATCATTACGGGTAGTTTTAGACAGCCTGCAGGCAAAAGGAAAAGAGAGACAGTGGTTGAAAAACCAATCTTATGGTGATTTAGATGATGCCAAACTCATCGAAGGTTTAACAGGAGAAAAGTCCATTTATAAACGACGAGGTGAAAAAGAACCGGAACTTGGAACTCCACAAGAAAAACCAAAACGTATTCGGTTGGTAGTAGATGTGTCTGGAAGTATGTATCGATTTAACGGTTATGATGGACGACTTGAACGAGAGATGGAAGCTACATTAATGATGATGGAAGCTTTTCAGGGATACGATGAGAAATTCAAGTATGATATTATTGGGCATTCCGGGGAAGATCACAAGGTTGAAATTTGCAAGTCGGACAAAATTCCTGCTAATAATAAAGAACGATTAGTGGTTATCAAGACAATGCATGCGCATTCTCAGTTTTGTTTGAGTGGAGACAATACATTGAAAGCTACTAAACATGCTATTGACACACTTGCTGAAGAGGAAGCAGACGAACATTTTGTAATAGTTCTCAGTGATGCAAACTTTGATCGATACGGTATTCCTCCGCGTAGATTTGGACAAATTTTACGCTCTAATGACAAAGTGAACGCTTACGCGATTTTCATTGGGTCTCTGGAAGATCAAGCAGATCAGCTGATCAAGGAACTACCAATGGGACATGCCTTTGCATGCATGGACACGAAAAATTTGCCCCAGATTTTACAACAAATATTTACTTCCACTATGTTATCCTCTAGTTGATAAATTAGATAACAGTAGAACAATCATAAGTTTTTGTGATATTTAAAAAAAAACGGAATTTGATAAGAGTATTGACTTTTTGTTATTTTGTTCATTGAAATGTGATTTGTGACTTTCAAAACAAAAATGTTACCGTGAATATAATCAGTAAAATAGTTTACTAGTACAAATGTATATGGTTTTAGTTTCTATTTAGGCGGATTTCACATTAAAATTATTTCTGTATTTTACATATTTTTCTTATTGAGCAGACAAAACGGTATGTTAACAAACACCTTAGATAGAGTTGTCTTAAAACTGAGATCAAACGTATAAGATAACATGCCAGACTTCAGGGGAGAGCAATAAAATCCTTCATTAGGGCTTTGAAGAAGCGCTTTAATCGCTGTTATGTATAATGAAACAGTCCTCAAGGCTTTCAGCAATTCTACAACAAGTGTTTCTTATTCAGCATTCGGAGGTTGTAAAAAAAAAATAGCAATCTTTCAGACTATGGTTTGCCCTGACTGCATGGAGAGCACAAAAACAATATCCAGCATTAACAATGATTAATGCAACTTATCCATCTCACCCACCAGCTGCCGCACCAACTGGGGGGTTGGGGGAGGGATAGAGTCGGAAAGAAAATGAGTGTTCGGATTTATAAATTATTTGCTCATCTTGGTTATTGCTTTGAATTTGCGTCTATCCTGTCCGTCTTAAACTTTAAAAATCTAATTTGAGACAACTGGACCAAAAAACTTTGGTTGTCTCCTTTCAGATATAGTTCAGGGAGAAGAGACTTAGTAACACTTGCGGACGACGTTTCCAACAGTAAACAAACAGGCAAAAACAATTTATCCTCATGTCTGCGACTAGTAAGCAAGTTGAGCCCAATTTGTGAAGCAAATGTGCCTTAAAAATGTGTCTAGGTGTACGGATTACTGAAAACACGAAAGCAGCAGAAATCATCTTTGAAGCTAATGGGCAAGTTCCCTCTTAAGATGGAACCAAATTTTGTTGGAATAGTCTTGTTTTACTTCGGTATATATATGATCCCTTTTTATACGACCGCAAAATTTTTGCGGTCGTATATTGGTATGACGCTGGCGTCGTCGTCGTCGTCGTCGTCGTCCGTCGGAGTCTGTAGACATTTGGTTTTCGCACTATAACTTTAGTATAAGTTAATAGAAATCTATGAAATTTAAACACAAGGTTTATGACCACAAAAGGAAGGTTGGGATTGATTTTGGGAGTTTTGGTCCCAACAGTTTAAGAATCAGGGGCCAAAAAAGGGCCCAATAAGCATTTTTCTTGGTTTTCGCACAATAACTCTAGTATAAGTAAATAGAAATCTATGAAATTTTAACACAAGGTTTATGACCACAAAAGGAAGGTTGGGATTGTTTTTGGGAGTTTTGGTCCCAACAGTTTAGGAATTAGGGGCTAAAAAAGGCCCAAATAAGCATTTGTCTTGGTTTTTGCACAATAACTTTAGTATAAGTAAATAGAAATCTATGAAATTTAAACACAAGGTTTATGACCACAAAAGGAAGGTTGGGATTGATTTTTGGAGTTTTGGTCCCAACAGTTTAGGAATTAGGGGCCAAAAGGGTCCAAAATTAAACTTTGTTTGATTTCATCGAAAATTGAACTATTGGGGTTCTTTGATATGCCGAATCTAACCGTGCATTTAGATTCTTAAATTTTGGTCCCGTTTTCAAATTGGTCTACATTAAGGTCCAAAGGGTCCAAAATTAAACTTAGTTTGATTTTAACAAAAATTGAATTCTTGGGGTTCTTTGATATGCTGAATCTAAACATGTACTTAGTTTTTTTTATTATGGGCCCAGTTTTCAAGTTGGTCCAAATCGGGGTCCAAAATTAAACTTTGTTTGATTTCATCGAAAATTGAACTATTGGGGTTCTTTGATATGCCGAATCTAACCGTGCATTTAGATTCTTAATTTTTGGTCCCGTTTTCAAATTGGTCTACATTAAGGTCCAAAGGGTCCAAAATTAAACTTAGTTTGATTTTAACAAAAATTGAATTCTTGGGGTTCTTTGATATGCTGAATCTAAACATGTACTTAGTTTTTTTATTATGGGCCCAGTTTTCAAGTTGGTCCAAATCGGGGTCCAAAATTAAAGCTAATAAAGGGGTAAATTATTTTTTTTGGGGGGTGGGGGCAATTCTCCACAGCATATTGTATCGCACAAGAATTCAAAAATTGAATATAAATTCAAATCATATGACCAATTCTAAGTTCTTTATTTCAGTTATTCTGTTTTAGAAACCTATTATGTGTCAAATATTTCAAGAAATTTTCAATTACACAGTATTGTGCAATAGCAAGAATCAGTATAATTTAAACCAATTTACATTATTTACATTACAATTAAAGGATAACTTCTGTAACACCCAACAATGACTTCAATCCAAACATATATATTGAATAAACTTACAAATCAGAAATTTTAAAATTATATGATACTAACATACATACTACTGCTAACAATTAAATATGACTTAGAGCAAATATGACAACATGATTATAAAAATATGTACAAAGAGGGATAACTCTTTTTTTTATCTCAAATTTTGAATATGTGCTGATGAAGCTTTTTTGTTTATCTCATCTAAACTGCTTTTAAATTATGCATATTTAAAATTTGCCATCCATGACTATGATGTCATTTTCTATTTTAATACGTTATGGTGTATTTAAATGGGCTGTTATGGTTGCAAAGTATCAAGAGAAATGGGGGGGGGGGGGGGGGTGAAAACAAAATTTAGGGGGGGGGAATGAGAAATTGGGGAGGGGGCAATTTTTTTCTCATTTCATAATTCATAAATTAAAAAGGAAATTTCAAATTTTTTTTAGCAAAAAAGGGGGGGTTACAATAAATTTTATTGTTTTTTGTTGTTTTTTTTTTTGGGAGGGGGAGTCAATGTGCAACTTCATAGTGTATTGCACAAAAGCTAAAAAAGGGGTAAATTTTTTTTTTTTTTTTTTTTTGGGGGGGGGGCAATTCTCCACAGCATATTGTATTGCACAAGAAGCAAAAAATTGAATATAAATTGAAATCATATGACCAATTCTAAGTTCTTTGGTTTCAGTTATTCTGTGTCAGAAACCTATTATGTGTCAAATATTTGAAGAAATTTTCAATTGCACAGTATTGCGCAATAGCAAGAAATTGATATGTGTGCCCAATTTTAAATTGGTTATTTCTGATTTATATATAAAAACAAAAAATACTGATATGGTTTGAATAGGTAAATTAAAAATTTTTAAGTTCTTAGACAACATTCATTCTGTGTCAGAAACCTATGCTGTGTCAAATATTTATTCACAATCCAAATTCAGTATTGTATCAAGCTTGAATGTTGTGTTCATAATTGCCCCAACTATTCAGGGTTCGACATCTGCGGTCGTATCTAGCTGCGCCCAGCGGAGCATTTTATTTAAAAATATGCCAAGGATAATTACGTAGGGCCAACATATTACCACTTTACTAAATATAGAAGATCGGCCAAAAATTATTTTAAGGATGCTCGCTGGTCATGTTTTGGTCTTTTTGTCAGATTTTTGGAATCCTCGGGTTTTATCCATTTCTTAAACATTAAATTTTTTGCCCATGAACCCCCACTTTTTCTTTTATAATTCAATCATATATACCTTAAAATGGTATTTGTCAAAATTTTATGAAATCCTTTTTATTTTTTCATACATTTTTGAGAGACTGAAGTTGCCAATGCAAAGACAATGAAAAATCCAGAGAAAACCTATTTCCTTCAAATTTTCAAGGCTTTATAGCTCTAAAATGAGCACATGAACCTATATTTTTTTCTTGCTTATTTGTTTACTATTCATATGTTCTCTCAAACTACAACACACATTTCAAATCCTATTTATTTCCTATTAGACCAGCGATCATCCTTAAAATCATCTCTAAACAGTAAAATGTACATCGGGACCAACCTTTGGTGGGATTGTCCTTATGTTAATTGTTCGCATTCAGAATTATATAATGGCGGGGACGGGATCTTGAATCAAACGGTCTCTTTTTTTTAAATCAGCAAAAATTCGGAGATTAAGCTGAATTTTATAACAGGATTTACCGGTTACACATGTTAGTACGGTGGGTGGCTCCAAATAATGACGAAAGGAAATCCGTTTTGTTCTTGTGCTGATATGAGTTCCCCTATGTGGCATTTTAATGGTCGATTATATCTGGGTAAGCGATACAGGTTATTGTGAGGCCTTAGTTTTTGTAATTTAATTCTACATAATTGTTTTGTTAAGTATTAGCTATTTCAAATTCATACCAAATTCAAACAAGAACAATTATAAAACTCTCTACCTAATTGCACATAACACGATAAAACTTCTTAATGGCTGGTTAATGCATGTATGTCCATTAATTGTCAAGCTGATGACAAGTACCATCAGTTTTTCAGTTTTAAACAAATTTTTATTACAGCAATTTAAATTGTTTTTTATTACCATTATATATGTACTTACATATATTTTATTATTAAGAACTTTCTTTATAGTCTTCTTTGGTATATGATTACAAACGTTTGACATCATTTTTCCGTCGTAGTATTTTTGTTGCATGGTCTACAACTTTTTGGGATGATGGGAACGGGATACTCAGGCGATTACTCAGTACATAGTGACACGTAGGGTCACAGTATTTTTTTTTGGGGAGGGGGGGATATTTTCCCCAAATTTAATATAAAGTGGTTAAAGAGGTTAACTACTATTGGGCGGCATAAAGCTTTGAGTTTTTTTTTTATTTTGGCGTCAATAATAATTTCTGGGTTGAATTTTAGAAGCAATGTTTAATGTATGCTTTGATTGTCAAAATCAACAAAAAGTACTTGAAGTATTTTTTTTCTTTGGAGTAACTTTTGATTTTTGTATTTAGAGTGGTAATTTTGAGTGAGTGGGAAATTTTCATCAATACTTTTTGGGGGAGGGGTAATATTTTCGCTGTGTCTTTTAAGGTTACTTGCATGCATTTAGAGTAGTATTTTTTTTGGTCTTACAGTGCTAATTTATTGGATGGTGGGGTATTTGCAATGACGAACCTGTGTTCAGATGATTCAGGAGGGTATACCTCCGGGGGGGGGGGTCCCTCCAGAAACTACTCAGCAGTAGGTACAGAATTCTTACTGAGGATTCAAACTATCAAAAGGGTGAATAGAATTATATGAGTGTTACACATACATTGGATTATCTTCTCCTGATACCGATATATGGTTCTTTTGGAAACTTCAAACGTTTCAATTTCTATATTTTCTAGAAAAAAAACTAAAACCATTTTTGTCATATATTTTAAATTTGAACTTGACCAAATGTACAATGTTCCTTAACGGTATGCCCAAATCTCATATAATTTCACTGAAACACACTCGAGCACATTTTGCTAAAGAGGAAAATTGTATATGTCTATTGGCAAGCTGGACGATTGTATGCTCTAGGTCAGTATTTGTAAGAAACTCCTTGGATCCTCTTTAATTTCACGTTCACCATTGTCTAGACCGATCATTGTCAAATCTGGTTTTAGCTGTCCCCTCCTATACCCGAATCCTTGTTCGTTCCTTCTAATGTTTTAATTCAAGGTGATTTAGCGAGTTACTCTTCGCAAGTTTGAACTGAGAAGCTGATCCACGAATTGATTCTTAAATTTGGTCAGGTGTGACAGCATGGTAATCATACAAGAAATATACTGCCCACAAAGCGATAGATTTTAGAATAATAAAATGCGAAAACATAAACAGAACAAACTTTGAAAATACGAGTAGGGTTAATAACAATGACATGTGTATTACCATGTGCGCTTGACTTTTGTGATAGTCATTTTCGTGACATGAACTAATAAGTTAAATTGTGAGAAAATGAGCCGGAAAAGTTTCTTTGTTTTTCTTAACAAATTTAATGAATTTTTATGTAGAATCTTAAAAATTAAATCCCATCTCCATTGAAACGCCACATACATTGGCATAAGACATTAATTTTCAGTGGTAAAATTACATATTTTTATTAAACCATTTTTCATTTAAAAAATTGAAATGTTGCTATGGCGACTGTTTCTATGGTCAATTTCCATTTATTTTATGGTTTGCAGCATTGCCGGTATTTTTCCATTTCTGAATATATATATTTATATTATTAACTGTGAAACTGCCCAATGACCAAGAAATCAGTGAAGCCACTTAAAACGAAAAATTTCACATCTGAAACCTATATGGAAACATTCGAAACCTGTTAAATTTGAATGCGAGTTGCAAGACCAGCCTTTTGAGCACTGTCTTAACTCATTTGTTGCATTTAAATAATGTAATTAACTAGAATAATAAACTCGGATACCTTATTTCCTTACCTAAACTTCTACCTAATGTCAGTTTTGCTGAGAGTTAAAACCCTACTTTAAAAATAATTTCAAAATTTATCAACTGAAAATTCAACAATTATCATGTCAAAGTCGAAGCAATGGCTAATCGGAAAAAGGGGGGTATACCACTCGTGCACTAAGAGTCCACCAGCCTGCAGCAGTATCCCCTGAGTAGTTTTAAACTAAACTCAGGTACCTACATTCCTAGAATACGATTTCTTGATTAACTTCATCAGATACGTTCGTGACCAGAACTTAAGAAACCCACGTCGGCCAGAACAAAATATATGTCTGTTTAAGGTTACATTGTGACATAAAATAAGGTAGGTAGGTAGGCAAAATCATTTTATTTTGAAAAATTATTTTACATAGACCCCTATTGGAGAAAAAATGTTCAGCGGATGTTTTATTATGGAAATAATTATATCAACGACATTTTTGTCCTAAAATGGGAATAAAATGGGTTAGGGTAGGGACAGAAATTAGGGGTTGGAAGGGTAACATTAAGCACACATATATTCTTTTTTGGCCTCATATACCTTCATCGTGACCAAAACTTTGGATACCCAGGTCACATACCAGAAAATATTGCAAACAATATATATCAATGTTTTATACCCGCACTTTCGAATGAAAGTTCGGTTATATTATCGTTGCGGTCGTTAATCCATCCGTCCGTCCGTCACACTTTCTTGTTACGCAAACTCCTCTTTCACTTTTGAATTTTTACCATATTGTTGCTTAGTAACTTTATAAGTGCAATAAGGTTATGGAATTCCAAATTTTTAAAAGAGGCCCTGGGAGGGACCATAAAGGGCAAAATTGCACAAAGAGCCTTGTCACGTGAACTCCTGTTTCATTTTTGAATTTAAACCATTTTTATTGTTGCCATATTGTTGCTTACTAACTCTAGATGCGCAATAAGGTTTTGAAATTTAAAATGTTTGAAAATGGGGATTGGGAGGGACCAAACAGAGCCGAAACAGAAAAAAGCATAATTACTCAAATAACTATGTCATATTGTTGCTTGCCAAGTGCAGAAGCGCAATAAGGTTTTGTAATTCAAAATTTTAAAAGAGGGCCTGGGAGGGACCAAAAAGGGCAAAATTATACAAAGAGTCTTGTGACGTACGTGAACTCCTCTTTAATTTTTGAATTAAACCATTTTTATTGTTGCCATATTGTTGCTTACCAACTGTAGATGCGTAATAAGGTTTTGGAATTCCAAATTTTTGAAAAGAGGGGTGGGAGGGACCAAAAACGGCCGAAACAGATGAAAACATAATTACTCAAATAACTATGTCATATTGTTCCTTGCTAACTGCAGAAGCGCGATAAGGTTTTGGGTTCAAATTTTTTAAAAGAGGGCCTGGGAGGGACCAAAAAGGGCAAAATTATACAAAGAGCCTTGTCACGTGAACTCTTTCATTTTTGAATTTAAACCATTTTTATTGTTGCCATATTGTTGCTTACCAACTGTAGATGCGCAATAAGGTTTTGGAATTCCAAATGTTTTAAAAGAAGGGTGGGAGGGACCAAAAACGGCTGAAGCAGAAAAAAACCATAATTACTAAAATGACTATGTCATATTGTTGCTTGCTGCCTGCAGATGCGCCAAAGGTTCTAGAATTCAAAATTTTTAAAAGAGGGCCTGGTAGGGACCAAAAAGGCAAAATTATAAAAGTTTATAATATAGTTTATTATAAAAATTTTTAAAAGGAACCAAAAAGGACCAAAAACAGAAAAAAGCATAATTAATTTAAAAAAATGTCATATTGTTGTTTGCTAAGTGCAGATGCGCATAAGATGGAGGGAACAAAAAGGGGAAAAATAGACAAAGAGCCTTGTGACGCGAACTACTATTTCATTTTTGAATTAAAATCATTTTTATTGTTGCTTACCAACTGTAGATGCGCAATAAGGTTTTGGAATTTAATTTTTTAAAGGGGGATGGGAGGGACCAAAAAGGGCCGAAACCGAAAAAGACCATAATTACTAAAATTAAGAAAAAAAATGAAAAAACTTGTGAATTTCAGTTTAAGGGGCTATAAGTTCCTAAAAGGGTCCAAATAGTTAAATTATAGTAAAAGTGTGTTGTGATATATTTGTGAAAAGGTTATTTGTTACAGATGAAAAGTGTAATATTTTGCATATGAGGATTTAAAGGACCAAAACATGAAAAGAGACCAAAAAGTTAGATTACAGAAAAAGTGGGTTGTGATATATCTCTGCAAAGGTTATTTGTTACAGATGCAAACTGTAATGCAATGGAAACTAAAAATGTTAAGAATGTTTACAAATAAATGTGGGGTGCAGGTAAAGCTGTCGTTTCGACAGCCCATACCTCTAGTTTCAAATTAAAATTGATTTTTCACCAATAAACACCTTTCACTTCTGTGACCGTTTGAATATTCTCCAAATGTATTTTTATCAACTTGAGATTGGAGTTTTTGACCAAGCAGTTATTTTGTATTAAATTAATACATAATAATTTAATAAACATTACTTGAAATTGAACTTTTTTTTTGAAGATAAAAATGGTTATAGATGTGATTCCTATCTTGGTAAAAAAAATAAATTCAACAGTCGTAAAAAAACTGATAAGGGTAAGAGGTTCATGAGCTTTCGACAATAATTATCCTTTTATTTTTACATTCAAAAGAGGCCAATGAAATATTATTTTGCTGGTTATTTTTTGATACCTCACCAACCCCTGCTGATATTTTCGGCACCCCCCCCCCCCTCCCCACCCCGAGAAATATTGTCTCCAAATGCAACGATAAATGAATATTTTAAATCACAGGCTACCTAATATCATTATTAAAATACTTAAAATTTTATTAAATTATTAAATTACATTCTTTAGATTTATTAAATAAGTAAAAGGAAATTCTTTTTTTAAGTTTCTTTTTATGGGTATGTTTACGATTAAAAACTTGGGAATATAAATTGTTGCATTTTTTATGATTGGTTGTTAATATTTATTTTTATCCGTTAGCGACAGGGTTGGCTTTGGAGGTATTTACATAAGTTTTATTTGAATGTAAGTTTTTTTTTATTAAATAAAATTAATTTACTCAAGGACAGATCGTATGCTTAATATAATGTCTTCATGTAGTTTTGATACAAATATATATATATATATTGACTTATATACAAATGTATCTTTGGTAAAAAAAATTATTTCATTTATCTTCTTTTTTTTCATTTTTCAGAAATTCCATGAAATCTACTATGGAATACAAAAAAAATCTGAAAATAGTCCATGCCAAAGTGAGCCCACAAGTAATCCGTGGGAACATTATTCGCCAGCCATCAAAACAAACTGATTTAACGATTCCGTCTGTCATAGTACTACTCTTCTTCAATAATATACTGGGATTTTTGGCCTATTATTTTACAGGTAAAGTATTACGATATGTGTTTTACTGCTTTTTTAGGATAATTTTACTACAATTTTTTAACACAAAAAATATTACATAGATGATTTTTTCATGTGTTTATGAGTAAATTTTATATAATTTAACAACGGTTAGCTGAAGAGTTGCATGCGTGATGAGTCGTGTCAATATCTTATTAAATTTCGTTATTGTCTTAAGGGGTTTGATTAAATGAAAATCGGCAACAAAGTGGTAGATTCCCAGTATATTTTTTAAAAGAAATTTTGGAAAACAAATTATTCTAAATTTACAATGGCTTATATCTCGAAAGCAAGCATACGGACCCATATTTTTTCCGCCATTTTAGTTCCTTTATTAATCCACAATCAATATTTACCAGTGTTATGAAAAGCTTTTTATTTTGAAACTGGGCAGCGAACATCCATAAGAATTTAGCATAAACATTTATTGCTTGTAATTTCTTAAATAATAATTCTTTAAAAGTAAGCTTTAAATTTTATATTTAATAATTTGTAAAGAGTTTATGCACCATAATACATAAGGCAAAATGCATTATATTTAAATCATATACATGTAAATTAATTTTGACAAATACGAGTATTTCATATGGTTTTTTAGTAGATCTTAAACTGATGTAGAACATTTTAAATATTTTTTTCCTGCAATTTTAGTTTCATCAGAAAGGGAATGGAGAAATGGAAAATATAGGAAAGCTAAAGAACATTTTAGAAGCTCACTCACATTTTTGTTAATCGGTTTTGTTGTCGGTTTTGCAACATATGGTCTACTTATTTCATTATATTTGAACAATAGATATCTTTTCTGTTCATCTACAAATAATAATGGGAGTTCAGAAGACGGGAAGAGTGGAGGCGGAAATGGCCACAGTGCTGGTGGGGGAGATTCATCAGGGGACGGGAATAGCGATTCCGGAAATGGCCATAGCAACGGAGGCGGAGGTGCAGGTGGGAAGTGTATTGTCAAGATCTACACAAATCATTCATCTCCTGGAACAACAGAAACAACACTGTTGTGGTCTGACGGGACGTCTACTGTTAAAACATCTACATTCGTAACCACTACATCAAATGAAACAACCATCGAAAATTCAACCATATCAATTTTAACTATAAATGAAACTGCTTCAACTGAAAATTCATCTTTTATTGTTACTACATACCAACCAACAACTGAAGAAACTGACGACTGGACAACGACATACGAACTTTGTACCACGGAAGAAACGTCCACGACTGAATTTTCAACTGCATCAATGAAGATGTACAATATGACCGACCCATCAGCAACTGAGGACAATTCTACAGTATCAACGGAAATGTTCAATTTAACAGACATATCGACAACGAATGAATATTCGACAAGTGCAGAAAGTTCAAATGTAGCATTTTCATATTTTTCAGATGAATCTAGTAGTGGAACAACAGATTCAACCCTACCACATTTGTAAAGTAGACAACAGTCTTAAACATTTACAGCTATATCAAACTACGTTGTATCATAATGAGATTCCGGATTAAGCTCAGTAATATTTTTTTTGGCAAATTAATGAAAGGAATAAATTTACACCTTAGGTCATTAAGTCCATTTTATCAATTGTGAAAATTGAATAAGACTGAAATAAAATCTTTTAATTTTGAACTACAATGTAACTGATTATGCCATTTCCCTTTCAATTCAACATAATGAAACATTATCTAAGTAATGAGGAACCAGAGTGAGTTATCTTTTCCTAACCAATATAGGAAAGGGAGATAATTAAATTCTCTCCCTTTTGTCCTCAGGCTAAAAGGGAGACAAATTTATTATCTCCCTTACCTACATTGGTTAGGAAAAGATAACTCACTCTGGTTCCTTATTAGAAACTTGGTTAATTGGAATGCACAGCGCACAGAAAGTACATTCACTCGACTGCAGAGTCAAACAATGTAAAGTCAATTCTATGAACAGTTTACCAAAAAAAAAAACAGGATAGATAATTAAAAAGTTGCAACAGAAACATGAGACACACTATACGACCCATGCAGGTGTAAGTTTACGAAATAAGATGTCTTGATACCTGTTACGAGTATTAAGAGAGTTAAGAGAATTTTCCATAATTCTGGTTATGTGTAAAATCAAAACAAATCAAACCATATCTTCTGGCAACCAAAATAATATATACTTATTGCATACAATTGGCCTGAGGCGAAGCCCAAGCCAAAAGTTGGTATCGAGGGGGATAATAAACTTACCATTCCCGGAATATGCAGTCAGTGAGTTGTTTTTTTTATATACCGAAAGACAATTTACCACTCAATATTTTCCAGTACTATTGACTAGTCAATAGTTTCAGGTTTAGAAATAAACAAAACAGTAAAATTATTGTCTTAATTTTTATATATAAAAAAACATACTGAGGTATAAAAACAGAGAATATTTAACTCATTGGGTACGTCACCAAAAACAGATAAAAACAAAACCGCAACATTTTCTGCCATCTCCAAGATGATTGTATGACAACTATGACAAAGCCTGTACCACATTTACTCCGGAAACATAAATAAATCTTCACAAAAGCAATTAATACCTCAAATACATGATTTTGACTTCGTAAAGATAGTGACAAACAGATGTAGGCCTATTTCTAAGTTCTAATTTCCACAAAACCAGACTCATTGGTTAAATTCGTCTACAAACATTAAACATTTAATCCAAATTCAGACCTATTGGAACCTATAACCGAGAAAATTACATTAAACAACAGAAGGGAGGAAAGTCCAGTTACTTTGATATCTGTAATGGACTGAGTGTTACCATGGAGATAAAAGCATACTACCTAGTTAGTCCATAGTGTCTGCTATGATACCTAGAAACTAATTACTGAAAAATGTTATATTCTACTTTTGCCAATCAAATGTGGCCTCTTAAATACTATGAACACTATAAAAGTAATTTATAAGCTATATCTATACCACACTCGCATCGGAAATGTCATTAAGGAGAGCAACCATTTGATTTTTAGGAGGGGTGGGAGGGGGGACTAGGATGAACTGTTTGATCCTGCATATTTGTTTGGACGAAAGTTTGGTCCTGGACCTTTTCTTGAGCGATATAGTGGTCTAAATTTTTATTTTCATTTAACCCAAAAATTTCCCTATTAACACAGGTCCTGCATTCTTTTCACACTTCAGGTGGTCACCTAGTTCCCTGGTGAAATATTTTTCGCTGAGCTAGGAAGGTCACTTGGACAACGAGGATTACATTTTCGGATCCCAGATTAGTAGGGTGACTTCATTCAAGGCTTTCTACGGCACGAATAAAAAGCTAAAGGAGATGAAATTTTGTCGTTAAATAACGACAGACAACAATATGTTTTGCATAATATCCAATTTGAGTATTCCTGTCATAGCTGTGGGCTTGAAATTACGGCCGCAATAAATGGACGATTACCAAAGTCCTCTTTTTTTTAGACTGGTTAGACTGGTTGTCTAGCTATCAATGTTTTTTCATCCTGCAATCAAGCCTATTCCGGTCTAATAAAAGGGGTAGAATAAAATTTAGTCGTATTAGGTCAGTGACCTAATAAAGTCTACTGGTACTTGTTTACACGAAGAGCGCGAGGAGCGTAGTAAATGTACCAGATGACGTCGTGGCGTTTCCCGCGTTTTCACGGCAGTTGGATTTCAACTTTAATTGTTATTTTAAGGCATTTTACGCATCTTAAGGGGATTGCAGGATAAAGACAATACAAAGTCATTGTAGGAAAATATAAAATTTATTTGGGCTTACTGCGAAACATGCGGAAAAGGCTCGCTAAAGCTCGCATTTTCTCATGTTTCTAAAGCTCGCCCAAATAAATTTTATATTTTCCGACAATGACTATGTATTGTATATTTATCTTCGTCTCCGTCTCAGTTATGATCATCAGAAGTTTTATCACCATCATGATCATCAGATGTTTTATGTGTGCCAGTTATGAATTGGTTGATCGTTAGAGTGTTCCAGTTTAAGGATGACCTAAAACATGTTCTCATGTCACAAAAGGTCGTGCTCATCTACTGATTTATGACATCTAGCTTATTGGACTATAAATACCACCAATAGATACCCGTTCCTGACTACATGTACCTGGTTGTATAGTTGTTCATAAGCTCCCGAAGGGAGCTATTATTGTAGAAGGGTCATGTTACTGTACTGACAAGATTGTTTTCTTCAATCGGGAGTTGAGCCTAATTTCCGGTCTTGCGCAAAGAAAGACGGAACGGGACGGGACGGGACAAAATGGGACGGAACGGGGCGGAACAGAAACGGAAGATTTCCCGATATACCCTTATTAAAAAAAAACTTCGGGAGCTCATCAGGTAACGCCTGCCTCATATTAATTTCAGTTTAACGTTGTCATGTTGTCCATTTCATTTGTCAGTTAGTTTATCCGGCTTATTTGTCCTTCTATTCGCGTCTTTTGAGTTCTGGATTTTTTCCCCAAATAATTGTTTCTACTTCATATGATATCAATCGGATCATCCTCGGTTATTTCCGCCTAGCGTCGAAAAGTGACTTTATTGATCTATGGCCGAGTGATGTTCCAATTGATATGATATTTCTCCCATGGGTGTGCGTATTTTCATACCGTTCAGCCCATTGAATAAAAATAATTTAATGCTCTAGAGCAATTAAAAAGTCTCGTGCGGAAACGGAATTTTATTGGCCGTCCTAAAGGTCGCGACCTCGCACTAAACAAATCGTCATGCGATATCCGGTCGAGCGTAAACGATAACAAAAACAAATGTCGGGGTACAATTAGGGATGACCTAGATTCTTTGGTACAAGCGTATTGGGAGAAACAAATTCTACTTCAATTTCTCGTAAATTACAAGATTTCTACACTCTCGAGAGTTAAAATTAAGATTTAACATGCTCGCCAAGGCTCGCATGTTAAAATCTTAATTTTAACTCTCGAGAATCTTAATTTTAACTCTCGAGAGTGCAGAAATCTTGTAATTCACTCGAGACTGAAATAGAATCTATATTTCTGCGGAAAATAATACGGAAAAACGGAAACGGAAAATGAAAAGAACTAATTAATTAACCTAGACAATAAAATTGAGTGCTCAATGAGATTTTCCATTATGAAAATTACAAATTATTCATATTTAGACCTCGCAAAAGGACCAGTTTCCGTCACATGAAGTTACATCGCTGGAGGAAGGAAGGCGATGATTCATCTCTTATTTTGATGCAATTTTTAATATTTATTTATAGGGAATTTTTTTATAATCTATTGGAAAATGTGCAAAGTGCTAGTTCTTTTAATCCTTTCACTGGGTAAGTAATTTACAAAATTAAGATAGTTTGGAAAGATTTTTGTATTTTTCTAAACATGTTTTGTTTTAAAATAGGATAAACTTTAATCCTTGTACAGGAAGGAGGAAATTGATTAATAGACAATAATTAATATTGATAAAATTTGGTATGGGGAATATATACTGTATATAATATTAGCTGAATAATATGGAACATACTGAGCATAACGAATATGTCATGTGTACAAAAACAAATAAAGGAAACAACAATTAAAATATTTAATCCCTTTTTATAAATGGCATACACAAACATGTAGATATAGATTTGCAATTTAAATTTTGTAAAACTTGGAGTCATGGTTACGTGTTCCCCTATATAAAATTGCTATTGTGGACCAATACTATAGTTAAAAGGTATATGAAAACTGAAAATTAACGAAAAGCCCCAAATAAACAAACAACATTTTAAAGTAGGAAATGACATACATGTATTTGGTTTTAGTCTCTTAGTACATGTAGTAATGATCGGCCGAACTATTTCCAATATTTCAATATTATATACACTTGCCAAACAGCATTTTACTGTTTCAGGATTCCATGAAAGTTTTCAAACATGTTCATATCTGCAATCCTGCACACAACACTTGGAAGCATTCATCAACAGTACTATACAAAGTCACGATATTTCAACCAAAATTTCACTTTGTTTGTAAGTAAATATAATACATTTATAAAATAAAAAATTTAAAGTACTGCGCATCAGCATAGAATTGGCTTTTTCAATCATACAAGAAAACAGTTACTGTAATAAAAGACTAGTCAAGTTATATTCGAATGGTGAGGTTAGTCATAAAATTTTCCTTATTTACGAATCAATTTAAAACTGTCTCAACCAATTTGTCTCAGTTGACAATTTAACAGGAAACGAAGGTGTTGTTTTTTGATGCCGCACATTCAAAAGAAAGTTGTCCATCACTCAGAGTACAAATCACCTTTAAAAAATAATTTCCTTTTCGCACGCACAGGAGGTATTGTTAAATGTTTGAACGGAATCAGACTCTCCTAAGTCTCTGTTATGTATGTTTATTTTTTGTTTGTTTCTCTTTTTGTGTTGTCAATTGAAAAAAATTCTGCGAAAGGTTGCAATCATATTTGAAATATTATATACTGAGCTATTTTTATATTTTAACAGTTTTCGATTGAGAATTTTGTATTTTGTATTTAGAAATGTCGTTGATAAGCAGGGTAAACTACAACTTTGTGAAAATGATGCTGTTGGAAAATGCCAGCTGGCTGGACACGAATCAGAATATATCTCTTATACAAAACAAAAATATGAGGCAAAAAAAGAATGTTTGAAAGGTATACAAATGATACATTTATCTCATATTTTCTCAGATAATATATCATTTTGGCATATAATGTAAATAAATAAATACCAAACTACTATGACTGAGTATGCAATCTTTTGTAACGGGACTTCTCTTGTATACGGTAGAAGTTATAGAACTGTAAGAGGTTTATAACTACCGTCCATTAGCTGCACTAGTAGAGTACTCCTTTAGCTCAGTTGGTAGAGCGGTGGACCACTGAACCAAAAGTTCCGGATTCAATCCACAGTTGGTTCTTTAGGTAATTTTGTATCAATTAGTAAAGCGGTGGACTACTGAACCAAAGGTTCCGGGTTAGATACACAGTTGCATGGATCGATAGGTAATTTTATAAGACAAATCATGCTCTAGAAATTTTAAAACCGTAACATGATTATAACCACCATCCATTTGCTGCGCTATTGGAGTACTTCTTTAGCTCAGTTGGAAGAGCGTTGGACTACTAATTCGACAAATTATGCTGTACTGTTACACTTTTAATACAAAAGAAGAGGGAAAAAAGGCTTGCATGAAGTTAAGTTTTCTGCAGAATGACATATGGTTAACACAGTTTATGTTCTCTAATACAGCTAAAGAGAACAATTTGTTTGATAAGTGAGTTCCTTCATTGGTTATGCTGTTAGACCATCTTTTTCTATATTTATACCATATCCTCAGCAATAAGTTATTAATAACTTTAAATCTTTTTTCAGAATGTCCGAAAATGGATGAAGTGAAAATATGCCAAGGAGAAATCGATTATAATATAATACAGTCTTCTGGTTACTCACAGTTTTGTAGGTTAGGAATTAGCATATCAATATCTG
Source organism: Mytilisepta virgata (assembly GCA_028015205.1). NCBI lineage: Eukaryota > Metazoa > Mollusca > Bivalvia > Mytilida > Mytilidae > Mytilisepta > Mytilisepta virgata. The sequence goes on along the minus strand of CM051518.1, from coordinate 76,546,713 downwards.
TAAAACGTTTTAATCAATGTATCAGAAACTATAATGATTTTTTTGTATATGAAATTCTAGATCTTTCTAGTTGGGTGTTCCTTTGAAGTACACACTGCGTCTTCATCGAAAGATGTGGAAAAAAACAACCGAAGACAGACGGGAAAGTACAACAACAGAGTTCGCGAATACCTCAAATTTTCTGTCAGAAATAAGACTGAAGGATTGCAGCTAATTTCTGTCCGTCCCAGCAAAAAACCCAGTTCAGTTATTATCTAACCAATTACCAACATACTTTTTCTCGGAACAAACAGCCGGACAATGGGATCGACACAATACGCTCAAATATCGGACCTAATGAAATTTTGGCGGTCGGGACCGACAGAACCGACGATATTCGCGAGCTTTGCAAAGACCAAATTCAAATGACAAGACGAATCACTGGGCACAGTAACACATCAACTCTGCCTCTCTTATCGCTTCTTGTGTTTGTATGTATCACTGTCTACGAATAAACATCATTTAGCTTTTTCCTAAAAAGGATTCAAATACTTTAGGAGGCAACAAATGGCAACGTGGTTTTATTTTTTTTTATTTTTTATTTTTTTTTTATTTTTGTCGTCAGGTAGTTGTATTTTTTTTAGCTTTTCAACACTCATTCTTGAACAAAGTTAAAAAATTATGTGTACAACATAGGAACCAGTTATGAAGAAATTGAAGAAATATTAAGGGAGCAAGCATTTGAAAATCGGGGAGGGGGGGCATGGATTTTATGCCCAAGTCAATTTTGTTTTCACCTTGGACAAAAAAAAAACATTTTTTTTTACATGGCAAGTTTTTTTAACATACAGTAAAAACATTTTTTTTTTTTTTGTTACCGTCACTGATATTTCACATAAACAGACGATTCATAATAAAAACAAACAAGAATCTTCTTATTAAGAGATTTTTATATATGTATATTTGTGTGTATATATATATTGTATGTCAATAACCTGTCTGTCCTCTGATGAATGTATATATTTAATAGCTTCGTCCTCTTGTTCACTTTGGTGTCTGAGGTTAAATAAAGCATTTGTCTTGTCTTGTGTCTGAAGAACGGCTGAAAAGATTGAATTGAAACTTGGTATATTCCTGTCAAGGTCATTAACGTCGTCTGTCGTAAACTTAAAAAAAAACAAAACTTCTCCTCTGAAACCACTGAGTACGAGGCGCCGAATGGGACTCTTTCGGTTTTGTACTCGAAATTCAATTTTGTACGGACAAAAGTGGGTTTTGTTCAACAAAAATGAGTTAAGTTTAACAAAATTTGTAGCATACTACAAATTTAAATTTTGTCATACAAAATTATCTTCCAGTGGACAAAAGTTACTTTTGTCATAACAAAATTCATTTTTGTATCACAGACTTTACTTTTGTTACGTAATTTGAAAATTGGGCGACAAAAGTCAATTTTGTATGCAGATTAGTTTAGTTTGGATTCTGTAAACTTATGTGCATACAAAACTGAGATTTTGTCACAAAATTCAATTTTGTGTTTATTTTTGTGTAGACAAAATTGAGTTTTGTTAAACAGAAGTGAAAATTTAACACAAAAGTCAATTTTGTGCCACAGAAATCAATTTTGTGCCACAAAAATCAATTTTGTGTCACAAAAGTCAATTTTGTGTCACAAAAGTCATTTTTGTCACAAAATCCAATTTTGTGTTTATTTTTGTGTAGACAAAATAGAGTTTTGTTAAACAGAAGTGAAAACTTAACACAAAAGTTAATTTTGTATGCAAATGAATTCTCTCATCACGATTTTGTAAGAAGGCCTCTCATTGGATATAGTAACCGCAGGTCTCGCAGGTACAAGGACACACCATATGGGTGATGCGCTATTCTGCAAAAGTAAGTATAAATACCTAATAAAGTATATATGGCAAATATAGGACATTTTGTACAATATCGTTTATTCAAATATGACGTCTTCTTTGGCTTTAATGTCAACAAACCCATGTTACTTATGGGATACACGTGATTGACGTCACAATTGAACTTCCGACGTCAGTTGTTTTTCAAAAGACGATTTAGAGTATCATGTAGTCATCTGTTCTCGATAGTAATCAGTTCTCGATAACAATGCGCGTGGTTAAAATAGACGTATTTCGCGAAATAGCACATGTTTTCTATTTGTCGGGATTTCAAGGACAGAACAAAAACTCGCTTCAAGCATCGTAATTTTGAAAATTAAAATATAGTTTGACATACAAATGGAAATTACACCAAAGCATATTAAAATATAATAAACAAAGTAATCTCTATTTCAGTCAGGAAAATAGTAAACCTAAAAATATGAGTTTTTTTGTTTATTTAGACAGTATATCTTCTTCTAAAAACATTGAAATACAACATGTATGTACGATTATTTATCTCTGGAAAAGGAAGGGGATAAGTTGGGGGTCATAAAAATCTGAAATTGGAGAAGGGGGACCAGAGGCTTTTTTATGTAGGAGGGATCATTTTTGTTCTATATTTGACATATATACTTTATTAGGTATTACATACTTTTGCAGAATAGCGCATCACCCATATGATATGTCCTTGAGCCTGCGAGACCCGCGTTTACAATATCCAACGAGAGGCCTTCTTACAAAATCGTGATGAGAGAAATCAGTTGCAGATCCAAATTTGCATACAAAATTGACTTTTGTGACACAAAATTGATTTCTGTCACAAAAGTCAATTTTGTGTTAAATTTTCACTTCTGTCTAACAAAACTCAATTTTGTCTACACAAAATTCAATTTTGTCTCACATAAGTTCATATTTGTATACCTATTTGACAAAATTGAATTTTGTCATTTTGTCTCACATAAGTTCATATTTGCATACCTATTTGACAAAATTGAATTTGTCATGACAAAAATGAATTTTGTCTCACAAAATTGACTTTTGTGTTTTAATTTCCATATCAGGTAACAAAAGTCAATTTTGTATGCAAATAAGTTTATATTTGCATACCTATTTGACAAAATTGAATTTTGTCATGACAAAAATGAATTTTGTCATTACAAAATTGAAGTTCTCATAAAACAAGTCTGTATCGGATAGTTTTGTAAGACAAAAATGATTTTGTTCTGACAATTGAATTTTGTTTCCACAAAATTGATTTTGATTACAAAAAGTTCAAGTCCCATTTGGCGCCCCGTACTGAGTGGATTGTAACCAAATTTGGTCCAAGCATCTTTGTAGTATCTACTTTAAAAATTTTGTCGATTATGTTAATCGAGCTAAAATTATGGCGGTCATGACTATTCAAAAGTCTCTATGGGTCGAAGTTGTACGACTACTCCTTTTAGAAGTTATTGCCCTTGAAAGGCTAAATTTGACGATTTTCGCTGTTTTTTGGCTTCTATCTTGATAACTATAAAAGATAAAAAGAAACTGTCAATTGATAAAATGTTCCTTATGTCGAGGCCTACAAAAGTCGCCTATGTTGAAGTTGTACGACAATTCCTTATACGAGTTATTGCCCTTGAAAGGTTAAATTGGACGATTTTCACTGTTTTTGGCTTCCATCATGAAAACTATAAGATAAATATAAACTTTCAATTGTTAAAACTTTCAGTTGATAAAATGATCCTTATACATGTACATGTCGAGGCCTACAAAATTGTACGACAACTCGTTATAGGAGGTATTGCCCTTGAAAACAAAATTCAACAGTTTTTTGCAGTTTTTGGCTTCTATCTTGAAAACAATAACAGATAGAAAGAAACTTTCAGCTAACGAAATAATGTGTCCAGCATCCCCGACTTCCAACAGACTTGGCTGCTGTGACTAAAAATGGGATGAATTTAAAAAATCCTTTTTTATTAAACTACATGGCCAATTGCAGCAATGGTCCTTAGGTGGTCCTTTTTCAGAAATGTGTTCGATGATCCGGACTGTCAACCAAGATGGCTGCCACAGCCGAACTTAGTTAAACATAGGCCCCAATCGGAAAATTCATTAAATAACCTTGTCTGAAACTATAAAGTCAGTTGGAACCAAACTTTGCAAAAATGGTACTTAATTGGACCTATGTCAGAATTGTGTCCGTTGACCCAGACTGCCAACCAAGATGGCCACCAAAGCCAAACCTAGTTTAACATAGACCCCTATGGGAATATTCATTGAAAAATCTTCTTTTCTGAAACCATTTGACCAATGGAAACCAGACATGGAGCAATGGTCCTTAGAGGGCCCTCTTCCAGAAATGTGTCCGATGACCTGGACAGTGAACCAAGTTGATTGCCACATCCAAACTTAGTTTAACAAAGAACCCTATCGGAAAAATCATTTAAAAAACAACTTGTCTGAAACCATTTGACCAATTTGACCTGACTTGACACCAATGACCCTTAGATTTTACTCTTTCAGAATTATGGCCGATGACCCATACTTTCAATCAGATGGCCAACACAGCCAAATACAGCCAAACTTAGTTTAACACTTTCAACCCTGAATTAATTTTCAGAAATTGTCTGTTTTCAAGACTTTGCAAACTTTCGTTTGTAATATGCAAATGAGGCAGAATTTGTGAATGAAATTTTACCAGTGCATTATATAAGAGGTAACGAAGATGGGTGTGGGATGGAAGGTGGGCGGGGAGGGGTGTAGAGGGAGCCTGGTGGGAAAAAAGCCCTCCCCACCAGAAATATGCCTGTTTTTGCTGATTTTGGGAAGTTCCCGTTGCCATGGAAACCAAAATGAATGCCCCACATACATAGTAATACATGATGTGTTGAGAGTGGGATGCCATCTTTCTATTAATTCCTATCAAGAGGTAAAACTAAGTAAAATTGTGTTGTAGGATCGATGTATGGAAGTCCTTGGAGGCCAAAAGTGCGATTTTGGGCATTTTTGCACTGTTTAGGGTGCTCAAAGGTTCAAAAAAAATTTTAAAAATATTTCACACACACACAGGTATTAAATGACCCTTGCTGTTCCTGTACAGCTCATTAGTAAAATTTTCCCAAATCACAATATTCCATTTGGGGCCCAAAAGGCAGCCCACCCCTCCATCTTAATTCACCCTTTGTGATAAATGATGGCACCAAGGCTATTCTGCATGGTACTGTTGATTCATTTATGTGAATTTGGGTCCCAAATGTTACTGCTTCTGTAGCTATAATGTTTGTCTTGCAATCAAGACCAAAAAAAGTGTATCCAGATATCAGTGGAGAGGATTAGGGGCCTACAAATGGCTGGAAAGGGCCATGATGCATTGAGGCATCATACGCTTGGAAAGGGTTAACATAGGACCCTATGGGAAAACACGCCAAATTGACTGCTACACTTAAATTGTAGTCCTGCTCAAGGTGGACAAGTTAAATCCATGAGAGCGAACCAGGCTATTAAGAGCCTCTAGTTACTTTTTGTGACGATAAGTTCAAAAAGCCCGTGCGCGGGGGTCAAAGTTTGCATTATAACCCCTATCTGAAACATCATTTTCATCTTCTTGAGAACCACTGAACAGAATTTAACTTTATACTTTTTAAATCCAATGGGAACCAATCAGCCATATGAGCAATTGGGGCTCCTTAGAGCCTCTAGTTTCTTTTCTCTTTTTCTGCTTTTTTAAGACAACAAACTTATTTTTTTCACTTGTTGTTAAAAACATTTTATTTTTTTCTAACATTGTTGCAAACATATAATTTTTTTTCAATTATTTGGAAGCATACTATTTTAAAAAATCCATGCTCCCCCACCCCAGATTTCAAATGGTTGCTCCCTAAGATTTTAATTCAAGTCGGTTGTATATCAAAACATAGTTTATATTGATTGTAAGCTTCATAAGTCAACGTCGTAACTTCCGGTGACGTTCATTTTTCGTTGAACAATGTTATAGCGTACCGGAATCCATTTACCATAGAAATTGTGCCGTTTTCAGAGACTAGAATTTAATCTTATTTTGTAAAATTCCCCGACGTTTTGTACTTATGAATACCACTAAATGTAATAGTTATTTCTACGGAATTCATCTGTGTGTAAATTCAACCAGCCCACAAACTTTACATGAAGTTCGTAGTATTTCGTTCAGTTTGTGAGTGCATATTTGAGTTGTTCTCGTTTACAGAGGTCTTTACATACCGATAAATTCCTTTGATACAACGTAATACTATAACAAATTAACTTTTGTATTTCAGTCACTATAACAACCTACAAACAACATGTGTGGACACAAAACTGGCGAGCTGTTCGTTTCGTAGTTTGTTGTTTCAGTCAGGATTGTCGGAAGATGGAAAACGTATTGTCCAAACCATATGCCAGTCTGGTTATTATATTTAATCATTTTTTAAAATTTATCCACCTTAATTTAATATTTTATCAGGCGTTTTCTTTGAAGATAAAGAGTACAGAAATTGTGTCATCTTTCCATATTTTTTTACCTTCTTATAATTAGAAAATGACATGCTCATTCAGCTAATCAAAACTAGTAATAGTAGCCATATCTTTAAACACTAGGTGGCCGAATTTCAGGAAGTTCAAATGTAATTTGGCAAAGACAGTTAAAGAGCCGGATTTTAAAGAATAACTTCAAACTGCACAAGACGGTTAAAGATATATCTCAGTCAAAAGTATATGCATTTACAGCACCGATTTTGTTTTACCTTATCCTATTTGCATTTACATAGGTGCTTGTGAAATGGGGCTTTGAGTTAATGCTTATTTACATTTTTCTCAACACTTTAATGGGTACAACAAGACCGAAGAAGCAATGCAAACTCTTGAGGATGTAATTCAGCAAATAAAAAAAAAACAAAAGGATAAAACCAAAAGCAAAACTCAAGCATTAACAATGTGACACCCCCCCCCCCAAAAAAAAGGGGGGAATGGCATCAGGTACTCGGGAAGGGTACAAATAAAAGATATAATATGCATCATTGAACAGGTTGTGCTACAATCGATAACACGACAGATGCCATAAAATCATGCAGTAGACAGTATTCACTAACACCAGGGGACGACAAATTATTGGACTGTAGGTGAGTCAAAATTTATTTATCAAATTTTCGGAAGTTTCCAATTACAAATCGTTAGGGAGAATCATTTTCTAACTGACCTCGCTCATCTTTTGTTTTTTTAATTCTATAGAGACTATTGGATTGAACTACCAGTCTTTTTACAGCAAACGAAATATAAAAAGAATTTAATTATGAGTTAATTGATAGATTATCATCAAAACCCCCACCCATTCCCCACCCCTACTTATATAGATATAAAAAGACTTATAATATCAACTTTTTAAACGACTTTTGGTATCTATGAATCACTTTCTGATACTGATATGTAGATTTCTTTGTGATATTCAAGTTTTTATGACGAGTACATCAGCTGCATCCAAAGGGAATCTCCATGTAAAGAATTCAAAAGAGTAGCAGAGTACTCTCAACGAGATATATCAAAGGCACGTGAGAAATGTGAGTCGACATCGTCGTCTGTTGCTCCTTCGACGATGCCAACCACATCAACAACCAGTAAGTTTTCTAAAAATTTTGTATTTATATATTTTTGAAATTTTTCTATAAGGACTTTGAAATATTTCTTTAATGTTTGCTTAAGATACCTAATTGCTTTTGTTCAAAGTAAACTATTCAATTCAAAACGACCTATTTTATCATTTCGTGTATAACATTGAAGATAAAAATCAACTTTATTTTCTTGAATAACAAAAACAGCAGAAATTTCATCAATTACTAGCTGCTGAACCGTAGCTCTTTGTGGTCCCCTTTTTCATGCTAATCAACATAAAAAAGGATATATAAAAGCACAACAAAGGGCCACCAAAGCAACTGTTCTAGCTAAAAAGTCATTCACATTACAACACATCATTGTCATCGTCATCCGTCATAACCAATATCGATCATCGTCATCCGTCATAACTAATATCGATAATCGTCTTCAATCAACAAATATCGATCATCGTCATCCATTATAACTAATATCGATCATCTCATCCGCCATAACCAATATCGATCATCGCCATCTGTCATAGCCAATATCGATCATCGTCAACCGTCATAACTTATATCGATCATCTTCATCCGTCATAGCCAATATCGACCATCGTCATATTCATGACATCGACTGAACAGATGTGTTACGAAATATTCGGAAGCACAAGGTAAGTTTCAACTGTATTCAGTTGTCATAATTAAATCATTTACACATATTTGCAAAAAAAATGATACCATAGAATGTTTAATGCTTCGCGTATTCATTTGCATAATTTTAAAAATGTACCATTTATTCACGCATAATATACAGTCCGGCGTTCTCTTGCATACATCAAAATACTGGCAAAAATTATTTTATAAAATGCATGTTAATTTTTGAATAAGCATGACAATAACATGCATTTTTCTAAACTTGTTATGTTGCAAATAACTACCAATTACTGCATTGTGACCTATTTTAGAATAATGTAATCTGCATCTATAGATATAAATATTTATTTCAATAATAACGTTGCCTAATAAAAGCTTTTGGGAGGGCCTGTAGATATACAAGTTATAAAATATCCTGAATATGAGTTTACCAGTAGTATGTATTCCCAGTTCGAAGAAACGCCATTACCTATACAGACAAAATGACAGCGACAGGATCAAAATTGACTACAGTGAAAGTGTTCACCAGAAATGAACACATAGGATTAACAACCAGAAATAAAGGTGATTGAAGTTTTTTTTTTCTCAAAAACAGAAATGAAATTAAATGCGAAAAATACGAACACAAAACAGTAACCAACACAAACTACATATTAACAAGCTTTTTATGACAAAAACAATTCAGTTATCTCCCTTCCCCAAGTTAGCAAAGGGAAATATTCTCCAAAATCAGATCACATAGAAATATAAGGCTACTGGTTTGGGAAAAGTATACAAACAAATAGTTTCAGTGAATTTTTTCATGGACTTTTTTTCATTGTTAGAGAATTATATTATAAAGTACCTGAATGTTTTTAATGAAGCTCCTTCCTTTCTCCCACGAATTCAAAATTGGTCTGCTTTGGAACCATTAAAATTTCTGGATTATGCAGGTGTCAAAAAGGTAACTTGATTACTGCAAATATAGCCCGAGAATCCTTGAACGCCAAACGACCTATTCATTCAACCAATTTGGGAAATGGTTTTGAATATGCATCTTGCTTTAAACTAGACCGACACGCTGAGCCGGATTTTTAAGATTTAAAAATCCATAGAGGGACTAATCATCCCACCACGATACATTATGCTAACTCCGGGCCAACCAGTCAATGTTGTTACTCCTAAAGATCAAAACTGGCTTGATGGTCTCCGGTTAGCGTGCTCATCGCGAGTGCGGAATGTCGTGGGTTTGATCCACGGCCAGGCCAAACCAAAGACATAAAAATTGGCATTTGCTGCTTCTCCGCCAAGCACGTGGCATCTAGGAATAATAAAGGACTGGTTGACTCGGAGTCTCCGTATAATGTGTCCCAGTGGGGTGATATGTCTTCCTTTGGACAGTTACCTTGTGAGCTAGCACGATAAAAATTGGTCGGTGTAGTACAAAGCAGGGATCATTTTCATATCATATCAACTTGTTCTCGTCCTGATATGCACTTGATGAGTGTCACTGGACGTTAAACAATAATCCATCCATCCATCCTAAAGATCAAGTGTTAATAAGAGAAGCAGCCCATAACAATTTTAATTCTTCGGTTTAACTGGACAGGATATCGAACCCGCGACCTCATTATGGAATTGCCTATTTAAATGCAAATTACAGCAAGGAGACTACCAATCATTTGAATTGAAAAATTAACTCTTAGTGGCCACATGTATGAATTGAAAAAATAAGAAAATTCCACGAGACTTTTCATTAAATGTAACAGCGTTGAAGACGAAGTTAACTTCTTTGTTCTTGTATATATTTTGTATACGTTCTGTTTATGTTGTCGCCATTGGTCCTTTAATGGGTGTAAAAGTTGCTAATGAATTTTATGTGATTTGTAACGTGTATGATATAAAAGAGTTGGGGTTAATTCGCCATGTTATGATAATGAGCAATATCGTAATGGTTTGTTTGAAATTCTGATTGTGCAGTATGGATATTATTTCTTTAATTTCAGACTTTCCCTCTGCTAGCAACAAACGAACAGAAAAAATGACTACAAGATTTTCTTCAAAGATTGGCGCAATAACTGTATCTGCAAAGACCGGTGTTACTCACAGTTATAAAACGGAATATACACATTTCTTGACAACCAAACATTCTAGGGAATTTACTGTTCGAAAACAAGGCGCAAGTTCTGTTGGTAAAACGGGATAAACAATTTTATTTCTCATGATCCTTTTCATACATGCTATTTCTTTCAAAATAGATTTGATTAACCATTCTTTTAAATGCGCATGTTTGTTATGATACAAAGACTATAATAATCTTAACGAAGAACTAGTTAGGAGATAAAATTTTAAATTTAGAATAGTAGTAAGTGACCAAATGTTAGAAATAAAAAAAGAATCTTCCACGAGACTTTGCAGTACATATAACAAACTGAAGACGAACTTCACTTCTTTTTGGATTGTTAAATTTAAATGAAGGTCTAAACACTTAGTTTTAAACCCCCATACAAAGAACAGATGAAATTGCTATGTTTGATAGCATTGGAGGCAGTTAGTTTCGTTTGTTTCTATATTTCATTGTGTAAACTTTCTGTTTAAGTTGTAGCCGTTGGTCCTGTATTTAATGGGCGCAAAAGTTGCTAATAATTTTATATGATCATTATAAGCCAATGGATGGTCGGCATATCGCGGTAAGTCGCCATGTTATGATAAAGACCACTAAGCTATAATGGCTATAATAGTATGTTCAGAAGTTTAGTTGTGCAGTATATGTAAGCACTACTTCTTCAATTTCAGACATTTCGGCTAGCAGGAAACGAACAGAAAAAATGACAACAAAATTTTCCACAAAGATTGCATTACTAACTGTATCTGCAAAGACCGGTGTTTCACAAGATTATAAGACAGAATATTCCCAATTTTTTACAACCAAACATTCCGGGGAATTTACTGTTCAAAAACGAGACGCAAGTTCTGTTGGTAAAAGGCGATTAACAATTTATTTCGCATGTTTCTTTCCATTTATGCTATTCCTTTCAAAAAACATTTAAGTAACCATTCTTTAAAATATGCATGTTTGTTGTGTTAACAGGGCTATGATAATCTTTCAAAGCACCATTAATCGTTTAATCACATTTTCTTCCCATTTCTTTCATTTTAACCATTTTAGTTTTGATTTTCAGTGAAAGTTAAATTGGATGTAAGTTTTATCTAACAGGGTGTTGTTATCTATTTTTAATCTTAATACAATTTTTTTCTTAGTAATGGAGAATAATTTTTCTAGTAGAGGAATAACAAAGCAAGTCATAACACAAAGGCGTACTGAAACTTATCCAAGTCGTGACGCCCCGGGTATCAATAATACACCAGTAACTAACACTATGTCTACTAGAATTCCACAGAGAAACCCACAAACTAACGGTATGTGATAATTTCATACTAGTACTGAAAATACTAAGTTAACACTAATACCTTTCCAAAAGAGAAGAATCTCAAAATAAAAATTAATTGCATGTCGGCTACTCTCTCATTACACTATAAATATCTGCAATCATGATCCAGCAAATAGGCAAAGTGCCTGTAATTCCTGATAATTTGACTCTATAGAAAATTCACTGCAGTGTCGGAAAAACCATTTGACTCTTTATACAGAAAATACTTGAGCGTCTGAAAAGTCCATTAAACTTGACCGAAAACTGACCGAAAAAGGATATTGGACTCTTTTTTGGTTTCCCATACCCAGGTAAATTCATTGAGCACAGTCGACAAAGTTAAATAACGTTACGTCTGATTGGTACAAATTGTCATTTTCCGGCAAAAAGAATTATGATTGGACATCAGGTACAACAGTGGAAATCGATGCACAGGCAACGATCGTACATGGGTCATCTCCCACTGAAAAAAGCCATTTATGGAAGAAATCAATTTATCCTGCTCCACATGTACACGCAGATTTATTATTCCACACAACCACATAATATTAAATATTTTTAGCAATTCCACGTGCTACTGAGAAGACTCAAAATTTTATATGGGATAATGAGTTGAGGAAATGTAAAAACAAAATAGAAAAATAATGTTTATATCTATGTTATCTTATTATTTCTCTTTTTAAGGTTCAATGAAGATCATACCAAATATACTGATGGTGACCTACTTCTTTGTCCTACTGAGTACATTATTTATGTAAATAATTGTAAATTTACTGCAATATGTCTGTGATTTTGTTTGTCAGTTTTGTTTAATATTGTTTAACTTTTCTCTTCTTTAGTAAAGACATTTTTTTTTACAATGTTTTGATGTGATGTATTGTTTTAACGTGAACGTTAAATTGCCCACACGTGTAAAACGTACAATACAATTGTATGTTTTCCGTTTTCAGTACATATATACTTGTACATGAAAAAGGACATTTTTTTAGACTAATGATAGCTTTGACTCTCCAGTTGACTCCGACACTGGTTCCCGTTTCACAAACATTCTTAGTCGTAAGTGTGGTCTGATTTCTTTGTTCTATTGATGTCCTGGAACATGTCTAGACAGTAGATTGGTTCCCAGAAACATGAGAAATATAAAATAGTACTAAAGTTAAAGAGCATATAAAATTTATTTTCGATAATCAATATTAGTTACGACTCCTCTGTAGATATCGAAAAGGGTATTAAGCTAACATGCAGCTAAAATTGCAAAGTTGGGATGGGTTAGTATTCCCCATTGTTGTCTCCTATTTAAGGAGTTTTCTGCTCTTTGGAGAAAGTGTCTTCGATAGACGTCAATGTACAATTTGTCATTTTCCTGCAAAATATTTTTTCTTCCCAACATCCTCCACACACTATAGTGTTATGTTTTTGGATGTACTTTCTCACGTGTTTCCTTTGTATGATGGAGGCCTTCCCTTATTCAAAAATTTATAAGTATTTGTTGCCCTTCAATGTTAAATACAAGACACCTTTTATCAGGACAGATAACTCATGCATATGGGAGACAACTCCAACATCCGCAAAAATGGAATAAGTTGGAAAAACTTTGTTTCTTAACCCACAGTAAATAAATAAGCTTAAAGTAACCAATTTTAGTAGTATGACGGTTTTGGCAATACAAAATTTTGTGTGTTATCTGTGCATGTTTTTCATTATAATGATTACATTTCGATAATTACTTAAATTCGTCATTCGCTGTATTGAATAAAATTACTAAAATTATTATACAACGAAATACAACGAATTCGCAGTTCAAACATGAGGTCAATTATAACTGAAACTGTTTACAATACCAGAGTCGGCCAATACAAAACAATGTAACATTCCTTATAAGGTTGGAATTGATCGGGTCAATAAAATTCATATTTGCCCATGCATCAGAGTATACCAATACAAAGGAATTGTCTCGGTATGTGAATAGTTGCATGAGGTATATATTATCCTCCTGGCTTTAAGCTAGAACATATCTTCTAGAACTTACAGGGTGCGGGATTTTTTTCGCTGCGTTGAAGACCCATTTGTAGCCTTGATTTGTTTTCCGCTCTTTGGTCGGGTTGTTGTCTCTTTGACACATTCCCGTTTCCATTCTATATTCTATTGTACGCAAGGAGTTTGGTACCTTATGTCTATAGCCTTACAATAAGTTACGACAACGAAAACTTTTTAGTTCGACCAGAAGTTTAGAAAATTGAAAATTTATTTTGGAAGTGTCTAAAATTCAAATATCTGATGGCAATTTGATAGATAATATTATTCATATCAATGTATTTTAAGGTTAAAGTTGAATTTTAAGTGAAAAGTTTAGAAGATTTCAAGAATATTAGCAATGAAATAATTATCATTTTTGTCGGAATATGAAATTCTAATCACAGACTCCGTAGAAAGAATAGAATGATTACCCGAAATCAGTTTTGAATAGGGTACAGATTTTATAAAAATTGTGTGTCAAATATATATCCTTTGATCATCTTCATGTGCCCTACATTGTACGTACCTGTTCATTGATGAAATTGGCTAACCATGGTTTTATTATGCTTACAGCGTTTACATGCTTAGCCAATTGATAAAAAGGGCAATTTTCTGATAATGTATTTTAATTCTTTTAAAAAAAATATTGTTTTATTGCCACAGTTTACGAAATATACGTTCATATTATTGTGCAAATGTGCAAGGTTTTTCATGAAGATATTCGCCTTGACGGTTGAGAAATAATATTACGGCAAAAGGGAAAAATGAGTCATAAAAAGAATCGGAAAACGACCTTTTTCTCCAATTTATACACAAAATACCATTGTCTGTATTCTTATATTCTCAAGTTCCATATTATATAACGATCTAAATGTTGAGCTATAATTTGCAAATTGTGTGCAAAGACGATCCTTTTTTACGGCACATTTTTGTTAATCTCTATAGTATAATAGAGTATGATAGAGTATGGTAATATCTTGTTAGTCTCTATAGTATGATAGAGTATCTGTGAAACGCTTGATCCATTTTATTGGCAATAATTAAGGTCTTTCCCATTCCAAAGTGTTGCGACGTATCATTTCGAAACTTGGTACCATTATTCGGTCATACTCTGACTCGCTCTGACTGACCCTGCGAAACCGATCTATTTTTAGTAACAGAGTTATCTGCCCCGCTACCAAAAACCTTGTGTACAGATAAACTCAAAAACCATAACGGATATCAAAAATCTAAAGTGGGGAAAATGTTGTCAGACTCATGGCCATGATTTGTCATGCAAAAAAATTTTTTTCGATCCTCTTCCTGGTTACGCGTTTTTGAGTCGAAAAGTGTCGCGACGCGTCAAATTTTTTTTCTTCAAAACGGTTAGTCCTAGGAACTTGGGACCTTCACCTATCATCCTAGGTCACATATGTTGCATCCCAAAATGTCAAGGTGAAAGGTCAAATCTCAAGGTCAGAGGTCATATTACACTTTGTGTGCAGTATATCTCATGAACCATAAAAGATAGAAGCAGACATTAAATGGGGAAAATACTCCTCTCATTTAGACCTTTATTTGATATAAAGGGTCGAAAACTGTTCGACAAACCGTTTTCGAGTTATGGCCCTTGACGCGTTTCGGCTTATTTGTTTTTGGCTTATAACTTTTAAGCCGTCAGAGATAATATAGTAAACATATGGGTTTTTTGTGACCGTCATTGTGAGTACTTCAATTTAAGACCAAAGTCCAATGTTTACGGGTAGCCATTTTCAAAATGGCGGACACCGTAAACAGTTTTTATGAAATAACACTTAAACCATACAAAATTGAAGTGGACAATACATGGGAAAAATGTTCATCATGTCGAAATCTACAAAAATGCTTCAAGTGCGAAAGCGTAAAACTTATCGTTTTTGAGTTAATGCTCTTGATTCGTATTTTGAAAAATGATTTTTTGTTTATAACTTTTTAAACATAAAAGATAATGAATAAAACATAGGGTTCATTTGATAGAGAATTAAAAGACCTACAATTTGAGCCCAACAGTACATGATTCGGTTGAGTGTTTTCAAAATGGCGGCCAAAAACATATTGTAAACTGCGTTATTTACCAATTACTTTTAAACCGTTACAGATTATATGTATACTTTTTGTGTTCAGTAAGAAAAGAGCTTAAATTTAAGACCAAGGTCAAATGTCATATCTCAAGGTCACACCTTAGCAACAAGAGTACCTTACCAGAAACTTCTTAGCAACCATAAGTTTTTTTATGATTATTATTTTTTTTTCTCCCAAAGATGGCAAAAAAGTGTTGCGACGTATCATTAATAAATAAATAAACAAACAAACAAATCAATAAAAAAAAACAAAAAAGGCCCGTCCCGCCTTCAGAAAAAGAGATATTGCTACTTCATTGTTTCTTTTCTTTTTTCCTTTTTTTTTTTTGGAAAATTACTTTTTGTAACAATACATTAAAAATTTAAGAGATTTCAAGAGAAAATAGAAGTAGCAATATCTCTTTACTGAAGACGGGACGGGCCTTTTTTGTGTGTCTATTTTATGTATTTCGCAAGAGTTACGTCCCTTGCCAACAATAGAGGGACAAACCGCCTCTTTATTGCAAAACTGGAAACGTAAAAAGGAAAGACCTTATCATTTGTGCTCGGCACAAATGACCTTTTAATTTAAGATTGTATTGCTGCTTCAATTGATTGTATTACGATATTCCTGGATATTGTATGGATTTACCGTATAAAAAATAAACAACTAAAAATCTTTGAATTTTATTAATATCATTAAAAACTAAACAAAAAAATCCCAAAAAAATCGGAAAGGTAGAAGGTGAGCAATCAGTATTCCTTTACCTGTAGTTTGCCAGTGTTCTACGGGGTCTGTTGACACCTGCAAATAGATAAAACGTACTATTGTCAAGACATTCAATACAAATAAATAATATTGAATTTACCATGGCGTGGTGTTGGGTTGGGGATAAATTAAGAGTTTTGAAGATTAGATTCACGTTCCTTTTATTATATCTTAGGGAGCAACCATATGATTTTTATCGAGGGGGACGCTAGTATCAAATGTTTGGTCCTGCCTATGTTTTTCGTCGAAATTTTGGTTCTGGACTTCTTTCGGCCTAAAATTTTATTTCCATCTAAACAAAAAAATTCCTCATTGACACAGGTCCTGAATTTTTTTTCACACCTAAAGCGATCCTGTCGTTTTATTTTGCCAAAATTCTGGTCCTGTGTCTTTATTTCAAATTTGATCCTAGACCCCCCCCCCCCCCCCCCAAACCCCCACACAAAATTCAAATGGTTGCTCCCTCAACGGACAATATCCATTTGTTCCGGTTATACTTACTTTATTTTGAAAATTCCACACAATAAGGAGTCAGAATATTCTACACAACAGTGTGTCAGAATAGTCTGTCCTATTACATACTTTGAAAAGTCCACACAACAGAGAGTCAGGATATCCCACATAACAGGGAGATAGGGTAGTCTGTCCTAGTACACACTTTGAAAAGTCCACACAACAGGGAGTCACGATATTCCACATAACAGGGAGACAGGATAGTCTGTCCTATTAAATACTTTGAAAAGTCCACACAACAGGATGTCAGGATATTCCACATAACAGGGAGACGGGGTAGTTTGTCCTATTACAGACTTTGAAAAGTCCATACAACAAGGAGGCAGGGTATTCTGTCATAGTACATACTTTGCAATGTCCACACAACAGGGAGTCAAGATGATCATTCTTAGTAGTGGCTATGAAACGTACACAACACAAGTAATCATTAAACTTTATACAGACAAATTATGAGTTTTTATCATATACTTGTACAATGTACAAAATGTAGTGTCGTGTGATATTTTTATATGTTTACTTGTAATCCAAAACAGATAAATATGTAACTTACTGAAATATTTGTGCAACCTATCAACATCTGTTTTAACTTCTTTAAGTGACAAGATATCTTCCTTCATGTTGTTGTGTATTTGTCTGATTTCTTTATCTATGAAAATAAACCACCAAGCCTGAAATTATGGCTGTAATATACATTGTGTTAATTTTTTTTTTCTGGGGGGAAAGGGGGGAGGGGGGGTCATAAGTTGCTGAAAATAGTATGAATAATAAATTATATCATGTCTTTTTTGCACAAATGCTATGACATCGTATTAAGATTATTGTATAGTTTGGATTAGATTAAAACCACTGACACTGAATTATATCAAAGCATACATCTCTTTGAAGTGTTTGATATCAATTATGATACACAGGATGTACATATTTCGTCAATATGCGACTCACGAGTTGTACACAAGGCCTAACTGTTGAGAAACCAAAACAATAACACAATACTTTGAAGAGTAAAATTCCAAAATTATTAAAATGGTAAAGCCAAAACTATTTCAAGACAGAGCTATGCCCCAGGCAGATACTTCTGTATCCACTTAATAAGAAAAGACTGTTTGAATGGTACAAAAACATTTAGCTGAATAAAATCTTCTGCAACAGAATGTGAAGGGGTTTCATCCAGCTATGGTTAGTACTTACCTACTACACCTCTAGCCATGAGCAACTGAGCCTTAACACTATCCAAGGATGTACTACTCTGGAGGATTTCAACATTCATCTGCCTAAACTGTTGGTATTCTACATTCCAAGATGACTTTAAATAGTCGACATCATCTCTAGGCTGATTAAAAGCCATTTTCCTGTCAGTCAATTTTAAAGCCTTGTTAAACCTCTGCTTTACCACGTTTGTTTTTACTTCTAACTGCTTGAATGATTGATCAGTACCTGTGCAATAAATTCTCTATAATTTGGCCAAACCAAATTGATTTTTAGTTTCTTGGATTTTTATGGCAAGAATCAGTGTGAGCGAGCGAAATTTTAATTCAATTTTTTTTCTAGAAGACTAGACCGTTTTATAGGCGAAGATCAAATTTACGTGCGGCATACATTTTTTTCAACTAAATTTTTTACCTAATTTTAGGAACAGGCGAACACTTTTTATTTTTAATTTCTTGAACAATGAGGAATTTAGGGGGCATTTTCAACAGTTTTTTCAAGCTAAATCAAGCGGCAACAATTTTTTGTTAAAATTTACAAAGTCCGAAATCGGAGCGGCGAAATCCAAAGAACAAAAAGTCAATTTGGTGTGGCCTTAGATATCCTAGTAATTTTACTTTTAAGTAAATTGCATACTAATTGATACTGTGAAATTTTCAAATTTCAAAATTCAATGAATGTGATTCATGTAATATTACGAGTCTTTTATTCTATGCTAGTGGATTACATACGAGTATAGCTGCACAATCCGCTTAAACGTATTTTAATCTCTTTCATAGCCAACACCTGAATACAATGTATGTGTTCCGAAAATATTTTGCAGTGATAATTGTGTGTATCTAAATGGATAATATCTACACTTCGCAAGGGAACAATTACATCAAATCACATTCTCAAAATTTTGAAATAATATTCAAATGTTTTAAGAAATTAACCACAACCAATTAGAATTAGAGAGATGAGTGGGCGTGGGTATGCGATAGCGATATCATTATATTTGTTATATACTCCGGCATGGATTAAATTCTCGTTTATATAAAATTGGAATCAGTAAACTGGTATTTGAATAAAATAAAAACAACTTTTGAAAGCACTTAATTCCATCATACATATTATCTATACCATGAATCATTGTTTTAAGCCTTCTGTAACACTGAGATTAAAAATAACATACACTT
The DNA here is from genome assembly GCA_028015205.1 of Mytilisepta virgata. Lineage (NCBI taxonomy): Eukaryota > Metazoa > Mollusca > Bivalvia > Mytilida > Mytilidae > Mytilisepta > Mytilisepta virgata. The sequence continues at coordinate 76,527,427 of CM051518.1, read as the reverse complement.
GGTTTTCTTAATTTTCATTCCTGTTTCTTTATGACCAGATATTAATTGTGATATGGAAAAAAGATTTTGTTCGATTTACCATCATAGAAGTCTTTAACCTTCAAGATCTGTTCGTGATCCTCACTGCATGCTGTGAAAACAGCTTCCAGTTCTGTAAAACAAAATCGATTTTCATAACACAGCTTACAAAAATACGCTTTTAAATCTGCAATCCTGTAATCAATCGACCGTCAATCGTGATGTACGTTTTTAGTCCTCAGTGTCCAGACTTGAGAAAAAACATCAGAAATAATGAAAACAATAATGTAAGATACCAAGACTTATTGAATAGAAAGAACTGAACCTGAACTCAGAAACAAAGACAAAATTAATGCTGTTGTGTTCAAATAGGAATACAATACCCATTCTTGAAAGTCGGGGCCCAATGATTCTGAGTCCAATCTACTGGAAAGGACCATGGCTTTGCAGTATGAAAAAAAAAATCCTTCAGTTTAATTGAGGTCTGGAGCTGGCATGTCAGTAACTGCTAGTAGTCCTTTGTTAATTTATATTGATCATTGTCATTTTGCTTAGTATCTTCTGTTACCTTTTCTAACATCGGACTCGGACTTCTTTTGAACTGTGTTTTACTGTGCGTATCGCTATGTGCTTGTTTATTCCACATTGGCTGGAGGTATTGGGGGGGGGGGGGGGGGGGGGGATCTCACAAAACATGTTTAACCCTACCGCGTTTTTGCGCCTGTCCCAAGTCGGGAACCTCTAGCCTTTGTTAGTCTTGTTTTTTTTTTTAATTTTGGTTCATTTGTATGTTTCGGAGTTTAGTGTGGCGTCCATTTCGCTGAGCTAGTATGCATCATTGTTTAGGGGCCAGCTGAAGCCCGCCTCCGGGAGAGAGATTTTCTTGCTACGTTGAAGATCCATTGGTGGCCTTCGGGTGTTTTCTGCATGCTCTTTGGTCGGGTTGTTGTCTCTTTGACACGTACATTCCCCGTTTGCATTCTCTGTTCTAGTTCTTGTTTTCGATACACCCGAAAATCAAGACGAACACAGACACAAGGAGATCAAACGCAACACATAGCAGTCTACCAAATTTTAAAACATTCCCTTACCTTTATTATATTTCTGAGTTCGCAATGCTTGGTAGACAATATAAACTCCAGCAGATAAGGTGACGGAAATCTGAATTATTTCTCTCCATGGAATATTACTGATTGGAATACCATACTGAAAATTAAACACGATGAAAATTTATTACATGTTTTAATCTTGCCGTGTTCTATATGTATATATTCCAAGCTAATCCTTGTATTTTCGGTAGCTACAGCATTTATCTGTGTTATTTTTATATGTGTACGGTATCAAATTGGGTGTGTGGTTATTTTTGTTGAATTGTTATACTATTTTTTCCGGAGCCATTTAATGTGCGTTGAGGGTGAGCTCTTGCTCCTTACTGAAGGTCACACATCGACCCCTAGTTTTCTGGTATTCAACTACCCTACTGAATTTTACCTAATATCCTTACATTACATTATATGGTATGAAAACAATAATAAAATAAATTCTAATTTGCAACTCACCTCGTTTATTATATCCAGTAAAATTTGAGATGATGAATAGAAATTTCTGGAAAAAAAGAAGATTAACCGTTATCTTTATTTATTTGCAAAATTCATCAAAATTAACATGGGTCAAGTAAATACAAAATACATGTACACCATAGCACATACAAATAACCTGGATACATAATGGTAATAAGGTTACACCAAATTGATTTTTAGTTCTTTGAATTTTTGGATGGCAAAAATAGGTCCGAGCGAGCGAAATCTTAATTTAATTTTTTTTTTTCTTCATTTTTTTTCTTGAGGAGAATTTTGTTTCAGGTGAAGATCAAATTTACGTGCGGCACAAACTGTTTTAGCTAAAATATTGCAAAATATGGCAAAAAATCATATTTTTTACGAAATTTTAGGAGTAGGCGAACACTTTTTACTTTTAATTTCTTAAAAAATGAAGAATTGGAGAGAATTTTCAGCATTTTTGCAAAATGAAGCGGCAAAAGAATTTGTTCTTAAAATTTACAAAGTCCGAAAACCGGAGCGGCGAAATCAAAAGAACTAAAAATCAATTTGGTGTGAGCTAATAATGTGAACAAAGAATGGAGACATGATGTTGCACTTTTAAAGCAATAAGAAAGTTACAATAGATATTATGGCTGCACTTTTGATTACCATGGACCTCAATTTTCACATTTCAAAAGCCACGGTGCTCCACACTGACACAAAGTATTATATTGATATTATGAAATCATTTTTCGAGTGGATATATTTTGAAAAGTATTTATTTACTTTGGCTTCTGTAAATAAAGTTTCCCAGCGAAGAATTTTTCGGGCAATTTAGTATAAAATTAGTTTCTTTTAAATCACAGTATTTATAGGTTCTCTCCCGAGGTATATTATTATATCTTCCATATTCAATGCCAATGTCACTGAGCCTAAATCTATTGCCGAATTTTAAAATTTGAAATTTTTATTAGTTATCTTCCTCTGTGATGGCTGTAAAATCCCGTCCAATGAAAAATTTTGTTCCAATAAAAAAGAGGATGAAATACATTTTATTTTCCTGTGTCCCCATTATAACAACATTTGGAGAAAATATGACTTAGAAAATATTCAAGTCAATGTACATGTATTAAATATACCAGGGGACGTATTGTTTAAAATACCTAAACCCTAATTCTTTGAAAAAAAGAACTTTTACTTTCGGTCCGAAATTTTTGCCTATATATTCAAGTAAAAAAATCCTCTGAAAACCGGACCCTCTGAATTCCGAACACCGGCCGTACTTTCCGATACAAAACATATGTATTCTTGTCAAATTTACCTCCAGAAACCGGCCGAAACAATGTATTACCTGGAAAATCAGTGAACCGTAATACATGTCATCCTTAATCGATCGATGATTGACATCATTAAACTAAATAACCATTTTAAATAAAGGTGTGAAAGTCGGAAATCAAACAATAATTGTATTAAAATAATATGCGCGTGATACATGTACATATGTAAGCACATGGCACAATACGCCACTTTCGAGTTCGTTGCAATTCCGTCAAAAACTCTGGTTTTAGTGAACGTCTTTAGTGCGTTTACGGGCATCGTCACTTCCGTCTCCGTGTTGAGCGAACGGTTGAAAAAGAAATGATGCTATGTTGCATGAAATATTTGGCAAATTAAATTCTTATAAGTCCATCGTCGTCCGCAGTCATGAAGGAATTGTGATAAAGTACCTACGGAGCAAAATATATTTCTAGATCATCCTGCATAATGACGATCACGAAGACGCTTGATGAACTTTAATAGTGTAGGGATACAGGCGTGCCCCACAATCTGGTAAATGACGTCATAAAGGCGCGCATAATTGACGAACTTTTCCGGTGATGGATATAACACGAAACTTCTTTATTTTACATCGTTATAATACATTGTAATACACTTCCGGTTTCACTCTCCGGATCAGATACGTCTTTTCCGGAATCTCCTAAAACCGGACCCTCTGAAAACCGGCCGATTTCTCCGGTCCCACAGCTGTTCGGTTTACAGAGGTTCCACTGTATTAAATATACCAGGGGACGTATTGTTTAAAATACCTAAACCCTAATTCTTTGAAAAAAACTTAATCTGGCTATTTATTAAAGAAGCTTTTTAAGAGAGGGGCCACGCATTCCCTGCTGTTCAAACCATGTTGAACTCTTTGTAGAAGCCTGTTTTAAATTATCTTAAATAATTTTATGCTGGATTCAGATTGTGTTTATTACTGTTATGCTATGTTTCATTGGATCACGCCTCTTATCTGCTCCTTTCAGTAAGCATATTGAATTGAATTTACAAGAGGGTTTTCTTGCTCTCAGTTGATTCTATAATAATAGACAATTGCCCGAATTTTGATAAATTAACTAAGTGGTATCGTACCAAGTTCAGATTTAGCTGCTGTATTACAAGCTCTCTTTATAAGACCTAACACAGATTTATCATTTTTACAAAATCTATTATGTATTTTTTCAGTCAAAATAAGATTTATCTTCAAGTGACAGAATTATATTCTTAAGCCTCACAAAGTTGGGTTTTCTTAAAATCTGTGATGGGTGAGTGAGGGTAACAATTTTGAAATGTCATAATTTTAATATTCTAAGTTGCCAATCAAAGCAATAGTAAACAGGTGAAAATTTACCGGAAAACGCAACTAAAATACATAACATACGCGTGTATGACATAAAATATTAAAATGAAGTAAATTACACTTACCTATTTTCCATATAAAATTTATCGAAGTATAAATGCTGACAAAGAACTATAAAAATGCAATTGAAAAGCAAAAACGTGGCAATCATCTTGCCGCGCTTTGCATTGATATGCCGTTCCAGGTCGTTACTACGAATAACGTCATAGTTTAAACTAAAATCTGGTGGAGGTTTTGCGCATTGCGCAAGCTAAATTCGCCCTGTTGCTCAACTCTAGGTTGGTCCCCGCCGTAATATTCAGTATGAGCTACGTTATACGTATTGTCAAGCTTGTAAAAATAACAGACGGGTACTAGTCTACTCAACTACGTGCTTAGTCTGAATGAATAGATCGCACGACAACTCGGGGGGGGGGGGGGGGGGGGGGGGGGGGGTCACTTCCAATATCTGATGAGGGTAGGGATGAGCCGCTGGAATAGGTACCTTTTTCACGCTTCGTAATATATGATAAGGGTGTGCAATTGAGATGAAAATATGCGATAAGGATAGGAATTACTGATGGGATTATGTGATAAGGTCAGTATGTTGCATCTAAATAAAATATCATTCAGTCTGACAGTTATGTGTATAATCAATCATTGCAGTATAAATCAAACATTGTTTTTCTTGAAAATAAAGAATTTCTGTTCATTATAATCGTTTTGATCCAAATACTAGTATATGAAAAGGTATACTTTTCGGCTAAAAATATGGGATAAGGTATACATTTTTGAGATTTTTAATATATGATAAGGGTGGGGGTCCTGGTGTGCCAGCTGCTCACCCCTATCAAAAAATATATTGAGTGACCCCCCCCCCCCCCCAAGTACGACAATGTATTAGCTACTTGATTAGACGAGATTAACGTCAGTTATGGCAAGCCGTTTTACTATTTATTCTAACTTCAAGATATCTCATATAATATACAAGATATCTTATTTAGTCTAGTTTTTATAAGATATCTTATTTATTTTGGTATTTTATGATACGTTTTATTATATAGTAACTTTATTTGCATAAAATACACCCATATGGGTCAAAGCAAAACAATACAATAACACTTCAATATATATATATATACGTCACAATAGACATTAACACAACATGAATACAACAAACAACTTACAATGAAAAAAAAAAAAAAATCTTTATAATTATAATATGAACTCTGACCAATGTGGACCCTATTTTCGTAGTGCCAATGACTGCTTTATAAAAGTCGCAAACATAAGGTAAAAGTTCTAATTTAGGGTTTAAAATTTGACTGATATGTTCCAATTTTTATTAAAATCTATATTCAAATTAAGTTGAAGATGTTGGAACATAGTTTGCCTTTGCTTTTTATTAGTGTTACAAATTAAGAAAAAATGATACTCATCCTCAATTTCTTTACACACAGTACATAGCCGGTTTTCCCTTAAAATATTTTTGTATCTTCCTACTTCTATAGTTAAAGAATGGTCACTGACTCTGAATTTAGTAAAAATTTGTCTATTTTTGAAACTGGATTCTTTTATTAAATATTTTTCCAATCCAAAATCAGATTTTATCTGTTTATATAAATATAATTTTGAATCGCTTGTAAGACTAAGTTGATAATTTCAACATTAGTTGATTTTTATATTTATCCTCTACCAGTTTTCTTGTTTTACATTTTAAATTATATTTAATTTTATGAAAAGGTTTATCAAACTTTTCGTATTCTTTAATGTCAAGATCAAATTCTTCAAATATTTTCAAGGCATGAGTATACCATGTGTACATGCCTTCATCGTTTAATTTTTTGTTTACATTATATGCTTCTTTCAGCAAGGGGTTAGTTTTGTCGGAATTAATTCTACTGAAATACAATATAACTTGAATTTTAAACTTTACAAGATATCTTAAGGGGGTAGGCCTGGGGTAAGGGAGATAACTCCTATTGATGTTTTTTTTCTTGACGTCAAACAATAGGAATGACGTGGCATTACTATGACGTACCAAATTTCCTCGCATTAGACGAAGTGAAGAGGTTCCGTAAGGGGCATCTCCGTAACGAATCTAAAACTTCGAAATATGTGCAAAATCGATAATTAGGATCTGATATATTGATGAATTATTGTTTAACATCCAGTGGCAATTATGAAATGCATATTACGATGATGAAAAAGCCGCTCGAAATGAAGAAAATGCTGAGTCAATATTTGCAATAATTTCATAAATCCTTACTAGAATTTTCTACTCGTCCCATCAATTCGTAATACATAATCTAGAATTAGCACCCCCCCCCCCCCCCCCCCCCCCCCCCCCCCCCCGAGAAGTGTGTGTTTGTAGTGTGTGCTTATGACGTCCTCATCTCAGGCGTGGTTGTTTATATCACATTATCCTGTTAGTCTTATACTGTAACAGTAATTAATAGTCCATCACACATAAAATGTCACACTCGGACTGACATTTTCAGGATTATTTTAAATAGCATTTAATTGATGAATCGAATGTTTTAGAGATATTTTCTGCCTTAAATCATATACTAGTAACCATGATTTGTTGTATAGCATATATAAATTACATATAATGAATGATAACGCAGCTTCAAATAGTATTATGGGAAAATCTTTATTTTTTTCAATGTCTTAATATCAAAATTGATCAAATTCAAACTTTTGCATGCTACTTTTTGTGATTAATAGAGTTGGTGGTGAAAATCTTTTAAAATTTTGCACTGAGTAACTTGAATATTAATAAATCCGGGTTTCAGATTGTGTTGGACCTCAGTACTCTATAGTAATTTGTGAATCATTATCCCATGTCTTTAATTTAAGTCTGTATAGTTGAATGTTTCCATCTAAATTAAAATATGCACGAGTTACTCCCATTTATAAATCGGCTGGTGAATCCGTTGAAATGAATAATTATAGTCCTATATCTGTTCTTCATACCCTTTCTAAGCTGTTTAAAATGTTTGTGTATTCACAAATTTATGAATATGTATTAAAGTTTGATATAATTTTTGAAGGCCAATCTGAATTCAGAACAAATCATTCTTGCCTTACAGATCTAATAAAAATTGATGATAAACTTCTTAAAGAGATAAATAACGATATTATATTCACGCATTTTTTTCTCTTTCTAGATTTCTAAATCATGCAATACTCCTAAAAAAATTGTACTGTTGTACTATATGGAGTGAAACCTCCAAAGGAAACATTGATAAATTATGTAAAACGTGTAAAAAAGAGTAGAGCGTGTAATAATGAATACAAATTTTGATGCATCATCTGGACCTTTCTTTAAGATTTGTGGTGGCTATTATAGGAAAACAGAGTTGTGTACCATAAAAGTGTATTAATGTAGAAATCTATAAATAATTTTGCTCCGGATTATCTATGTGTGATGCATGTGCTTGTTCAAATCTACGGTACAAACCAATACAAACCAGTATTCATTGCGCTCTACAAAATCTGCTTGTCTTTTTGCACCAAGACCAAATACAATTATAGGAAGAAAAATCTTTGGGATACAGGCACATTATTATGGAATAATATTCCTTTGTCATTAAAAAAATGCAAATAATGTTGAAATATTCAAGCGAAAATTCTCTGAATAAAATAGCTAAAAAGGTAAATATTTTTATTCTTCTTTTAATCCACAAGAAATATACTTGGCTATAATGTATTGTATCATTATAATTTGTTGTGTATATAAAATATATCATATTTATGATGTAAATATTCACATTTTAAACTGAGTTAATTAATTTGTTGTATTTATAACCGAGGGCCACACGCAAATTTAGTAATGTATACTAAATGTTTTTATATACCCTCTGTAAAAATGTATATATGTTTTATTATTATATTGTTATTATTATTATTACGTTATATATTTGGAGATCAAGGGTTACAATTTAAGGTACGATTTGTAGACTAGCTGGATTGGACCAAGAATTTTTAACTTGAAATGAGTTATAGTTTTTAACTTTCTAACGACTTTTTAACATAAATGCACCTAATTAAGTTAATTTATTCATTGAGAGAATATACTGATTTGACATAAAATCTCCCATTTTGATTGGTTAAAAAAGATGTAATAAATTTCAATGCAATATCTTATGAAGTGAAATAGAATTATCAACTTGAAGTCAATTCAAATCAGAATAAATTCATTGTGTGGCGCAGTATTGTCGGGTCAATAAAATTAATATCGAACTTGACTTTGCCTCGGCCGATGTTTGATTTGCCCGATTATTCCCGATACCAAGAAAATAATAATTATTATTCATAAACGGCAGCAAAAATTTCAAAATCCGCAATATGCAAAGTGGAAGAGTTATGCAATGAAGATGATGGGATTGGTCATGGAGTTGACTACAGCTATTACCTTATTTATAGCTACAAATTTAAAGGAAAATTCTAAATACCCAGTAGAAATATAGCGAGTTATCGTATTTCCCTATGGCTATATCGACCTGCTGAGGCCTTCAGAATTTCCCGTATTTCGGCACTGTGACGTCGTAAAGAGTTGACCCGACCCTAATATGAGCTGACCCGAATATATCAGCGACGTCATAATGTTTGACCCAACGTTGACCCGAATATATCAGGAAAACATCCGGTTATAGGCGGATGGCCATTGAAAAGTAAGAAATTCCATTAAGATTGCTAGTTAACAATACGATAAATTTATCATCAAGTTTTCTTCAAACAAATATTGTAAAATATAAGCCGCTCGACACAATATGAAGCTTTTTGGCTCGTTCGCTACGCTCACTCGCCGAAAAAGCTTCACATTGTGTCTCGCGGCTGATATTTTACGATATATGTTTGCAGAAAACCTGATAATATGTACAAATACACTGCAGATAAACTATGCGCGCGAACAGGAACTGTATATGATAGTATTATATGATCCCTGGCACGAATAACATATGATAACGAAGAACAATTACGTCAATTCACTGCACAAAATTCTCATTTTCCGAATAGTGATATACTTTCAAGGAATTAAGTACAGGAACAGTTACAATGCGTCTGTATCATATATACTGTTTCATCGTTCTTGGCTCATCGTTATTTGGAAAAATAAGCCGAGTCCTTTAATTTCAAATGATGGTACTAACACTCAACCATCCTTGACTTCCGATCTTCCTTTCCACTCTCCTTTCTGTCGAATTTGCTATAGCCGGTTTTAATGTTGGCTACGTGCTTCATTATTGACTTCCATTATGGAAATAAAACTTTAAATTATGAATGTCATTTTATTGTTATAATTTTTTATTTAATTATGTTCTTGCCTATCCAAATTATTCTGAAGTTTATCAGAAAAAAATACCACTCAGCTGAATTGTTTTTTTTTAAATTAAAATTTAAGTCAGTTCCTGTGAAAAACTAGTACCCTGCACAACTCTTCTCAGTTCAGCAATAAAATAGATCTTTTCACTCATTAAAGCTACACTTCACTATGAAGAATATTGACATTTCCTGTTTGAATACGCATGTCCGTTATTAATGAAACCTCAGAACGTGGCGAGTTGAGGGGGAGACAACAGAATATTTTCTCTTGCAGTTTATCTATCCAGCTCTTAGACTCCTGTATTTTCAGTCCACAAATCGAAGCCAACAATGAGTTCCTCGGGGGAATTCGGGAACCCATTGAGGAAGTTTAAATTAGTTTTTCTAGGCGAACAAAGTGGTAAGTTCCGACGTCGAGCGGAAGTCGACTTGTTTACCTATCTGATTTCGTTATGAACCAATCATGTCATGCACAAACTGAGTCATCACTTCATTATAAATTATTTTTCATTAAATATTAATTTTGCAAAAACTTGGAACTAAAATATGTGCATACGAGCAAAGCGAATGCAAATGAATAGGGATTAATTTTGACCAGTTTGCGAAAATGTTTTGCTGCTAGTAATTATTTTGAAAGAATTCTATGAGTAAATTTCTAAACATAAATTTATCAGTAAAGGGATTTACCTTCCAGCGTGGAAGTATTTATTCAATTGATTCACAAAAGGCTACTTTAGTCAGTTGTGTTGAAAACTTACAACAGGATCTTTAAAAACTGTTAATCCATACATCCTTCTTAGTATGAGTTTTGCACAAAAAGCTATGGATATATCTAATAACAATTACATTAAAAGCTCCCTAATGAAGTTTAAGCTTGCTTTTCTTGGAGAAGCAGCAGGTGAGTTCTTAAGCTGATTTATTTATTTTTTATTTTTATCTTAGATTTTTTGTTGTACATGTATAATCAACATGAACAAACTGATCGGTAGGCCACTACTAAAAAGGATACAAATTTCCTTAATTTTGGACATTACAAAAAAAAAACAGTCTTAATTCCTAAATTAACAAAGTTTATGATATGGCGCTTCATTTGTTATTCTGGTCAAGCAGGGGTGTAAATAGACTTCATTTAATATGAAACAGGTGTGACCTGAAAAGCGAGCGAAGCATAAGGTTTTTACGTTTGCTTGTCGGTATTTAGTAAAAACATCAAAGTGGCGTAACAATCTCACTTCAAAGTATTAAGTTCATCATTATCAATGATGTTACTTCACACTGTCCGAGTTGTCAATGGACGTGGTCTGTGGGCCAAGTCCAGGTTCTCGCTAAGGCACGTAGATGCTTCCTGGACACGCTAAACTTGGACTGGACGCACCATCCTCTCATGCATCCCCTGACACATGTAGATCGAATAAGCTGCGTGTGCAGACCGTTGTTTTCATAACAAATCTCAGGCCGCCATTTTTATGCCCCCGCGACAAAATGTCGGGGGCATATTAATTTACCCCTGTCCGTCCGTTTGTCCGTCCATCCGGATTAGGATACATTGTTTGTCCGGCTATCTCCTCCGACAGTTTTAGAGATACAGCTTTAATATTTTGTAGGATGTTCATACACATAATGAAGGTGTGCATGGCAACAGGATTTTGATTTTTTTCAAATATTCTGAAAATGACAGGTAGTCGGACTTAGTCATTTTTTGGTATTATCTGTATAAAGAGATCATGGTTTGTCCGGCTATCTCCTCCTACAGTTTTGGAGATACAGCTTTAATATTTTGTAGGATGTTCATATACATAATGAAGGTGTGCATGGCAACAGGATTTTGATTATTCCAAATATTCTGAAAATGACAGGTAGTTGGACTTGGTCATTTTTTGGTATTATCTGTATAAAGAGATCATGGTTTGCCTGGCTATCTCCTCCTACAGTTTTGCAGATACAGCTTTAATATTTTGTAGGATGTTCATATACATAATGAAGGTGTGCAGGGCCAAAGGATTTTGATTTTTCTCAAATATTCTGAAAATGACATGTAGTTGAACTTAGTCATTTTTAGGGTTAGGTTGCTAAGCAACCAAAACCCTTATGCCGTCGGTCGTTTGGTTGGACAATGAAGGAAACTTTGGAAATCTGGTGTTTTGTGGAAAAAGTTGGACCAGAAGTTTTTGAAACTATGTTTTTATGAGTAAATATGCAAGCTTATCTAGGATTGAAGCTTAAGCAAGGCTAGTTAAGCAGCTTTTTATTTCGATTTTGAGATGACACATGCGCAAAGAAACCTCCATATTTTCCGAATTACGACTATGTTTATATTTGAATATCATATAAGAAAATAAACATTCCGTGGTAAAATAGTCCTAATATTTGTTGTTGCTGTTGTAGTTGTTTTTTAATAGAAATGTAACTGAAACACACCGAGAAGTGTAATTGTCCAGTTATTTAATAAAAGATGTGTGTTTTATTGACGATTTCCTTTTTGTTTTGAAATCCGTATAAAGTATTCGCGCCTTTTAAAATGTACAATGCTATCGGCGTAAGGATTTTGAATGTTTACATTTGCACGGATATCTTGGGAAGGATTACAATCAGGTTTATTTTCAAAAGATTTCAAAGGTAAGTTCCATTTTTGTTGTGAACGTGATTGTTAACTTATACAGAACATATTTTGCACATTATTTGCTTATTCTTCTTGTAATTCTGATGGTATTTTGTGTATTTGATTAACCTTTTGACCTGATCATCGTGACTTCATTTTGTCAAACCTGTTGGTCAGTGATAGAATTGCATACAGGTTATTTGAAATGCCGACAACTTGCACATTAAGATTGAAAAACAATGTGTTTATCATTAATTTAGAAAACGGTATTATCGAAAGTATAATGGGTTTATTTTAATTGAAAGCTTGAATGTTTACGTTCTGATCTACCTGCACATGCGCAATGTAGTGTAAATATATTGTAGAAATGACCCCCTTCTACAATTGTCCAAACTTTGTCTTTTTATATAACCTTAATAACTTGAAGACCTTTGATTTCTGTTTATTTTAATTCATCAAATCATTATTATGCGTTTGTCTTTTTAAAAAAATTCAATTTAGAGTGATAATTCAAGAAGCGTTAGCCGACTCGTGCTTTCTTTGATTGATTAGTGCATATTTATTGAAATAATCATCAGCAATGTTTGTACAAATAAAAGTCAAATGCTAGCAACCTAACCCTAGCAGTGCTATGCACTTTGATTTGGTACTGGCAGCATAAGGAGATCATGGTTTGTCCGGTTATCTCCTTCTACAGTTTTGGAGGTAAAACTTTAATATTTTGTAGGATGTTCATACACATAATGAAGGTGTGCATGGCAACAGGATTTTGATTATTCCAAATATTCTGAAAATGACAGGTAGTTGGACTTAGTCATTTTTTTGGTACTAGCTGCATAAAGAGATCATGGTTTGTCCGACTATCTCCTCCTACAGATTTGGAGATACATCTTCAATATTTTATAGAATGTTCATACATAAAATGGAGGTGTGCATGGCCACAGGATATTGATTTCTTTTAAATATTCTGAAAATGACATTTAGTTGGACTTAGTCATTTTTGCAAGCTGCTTAAAGAGATCATGGTTTGTCTCCTCCTACAGTTTTGGAGATACAGCTTTAATATTTTGTAGAATGTCTCTTGAATGTTGAAACCTGTTGGCTAGACATGCAGACCTGCAAGTGTAGCCTTTAGCATAAGAATACATTGTAAAACATGTATCATCATACATAGTGTTGAATTTATAATTTCCTGTTGTCAGGCGGGGGCATCAGTTGTGTCTTACAGACAGCGTAACAGTTTGAAGTTGTATGCCAACATCACTGTTTGTCAAATCTCAAAAATATGGAGCTATACTAATGCCTAGGGCTGGGCAGATAAAAGGGGGGGGGGGCATTGTCCATATCTAGTTTTTTCTTGGAAATTAATGGGGAAGGGGGAAGAAACGACAAAAAGTAAGCTAGAAAATGGTGGCAATCAGAATTCTCGTGATTTTTTCATCGGCCACAGTATTTTTTACACTGAGCGGTAACAATATGTAGACCTCATTTAATGATAAACTTAGCGGATTTTTATTTATCTATGCACAAATGGAAATTTTGTCAATATTGATTATTAAGGTGATCAAACACGGTCAGTGGGAGGACTGTAACAGAAATTTTCTTCCAAGTTAGGAGCACCGTTGGATTAAAAATTATATTCAATTTTTTAATTTTCTTTAAAAATTATATTCATCAGTATTTTAAGCCAGCACATGAGTTTAATTAAACTTTAATAATAGTACAGTAGGCCTACCATGGTCAAAATCGTGCAGGAATGTACATTACAAAAGTGGCGACTCATCATGAAAAATTCTTAGTGAGAATGTGACACTTGTGTCTGCATCTTTTTTCCTTGTCAAATTTGATTCCAGGTGGATTCTTTCACATTTATTTTTAATTTCATGACACTGAATGTTAAAAAAGTTGAGGTAAGTCCATAAATAACTTATTTTGTTCAAGATAATCTCTATTCACGTAATCACGTCCAAAGCAATAGCGAAACAAGATTTTGCATGGATGCTGCCATGTTGTTGAAACTTTTTAGCCAGCATAGGAGTAGGAATAATTCGATTGACATCTCTACCTTAAAGAGCGAGCTTGGCATTGAAAATGATTTTACATACATGTATACAAGGACTGTCAGAATAAACCACAAGTACCCTATCCTGGACCTGCAAACACAAAGAATTTTTGCACACAGGGCCATGTCGTCTTTCCCAAAAATTAACAAATCATTTTTTGTTTAAAAAAAATAGAATCCTCCCATTTTTAAAAAAAGGAGTGGCCAATAATCTATTGGTTAACTTGAAATAGCCTTATTCATTTAATTTGTGAATAATTTCATAAGATGTAACTGTTTGTATTTTTCAGTTGGTAAGACGTCATTAATAACCAGATTTATGTATGACAGCTTTGATAATACATACCAGGTAAGTTTGGTTTGGTTTAGTTGGGGTTTTATGCCATTTTCAGCACACTGGCTATGTCGTGGGGTCAGTTTTTATTGGTGGAGGAAGCAGGAATACTCAAAAGAGAACCACCGACCTTCGGTACATGTAGGAAAATTGGCAATCCTTGTCAATTAAGATCTGAGACGAACACACCCTGCCACAGGTGAGATTAGAACTCACAAACTCAGTGTTGACAGGGTAGTGATCACTAGTAGTCATGACGAACTACTTAGACCACTCAGCCACCAAGGCCTCTACCAGGTAAGTAAATGTATAAGTATTCTGTATCATTCAGACTTGTTATGACTATAACATGTATATACATTATGTCATATACCTGTCAACAAACTTGAATGTAGTCAAATGAAAACTTAATGTACTGTAACAATGTATGGCCTTTGTGTTGTTTTCTTGTTGATGTACATACTATTTATCTTGTCCTGAAAATGTTAGAATAATTAGAATTATTTATTATTGGAATTTGATTTTTGTCTCGGCTGCGACGAAAAGCCATGGAGGCAAGATATAGTTATTACTTTCCGCCGGCGGCGTAAACTTTTTTAAAACTTAAATAACTTTGCACATGTAATACCTACAATTAAGATATATGGTCCACAGGGTAGCTTATCGTATATGGTTTGCTGCAATATACTTGTCTTGTGTCCCTGACCTAATTTTCATGGTTCACTGACTTCATAAACATGAATTGAAAATCTGTGTCAAAGTTTCGTGGTTAAATCCATTTCTCAGCAACTGTAATACCTAGGCCAACCATATTTGGTCTATAGATAGTTCTTAGTGGGTACATGCCAGTCTCACACCTGGCTTGGGACCTTGACCTCAATTTCACCCTTAAGTGACTCTGTCACTTTTTCTTTCATGGTCAAGTCCATTTCTCAGAAACTGTAATACCTACACCCACCATATTTGGTCAAAAGATAGTTCTTGGTCGGTACATGTCAGTCTGACACCTGCATTTTGACCTTGACCTCAATTTCATGCTTGAGTATCCTGCGTCACATTTTGGTGGTTTAGTCCATTACTCAGAAACTAGAATACCTAGACCCACCATAATTGGTCAGTAGATGTTCTTGGTGGGTACATGTCATTCTGACAGCTGGTTTGGGACCTTGACCTCAATTTCATGCTTGAGTGACTTTGTCACTTTTTCGTGGTTAAGTCCATTTCTGAGAAACTGTAATACCTAGAACCACTGTATTTGGTCTATTGATAGTTCTTGTTGGGTATATGTCAGTCTGACACTTGAATCTGGACCTTGACCTCAATATCATGGTTGACTAACTTTCACCCAAGTTTCTTGATTAAGTCCATTTTTCAACAACTGTAATATCTAGACCTACTGTATTTGGTCTATTGACAGTTCTTGGTGGGTACATGCCAGTCTGACACTTGTCTCTGGACCTTGACCTCAATTTCATGGTTGAGTGACTTTCATCCAAATTTCTTGATTAAGTCCTTTTTCAGCAACTGTAATACCTAGACCCATCCGTGTTTGTTCTATAGATAGTTCTTAGTGGGTACATACAAGTCTGACACCTGTCTCTGGACTTTGACCTCAGTTCCATGCTTGTGTGGCTTTGTCACATTTTCGTGATTAGGTCCATTTCTCAGCAACTTTAATACCTAGACCCACCATATTTGGTCAATAGATAGTTCGTAGTGGATAAATGTCGGTATAACATCTGCCTTTTGACCTTGACGTCAATTTCTTTTAACACATTTTCCTTTAACTTGCAAAATGTCGGGTATCAGATAATCATTATTCTGTGTCCATGTGCATACTTAGGCGAGACATGTAGTGTGTCCACTCTTGTTTATGATTTTCCTCCAAATTAGCTGTAATCTATTATACATATAAAAGTAAGATTAAATTAAAGCATATTAAAGAAATTTCTCACCTGAATTTTTTTCAAAAAATTAATGAAACACTGAAAAGTATAAAAAAAAAGAATTAAATACAGATGAAAGATTATTGTAGTAAAAGCTAAAAAATCTTTTCCTGAGATTGTTGTTGAATTTACAATTAAGGAAGAAATGAGCCTTGTCTATAACAATGCAAAATATGCAATGTTGTAGACGAGCCTCATTTCTTCCTTAATTGTAAAATCAACGACAATCTCAGGAAAAACCTAATTCTAAATTTTACTGACCAGTATCAAATCTTCTAAAATTATAGTGTTACTGAAAAACTTGTCAAAATTTTAAACCCATCAATGCCAAAACAGATAAAGGCTGTAGCATCTTTTATTGAACAGTCATTAGAACTGAGGAAAGAAGGCCCAAAGCAGCCTTGATTCTGTAATGTCTAAATCTGAACATTATTAAAGTTTATGTGTTAATTGTATAATGTGTTTGTAATGCTACATGTATGGCCTTGTATGTATGGTCTTTTGTTGCAATAATAATAGTTTATTAATATTCACTGACCTTATATGTAATTATATGAATTATTAGCAGTAGTAATAGTACTAGTGGTATAAAATACACAAATGGAAAAGGGATTAAAATTTTATGTTTTTTTTTTTTTGCTCATACATTTGTACTTGATGAAAATTTGAAACCTTTACACATGTACCGTTATTAAGTGCAGATATTGAATTTACTGATGATATAAGTCATGAGAAAATCAATAGATACATTCCATGAATTATTGATCCCTATACATAATCTTCAGACCTACAAAGACAACATGTCTTCAATGTTGTACATTGTCTCAATACAGAAAGTGTCTCAGAAATTCAGTTATTTGTTAAAAACAAAAAGTTCAGTTGTATACTGATATTCACATCCTGTAACATTGTTAGGGTTAGCTTCCTTTATCAACTTAGCCAAAGATACATACATGTATATGTATGTGGAAAGAAGGAACAGTCCAAAGTAAGGGGAGGGGGGAGAGGATCCCCCTGCCTTTCTTCCATCTTGCCCTCTGAGTTGCTTGTATTTATAATATATAATACAAGTACATGTAAATGCAGATAGAACTAGACCTGCATAAAAAGAAATAATTTGTAAGCAGTAAGATACTTGTATTACTCATTTTTCTTAAAGGTTATATTATACATTTCCTGTCCTTCTCAACAATTATTTTCATGTATTCCTTTTCCTAGAACTGTGTTAAATTCTAGCTGGAACAGTCATATTCAGAATCAGAATTGTCTCCCTTACTATGAGAAAGATCATTTTTATATTGAATCTGAATGAGTTTATTCGCATGCAAATGATGAATCAACTCTGTAAAGGGAGATAACACACAAAATATTTGTCAGTATAAATCAGTTATAGTGAATATGATATGATGTGGATATTAGATTTGTTAATGAAAAATTTCACTTCAAATATATTTTAATTTCTTTGTAGGCTACAATAGGAATAGATTTCTTATCAAAAACAATGTACCTAGAGGATCGGACAGTGAGTAAAATTAAGAATGAGTTTTTCTTTTAAACCAAATCACAATGAAACTATGTCAACAAAGAAATACAGTGGCAATTTTTGATACATATTTCTGACATTAACACTACAGTTCAAGAAAGGGAACAACATTTTTATCCAATACAGTCAAATCTCGTTGGCTTGAACACCGCCCATTTCTCAAACCACATTTGAGTCCTGCAAGGGAATATTCCATATTATTTTTAAATTTATAACTGGAACACCATGCATTTCTCAAACTAATTCAGTCAGTCCCTTGGGGTTTGAGCTACCAAGGTTCTACATTGTATATATATAGCTACTGTATATTTGTTCATGACATAATGTATAGATGAGAACTTTTAAAAGCATTAATTTAATTAAAAACATTTATTTAATATTTCAACAATTAGTCATATGAGTGTATTTTGTTTAATCATGAACTAATCGCAATATATGGTACAGCATCCCATCAGACTGGACATGGGAAAAGACTTGTGTATGTTACATTGTACCTTCTTAGCATGACAATTTTTTTTATTAAACCATGAACTAGTGATATGAAAAACAAAGTTGCATAACACCAATTTTAGTAAGTTATAATACAAATGCATAATACCAAAAATAAACAACAACACGTGATTGAACTATGCAGTAAATAGAGCTATTTATAGCTGTAGCTTGGTCACAAGTTGTTTATTTCTGGTATTTCAGTGACAGCAATTAGTTATACTTTTTATTACATTGTACAGAATCTAGCATTTTAGCAGAAATTGAAATAAAACAGACTATGCCTTTTAATATCTCTCTGCGGCAATTGTGACTCACTTCCTAGAGTGAAATACCGGCTTTTCTTTTCACATGTGATTTACCAGATTTTCTTTCACTTGGATTCTATGGAAAATCACCATTTACAATGTAATCAATAATATTTACCTTCTAATGCCAGCACTTTTCCATATTTTCATCTATTTTTCAGATAAGATTACAGTTGTGGGACACAGCTGGTCAAGAGAGGTTCCGAAGTTTAATACCAAGTTATATAAGAGATTCTTCAGTAGCTGTTGTAGTTTATGATATAACTAGTACGTAAGAAAAATTACTGAAGGAACTATAAAACCAACTATTTATAGTTTGAACTGTGGTAGTTGATACACATTTGATCTGATTTGTATTTTGACTAAAGTTTATGAAATTGATAATGATCCAGCTAGGATGTACATTGTAAGGGCAGTGGGGTACAATTTTTTAGCTCACCTTTCCTAAAAGGAAATGTGAGCTTTTGCCATCACTTGGCGTCCGTCGTCATCGTCTGTCGTCATCGTTAACAATTTTTCAAACATCTTCTCCTCTGAAACTACTGAATGGATTTGGATAAAACTTAGCCTGATTGTTCCTTACGGTATCCTGCACAAAGTTTATGCTTTGATTTTTGATGCGTCGAAAAACATGGCCACTGTTACTAAAAATAGAACATAGGGGTCAAACGACAGTTTTTTTGCAAATATCTCAAAAATGATTAGGTTACGGCAAATTCTGGCAGGTTGAAAGTGTTCAGCATGATGAGGGCTACCTGTGTGCTTATTTTCGTGAAAATCTGTCAACTGATGTTAGAGTTATTGCCCTTTTTTGACATTTTTGGCTTTTTTTTTATGTTATTATTTCAAAAATCTTCTTCTCTGAAACTACTATTCAAAATCAAATGAAACTTGGTAAGATTGTTACTTAGGGTATCCTGCAAAAAGTTAATGCTTGGATTTTTGATTGGTCGAAAAACATGTCTGCCCTTACTAAAAATAGAACATAGGGGTCAAAATGCTGTTTTTTTGCTATTTTTTCCTGAACTATAGAAAGAAAATGAAGATGAAAGCTACTTTCAAGGTAAACATGGTATCCCGTGTTGAATGGTGATGATGAAAGTTTGTTTTGGACGGCCATTTTTAAAATGGCTGCCATTTTCCCGCCATTTTTAGCTCACCTGGCCAAAGGCCATGTGAGCTATTGCCATCACTTGGCGTCCGTCGTCGTCGTCCGTCGTCGTTAACAATTTTTCAAAACTCTTCTCCTCTGAAACTACTTGACCAATTGGAACCACACTTGGTATGAATGTTCTTTGGGGTATCCTGCATAGAACTGATGTGGGGATTTTTGATCCGTCGAAAAACATGGCCGCTGTTACTAAAAATAGAACATAGGGGTCAGACAACAGTTTTTCGCAAATATCTCAAAAATCATTAGATTACGGCAAATTCTGGCAGGGTCATTTATCTCCAAAACTATTTGAGATAGAAGTGAAATGTAAATTTGAAAAATGTTTGCCATGTTGAGATCTACCTACCCTGAAATTTTAAAGGAAATCCCAAAACCTATTTAGGAGTTGTTGCCCTTTTTTTGTTAAATTTTCAAAATTTTTTTATTAAAAAATCTTCTCCTCTGAAACCACTGGGCCAATTAGTTTGAAACTTAATAGGAATGGTCTATAACATGTCCTCTACAAACGATCCTCAATTTATTTTGATCTGACATAAAACATGGCTGTCGTAGCTAAAAATAGAATATAGGGGTGCATGTGTTGTTTTTGGCTTATAACTTAAAAACCGTTACAGATATCAATAATCTGACATGGGGATAAATTGATCAGCATGACAAGATCTACCTACCCTGAAATTTTGAAGGAAATTTCAAAACCCATTTAGGAGTTATTGCCCTTTTTTCGTCAAATTTTCAAAATTTAACATTTTTCGTCATTTAACTCCAAAACTATTTGAGATAGAAGTGAAATGTAAATTTGAAAAATGTTTGCCATGTTGAGATCTACATACCCTGAAATTTTAAAGGAAATCCCAAAACCCATTTAGGAGTTATTGTCCTTTTTTGGTCAAATTTTCTAAATTTTAACATTTTTGCATTTATCTCCAAAACTATTTGAGATAGAAGTGAAATATAAATTGAAAAATGTTTGCCATGTTGAGATCTACCTACCCTGAAATTTTGAAGGGAATCCCAAATTCTATTTAGGAGTAATTGGTTTGTGTAATTTGAGGTCGGGTTCTGTTACATTTATTTAAGGTTCACCCTTATTCCTGGTCAATTTTGTCAACTTCCTGCCAGGACTACCACCATCAGGGAACATATTTTAACATTCAACCTTATGAAAAATAAATCTTCAACAAATTTTCCCTGAACAATTGAACCAATTGCAACAAACTTGGTCAAATAGTTGATTAATTGTCCAATGAAAACCAGACTCCAGGTGAGCGATACAGGCTCTGGTGAGCCTCTTGTTTACACTTGCTTGGATTTCAACAATATTTGGTTTTTAAAGTAAACATGGTATCCTTAGTGAATGGTGATGATGAGAATGTTGTATAACAATGATTAAACTTCATAATATTTGAGCTTTTAATTACCATCACTTGGTGTCTGTCATCATCGTTGTAAACAAATTTTCAAACATATTCTCCTCTGAAACTACTAGGGGGATTTGGATGAAACTACAAAATGACAGATGAGTTAAGCATGGTTTATTGGATAAAAACCAACAGCTTAGTCAATATTATCAAAGATGAAGCATGATAGAAAATAAAAAAGCCTTAACCCACAATTTTTACATAACTTCTTTCATATAGACCAAAAGACCAAAAGATTTATACTTGTATTTGAAGATGAATTAAAGCTTGTATTTTGTATTGTGAATCATCAGATTGACCATGACTGTATCTTAATCAAGCGTAGGGACAACTCATGCCCATTTCTTTCCAGAGGTTCTTAAAAGGCTTTTAAAGGTATTTTCAGCATTTTACATGACCTTTAATACTCAGTTTAATTTACAACAAACATTAATATATTAATTTAGTTTATAGTGCATTGTTTGCCAGGTGAGCGATTCAGGCTCTTGAGAGCCTCTTGTTTTAAATATAGATAATATTAGTATTTTAAAATGTCCCTTTTTAATACAGACTTAGTTTTTTTCATGCTTTTAATTCAATTTCATATCACTCAGACTAGTTTATCTACACTAAAAAGGAGATTTTACTATATAATATGTCGTACTTAGATATGGCATCAGAGGGGTACTCCTGTCTATTTTTGGCAGCCAGATTACTGAAACTGATACAAAATTTTAATAATTATATACACATCTATAAACAAAAGTATTGGGAGTTTATAAAAATTACTTTGCCTGCCTCTCTGCCTGTCTGTGCAAGTCGTTTCCAGCTCGAAACTTTTTATTGCCTTGGAGGAATTAAATGATACTCTGTGATATTGTTGATCCCCACCAGAGGGTATGTCATGATAAAGGTCCGATTGTCTACCTGCAATTATAATTTTACATGTTTTTTTAAGTCTTTGAAGGAATTAAATGATACTTGATGATATTGTTGACCTCCCCCGAAGGGTATGTCACTCAAAAGGTTTACCCGGTAATTGTCTACCTGCAAGGTCAAGATCAGAAAGTAATTAAATTATACTCGGTGATATTGTTGTCTACAAACTGAGGTGGTATACCTTTCCATACTCCATAACCAGACATACAACAGTGTCATATCAAGGGAACAAGGTTGAAATGTCTGGCTTCTGTACTGATAAAAACCTTTTTTTGTTATTCAATATTTTTTCAAAGCAAAAAAGAATAGCAGTTTGCAAGAAAACTGGTCAGCACATGAGTGGTTTATGTTATTATACTTTATATATTGTAAAATGAATGTGGATATTTCTTTGTGAGGTGTGGTCACAGTATCTGAGGTTTATATTTAGTGAATTTAGGGATATTTCTCAGATTTCTGTAATTTCGTAAAATCCTCAGAATCTTTTTTTTGCAAAATAATGTTCAGCTAAAACTACTTCGTACAACACATTACAATGTATATCAGTGAAAATATAACATCAAGTCATGTACAAATAGATCCAAACATCTAGAATTTTGGTCTTTAACAAGACCAGGTAATGCCAAAAGACAGACAAGTATTAAAAAAAAACTAAAGAAAATGTTTTGTTTTCCTTTCAGATGCTAATTCTTTTCAACAAACATCAAAATGGATAGATGATGTACGGACAGAACGAGGTAGTGATGTCATAATTATGTTAGTAGGAAATAAAACAGATTTATCTGATAAACGGTAAGTGTAAGTTTTATATGGCAGAACATCTGTTTTAAGTCCAAGAAAAAATTGTTTTATTAATCATGGTCATGTCAACATTGATTGAAAATTATTGACCTTAATATGTATACAAATACTATATTGACTCTCTGTTGTTTTTTGTGCTCTTTTATGGTTTTTTTTAGTCTGGGTTCTGTCTGTTAGTCCTGTTGATTGATTGGTATGTCATTGTTGACCTGTCCTGTTATAAATTTTGTTCTTTATTAAAGAATTAAGATGCACTATATATTAGTAAATATGAATTTTTCCTAGTAGCCCAGAATTGGTATTTTTCATGTAATACTGATTTTCAGACGTTTAATCTTTTGATAATAACAGTGATACAGTTACCTTTTTCTTAAAACCTTTCTTGGTAGCAGAGGTTTTTAACCCGATTTTCATAGGAAAATATCGGTTATTAATTTGGTGATGTACGGCGGGCGGGCGGGCGGCTGCCAAACAGTGTCCATGCAATAACTTATGAACTGTTCAACCAAAGCTTTTCAAATTTTAATATGTTGTTACTGATGACAAAATGGAGGTCAAGTTCGATATTGACGATTTTCACTTTCACCGTTCAGGAGTTATGGTTCTTGAAAGATTGAAAAATGGCTTTTCCAGTGGTGTCCGTGTGATAACTTATGAACTGTTCAACCAAAGCTTTTCAAATTTTAATATGTTGTTACTGATGACAAAATGGAGGTCAAGTTCGATATTGACGATTTTCACTTTCACCGTTCAGGAGTTATGGTTCTTGAAAGATTGAAAAATGGCTTTTCCAGTGGTGTCCGTGTGATAACTTATGAACTGTTCAACCAAAGCTTTTCAAATTTTAATATGTTGTTACTGATGACAAAATGGAGGTCAAGTTCGATATTGACGATTTTCACTTTCACCGTTCAGGAGTTATGGTTCTTGAAAGATTGAAAAATGGCTTTTCCAGTGGTGTCCGTGTGATAACTTATGAACTGTTCAACCAAAGCTTTTCAAATTTTAATATGTTGTTACTGATGACAAAATGGAGGTCAAGTTCGAAATTGACGATTTTCACTTTCACCATTCAGGAGTTATGGTTCTTGAAAGATTGAAAAATGGCTTTTCCAGTGGTGTCCGTGTGATAACTTATGAACTGTTCAACCAAAGCTTTTCAAATTTTAATATGTTGTTACTGATGACAAAATGGAGGTCAAGTTCGAAATTGACGATTTTCACTTTCACCGTTCAGGAGTTATGGTTCTTGAAAGATTGAAAAATGGCTTTTCCAGTGGTGTCCGTGTGATAACTTATGAACTGTTCAACCAAAGCTTTTCAAATTTTAATATGTTGTTACTGATGACAAAATGGAGGTCAAGTTCGATATTGACGATTTCCACTTTCACCGTTCACATTGGCATATTTCTTTCATTATTGACTTCATGATTTCTGCCTACCAACCCCTGCTTAACAAATGTGTGTGTACTTATATACTCTCAAAAATTCCAATATTTGTCACTTACTATAAATAGGAGGTCAAAATTGATTTTTGCCTTTCCATTTCTGAACCCTACAAAACCCTACAAAAATTCATTTATATTTCTTTACTTCATCCTGTTTGGGAATCCAGATTTGCAAACATCATTTCCATGCAGGAAAATCCGGTTTGCTGTCATTCGACAGCCTCTTGTTGAGTTTGATTCCATATTATGGTGAAGTCTGTAAGACTCCAACTTGTGGTGAAGTCTGTTAGACTCTGATCTTAATTGATAAGGATTTCCTGTTTTCTTGTTGGTTGTTTTTGGTCTCTGGGTATGACAGCTTCCTTCATCACAACTCCAGTCAAACCAAATACATTAAAATTTGTGTATTTGCTGCTTCTCCCTCAAGCATATGGCATCTGGGCCTGATCTGTTTGGAATCAGTATAATGTTTCCATGTTGATAGATGTCTTCCTACAGACTGTTACCTTGTGAGCTAGGGTGTTAAAAATCTGGCTCCGTGTGTCGGTCTTGTACAAAGCCATGTTTATATTCATATCACATCAACATGTTTCAGTCCTGATATGCATGTATCAATTACCATCCTGTTCTGAAATTATTGTAAAAACCCTCGTAGACACAAGTAGACAATACATAATGGATTAACAGATTACATTTACAGCCAGCATGCAGAATAACAAGAGACAGAGACATATAATAATACCATTAAATACGGAGCAAGAAAGGTTATAAACATCCATAACAGTACATGTATCCAGCAAAACTCTTGTTTAAAAAAACAATACAGTATTAAAGGGCATTCAAGAGGTGGTTTTAATTCCAAATAATTATGAACTTAAGTTGTCTTAAGTTTGCACTAAATGAAAAGAGTTCAGGTCATTGATTTTTTAGCAGTTGTATTGTTATATTCATATGCTTTTTTATCACTTTAAGCATATGGCATGTGTTACTCAACAAACTTCATTTCTGAAGAAATATTCCAAAATTGGGATTAATTTTTGGCGTATGAACAGCAACCCAAAATAAAATTTTGAACTCTATTTAAAAAGAACTATAAAAATATTATATATTTAAGCAATATGGTGACAAGAAACATAAATTTTTTGATATTTTGTTGTATATTAACAGACAAGTAACATCAGAAGAAGGAGAGAGAAAAGCTAAAGAATTAAATGTAATGTTTATAGAAACTAGTGCTAAAGCTGGTTATAATGTTAAACAGGTAAGATCATTAGCTTCCAAAAATGTTTTTGTTTTAATTTTTGGTAAACTTATAATTTTCCAGTCTCATACAGAAAAACATGTGATGTCACTTTAAAGTAGGGTAGATAATACAAATGATGAAACCAAAAGTCTTAACAGTAAAATTTTGAAAAATTTAATATGGAACATTAAAGAACAGTATTTCTATGGTGAGATTTCTTGATTTTTTCATATTTGTGGTGAAAAAGACAAGGGACATACATTTCATACTGTTTAAAATAAGTACAAATTCATCAAATATTTACATCAAAATTTGAATGAAAATGACTTTTCTACGTCTATGGAACATAAACCACAACAGTTACATTATTTTAAAATTTCATTGTTTGCAAAATTCTGAACAACTTCATGACTATGGATTTTTAAATTGATATCTTTTTATTGCTTTCACTGGATGTTAAACAATAATCCATCCATCCACTTATTTCCTTTCAACACACAGGATACATGTATGCACTATAGAAATATTTGTGTATATTACATATGCAGTGTTTTTCCTGTTTTCTCATTGGTTAGTTTGGTCACATGATTACCAGGATACTTCATGTATTGACCTCTTGTAAAAGCATATCGACTCCGTATTACAAATAGGATATCCAGATTCGTTTGTAAAAATTCTCAATATTGTCAAAATGTTGACTTTTTAGCTCACCTGGCTAAAAGCCAGGGTGAGCTTTTGCCATCGAATTGCGTCCGTCGTCCGTCCGTCGTCTGTCGTCCGTCCGTTAACTTTTCACATTTCAATCTTCTTCTAAAAAACCACTGAACCAAATGGAACCAAACTTGGCAGCAATGTTCCTGTGAAGGTCCTTTACAGAATTTGTAATTTTGGTGCTGATCGAATATTCAACATGGCTGCCAGGCCCAATAATGTGTTCTGATTGGCTGAAATTTCAAAAATCTTCTTGTTTGTCATTTATCTCCAAAACTATTTGAGATATTAGTGAAATGTAAATTTGAAAAATGTTTGCCATGTTGAGATCTACCTACCCTGAAATTTTAAAGGAAATCCCAAAACCCATTTAGGAGTTGTTGCCCTTTTTTTGTCAAATTTTCAAAATTTTTTTATTAAAAAATCTTCTCCTCTGAAACCGCTGGGACGATTGGTTTGAAACTTAATAGGAATGATCTATGACATGTCCTCTACAAACGATCCTCAATTTATTTTGATCTGACATAAAACATGGCTGTCGTAGCTAAAAATAGAATATATAACTTAAAAACCGTTACAGATATCAAAAATCTGACATGAGGTAAAATTGATCAGCATGACAAGATCTACCTAACCTGAAATTTTGAAGGAAATCCTAAAACCCATTTAGGAGTTATTGCCCTTTTTGGCCGGGTTGCACAGAGTGCAAATCCGGGTTATAGTATGGTGAATGTCGGGCGGGCGGCGGGCGGGCGGCGGCAGCGGGCGGGCGGGGAAAATGGGTACCTATTTTGTGAAATCAACTCCTCCTACAGTTTTTCACCCACATCCTTGAAACTTCATAGAATGTTTCTATATATATTGAAGATGTGCACCTCACTTTATGGAATTATTTCGGGAATTATTTCCCATTTTTCCAAACTTTGGAACTTAGTCGTTTTTTATTGACATCTTCAATAGAGGGTACCTATTTTGTGAAATCAACTCCACCTACAGTTTTTCATCCACATCCTTGAAACTTCATAGAATGTTTCTATATATATTGAAGATGTGCACCTCACTTTATGGAATTATTTCAGGAATTATTTCCCATTTTTCCAAACTTTGGAACTTAGTCGTTTTTTATTGACATCTTCAATAGAGGGTACCTATTTTGTGAAATCAACTCCACCTACAGTTTTTCATCCACATCCTTGAAACTTCATAGAATGTTTCTATATATATTGAAGATGTGCACCTCACTTTATGGAATTATTTCAGGAATTATTTCCCATTTTTCCAAACTTTGGAACTTAGTCGTTTTTTATTGACATCTTCAATAGAGTGTACCTATTTTGTGAAATCAACTCCACCTACAGTTTTTCATCCACATCCTTGAAACTTCATAGAATGTTTCTATATATATTGAAGATGTGCACCTCACTTTATGGAATTATTTCAGGAATTATTTCCCATTTTTCCAAACTTTGGAACTTAGTCGTTTTTAATGACATCTTCAATAGAGGGTACCTATTTTGTGAAATCAACTCCTCCTACAGTTTTTCATCCACATCCTTGAAACATCATAGAATGTTTCTATATATATTGAAGATGTGCACCTCACTTTATGGAATTATTTCAGGAATTATTTCCCATTTTTCCAAACTGTGAAACTCAGTTGATTTTTATTGACATCTTCAATAGAGGGTACCTATTTTGTGAAATCAACTCCTCCTACAGTTTTTCACCCACATCCTTGAAACTTCATAGAATGTTTCTATATGTATTGAAGATGTGCACTTCACTTTATGGAATTATTTCAGGAATTATTTCCCATTTTTCCAAACTTTGGAACTTAGTCGTTTTTAATGACATCTTCAATAGAGGGTACCTGTTTTGTGAAATCAACTCCTCCTACAGTTTTTCATCCACATCCTTGAAACTTCATAGAATGTTTCTATATATATTGAAGATGTGCACCTCACTTTATGGAATTATTTCCCAATTTTCCAAACTTTGGAACTTAGTCGTTTTTAATGACATCTTCAATAGAGGGTACCTATTTTGTGAAATCAAATCCTCCTACAGTTTTTCATCCACATCCTTGAAACTTCATAGAATGTTTCTATATATATTGAAGATGTGCACCTCACTTTAGGGAATTATTTCAGGAATTATTTCCCATTTTTCCAAACTGTGGAACTTAGTTGATTTTTATTGACATCTTCAATAGAGGGTACCTATTTTGTGAAATCAAATCCTCCTACAGTTTTTCACCCACATCATTTAAACTTCACAGAATCTTTTCATACATATTGAAGATGTGCACTTTATGGAATTATTTCAGGAATTATTTTCCATTTTTCCAAACAAGTGTTTATCAACATGTAATCAAATCAAATATTGCTTACTTGATCTTGTAATCACCTTTGTCACCACTACAGTAAACACCCAGTAAAGCAACCCGGCCATTTGTGTCTTTGAACCATTTTTTCATCAAATTTTCATAATTTAACATTTTTCGTCATTTATCTCCAAAACTATTAGAGATAGAAGTGAAATGTAAATTTGAAAAATGTTTGCCGTGTTGAGATCTACATACCCTGAAATTTTAAAGGAAATTCCAAAATCCATTTAGGAGTTATTGCCCTTTTTTCATCAAATTTTCAAAATTTAACATTTTTGCATTTATCTCCAAAACTATTTGAGATAAAAGTGAAATGTAAATTTGAAAAATGTTTGCCATGTTGAGATCTACAAACCCTGAAATTTTGAAGGGAATCCCAAATTCTATTTAGGAGTTATTGGTTTGTGTAATTTGAGGTCGGGTTCTATTACATTTATTTAAGATTCACCCTTATTCCTGGTCAATTTTGTCAACTTCCTGCCAGGACTACCACCATCAGGGAACATATTTTAACATTAAACCTTATGAAAAATAAATCTTCAACAAATTTTCCCTGAACAATTGAACCAATTGCAACAAACTTGGTCAAATAGTTGATTAATTGTCCAATGAAAACCAGACTCCAGGTGAGCGATACAGGCTCTAGTGAGCCTCTTGTTTCAGTTTTGTTTGATTACATCTGTTTAACTTTATGTTTAATTGTCTATCTGTTTTACGGAAGGTTGAGAACTACGTATCAAAATGCACCTTTTACATATTTTGGTTTGAAAGTGCTGAAGGTTTCTTGATTGAAAACAGACAGTGCATATGTAATATAACAATTAAGGACCTTTAATGAGGTCAATATACTATATATAGATCTGATAGAATATTATCGACGTCAGACTAAAGTCCTCTGTCCATATCATTCTACCATGTCCATATATGATGTATTGACCTCAAAAGTGGTGTGGTGTGTTCGACTCCAATCTAAATTGACAAGGATTGCCAATTTTCCTACCGAAGGTCGGTGGTTTTCTCTGGGTACTCCAGCTTCCTCCACCAATAAAAACTGGCTGGCAGGAAATAGCCAAATGTGCTGAAAATGGCGTAAAACCCCAACTAAACAAAAAAAAAAAAAAACAAACATTAAAAGTCCATAATTGATAAATATGTCTTCAAAATATTATTCCCTTAAATATGCAGTTATTTGTATAGCTTTATCTCGCAATCAGGTACTATATAAATTGATATTTTCCTGTATAAAACAAATATTTTATATTTTTCCTTATGAGTTACTATTAGATAACAATTGCTAATTTATATTTTGTAAATTACAGTTATTTAGAAGAGTTGCTGCTGCATTACCTGGCATGGAACAAACAGATAAACCTAGAGGAGAAAGTATCCTTTTTCTGATCAAAATTATTCTAAATACAATCATGTTGCTAAACAATTTTTTTGTCTTAGTATGACAGGAGAACTCAACATTAATGTGAAGAACATTAAAAAAAATACAAACCAGATCATTATATGTTGGGATTTTCAAATATTTCTTACCATTGGGTTTATATACTTTAACACATAAACCACTAAAGAAGAAAAAGTAAATTCATCAATTATTATTTTCTCCAAAAAAAATATAACTGGTATATCGAGAAGTAGTTTTGGTATATTTCAAAATAAAAATGGGTTATATTTCATACGTTAGGACAAAAGGTGGTGTTAATATGTTCACACAGAAATAATTTGAGATAAATGTCAAAAACAGTGTTATAAAGCAGATGTGTGGAAGGTGGAGAAGATTTAAAGGGAGACAATTTAAAGGTAATGAAGACATACATGTATATATTTATGAATGTTTTCTATTTTGTTTGCTACAGTTGTGCATTATTTTAAGTTGCAAGTGAAGGCCCAAAAATATGTTATATTTGAATCACTCATTATTAAAAAATGGAAAAGAATTGAGCATAAAAATTAGACTTGCACTTAAAAAATTTTAGAATGAAATAAGGGTACAAATTTATTACATATATTTTAATGGTGATAAAGATTATAATGAAAACCAAAGTTCTCTTCTTCCACCAAAGTTTTAATATAAAAATAATTGTAAGTTCTATAAAAAGATATTATTATAAAAAATATGCCAGGATTTGTAAGTGAAAGTTTTAATTGAAAATTATCCCACAAAAAACCATCCTAAAATAATTTAATGATAAATTGCATGATACCTTATAAATTCCAGTCTCCTTTTATACTATTAATTATTCCAAGTCATAGTGTAAGGAATGCAATTTATTATTTGGAGCATGGTAAATCACATCTCTTTTACCAACACATGCTAAGACTAATTGATTTTATTAAAATTTGTGCATGAAATGCTAGCGCCAAGCCTTACTTCTTTAAAATTATGTGGGAGGGGATCAGATATGTTGAAAATTATGAATTTTGGCCATTTTATATCAAAACGTTATTGCAGAATGTTATTTTATTTGTTTTTTATCACAAATTTGCTTTTAATGTTGTACAGAACTTTTGTTTGTTTCGTTTTTCCTTAACTATTTTCTCAGTGACGGAGGTCAAATTAAAAGACACACCATCAGAACCGGAACCTAAAGAAGGAGGCTGTGCATGTTAATACAATCTTCCGTCTTTTTAATGTGTTGTCAGTTGCATGATCAGTGTGCATCTTTTTGCCGCAAAAACCTGGGATTTTTTATACCAACGATTTCCTGCATGTGACATTAATGAAATGCCAGAATGGAAATTGGAGGATCTACACGAATAAACACTTTTATTTTTTCTACTATGGTTGCATTGTGAAAGTGTAATTTTTGTTTTGCTATACCTAATGTTATTTTTATGCAGATTTTATGAAAAATCAAAAGCATGATTAAAATGGGGTTTTGTCTATTGTTACAATAATTGTTCAATAACGAAAAACTTCATTTTTTCATAACATTAATAATACAGATCTTGAAAACATCAATGCTGGATACTACCACAGTCATTTTTCAGTAACTAGCTATAAATTTTTTGTTACTAAAGCTAAAAGTTCAAAAACAGTCTTAAAAAAGTAGATTATTTTTTTTTGATGAGTTACATTATTTAACAAAATTGAATACATATATTTAAAGATTTTTTATGTTGCTTCAGATTGACAGAAATCTGTAGAAAAAGTTTAGGTCTTAAAATATTGGGTAAATGATTTTTGATTTTGCTGCTTTTGAATTTTAAGATTTATTTTCCTTTATATATCACAATGTTGTCAGTGAACTATGTGACATAATGTTATTATGAAATATATGTTTATATTTGTTTTTCTTGTTGCTTGATTTTGTTGCAACTTAGTCTGGGAAAAATTTGTAAGTTTCTGTTGATAACAATAAATAATCAGTTATTATAATTGACTTTCACAAATAAACACCGATCTCCATGGCACAGTTAAAAAGAATGGTACGCATAAAAAATATAAAACTTGAATGATTTCATGATTGAATAATTTTGCATAAGTTCATTTTATTTTATTCCCATTTCATGGATAAGGTCAAAGTTGAACATTTATGAGTAAAGCTGAATATTTTTTCAGACTGACTTCAAATTATTTTAATGTGTTGTGAAGTATACTTCATCAGAATCTCTCCATTTTCGACAATATTTTTAAACAGATATGACAAGATGGAAAAAAACAAACATACAAAAATGATCAAATCTCTGGCTTGAACTCGGCTAGATTAAACACCATGGAAGTTTCCATACCATTATGGAAGTCAAGTAATTTTGTCTTATTTCTATATATTTTAACTCTTTCCTTTTCAAAAACCGATTTCTCCAACTAATTTAATGGTATACACAACAAAAACAGATTTAAGTTTTCACAAGAGGATTATGTATTTATGTGAACTTGATAATATGTCACAATTCAATGCTGGTTCATATTAGAATTTTTTCAGACTTTGATCGATCATACTACTAATGCCTCAAACATATCTTTTAGAGGTTCTGCTGTAAAATTTACGTATGAAAATTATACAGGCTTTAGTTATCAGGGAATTTCAGAAAATAATAGTTTTTTTTTCTAGAACCAAAAAAATGCCTTGAGTGGAGGAATAAATAAATGTATGGAAGTAAAAGTCAAGTCAGAAATAAAATAATAAACTTGATAAGGCCACTTCAACATCTGAATCATTCTCTGGTGTGAGGAATTTTGTATGTATTTAGAAACATATAAAAAAGATTCCATTACGTTAAACTTATATTTCTGTAAAATCAAACTCCTGTTTTTATATATCTGGTTGGTGTTGCTTTATTTTCTTAAAATATTTTTGTTAATTAAGAAATGTCTTGCTTAAAAGGCAAACAATATTTAAAGGAAGAAAATTTTAATCCGAAATCCGTTCACTCCCATCAGAGTAACATCTTTTGAAATTAGAAATAAGTAAGTTAAAAATCGGTAATTTAAACTGTACCATGTAACATTGATTAGAAAAGAGTAAAATTTTCTTCTGCCCAATTTTTATTTCATGTCTTATGTGGATAATTTTCAATACCCTATTATTGCAAAATGTCATGATGGCTGTTGTAAAAGAAATCACACCACAGTATATATGTCATTAAATATATTAATATATTTTTCAGTTTTAACTACAATAAGCTTTTATCTGTATTTAAATGATGAAATGTTATTTTTTTACTTTTCAGTGTTTTCATGGATTTTCTAATAAAATTTAGGTGAGAAATTTATTTAATGCTAATTACATGAATTAGTTTTTTTTTATGTATATTTGTTTGTTTGTTAATGAAGACCAAAAAAGACCTTATAATCAACACATTTCTAGGACATCTGTTTTGAAATCTGTCTTTTGGAATTTCAACCTTTTTACAGCTAATTATGAGGAAGTTAAAGTTATATAAGTAGCGGTAGGTTCTTATTTTACTATTTTACACCCAAGGAAGGAATATGCTCATTAAATGTTTATGGTTTGTATCCATCATAGGGGGTTTTAAATATTGAGTTTGAAGTGAATATATTAGATGTAAACAATTATAAAATACTTCTATGTAACTACAAGTGACTCATATTTACTCAAAATCTCGAAACACCTCATTGCATTGGACCCTCATTTATGCTTTGCACAAGATTTATTCCAGATTTCTCAAATTCCAGTTTACATTTGACAGTCCCTGAAGCTCTGATATAATGAGAGTTGTGTTATATACAAACAGGCAGAGAAATTAACATATTTATCCCTCCTGTTTTTCTACACTTCATGTGACCATGACGACAAGTAATTCTGTTTATTGAAGAATACCCTAGATGTTTTCGCCAATCAAAAGTTATTTTTTCATCAATCATTTTATACTTGATACATGAGCTTAGCTGACAAGATAACTTATTCTCATTTGAGAAGGTGGGCATTTTTTCATTGTTTGTATGTAATAAGAACAAATCCTGTTTTACACAGTGAAAAAATAAAAATGATTAGGAATTATTGATATACAAAATTCACTGGTGTAAAGATGATGAAAGATCATATTGATCAGAGAAAAAATATTTGGAAATTTATGAATTGTTAAATTATTCTTAAAAATGATAGGGTTATGTTTTTACTATTTATTATTTTCATTGTAACATTATTGCACATAAATTAAAAAAAATCCATTTTTCAACATGTATAATTTCAAATTTGTAGACCCTCTAAAGAAGAGACAATTATTTATCAAATGTACACTTAAATTATTCATTTTTTTCGTGTTATCAGATGTTATTTTTTTAGCTCACCTGACCCGAAGGGTCAAGTGAGCTTTTCTCATCACTTGGCGTCCGTCGTCCGTCGTCGTCCGTCGTCCGTCGTCGTCCGTTAACTTTTACAAAAATCTTCTCCTCTGAAACTACTGGGCCAAATTGAACCAAACTTGGCCACAAGCATCATTAGGGTATCTAGTTTAAAAAATGTGTCCGATGACCCCGCCTGCCAACCAACATGGCCGACATGGCTAAAAATAGCACATAGGGGTAAACTGCAGTTTTTGTCTTATATCTCAAAAACTAAAGCAATTAGAACAAAACTGACATGGGGTAAAAATGTTCATCAGGACAAGATCTACCTGTCATAAAATTTTCAGACGAATCGGTCAACCCTTTGTTGGGTTATTGCCCCTGAATTGTTAATTTTAAGGAAATTTTGCAGTTTTAGGTTATTATCTTGAATATTATTATAGATAAAGACAAATTGTAGACAGCAAAAATGTTCCACCAAGTAAGATCTACAAATAAGTCAACATGACCAAAATCATTGATTGACCCCTTATAGGAGTTTTTGCCCTTTAAAGACAGCATCCAGCGTAAACTTTCCTTTAAATATCTTTTCCTCTCAAACCACTGGCCCAATTGAGATCAAAGTTTGGTGGAATGGTCCTTGGGTGGTCCCCTTCCAAAACTGTATCCGGCATTCCCGACTTCCAACCGACATGGCTGCTGTTACTAAAAATAGAAAAAAAAGGGGGGTGACTTTTAAAAATCTTCTTATATGAAACTACAAGTCCAGTTGGAACCAAAGTTTGCAGTAATAGTTCTTAAGAGGTTCTGTTTCAGAAATATGTCCAATGACCCGGACTGTTAACCAAGATGGCCGCCACAGCCGAACTTAGTTTAACATAGGACCCTATGGGAAATTCACTTAAAAATCTTCTCGTCTGAAACCACTAAGCCAATTAGAATTAGACTTGGAAGCAATGGTCCTTAGATGGTCCTCTTTCAGAATTTTGTGCGATGACCCAGACTGTCAACCAAGATGGCCGCCACACCCGAGCTTAGTTTAACATAGGGCCCTATGGGAAAATTCATTGAAAAATCTTCTTGTCTGAAACCACTTGACATATTGGAGCAGGACTTGGCGGCATTGGTCCTTAGGAGGTCCTTTCTCAGAAATGTGTCTGATTTCGTGGACTGTGAACCAAGATGGCCACCACAGCAGAACTTAGTTTAACATAGGACCCTATGGGAAAATCACTCAAAAATCTTCTTGTCTGAAACCACTTGACCAATTGGAACCAGACTTGGCAGCAATGGTCCTTAGATGGTCCTCTTACAGAGGTGTGTCCGATGACCCGGACTGTCAACCAAGATGGCCGCCACAACCGAACTTAGTTTAACATAGGGCCCTATAGGAAAATTCATTGAAAAATCGTCTTGTCTGAAACCACTTGGCATATTGGAGCCAAACTTGGCAGCATTGGTCCTTAGGAGGTCCTTTCTCAGAAATGTGTCTGATTTCGTGGACTGTTAACCAAGATGGCCGCCACAGCCGAACTTAGTTTAACATAGGGCCCTATGGGAAAATTCATTGAAAAATCTTCTCGTCTGAAACCGCTTAGCCAGTTGGAACAAGACTTAGCAGAAATGGTCCTTAGATGGTTCTCCTTTAGAAATGTATCCGTTGACCTGGACTTAACCAAGATGACTGCCACAGCTGAAATTAGTTCAACATAGAATCCTATAGAAAATAGCCAAATTGACTGCAACACTTAAATTTTTAGGTCTGCTCAAGGTGAAAAGTTAAATCCAGGTGAGCGATACAGGCTCTTGAGAGCCTCTAGTTTCTGTTTAAAATGGAATTAAGTTTTTTGCAATTTGCATTTATCCATTATGGGTTCTTTGTTATTTGTTGTAATATGGCTTCCTTTAAAACATTTCCATTTTTTTTTCTCGCTGAAAAAGTCATCTTTGTATAATATTCTCTAGTGAAAAATACTTGGAACGTGGAATTGTGAAGAAAGCATTCAGGATCTGAGTGTCCCATAAATTTAATCAACCATGAAAAATAATAATTATCTGTTTTTGGTATTGCACAAAGTAGAGAATAAGTACATGTTTTGTTATCTGTGCCATAAAACATGACATTGTCGTCATAAGTAAAAGTGTGTTTCATGGCACCTTATGGGAGTTGATTCTGTTAGGAAGGTTATTGTATACAAATGGTGTAAAAATATAAATATTTATGAAATAAAGAAAATTTTATACAAACAATGTAGAATTTATGAATCTAGTAACGATTGGCTTCATAATTGCACGATTTGTTCTTTATGAGTAAATGGTACATCCATAGAGAAGAAAAATTTGGCTTTTCTTGGTCGCAAAATATAATCTTATCAGTGATCCTGAATATCCCATTATAAATGATAATTAGTGATATTGGTGCATCATGAAAAGAGTTTTACCATCTACCAGCAAGTTCAAATTTACATACTCTTTATCCAAATAATACAAAGTCGTGTCCAATCCATGACTTTTTAATTTATTGAAAGAATTAAGTATTTGATGGGACTGTTGACCTCCAACAGACGGTGTGTCATAAAGATAAGAAATGTAACTTGCAAATAAACTAGTGACAACATGAATAGTTCATCTTGTAATATGTGGTCTGATAAATTCAATATGAAGGGACAGGGAGTATAACTTTGTGAGCTTTGCTAACAGTACCTCTGGTTTGTCTTGGACCATTTGTTCCAAGATCCTTAAAATGAAATCATTGCTTATAAAGAGCAAGGTGAAAATGTTTTGTTCATTGACAAAGCTTTCAAAATAAATCTGCATAAAGGACTCTTTTTCTTGTGTCTTAGATGCGCTTGTTATAGATTTGACTATATCCATAAAATTTAAAGATATTTTGTACTTCTGAGCCAAAAGAAATTTTAGTGTCTAAATGTGCATTGTTTTAAAGACGAAACAAGTCAACAATGTTTTTATTTAATGTTGATTTTCATCACTGAACTTACGAACTTAGACACATTGTTACAACACTACCATTTGATTGGATCTTCGTTCTCTTAGAAAGAAAAATACATCAAATTAGAATGAAAGATAAATTGTCCAGGTATCCCCTATTTCTGTTCCAAAGAAAGACCACTTTAAAAAAAACTCATTATGCAAAAGGTTAACTTACCAGAATATATTAGAATTAGCATCCCAGCACATGAAGGGTTGTATTAAAAAATTACCTTGAATTCGATCAAAGTGTTTTAAAATGTATATAAAGGTGTAGGAATTTGTATCGATTTATCATTTTCAAAAAAAGTATCAAAACTCTCAATTTAGTCTATATACCTACACATGAGACAAATGTTTGAAGACCCTTTGACTAATATAAAACATTAAGGTTAGCATAATTTTCTTATTTAATTTTAAAGAAGATGACACCGAGTCCAGACCTACAATTATGGCAAGCCGTTTTACTATTTATTCTAACTTCCAAGATATTTAATAAACTTTATAAGATATCTTATATAGTTTATAAGATATCTTATATAGCTTATAAGATATCTTATATAGTTTATAAGATATGTTATATAGTTTATAAGATCTCATATAATTTATATCTCCTATAAAATCTTTATAACATATCCTATAAGATATCATAAACTTTATAAGATATCTTATATACTTTATGAGATATCTTATAAACTTAAGAAGATATAAGATATCTTATAAAGTTTATACAATATCTTATAAAAACGAGATTATATAAGATATCTTATATATTATATGAGATATCTTGAAGTTAGAATAAATATTAAAACGGCTTGCCATATAAAATGGATATTTTAGCAAAAAATAAAGAGACAAGAAGATTTATAGCTCGCCGGAATAAAGGGATGTCCTTAATAATACTATTAACTTGTTTTGGTGCAGATAAACTAGACTGATAGATCTAGAACTTTGTAAAAGGAGTTACTAAACTGAAACACTTCTAAAATGACATTTGACAGCTGTGTTATTTATATTTTCAGTAAAAGTGTCATCATAGTGTTCCCTTTTCAGACCTGAAACCATGTTAAAGTACCTCTTTTTTTCTTGTCTTTCCTTAAATCATGGCGAGAACACCGATTAGTTTTATAAGGCAGTCATTCGAAGCCTTAACAAAACTGAAGAATAAAAATAAAAACTACGAGCCAGAAAAGTTGGTTTATTCCTTAGTTAGATGAGTCGAACTCCGTTCAAATTATTGTCAGCTAATGCCGGTGAGAGTTAAACGATTTAATAGCCCAACGGAACACAAATATAAAAATGAGCATTGCTTTTATTCTTGCTTAAGACTTGACACAGAACAAACAACAGAATCAAGGCTATGTACCACAGACTACAAACATGCGATTCCAAACATTTAGGCAGTAAAACCTCAGCAGTAAAACCCGGTTTGCTTTCATTTTGAAACCCCATTTTTTTTTTGTTTGGTTAAGATATTCTTCGTTTCGAAAAATAACAAAAATATGTAAAGGAAGAAGATTTTGCTTAAAAAGAAAGCAAAATCTGTTCCAAGAAAATTGAATTTTTAATTCTCTTTAAAGCTAAGATATTTCAAGGTAAAAGACAAAAAAGTTTTTATCGGTTCATATTTAGGTCCTCGGAGTCTGAGTGATTGCTAAAACACTCCCTGATTCCTGAAGTCAATATTATTTCATCTTAGGCCTTAAACTACATGCTAATTCTATTTACAGATGGGAAACTGTTTTATGAACTTTCCTTAACAATTGTACAGATATTGAATTGAGACCAAAAGAAGTGTTAGATTCAGCGGAACAAGAAAACAGCGGATGTTCATGTTGAAATATGTGATATAAACTATTTAATAATAATTGTGAGCTGTGGTCGTATGCAATACATACTTTTTAACAAATGAAACCAATGTTCGAATTTTAACCAAAGAACAAAACCTAGCACTTAAACGAGAGAACAGGTTGTGGAACATTTGACAATGTTTGAAAATCCTTTTTATGTAAAGTTAAGCAGAGTGATACTCCTGTTGTCGATGGTACATGTACAATTTTTCGAAACATTTTTTAGTAGCGCTGTCATTAAGAAAGCCTTGTGAATTTTTAAAACATTCATTCGTTTGTTTAATTGTCATTTTAAGTATTCTAAAAAACTGAAAGGTTTTCTTAAAAATGTGTAAAAATATCGACAAAAATAAATTTAGCGTTTGAATATTTGTTTTCTAAAATTAAGGTAGTTGAATCGTGCGAATATATTCCAACTGCAATGGAATTATATGAGTTTGAGACAATCATCTTTTTTCAACTCGTATGGTTTTGTAAGTGCCGGTAAATATGTGATTGGATATATTGTGGGCCATTTTTTCCTTCAGACCTCTTGAAATAGCAGCTGAATATTCCGACTGCCATGAAATTTTAAGGGTTTCTTCATCACTCTTTGGGTTTTTAGTACTAGAATATAACTGTAATCGAATTAATTGTGGGCCAGTTATTTCTTCATATCTTTTAAAATTTTATATATATAATTTGTGAATCAATATGACCATCAGTTTGCTCTATTGACAAAAGTACCGTTCTCGGAATACTTTAAAATCTATAGCAATACTTGCACATGTGCAGTTTAACCAAGAAGGCTTTTTAAAAAAGATTTCGTAAGACTTCAAGAATTTATGTACTATATGTTCTACTCGGTTTTTAATATTTTATTCATAAATCATTCACGCACTTCCATACATTGCTTACCTATAAAAACCTATAAATAGTGAAATGGGTGCCGGGAACAAAACATAAGCATTTTAAAACGATATATTAAAAAAAATGTTGCAGGCTTATTTCACTGTACTATTCAATTTTATTGGGGATTTACCATGGAGGAAATACGGACTTCAGAGTTTAGAGCAGTGTTGTTAAAGGTTTACAGAATTTTAGTGAAAGCGGTAAACTCACATGTTTACGTAGAAAGGACCTTAGGACAGAGAAGACAGAAAAAAGATAATGACAAAATTAAAAATATCTTGTTTACATATATCTTGCAGTAAATACTTTTTAACCATTCTCTCAGTTCACTAAAGATATAGTAATTGAAACATTTTCCAACATATTAGTAACTCAGAATGCAATTAAAATGAAACAAGCATGAGATGGACAGAGATATGTTTCACGAGTATTTAATGGTTTTATAATGGCAGATTCGAAATATGTGTTATTCAGTTATCTCACTTTACCAATCATTGTTATCTCCCTTGCTAATTTGACTAATTCTTTTAAGTAAAAAGTGGCCTTATAATACCCTTACTTCAGTCAACATTTTACGGGAGATTAAGGATAAAAATGGTTTTATTATGCTCGGTTTAAGACTACTAGAGGATTGTAACTTTCATAAAAAAAATTATAAATAGGTCCGCTAGAAATTCTTACATGATATAAAAAGTTTGAATTATTGATGTGCAGTATGAATTTTTGTTAATTCCAAATGTATTTGTATATTAACATTCATAGAACATGCATTGTACGCGAGGAAGCAATTTTAATTTACGTATATGTGCATTTTTGCGTAATGAACATAGAGTAATCTAACGTCTTGTGATTAAACACTTTGCATTAAATGTATTATGAACTTTTTGTTTTAGTTTAATTCTAATTAACACGAAAATATTTTGCTATAGAATTATGTAAAATACCCATGTGTTGTTCAGTGAATCATGTTGCTCTTAAGTTAGCTTCTTTTTTTTTTAAATTTCCTTCTAGCAAGAAATTCAACAATGGGATTCAGTGCCATGGAATAAACCCAACCAAGCTATAATTTCGCATGACGAACTGTTCGGAATTTTTCGGAGCACCTGCATGATGTCACTCCCATTACTAGTGCTTTAGTTTATGTGCGCTCTTGTTCTACTGCTTTTTATAAATCCCCTACCGAAAAAGCCGAAGGGGACTTTGGTTTGCGCTCCTTCCGTCCGCGTCCGTCCATTCGTCAGTCCGGCAATTCAGTTTTCCGCACTTTTTTAAGTTGTGCTTGAAGATATTGTCTTTATATGTGGTATATAGTTTTATCATGAGCAGTTACAGATCGATTTTGAATTTTGTTCCGGTCTGGTGATTTTGCAGAGTTATGGCCCTTGGACTTCGAAAATTCACGCAAATAAGTTTTCCGCACTTTTTTTCGTCATGCTTGAAGATATTGATTTGATATGTGGTATATAATTTTAGCATGACAAATTACAGATCAAGTTCGAATTTCGTTCTGTTCGGATGATTTTTTACGCAAAGTTATGGTTCGCGGACTTCGAAAATTAACGCAAATTATCAGTTTTCTCCATCTTTTTTCATCATGCTTGAAGATTTTGATTTCATATGTGGTA
Source organism: Mytilisepta virgata (assembly GCA_028015205.1). Lineage (NCBI taxonomy): Eukaryota > Metazoa > Mollusca > Bivalvia > Mytilida > Mytilidae > Mytilisepta > Mytilisepta virgata. The sequence goes on along the minus strand of CM051518.1, from coordinate 76,485,389 downwards.
TACAGTTTTATCATGAAAAGTTACAGATCAAGTTCAAATTTCATTCCGTTCGGATGATTTTTTTTTGCTGTTTGAACCTCAGTTTTGGCCTTGAATCTTGAAGAAGTTAAATAAAAATAGCACTGATCGGATTATTATTGTGAGAGTTATTGCCCTTGGAAATAGGAATTATTGTCAAAATAATGGTTTTCCAGACTTTTTTTGCAAACCATTTTACCAAATAATCTTATATTTGGTATGTGAGCTTATAATGATGAGTTACAGATCAAGTTTGAGTTTCAAGCTGAATGGATAATTATTGTGACAGTTATGGCCCGTGGAAATAGGAATTATTGCCAAAATAATAGTTTTTCAGACTTTTTTAGCAAAAGCATTTTACCAAATAATCTTATATTTGGTATGTGAGCTTATAATGATGAGTTATAGATCAAGTTTGATCGTATAATTATTGTGAGAGTTATATGCCTTTGAAATAGGCATTATTGTCAAAATAGTAGTTTTCTGGACTTTTTTGCAAACCCCTTTACTAAGTGATCTTATTGGTATGTCAGCTTATAATGATGAGCTACAGAGCAAGCTGATCGGGTAATTATTATGTACCCCTTGCAAACATAGTTTCATAATTGTTAGAAGTGTCTTCGTACGATTCACATATTTAAGGAAATTTTGCGTGTTTTCTCATAGCTCAATACTATTTCAGAATATTTGTTCTTTCAGTTATACATGTATCCCTATTGTATTTTATGTTGCTTTCTCAAGCGTTTGTGTTGCCTTTGGTTTTCGATTATAAGGACTTTTTCCACTGTTTTGTTGCTTCGATATTCTTTTGCCGATATTTACAGTGACATGGCTTGCCTTTTTCTTAAGACAAATATTTCCTTCACTTTCCAAAAAGAACAGGGATAGGCTTTTAAAGGATATTGTCTGATTTATGATTATATCACTTCCCTTTTATGATTTTACATGATCCTGAGAATGATATAAAGCGGACATACATAATGGTCATATTAAAACTATTATTGTGTTTACTACTATCCATTTTGGACATGGTTAATTTGATCCCAATTTCGTGGAGCATTAGATGAAACAAACAATAAACAGACAATCTATACAAATAGAGGAAAAAATTATAACCTTTCATAGAATGTATACTAATTGACATAAATTAATAGTTCTTGGACTCTTGGTATTATCCAAGAAAATCTTTCAAAGGAAATATTAGAAAATTATGTTCAATTTTCATTCAATACATATTCAGATATATAAAACTATCCAAAATGGAGATACAGATTATTCAGTTTCGCTTCTCTGCAGTCTTTACTTTTGCAGTCGAAGTACCATGAAATCTAGATATTGTGGTAATTTGACCATATCACATCTAAAATAGAAACTTCTCCCTCTTTTTTATAAATTTTTTTAACGTCCAGTGGCAACCATCAAGTGCATATCAGGACGAGAACATGTTGATAACTCTGCTATGTGTATTATTAAAGTTTTATGGGCGTCATCATGACTTGGTTGACAGGTATGAAAAAACCGTTTCCCAAATGAAAATGGACCTGTTCCATTGATATTATCCTTTCCTCATACCGGATTTGACATGAGCAGCATGGCGGGTGTCCTGCAGGAAGCAGAGACTGCTTACTCTTCCGGAGCACCTGAGTCTACCCCCGGTTTTTTGGTGGGGTCCATGTTGTTCATACGTTTTTAGTTTTTAATTGTAGTGCATGTATTGTTTTGGTCTTGTCTTCGTTGTTCTCCGGAGTTTGTCAGTTGTAACGATTTTTCTCTCCTTCGAATATCCCTTTGGTATTTCTTGACTTTACTAGACCAACACATCAAGCCGGATTTTTAATATGCTAGAGGTAACAGTCCACAGGAAGACATATTACCCTAACCGGACACATTATGCTGACTCTGAGCCTACCAGTCCTTTGCTCTTACTCTTAAGCAGCAAATTCTAATTTTAATATCTTTAGTTTGACCTGGCCGGTCATCGAACCCGCGACCTTCCGCACTCATGGTGATCACGCTACCACCAGACTACCGAGGTTTTAAGTTCAAATATGTTAATTTTGTCAGTTGATAATGTTTACAAAAAGTAAGGTCTTGACTCACGCAATCAGATTTTGATCGGTTTTGATTTTATAGCCCATGATGTTTTAATAATTGTTCGGCTTCCAACGTTAGAAGAGCTAATCTGGGCATACTAAAGTTTAAGCAAGAAAACAATGCTTGGACCGGGCAACAATTTTGGAATATGAAATATCCTTGTACATGTAGGTACTGGTTTATGCGTAGCAACCAACCGTTTGAGATTTTCGAGGTATTATGTTGAGTGTTCGATAAAGAATATGCAAGTTCGGAAAGACTCCAATATAGAACAGCAAATCATGTATAAATAATTGCACATCTTAAAATTCCCAGATAAGCTTTATCAGCAAAAATTACGATACATGTTAAAAGTCTGAAAAAAACATCATTACACAGTGAAAAATGCCATCAAAAATAAAGTAATAAAAAAACAAATGTTTTATATACATTGTATATACCTTTCAGTTTTTTAGGCTTTAAAATTTGCATTTTTAAAACGTCCAATGATCTTTTATGTCTTTCCATCACCTACTCAATGTTTAACGATCAATAAAAAATAAATACTTATTGGTCACTTACTTTTGATACTTATTCTTGTGGTTGAATTTCGAATATTGAATCTGATAATCAGATTATTGAATTTCCAACGTAGAATGCTAAACTTTAGATGTACATGTATTTAATCTCGTATTTCGATTCTCTTTCATCGAACATCAGATATTGAATCTTTTCATTTCGAGCCTAGCATATTCCATATTTGGATAAAGGTATTTCAGATACACGTATTTTCAATATATTTTCAATATGCAGTTTTTACAATTTAAAATTGTTTATTTACAATTGTTTAAAATCATGTCGCAGAGCATAAATACATGAATAAATAAAAATAAAATAAATATTAATAACATAAAAATACAATTACTAGTTTGAAAACACTTTTCATGCAATTCAGACGAATTAAATTCTAAAAATTGTAAGCAGGAGCAGACCTTTAACTTTAAAGTTTCATCGAGACCCACGATTCACTGTTCAAATTCTACTCTATTAAAGGACGCTCCTGAACTTTTCGGTCTCTCCTTTGTGCACGGTTCCCTATATTTAGGCCATGGCAAGGTTTTCATAGAATTGTTCCTTCTGAATGTTCACAGATAAAGTATTGTGGTCATATTTAACAACCGCTTTATTTGTTTTCGATTTCCGTCTTGTGGTTAGTTCTTCGTATTCTACAATTCCTTCCCCCTGAACTGATTCTTCATATGTTGTCTGGTCTTCTGGGGTCGGTTGTTTTAAGACAGTGTTTTCTTTAATTGTATTTTTATTTCTCCTTCGAGATATGAGTATAAAAAGTATTGCCAGAAGATGAAGAAATAAACTGACGCCTAATAAACTCCACAATACGTATAGAGAGTCATCGCCCGATACCTTTGTTGGAGAACGTTGGCTTATATCTACGCATACTGCATGTGCACAACGTTTTATTATTGATCTTGTCGTAAAATAAGCAGTCATGCATATCAAATCGGCATCTAAGTTACCTACAACAATCTTGTGATAGCGACCGGTGTGATTAAATATCTCCGTGGCGACTGTTCTATTGCCGTTGTAAACTTCCATTTGCAATGACTGTTGTGTAAACGCCCCGACAACGCGATAGTCTACTGTACAAATACCGTTGAACTTTGAAATAGTAAGTCTTATATCAGAGTAAATATCTTTGCGGCATTTATCAATTGTTTGTTTTGTTATGTACAATGGTTCGAAGCTCTCACAGTTGTCTACTGGAAAACATGACGCGTGGAAACCTTCAACTTCCGGTGGAGAAGCACATCTGCCTGTCACTTGAAGGGTATAATTTCTGAGAAACAGCATACCACAGTCACAATGAATTAGATCTTTTGTGTATGTAGGCAGAGTTTCAATTGAATTTCCTGATAGAATTAAAATTTCCAAATCTGGAAACCTCTCAGAAAGGTCAAATTTTGTTATGCTTTCAATATTGTTGGAACTCAAATCCAAGTATTTCAGGAATTTCAAATCTCTTAGTGCAATCGGAAATTCAGACAGCGCATTTCCTTTCAGGCTAAGAGTTTCCAGGTTGGACAGATTTCTAAATGCATTTTCTGCAATGTTTTTGATCAAATTGCTATCCATGTAAAGTATTTTGGTGACTGCATATGGAAAGGGTTTTGTAATGTTTGTAATATTATTATCATTAATCCACATTTCGACAGCCATTTGGCATTCCATATTTGGAATCCCAGATATTTTGTTGTATGAAATATCTAAATAGTAAATTCTCAAGTCGTCTGCTTCATCACATGCCAAGTATGTTTCCAAGGAATTGTGGGACAGATTTAAGTGTACTTTCAAGTACAAGTAGTCAGTATATCTTAAATATTTGCTGTCGCTCTTGATAATCATTGACTGATTAACGTTAATTAACTTATTGTAACTTAAATCAATGAAGACTTTATTTTCTTCGTAATTATACGCCCAACGAACCATATTACTAAAATAAACAATTGGTTGAATATCTATTGATCTTATATAATTCTTGCTGAAATTAATGTATAAGATGGATTGATACATATACTCACTCCATGATACTGTTATAGTTTCAATTTGTGTGATATTATTTTTTGCTACATTAAAGTAAATAGATGACATCACCAGCCCATAGTTACACTGAATAGTGAGATTTCCAAGAAATTGGAAGCGATTTTCTGAGAAATCGATAATATAACTCTTAGAACTTTGTTTATAATAATAATAAGACTTATCGGTGTAAAAAATGTTTAAAGGAAGTCTTTCTAATTCATTTTTTCTGAATATAAGAATCTCGACATTTTCAAAAACATTTTCCGTCTGATTTAAAAACATATATTCGAATATCGTATCATTCAATCCTGACATTTCCATTGAAATAACTTTAATTATTTTGCTTGGATCAGTCTGACAGGAGCTTTTAGATTTTATGCTTGGCCCAGGCGTGTTATCAATGTATATACCAGGGTAACCATTCTGTCTTATACCATTGAAGGCACACATGAAGTTCAAAGGTATACAGTTGTTGTTCAGATTTATCATTTCCAAATTGTCGAAATCAAACGACCAGGTCAAGTTATGGTCATCGTTACAAAATAAACCCACACTATCAACCTCTATCATCGACGACTCTTTTAGTGATGTTGAAAAGGACCTGACAATGCTTCCCGTGTTTAAAGGATTGTTTGATAAGACATAGTGATGAGCTTTTGGCATGGTACCAGGTAATGTTGTTAAAGAATTACTAGACAGATTTAAAATTCCTAGGAGAGAACTCTGCACAACATCAAATGATATGTTGATAAGATCATTACCTACAAGAAAAATATGACATTTACCTTTACATTTAGGTACCTTCAAGTCGATATTATGAAGTTTGTTGAAGGACAAATCCATTATGCCTAACCATGGATCCTGAAAGGTTTTCGTTTTTGAGACTACTGATGATGGAAATGTAGACAGTTTGTTTCCTGCTAGAAATAAATAGTTCATTTTACCCGATCTTAGTTGGAGATCCCCAACAGACGTGATTCTATTTTCTGATAAATCTAAATATCTTAGCTGTTTCATTGAATTAATGACAGAAGAGTCTATCAATGATATATTATTACGACTAAACACTAGACTTTCCAAATCTAATCCATCTATACTTTTCCATGCATTTTCTTCCAAGTTGTTTCCTGAGAGATTTAAATGTTTAAGAGATTTCATCGAATGATGAAAACAGTTCTCGTCAATTTCTACCAAGTTGTTTCCCTTGGCTGACAGATAAAACATATCATATATATCAGATGTATTTAGACTGACCAATTCATTGTAATCTAGTATTATACTTAAGCTTCCCGTGTTTCGGAAATCCAACACATCAAATATTTGAAGATTATTTCCCGATAGGTCAACTTTTGTCATTGCTTTCCACTGCATGTTGGTTTGAATGACAAACGATTTAATGTATTGAAACCTCATTCTAATTTCCTTTAGTCTGGTCAATCCAATAAAAGCCTTAATTGGGAAATGTTCGAATAAATTCCCATCCATAGACACGGTTTGTAAAGTACTCCTAACCGGATGGAATATTCCTGAATACAGATATTTTAGTCCAACGTAATCGATTATTATATGCTTCAGTCTAGATGCCTGTATGAACATTCCCATTGATAATGTCGGTAGAGTCCAGGGTCTGGAATAACTGTCTGTGTAATTCCTTAATTCCATTGTTTCCATTTTTGGCATGTTACAACCTGATATCTGAGGCATATTAGGAATAATCGGAGTACAGTACACTTTAGTACTTCCATGACATCCACTTGGCAGAGCTGCAGATACCGAAGAAATACATCCAAATAATGCTATAACAGTCATAAAACTCATTATAGGAAAAGTGATTATTCTCAAGTTTCTACAGTACAGCAAATGATATTGCGACTTATTCTCTTATTTTTAATGCATACTGGGAAGTATCTTTTCTTTATGAAAATACCAGATAATCATATTTTGAACATAATATTTATTGTTCCTAAATGAAATACTATTCAATTTCGTATAAATACGTTTGACAAAGGATTCATATTTATACTATATTTGAAAGATATCTTCAAAACTAAAGGATAAATGACAATAATTGTCGACAATTTAAATAATGCATGATGAATAAACATCTAACATCTAACATAAGGAAGAATAGCCGATAGAAAATTGCATTGATTCAAATTAATGTAAATATGTACAATGTATAAGCATACCTTTTTTGGATGATAAAACGTATGTTTTTTATGCCCTGTCCATGAATGTGGTCGGGCCATATATATCTACCCTTGTCCGTCCCTCCGGTTGGTGAAGTTTTTGGCTTTAAGCCCATTTCTTATAATATTATATCACTACAATCCTCTTGTAACACTGATCTGAGTTTGACCTAATTTAACGCATGAGCGACTTTATTAAGTTTTGCATATAATTTCATATCCTAGGAATCCATGGTGTAATATCATTAATACTTGATCAATATAAACCTCTTTTTAAATACTATAAGGGATTTCTCCAACACTTAGATCATTATGACCTACAAGTCATGCTTGAGGGACTCGATTATGTTTTTGCTTTTCTGGCCGTTCCGTTTTTCAGAAGGATACTGAGACACATCAGTGACATTGTACCATTGTATTAATCTTATATAGTACAACAAAATTTAGCAAAATTTGAGTATCTATAACTTATATTTTATGCTTGGGTGACTTTGGTAAAATTTTTGCATTCAAGTACATGTTCATTTTTAAAGAAAATATGCTAAATGTATTGATATTTCGCATGTACAATCATCGTACACAGTACAACACAACTCAGCAACATTTGAGTCACCATGACCTACTTTTTATGCTTTTTATTAAATTTTTGCATTTATGAAGAACCTATGATGATATAATAATGATATACCATAATTACAGTCCCCGTATATTGAAGTACAGTCACTATGACCTACATTATATGGTAGAATGACAGATTAATTTTTTGCATTTTAGTCTATTTAGTTTAACACTGATCACGATCATTTGAGTCCTGATGACCTACATTCGCTTGAGTGAATACATTATATTTTAGCATTATTGTCCTTATGTCAAAAGAAAAAATTAGACCTGCGGACTCATTATTTTTAATGGAGTAACAGTTCATGTAAGCAGAATGTATTATGAAACTTTCATCTATTTGAAATAATTCTCCAAACAATTTCTTTCCATACATAAATTATAGGAATTCTATATGCTGGCGGATATACAATCTATAGTTTTACAAAGGATTGATGCAAATATGTAAATATAGCACAAAATGGGGACAAATATTGGCAAAATAATAGCGACGCAATATGACCATGGGTAAATTCCACTAAATCAAATTCCAAAAACAATGCCAATTCGTGAGAACACTAATTAACATAGTAAACAAATAAAACAAAGACCCAATCAAAAGATTAAACATTATGGACCAATCCAAGCAGAATCAGAACAAAACAGAACTAAAAACCTAAACACTTAAAACATGAAGTGTCACAGAAAACTTAGATACGGAATGATAAGCATGGAAAATCTATTACAATTATAAGTGAAATCTAACTGAAAACCGCTATTCTTAATTCTGGAACAGAAACTTGCCATCGGTTTAGCGGGGATGACTACCGTAAAAGTTCTAGGATGATGATATTAAAAGCGTTTGAACAGCACATTGTCTTAGAAGTTTTGGAGAAAGTTAAAATTTTGCTCTATTGAAAAAGTCGTCGTACATATCGCATGCAAAGGTAAAGACCGTAAAATAGAGACTGCTAAGAAAGGGGAAATTCACAATTTAGAATCATCAGTATTGATTTCATTCGTATTTTATCATCTACATGGTATATATACAGGTGTATATACACATCTAGGTATTAAGCATAAATGTATATGTCGGTTCTGGCTTTAAATTTAAGTTCAAGAGAAGTAAAGAAGGTAATCCTTCATTAATGAGTGACAGTTCATCATCTTCCAATACAGCGGAAACTGTAAGGGTTCGTTTATTTATTTTTGCCCACTAGAAATTCCAGTATGTTAACTACACCAATTTCAGAGGATGTACATGTATGTATTAATAAAGGCTATTCCTAAAGAGTTACTCTACATAGACGATATGCATTCCGTGGTTTTTCACTAAGTAATTGAAGCAATATATACATGTATTTACATTATTTATTTGTATCACGTGTAATACGTTAACCTTGTTACAAAGCTTTTAATATATATGCTTACAATATCAATATTAGATGATCTGGCCTTATCTTGTATCGATATCTTTACGACTAAGAGGATGTACAGGTTTGCAGTCGTTTAATCCTAATATTAACACCCTTTTCCGGTTTTTAAATTCCCTTTTCCTTTTCGACGATAGATTTTTTTTTCTTTTTATCCTCTGAACATAGTTTTAATTTCAAACAGGAATTTATTTGATTTTACAGTCTATTTTGATGATTTATTTTTAACCCTGAATTTTTTTTTTTAAAAGTAGAAAAGGGAATACTTGGGTCGTATAGATATTTTCCTTTCGTCGGCGATATAATAAGCAGATGAACATCCGCCCTTACTTACTCTGTTAAGTTTCATGTATTACATGTATTATGCTATTTTAAATTTTACAGTATTTAAAAAAAATGTGTAGGCTGTCTTTTAAATGTTGTCATTATTCAATTTAAGAACGTAAAATATGTAAAAAGTCGTATATGATGATATTCGCATAGTGTACTTAGATCAGTATAGATCAATATAGACATCAAATTCCAAACAGCCTAGTAAGTATTTATATATCCCACATTGATTGCATACCTCTTGCTCCCATTAGGGTATCAGTAGTTTAAACTGGGCAATCATATTGGGTAATGACACTTCAAATTAATAAGTAAATCTGCATAAATAGAGATATAAAGGACTATCACTGATTTACGGTAACTAATATGCGGGTAACTATGAGGGTATATTTACTTTAACCTCTCCAAAATACCAAATTGCGACCATTTTAACAGGCAAACTTTTAGTATTATGTAAACAAAATAGATGATATCATTGAGCACTTGAATATTATATTTAAAAATAGCATTTTGTACAAACTGTGAATAAAAAGTTTTCAACATATTCATTCAATTCTAAATTAGAAGTTTAGATTTTATCAGAACATTATATTTACGCACTCATGTGAAGTAATGCGTGTTAATTCTCTTTTAAATACACCATGATGATCTTAACTTTTAAAAAACATTTTGAGTTTGAGGACTAAACAGATACGGGATATTCTTCTCGTACAATTTATGATTTCATGATACTAAACCCCTAACGGGAGGGATTTTGGCTGATTCGTCTCGATTTTCTATATGATAAAGACATAATCTTTCAATCAGTTTAATTGAGGTCTTGAGCTCACATGTCAGTAACTGCTAGTAATCCTTTAATTGTTAATATATATTGATCATTGTCATTTTGCTGAGTTTCTTCTGTTATCTTTTTAGCTTAACCTGGGCCGTCGTCCGTTAACCTTTCACATTATAATCTTCTCCTCTGAAACCACTGGGCAAAATAAAATTAAATTTTACAGGAAGTATCTATGTAAGGTCATTAATAAAATTTGCTCATTGTGTCCCGATCGGACAATAAACATGGCCGCCATGGGCAATTGTTGATTTTGATTGGCTGAGTTTTCAAAAATCTTCTCTTCTGAAACTGCTTGGCCTAATAGAACAAAACTTGACAGGAAGAATATATGGGAGTTTTTTTTTACAAATTTTCTCATTTTGTCCAGATCATGCGAATACCTGCTATGGGCAATTCTTGTTTCTGCCAAGTGAGCGATACAGGCTCAGCCCTCTGAGCCTCTAGTTTAACATTGGACTGGGAGATCTTTTGAACTGAGTTTTACTGTGTGTTTGGCTAGAGGTATAGGTGGGATTGAGTTCTCACAAAACATGTTTAACCCCGCCGCATGTTTGCTCCTGTCCCAAGTCAGGAACCTGTAGCCTTTGTTAGTCATGTGTGGTTTTTGAATTTTGGTTCATTTGTATGTTTCCGAGTTTAGTGTGTCGTCCATTTCGCTAACCTAGCCAGTATGCATTATTGTTCAGGGCCCAGCTAATGCCCGCCTCCGGGTGCTGGATTTTCTCGCTGCGTTGAGGACCCATTGGTAGCTTGAGCTGTTTTCTGCTCTTTTGTGGTTGTTGACACATTCCATGTTTCCATTCTCTATTCTAGATGAAACAGGAAAAAAGAAAATGCAACCTTTTATAGGAATAACATGGTAACTTTTTGTCAGGTATTCACAGTTACTTTATACAGTCACTATAACGTGAACATTTCCACGTCTTCGTTCTTATAGTGTTCGTATAGCGATTTGTTATTATTCAGTCAGGCCGACTTTTCCAACATGTGGACAAAGATCGGAATGAAACGATTCTTACTAAAAATTGTATTTATCTATTATAAGTTAACGAGTAGAACACAATACCAGTTCAAAAAATATTCAGCAGTATTCTTAGTATACAATAGAGATAACTATAAGAACTATTTCTTATTAGATAAGTAGATTAAGAAATTCATATAACAGTTTTAAAATTTCATAAAAATAGTCTGTTCCAATGAAATATACAATATTAATAAACTACATGTAGTTTGTAAAATTTGTGAAAAGTTGAAAAAATGTTAAGATAAACATTATCTTTCGATGTCACTTTCATTTAAATCAAAGCTTTTATATACATTTAAAAACTTTCCTCTTGATCAGTAATCATACATATATTGCGTTCAGCTTCATTCTGTTTGAAAAACTACATGGGCAGATGAATTAAACACCTTTTACAATTCATAAATACTTAGGTCATACATAAGTTTTCATAACATTGTTGGGGCTGAATGTTTGTAGATGCAGATGTGGATTCATATATTACAGCTGGCTCTTTAGTTTTTTGTGGTATGCTTCTGGTGGTCAATTCGTCGTATTCTTCGATTATTTCGCCACGCATTGATGCTTCATATGTATGTTGTTCTACTTGTGTCGTCTTTTTTGGTCGATTCTTCACTCCTTCATTACGTTCTGTTCTTCTCCGGCGTGATATGAATATAAAAAGAATTGTACAAATGTTTATGAGTAGACTTAGACCAAATAAACTCCCCATTGCGCTAACTATTTCTTTATTGGAGGACATTGTTGGAGAATTTTGGGACATATCTACAACTATACAACGTTTTATTGAAGCTCTTGCCGTAAAGTACGCAGTTACACATATCATATTTGTATTTTCAATATTATCTACAATGAAAGTGTGATAACGACCGGTTCGATTAAAATTTTCCACAGGCATTCGTGTGTTGCCATTGTAAGCCTCCAAGCGCAATGAAGTTGGAGTCAGCGCTCCAACAATTCGATAGTCTATACGATTCATGTTCGAAAAAAATAATTTCATGTCAGAGTACACGTCACTTCGACATGTATCTGTGGTTTTCTTTGTTATGTACATTGGTTCGGAACTCACGCATTTGTCCGCAGGGAAGCAAGACACGTGGAAACCTTCTACTTCCGGTGGAGATGTGCACCTGCCTGTAACCTGACGAGTCCAATTTCGGAGAAACAACATACTACAGTCACAATGAATGATATTATCTGCATAAGCTGGCAAGTTTTCTAGTAAATTTCCTGATAAAGTAAGAGCTTCTAACCGCGAAAACTTGCCATTGATAAGAAATTCCGCTATGTGAGAAATTCTGTTAAAGCTAATATCCAAATATTTCAAAAATATTAGGTGTTCTAACGCAGCTGGAAATGTTTTCAGAGCATTTCTCTTCAAACTAAGCTTTTCTAGCATAGGAAGATTCGTGAAAGCAGTTTCTGCAATTTTATCAATAGAATTTCCATCGAGATAAAGTATTTTTGTTTCATAATATGGAAAAGGAGTTGAGATTTCATTTATATTATTATTATCAAGACGCATTTCAACGGCCATTTGACATGGCATACTTGGAATATCAGAAATATTGTTTGATGAAATATCAAGATGGTAAATTTTCGAATCACTCCTTTCATTACAGTCCAAGTAGGTTTTCATTAAATTGTGGGAAATGTTCAAATATAATTTTAAGTAGACATAGTCATGATAGTCATAGCCTTTATTGTTGCTACTCTTAAAAATCATTGATTGGTTAACGTATATTAATTTGTTATAACTTAAATCTAGGAAGATTCTATTTCCATAGTAAATATACCGGTAATCGAGGTAAATGAATTCAATAAGTGGATTATCTTCGATTGTATGTAATTCGTTCTTGCTGAAATTGATAAATATGTCGGAATGGAACATATCTCTTTCTAATGATATTTCAATTTTTCCAGTTTGTTTGATGTTATTTTTTGCTACATTAATAATGACCGTTGACCATCCTAAATCTTGCTTGAATTGAATAGTTAGATTTCCAACGTCCTGCAGTAGGTTTTCTGAATAATCAACAAGAAAAAAAGTCTTGATAAGAATAACGATCCGTCATGTCCGTGGTATAAGCTGTAATTGGAAGTGTTTTAAATCCATTTCTTCTAAATATGAGAATTTTAAATTTTGAAAATTCAGACTGACTTGAAAACATTTTTCTGAAAATATTGTCATTTAATCCAGATCCTTCCATTGAGAAAATTTTTATTTTATTTGTGTCAAGCTGACAATAATTTGACGATTCTCCGCTGGGATTATTGTCCATATAAAAAGCAGGGTATTCATTCTTGTTAATTCCATTTAAAGCACAAAAGAAGTGCAAAGGTATACAGTTATTGTTTAGAGTTAACTCTTCTAGGTTGTCGAAAGGCAGCGACAATGTTGCGTTACGGTAACTGTCACAAAATAAACTTGTATTTACAGCTTCTATTCGTACAGCTTCTTTCATTGTTGTTAGAAATGATTCTAAAATCCAACGGGTGTTTAACGGATTGTTTGATATTACGTAGTGGTTAGCTTTTGCTAGGGAATAAGGTAGTGTTCCAAGACTGTTAGAAGACAGATTTAAAACACCAAGAGTCGAATTTTGGGTCAGATCAAACGATACATTCATAATTCTATTACCTCCAAGAAGAATCTTACAATCCCCATCGCATTTAGGAACATTTAGCGAAATCTTCCGCATTTTGTTTAACGATAGATCCAAGATACCGGACCAGGGGTTTTCAAAAGTCTCTGTTTTTGAGATCACCGATGACGGAAATTCCTCCAAGTCATTTGCTGATAAAAACAAATAATTCAGGTGTCGAGATCTTAGTTGAAGATTACCCAAAGACATTATTCTATTGTTTGATAGATCTAAATATTTTAACATTTTCATTGAATTTAAAACAGATGATCGTATCATTGCTATGTTGTTTCCACTCAAGACCAGACTTTCCAGATTTAGACCTTGTAGACTGTTCCAAATTGTATCATGTAAAGTGTTTTCGGATAGATTTAAGTGTTTTAAAGATGCCAGGGAATATTGGAAAGATTTATTGTAAATTTCTTCTAAACTGTTAGCTCTGGCCGATAAGAAATACATATGATGTATTTCTGATGTATTCAAACTGAACAATTTATTGAAGTCTAATATTATAGATAAATTACCAACATTTTGGAGATCCTGTACGTCAAAAGTTTCAAGTTCGTTATCAGACAGATCAAGGTTAGTCATTGCTTCCCACTCAATGTTTGTTTTGATGACAAGCGATTTAATATATTGAAATCTCATTTTAATTTCCATGAGTTTTTTCAAGCCTCTAAATGCACTACTCGGAAAATGTTCTAATAAATTCCCATCCATAGAAACAATTTGTAAAGTATCTCTAATTGGCTGAAATATTTCAGAATACAAATACTGTATTCCAAAATAATCTAACTCGAGACGCTTTAATCCGGAAGACTCTTCGAATAAATCAATAGGTAACATAGGTAAAGTCCATGGTCTGGGTAAAGTTCCTGTATAGTTTCTCAACCTAAGGGTTTCCGTTGCCGTCATATGACATCCAGATATTTGTGGCATAGTAGGAATTATTGGATAGCATGTAGTATAAGTAGATCCATAACATTGTTTTGGCAAAGCTCCGTGTGCCAGACATAAGCATCCAAGGAAAGAAATTGCAAAATCAATCATAAAAACCATGATGGAATAACTGTTTCTACTTGTTTTAGAGGAAATCGAAATCGAAACTTTTCAACGCATAGATATAATTGATATGCGTTTTCATTAAAGAGTCGTTTTTAATATGTAATGAGTATTTAAACTTAATGTTCATAAATCGAACAAGGAAGTTTGTAGAACATGAAAGAAAAGTACACTTACGTGATTTTTAGATATGCTTTTTTTTAATATATAACACTAATCAGGTGACTGATTTTATATAAAGCTCCGTCACAGAATGTATACCGTTGTATCAGCCTGTAAAAATGATTAATATGTAACAAAAGTATTGTGTAGATTCCATGAGGTATTTTTTTTTATCTCGCCTGCTTAATTAAGTATATAAGATATCTTATAAAGTTTATACGATATATTATAAAAACTAGATTATATAAAATATCTTATATATTATATGAGATATCTTGAAGTTAGAATAAATAGTAAAACGGCTTGCCATATACAATGCATATTTTAGCAAAAAATAGAGAGATAAGAAGTTTTATAGCTAGCCTGAATAACGGGATGTCCTCAGTACTATTATTAACTCTTTTTGGTGCAGATAAACTAGACTGAATGATCTAGAACTTTGTAAAAGGAGTTACTAAACTAAAACACTTCTAAAATGACATTTGACAGCTGTGTTATTTTTATTTCGGTAGAAGTTTCATCATAGTGTTCCCCAACTAAACAAACAAACATCATAGTGTTCCCTTTTCAGACCTGAAACCATGTTAAAGTACCTCTTTTTTCTTGTCTTTCCTTAAATCATGGCGTGAACATTGGTTAGTTTTATAAAGGCAGTCATCTTACGCATGGCACCAAAGTCTTAACAAAACTGAAGTCAAGTAAAAATACGTTAAGACTACGAGCCTGAAAAATTGGTTTATTCCTTAGATGAGTAAAAGTCGGTTCAAATTCTTGTAACCAAATGCTGGTGAGAAACCATGTAATAGCCCAAACTGAACACAAATATAAAAGTAAATGGTGATTTTATTCCTGCTCTTCAAAGACACAGAACAAACACTATGTACTACAGACTACTGACTGACATGCGATTCCAGTTACCCTGAAAACGTTCCTGTACGTAGGCTCGTACTATTTTTTTGGGGTTCAATTTTCTGAATTTTGTTTTTTAGGGGTTCTGAGAATTTCCAATTATTTTTTAGGGGTTACATATATCTGAGCTATTTTGGGGGAGGTCGGGAACACATTGAATACATTATAAGCACAGTTATAGATATTATGTAATATTTTTTTCTGATACTTTTTGGGTCGCTTATTAAGACAACTATTTTTTGGGCTGTTCTGAAAAAATACTATTGGGGGGGGGGGGGGGGGTTTCGGGGACGAGCCTATGTACAGATGATTAATGAGAGTACCTCCTGGGAGTAAAACCGGGTTTGCTTTCATTTTGAAACCCAAATATTTTTTGTTTGTTTGTTTTTTTGTATGTTAAGACACGCTTCTTTTTGAAACATTGTTTGAAAATCCTTTTTATGTAAAGTTAAACAGAGTAATAATGGTACATATACAATTTTTCGAAACATTTTTTAGTAGCGCTGTCATTAAGAAAACCTTGTGGATTTTAAAAACATTTATACGTTTGTTTAATTGTCATTTTAAGTATTCTAAAAACTGAAAGGTTTTCTTAAAAATTGGTAAAAATATCGACAAAAATAAATTTAGTGAATATTTGTTTTCTAAAATTAAGAAAAGTAGTATTAACGTTCATTGAATGATAATGGATTTATATAATCACCGGAAAAGTGTAATTTATCGATACAACCGAACAGCAGGCGAATCATGCAACTGCCATGGAATTATATGGGTTTGTGACAATCATCCTTTTTCAACTATGTGTAATTGGATTTATTGTGGGCCATTTATTCCTCCAGACCTCTTGAAATAGCAGCTGAATTTTCCGACTGCTATGAAATTTTAAGGGTTTCTTTTTCATTCTTGAGGTTTTTTTTTCGTACTATCCCTTCACTTCTTTTGAAATTTTATGTGTGAATCAATATGACCAGCAGTTTGTTCTATTGACAAAAATACCGTTCTCGGGATACTTTAAAATCTATAGCAATACTTGCTCATGTGCAGTTTAACAAAAAGGCGGGGTTTTTTTAGATTTCATAAGACTTTTCAAGAATTTATTGAATTATTCTACTCGGTTTTTAATCGTTTTATTCATAAATCATTCACGCACTTCCATATATTGCTTACCTATAAAAACCTATAAAAAGTGAAATGGGTGCCGGGAACAAAATATAAGCATTTTAAAACGAAATATTTTTTTTAAAAAGTTGCCGGCTTATTTCGCTGTAGTATTCAATTTTATTGCGGATTTACCACGGAGGAAATACCGACTTCAGAG
This sequence comes from Mytilisepta virgata, assembly GCA_028015205.1. Classification (NCBI taxonomy): domain Eukaryota; kingdom Metazoa; phylum Mollusca; class Bivalvia; order Mytilida; family Mytilidae; genus Mytilisepta; species Mytilisepta virgata. The sequence goes on along the minus strand of CM051518.1, from coordinate 76,468,193 downwards.
TTTAGAGCAGTGTTGTTAAAGGTTTACAGAATTTTAGTGAAAGCAGTAAACTCACATGTTTACGTAGAAAGGACCTTAGGACAGAGAAGACAGAAAAAAGATAATGACAAAATTTAATATATCCTGTCTATATACTTCTTGCAGTAAATATTTTTTCACTATTCTCTCAGCTCACGAAAGATATATTAATTGAAATATTTTCCATCATGTCTCTGAAAATTTTTAACTTAAATTCAATAGAAATGTAACAAGCACGAGATGGACAGAAAAAAGTTGTGGTTTCACGAGTACTTTATGATTTTATAATGGCAGATTCGAAATATGTGTTATTCGGTAATCTCACTTTTCAAATCATGTTATTTTCCCTTTTTTAGTTAGCTTTCCTAACTAATTTTCCTAATTCTTTTAAGTAAAAAGCGGCCTTATATTACTCTTACATCAGTCTACATTTTACTGTATACAAGATAAAATATAAAGTAGGTGTTACTATGCTCGGTTTAAAACTACTAGAGATTGTAACTTTCATAAAAAAAATTATAATTATGTCCGTTTGAAATTCTTATTCATGATATGATAAGTTACTATTGATGTGCTGTATGAATTTTTGTTAATTCCAAATGTATTTGTATATTTACGTTCATAGAACATACATTGTACGCGAGGAGGCAATTTTAATTTATGTATATGTGCATTTTTGCGTAATGAACATTGAGTAATCTAACGTCTTGTGATTAAACACTTTGCATTAAATGTATTATGAACTTTTTGTTTTAGTTTAATTCTAATTAACACCAAAATATTTTGCTATAGAATTATGTAAAATACCCATGTGTTGTTCAGTGAATCATGTTGCTCTTAAGTTAGCTTATTTTTTTAAAAATTCCTTCTAGCCAAAATTCAAAAATGAGATTCAATGCCATGGAGTAAACCCAACCAAGCTATAATTTCGCATGACGAACTGTTCGGAATTTTTCGGAGCACCTGCATGATGTCACTCCCAGTTTTTAATGGGAATTCTCATTACTAGTGCTTAGTTTATGTGCGTTCTTTTATCTACTGCTTTTTTATAAATCCCCTACCGGCAAAGCCGAAGGGGACTTTAGGTTTGCGCTCCGTCTGTCCGCGCCCATCCATCCGTCGGTCCGACAATTCAGTTTTCCGAATTTTTTTCAGTTGTGCTTGAAGATATTGAATTGATGTGTGGTATATAATTTTACCATGAGCAGTTACAGATCGATTTTGAATTTTGTTCCGGTCTGGTGATTTTGCAGAGTTATGGGCCTTGGACTTAGAAAATTCACGCAAATAATCAGTTTTCCACACTTTTTTTTCGTCATGCTTTAAGATATTGATTTGATATGTGGTATATAATTTTACCATGACAAATTACAGATCAAGTTCGAATTTCGTTCTGTTCGGATGATTTTTTATGCAGAGTTATGGTTCGCGGACTTAGAAAATTAACGAAAATAATCAGTTTTCTCCACCTTTTTTCGACATGCTTGAAGATTTTGATTTGATATGTAGTTTTCCCATGACAAGTTACAGATCAAGTTCAAATTTCATTCCGTTCGGATGATTTTTTTTGCTGTTTTGGCCTTAAATCTTGAAGAAGTTAAATAAAAATAGCACTGATCGGATTATCATTGTGAGAGTTATTGCCCTTGGAAATAGGAATTATTGTCAAAATAATGGGTTTCCGGACATTTTTTGCAAACCGTTTTACCAAGTGATTCTTATTTTTGGTATTTGAACTGATAATGATGAGATGCAGATCAAGTTTGAGTTTCACGCTGAATGGATAATTATTGTGAGAGTTATGGCCCTTGGAAATAGGAATTATTGCCTAAATAATAGTTTTGCAGACTTTTTTTTTTAGCAAAAGCATTTTACCAAATAATCCTATATTTGGTATTTGGGCTTATAATTACCCGTTGTAATCCTTGCTAACATAGTTTCAGGATATTTAGAAGTGTCTTCGTCCGATTCACATACTTAAAGAATTTTTGCGTGTTTTCTAATAGCTCAAGGAATACTTTCAGACTGCTTGTTCTTTCAGTTATACATGTATCCTTATTGTATTTTATGTTGCTTTCTCAAGCGTTTGTGTTGCCTTTGGTTTTCGATTATAAGGACTTTTTCCACTGTTTTGTTGCTTCGATATTCTTCTGCCGATATTTACAGTGACATAGCCTGCCTCTTTCTTGAGGCAAATATTTCCTTCACTTTCCAAAAAGAACAGGGATAGGCTTTTAAAGGATATTGTCTGATTTATGATTATATCACTTCCCTTTTATGATTTTACATGCATAATGGTCATATTAAGACTGATGACTGATGAATTTGATCCCGATTTCGTTGAGCATTAGATGAAACACTAACAATAAACAGACAATCTATACAAATAGAGGAAACAATTATAACCTTTCATAGAATGTATACTAATTCACATAAATTAATAGTTCTTGGACTCTTGGTATTATCCAAGAAAATCTTTCAAGGGAAATATCAGAAAATTATGTTCAATTTTCATTCAATACATATTCAGATATATAAAACTATCCAAAATGGAGGTACAGATTATTCAGTTTTGCTTCTCTGCAGTCTTTACTTTTGCAGTCGAAGTACCATGAAATCTAGATATTTTGGTAATTTGACCATATCACATCTAAAATAAAAACTTCTCCCTCTTGTTTATAATTTTTTTTAACGTCCAGTAGCAACCGTCAAGTGCATATCAGGACGAGAACATGTTGATATGATATGAATACGAACTCTGCTTAGTGCTAGATCGACACGTTAAGCCGGATTTTTAACGTGCTGGATGTAACAGTCCACGGGAAGACATATCACCCTAACCGGACACATTATGCTACCTCTGAGCCGACCAGTCCTTTGCTCTTACTCCTAGATACCGCGTGCTTGGCGGAAAAGCAGCAAATACCAATTTTAATATCTTTAGTTTGACCCGGCCGGGCATCGAACCCGCGACCTTCCGCAATCGGGGTGAGCACGCTACCACGAGACTACCGAGGTTTTAAGTTCAAATATGTTAATTTTGTCAGTTGATAATTTTTACAAAAAGGAAGGTCTTGGCTCACCCAATCAGATTTTGATCGGTTTTGACTTTATAGCCCACGATGTTTTAATAATTGTTCAGCTTCCAACGTTAGAGCCAATCTGGGCAAAGTTAAGTTTAAGCAAGAAAACAATGCTTGGACCGGGCAACAATTTTGAAACGTGAAATCACCTTGTACAAATAGGTACTGGTTTATGAGTAGCAACCAACCGTTTGAGATTTTCGAGGTATTATGTTGAATGTTCCAGAAAGAATATGCAAGCTCGGAAAGACTCCAATATAGAACAGCAAATCATGTATAAATAATTGCAAATTTTAAAATTCCACGACAAGCTTTAACACCCAAAATACATGTTAAAAGTCTAAAAAAAACATCATTACACAGTAAAAGATGTCATCAAAACTAAAGAAAAAAATCATAAATATAATAATAAAAAAACAAATGTTATATATACATTGTATATTCCTTTCAGTTTCCCAAATTAAAATGGACCTGTTCCATTGATATTATCTCTTCCTCATACCGCATTTGACATGGGCAGCATGGCGGGTGTCCTGCAGGAAGCAGGAGTCAACCCCCGGTTTTTTGGTGGGGTCCATGTTGTTCATATGTTTTTAGTTTTTAATTGTAGTGCATATATTGTTTTGGTTTTGTCTTCCTTGTTCTCCGGAGTTTGTCAGTTGTTAAGATGTTTCTCTCCTTCGAATATCCCTTTGGTATTTCTTGACTTTACTACATATACAATTTCCAAGTTTAAAACGTCCAATGATCTTTTATGTTTTACCATCACCTACTCAATGTTTAACCATAAATAAAAAATAACTTCTTATAGGTCACTTACTTTTGATACTTATTCCTTATTTTCGTGGTCGAATTTCGAATCTTGAATCTGATAATCAGATTATTGCATTTCCATCTTAGAATGCTATACTTGAGATGTACATGTATTTAATCTCGTAGTATGATTCTCTTTAATCGAACATCAGATACAGTATTGAATCTTTAATTTCGAGCCTAGCATATTCCATATTTGGATAAAGGTATTTCAGATACATGTATTTTCTATGTATTTTCAATATGAAGTTTTTAAATTTTAAAATTGTTTATTCACAATTGTTTAAAATCCTGTCGCAGAGCATAAATACATGAATAAATAAAAATAAAATAAATTAATAACATCAAAATACAATTTCTACTTCGGAAATCATTTTCATGCAAATCAGACGAATTAAATTCTAAAAATTCTAAGCAAGAGCAGACTTTTAACTTTAAAGTTTCATCGAGACCCACGATTCACAATTCAAATTCGACTCTATTAAAGGAAGCTCATGAACTTTCGGTCTCTCCTTTATGCATGGTTCCTTATATTTGAAAAACAATGTTGAAATCAGTAACACATCAAAAACAATTTTAAATCAAAAGAGATTCAAAGTCACCTATGAAGTCCTTCACAATTTAGGCCATGGCAAGGTTTTCATAGAATTGTTCCTTCTGAATGTTCACAGATGAAGTATTGTGGTCATATTTTACAACCGCTTTATTTGTTTCCGATTTCCTTCTTGTGGTTAGTTCTTCGTATTCTACAATTCCTTCCTCCCTAACTGATTCTTCATATGCTGTCTGGTCTTCTGGGGTCGGTTGTTTTAAGACAGTTTTTTCTTTAATTGTATTTTTATTTCTCCTTCGAGATATAAATATAAAAAATATTGTCAGAAGATGAAGAAGTACACTGACGCCTAATAAACTCCACAATACGTATAGAGAGTCATCAGCCCATACCTTTATTGGAGAACTTTGTGTTATATCAACACATACTGCATGTGCACAACGTTTTATTATAGGTCTTGTCGCAAAATAAGCAGTCACGCATATCAAATCGGCATCTGAATTACCTAAAACAATCTTGTGATAGCGACGGGTGTGATTTAATATCTCCGTGGCGACTGTTCTATTACCGTTGTAAACTTCCATTTGCAACAACTGTTGTGTAAACGCTCCGACAACGCGATAGTCTACTGTACAAATACCGTTGAACTTTGAAATAGTAAGTCTTATATCAGAGTAAATATCTTTACGACATTTATCAATTGTTTGTTTTGTTATGTACAATGGTTTGAAGCTCTCACAGTTGTCTACTGGAAAACATAACGCGAGAAAACCTTCAACTTCCGGTGGAGACGCACATCTGCCTGTCACTTGAAGGGTATAATTTCTGAGAAACAACATTCCACAGTCACAATGAATTAGATCTTTTGTGTATGTAGGCAGAGTTTCAATTGAATTTCCTGATAGAATTAAGATTTCCAAATCTGGAAACCTCTCAGAAAGGTCAAATTTTGTTATGCTTTCAATATTGTTGGAACTCAAATCCAAGTATTTCAGTAATTTCAAAAGTCTTAGTGCAATCGGAAATTCAGACAGCGCATTTCCTTTCAGGCTAAGAGTTTCCAGGTTGGACAGATTTCTAAATGCATTTTCTGCAATGTTTTTGATCAAATTGCTATCCATGTAAAGTATTTTGGTGACTGCATACGGGAAAGGTTTTGTAATGTTTGTAATATTATTATCATTAATCCACATTTCGACTGCCATTTGACATTCCATATTTGGAATCCCAGATATTTTGTTGTATGAAATATCTAAATAGTAAATTCTTAAGTCGTCTTCTTCATCACATGCCAAGTATGTTTCCAAGGAATTGTGGGATAGATTTAAGTGTACTTTCAAGTACAAGTAGTCAGTATATTTGTAATATTTGCTGCTGCTCTTGATAATAATCGACTGATTAACGTTAATTAACTTATTGTAACTTACATCAATGAAGAGGTTACTTCCTTCGTGATCATAGTCCAACCAACGGGTGGTACTAAAATAAACAATTGGTTGAATATCTATTGACCTTATATCATTCTTGCTGAAATTAATGTATATGTTGGAATGATCCATATACCGTCTCCATGATACCTTTATAGTTCCAATTTGTGTGATATTATTTTTTGCTACATTAAAGTAAATAGATGACATCTCTAGCCCATAGTTACACTGAATAGTGAGATTTCCAAGAAATTGGAAGCGATTTTCTGAGAAATCCATAATATAACTCTTATAACAAGAATAATAATAGGACTTATAGGTGTAAAAAAGTTTTAAAGGAAGCCTTTCTAATTCATTTTTTCTGAATATAAGAATCTCGACATTTTCAAAAACATTTTCTGTCTGATTTAAAAACATATATTCGAATATAGTGTCATTCAATCCTGATCTTTCCATTGAAAGAACTTTAATTATTTTGCTTGGATCAGTCTGACAGGAGCTTTTAGATTTTATGCTTGGCCCAGGCGTGTTATCAATGTATATACCAGGGTAACCATTCTGTCTTATACCATTGAAGGCACACATGAAGTTCAAAGGTATACAGTTGTTGTTCAGATTTACCATTTTTAAATTGTCGAAATCAAACGACCATGTCAAGTTATGGTCATCGTTACAAAATAAACCCACACTCTCAACCTCTATCATCGACGACTCTTTTAGTGATGTTGAAAAGGACCTGACAATACTTCCTGTGTTTAAAGGGTTGTTTGATAGGACATAGTGATGAGCTTTTGGCAAGGTACCAGGTAATGCTGTTAAAGAATTACTAGACAGATTTAAAATTCCTAGGAGAGAACTTTGCACAACATGAAATGATATGTTGACAAGGTCATTACCTACAAGAAAAATATGACATTTCCCTTCGCATTTAGGTACCTTCAAGTCGATATTATGAAATTTGTTGAAGGACAAATCCATTATGCCTAACCATGGATCCTGAAAGGTGTTTGTTTTTGAGACTACTGATGATGGAAATGTAGACAGTTTGTTTCCTGCTAGAAATAAATAGTTCATTTTACCCGATCTTAGTTGGAGATCCCCAACAGGCGTGATTCTATTTTCTGATAAATCTAAATATCTTAGCTGTTTCATTGAATTAATGACAGACGAGTCTATCAATGATATATTATTACGACTAAACACTAGACTTTCCAAATCTAATCCATCTATACTTTTCCATGCATTTTCGTCCAAGTTGTTTCCTGAGAGATTTAAATGTTTTAGAGATTTCATCGAATGAAGAAAACAGTTCTCGTCAATTTCTACCAGGTTGTTTCCCTTGGCTGACAGATAAAACATATCATATATATCAGATGTATTTAGACTGACCAAATCATTGTAATCTAGTATTATACTTAAGCTTCCCGTGTTTCGGAAATCCAAGACATCAAATATTTGAAGATTATTTCCCGATAGGTCAACTTTTGTCATTGCTTTCCACTGCATGTTGGTTTGAATGACAAACGATTTAATGTATTGAAACCTCATTCTAATTTCCTTTAGTCTTGTCAATCCAATAAAAGCCTTAATTGGGAAATGTTCGAATAAATTCCCATCCATAGACACGGTTTGTAAAGTACTCCTAACCGGATGGAATATTCCTGAATACAGATATTTTAGTCCAACGTAATCGACTATTATATGCTTCAGTCTAGATGCCTGTATGAACATTTCCATTGATAATGTCGGTAGAGTCCAGGGTCTGGAATAACTGTCTGTGTAATTCCTTAATTCCATTGTTTCCATTTTTGGCATGTTACAACCTGATATCTGAGTCATATTAGGAATAATCGGAGTACAGTACACTTTAGTACTTCCATGACATCCACCTGGCAAAGCTGCAGATACCGAAAAAATACATCCAAATAATGCTATAACAGTCATAAAACTCATGATAGGAAAAATAATTATTCTCAAGTTTCTACATTAAGCAAATGATATTGGGACTTATTCTTTTATTTTTTAATACATACTGGGAAGTATATTTTCTTTATGAAAATATGAGATAATCATATTTTGAACATAATATTTATTGTTCTTAAATGAAATTCTATTCAATTCCGTATAAATACGTTTGACAAAGGATTCATATTTATACTATATTTGAAAGACATCTTCAAAACTAAAGAATAAATGACAATAATTGTCGACAATTTAAATAATGCATGATGAACAAACATCTAACATCTAACATAAGGAAGAATAGCCGATAGAAAATTGCATTGATTCAAATTAATGTAAATATGTACAATGTATAAGCATACCTTTTTTGCATGATAAAACCAATGTCTTTTATGCTCCGTCCATGAATGTGGTCGGGCCATATATGTCTACCCTTTAAGCCCATTTCTTAAAATGATTTTATATCACTACAATCCTCTTGTAACAATGATCTGAGTTTGACCAAATTTAACGCACGAGTTTTGCATATAATTTCATATCTTAGGAATCCATGTTGTACTATCATTAATACTTGATCAATATAAACCTCTTCTTACATACTATAAGGGATTTCTCCAACAAATAGATCATTGTGACCTACAGGTCATGCTTGAGGGACTCGGTTATATTTTTGCGTTACTGGCCGGTCCGTGTTTCAGAAACATACTGAGATACATCAGTGACATTGTCCCATTCTATTAATCTTATATAATACAACGAAATTTAGCAACATTTGAGTATCTATAACTTATATTTTATGCTTGAGTGACTTTGGTAAAATTTTTGCATTCAAGTACATGTTTATTTTTAAAGACAATATGCTAAATATATTGATATTTCGCAGCTACAATCATCGTATACAGTACAACACAACTCAGCTTTTTATGCTTCAATAAATTTAATTTTTTGCATTTAGGAAGAACCTATGGTGATGTATTAATTACATACCACAATTACAGTCCCCGTATATTAATGTACAGCACAGCTCGCATAAATTTGAGTCACTATGACCTACATTATATGGTAGAATGACAGATTACATTTTTGCATTTTAGTCTATTTAGTTTAACACTGATCACGATCATATGAGTCCTGATGACCTACATTTTAGCATTATTGTCCTTATGTCAAAAGAAAAAATTACACCTGCGGACTCATTATTTTTAATGGGGTAACAGTTCATGTAAGCAGAATATATTATGAAACTTTCATCTATTTGAAATAATTCTCCAAACAATTTCTTTCCATACATAAATGATAGGAATTCTATATGCTGGCGGATATACAATCTCTAGTTTTACAAAGGATTGATGCAAATATGTAAATATAGCACAAAATGGGGACACATATTGGCAAAATAATAGCGACGCAATATGACCGTGAGTAAATTCCACTAAATCAAATTCCAAAAACAATGCCAATTCGTGAGAACACTAACATAGTAAACAAATAAAACAAAGACCCAATCAAAAGATTAAACATTATGTACCAATCCAAGCAGAATCAGAACAAAACAGAACTAAAAACCTAAACACTTGAAACATGAAGTGTCACAGAAAACTTAGATACGGAATGATAAGCATGGAAAATCTATTACAATTATAAGTGAAATCTAACTGAAAACAGCTATTTTGGAACAGAAACTTGCAATCGGTCAGTTTAGTGGGGATGACGACCGTAAAAGTTCTAGGATGATGATATTAAAAGAGTTTGAACAGCACATTGTCTTAGAAGTTTTGGAGACAGTTATAATTTTGCTCTATTGAAAAAGCCGTCGTACATATCGCGTTCAAAGGTAAAGACCGTAAAATAGAGACTGCTAAGAAAGGGGAAATTCACAATTTAGAATCATCAGTATTGATTTCATTCATCTTTTATCATCTACATGGTATATATACAGGTGTATATACACATCTAGGTATTAAGCATAAATGGATATGTCGGTTCTGGCTTTAAATCTAAGTTCAAGAGAAGTAAAGATGGAGGTAATCCTTCATTAATGAGTGACAGTTCATCATCTTCCAATACAGCGGAAACTGTAAGGGTTCGTTTATCTATTTTTGCCCACTAGAAATTCTAGTATGTTAACTACACCAATTTCAGAGCATGTACATGTATGTATTAATAAAGGCTATTCCTAAAGACTTACTCTACATAGACGATATGCATTCCGTGGTTTTTCACTAAGTAATTGAAGCAATATATACATGTATTTACATTATTTATTTGTATCACGTGTAATACTGTAACCTTGTTACAACGCTTTTCATATATATGCTTACAATATCAATATTAGATGATCTAGCCTTATCTTGTATCAATATCCTTACGACTAAGAGGATGTACAGGTTTGCAGTCGTTTAATCCTAATATTTACACCCTTTTTCGGTTTTTAAATTCCCTTTTCCTTTTCGACAATAGAAATTTTTTTTCTTTTTATCCTGTGAACATAGTTTTAATTTCAAACAGGAATTTATTTGATTTTACAGTCTATTTTGATGATTTATTTGTAACCCTGAAATATTTTTTTTAAAAGTAGAAAAGGGAATACTTGGGTCGTCTAGATATTTTCTTTTCGTCGGCGATATAATAAAAAGCAGATAAACATCCGCCCTTATTTACTCTGTTAAGTTTCATGTATTACATGTATTATGCTATTTTAAATTTTACAGTATTTGAAAAAAATGTGTAGGCTGTCTTTTAAATGTTGTCATTATTCAATTTAAGAACGTAAAATATGTAAAAAGTCGTATATGATGATATTCGCATAGTGTACTTAGATCAGTATAGATCAATATTGAGATCAAATTCCAAACAGCCTAGTAAGTATTTATATATCCTACATTGATTGCATACCTCTTGCTCCCATTAGGGTATCAGTAGTTTAAACTGGGCAATCATATTGGATAATGACACTTCAAATTAATTGGTAAATCTGCATAAATAGAGATATAAAGGAATATCACTGATATACGGTAACTAATATGCCGATAACTGTGAGGGTATATTTACTTTAACATCTCCAAAATACCAAATTGCGATCATTTTAACAGGCAAACTTTTAGTATTATGTAAACAAAATAGATGATATCATTGAGCACTTGAATATTATGTTTAAAAATAGCATTTCGTACAAACTTGTAAATTTTTGAAGTAAAATTAATTTTTATTAAATAAATACTTACCACTATAAATTCTGAGATAGTCCCTAAGCGACTTAACCAGCAGGAAAGAAAACAAAAAACTCTTGAGATGACCCCCTGCCAGCCTCGAACCAACTTCCCTTATAATCATTCATTCAATTTCCTCAAAACAATAAAAACTCCCACAAAACAGGGGATGAAGGGGAGGAAAAAGAATGGGCGGGGCCTATAATTTATAGTGGTAAGTATTTATTTAATAAAAATTAATTTTACTTCAAAAATTTACAATTTTATAACAATAAATACGTTACCACTATAAATTCTGAGAATTACAGAATCTAACACATAGCTGAATCCCCTAAAGAAGAAGTTGCAGGGGGGACATTAATCCTTTGAGCAGCTACAATAGGTCCCAATGAGAAAAGATTATCAGCAAAAGAAGCCAAGGAACGCAGGTAATGATCAGTAAAAGAGTTTTGACACCTCCAATAACCTGCCATCAAGACTTCAGAAATAGAAGCGGAATTAAAAAGAGCCCATGAAGAGGCAATGGCTCTTACCTCATGAGCCTTAACCGAATGACGAGATAAGGTTTCGTCACCTGAAGCTTTATATGCCATAAAAATAGTATCACAAATCCATCTGGAGATGGACTTAGCAGATAAATCAGACACCCCTTTCTTCAAAGGAAGAAAAAGTCTGGAGGAAGAGGCAGATCTAAGCTGTTTGGTCCTATTCAGGTACACTTTTAGTGTTCTGACAGGACAAAGCATCAAGTCAGGAGAATCTGAAGGTAATGCAGGTATAACAATAGGAACTGCACCTTTATCAGGAATTTGATTTTTTCCGAGAAAGGATGGATCCGTTAACAAGGTAACAGAGGATTCATCTCTGGAAAAACGAAGACAAGATTCCGACACAGATAAGGCATGAATCTCGCTCCTTCTCCTGCCTGAAGCTAAAGCTAATAAAAAACAGCATTTGTAAGAAACAAATTTCAGATCTGCTTCGGAGATTGGTTCAAAGGGTGAAATTTTGAGAGCTGATAGGACCAGACTCAAATCCCATTGGGGAACCAATCTCTTCTGTTTAGGCCTTTCAATGTCAAAATTCCGAGTGAGCAAAGACAAGTGTTCATTATTACTTAAGTCTGGGCCACCCGAAATATAAATAGTGCGAGAAATAGCTGATTTATATCCTTTGATAGTAGAAGGAGACAGTTCCTTAACTTCAAAGAGAAAAACTAGAAAATCAGCTAGTTGCTGAACAGAGATTTTGATTGGATCAATTTCCCTTTCAGCACACCAATGACAGAAGATTCCCATTTTGCATCGTATACTTTCTCTGTAGACTGTCGGACAGCCTTAGAGATGTGTCTGGAAGCCCCAGGAGAAAATCCTTTCTGTCTGAGACCTTCCCGGAGAGTAGCCAAGCGTGCAGATGAAGATTCTCCGGATGAGGATGCAAAACTCTTCCTTTGAACTGAGACAGAAGGTCTGTTCTGAGAGGAAGAAGAAGGGGATTGGCACACGACAGAAGCAGAAGATCTGAGAACCAGGCTTGTCTGGGCCAAGCTGGTGCAATAAGAATGATCTTGCATGATTCCTGATGAATCTTCTGAAGAACTTGAGACAGGAATCTGAATGGAGGGAAAGCGTAGGCGAACATTCCCTCCCAAGATAGAGACATAGCATCGACTGCGTATGCCAGAGGGTCTGGAACTGGAGAAACGAAAGTGTCCAGTTTGTGATTCAGAGCTGTGGCAAACAGATCTAAAAGAGGACGACCCCAATGGAGAGTGATGGCCTCGAAAATCACTTGTAATAATTCCCACTCCGTGTTCACTGGTGCTAGTGAACGGCTTAGTCCGTCTGCTAGCACATTGAGGTGACCTGGAATGTGACGTACTACTAACTGAATCTGGTTCTCGAAACATAGAAGAAGAACTTCCTTGCAAAGTAAGAACAGACTGTGACTGTGAGTTCCTCCCTGATTCTGGAGGTAAGCCACTACTGTAGTGTTGTCTGTGGCTACCACCAGAGTCTTTAGGCGAATAAGGTCCAGAAAATGAGATACAGCCAAGAGAACTGCTCTCAACTCTAAGAGGTTGATGTGTTCCTGCTGTTGAGTAGGAGACCACAGACCCGAAATGGACTTGCCTTCCAGATAAGCTCCCCAACCTAGTTGGCTTGCATCTGTGTAGAGAGTGAGGGAAGGAACTGGAACTGACAGAGACACTCCCTTCAGAACATTCTCCCGCTGACACCACCAATGAAGGTGAGGAATTAAGGTTGGGAGAATAGGAACTGGAGCTTCCCAATCCTGAGAGGCAGGACACCAGTGCTGGAGAAGATGAAACTGAAGAGGACGTATAAACAGACGACCCAAGGGAACCACATCTGCCAGAGAATTTAGAAAACCCAGAAGTTGAGAAAATTGCCTTGCTGTCACAGACTGGGAATTTTGAATAAGAGCAATTCTCTGGACTAGAGAAAGAAACTTTTCCTCCGGTGGAGAAACAAGTCCCAGATCTGTTCTGTAATGTTCCCCTAGAAACTGAAAATCTAGAGACGGATGAAGTTCCGACATCTTCCATGACACTAGAAAACCTAACCTCTGATACAACTGGATGACCACCCTGGTTTGAGAAACCAGATCTAGATGACAAAAATTCCTGATCAGAGAATCGTCCAGATAGGAGTGAATCTGGATCGACAACGTATGAAGATGGGCAACTACTGTTTGAAAAATTCTGGTGAAAGTTAGAGGCGCAACAGAGATGCCGAATGGGAGCGCTCGAAACTGATATACTGTCCCGCCCCATACAAAGCGAAGGTACTTCCTGAACTGAGGAGCTAAGTGAACATGGAAATATGCATCCGTAAGGTCTAAACTGGTAGTCCACATACCAGGGCGAATACAACCCCTGATGGAACGATTGGTTTCCATCTTGAAATGAGGGATAATAAGATAAGTATTCAAGATCGAGAGATCGAAAACTGGGCGCATTCCACCTGTTTTCTTCGGTACTAAGAAAAGGCGAGAATAGAAACCTGGAATGGCTGAAGGATTGTGAACAATCTCTATAGCTTCCTTGCGTAGCAAGGCCTGAACCTCTTCTGACATCAACAGAACCTTCTCTGGGTTGGAAGTGTGAGACAAAAACAGTGGATCCACCGACAGAGGAGGATAGTTCAGAAACTTGAGATGAAGACCCCCCGAATTACTGACAAAACCCAAGAATCCTGGGTTATTACTTCCCACTGACTCAAAAAGTGGGTAAGCCTCCCCCTACAGGAATCTGTGGATGTGGGACAGGAAACTGTTCCTCTCCCAAGGGGGTTGTCAGTAACGAACGAGGGGGCAGATTGCTAAACTCGTTTCCCTTGCTTCTTGCCACCTTTTTTCTTGTGAGAAAATTTAGGAGGCCTAGAAGCAGAAGAGTCGGTTGACTCGGCAACTTTCCTCTTTTTGGGAGCTGAGTATGAAGGAGCAGAAGAGGAAGAAACAGGAGTAGAAACTACAGAACGCTTGCCCTGAGAGAGCTGTACATTAACCTTGACAGGTTGAGGTAGCTTCTGAAGTTCCTCCTGAATCTCTGTAACTGAAAGTCAAAAAATTTTGTCAGTCAAAGGAGAAAACAAAAGAGAATCCTGTAAGGAGGATGGAATTGTTGATTTCTCCAAAATTTCACTCCTTTTAGAAAGGGTGAAATTACAAAGAGTACCCATCAAAAGAAGTTGAGAGACACCAAGTGCTTGATCAACTTGAAGAAGAAAGGATTTAAGTTCAGAGAACTCTTCACCCTCCTTATTCTGGAGAAGGGTACCAGCCGCTGACAGAAAGTGTTCGGCATTGCCAAGGACATGAGACGTACTCCTAAGTAAGTTTTCAGATTTATGCCAAACTGACTGAGAAAGCCTAAGACCATCAGTGCTCTTGGAGCCTATAGTAGCGGCTAAAGTCTTGTCACAAGTAGGAGCAGTTTTACCAATCGAGGATTGGTGGATTTCATAATCCTTGCTCCTAAACCTGCCTGGGAAAGAATTTGCACCAAAAGCTTGGAATTTCCCAGAAGAAGACCGACTTGAAGGAGAAGACAAACCTTCCTTAATGACCTGAAGAGCAGAGGTAACATGCTTAGACTCTGGAAAAGACTTGTATGACGTAGAAGATTCTTGTGAAAAACCACAAGATGCCTCAAAAGTTGACAGGGATTTCTTAACCCTGGGAGAAGATAAGGAAACCTTAGCCTTGTCCCTCAGTAGCGAGTAGACTTTAGCCTTGAGTTGATCTTTAGACACAACAACATCCTCATGATCGGGCTCCGATTCAGACTCAGAACCCTCCCCTACAGCAGATTGGCTGACCAAGGCAGCTGGTCTGCTTTCAGGGGGTTCCTCCTCCACCAAAAAAGAACCTTCTGCACTGTCAGGTGCAACAGACACTGAGTCCTCATCATCCTGAACAGCATGAGACTCTTGAACAACAGCACAAACAGGAGTACTTGAAAGAGAAGGAGGGTGAGACTTGGAGGACTCTTGATAAGCCTTTTCAAGAGCCTCAACTCTGGTAAAAAAAGAACCGAGGTCCTTACTAATAGCCTCCTTAAATGAACCTAACATATCCTTCACCTCAGAAACAACTGAAGGTTGAGAGACCGGTTGTGACTGAGGGACTGTCAAAAAGAAGGGTCAAAGTTTCCAAAGGGTGGAGTTGGAAACGGCCACTGAGGACGAGACCAAGTGGTAGGAAACTGACCAAACGAGGCGGCAGGGGCCTGAACGGGTCTCGAGACAGCATTAACTCCAGTTAAAAACGAGGGAGGAAAAACTGTAGAGACAACTGTATCAACAGGTCTGGTATATGTATGTGTAACCCCTGAAGAACTGTGAGTGACAGTGGTGGAACCCGAAACAGGGACCTCCTGTCTAGCTTGGACAAGGTCCACCCTAGACGTGTTACTCGGACCTGCAACTACGGGGGAGTTCTCAGGTGACATTTGAGTGAACAAGTTGTTTGGAGGAACACTGGAGACGGGGACCACTTCAAAGGGATTACGTAATGTACCGTCCCAGAAAGTATCACCATTTCCAGAAACGGGATAAAATGGACTAGAAATATTATTTAAATTGTCCATTATTACCTGTTGTCTATTAATACTCTATATAAAATATACTTAGTAACAAAAAAAAATCGTTTTCTCTGTGTCAATTTCTTCTCAACCAAAAAACACGTGCGGTTTCCGTCGCAGCAGGAAATTGAATGAATGATTATAAGGGAAGTTGGTTCGAGGCTGGCAGGGGGTCATCTCAAGAGTTTTTTGTTTTCTTTCCTGCTGGTTAAGTCGCTTAGGGACTATCTCAGAATTTATAGTGGTAACGTATTTATTGTTATAAAATGTGAATAAAAAGTTTTCAACATATTCATTCAATTCTAAATTAAAAGTTTAGATTTTATTAGAGCATTATATTTACGCACTCATGTGAAGTAATGCGTGTTAATTCTCTTTTAAATACACCACGATGATCTTAACTTTTGAAATCCTAAACTTTTAAAAAACATTTTGAGTTTGAGGACTTAACAGATACGGGATATTCTTCTCGTATAATTTATGATTTCATGATACTAAACCCCTAACGGAAGGGATTGTGGCTGATTCGTCTCGATTTTCTATATGATAAAGACATAATCTTTCAATCAGTTTAATTGAGGTTTTGAGCTGACATGTCAGTAACTGCTACTAATCCTTTAATTGTTAATATATATTGATCATTGTCATTTTGCTTAGTTTCTTCTGTTATCTTTTTAGCTCACCTGGGCCGTCGTCCGTTAACCTTTCACATTATAATCTTCTCCTCTGAAATCACTGGGCCAAATAAAATTAAATTTGGCAGGAAGTATCTATGTAAGGTCCTTAATAAAATTTGCTCATTGTGTCCCGATCGGACAACAAATATGGCCGCCATGGGCAATTGTTGATTTTGATTGGCTGAGTTTTCAAAAATCTTCTCTTCTGAAACTGCTTGGCCTAATAGAACAAAACTTGACAGGAAGAATATATGGGAGGTCCTTTATAAAGTTTCCTCATTTCGTCCCTATCGGGCGACAAATATGGCCGCCATGGGTAGTTCTTGTTTCTGATATGCTGATATAAAAAATCTTCTCTGATGAAATTGCTTGGCCAAAGGGAACTAAACTTGACAGGAAGCATATATTGAGGTTAATTACAAAGTTTCCTCATTTCGTCCCGATCAGGCAACAAACATGGCCGTCATGGGCAATTCTTGTTTCTCATTGGTTGATTAAAATTTTTTTTCTGGAACTGCGTGGCCAAATGGAATGAAACCTGACAGGAAGCATCTATGGGAGGTTCTGTGCAAAGTCTCCTCATTTTGTCCCGATCGGACTATAAATATGGCCACCATGGACAGTTCTTGTTTCTGATTGGCTGATATAAAAAAATCTTCTCCGAAATTACTAGACCAAATGGAATAAAACTTGACAAGAAGCATATATGGGAGGTCCTTTATAAAATTTCTTCATTTCGTCGCTATTGGAGTTTTTTTACAAATTTTCTCATTTTGTCCAGATCATGCGAATACCTGCTATGGGCAATTCTTGTTTCTGCCAGGTGAGCGATACAGGCTCAGCCCTCTGGGCCTCTAGTTTAACATTGGACTGGGAGATCTTTTGAACTGAGTTTTACTGTGTGTTTGGCTAGAGGTATAGGGGGGATTGAGTTCTTACAAAACATGTTTAACCCCGCCGCATGTTTGCTCCTGTCCCAAGTTAGGAACCTGTAGCCTTTATTAGTCATGTGTGCTTTTAAATTTTGGTTCATTTGTATGTTTCCGAGTTTAGTGTGTCGTCCATTTCGCTAACCTATCCAGTATGCATTATTGTTCAGGGCCCAGCTGATGCCCGCCTCCGGGTGCTGGATTTTCTCGCTGCGTTGAGGACCCATTGGTAGCTTGAGCTGTTTTCTGATCTTTTATGGTTGTTGTCTCTTTGACACATTCCATGTTTCAATTCTCTATTCTAGATGAAACAGGGAAAAAGAAAATGCAAACCTTTTATAGGAATAACATGGTAACTTTTTGTCAGGTATTCACAGTAACTTTATACAGTCACTATAACGTGAACATTTCCACGTCTTCGTTCTTATAGTGTTCGTATAGCGATTTGTTATTATTCAGTCAGGCCGACTTTTCCAACATGTGGACAAAAATCGGAATGAAACGATTCTTACTAAAAATTGTATTTATCTATTATTAGTTAACGGGTAGAACACAATACCAGTTCAAAAAATATTCAGCAGTATTCTTAGTATACAATAGAGATAACTATAAGAACTATTTCTTATTAGATAAGTATTTCGTGCAAAGCATATAAGTAGATTAAGAAAATCATATAACAGTTTTAAAATTTCATAAAAATAGTCTCTTCCAATGAAATATACAATATTAATAAACTACATGTAGTTTGTAAAATTTGTGAAAAGTTGAAAAAATGTTAAGATAAACATTATCTTTCGATGTCACTTTCATTTAAATCAAAGCTTTTATATACATTTAAAAACTTTCCTCTTGATCAGTAATCATACTTATATTACGTCCAGCTTCATTCTGTTTGAAAAACTACATGGGCAGATGAATTAAACACGTTTTACAATTCATAAATACTTAGGTCATGCATAAGTTTTCATAACATTGTTGGGGCTGAATGTTTGTAGATGCAGATGTGGGTTCATATATTACAGCTGGCTCTTTAGTTTTTTGCGGTATGCTTCTGGTGGTCAATTCGTCGTATTCCTCGATTATTTCGCCACGCATTGATGCTTCATATGTATGTTGTTCTACTTGTGTCTTCTTTTTTGGTCGATTCTTCACTCTTTCATTACGTTCTGTTCTTCTCCGGCGTGATATGAATATAAAAAGAATTGTACAAATGTTTATGAGTAGACTTAGACCAAATAAACTGCCCATTGTGCTAACCATTTCTTTATTGGAGGACCTTATTGGAGAATTTTGGGACATATCTACAGCTATACAACGTTTTATTGAAGCTCTTGATGTAAAGTACGCAGTTACACATATCATATTCGCATTTTCAATATTATCTACAATGAAAGTGTGATAACGACCTGTTCGATTTAAGTTTTCCACAGCTATACCTATGTTGCCATTGTAAGCCTCCAGGCGCAATGAAGTTGGAGTCAGCGCTCCAACTATTCGATAGTCTACACGATTCGTGTTCGAAAAAAATAATTTCATGTCAGAGTATACATCACTTCGACATGTATCTGTGGTTTCCTTTGTTATATATAATGGTTCGGAGCTCACGCAACGGTCCGTCGGGAAGCAAGACACGTGGAAACCTTCTATTTCTGGTGGAGATGTGCATCTGCCTGTAACCTGAAGAGTCCAATTTCTAAGAAACAACATACTACAGTCACAATGAATCATAGGTGAATATGCTGGTAAGTCTTCCAGTGAATTTTCTGATACAATTAAGGTTTCTAAAAGCGGAAACTTCCCACTGATATCAAATTCCGTTATGTGAGAAATTCTGTTAAAGCTAATATCCAAATATTTCAAAACTCTGAGGTGTTCTAACGCAAGTGGAAATATTGTCAGAGCATTTCTCTTCAAACTAAGCTTTTCTAGCATAGTAAGTTTCGTGAAAGCAGTTTCCGCAATATTATCAATAGAATTTCCATCAAGATAAAGTATTTTTGTTTCATAATATGGAAAATGAGTTGAGATTTCGGTTATATTATTATTATCAAGACGCATTTCAACAGCCATTTGACACGGCATATTTGGAATATCAGAAAGATTGTTGAATGAAATGTCAAGATAATAAATTTTCAAGTCTTCCTTTTCATTACAATCCATGTAAGTCTCAAATGAATTGTAGGATATATTTATATAAATTTTCAAGTTGTCATAGCCATTATAGTCAAAATTTCCCCGCATCTTAAAAATCATTGATTCCTTAACGTTTTTTAACTTGTTATAGCTTATATCTATAACGATTCTATTTTGATAATGAAAATGATCGAGATTAATGTAATAAATTATTGGCTGTTTGTCGATGGTATGTAATCCGTTTTTGCTAAAATTGATATACAGGTGGGAAAGATATACCATATCGTTTAATAATAGTTGAACAGTTCCAGCCTGTGTAATATTATTTTTTGCTAAATTAAAAATAAATGTTGACCGTCTCAAACCTCGATAACACTGTATGCTAAAGTTTCCTATCTCCGGTATGAGGTTTTCTGAAAAATCAACCTTGAAAAGACTCCTGTAACGATAGAGATATGTAGCATACGTTGTGACTGGGGGCCTTTCCAATTGATTTCTTCTCAATATAAGAATCTGAATATTTGAAAATACGTTTTCGGACTGATTTGCAAACAATGTTTTGAAAATACTGTCATTCAATCCAGATCCTTCTATGGATAAAATTTTTACTGTTTTAGTTTCAATCTTGCAAATTCTTGTAGATTCTTCGCCAGCAATATTATCCATATAGATAGCAGGGTATTCGGGTTTGTTTATTCCATTTAAAGCACAAAAGAAGTCCAAAGGTATACAGTTATTGTTTAGAGTTAACTCTTCTAGGTTTTCGAAAGGCAGCAACAATGTCGAGTTAAAGTAACTGTCACAAAATAAACTCGTATTTACAGCTTCTATTCGTACAGCTTGTTTCATTGTTGTTACAAATGATTCTAAAGTCCCACGTGTGTTTAACGGATTGTTTGATATAACGTAGTGGTTAGCTTTTGGTAAGGGATATGGTAGTGTTCTAAGACTGTTAGTAGACAGATTTAAAACACCAAGAGTCGAACTTTGGGTCAGATCGAACGATAAATTCATAATTCTATTACCTCCAAGAAGAATCTTACAATCCCCATCGCATTTAGGAACATTCAGCGAAATCTTCTGCATTTTGTTTAATGACAGATCCATGATACCGGACCAGGGGTTTTCAAAAGTCTCTGTTTTTGAGATCACCGATGACGGAAATTCCTCCAAGTCATTTGCTGATAAAAACAAATAAGTCAGTTTTCGAGATCTTATTTGAAGATTACCCAAAGACATTATTCTATTGTTTGATAGATCTAAATATTTTAACAGTTTCATTGAATTTAAAACAGATGATCGTATCACTGCTATGTTGTTGCCACTCAATACAAGACTTTCCAGATTAAGATCTTGTAGACTCTTCCAAATTTTATCGTCTAAAGCGTTTTCTGAGAGATTTAAGTGTTTTAAAGATGCCAGCGAATATTGGAAAGATTTCTCGTAAATTTCTTCTAAACTGTTAGCTCTGGCCGATAAGAAATACATATGATGTATTTCTGATGTATTCAAACTGAACAATTTATTGAAGTCTAATATTATAGATAAATTACCTACATTTTGGAGATCCTGTACGTCAAAAGTTTCAAGTTCGTTACCGGACAGATCAAGGTTTGTCATTGCTTCCCACTCAATGTTTGTTTCGATGACAAAATATTTAATATATTGAAATCTAATTTTAATTTCCGTTAGTTTTTTCAAGCCTCTAAATGCATTACTCGGAAAATGTTCTAATAAATTCCCATCCAAAGAAACAATTTGTAAAGTATCTCTAATTGGCTGAAATATTTCAGAATACAAATACTGTATTCCAACATAATCTAACACGAGACGCTTTAATCCGGAAGACTCTTCGAATAAATGAGTAGGTAACGTAGGTAAAGTCCACGGTCTGGCTAATGTTCCAGTATAGTTTCTCAACCTAAGGGTTTCCGTTGCCGTCATATGACATCCAGATATTTGTGGCATAGTAGGAATTATTGGATAGCATGTGACATAAGTAGATCCACTACATTGTTTTGGCAAAGCTCCATGTGCCAGACATAAGCATCCAAGGAAAGAAATGACGTAATCAATCATAAAAACCATGATGGAATAACTGTTTCTACTTGTTTTAGAGGAAATCGCAACTTTTCAAAGCATAGATACAATTCATGTGCGTAAGTCTTCACAAAACCAAGAACATTTAAAGAGTCGTTTTACATATGTAATGTGTATAAATTGAACAAGGAAGTTTGTAGAACAGGAAAGAAAAGTACACTTACTTGATTTTTAGATTAGCTTTTTCTTTAAATATATAACACTAATCAGGTGACTTGATTTTATATAAAACTCCGTCTCAGAATGTATACCCTTGTATCAGCCTGTAAAAGTGATTAAAATATAACAATAGTATTGCGTAGATTGCATGGGGTATTTTTTTTTATCTCGCCTGTGACGACGGCGGAAAAATTTTAAAAGCCTTAAAATCTCTGCAAATATAATACCTACTTTTAACTTCTTGGGTCCACAGACACCATATGATATAAACTTTGCAGCCATATGCTTGTCGTATGACCTTGACATCGTTTTAAACTTTACTTCACATTTTCGCAATTAAACCAATTTCTCGGCAGCTGTAATATCTAGATCTGTCACCCGACCTTGGCCTGTTTCATGCTTGAGTGAATTGCGTTAGATGTTCGTGATTAAGTTATTTCTCAGCAACTGTTACACCGAGACCCACCGTATTTGGATTATAGAAGTTCTTAGTAGGTATATTCCAGTCTGACACCTGTTCTTGACCTCTATTTAATGCTTGAATGACTTGCGTTACATTTTCTCAATTAATTCAATTTCTCAGCAACTGCGATACCTAGACACACCATATTTTGTCTATAGGTGGATGCTGGATGACTTATTGTTTAATGTCCAGTGGCAACCATTAGGTACCAAGTTTCAGTTCATTTGGTTATATGGTTTCAGAGGAGAGGATTTTTAGGATTTGACCAATGAGAAAAGAAGATTTGTTCATGTCAGCTATGTTAGTTGTCCGATCGGGACAAAATATGCAAACGTCATAAAAATCCTTCCATAGATGCTTCTTGCCAACTTTCAGTTCTTTTAGCTCTGTGGATTCAGTGGAGATTTTTAAAATTTATCCTTAATATTTCTCTTTTATAACGGGGATTTTTGGGGAAAAAACATACAGAAAGAAATATAAATAAAAATATATGCAAAACTTTCCCGCCATTTTCAAATGGAGGCTTCTATGACCTTGACTTAATTTGCCTATATAAAGTAAAACTTCATGTTTGATTATGACAGAAATCTTTGATGCTTGAAAGATCACCATAGGACTACTGCTGCTCAGTTTGCTTCCAAGACAAACCATCTTTAAGTGAATTTTCGCATAAAACCTAATGTTAAACTAAGATAAGCTTTAGTTGCCATTTTGGTCCGGTGTCCTAATCATCAGATGCAATTTTGCGAGAGCACAATCTATGAACCATTGACCATTGTCAATTTTGGTTCCAATTGGCTTGCTGGTTTTAGACAATTATATTTTTAAGTGAATTTTCCCGTC
This sequence comes from Mytilisepta virgata, assembly GCA_028015205.1. Taxonomy (NCBI): domain Eukaryota; kingdom Metazoa; phylum Mollusca; class Bivalvia; order Mytilida; family Mytilidae; genus Mytilisepta; species Mytilisepta virgata. Next base: position 76,444,717 of record CM051518.1, on the reverse strand, counting down.
AGGCCACATGTTAAACAAATATTGGTTTTGGAGGCCATATTGGTTGGAGGTGCAGGTCATCAGAAACGATTCTAAAAGAATACCACTTATGAAAATTTCTGAAAAGTTTCATTCAAGATAAGCTTTAGTTGCCATTTTGGTCCGGTGTCCTGATCACCGGATATAATTTTGCGAGAGCACAATCTATGAACCATTGACCATTGTCAAGTTTGGTTCCAACTGGCTTGCTGCGTTTAGACAATTAGATCTTCAAGTGAATTTTCACGTCAGGTCATATGTTAAACAAATATTGGTTTTGGTGGCCATATTGGTTGGAGGTGCAGGTCAGAAACGATTTTGAAAGAATACCACTTATGAAAATTTCTGAAAAGTTTCATTTAAATTGTCTCATTTTTAAAAAACAGGAATACATTTAAGTAAATCATTCTATATGGTTCTATGTTCCTTTAAGTTTGGCTTTGGCAGCATCTTTGTTTCAATTTGCTTAGTTGTTTTATGCTAATTTTCACTGGAGTCCTACGTTGAAATAAGATTAGAGGTCGAGATCGCTGGATATAATTTTGAAAGGAGACAAAGTTTGGTCCCAACTGACCATGTAGCCCAAGTAAAGAAAATCAAAATTTAAACTGTGGATAATAGATGACGGAATACAAATATCAATTGACAACAATAGCTCGTGTGGTCGTTTGGGTCGTGCAAGCAAAAAATGGAGTAATAAAACAATAAACTCAAACCACCAAACAGGAAACCAAATGTAACAGACAAAACTAAGCCCCTTTACAAAAGACAAACGAACATATCACATTGATAAATATTATTTTTGCAACTTTAAAAGCATGTCCTCTTTGTCCTCTTTGATGATGTCTCCTATCTGATTTGCTGCAACTCGGGTACTTGGAAGAAGTAAACAATTTCTGTCTCTTGCAGTACACCTACCACCATTTTTCCCATGGTCAAGTCAATCTAAGGTCATGGTTATCAATAAAAAGATAATTTGACAGGAAATACTCTGAACTGCAACATCAACCAGTTCTTGCCGAGGACCATCTAATTTTGCACTCATTTGAGTATATATAATAAAGAAAATTTCTCATGACTTAATTCATGAGGATAGAATTCAACTAAATGGAAAGATAATTCTTTCATACCTTCTCAGTGCATTGGAACCTGATTATGCTCATACAAAGAAAACAATCAACACTGTTAAATGGTTGGATGAATTATTGTTTAACGTCCAGTGGCAACCAGGTGCATATCAGGACCAGAACATGTTGATATGATAATGAATATGATCCCTGCTTTGTACTAGACCGACACGCTAAGTCGGATTTTTAATGTGCTAGCTCACGAGGTAACTGTCCGCAGGAAGACATATCACCTCACTCGGACACATTATACTGACCCTGAGCCGACCAGTCTTTGCTCTTACTCCTAGATGCCGCGTGCTTGACGGAGAAGCAGCAAATACCAATTTTAACGCCTTTGGTTTGACCCGGCCAAGGATCGAACCTGCGACCTTCTGAACTCGGGGCGGGCATGCTACCACGAGACCACCGAGGCGGTTTCAACACTGTTAATATGCTAAACATCACCCTTTAATTTCAAAAACATAAACAGGGCTTTTTATTCAATTTCATTTTCAGCATTTTTAAAAAGTGCAAACCAAAAATAAAAGCGTGCCATTTTGTAGATAAGAAAAACGACTGATCATGTACTTGTTGAACATATCATTTCTGTCAATAATTCTCTGTAATTGTTCATTTCTCAAGGATCTGAACTGACTCATACAAAACGCATACAAAAACTTTGCAATGAAATTGAAAGATGATATAGACACAGTAATGATCTAGAAAAAATTGTAAATTGTCATTGAGGTCCTGCACATCACATTAGTATAAAAATATTTATCAAACAAATATTATAAAATATCACATTGAGCTTATTATATTTACCAATTAAAATATTCATAATTAAAACAAAATCACAACAATCTGACTATTTGACAGTAAAGGTGCAAATATCAAAGTACCAAAGGTATAGATGTATTGTTCTCTTTAGTAAGCAGGATTTGAGTGCTATTTAGAGTGTATTCTGAATTTAAAACTTTATGTTAGCACACAATGTTCCCAATACCCCTGAATAATTTGTTTTTCATTCCCTGCATCTCAAAACAAATGTACCTTTCGTCTAGCTGCAACAATTTGTCACCGTGATTATCTTTCCGCTAATATAAATCATAATTTCACATTTCTAACCTTCACATTCCTAACCAAACAAACATAATATAAATGAATAAAAATAATATAATACTAGTCCAGCTAATATTACAAGTAAAATTCCAGAATAGTGCATCAATTCTGTTACTGGGACCTTTTTAACAGCATCATTGGCCCCTGACCAGGCATTAGGTCCCTGTAATCTGTATTGGTAGGCTCCACAAGATCCAAAAACCAACCTGAAAATGGTAAAACAGGATAAAACATATTTTACATGTTTGATTCTCTTTCTGTTCGTGTTTTTGCTTTTATTCTGCCATTATATTTTGTATTATTCTTCTATATAAACCACATCACAACAACCATTTCAATATTTTGATAAGTTAACTTGATATCCTAGAGATGAAAATGTGTAAAGGCTATTCCATTAAAATGAATGTGGGAGGGTAGGAAGTATTTTTTATAATACAAGGGTCCTGTGTAATTTTTAGTGTGTGCCTATCAGATGTACGTAAAGTTATCTAAAAAAAAAGTTTGTTCGTTGTTGGGGTATATTGAAAATCCCTTTCTTCCCTCCCATATTATATTGTTAGTATTTCAACTTACAAGATAAACAAAATGCAAATTTTCATTTGAACTTCAGATAAAAGCATCCATTAAATAACTGAATAATTTAACAGAAATAAGTATATTTTGAAATTTAAAAAATAGCATTTCTTTATATTTATGTTACTTGTTTGTTTCACAGACATCTATAATTAAGTCTCCCAACGAAGTGGGAGACTTATAGATTTTGATTTGCAATTTTTATCGAACATTTTTTTTCTTCCTCTCCAATTTTGTTCGTTCTCAATAACCGTCAGAGATACGGATCTGAGTTTTTCCATGATGAAAGATCAATGTTTCTAGATGTGACTAATATTATTCATTTTGCGATGGGGGTCATGAGACGTATAATGAGCAGTTCAAAGAGGCTAGGGGCTTACAATAGAACCCTATGGGGATTTTTTTTTCATCGAAAAACTCTACGAGAGTGACCAATAACCATCTCATATCATATATTTTATTATACACCGTGACAACATCCATTAAATGACATATACTTCGTTCCTCTAGGGAGGGGGGTCATCCCCAAATCCCAAAGTCGATAATTTTGAAAAATACCATATGCAATTAAAATCAATAGCTTTAAATCATATATTTTATTATTCTCCGCAACAAGAAGCATTAAATGACATGTACCTCATTCTTTCAGTAGGGTGATCCTCACCCCCATAAATCAATAATGTCTAATTATCTCAAACACCATGAAAACCCCACCCCTAAATCATATATTTTCTTATTCCCCATGGTAAGATGCACCAAATGACACATACCTCGCTTCCCCATGGGGTTATCACCACTCCCATCAAATAAAAAATGTTCAATTATCTCAAAAACCATTAAAATCCCCACTCCTAAACCATATATTTTCTTATTTCCCATGGTAAGACACACCAATTGACACATACCTTGTTTCCCTGGGGGGTTATCGGCACTCCCATCAAATCAATAATGTTCAATTATCTCATAAATTGTTAAAATCCCCACCCCTAAACCATATATCTTCTTATTCTCCATGGTAAGATGCACCAAATGATACATACCTCACTTCCCCAGGGGATTATCACCACTCCCATCAAATCAATAATGTTCAATTATCTCATAAATTTTCAAGAAAGAAACTGCATAATAGTGGCGCTGAGAGCGATGCGTATAAACAACACCGTGACTCCCCTTTAAAGGATATATACCTCATTACTCAATGGGCATCATTCTCACCCCCTTAAGCCAATTATCTTGAATTATATAAAATTAAAATCCCCACCCCCTCGAATCGTTAGTCTTTAATTATCTCGTAAAGCATTGAAATCCCTGCCCCTAAATCATATATTTTCTTTTTCCCCATGATAAGACAAACATATTAATAAAAACCCAACACTCCCACCAAAAAAGGGGGTCATCCACGCCCCTCAAATCAATAATTTTTTTTATCATCATTTTTTAAATATTTTTCATTTCAAAATCCATAAAAATGTTTATCTTTTTAATACCCAATGTTTAAATCTCATTTAATTGTAATACAAGGAAGACATCAATGTATCAGACATAATATGTAATAATTTGCTTGGTCATAAATTTAAAAAATTCTTGTTGTGTTGCAATGTATTGTTTTATATAAATATGATTCAAATTACACTGACTTGTTGTTGGAAGGACTTATCACGGCAGGTAAGAAGTCTTATTATTATTTTTATTTAATGAAACCAAATGCATTTTATTACACCATATAATAAAATCAGTTCTCGTAAACAGTTCAGAAATATTTGGATATATATATCTGTCATTGCAGCATGTCAACAAGCAAAAGTTGATCAAGTGTAACATTGTATGACTGTAAAACTCGGGTCACAAAATATACCCATATCACGATTTTCAAGTAACCTCTCTATTAAGTATGCATAAACTTTATAAGAACAATTCACCATTTCAGTCCCTGAAAAAACAAATAATTTACTGAATGCAATGTAAGGCATTCGAGATATCAGTTACTTCATTTGGGAGACTTTGTAACAGTTCACTGTTACAGTTATTACTCGTTTTCATTGGAAGACATCATTCATGTGGTTCTAAAAAGCTATGTTTCATAATCCAATACGAGTCATCAACTTGTTCAGCACGTGCTCCCATGATGACGTTGATGATGCTGCAGTGCAGCAGAGTAATATTTCGAGACAATACAGAGTATATTTTAATCTGCCATATGGTAAAATATGACATGTTTGCACTTACCTCCAAGCTAAAGAAGGGTACTTAATAAGTTCAGGTTTGGCACCAAAATAGGAACTGATTTCGTCATTGTATAATATAGGATCTCTCTGTATGGTGTGCCGAGCTGAATGATAGTATCTGTTTCCTGTTGCAATCTGTAAGAGAAATACTGATATTTTAAAAACTGTTGGGATGGTTTGCATTGTACTTACTACACTGTACCATATAATTTCACGTACCTTCGGGTAATTATTTATGCTGTCAAGTTAAGGTTAAATGTCACTTTTAATGACATTTTAGCACATTTCACATGATTAGTTTACATACCCACTCCAACTGATAAATTTCCAGTAAAAAAAATGGTGTTTGTTAACTAATTTTTTCTAATCTCAACCAAAGCAAAAGTGGACTGGTGAATAATTATCAGTTATCCTGCACATAAAACTCAGATTTTTAGTACAAAATAATGTTTGCACAAAAGCAATCTGTAAGAGAAAAGTCCAAAATACCTGTTCAGTCTTCATATTTTCTTTCATTGTTGTTTTATCAGGCAAATTAATTTTGCCTTTAACTAATTCTGCAAACCATCGAGCCTGTGTTTCTGACATACTTAGTATCCCACCAGACGCTGGCTGTACAAAACCAATAAAGGCTAGTGAATGTCCAATATCTGGGTTAAATACGTTCTTAAAAAGCTGAAAAAGAAATACTGGTTATTTGAAAATTGTTAAACAAGAATCTAACAAATTACATTGTAAGGAGAAAAATTCATTCAAGAGGCATGTTCAGGGAATACATTTGCTGTGGATACCTCTTCATAATTATCCTACTGTGACTAAATCAGTAAAATTTTACTTTTGTTAGCAAAGTCTGGATACGGGTCATTGCTTCAAACTAAATTTATTGAGCTTAGAAATTTGGTAAATTACATAGGCAAAATAGTTTGATGTGTCAAAGAGAACTAAGATCACTGTGCAATAGTGTGAAACGACTTCAGTATTTCTCAAATTAAAAGTTACCACTTTGTCAATGGTGTTTTATTTATGACCACTGAGTCAATAAATGACAAAAACACATTTTCTGACAAAAGGAGTACTATTTGTCACTCTAGATATAGCCTTATGTATAGGTATCTGTGTCTATGGATTCATTCTTATAACGATAACTGAAAACAATTGGTACATATATTAACAAAGGTCAACTTTATCTGGTAATTACTAACATACAGGGTTTCATCAGGGGTAAGTTGATGTTATCACCAATAGGAAAATTTACAGTCATCATCAAGAATGGATTAATTATTAAAGTGTTCCAATATCAAATGATGGGTGCCGTATATTGAGGCAGGAATTGTTTACCCTTCCTGAGCACATGAATTCACTCCTGGTTTTTACAGAAGTTTGTGTTGTTCATTGCTTTTGTCGAGCCTGCGACTTAAGTCGCAGAAAGCTCGACATAGGGATAGTGATCCGGCAGTCGCGGTGGCGGCTTAAAATAACTTCTTAAAAGCTTTATATTTTAGAAGGTGGAAGACCTGGATGCTTTATACTTTGTATATAGATGCCTTATGTTACGAAGTTTCCGTCTGTCAAATGTAAATTGTCCTTGACCTCATTTTCATGGTTCAGTGACTACTTGAAAAAAAAGTTAAGATTTTTTGTAATGTTAATTTCTCTCTTATTATGAGAAATAGGATAACTATATTTGGTATATGCGTACCTTACAAGGTCCTCATCCCCGTCAGACAGTTTTCAATTGACCTCGACCCCATTTCAAGGATCAGTGAACAGGGTTAAGTTTTGGTGGTCAAGTCCATATCTCAGATACTATAAGCAATGGGTCTAGTATATTTGGTGTATGGAAGGATTTTAAGGTGTACATGTCCAACTGGCAAGTGTCATCTGACCTTGACCTCATTTTCATGGTTCAGTGGTTATAGTTAAGTTTTTGTGTTTTGGCCTGTTTTCCGAATACTGTATGCAATAGGTCTACTATATTTGGTGTATTAAAGGATTGTAAGGTGTACATGTCCAACTGGCAGGTGTCATTTGACCTTGACCTCATTTTCATGGTTCAGTGGTTATAGTTAAGTTTTTGTGTTTTGGCCTGTTTTTCAAATACTGTATGCAATATGTCTGATAGCATTTACTTTCATTAGAAATATACAGGCGAGACATTTTTGTGTGTCCACTTTGTTTAGTTTTCAGTATTAATCTGGACTACTAATGATCATTAGCCTGTCAACGCTGAGGTTGCAAGTTTGAAACTCACATGTGGCAGGGTGTTTTCGACTACGATCTTAATTGACAAGGATTGCCAATTTTCCTACCAAAGGTCGGTGGTTTTCTCCAGGTACTCCGGCTTCCTCAATCCAATAAAAACTGGCCACCGCGAAAGAACCAAATGTGCTGAAGCCGGCATAAAACCCCAACTAAACAAACAAACAACATTAATTTGTTGTGCTTGTGGTTGTTCATTTATCTTCCCAGGTTTGTCTGTCTAATGGATTGCATTTTTTGGAATGCTCCTAAGGTATATTTGTCCTATTGATACAACTGTTCAATAAAAAAAAAAATAAATATGCAATGTGTTCTATATTGAATACCATACTATGACTTCTAGATGTAATTAATCTCTTCCCGTGTTCAATCTTGTGGGACATTATCTCATATCCTTACAATCTCTACCTTTAAATCATTATTTTTTTCATCCAGTATCGTCTGCCTGATATCATCACTTAGAAAGGGGAGATCAATCTTGTAACCAGTACAGAAAACTATAACGTCGACTTCTGCTAACTCTCCATTGACAAAGTAGACTTTTTTATTCTCTATTCTCTAAAATTAAAAAAAAATTATATATATTTGTTTTTCTGATTCTTTGTCAATTTAACCCTTTCTGAACTCTTTGTTTATCAGAAATCTAATCAAACTGTGGTTGCCGATGATAACAATTGATGATTGGTTTCGATAAAAGATCATAACCGGCAGGAAAGACTTTTATGTTCGGATTTCTTGGAATCCGTTTATAGCACCTTAGCAACATATAAACACATCGATTTATAGATTGAAAAATTTGGATTCAAGTTCGGCCCTACCATAAGTTTGGACTTCTATAAAATTATAATTTAACAGTGCCTTTTTTGATGCATACTAAAAATACACATCACTTGTTTTAAATATTTTTTAAAAGTGATGTCCAAGTCAATATACAGGACAAACATATACTGAACCGCAAAAGAAACGTCGCTTTTTCAAAATGTTAGCAAAATTCAAAATAAATATTAATTAATGATTTTTATATAATCAGTATTACGATTACATCACCAGGTAAGATTAAATTACCTGTGAATTAAATTTTCGGTTGAATAATTTTCAGTTGATATCGTAGAGCGACCGTACCTAAAACCGCTCGTGAGACACACTTGGCGGTAATTTTTCTTAAATCTTAAATGTTCGTGAAATTCATGCTCCTTTATGAGTATAAAAGGCCGGAGAAAATTAAAGAGTGTTAGTATCAGTGTTGACACAGAAGCTATGCCACGTCTGACTCCACAACAGAGAGAACAGGCCATTGGTCGATTGGATGCTGGGCAATCTGCCAGAGTTATTGCCAACGACTTCAACTGTGCTGTTCGAACAATTGAACGTCTACGGACACGGTACAATGCAACAAACAGCACAAATGACCGTCCACGGAGTGGTAGACCCCAAGTCACTACCCCTAGACAGAATAGAGGCATTGTTCGTCACCATTTGATGAATCGGTTCACCCCAGCTGCCGAAACTGCCAGAAACACTGTTGGAACACATGGACGACCCATAAGTGATGATACGGTTCGTCGGCGATTAGCTGCTAGAACCATGAGATGTCGCCGTCCAGCAAGAGGACCTATTCTTACTCCTCGACACCGTCAAGCTCGTCTTCAGTGGGCCACTCAGCGACAGAATTTGCGAAATCGACAATGGCGTAACATCATCTTCTCTGACGAAAGCCGTTACTGCATTTCAACAGCCGATGACAGAACCAGAGTGTGGAGAAGATGCGCGGAACGTTACGAAGACAGCTGCATTCTGGAAACAGACGCGTGGGGAGGACCTAGCATCATGGTATGGGGTGGAATCTGCCTTAACGTTAAACTTGGTCCAGTCATCTTTCAGAACCTTGGCCCAGGCAGAGGAAATGGCGTAACAGCTGCCCGTTACATCGACCAAGTCTTGACACCCCATGTTCAGCCCCATTTCGCACGTCATCAAAACAAGACTTTCCAACAGGACAATGCACGTACGCATACCGCAAGAGCCACAAGAGACTTCCTACAGCAGAATAACATTAATGTTATGGATTGGCCGGCTTTGAGTCCAGATTTAAACCCTATTGAACATTTATGGGACGAAGTTCAAAGACGGTTGAATAATGAGCAGCCAAGTCCGACAACTGCAGCTGAACTTTCACAAGCGTTTCAGAGAGTATGGGCACGTATTCCGATGGCGTTTATTAATCGGCTCATCAACTCCATGTACCGAAGATGTGCCGCAGTAATTGGTGCCGTGGAGGACATACACGTTATTAACGGACGTGGGAGCACAGCATTGAAAACATGTGACGTTGCGACAATTGTGACGTTTTTGTGAACATTGTAACCAAAAGACTGTAAATCATTCATTAAATTTTGTAAAAATCAATTTAAAATATATAAATGTCACTTTGAAATAAATGTATGTGAACATGTCATTTTGTGCGACGTTTCTTTTAAGGTTCAGTGTACATTGTTGAGGAAAAAAAGGACCCATGATACAAAAAGTATACTCTCAAAGCATATGCCCATATTGGTCAATCAATTTTTCCCAAATTAAGTTAAGAAGGGGGGGGGGTGGGAAGGGGGGGGGGTTTGTCTGTGAAAAAACTATGTGAATTAAGTTTTTTATCCTACATTGAACTTTTGATGTCGTCCCTAAAATCAGACAGGTAGTTATTTGAAAAACATTTGCATGTAGTTCAACAAAATATAGTAACTGTCAGAATTTTAAAACAATAATGGAAGAGGAGAAACACAAACACCAAGAAGCAGACGATAGAATCTCACTTTTCAGACGAAATTGATAGAAAATTATAAAGTGTCTAACATAATTGCTACTTTTTTTTTTATCCCTTATACACACCTACTCGAATGTTCTCTCTTGGACAATACTGTACAAAAAATATTTCTATATCTTTCTATCAAACTGCAAGATTTTTCTGCATCTTGGTTCTATATTTATATATGGAAAATTATACCTTAATTTTTGCAAAATGGCTGGAAATAAGGGTAAAGTAATTTTCACAGTTAAATACAACCAAATTAGTGAGTGAATCTTGTCAATAATTTTTTATGCCTTCAGAAATTTCTAGGATGAAACTGTATTGGGCAAAATACATTTGTAAATCATAAAAAATTTCAGTATTGTAAGTTACTGAGTTATCTCCCATTAGTTAAGTTTTTGGAGAGATTTCACAGAAAAAAACAATTTTTCAATCTATAATATAATATCACTTTAAATTAAATTCCTTTTTGCAATGAACAGAATTTAGATAAAATAAAATATTTAAATCTCTGTCATTGGAGAGCCACCTTTAACTTTTTTCACAAAAAAAAACAAACAATTATTTCTTTTTTTAACTTCTGACAGTCATTTATATCTGAATCAACCCATAAATAAGAAAATTAAACAGAAAATATTTTAAAAGTCAGGAATGGGACATTCTACAATCAGTCTGTAAACTGAACTGTATATCCTTATCTCTTTGACAATGCTGATACAAATCAACCTGATCATCCAGTTTACCTGTATATTAGGGACAATTTTAACATCCTTTCTTTGTATATGGTGTATAAGGGTAGGACTAACTGTTGGCTGTGTCTGTAAAGCTTTCATTTTAGGGTTTAAACCCCACCTGGATAAAAGGAAATTAAAAATGTGAAATAATAATAATAATAATAATAAAACAAGACATATCTTTCTGATTGTTGATGAAACATATATAAATCTTAGATTAACTCTGACAACTCAATTTACCCAAAAGATGACAGAAAGCAGAGAGGATGAGTACATAAAAGTAAATTCTTGTCATAGAAGTTAAAATAGGTACCAACTTGATTAATAAAACAATTTTCCAAGTCTGTTTATAATACTCTCATAATTCTACTTAAATCTTGTTAGTCTGTTTATAATACAAATTCCACATTAAATAATCTTGTGCAATCAAGGTTTGACTAGTAGACACTGTTTTACTAACACATTTGTCTCCCCTTTGTACATATGAATAATCTGCAATTTTCATTCTTAATACAATGTGTCTATTTTAAAGAACAAAAACAAAAAAGCTTATTTTTTTACCTTAAGGTCAAGGTCCAAGGTCAAAATTTTTATGGCCCGGACAAGGTTGTATAAGAAGAACAAGAAGAAGAAACGCTTCTAAAACAATATGTCTCTCTTCTGCAAAGAGGAGACATAACTAGAGGCTCTCAAGAGCCTGTATCACTCACCTGGATTTAACTTTTCACCTTGAGCAGACCTAAAAATGTAAGTGTTGCAGTCAATTTGGCTGGTTTCTTATAGGATTCTATGTTAAACTAATTTCAGCTGTGGCGGTCATCTTGGTTGACAGTCCAGGTCAACGAATATATTTCTAAAAGAAAACCATCTAACCATTTCTGCTAAGTCTTGTTCCAACTCGCTAAGTGGTTTCAGACAAGAAGATTTCTAAATGAATTTTCCTATAGGGTCCAATATTTAAAGTTCGGTATGGCAGCCATCTTGGTTGACAATCTGGGTGATTAGACACATTTCTGAAAGAGGAATTCCTAAGGACAAATGCTGCCAAGTCTGACTCCAATATGTCAAGTGGTTTCAGACAAGAAGATTTTTCAATGAATTTTTCCATAAGGCCCTAGGTTAAACTAAGTTTGGGTGTGGTGGCCATCTTGGTTGACAGTCTGGGTCATTGCACAAACTTCGGAAAGAGGACCATCTAAGGACCATTGCTACGAAGTCTAATTCTAATTGGCTTAGTGGTTTCAGACAAGAAGGTTTTTGAGTGAATTTCCCATAGGGTCGGTCCTATGTTAAACTAAGTTCTGTTGTGGCAGCCATCTTGGTTCACAGTCCACAAAATCCGACACTTTTCTGAAAAAGTACCAGTCCGGCTCCAATATGTCAAGTGTTTTCAGACAAGAATATTTTTCAATTAATTTTTCTATAGGGCCCTATGTTAAACTAAGTTCGCTTGTGGTGGCCATCTTGGTTGACAGTCCGGGTCATCAGACACACCTCTGTAAGAGGACGATCTAAGGACCATTGCTGCAAAGTCTGGTTCCAATTGGTCAAGTGGTTTAAGACGAAGATTTTTCACTGAATTTTCCCATAGGGCCCTATGTTAAACTAAGTTCGGCTGTGGCGGCCATCTTGGTTAACAGTCCGGGTCATTGGACATATTTCAGAGAACCTCCTAAGAACCATTATTGCCAACTTTGGTTCCAACTGGCCTTGTAGTTTCATATAAGAAGATTTTTAAAATTCACCCCCGCCCCTTTTTTTTTCTATTTTTAGTAAAAACAGCCATGTCAGTTGGAAGTCGGGGATGCCAGACATACTTTTGGAAGGGGGCCACCCAAGGACCATTCTACCAAAGTTTGGTCTCAATTGGCTCAGTGGTTTGAGAGAAAAAGATCTTTAAAGGAAAATTTACGCTGGATGCCATCTTTAAAGGGCAAAAACTCCTATAAGGGGTCAATCATTGATTTTGGTCATTTGACTTATTTGTAGATCTTACTTTGTTGAACATTTGTGCTGTTTACAAATTGTGTTTATCTATAATAATATTCAAGATAATAACCTAAAACTGCAAAATTTCCAATTCAGGGGCAATTACCCAACAAAGGGTTGACCGATTCGTCTGAAACCCCATGTCAGTTTTGCTCTAATTGCTTTAGTTTTTGAGATATAAGACAAAAATGTAGTTTACCCCTATGTTCTATTTTTAGCCATGTCGGCCATGTTGGTTGGCAGGTGGGGTCATCGGAAAAATTTTTTTAACTGATACCCTAATAATGCTTGTGGCCAAGTTTGGTTCAATTTGGCCCAGTAGTTTCAGAGGAGAAGATTTTTGTAAAAGTTTACAGACGACGACAACAATGGACGACGACGGATGCAGGACGCCGGACGCCAAGTGATGAGAAAAGCTAAAAATTTGATGTCAATAATCCAGACAAAAAGATTAATATTTCAGTTCACTTGAAATACTTTCTAGAAGTTTGAATATGCGAGAAATAAGTAATTATGAATAGATTCTACAGGAAGGAGAAAAGGCCACTGAGTGAATGACTGATTAGTTTCTGACATCACATCAAGGATATTGCAGTAATACCATGGTTAGTCTTTGTTCTGAACTTTTTAAAATACAACCAAACCTGACTTTGTACTTCTAAAAATGTGAAATTGTCCTAGTCATGATAAAGTTTGTTGAAAGAACTGGAGTATTAGGGACACCTGCTTATGAGGTGCAAAATTTTTTTGTTCCTGTCATGATCAAAGCTTGTTAAAATAACCTCTGTTTTTCTTGTTCCTGTGAAGCTATCATGAAGAAATCTTTTTAAAATAACCTCTATACTAAGGACACCTTTTGTTTTGTCCCTTTGCTGCCTTTAATGTTAGAATGTACATATAAGAATGCCTTAAGCTTTTACAAAATACAAATTTGCATATAAAAATGACAAACAAACCTGTTAGGATTTCCTGAAATTACTTTTATCACAGTTTCAAGTATCCAAGATGCTTGTTGCCATGGTAATGCTAAAAACAATCTGTTAGCATAAAGGTCTGTGGGATGTCCAAAAACATAATTAGGTACAACCCAAGCCCCAGATCTAGTACTTAAATACACTGGTTTACTTCTGAAATAAAAGAAAAATTCTTTTTTTTATTTCAAGAAGAGATCTTTGTGAGGAAATATTTCATTATCATATAAATGTTGCAAATGAGAGAAAACATCATTTGAACTGATTTATCATATAAATTTAATGTGATTACAAAGAGAATAAGGAAAGATCATATTTCAAAATGAGTAAAAAAAGACTAATATATCTCATGTGAAATAAAAGTTATATTTTATTTGTGTAAATGATGTAAAAATTATTGCATAGTGATAATAAAATTGACTTCTATATATTTTCCTATCTATCTTTTCAATTTGACACTGTAATAACAAGAAAAACTGAACATGAAATTCAAATAGAATCGAACTGTACTGATCATTCACAGTGTCTTTCTCTTCACATATAAAATAGTTTTGATCTTAAAGACATTGTTTGGTTAAAATTGGTGTAGCTGAACCAGTATTTGTGACCGTCCTCTCCCAAGTTTGTGACAGTCACTCTTGTGATATTATACTGTTATTTCTATTCTAATACACTGAAAAAAAAAATCTAAAAAAAGAAATAATTTTAACAAAAAATGAACTGACAAAGGATGGAAATCCTGGTCGTCCTGTCCAGTGTTTGGAGAAGTCTGTCTGAACTTCTGCATGAAAATTAAAGACATAAAATTATCTCTTTTAACACATAGAGTAAAACTAATTTTGAAAAGTCAATACCAAAATTCTACAACTAATATCTGAACAATACATTATTTCACAATGTTCACAGGGCATCACAGAAAAAATGTTTTTTGTATTTTATTTTGTACATATTAACCTTCCAACTGCTGCAATGTTGGCTGCTACATCTACAGCACTGTTACCAATGCCAACCACCAATACTCTTTTATCTTCTAATTGATTGGTTCTAACATCTTTATATTTTATGCTATGAATTATCTCCCCTTAAATAAATATATTTCAATTTTTGTCAAAGAAACAGTTTGCCTACACTTAAAACAACAGCAGCAGGTTTTTTCAGGTCACATGGTAGAAATATAATCTCTAAATAAAAAAAATAAAAATAAAATAAAATAAAATAAAATAAAATAAAATAAAATAAAAAATAAAATAAAATAAAATAAAATAAAATAAAATAAAATAAAATAAAAATAAGGATTATGCCAAATTTCTGATATGTGTATACAGTAAATAGTTTGTAAAAATTTTCATTCTTATAAAAAAGAAAATATTTAAGAACACTTTAAAGATATAGTTTTCAATTAAAGCCAAGAATAAAATGCAAAATACATTTTAACGAAATTTCATCTGACATTCAAGAAATTTTTCAAATTTGTTAAAATATAAGAACCTTTGTTAAAGTAATAGCTAACCTGTAAATGATTCCTGTCCCATGAATTTTGGCATTGTTGCCTTGGCATGATGTCCTGTTGCTATAGCAACATTTTTAGCAACATAAACTTCCTGTGTGTCTGGTTTAACAGTAGTGCCATCCTCCTCTACCTCTTTAACAACAACTCGCCAGCTATCTCCTGTAAATAACAACATAATTGTGTTTTATATAGAAAGACAGGGTGTCTTCTAGCTATTCCTACATTTTGTATTTTACTATTCTGGCTATTCCTACATTTTGTATTTTACTATTCTGGCTATTCCTATATTTTGTATTTTACTATTCTGGCTATTGACCTACATTTTGTATTTTACTGTTCTGGCTATTCCTACATTTTGTATTTTACTATTCTGGCTATTCCTACATTTTGTATTTTACTATTCTGGCTATTCCTACATTTTGTATTTTACTATTCTGGCTATTCCTACATTTTGTATTTTACTATTCTGGCTATTCCTATATTTTGTATTTTACTATTCTGGCTATTGACCTACATTTTGTATTTTACTGTTCTGGCTATTCCTACATTTTGTATTTTACTATTCTGGCTATTCCTACATTTTGTATTTTACTATTCTGGCTATTCCTACATTTTGTATTTTACTATTCTGGCATTTTGTATTTTACTATTCTGGCTATTCCTACATTTTGTATTTTACTATTCTGGCTATTCCTATATTTTGTATTTTACTATTCTGGCTATTGACCTACATTTTGTATTTTACTGTTCTGGCTATTCCTACATTTTGTATTTTACTATTCTGGCTATTCCTACATTTTGTATTTTACTATTCTGGCTATTCCTACATTTTGTATTTTACTCTTCTGGCTATTCCTACATTGTGTATTTTACTATTCTGGCTATTCCTATATTTTGTATTTTTTACCATTCTAGCTATTCCTATATTTTGTATTTTACCATTCTGGTTATTCCTACATGGGAGATTATGGGAAGAAAAATATATGTTGTTATTGCAAAATATGTTGTTTTAGTCATTAGTGTCTAATTAGGTCACAGGTAAATTTACCTGTGGAAATTAAATAAAAGTAATTATTTACATGAAATTCATGTTAAGAAATGGGGTTTTTTGTTTGTTTGAAAACATGCATCAAGTGTTATAATTATGTGTTTCTAATATGGAATTTCTTGAAAATAAAATTATTTAAAAGAAATGGTAATAAAAGCATTTAGTAGTCTAGTCCAAAAAGAGAAAATACAGGGAAATAGATGACAGACTTCAAACACTGAAAACAAGGTTACAGAATGATGAACTTATGCCAGTCCAGTATGGAGTGCTTCTCACCTCCTGCACACTGATTAAGACTTTGTATTCTCTTGTGTGTTCAATTTAGTGCAATGTATTACTGTGTTAGTCCTCTGTTTTCATGTCAATTTAGTGTACTTTTCGGTGCTTTGTTTCAATGAATATGTAGTGTAACTCAAAATTTAGTGCTTTGTTTCAAAGAATAATGACTACAATTTTAATATATTTATATTTCGATTGATATTATTTACTTGTATATATATTAATATTTTCAGCTAAATAATTTCAATTGCTTGTGAATAACATTCTGCCTATAAATTCACATTGTGCTTTTGAATATTATTTACACAAAATATGCTATGAAATAATTAAATAAAATATTGTAATATAAACTATTGTTCTTCTTTATTTTCCACAAGAGTTACCTGCATTTACCTTGGTTCATTAGTTTAGTGTTGTTACAACATAATCCCACATAATCCCATTGTTTACATAAAAATTCTGGGAACTCCAACATAAAATTTTACTATATTTTACCTATAAATTTCAAAATGTAGGAATAGCCAGACTAGACCAGACAGGATAGTAATTGTAAAGACCCAACATATATATGTTTTTAGACCAATCTAAAAAAAAATGTTTACTCTAACATTTTCTTTATTTTGAAATTAAAATTATTTTTTTACTCTACATTTTGTTCATTGTGAAATTGAAATATTTTGTTCACTCTAACATTTTGTTTATTGCGAAATTGAAAAATTGTGTTCACTCTAACATTTTGTTCATTGTGAAATTGAAATATTTTGTTCACTCTAACATTTTGTTTATTGCGAAATTGAAAAATTGTGTTCACTCTAACATTTTGTTCACTGTGAAATTGAAATATTTTGTTCACTCTAACATTTTGTTCATTGTGAAATTGAAATATTTTGTTCACTCTAACATTTTGTTTATTGCAAAATTGAAAAATTGTGTTCACTCTAACATTTTGTTCATTGTGAAATTGAAATATTTTATTCACTCTAACATTTTGTTTATTGCGAAATTGAAAAATTGTGTTCACTCTAACATTTTGTTCATTGTGAAATTGAAATATTTTGTTCACTCTAACATTTTGTTTATTGCGAAATTGAAAAATTGTGTTCACTCTAACATTTTGTTCATTGTGAAATTGAAATATTTTGTTCACTCTAACATTTTGTTTATTGTGAAATTGAAATATTTTATTCACTCTAACATTTTGTTTATTGCCAAATTGAAAAATTGTGTTCACTCTAACATTTTGTTCATTGTGAAATTGAAATATTTTGTTCACTCTAACATTTTGTTTATTGTGAAATTGAAATATTTTATTCACTCTAACATTTTGTTTATTGCCAAATTGAAAAATTGTGTTCACTCTAACATTTTGTTCATTGTGAAATTGAAATATTTTGTTCACTCTAACATTTTGTTTATTGTGAAATTGAAATATTTTATTCACTCTAACATTTTGTTTATTGCCAAATTGAAAAATTGTGTTCACTCTAACATTTTGTTCATTGTGAAATTGAAATATTTTGTTTATTGCGAAATTGAAAAACTGTGTTCACTCTAACATTTTGTTCATTGTGAAATTGAAATATTTTGTTCACTCTAACATTTTGTTTATTGCGAAATTGAAAAATTGTGTTCACTCTAACATTTTGTTCATTGTGAAATTGAAATATTTTGTTCACTCTAACATTTTGTTTATTGCCAAATTGAAAAACTATGTTCACTCTAACATTTTGTTTATTGTGAAATTGAAATATTTTGTTCACTCTAACATTTTGTTTATTGCGAAATTGAAAAATTGTGTTCACTCTAACATTTTGTTTATTGTGAAATTGAAATATTTTATTCACTCTAACATTTTGTTTATTGCGAAATTGAAAAACTGTGTTCACTCTAACATTTTGTTTATTGTGAAATTGAAATATTTTATTCACTCTAACATTTTGTTTATTGCGAAATTGAAAAACTGTGTTCACTCTAACATTTTGTTTATTGTGAAATTGAAATATTTTATTCACTCTAACATTTTGTTTATTGCCAAATTGAAAAATTGTGTTCACTCTTAACATTTTGTTCATTGTGAAATTAAAAGATTTTGTTCACTCTAACATTTTGTTCATTGTGAAATTGAAATATTTTGTTCATTGTGAAATTGAAATATTTTGTTCACTCTAACATTTTGTTTATTGCGAAATTGAAAAACTGTGTTCACTCGAACATTTTGTTTATTGTGAAATTGAAATATTTTATTCACTCTAACATTTTGTTTATTGCCAAATTGAAAAATTGTGTTCATTCTAACATTTTGTTCATTGTGAAATTGAAATATTTTGTTCATTGTGAAATTGAAATATTTTGTTCACTCTAACATTTTGCTTATTGCGAAATTGAAAAACTGTGTTCACTCTAACATTTTGTTTATTGTGAAATTGAAAGATTTTATTCACTCTAACATTTTGTTTATTGCGAAATTGAAAAATTGTGTTCACTCTAACATTTTGTTCATTGTGAAATTGAAATATTTTGTTCATTGTGAAATTGAAATATTTTGTTCACTCTAACATTTTGTTTATTGCCAAATTGAAAAATTGTGTTCACTCTAACATTTTGTTCATTGTGAAATTGAAAGATTTTATTCACTCTAACATTTTGTTTATTGCGAAATTGAAAAATTGTGTTCAGTCTAACATTTTGTTCATTGTGAAATTGAAAGATTTTATTCACTCTAACATTTTGTTCATTGTGAAATTGAAAGATTTTATTCACTCTAACATTTTGGTTATTGTGAAATTGAAATATTTTGTTTATTGTGAAATTGAAATATTTTGTTCACTCTAACATTTTGTTTATTGTGAAATTGAAATATTTTGTTCACTCTAACATTTTGTTTATTGCCAAATTGAAAAATTGTGTTCACTCTAACATTTTGTTCATTGTGAAATTGAAAGATTTTATTCACTCTAACATTTTGTTTATTGCGAAATTGAAAAATTGTGTTCAGTCTAACATTTTGTTCATTGTGAAATTGAAAGATTTTATTCACTCTAACATTTTGTTCATTGTGAAATTGAAATATTTTGTTCACTCTAACATTTTGTTTATTGTGAAATTGAAATATTTTGTTCACTCTAACATTTTGTTTATTGCCAAATTGAAAAATTGTGTTCACTCTAACATTTTGTTCATTGTGAAATTGAAAGATTTTATTCACTCTAACATTTTGTTTATTGCGAAATTGAAAAATTGTGTTCAGTCTAACATTTTGTTCATTGTGAAATTGAAAGATTTTATTCACTCTAACATTTTGTTCATTGCCAAACTGAAAAATTGTGTTCACTCTAACATTTTGTTCATTGTGAAATTGAAATATTTTGTTCACTCTAACATTTTGTTTATTGTGAAATTGAAATATTTTGTTCACTCTAACATTTTGTTCATTGTGAAATTGAAAAACTGTGTTCACTCTAACATTTTGTTTATTGCCAAATTGAAAAATTGTGTTCATTCTAACATTTTGTTCATTGTGAAATTGAAATATTTTGTTCATTGTGAAATTGAAATATTTTGTTCACTCTAACATTTTGCTTATTGCGAAATTGAAAAACTGTGTTCACTCTAACATTTTGTTTATTGTGAAATTGAAATATTTTATTCACTCTAACATTTTGTTTATTGCCAAATTGAAAAATTGTGTTCACTCTAACATTTTGTTCATTGTGAAATTGAAATATTTTGTTCATTGTGAAATTGAAATATTTTGTTCACTCTAACATTTTGTTTATTGCCAAATTGAAAAATTGTGTTCACTCTAACATTTTGTTCATTGTGAAATTGAAAGATTTTATTCACTCTAACATTTTGTTTATTGCGAAATTGAAAAATTGTGTTCACTCTAACATTTTGTTCATTGTGAAATTGAAATATTTTGTTCATTGTGAAATTGAAATATTTTGTTCACTCTAACATTTTGTTTATTGCCAAATTGAAAAATTGTGTTCACTCTAACATTTTGTTCATTGTGAAATTGAAAGATTTTATTCACTCTAACATTTTGTTTATTGCGAAATTGAAAAATTGTGTTCAGTCTAACATTTTGTTCATTGTGAAATTGAAAGATTTTATTCACTCTAACATTTTGTTCATTGTGAAATTGAAAGATTTTATTCACTCTAACATTTTGGTTATTGTGAAATTGAAATATTTTGTTTATTGTGAAATTGAAATATTTTGTTCACTCTAACATTTTGTTTATTGTGAAATTGAAATATTTTGTTCACTCTAACATTTTGTTTATTGCGAAATTGAAAAATTGTGTTCACTCTAACATTTTGTTCATTGTGAAATTGAAAGATTTTATTCACTCTAACATTTTGTTTATTGCGAAATTGAAAAATTGTGTTCAGTCTAACATTTTGTTCATTGTGAAATTGAAAGATTTTATTCACTCTAACATTTTGTTCATTGTGAAATTGAAATATTTTGTTCACTCTAACATTTTGTTTATTGTGAAATTGAAATATTTTGTTCACTCTAACATTTTGTTTATTGCCAAATTGAAAAATTGTGTTCACTCTAACATTTTGTTCATTGTGAAATTGAAAGATTTTATTCACTCTAACATTTTGTTTATTGCGAAATTGAAAAATTGTGTTCAGTCTAACATTTTGTTCATTGTGAAATTGAAAGATTTTATTCACTCTAACATTTTGTTCATTGCCAAACTGAAAAATTGTGTTCACTCTAACATTTTGTTCATTGTGAAATTGAAATATTTTGTTCACTCTAACATTTTGTTTATTGTGAAATTGAAATATTTTGTTCACTCTAACATTTTGTTCATTGCGAAATTGAAAAACTGTGTTCACTCTAACATTTTGTTTATTGCGAAATTGAAAAATTGTGTTCACTCTAACATTTTGTTCATTGTGAAATTGAAAGATTTTATTCACTCTAACATTTTGTTTATTGCGAAATTGAAAAATTGTGTTCACTCTAACATTTTGTTCATTGTGAAATTAAAAGTTTTGTTCACTCTAACATTTTGTTCATTGTGAAATTGAAATATTTTGTTCACTCTAACATTTTGTTCATTGTGAAATTAAAAGATTTTGTTCACTGTAACATTTTTTTCATTGTGAAATTGAGAAATTGTGTTCACTCTAACCAGAGACATATAAAACAATATGTTTTATATGTCTCTGCTCTAACATTTTGTTAATTGTGAAATTAAAAAATGTGTTCACTCTAACATTTTTTCTACTATGAAATTAAAAAAAAAACCTGCAAAGGTAGACAAAATATCAAAAAAAATTGCAGATGAAACTGCAAAACCATATACATAGCTACAGAATATTAAGTCATGACAAAATATGAATGAACTGCATTAAAATGGCTTCCTGTTAGTGTTTTCAAGAACATGTGCCCTCTTATCTCGTTACCTTGGTTTGTAGACGAACTTGGTAGTTGTCACCATTCTATAGATGATAAATATAAAGAGACAATGTAGCTAAACAATTTTACTAGTACAAACCATATAAAGGGAATATTCTGAAACAGTATATCTTATTTTACTGTAAACATAAGGTCACACCAAACTGATTTTTTTGTTCTTTGGATTTTTAATGGCAAAAAGAGGTGCGAGCAAAGGGCTAAGATCACATTTACGTGCGACATAAATTCAAATTTTTTTGACTAAAATATTGTAAAAATGGAAAAACCTCATATTTTTTACTAAATTTTAGGAGAGTGCAAATAGTTTTCATTTTTAATTTCTGGAAAATTGAAGATTAGAGACAAATTATCAGCATTTTTGCAAATTTAAGTCGACAAATATTAATTTTGTTTTATAAAGACTGAAAATCGATGCAGCAAAATCCAAAGAACTAAAAATCAATTTGGTGTGCCCTAAAGTAAATATTCCATTATACTCTTTTTGGTGCACTAAATACAGACATTTCTTCAAATTCTATTTTGTCAGTACTAAAGAAAAAATATGGACAGGAAAAACATACAGAATTTTTTTCCATTAAAACGTAGCCCAGGAAAACACATGCAGATATGAAAAATGCACATATTCCACTAAAACTCTACATGTGTTAGTCACTTTTCATTACAAGATTAAGAAAAGGGAAAAAGTAATAATTTTGAAATTCCTTCAAATGAACTGAAAAGCCTAATCAACATGAGAACTTGTACTTTTAAAAACCCCACCAGTGACAAAAATTTCTATTTTTGAAAACTTTTATATGTAGAACTTCATGGGTTTTTTAGTTGTGTTTAGTTTTACTCAATGGATCATATAGTTTATGGAAATACAAAACTCAAACTAAGGGAGATAACCAATAATTCATTAATTTCAAATAATTTTATATTGCACTATAAGCAACCCATTTTGAAGGAAAAAAATTTGCACTGGAATAGATGGGATATCTTTGATCCATATATTAAAAATATTATATAGAATGACAAATTGTTCAAAAAAATTTTCAAAAGATTTCATTTACCCTGTTTTTCAATTGTATCCACTTTTCTGTATAATTTGATAACCTCATCTAGCTGGAAATGTTTGGCATACTCTTTGATGTACTCAGCCATGTCTTTGTTATGTGGGTAATCAGGAACACCTTCTGGGAATGGATAGTCTGAGAAACAATAATTGTATTTTGACACATTTCTGAAATGAAAAACAACCGAAAAGTAAGTAATATTGTTATAATGGATCTGCATAAAAATTTATGGGTAAAACAAAAAGTGAAGGATATAAACAACAAAAATTATCATAATTGTTTTTAATGGAATTTAAGAATTTAAAATTTTGTGTTATGCATTTATTTTTTAATTTGATTTTGTTAAAATTTTCAAGTCCTACATGTACCGGGGTAAATTACTAATTATCCTCTTCCCATATACTTGAAGAATAACAAAGAAAACTCACTCACTCAACCAATCATTTTGTTGGAAATAATAGCTTATATTATACTTTTACTTTTTTCCTACTCTATTTGTCTATGTTATCTAAGCCGGTCGATATAATGCTATATGGACCGGCTGTACATTATATGGACTGCCTTGTTTTGGCAAAATCAATTAAATCCTAGAAAAGTTTAATATAACAATTA
Organism: Mytilisepta virgata; assembly: GCA_028015205.1. Taxonomy (NCBI): domain Eukaryota; kingdom Metazoa; phylum Mollusca; class Bivalvia; order Mytilida; family Mytilidae; genus Mytilisepta; species Mytilisepta virgata. The sequence goes on along the minus strand of CM051518.1, from coordinate 76,420,965 downwards.
GTTCATGACACTTCGGGTCAAATGTCAGTATATGGACCATTTGGTCGCCCTCCAAAAATTATATGGACCTCAGCTTCGCTTCGGTCCGTATAATATTTTTCGGGCGACCAACCGGTCCATATACTGCCATATGACCCTCAGTGTCATGAACTATTTGTTAAAGAGAACATACCCTTATATCTCTGTCCTGTTTTTTTTTAGTAATTGTTTTCTATTTGTTTATTTGTATGACCAGGTTGTCTGTTCTTATGACATACATATTTCAAATGGGTAACCAAATTTTCTTTATTTCATTTTCTCATACTTAGGGCTTCTCTTTTGATACAGTCTTTTGCTCCTTATCAAAGATAAAGGAATGATAATTGTTTCATTTACACCTACCCAATACCCTTATATTTTCAGCCATGTATTAATATCCCTTTATTTTTTATCATGTGAATGAACTTATTTTGGAAAAATGAAATTATGAAAAATTCTTCAGATGATCGACAGCTGGATATCAATTTTTATAAAGTCTAGAATTATCTTATCACTGACAAAGTTCAATTGAATATTTCAAAATCAACAGTAATTTTAAAAACAAAAAGAAATAAACTTAAATAAATTTATAGCAAAATATTACAAGCTATAAATCAATCCCTGTTTTCCTGGTGATAAAATAATTTCTTCAAACTGAAGATCACTAAAAAGTGATTTTGTCCAAGTTTAACAACTAGCCTGATTGGTCAAATTACTATTCTGAAACAGTATGAAAAAAAGGATCGATCTGCATATATTTATCTTGGCTGCCATGAATATATAATTACCAATCTTTGATTGGTCAAATTCCAATGTTCAACTGAAACCACATTGTCATATAACCTAGCTAGTTAAGCGTATAATATATAAACAACTTTTACATTTTTAATGTTTTCTTGGACGACTCAATAAGGTTAATTAACCAACAAAAGATTGTCTAATAATTGTAACGTTTATAGACTTTCAAAATGCGAAAAATCTACTTTAAGAACTGAAGTGTAAAAGTATTTTCAGGCCACATTCAAAAAAGGTATCCAGATGGCAACATAGTTCCCAAAGAGAAAAAAAATGAAATATAAAAGGACATGTATATAATTATCAGTCCATTAATAAATTTATATCCTTGATGTGCAAATTTTTCTTTAAATCAATGATTCTTTTCTTTAGAATGTAAATACTGTAAGAAATCAATTAATTTTACATTTAAAATGCAGCTTGTAAAATGTCAAATTTCTATAAAATACCAAATGGATTTTATTTATTTCCATGTTAAAAGAAGCTGAAATATTGATAAATGTCAACGTTGGGCTCTAATACCAACAAATATCAAAGTTGACAACATTAACAACATAAAGGAGTGTGATTTTATATTAAAATATATTGACATTTGAATTTTGTGTTAATAAAAATTTAGTACTGTTGATTTAAGTATTAGTAAATACATGTATTTCGTATTTACAATCTTGACAGAATCAATATTTTCTCCCTGACCTGTGCATAGCGCTGTCCTTACATGGTTTTTTATTTACCCTTTTGGTCTTTTTTGGCCTTTTTTAATTTGCTCTACAAAGTTTTGGATTATTGTTTTGGTTTTTCAACATTTATATACTTGTAAATGGACAAAGTGTGCACATGTTGTGCATTAAAATTGGTATCAAAGAATTTATATATATGATGTCTGCTATTTATCTATTGCAACTGGTCGCTGGCGACCAACTTTTACAGTATTTAAAGGATGTTGGCTAGAATATAGTCCACATTCTAGAGTATAGTCCACACCATATACTTAATATAGTAATTTTTCTTTTTAACCGGTTAATTTGTAAATCTGCTATGATTTTGTTATTGATAGTTTAATTTGTTAATACACCTGCTTTTAATATGCTTTGACTGTGATTATTATTTAAATTTGTTCTATGAAGATTTTTATTTTTTAGCTCTATTTTTATTATATGTTTTACTTGTTGTTGTTCATTCTGTTTTATGAACTTTTGTTTTACTTGCTCCAATTCTAATCTCAATACATATGTAACTAGTTTTCACCTCAATATGACATGTTGCGTCAACGATGCGTTAAGCAACAATCAATCAATCAATTCTATTGCAACTAGTAAAACTGGCTAATATCAGGATATAAAGTATAAAACACAGAGATTTTTACATTCACAACTTACAATATTGTTTTATAATATTTTATTGGGATGATGTCAAAATTGTTAATTACTTTTCCATGCATGTAATACCAGTAATTAAAGATTGCAAAGAATTTTAATGAATTTGATGTGACAAGTAAAACAATAGATTTCTTATGTATACTAGTATACTTTGAATGTGAATTTTTTACATGTTGTAGGAAATATCATACAAACAAACAAAAAATCTGATATTTACATTTTTGTACTTGTGATATTAATTATGAAGATATACAGAAAAATTGGAACACCTTATCTAAATTTTTGGATATATTTAATTTCATATTAAGTGGTAAGCTTTTGGCCATTCAAATGTAAAAAGTGGCACTAAAATTTCAAATTTTCATTAAATTAAGGCAAAAACTATATCTGTTTTTTTTAAGAATCCTTTAAATACAAAATAGATGCATGTTTGATATAAAATCTATATTATAATACACTGCATATGATGTCATAGTGACATCATAATGTACACATTGTAAATGAAATATACATTTCCTAAAGCCAATCTCAACATATTTCAGTGGCAATTTTATGCTTAGATGACATAGGCCAAAAAAAAAAACCAAACAATTATTTGCTAATATTATCTGTCTCAAATAAATATGTCTAAATCTATCACTTTTTGTTCAAAGCATGTAATAATTGCAGGAAATTAAAATTTTTCACAATTTTTTTTAACAAACCAATTTTTTAAGCCTCGGGTAGTGCCAATATGGAATATCCTGACAAAATATTTATTTTTGTTTTTAAATATAAACACATATTTAAGATACATTTTTGTATAATTGCTTACCTTGGACTATTTAATTGCCAGCTGATATAGAAAATTGTGCTAATTTGTTAGAGAAAATTTTGCAATTATAGGAAAATGTGTAGGAAAAATTTATGTTTAAGATTAGATTTTGTTACAATTACAAAAAAATTTATTATCTTTACATATTTATTTTTTTTTTGTGTACTAATTAGTAAAGATTCATCCCTAAAGTTAAATCGTTTATATAAAGCATATATAATATAGGGCATGAGCAGAAATTTCCCTTTATTAGAGGAAAGTGAAATCAGTGGTTATATTAGTTCTGGTTTATTCTTTCTTATCTGGGTCATCAAAATAACACATATGCATCAAAACATAGAGAGTATAGACATCTACATATATAAGAAAATAATAACAAAGTCTTCATTTTCATGTTTTCATGATATTATCTTTCACATTATCGCAAAAACCGTGGGTTTTTAGTTTATGTGCCTGTGTATACTCATTTTTTTATTGTATGCTTTCAGCCATTTTGGAGTTCGAATGTGTGTAATGGGCATCCCTAATGTTTACACTTGAAAGTTATAATCTTTATTTACCAATCAAGGACCATCACGGGTTTCAGTTTTCAACAAAAAACCATAACCACAGTAAAATGCTCTTGTGTTATATTAATTTCATGTGAGATCCAACTAAATAACCATGGTCAAAATAGGGTTATTTGCAAATGTGTGAAGTTGTTTTAATGTCATTGTAGGACCATTACTCTTGAGCTCGGAGAAGTGTTGTTTGCAATATTGAAGGTAGATTAAAATGAATAGATCCATAACAGGTTTATTTTCCTCTATTACCCAAGCTGATAACTAATCCTTTCCCTCTGTTGGCAGACTGCTTTGTCATATTTGAGGCTAATCCCTTTTAGGATTTTGTGTCGGCAGTTATTTTCTGACTTGGCCACCCACTGATCTATTTTTCTGACTTGGCTGCCCACTGATTCAGTCGGCAGCCAAGTCAGAAAAATAGCTCCGGATACAGAATCCCAAAAGTGATTAATCTGAAGCAGGAATTTCAGAGTAAAATATATTGTTGTTACAAATTTGTTCACCTGATTAATGGATTGATTTTTCTATGTAACGAAGTTTTTCCTTTTTTTCTTTTCTGCGATCTAAGTGGCTGAGTAAAAGTGTATAAAATGCTTATTTGCAAACACTTACATATGAGTAAACCTCATAACACCATAATCATTTTCTCTGAATGTCCATAATCCTCCAATATCACCAGATCTCTCTAGAACTACCACACTAAACCCTGATTCTTTCAAACATTTTGCCGTGACAAGTCCTGAAATACCTGCTCCAATAACTATTACATCAATTTTAAAGCTGTCATCTTTGGTGGGCATTTTTAAGCGGAGATAATGTTTCAAAGGACCAAAGTCCACATTATCAACCATGTGCATTTGTTTACATATTTCACTTCCGCTAGTGCGCAAATTTATTCTGACGTCACTTCCTGTAGTGGTTCGATAGCTATCTTGTTCATAACTGGTAAGGATTTCTCTGTTCCTGATTACAAACGGTTATAAATCTCAACAGGAGTCGAATTAGTCTGTCGCAAAGTGCATAAGTTAACTAAATACCATATTTTATGACTGCTTATCAATGAAAAAAATGTACCAAATGACATGTCACAATGGCAAAACATTCTTAAGAGGGGGTCCTGAAGGGGGGGTACCTTTCACGTGATCACGCTTAAAAAGTAGTGAAATCACGCTTCACGCTTAGAAAATTTGGCGTTTCACGTTTCACGCTTAAGTTATAAAAGTTAAAATTATAACAACACCAATCATACTTACCTGAAATGGTTTGTTTATTCTATTTTCCCTGGATAGGCCCCAATTGAACTGTGACTGGTACAAAATGTGACATATGTGTGCAAACATAGCGTACAAATCAATGTTGAGAAAGTAAAAAGGGAAAGACTTATCGGTTCGGTTAATAATGCAAAACGGACAGCAAACGATGAAGTGATCGAAGACTTCACGCTTCACGCTTAAAAATTTAAAGACTTTTCACGAAATCACGTTATTAAAAAGCAAAATTCACGGATCACGCCACACTTCAAATCACGTTTTCACGTAATATTTTTCATTATTTCACGTGTCACGCTTCCGAAAATCGGCCAATCACGCGTCACGCTTAGACCCCTTCCAGACCCACTTAAGATACCAGAAAGATGTCCTTTTCCTTTCAAATCAACTTCGACGACTTAGCAGCTGAATTTCTTTTTCAAAATTCAAAATTATTCATAGTTTAAATATATGTTTAATATGGTTCAAAGAATTTACAAGGAGTAAAAGTTCGAACTTGAAACATGCACAACAGTGCTATATAAATATAATCATTTATCATTACCAATCTAATCAACCATTTGTCATGTTTGTAATATTTAAATTGTAAATTTGCTTATACTGCCCCTTGGTCTTGTGGCTTCATGATTGACAAATAAAACACATTCTATTCTTAGTGTATTTGGCGTAATTTGTATAAGGAACTTTCGGGTTCCGGGAGTTCTGGATATGACAGAAAAACATGTATGGTGAGATACATGTAGGGTAGCCATCCAATAGTGTATTCTCTCCCTATACACATTTACCAATTGATCTGCATGGAATTAATTGGTACTGACGGATATTTAGACATAAAAAAAACTTATAGAATTTAAACACTTGTACAAATAAATATTATATACAATAACAGAGGCTCAGTCATAGTTAGAAATCAGGGGAGATAATAAAAGTCCTCTTGTTTTGTCATCAATTCAAAGGGGGTGAACTCATATTTTGTTTTGTCAAGTTAGACAAAGAAAAGAAAAACATCAAGAAGTAAAGATTAATGTAGTAAATATGATAGCTGCATTTGAATCATTATCTGCCATATGAACATGTTAATTTTTATACATTGGTTTTATTGACATTTTTTTCAAGTAAAAGAGGTTGGTGTCAAGACTTTATCATTTACATTACTTTGGGAATATAGAGTAGTTAAAAATGTATGTGCCAGCCCATTATCATCTCTTCTGGACTGAAGGCTCATGTGAAATATGGCCACCGCTGCGCATAAGTCATCGTCAATATTTATATTTTAAATTTTTATCTATGAAACAATAGGGAAAGTTTGAAGGAAAGCTGACAGTGGTCCTAAGCTTATCTTTTTCTGTTAATATAGATATTTTCACCTTGGAATCGTCGTCTTAGATGGTCCTCTTTCATAAATTTGTTTTATATGTAGACTATTATAAACATACTGTCTTTAGTTGAGGTGTTACCACATGAAGCAAAAATCATATCAAAAAGTTGAGTGTGATATTTTTTCTAATTGTAGTAATCTACCATAACACCCTCAACTAAAGGCACTATCTATAATACTAAATTTACGAATTAGCCGAATAGGCGGCAAAACGCGTGGTTCAAAATAAACGATGTATGGTTCAGATTATAAAGGTTATTATCGGATTTGACAATCTGCATTTACAAATTTAAACTGCAGTTTTGTTTATGTGCAAATGGAATTTGTATGCACTTTTTTGATATGAATTCTCCCAACATATCCCTTAGAAGGTTCTCGAATGCATCATTTTAACACATTGATTTAAATAAACAAGTATGCACATATTTTAAATCTTTTTCTGTTTGAAATTACAGGGTTTTAGCTAGGATTTTGAGACCATTAGTCACTTTTGCAGACAAGCAAAATTGGGGCAAATTCTTCATGTTCTATCGATGTAACTTATTCCAGTTCTTTTTTGTACATATGATTGAGAAAAAATATAACATTGAATATTAATACATATTTTTATCATTTATTTTTCAGCACTGGTACATTTATAACATGTTAATCATAATAAAAATGTTTTATTATCAATAAAGTTTTTAACAAAACATTGTAATTCATACAATAGCAAATATTACTGAATAAATAAATGAAATGTACATGTAGCTACTATTTGATAGATATCACCTCAATAATGCATGATCTTCCTATCCTTAGACATATGTAACGGTTTATTTTTTTCCGGTGTGAAATTATTTCCGAACTCGTATATTAATACACTTCTGACGGAATAAAGTTGGAAAATATTTCATTATATAAAAATTAAGATTGCTATAAAATATTATCTGATTCATATTTTACACAAGATCATCATTTGACGGTCGGAAAATATTTCACAGATATATGAATATCACAGCCGGAATAAATTATCTCTTACACATACACCACAACTGAAAAGCCCTCCTAAAGTTGAAAGTTTTAAGATCAGAAGGATCCAAAAAAGAAAAAGAAAAAATGAACATACACATGTATGCAGTGGTGCTCCAAACTTGGAAGAAAATTTCTGTTACAGATATGAGCAAAAATCTTTTTGACAACTTATTTAATATTGCCATTTTATTTTTTAATATTTATTTATCTATAATCTTTACTATTATTTTTTCTCAAACATACTCTTAAAATCCTCCCTTTGACCTTGTTTTAACACCTTATTAATCAATATTGACAAAATTTCCAATTGTAATGTAAGTCAAAGTCCGCTAAATTCATTTTTAAATCATGAATGAGGTTCATATTGTTATGGTCGGTAAAAAACGCTGTGGCCCATGAAATATCACGAGAATTCCGATTGCCGCCGTTTTCTATCTTAATTTTTTGTCGTTTCTTTCCCCGTTCCCGTTGATCTCCAAGAAAACAAAAAATGGCGGTTCGAAATCTTTTATGAAAATTATCGTCTTCGAACGCAGCTGGTTAGATTTAAATGCGTCCCAGGGACGCATGAGATTGAAGGATGACACGTCCAGTCCAATTTTAGCGCGTCTTAGCGAAATATTTTTTGGCGATTTTGAAATTTCAAGTGACGAATTGCATACGGAAAACATTCGCCAATTTCAAGAATCATTCGTCAATGGCGAAAGTGACGAGCGCTAGCTAAATCTCTGAATTACGGAAGAAGAATAAAACAAATTAAAAATATTCTCCTTCGAGTGGGATGTTTCCGCTTCATGTATTCAGGATTGTTTTTCTACAATAACGTAATTTCTCCTAACTGTAAAGGTTATGAACTTTGAAGATTATGGAGAAGTAAGGTAACGTTCAGAGGAATTCCTAACTTATAGTTGTTTTTGGGATTTCTCGGAGGTTTACATTATTTGTCATGTGACCTGTCTAAATATATCTCTACCATGCAATTCACTGTAAGCCGTAGATACATGTAAACATATGGTAATCTTTATCATTAATGACGAAATTTATCTCGGACATCTTTGATAAATATAAACGTGGACAGCACACACAGCCATACACTAAAAATGCTTTTATCGTCTGGTTATTGGATATATTTGTGAAATTAAGCCTCGCTTGCCCTGCCCATGATGACAATGGAACAATTGGAACAATTATTTTCCAAAAATATGCTCTACCTAACTCACAGCATCTTTTGAAAAATTCATCTGCCACTAAGGAAATGTTTACATCTACAATTTCATTTTCATATTTATTCTGAAGGAAAAAGGTAATGCATTATGAAATGTGTATTTAATGAAAGCTTTTCATCAAGTTCCAGTTCAGAATTAATTGTAACAATAAAAATATTGACAATTTATTTAGTTAATGTTTTCGTCATAGATTTTGACTTTGATGGAACTTTAAGGTCCATTTTGGTAATTCTACGTGGCATACAGTCTACTTCATCAGTGGATACATCTTCGGTAGTAACGAACAGCCATATGACAATTGGGTCACGTTGACCTACATTTCACGCTTCATTGACTTTGGTTAAAGTTTGCATTAACATCCATTTCTGGAATACTACAGCATATATAGACATGAAACTATCAGTTGATACCACCTACTTGACAGGAAAGTTTTTGGGAAGTCTGCCACAACATCCATATTGAGTTTCTGTTCCATGAATGACATGGCCGCAACAACATTTTATAGTCAATATGGCCACCACAAAAAAAATGCTTATTCTCCCGCGCTCGCGCGGGTTCAATGTCTAGTGTTTTATATTTATACTGAATTCTTTGATCTCATTTGGATTAGTTGATGCAGAATAAACAATACTGTATCTCAATGAATTAATTGTATTTTAAGTCAACAATATAATATCAATGAAAACACTTGTGGACAATAGTGGTGTTGCAGAACCAACAGCTGGTAGGGTTGTGGCAACTGTGATGACCTGTTATAGATTTGTAAAAATACATTTAATTTCGGGTTCAAGATGAAAACAAAAAGAATGATACAGACAAGTTACCCAATGACACTACCCTAGCAACATGTGATAATTTTGCATAGCAACGAAAATGTCACATTCTGAACATTACCGAACTCAGAAAATATCACCCTTTCCAGTCAAATTTACCGATTAGTATTTCACTTCCACTCAAGCTGAGAAACAGCAGACAACAATTTGGCTGTCTTGATTTTCAAGATTTATAACCTGTTTCCATTATTCTGCTGGTATGACATTTGCAGAAGCGTCTGAAGATACAATACAAGAAATGAAATACTGATCGGTAAAACTCGGCTTGAAAGGGTGATATTTTTCTAGTTCAGTAATGTTCGGTCGCGGAATGTGATATTTTCGTTGCTATGCCAAATTATCACATGTTGCTAGGGGTAGGCAGAATGAAACACTTCAAAATACCACATTCTGAAGAACCAATGAAATAACTGGATTACATAAAACATTTGCATAAAGTACAAATGTACATGTATAATAAATCCTATTATCCCATCTGGCACCTGGATAGTGGCTTCTGCACTTAAATTTAACTTAGGACCTTTTGGAAAAATTCATTTCTTTTCTTAATTGATGAAGCTCTTGTAACCAATCTTGCCAAAACAATGGTTAAAAGTAGGTCCTTTGTCAGTATTGCATGTATCTATCCAATTTTAGTCTGTGTCTACCACTATAATTTGTCATTTACATGTACTTTGCACTCTGTCATTAACCAGTTTGTGAGGCAATCAATAAATATATCCATCAAGTGTCAAATTGATCTTTTTTTTTAAAGTGCAAATAACTGTCATGTAAGTAAAATTATATACCTATCTTATTCAAACCCTTGTCATGGAGAGGGTGAGGAGATACTTCTCCAAGGTTCTTTTTATTTGTAATTTCATAAACGATTTTATAATAAAAACTTATACATGTATTGTTCTATATGCCAACCAGGCTTTCCACCATAGACAACTTACTTTGGCAATGGTACCATATCAGAGTTTATTATTTATTGTCCTTAGCCAGTTTGATTCAGACGGTATGACAGTATGATTCAGAAAAAAAATGTATTTGACTTCTTGAAATGGTTTTCAAAAATATCTCAGTAGTCTTAGTATTCAAACAGAATATCACCATTTAGTCCATAGCTAAAAATTCAATTCAGCAAAACTATTTCATACATGGTAGTCTTCTAATTTGAAACTTAAAGGCCAATTATTGCTCAATGCTATCATAATCAAACTTCAATATTTGAATGCTTCCTGAGATAAATGTACTTTGTAATAAATGACATTTCTGAGGATTAATGGAATTATAGAAATGAGTGAAATGGGAAAAAAGCTATCAGTTAAGTTCCTAGAAGTGAAATACAGTTTATATTTGTCTTTTACAGTTTATGTATAATTCTTGTATTTGATAGGTTTTAAGTAAAGAGTAGGAAGAACCCATATAATGCCCCTGTTTGGGAAGTCACAGAAGAGCCCCCAGGATGTTGTCAAATCCTTAAAGGAGGCTCTCCAGGCTGTTTCCAAAGGTAGTGCAGGGGAAAAGAAAGCAGACAAGGTAAAAACATATTCACATTAGATGCTTGGTTTAAAAGAATTTATAAATACTGAATTGCTACCACTTCTATAGACTGCTTATAATTAAATTTCTGTTGTTTAAAAAAAAAAAAATTTTTAATTGACAACTAAAACTTGCAAATGTTTAATAGAAGTATATATGCTTGTTTAAGCTAAAAGACAGATACTAGGTTCTAGAATATACACATTGTACTAACCCTTACAATACTCAGACATATAATTTAAAAAATAATGCTTGAATTATTGTTCTTTAGAGGGGCATTGTGTTATTTTCTTGCAATGTGTATGCAGTTTTTCATGTTTTCACACTTGAAGGTCACAGTATTTGATGCAAATTGATGAAAATGCAACAATCAGGCCAAAAATGTATTTTTCATTAATCATGTTTCATTGAGTGATATTTTCATTTCTAGTTTGCCCTCTATGTGTCCCCCATGTGTGACCCTCTACAAGTACCTCATCTTGATAGGCTGATAGGCTAAAGCATAGAGATGATGTGCTTTATAAGTAGTCAAGATATTTTTAGGGGATGTGAATATAAATTTTTGCAACTAAATAAAATTCTTTCAAAATCCAGGGACCAAAATAACTAAAAGAAATTTATGTAAAAATGATTAATGAATTTTGTTATGGTATTTGTTGACCTAATCCTGTAAAGTTAAACATGACATTTTACAATGTTTTAAATAAAAAGTATCATGTGTCCTTGCCTGTCATTATAAGCAAGAGAATGAGCTGTCCTTCAAAGTACTTGAACTATATACATGAAACTGTGCCATGTTTAAGGGAGAATTTGAGAAGATATGCCATTTATGGTTTTAATGTTAACATCAAATGGTTTTCATGATTATTTTTTAGTTGTTTTTTTTTATCAACATTTAAGAAAACATAGTTGTTTGCAGGTTCATTTTAGATTTTTTAAGAAATATTTCTTTAGAAAAATTTGAAGTGTGTATTTTCTGTGAATTCTTGCTAGAAATACATTAAAATATACATGAAAAGCATTCAAATATTATATTCAACCTTTATTCCTTAGGTTTTCTAAGAAGATTTAAAGATAGTGACATTTTTAACCTATTCGTTAATGTGATTGTCACTAATAACTAAAGCTTGAAAGAAGTGTAAAAAAAGCTGTATACAACTATAAGCATCTTCATCCATCTCAAATTAAAAAAAATCTTTTGTACATGTATTCTACTCATTCAAAAAGCATACTTGCTTAGTAAGTATACGAGGAAGAATTAAATAACTTTACTGGATATTCTCTTGAGGAAATTAAATACATAAACTTTTTTTATAAATAATTTTTCCCTAAAACAGGTATATAAAATAAAATTCTGATCCTTAGGCTTTTTTTGCAATGATACTCTTTATACTGCCATATTATCTAAAAATGCATTCTGATGTGTCTCGTGCTCAATTGTGTATTTAACGTACTTGTTAGTTTCATTCCTGTTGATAAAGACATTTATAAATAACTTTATTTGAAAATTTATATCTATAGGGGCAAAGTAACATGTACATTACACGACAAGGACAAGAAACAAATGTAAAAACAATTAACTCTTGCTGTAAAACTGACTAACATACATGTACATGTATGGACCTCTTTTCTGTGGATGGCTTTATTAATAATTTGCATATATATGTATGTATTAAAGAAAATCCTCTAAACCTCAAATCAGTTACATCCAACAGCACAATTTTTTTTTTCAAATTGAAGGCCTAACTTACTTTTAAGATTTTAGATACAAGTACAGTCTAAGAACACCAGTAACAATGTTTTTTGTTCACTTGAAATTCTATAACATTCCTGTATGGATTCTTTGCAAAGATCCCATCACCAGACCTGGTTACCTGTTAGTTACTGATAAGCTGTGATTTAGCAGATGAAAAAGAATTATTAGTATATACCTTTAGCTATAGCCAAGAAATTTTTGTACATTCAAATTATCCTTCATTCTTCATAATAAATGTGAAACATTACTGGTAATCGATTTCATTTTTGATTAGATACAATTTATTACTTTAAAAAAAACTTACGGTACAAAGATTAGCTGTGGTCTTATTTATCTTAGAAATATTTATACTGCATATTATGAAATTTTACATAAAAAACCAACTTCTCGCTGCATTGAAGACCCTTTGTAGCCTTGAGCTGTTTTCAGCTCTTTGGTCGGGTTGTGGTCTCTTTGACATATTCCCCGTTTCCATTCTCTATTATATCTGTTTAATCCAACTTGTACTGAAAGTGTTACAAAATGTACATGTAAATTTAAAAAAAAAATGTGGTTTCAACAAATAGATTTTGACTCCTCTTCTTTATAAATTGTATGTAGTGAGTAATAATACATATGAACATGTTTACTATAGGCAACAGAAGATATTTCAAAGAATCTTGCCCATATAAAAGGCATCCTGTATGGAGTTGGTGACCAGGAGCCACAGACAGAATTAGTCGCCCAACTGTCACAGGAGATGTATAATAACACAATGTTACATTTGCTTGTACAGAACCTTCATAAAGTGGATTTTGAGGTAAATCCATAAAATTTGTTTTTGAGGCAGATCTAGAAGAAAAAGATTTTACATACTGCCATTACATGTAGTTACTGTATTTATCAACTAGTTATTATTATAATCTTTAAATTCTCAGGCTTGTAGTAAATATTTTGGTTTGGGAGTGAACGTATCAAGAGTTGTTAAATATTTTAATCATGGTAAAATGGTATAATTTGTTTACATATATATACTGATACTGGAAGATTTAATTTTAAATTGGAAATTATGTCAGAGATATTTTGCGTATCTACATTCATCAAGAGCAGTTTACATGTATATACATGTTCAGTTTAGAGAAAATACTGTTTGGTTTAGACATTTTATTTAATTGCATGTATTTATAACTGCCTTGAGGGAAAGGAAGGCCTTGAAAATATTTTTTAAACTTTTGTATGTGTTTGCATCACAAACGAACAAATATAAAAACTTTTATTAATAGTGCAGGGTTTGATGTGTTCTTAACGTTTTCTAAACAAAGGTTGTGTTTTTTGTTGAATATTTGAAATGCATTTTTATACCCCTAGGGGTTGACAGCAAACAAAATGAACATAATAAACGAAGTAGAATAAAGTCACTTTACTTTTCTCTCTAGATACAAATTGTTGTTATGACATTGAGTGAGTTATAGAGGTGGTGTATATTACATTCAAAAATATTAAGTTCTTCTATAATTGCAATGTCAGAGAGAAATAGGGTAAATTTTTAACAAAACTTTTCATCCTTGCATTGACATGTCTCCAGTTACTGGAAATAAACAGACACACTAACAAGAGAAATATTGTATTTAATGGCAGTGATGAATATGAAGAATCGGGCTACCTACCAAAATCGAATATTCTTTTCAGACAACATATATATAAAATATCCAATTTTATAACTGTTTATAATATTTTCAGATTTTCACCATTAGATAAATATTTATATTGTGACACAATTACATGTCTTCTCACATTTCAGGGCAGAAAAGATGTTGTTCAAATATTTAACAACATGCTGAGAAGACAGATTGGTTCTCGTGCTCCTACAGTGGAGCATATATGTGTGAAACAAGAAATATTAACTGAACTTATGAAAGGGTATGCATAATTATTTTGTGTCAACAAATTTCCAGCTAGCATGTTACCAAGGGCAAATTTTGTGTTGTCGTCTGCCTTTTTAGTTCCTTCCTTTGCTCTTTGAATTCATAACAAGAAAAGACTTCTTATACAACTGTAAATTTTGACAAAAACACTTCTGATGGTGAAAAAAAATCAGAAAATATTAAATTCATACTATACAGTCTTAGATAATCAATGCTTTTTACCCTATACTGGTACCCTGGATTTGACAGACATATTATTATAATGCACTGCTGTACAAAAATGTATATACTAAACTCTGCTAAACTTTTACACAACATTAGGATTAAGAAAAGAACACTCCATATTCAAATGATTTCAGATTTGTTTAATAAAAAAATTCGATTTTTCACACATTTACCAGAACTGAAGTTTGAATTGACTGATTTCCTATAATTTACTGCTCCTTTTGGATTTGATTTGTTATAGATTTGATGTTCTGTTGTTATGAAACTTAGGATGTCAAAAATTGAGCATTTTTTATTCATTGTTCGATAAAAACAAGGGTGCTGTCATAAATTTTCCTTTTTTTTACCACACCATTTCTTCCACTTTCTCAAAGATACTTTTAGATTCCAATTTTTAGTGTGTTAACCTCAAAACATTTTTAATATCTTGTATAAAAAAAATATGGTCTAAGAAAATTCATTCAATATGCTGATGTCCAATATACCTCTATAGAATGAAGATGGTCCCATATATTCAAAAGTTTCTTGTATGGAAAGCAGGGGTCGTGCTGGCATTCAAAAACTTGTCGCAAAAAAATCGCCAAAGCATTTTTGTCGCCAGTTTCAAAATTTGTTCGCCATGTCACCCTTCCCCTTTTGGAAGCATTCTGCCGTACATGATTGTTCTTTTATTCATTGCTACATGTATTTGAAATAACATGACCTGAAAAGTATTTTTGATGAAATAGTTTTAATGACAGTTAACTTTCATCTGAAATGACCTTTATTTTGATGGCAAGCCTAATAAAACATCAATTGTTCCACATGTGTGACATCACAATCTTAGCAGATAGGAAATTTTATGATATGATGCCTTTAAACACATTTTATAGGTGTTAAAAAGCATGCATATTTAATTTCAGGACTAATGAAATACCAGTAACATGATAAAAATAAGTGCCAGATTTTATCTTAGAAAGATAAAAAAATTCTGTCGCCAGAAAAATCACCAACTATAAATTCTGTCGCCAGATTGAATATAAAATCGCACTTTGCGACATTGGCGAAAGCCAGTACGGTCCCTGGAAATTACCTTTCAGTAATATCAATTTGAGTTGTTGTACATGTAGGTCAGTGCTGTACTGGTGAACATTAGTGTGTATATCGGTGAATAAAAAATAAATGTATTGATAAAAATCTTAGGAACATTTTGAATATTATTTTTTCCCAAAATCATGCCAGTGGCTATTAGAAAATCAACGAAATAATTGAAGGCTAATATTATGAATGTTACAGTGTATTATCTTTTCTTTGAAAAAAATATGATTTTGCTACTAATGTTTATATATAAGAAAAACAATTATTAATTACTTATTAAAGGCTGTAATACTTCTGAAGATAACTCAAGGGAGGTAATCATGATTGTTTATGTACTTCTAAATAGTTTAACAATTTTCACTGTAGATATGAGAATCAGGAGGTTGCCTTGAACTGTGGCCAGATGTTGAGAGAATGTTGTCGTTCTGAAGAATTAGCTAAGATTTTACTGCATTCTCCACATTTTTATAAATTTTTTGACTATGTAGAAGTATCAACATTTGATATCGCTTCAGATGCATTCTCTACATTTAAGGTAAGTTTGTTTGCTTTTCTCAAAGCTTTTCTGAAATATCAAAAATGGGTTGTAGAAACTAGAGTTTTTTCTGATGCACAAAATTGTATGATGAAAGGTATGGCGAATAGAACAAAGTCAAAAGGAAACCTCATAAAATAACAATCACAGTGTACAAACCTAAAGTTTTAAGTATATTGTATTAGTAAGTTAAATATATGTAGACCACAAAATTAGGATTACAACATTTTCTTAAAAGTATAAAGTACTCAATTTAGTAAGTAAAATGGACCTCAAAATTGGGATAATGAAACATGCTCCAAAACTGGATAGCATTTCCTACTTCACATGAGCAATTAGCTGTCAAAGATGGTTGTTGTAAAATCTGGACACTTAAATGATAGTTTAACAAACAAATATTGTCCACCATAAACCAAGAAAAAAATGTCTGGGCAGTGTATTGATTCTGCATCATGTCAAGATAATAGACTGGATTTATTTATTATCATGGTAATTGATAGCATTAATGTTTTGTGTTTGAGGAAAAAAACTTAATTTAATGGTCATGGGTTGGTCATTTCCTTGTGCAAAAGGATTTACTTAAAAATTGGATCTTGTTTCAATCAAACTTATTAAGATAGATAGTTTAAATGGTTTAGAAAGCCGAAATAAATACTCGATAACGACTGAAAGTAATTAACTTACCTAAAAAGTTAAAATTACTGACTGTCACCAACACTAACTTTGACAATTTTGAAATCTTCGAAAAAATAAAGTTGTCAAAAAATTCAATTTTCCTTAAATTTTCAAAAGTTTCGAATAATTAGGCCGTCCAACATTAGGGTCATTACGGTAATGCAGGAAAACAAAAAGTACCAGTCGTGTTCATGTCCTGTCAGAATAAACATTGTATTACATGTATATAAACACTAGACATTGACCCCGCGCGAGCGCGGGAAAATAAGCATTTTTTTTTGTGGTGGCAATATTGACTTTAAAAAGTTTTTGCGGCCATGGCATTCGTGGAACAGGAACTCAATGTGGATGTTTTGGCAGGCTTCCCATAAACTTTCCTGTCAAGTAGGTGGTATCAACTGATAGTTTCATGTTTATATATGCTGTAGTATTCCAGAAATGGATGTTAATGCAAACTTTAACCAAAGTCAATGAAGCGTGAAATGTAGGTCAACGTGACCTAATTGTCATACGGTTGTTCGTTACTACCGAAGATGTATCCACTGATGAAGTAGACTGTATGCCACGTAGAATTACCAAAATGGACCTTAAGGTTCCATCATAGTCAAAATCTATGACGAAAATACAACAACATAAATTGTCAATATGTTTATGTTACAATAAATTCTGAACTGGAACTTGATGAAAAGCTTTCATTAAATACACATTTCATAATGCATTACCTTTTTCATTCAGAATAAATATGAAAAAGAATATGAATAAACATTTCCTTAGTGACGGATGAATTTTTCAAAAGATGCCGTGAGTTAAGTAGAGCATATTTTTGGAAAATAATTGTTCCAATTGTTCATTGTCATCATGGGCAGGGCAAGCGAGGCTTAATTTCACAAATAAATCCAATAGACGATAAAAGCATTTTTAGTGTGTGGCTGCGTGTGCTGTCCACGTTTATAAAGATGTCCGAGATAAATTTCGTCATTAATGATAAAAATGACCATTTGTTAAAAATATTTTTATCTAGGGCTTACAGGGAATTGTATGGTAGAGATATATTTAGACAGGTCACACGACAAATAATGTAAAAATGGATAATGGTTGGTTTTATCACTTTGTGCAAAGTAAACCTCTGAGCAATCCAAAAACCAACGAAGTTAGGAATTCCTCTGAACTTTGCCTTACTTCTTCATAATCTTCAAAGTTCATAATGTTTATAGTTAGGAGAAATTGCATAATGGTAGAAAAAACAATCCTGAATACATGAAGCGGAAACATCCCACTCGAAGGAGAATGTTTTTAATTTGTTTTATTCTTCTTCCGTAATTTCAAACAAAAATACATTTAAAATATGTGCATAATTGTTTATTTAAATCAATGTGTTAAAATGATGCATTCGAGAACCTTCTAAGGGATATGTTGGGAGAATTCATACCGGAAAAGTCCATGCAAATTCCATTTGCACATAAACAAAACTGCAGTTTAAAATTTATAAATGCAGATTGTCAAATCCGATAATAACCTTTATAATCTGAACCATACATCGTTTATTTTGAACCACGCGTTTTGACGCCTATTCGGCTAATTCGTAAATTTAGTATTATAGATTTATAATAACAAATGTATTGTTTTTTGTTTGTTTGTTTCATCCATGTCATTTTAATCCAAGGATAAGAGAGTTTTTGAAATTGTGTCAATGTAAGTCTGCTTTGGTTCATAATTGTTATTATTTTTACAGGAATTGTTGACAAAGCATAAAATGCTGTCATCAGAGTTTTTAGAGAATAATTATGACAAGATATTTGACAATTACCAGATGTTGTTGAATTCAGAGAATTACGTAACTAGAAGACAAGCTCTTAAGGTAATGTATATTATTAGCCTGTCTGGCACAAAGTGCTATGTTTTTTTATCATTCAATAATTGGATTTTTGGGAAAATCTGCAAAAAACATATTTCAATTAGAAGAAAGTCACCTCTCCAATTTTAGGTTTCCTCTTGGACAGTTACCTAAAAGCTTCAGGGTGTGTAACCATATTAGTTCGGTGGAAATTTTTATATCATTTTAAAACTAGGGAGAACAGAGATAATTTAATAACCTGTAATATTCAAGAAATATGTTCAGATATCATTTGTTTGTCCTTTTGTTGTTTCAATACTAAAAGTTTTAATTGTATGTTAGTAGGAGTTTCCTCCCTTGCCCTAAACAATGGTTATTAGTTTTCTGCTTGTTGTCTTTTTATCAATTCAAAATAAATCAGAATAAAACAAACATTTCTGTCATATCTAAAGATATGGCCACAACAGATATTGAGTATACATGTATATTGATATCCTTCAATAATGTTTTGAGAATTATTTTTTTGACACCGTAGCAGTCGGTATTGCCTTTTCTTAAGTGTTTAATAAAACATCATATCACATGGATATAATAATTGTTTTATTAGCTCACCTAGCCCAAAGTGCCATGTGAGCTACACCCATCCATTTGCATCCATCAGTCTGTTGTCGTCTGGCATAAACTTTTCTTTAGAAATCTTCTTTGATGATACCACTTGACCTCTTGGTGGATTGGTCCTTTGGTAGTCCCATTCAAAAATGTGTCCAGGGATCAGGACCTTTAAGTAATATTGCTATCATTACTAAAAATAGAAAGTCAGCAAAACAATACTTACTGTTAGTCTCACTTATTATGCCCAGCCCACGAATGTGGATGGGGCATATAGAGTTACCATTGTCTGTACGTACGTCCGAACTATGTGGTTAAGTTTTGTGTTTAGGGTCATTTCTTTGGAACTAAGCGTAGTGTATCATAATTCATTGAAACAGTGGATGTGCCTTGGGTAGTACTGAGAAGTCATACAATGATTGGGTCATTATGGCCTACATTTTATGCTTGAGTGACTCTGGTTAAGTTTAGCAGGGGTCATGCTGGCATTCAAAAATTTGTTGCCAAAAAAATCGTCAAAGCTTTATTTTTGTCACCAGTTTCAAAATTTGTTTTCCAGGTCACCCTCCCTCTTTAAGGCCTTTCTGAAATGACCTATATTTTGATTGCAAGCCTAATAAAACATTGATTGTTCCACATGCGTTTGTTGATGTTAAACCGGAAGTGACAACACAATCTTTGCACATTGGAAATTTTATGATACACATGTATAATGCTTTTAAACACCTTTTAAAGGAGTTAAAAAGCATGCATATTTAATTTCATGATAAAAAAAATTTTCTAATAAAAATTTGGATAATATAAATATTACCTTAGTGTATAAATAGAATTGTCCTCAGAGGGGTCAATAAATTGAGCATTCAAGTGTAAATGATCTCAGCACCTGTGAGTTATTGATTATGTGTTTGTTTACTGTTGAAACACCTGCTGTGTTTATTAGCCAGATGTAAGCTGTTCAATTGTCATAGACAATTATACAAAACTTACAAATGATATTTCTTTGTTACCATTTTAAAATGTTTCCACATAAGAGCCAGATTTTTTTTATAAAAAAGATCGAAAAATTCTGTTGCCAGAAATATTGCCAACTATAAAATTCTGTCGGCGGATTGAATAAAAAATCACATTTTGCGATATTGGTGAAGCCCACCGCGGTCCCTGGTTTACAAAAATGGTTTAGGTTCATTTCTTCAATCTGATCCTTATGATTTTGTGACATTTTAGCAAAGTCATCTATAGTCATGTGGAAATCATGTGCTGGATCGTCAGAACCCTGTGTTGCAAATTTTTCCATATTCATAATACTTAATATTTGATATGATTTTGAGATCAAAATAATGTTTTATACTTCTCCAGATCTATTTGCTAGCGATAACTGCTTCTATCCCTTTTTTGGACATTTTCAGTTTAATAATAATTCTTTTTCATATTGATTCATTGATTTGGTTTATATTTCAAACACGAGTAAAGCACGCAAGTAATTCAGATTACCATTAGCTTTCAGTTGTCTCAGATTTGATATTATACATGGTGCTCTTACATTTGTACATTGGAGGGATGTAAGAGAGCTTACAGACAATATTAATATATGTTCCTTTCCCTTTTCCATTTTGAAACAAAAGTAAATTTGTCAAGAATGAAGCATACTGCTAAAATCTTAAGGGTTGCACTGAAAATTTAAGAGTGGTGGACTCGCAAGCTGCTGGCATCCCCTTGTTACATTTCAGTGAAAAAATTTTAGTGTCTGTCCTTATCTCATTAATATCTCCTTCAAATTTCATATACAATCCATGATTAATTGATGTATTTATAAAAGATTTACTATATTACAAAAATGAACAATGATGTAAAATCTTTAATGACTAGTACATTGTAGTATGTAAGACAATGAAGTTGACATTAAACTTGGTGAAAAATGAAAAACAGTGCTTTTGGCCTCCAAGGACTTGCATCCATCGATCCAACAAAACAATTTTAGTTAGTTTTACCTTTTGATAGGAATTAATGGAAAGATGGCAGCCCACTCTAACACATCATGCATTAATAGGTATCTGGGATCTTCTCTCTGGTTTCCGTGGCAAAGGGAAGTTCCCAAAATCAGCAAAAATAGGCATGTACCCTCCCCCTCCATCCACCATCCCACGCCCCCCCCCCCCCCCCCCCCCCATCTTCCATACTCTATATAATGCACTGCTAAAATTTCATTCACAGACTCTGCCTCATTTGCATACTTCAAATGAAAGTTTGCAAAGTCTTGAAAACTCACAATTTCTGTAGATTAATTCAAGGTTTGCAAGTGTTAAGCACTTTATTTGTCCTTGAAAATATTCAGTATTTCATAATATCGAATCAAATGGATAAGATACATCCTAATCAAAGCATTGCTCTGTCAAGTTTTCTCTGAGTTTCTTTTTTGAGTAGTTGTAGAATGAAATAATCAAACAAGCGAAAGTTCAATCAGCATTCAGCATTTTGAACAACACAGTACAGTAATATCATCGATTGTTTAATGTAAAAAAATATCTGTTCACAACTTTAGAGTAAAATTTAAAATGATATTCCATTGAGAATTGGTTCGATAAATTTGGCCTATAAAAAAAGGAACAAAGACATTATTTTTCATCAAATGCAAATAATTCAAAAATAAATTTCGTTTGAAATGTTAAGATTACAGAAAGCTTGTTAATATGTTCACAATAAGCTACTTGGTATATTGATTCCATTGATATCCCATGAGGCACCATGTAGGTAGACTCATAAATAATAAATTTTGTACTGTTTGTTTTAAAATAATTTTCTTTTTCATTTTCCAAAGTTTATGCACATGTTTTCAATGGATTTATTTTATCAGATGTGGTTTTAGTGTTTTCCAGTTAAACTTTGGATGGACATAAAAATGCATTGTGAATAATTCAATATCTAGAACAGTGTGTATTCTTCGGTCCCATAACTTTGTTTTCTAGCCTGTGACAGAAGATTTCAGCAGTAGCATCAACAGTTACAAATACATTTAATCTACCTTCATGTATAATGAACAAATTTCATATTTACCAAGTATGATGACATCTTGTCAGTAAGTCATTCAATACTTTTGTCATATGCCTTTGGCCTTATTTTCATGCTGCAGTGATCAGGTAGATGTTCATGTTTCAGTAACTTTGCATGAGACATCAACAATATTTGACATCTGGATTCATTGTAAGATGTAATATGACCTTGATTTTCATACTCTTAGTGGTCAGCTTAACTTTTTGAGGGTTATACTTGTGATGTTTTAATGCCCTGCCAAGAATGTGGCTGGGGCATATAGATTTACCCTTGTCTGTCCGACCTACATTTCATGCTTCAGTGAATTTGGTTAAGTTTTGCGTTTAGGTTCATTTCTCAGAAACCTATAGTAATATATCAAGACACATTTTCTAGTTTTTAATGAAATAAGCAGTGTTAGAAATAAATTTTGAAATGAACTTGCTCATGTAAGAATCCACTTGCCCTCGTAGATTTCAGCTTGCCCAATGAAATGTTAAAACTTACTGAAAACTTCACTTATAAAATGTAAAGTTTTGTTAATTTCTTATTGATGTCCATGTTGAACTCTGAATTTAAATCTTTATTGAATTTGTTTTGTTTATATTATTTTCACTGTCTTTGTGAGTTTTTTCAACATAATGAATTAAAATGATTAAAATATTGCTTTTTATTTCATTTATAAATCACCACTACTGTCCCACAAGTCACAAAACTCTTGGAAAGTATGTTTTGCATGTGCTATTTCATCATTATATTAATAAAAATTTCTGTTAAAAGAGAATGTCAACTGTGATCATTTTCCTCTTTAAATACATTTTTGAAAAATATCTTTGAATGTTTAATGGCCTTTTTTAAAAATTGATAACGTTGACAAACTAACTTAATTTTGTCAACCATAACAATTGTTAAAAAAAGGCAATTATACCTTCAAAGCCATTTTTTCTATGAATTTCTTGAATATATAAAAAATAGATTTACCTAGACAAAGTTTAAAATAGAGAAAAAAAAAGCAATAATGAAGCGGACATTACTTACTGTAGCCCTTTAAAAACTCAAGTCGTCAAGCAGCAGTCCGAGACTTTCTTATTTATAAATCAAGTGCCCTACTGGCAAAAGTAAATGTTTATCTTCCAGGCTGTTACCCCATGCACATGTAGGCACCTCTGGTTTAGAGAAATGGGAGGGGGTCTCGTGTTATAGTAACCCGATGTTGCAGTTTTATTTAATTTCACAATGGTCTTTAAGTTAAATAGTCAATTTGCATAAATTTATGCCAGACATCATGTTTTGTCCATAATTGACACAATCTCAACATAAAAATACTTTGTAGCTGTTCTGTCTATTTGTTTAGGATTTCTCAGGATCTACGTTTCAGATCATTTTCTGTTTAAAGAAAAAGCGCGCGATTGATTTAGATTACAAAATGCTTTCGGTTGTATCATATTTGATCGATCTGTTTCAGGTATATTACAGATTTTGTGGAATGTAAAAGCTTACAAGCTAAACTTTTTACGGTCCTTTCCGCATCCTGTCCTTAGACAAAAGTCGCTGTTATCGAAAATGAATCATGGCGAAAGTACTGAGATACTGTTTGGAGGCAAATTTTTCACTTGCCCTCCGGGAAAGTACAAGCAGTGATTTCCTTGCCCGACGGGATTTCAACTTTGTTGGTTAAGCGGACAAGCGCTTATTTCTAACACTGAAATCAGGACATTGTGTACAGTAGAAACTTAAAAAAAAGGCTTAAAGGGATACCAAAAATATCATTGTATTGATGCTTAGAACAAATTATGCAAGTGAAGTTTTACTCAAAACTGCTGGTTCTTGTTTACCATTTGTTTTTTAACATAAATTTCTGTTTGTTGTAGTTGTTAGGAGAACTGTTGTTAGACAGGCATAATTTTACTACAATGACACGGTACATTTCCAATCCAGATAATCTCAAATTGATGATGAACATGCTACGAGAAAAGAGTAGAAACATTCAGTTTGAAGCTTTCCATGTATTCAAGGTAAACTTAAAAAGGAGTATATTTCTTCAGTTAAACTTATAAAAGAGTAGATTTCTTCAGTTTGAAGCTTTCCCTCGTATTCAAGGTAAACATAACGTAGTAGATTTCTTCAGTTTGAAGCTTTCCATGTATTCAAGGAAAACTTATATAGGAGTAGATTTCTTCAGTTTGACGCTTTCCCTCGTATTCAAGGTAAACATAACGTAGTAGATTTCTTCAGTTTGAAGCTTTCCATGTATTCAAGGAAAACTTATATAGGAGTAGATTTCTTCAGTTTGAAGCTTTCCCTCGTATTCAAGGTAAACATAACGTAGTAGATTTCTTCAGTTTGAAGCTTTCCATGTATTCAAGGAAAACTTATATAGGAGTAGATTTCTTCAGTTTGAAGCTTTCCATGTATTCAAAGAAAACTTTTAAAGGAGTAGATTTCTTCAGTTTGAAGCTTTCCCTTGTATTCAAGGTAAACTTATACAGGAGTATATTTCTTCAGTTTGAAGCTTTCCATTTATTCAAGGTAAACTTATAAAAGGAATAGATTTCTTCAGTTTGAAGCTTTCCATGTATTATAAACGAGTAGACTTTATACTCTGACTCTTAAGGACATACAGTTTTAACATGGTCCAATTGTGTGTCTGTATACTCTACTTATGTATTGCAATATTACCTGCCTCAATGATCAGTTTCCCTCCTGTTTATGTCGTCAAAACAGTTGTTTACATTATTGGAACATGTGTGTTTTTTATCTTCTTTCTTTTACTCCTGTCCTTAGATGGTTTTGGCTTAAATACCCCTATTGGTAATTTTGGCATTTTTAGCTCACCTGGCCTAAAAAGCCATGTGAGCTTTTGCCATAACTTGGCATCCATCGTGGTCGTAAACTTTCCTTTAAAGATCTTCTCCTCTGAAACCAATGGGCCATTGGAACAAAACTTGGCAGCAGTGGTCCTTAGTTGGTCCTCTTTCAGAAATATATCCGATGAGCCTACCTGTCATCCAAGATGGCCACCAGAGTGCATAGTTTAACATAGGACCCTACAGGGAATTTACTTAACTTTCTAGATCTTCTTGACTGAGACAACTCAGCCAATTGGAACAAAACTAAGATGACCGCCAGAGCCGAACATTGTTTAACATAGGACCATATGGGGAATTTACTGAAAGATCTTCTTGTCTGAAACTGCTTGGCCAATTGGAACAAAACCTGACACCAATGATCCTTAAGTAGCTCTCTTTCAGAATTATTTCTGATGATCCCAGCAACCATCCAAAATGGCCACCAGAGTCGAACATTGTTATACATAGTACCCTATGCAAAATTTACTTAAAGATCTTCTTATTTAAAACCACTGTGCCATTTGGATCAAAAGTTAGCAGCAATGGACCTTAGTTGGTCCTCTTTCAGAATTATATCCTATGACCCAACCCATCATCCAAGATGACCACCAAAGCGAACATAGTTTAATATAGGACATAATGGGAAAAATCAGTTAAATATCTTGTTTGAAACCAGTGGGTCAGTTAGCTTGACAGCAATGTTCCAGGCTGCCAGTAAAGATGGACATAATCAAGGTGAGCGACACAGGCTCCTGGGAGCCTTTAGTTTAATTTGCTCTAATATTTTATGGATATTGTTTGGGTTTTCAACATTTTAGGCCTGAGGTACATCTGACAAGTCGTAAATCAACGAAATGTGCACATCTTATGCATCAAAATTGGTATCAAAGAATTAAATCTTACTCCCATGATATAATATATATGTGAAACGTATCACACCTAGCAGAGAGCAGAAACATTGAGTTCAGTTGGATAATCCAATGTTGAATTGGATTTTAGTGGTCTTAGATGTAACACATGTACATGTATATGATATCTTTTTTTCAGGTGTTCGTAGCTAATCCAAATAAACCTAAGCCAATCTTGGATATTTTGCTTAGGAACAAAGAAAAACTTGTAGACTTTTTAACTAAGTTCCATACGGAACGATCCGATGACGAACAATTTAATGACGAAAAAGCATATCTTATAAAACAAATTAAAGAGCTGAGATCACCTGATGAGTCATAGTATTCAGCGTTGTGTTAACAGAACAAGAGTGCTTTTCTGTTATGTGAGTTGTCTCCCTTTCAAGACTTTTCCGGGATAGAAGGAAGATTTACTCTATAGTTGTAATATATTTTATGTTTTATTGGACAAATAATTAAGTGCTATTGTATTATTTAACAGTAAATCTATTTTCATGTACATATGTATACATTCTTATTAATAAGCAGTGCAAAAAATGCAAATGTAAAAATTGTGATTAGGTAGATAGAATTGGCTTGGATGTAAATTCAGGCAAACAGAAGATTCAGGATTAAGGTTTAAAGCTTTTACTCTGACTGTGTATACAATATAAGTGACAAATCATTAGTTTAGCTTAATTTGAAGTCAGAAATCCACACATTTTTTAAAATTTCACAATTGGAAAGAAATTCACCCATTAGGACCAGGCTTATATTGCTGAAAATGTAGACCTCAGCTTTCTATAAAACCTAAAATCCCATCTGCCCCCTTTCCAAAGGAATTTTAGTGTTTTTTAAATTTAGTAATTTTATTTACCTGTTCTAAATAATATGTTTTGATTAAAATGCCAAAATGCATGCATTTGTGACTTCTTTGACATCAAATTTTTGTGACTTCAAAAATTCTACCCCTTTGTAGCTCACCTGGCCAAAATGACTAATTGAGCTACTGCCATCTCTTAGCATCTGTTTGTATTTGTAAAATTTCCTTTAAAAATCTCCTCTGAAACCACTTGGTAAGTTGAAACAAAAATTTGGTAGAATCATTCTAAGATCGTGAGTGTGGAAAATTTACCTAAATTTCCACTGATAAATTACATGAACTCAGATATTCAATCATGACTAATGTATGACATATTCATCAAATAAATTCAAATGTAGTGAAATATTTAATTTTGAATTTTTTTTTTATTTTTTAGAAAATTAATTTGCCCCAATGAAGTTTAAAAAGCTTTCGAGTCGTTTGTTTTATTTGCTTTAAGTTTTCTATGACAATCCATATGTACAAATTCTGTGACATTCTTAGTAGCATTAATAATTATCAGTATTGTATTTTGGACAGGTACATAAATTAAAATCAAAATTCTTGTAAAAAAATATTGCTTATGCATTTTTTCATCTATTTGGAATAATCTCTTAATAGATTGCTTCAAGTTTTAAACACTTGCTTCTTTATCTTACATTTTTGTGGCAAATTATGATCTTAATATCAGTTTTCAGCATATTTTAACCATTTAATCATTGATCAAAAGCTAACTACTAAAGCCCCTTTGTTCAATGGGGGTTGAAAATTTGTAACGAATATAAATATTTTAAGAATTTTTTGCAGACTTAATTGGAGATCTTAGAGAAATAATCTGGGAAACAGTTTCTACCATTTGTTATTGTCAGGTGAAGAAGTTTTTTTTCTCATTTTTAATTTTTTGAAAACTTGATATTTCTCAGGATTTGAACTCCATAATAATCTTCAGGTTGTTAGATATAATAATTTTTTTCTAATATCTGCACATTTCCAAAGATAATACACTGAACTCCAAAATAAATTTTCATAAGTGATAAACACTGGTCTAGAATTGAAGTGATGATGATTAATCCAGAAATGTCTGTTGAACAAAAGAAGGCCAAAATATGTTTGTTCAAGATGTTTCCCTGACAACCCTAATTTTTTGTGCCTTTCCTTAAGGATGATCGCTGGTCTAATAGGAAATAAATAGGATTTGAAATATGTGTTTTAGTTTAAGAGAACATATGAATAGTAAACAAATAAGCAAGAAAAAAATACAGGTTCATGTGCTCATTTTATAGCTATAAGGCCTTGAAAATTTGCAGGAAATGGGTTTTCTCTGGATTTTTCATTGTCTTTGCATTGACAACTTCAGTATCTCAAAAATGTATGAAAAGATAAAAAGGATTTCATAAACTTTTGTCAAATACCATTTTAAGGTATATATGATTTAATTATAAAAGAAAAAGTGGGGGTTTGTGGGAAAAAATTTCATGTTTAAGGAATGGATAAAACCCGAGGATTCCGAAAATCTGACAAAAAGACCAAAACGTGACCAGCGAGCATCCTTAAGTTTTTATTCATATTTTAGTATAAGCTGTGTTAAAATCCAAAAATCCCCTCCCATACAGACAAGTTAAGAAATTAAGCAATATGAAAAATGCACAACCTACCAACCCTAATTTTTAAAAGTATGAAACCCTTAAAACACATCTTTTCATTCGGCCTAAATTTAGTGACAGATTTTTTTATATTTTTTTTTTCGTTTACTGGACCATATAAAGTTTATTCACAGCCTTATGAATTAATTAAGATTATTGAATGGAATTATGATATGATGTTGTAATTGTTAAGTTAAATATTTCAATTATTGAACTTGAAATGTGAGAACTCAACAGAGAATGTTGCATGGATATTACAGCTCGTTATCAGATTAACATGATTGATTCTGAGTTTTTTAATACTATATTATAAACAGAGATACTTATATTAGTGTTACTATACTATATAGATGAAAATCAACCTTAGTAGAATATTTATATAGCACAACCTTGTAAGTAAATGAAGGGACAATATTCACTTCGTTGTGCAGTAATCCTATTTTATTGTATAGCAATGTGATATTCCCTGTAGAACTTAACCAAAAGTAAGCATGCAATATTCGGAGATATTGCACCGAGAGCAACATTGCATTGTAAGGACGATCTCTTTGATAGTTTTTCGGGTTGTTTCCAGGATCTGGGTGGTGTTGCCATACAATAAAAGGGTTATTGCATGAAATTGGGAAATATTGTCCCTCGTAAAATATTATATCGTGCAATATCACATTCTACTCAGGACAATATTTCCCAATAACCCTATATTAGCGAAATATTGAGAATTACCAGAATATTGTTTACCTACCGATAATGCCATAATTTCCAAGCCATATTGTACTGCGTGCAATACCAGGGTAGATTGCAGCGATAATGTTTTACACAGAAAATAATTTTGACATGAATAAAAAAATATGATTTTGTGTTCCTCTTTTCAATACGTATGATAGTTTTTGTTCTTTTCTAAATTTTTTTATTATAATTTATAAGCAGAAATAATGAGATTAGAATCTGTTTTTCATAAGATAAACACAGAAATTTAACTGTAAATCAATTGTAATTCTTAGGAACAATCACCACTAATCTCCCTTATAGGCAGTAAACAAATTTGTTATTAAAGTTTATTTTGACTTTTGGTTTTTAGAAAAAAATAAGTATTTTTCAAATTTATATCAGA
Organism: Mytilisepta virgata; assembly: GCA_028015205.1. Classification (NCBI taxonomy): domain Eukaryota; kingdom Metazoa; phylum Mollusca; class Bivalvia; order Mytilida; family Mytilidae; genus Mytilisepta; species Mytilisepta virgata. The sequence continues at coordinate 76,391,156 of CM051518.1, read as the reverse complement.
TACTATGAAAAATTAATTTGTATTCCGATGAAGAAGACTATATTTTTCAGGGACTGACTTTTAATAAATCACAGTACAATTTTATTGGGATTCCAATTTTGACAACATTGTTTACTTAATATAGTATTTCCATAACATTAAGCGGGTTTTATTATAATGTACATATATTGGTATTATAAATTTTAGATTAAGTTTCATTTTGTAATTGTATAATCAATATTGTAACCATACTCCATCCTTTATTAATTCCCCAGATAATTTACATTTGTAAATGTTAAAAGTTAAATTATTTTTTTCCAGGAAGTCATTAAAATTAAACATCTGTAATCTCAGAAATGATTTTAGTTCGAAATATTTTTACTTTATATTCTTCCTAGTATGCTGAAGTATTCAGATATTTTGTAGATTTTCACATTAAACAAGTTTTGTCAGATTTATAGTTAACTTTCCACTAGAGAACCTACTAATTGAAATAATTTCACTGCCATATCATGTGTTGTAATCATTTCTATAGTGTATATATGTTTTCTGTGCTTTGTCTAGGTCTGCATTCACCATACGTTTAAAGTACTAAATGCGATGGCATTTTACCATCTTTACATTTAAAGATCAAAAATATAATGTTGTGACCTTCTTTAATTATTTTTGGCAGATCAGGTTTCATGTTCAGGAAGGTCCTTTCAAATAAAAACAATTAAATATCATGCATCACACTCGCCCTTGTTCACATAAATAGGTCAAATATTTTATAAAATTGAAATCTTCTTCTGAAATTCTTCAATATACCTTTTTTAATATCTTAAATGTCAACCCAGTTGGGAAAAACGTCACCCATAACCATTCTTGATTGATAAAATGTACCATATAGAAAACTTAATAGTATATTTTGCCTGTTGCCAGTAAATACATGTGTACAAGCCTCACTGATAAGCAGTATTGATCATTATCTGTGGTCGAATAAGTGGTATAGGTTTCATCATGCCAACTTGATAACATTTTTTTTTTAAATTTTGTAGGCAATGTTTAAACTGTTAATGCCTGTTTGTGGTGTATTTAAATAAGAGCATTTGTAACAATATGTAAAAAAGTTGAATATTTGCATTGCAGTGTGTAAATTTGCATAAAACTTTATGTAATATTTGCATAACAGTTGTGTTGTATTTGCATAATATTTGTCATAGAAGTGTAAAATAAAATAAAAATCTATTTTTGATAGGTATTGAAGTAAGTAAACTGCTAGATATATAAAAATCAATATTGAATTTTCTTCCAAAAATTGTCCACCAAAGTGTTTTTTTCTCTATTTTTGAAATACAGCTTTTGGAAAAATTTTTATATCCAAGTCTAAAATCTAGAAATATATAAATATATCTTTTTCTGTGCTTTTTAATGAAGATTTGATAGTAAGATACAGTAAAATTACCCACAATCAAAATTGACGACTCTCATGTTTAGTTTCTAAGGACACTTTGGTAAAAAAAAAATTGCCTGGTGAACTGCAAATGCTTGAAAATATGTCAAAGGTTAGTCTTCTGTATTGCTATATGTAATTATGAAGCCATAATTTTATCTTGTCAAAAAAAAGAAGAAATTTTCCTACATGTTAGACAGTTCTGTGATTTGTTATATAAAAAATGAATAAATTTTACAAACAATTAGAAAGGACAAATCTATATATTTCTTGATTTTATTTTTTCCACATTATTACTTTACCATATACCTGTAGTTAACTACAGGCTGAATAAATATGATGTAAATTGTGGATTTTGGTGACTCCATAAAATTAACATAGAGAGTTGATGGCAATTTTTTTCTACTTTTGCTTAAATTTGACATAAATTAGATTTCCACAGCTATTGGTAATTTATTTAGAAGTATTATTACAATTTGTTTGCGACTAAAAGTGTATGTTGTACTGTGGTGGTTATCCCCAGATGACAATGTTGGTGGAATTTTGGGAGAAGGGAAATATTGAAATAAGAACTGTCATTTGTGTTCTGTGGTGTAATTTTAATGATTGTAGGTTTATAGATAGGCAGGACATTCACAATTTTTCGAAATTTTATTATCATAAGATGTACAAGGGTGTAATACTGGAACATAATACAAAAGGCAAGTTTACATCACTTTTACTGCTGTTCTTCATAGTAAAGTCACTATAAGATTTTAAAAAATGAGAAAAAAATATAAATTTTTAAAATTTATTATGAAAATGAAACAGCACATAATTAACAACAAAAAACAACTAATGTGTTGCAAACATAATTAAATTTTTGTCAGATTTGAAGTAAAATTTGATGAACATTGTTCAAGTGGTTAATGTAATTTTAACACAGAAAATGGTATACAGTGAAATATTTATGTAAAATGAGAAATGATATTATATGGTTTTCATATCAAATGATATCATCTTGTTCAGAAACTATCCATACCAGAGATAAAAAATGATATCATCTTGTTCAGAAACTCTCCATACCAGAGATAAAAAAAAATGAAAACTGAATATGAAATGCATATTCTTATTGGCTAATTTAGAGAGTTCTGGTAAACTTTACATAGAATGTGACAAGTATTTTAATTTGCTGTGGAGCAATCCTGTGAAAAATCATGCCAAATTTTTTTTTAAATATGTAGACTTCAAAGTGAGATTTGTTTAAAGAAATCGTACATTTATTCAATGATTGCTAGCATGCTGGACAAAGAAAAAAAATGTTTAAATTTTTTAATAACTGTAAAACCTATGCCTTCTTTTGGCTTATAAATTATGCTTACAATCATAGACAATTTAATCAATTATTACAATAATTTAATAAATTATCTCATTTTATAAATTTATTCATGAATGTCACATGAGAGCAATGAATTGTGGGATGTTAAAACTCTGTGATCAAGTGATAACATTAACATGTATTCCATCCATTAAAAAAATGTCAGAAAGTATGTTATATTATATTTTAAAGTAATTTTTCTATTATATTAGAAAAATAATATTTTTCACTGTTTTTTTTTCGAAATCGACCTCCAGAGCCACACCCACTGGGCAATATTACCTTGCACAGGTTTATTTCAGGTTTGAATTTCCTGAATTTCCTATGAATGAGTTACATTGCCTGATGACGTAATCAGAAGTGTCATTTACAAACAGACGACAATGATTCGCAAACATCGATGAGGATCAAATAAATGTTTAACTTGAGGAGAGGACGTCTAAAAACACTAAAAGAGTAATCAATATTTGTTCTAATTGGTTAAATATAATATAACAAATATTTCATGTGATTGTGGTCAATATACAATAACATTTATCCACAGTACCTTGAATTGCATGGATATGTTATATTGCCCTCCACCGTTGGCAATGGGCAATATAACATACCATGCAGTTCAAGGTATCTTGGAAAAATATTCTTGTATATTGACCACAATCACATGAAATATTTGTATAATATTTATTCTTTAGAGAGATTAAAGGGGAATATTTATTCTTTAGGGAGATATAAGGGGAATATTTATTCTTTAGGGAGGTAAAAGGGGAATATTTATTCTTTAGAGAGATAAAAGGGGAATATTTATTCTTTAGGGAGATATAAGGGGAATATTTATTTTTTAGAGAGATTAAAGGGGAATATTTATTTTTTAGGGAGATATAAGGGGAATATTTATTTTTTAGAGAGATTAAAGGGGAATATTTATTCTTTAGAGAGGTAAAAGGGGAATATTTATTCTTTAGAGAGATAAAAGGGGAATATTTATTCTTTAGAGAGATAAAAGGGGAATATTTATTCTTTAGAGAGGTAAAAGGGGAATATTTATTCTTTAGGGAGATAAAAGGGGAATATTTATTATTTAGAGAGATTAAAGAGGAGTATTTATTCTTAAGAGAGATTAAAGGGAATTATTTTTTTCTTTAGATAGGTTAAATGGAAAAAAAAAATCTGAACAAAGCATGGTTTCTGTTAACTTATATGTGGTATTGTTTCCGGAGGTCAAGTTTCTGGATTTTGATTACCTGGTTATGAAGTTGATTGAATTATATGATTAATACACACAGAAAGTGAATGTCGTAACAACTGCAGTCAAACCTGCTTTAAAGAGCACCTTTATATAGCAAATCATTGTCTATAAAGGGCACTGTGAAAAGGTCCATGTCATGTACACAGCTTGTAAAATTAACCTCTCTATAAAAGGGCACTATTCTCTAGTCCATTGGGTGCCCTTTATACACAGGTTTTACTGTATTTGATTAGATTGAAATGATAAAATTCAGAAAATGGCAGCAGCAAAATGTACTACAGTTTTTAGATAAGTAATGAGTCCTCATCTGCTGTGGGTGAACGATTTGTTGGTTTTAATTTGTTACAGCTGGATTGGTAATTTTCTGCATCTTTATATGACAAAGAATAGAATTTTATTTAAAGATTATTTTAATGGAAAAACAGACAGATAGTTCTTTATGTTAGCCCTACAGATAAACATTATTTAGGTTTGTCATTGCTAACAGATGCTCCAAAAAACTTCACATTCATTGAGAGAAGGGAAAAATAAGTAGCAGGTTCTTTCTTTTATTTCTAGTGTGCAAAAAATCATGCTTGGGGGAACAAGGAAAGTATTGTGTGTTAAGTAAATTCCAAGAGCATTGCAAAGTATCTCAAATAGATTGTCTTATGATGATAAAGAATAATGCTAGTATATATGGTTTAGGGATTGGGATCTCAACTGCTTTAAAAATAAATGAACATTTCTAAAATTTCTGGGGGTGGGCATGAATCTTAGGGCCAAACAAGATATTTAATTTAATTTCTTATTGTAAGTGAGAAACAAGAAAATATGGTATAGGGGTGGGGATTACAAGATGCTTGAAAATTTATGAAATGGAGTGGATGGGATTACCACCCCCACCCCCTCCCCCTCAGGGGCTTATAATTTATAACCAAATGATTCCAAAATCAGAAGGTTCTTTCATTCGCTGTTGGGCAGTATTCACCCAACTGGGTTTACAATGAACATATATGTCTAAAGATATAGTCTGGAAACCACTTTTTTTTGGAAATAAAGTCTAATTTCAGTACCATTGACCTTGACCTGTTGACCACAGAATCAATAAGTTGGGCATATTTCAACCAACTTTGGTATCCAGAAAATAGATATCTATTAAGTTGCCATATGGAAACCACTTGTTCTTGGACAGAAAAAAACTGCTTTCAGTATAAATAACCTTACATGTTGACCTACTGACCCAAATCAGTATGCTTCTGTCCTTCTGGGAGCACACTTCACAGAACTCTTGTTTCCATAGAACAAATACTTCTGAATTTATCTGAAAAACCACTTGTTTCGGACAAAACTATTTTAGTATGAGTGACCCTGAACTTTGACCTTGTGATCCCAAAATCAATAGGTATCTTTTCATTTTTTAGCCATGTGAGCTATTGTCATCACTTGACGTCCGTCGTCATCGTAAACTTTCCTTTAAAGACCTTCTCTGAAACCACTGGGCCAATTGGAACAAAACTTGGCAGCAATGGTCCTTAGATGGTCCTCTTTCAGAATTGGATCCGATGACCCCGCCCGTCATCCAAGATGGCCACCAGAGCCGAACTTAGTTTAACATAGGACCCTATGAGAAATTTAAAATGGACAGCAATGGTTTTTAGGTGGTTTTCTTTCAGAATTATATTATCATCCAAGATAGCCGCCAGAGCCGAACATAGTTTTACATAGGATCCTATGAAAAATTTACTTAAAGATCTTGTCCGAAACCCCTTGGCCAACTGGAACAAAAGTTGGCAGCAATGTTCCTTAGTTGGTCCTCTTTTAGATTTATATCCGATGACCCTGTCCACCGTCCAAGATGGCTGCCAAAGCGGAAGTTAGTTTAACATAGCACCTAATGGGAAAGTTCACTGAATGATCTTCCTGTTTGAAACCAGTGAGCCAATTGGAACTTCACAGCAATTATCAAGATGAACATAGCATAAGTTACGATACAGGCTGCTGGGAGCCTCTATTTTAGTGACAGACTAACGCTGGTCTGATTTAATACTTCTAAAGTTATCATCTGGAAACAACTTGTTTCGGACAGACGGACGAACGAAGCGACGACTATCTGCCTCCAGGCAGCATACAAATTCAACTAGATTTTTTCATTATTTGACCTGTTGGTAGTTGCATTTATAGCGAGCATATGGGTCATTTAGAAAATAGGGGGCAGTCATTATGCAATCCCAAGTGAAATTATTTGTTAAAGCGAATATGGCTATATTGTGCTACATACTAAGGCTAGAAAACGTTTCGTTAGCTGGAAAAGGAATTAAGTAATTTGAGGTGAATATTCCATAGTCTGTGTTTGGCATGACCCTTTATAAAAATAGTTAAAAGTGTTGTTTAAACTTGAAAATTTCGATTTAAATTAAATCTTCGTAAAATTCCATTCCAGTTTTCCCTAGCAAGATTGAGGTGTTGTCTGAATCCTATCAAATCTAGAAAAATGATGGCAGATAATTCCAATACCAAGAATACAATCCCTACTGCTCCAATTTGTTTTGCCGACACACGTGTGTCGTCTTTACTGATTTTCCTATTTACAAAAGCTGAAAGTTTCGAGGTGTCTACACTTAAATTCTTTTTCATTTCATCAAGCTGAGGACCCATTTCTTCTTTTAGTTCTTCCATGGTTTTCTTTTCTCTTGTTTGGTTTTTAAATGCTTCCATTTTTTCGTAATAGACACAGTCACAAGGGCAAACGGTCTCGTCTGAAAATGAAAGTAGAAGTAGAATAATTGTCAGTAAATAGAATATTGTTTAACTCTGGAATATTTTGCTGTATTTGTATGGTGAAACGGACGCATTTGAGAGTAGACGGCCGAGTCCGGTAGAGGGGTATATTTTCAAGACAATTATGGAATATATGTATGTTATCCTTCTACGCCAAGCACAGGGTCTCATTTAGGGTGATTTAATGGGATATTCTTTCAATGGCAGTTACAATCCTTGTTGTGTGGGAGTGGATTGTAACTGCCATTGATAGTATACCCCATTAAATCACCCTAAACGATTTGTTGTGTGGGAGTGGTTTCTAATTGTCATTGATAGTATTGATTGTCATGTTTGTTTAAATGATCTTGAAAACCAGAATATTCGGTGAACCCAGCGGTTACTGAAGGAATTTCTGTTTTGAAATGTAGATCCTACTTTGATACAAAAGCGCCCGCAATATATTATCGTCATTTCGCTTCCGCCGTTCTTTAGCTTTTTACGGTTTTGATATCCGCTGCAATCCATAGCATCTATAGTTTATATGGTAGGACATTTATAAACTATAAAATCTTATCCTCGGAATCGTTCGACCATTTGTCCTACTTTTTTTCCTGCTGTTTATAGACCATAACAAGAGAAATTGATAGATTTTGCAGTCATGAAATATTTTTTAATTAGACAGAAATGATGAAAAATAAGTCAGTGGTCAACTGTCTGTGGTAAAACACTTAGCAAAAAAAATACCTTTCTATGTTTTAACTATAAAGTTAGTACCATGAAAGTCCGCATGACGTCAGACGAATTAACCCGTCGGTAAATGCGGCTTAGATGCTAGTACATTATATAAATTCAGCACTAAAAGTGTACTGTTACAAAGTATGTTTTGTGAAAACTTGAGAGTAGCTTCCTAATGCTTAGTCGTAAGATAGTTTTCGGTTCTACCATTCTCGTTCATTGTGACGTAATGAGATTTTTCTTCGTCACTACGCTGGGGAACTAGCGAAATAAAACTGAAGTCGAACGAAAGTTTAAATTGTTTTATATTAAAATAAATATTCAGAACAATAAAGTAAGTTTTTACAATACAGTATTGTCACTAATGGTAAACTGTCCATTAAATTCACAATTTGGTAATCCAAAATTCCGGTCGTCAAACGGTGTCCGTTTACTTCACTAATCGGTATCCGATTCTCCCTACTTAAAACACAGTCTATCTTTTTATACAACTTGGGGGATTAAACTAAATGTCCATGGCAATTTGAATAAACGTAATCTTAATTTTCACAAATAGGGAATTATACATGTGATAACATATTCCTATTATCTAAATTTTAAAAACATCCGGATTAGGATTAGCACTTATATATATAATTACATTTAATCACGAACACACAATAAGCTCAAATTATCAAATAACAAATAGAACAAAAGAAAAGATTACCGAAAGGAAAGACTTTAAAAATTAGCTGCCAAGCGTGGGAAAAATTTGTCCTTTGAAAATATACGAAAATGTCCACTACGACAACTCCTCCCCACTCCAGCAAGACTCTGTCCCAGAGTCTAATGAAAAAATTGTCTTCCTGTTCTTCGTGCCCATCCGATCCCCCTTTCCGAATTTCTATTTCCGTTGTTTACACGTCCTGGATTTTCTCGTTGGTGTTCACATTTATCGTTCCAAAATTTGGTTTCCGTTGTTGAATTTTTTAAAAGACTTCGTAAATGTCTTACTTCCTCAGCTTGTTCTTCACATAATTTCCTCCATTCTCTGATTTCTTTGTTAAGGCTTATTTTATAGTCTAATTTATCAACGGCATCGCGATATTCTGCCTTCTGTTCTTCAAGTTCTTCAGTTGATTTTGTAATCTGATTTTCCAATTGTTCAATTTTACTTGTTTTCTTTTTAATTGTTTCTTCCAATTCAAAATTTCTTATATCCAAAGCCAATTTTTCATCGACAAGTTCGTTCCATTCTTCCAAGCTATTTTCCCTATACTCTGTTAGTTCTTTCACCTGAATGTTTAATTTGTCAATCGATTTTTTATCGTCCGAATTTTGTTTCTTCAGTTTGGAATTTTCCTTTTGCAATTTTTTTATTGTACGCCTGTTTTCAGTATCTTTGTCACCAAGTTCGGTCGCTATATTGTCCAAATATTCAACACATTCCCTGAGGTTTTGATTTTCAAGTCTTAATCCAGTGTGCAATTTTGAATTCATTTTTCGAAAGTCCGAATCGTCGATATTGGAAAAGGGAAGAATTGAGCACACTTTCCTATTGATGAAATTCTGAAGCCTAATCCGGTCTCGCTGAATACTTTTTCTTGATTTTGGTTTCTTTTCTTCACGGCATTCCTTTGCATAGTGTCCAGGTTTTCCACAACGGTAGCATCTCACGTTTCGAACTGTCATGTTTAGCTTGTTTAGTTGGGAATTTTCTTGGTATTGATTGAATTCTCCATAAATGGATTGTACATACTGCATTCTTTGTCCGGCATACCATACATTCCCACTCGGAAATCCTAAATATCTTTTGTAATTGAATGTCTCCATTGTACTTGTAGAGCTTTGACGGTACCGCGATTTTGCACACAAATTGCTATAGCGGGTAGCAAAATGTTCCGGTTCTAGCACCACTTGACGTAATCAGATTTTTCTTCGTCACTACGCTGGGGAACTAGCGAAATAAAACTGAAGTCGAACGAAAGTTTAAATTGTTCTATATTAAAATAAATATTCAAAACAATAAAGTAAGTTTTTACAATACAGTATTGTCACTAATGGTAAACTGTCCATTAAATTCACAATTTGGTAATCCAAAATTCCGGTCGTCAAACGGTGTCCGTTTACTTCACTAATCGGTATCCGATTCTCCCTACTTAAAACACAGTCTATCTTTTTATACAACTTGGGGGACTAAACTAAATGTCCATGGCAATTTGAATAAACGTAATCTTAATTTTCACAAATAGAGAATTATACATGTGATAACATATTCCTATTATCTAAATTTTAAAAACATCCGGATTAGGATTAGCACTTATATATATAATTACATTTAATCACGAACACACAATAAGCACAAATTATCAAATAACAAATAGAACAAAAGAAAAGATTACCGAAACGAAAGACTTTAAAAATTAGCTGCCAAGCGTGGGAATAATTTGTCCTTTGAAAATATACGAAAATGTCCACTACGACAATTGCACTTTAATATTTTGGTTAATTGTTTCGCATTTAAACATTTTCGGCATTGAGCATCAACAACAAAAATTTAGAAATATGCATATACAGTACATCAGAATTGGCCACAGACTGTTTATGTTAAAGATTAAAGTGTAAATAAAACTTACTGTATACTGCAGCAACAATCAGAAAGACAGCCTCATCATATTCATCGCCTGTAAATACAAACATTTCCTTTAAACGAGAACCTTAGAGCTTTTTATCTGGTATATTTAGAGAATAACCTCTTTTATTTATTGTCCATGTTTAACATTTCGTATGAACTCTTAGAATTATTTCTCCCTTGTACGAAATTAATACCCGTGACGTCACGAATAAAGTTTACACATGTAAAATTTCGTTATAAAAACGTTAACCAACAAAGAACTTTGAAATTATCACGTTATAAAAGGTATAAAAAATTAATGATTAAGATTAAAGATATATTTGTCATCATGCAGTTGCACTTAAAATTTAGAAAAGCTAATATAATACAAAAATCAAACAAATTTAAATATGTGTGTAACACAAGAAAGGAATCAATATTCCGTCTGAAAATTACAAGATTCAAAATTAGGATGAGAAATTCTATTTTTTAATCAGGTTTGAACAAATGTCACTAAACTTAAAAATTAATCACTTAAACCATGATAAATCCAATATTGATCTAAAAATGTTTTAATACAAGGAATATAAATTGAAATGGTGAGCCATTAAAAGGGCATAGAACGACTAAAACTTTTAACAGCTCACCATTTCCATTTATATTACTTGTATTTTATTGTTGTATGAGTGTATGAGCTGTTTCGCAACATGCAAACTTAAAAAATACTTTATATATGTTTTCAACTTAAATTGGTCTCAAAATCCTTGTAAAAATAATATATTTGAGATACAAAGATTTCGTTAGCAAATGGTCCGGGAAATTTTCAGCTCTTTGATGGGTAAATCCCATATACTGCAGCTACATGGATATGGACACCAAGAAATGGAGTATTTACAATAGGGAATGAAAAATCAATTCAACTTTCGTCGCTGCATTTTTTAATAATAATATTTGCAAATCACAAAATGTCAAATATTTAAACAAACTAGAGGGTCCCAGGAGCCTGTATCGCTCACATGGACTATGCACATCTTAAATTTTGTAAATATGTATTAGAATTAAGCAAGCAGTCTGTAAATTTAGATGCTAGAGCAGAAGTAGCTCAATACCCTATATATATTTATATCAAATTTCAATCACTGCAGTATTTAGTGAGAATATCCAGTACCAATAATAATCCATTATTGTATGATGCCTTTTCCCTGTCTAAAAGCCTGAATTCAATTGGTACATTTTCTTTGTTTCATATGTTAAAAATATATGGGAATTAAATAATTTAGATGTAAATTATGTTATGGAAGTGGATTATACTGCAAATAAGGCATCATTTGGTAAAAATACCAAACAAATGATTAAAAATAATTATTAAATCTCTCCCAGAAAACAGTAAAATATTTATATACGGTCAAATTAAGACCGATTATGTTGTAGACAAATTTATTCTGGAGCGTAATTTTGAGACTAGGAGACTAATGTGCAAAATGAGAATCAGTGACCCCTTCCTGGAAATTGAAAGAGGGAGATTCGCGAGATTAAAACGAGAAAACCATATATGCAAACAATGTAATTTAGAATTAGAAGATGAGAATCATTTTTTCCTAACTTGTCCTAAATATAAATCTCTTCGGCAAAATTTAGAAACTGAAATAGATAAAATATGTCCAGAATTTAAAAACTTCGATAAAAACAAAAAAAAAAAAAACAGAAACACTTCTTTCTTCATATCAAATTATGCAATTTACAGCTCCATTCATTAGAAAGTCTTTGATACGGAGGAGAGTGAACCCTGCAACTGCATCGTTTATAGTACATCAATTAATGTTATTGATTTATTGCTTGTTTGTTTAGTTTATGATTTATTGACATGTATGCGATCAACCCTTACGGGTTCTGCATTTTTTATTGAATGAATAAATAAATATAAAATTTATAACATATCTCATATAATTCACCTTTGATAAGATATCTTATAAAATATATAAGATATATATCTTTTTAAAGTTAAATTATATTAGATATATTCTAAATTTTATAAGCTATCTCATAAAATTCATAAGATATCTTTAACAGACTTTTTATATAAGATATCTTGTTTTGTTAATAGATATAAATACGGCTTGCCATATATGGCTGCCAATACTAAAGGTTAAACAAAAATCTTTAAAATCTACACAGCCAATTGAGACAAAAGTTGGATTGATCCTTTGATCGTGTTGATGGTCCCTATTCAGAATTGTGTTTTGGCTTTTCTTACCATTTAATAGGAAATTGTTTTCGTCCCGTATAATTTTGCACATTTTGTATAATCTAACCACTCAAACATTTATCAAAGGAAAGTCATCTGTTTTTTTTTTGTGTCAGAAGTAAACTAAACTTTCAGCTTTAAGGGTTTCTTAAACCGAGTCATTAAAAAATATTTTTTCTCAAAATTATAATAATAATTATAGATGTGGAAACAGCTTTTAAGGGAAAACCACATTATGTTTTTCTTTTTATTTATGAACATGGTTTGAAAAAAAATACTCACCGCTATCTTTTATGATATATTTCTGATTGTTTTTGACAACTTGAACAGACCCAGCTGTAACCGTGTTCTGAAAACTAAAATGGAAAATCATTTACCATATGTACCATTAATACTCGGAAAATCTCTGGCAAACGAATTCTTTGTATGATGATATAATATATAACAGAGGGATATTTAAAATTAATGAAAAGCAACAGGTTAAATACATGTTTTCTTTCGAAGATTATTCTCTTATAAATACAAGTTAAATTTGTAATAATTGACAGGGGCGGTGACATAGCATATTTTTTTTACATTCAGCTTACAGGGCAATTTTAAAATCGTTTCTTTTAAGTCCGCTGCGAAAACAAAAAACTTTATATAGGTTTCTTAATGAATAAAAGAAATATGAATAAATTTTTAAAAGAATAATAAAATAAAATAAAAATCTGAAATACGTTTTGTCACCAAGTGCATTCATTACGGGCATAGAATGCAAAAGATTCGTTATGTAAATTTTAAGAGTTTATTTGATTTATTGATTATTAGTAGTAGTAGTAGTATACCTGCATGTTTGTGATTGTATATTATTTCCGTCAATGTCTACACTGCAGTGTTGGATTGCCCAATGTGAAATGTTTCCTTTCAATGAATTCATTTCAACATCAACGTTGATTTTCAAAATAGATGTCTCTTCTTCGCAATTTGGTGGCCCAGATAAACAGTATATAAAATGAATCTACAAGAACAGAAATGATGTAATTGGTTGGTCTGTTCGTTTTTTTTTCAACGTGCATAATACGAAACGCAAGGGTAGTCGACGGATATTTTTTTCAGAATCTTGCTATCTGCTGCATCAAGTATGAACTACTGAAATCTAATTCCTAACGAAAGATTATCAAATGCAAGGACTTTGGTTTTCTTTTATAAAAAGGTCGTTTCCTAAAGCATTTAAGCCGACAATAGATGTGTCAGAAAATGCAAGCGTTAAAGATTTTGTATATGTGTGTGTCCGATCCGAATGCAACATACGTAAAGGTTGTTATTTAATTTAAACCTTCAGTGAAAAATACTGCTTTTTGAAATATTCCCTGAAAAAAAAACATTTTGGTGTGAAATAAGTTTTGCTTTGCTCACAATGTATTAATTTTTTTTCCAACTTTATATTGTTCTGTTCAATAGCGTATCTGAATCCAGAAATGTTCCTTTATAAGAAACCGCCTCGGTGGTCTCGTGATAGCGTGCTTGCCTCGAGTGCGGAAGGTCGCGGGTTCGACCCCAAGCCGGATCAACCAAAGAAATTATATAATTATATACAATTGGTATTTCCTGCTTCTCCGCCAAGCACGCGGCATCTAGGAATAGGAGCAAAGGACTGGTCGGCACGGAGTTAGTATAATGGGTCCGCGTGGGATGATATGTCTTCCTGCGGACAATTACCTCGTGAGCTAACATGTTAAAAATCCTGCTCAGCCTGTCGGTCTAGTACAAAGCAGGGATCATATATTATATCAACATGTTCTCGTCCTGATATGCACCCAATGGCTGCTACTAGATGTTAAACAATAATTCATCCATCCATCCTTTATATGAATTTATTTTGATGAAACACGTACTGTTTTTGGTGGGAATTCGTTCCAATCATCTATTATCTCTCTCCTCCTGTTACCATCCACATCGTGTCCATTAAAGCCGACTCTGTTCCATAGACTGTGATATGTTACTGTCGATGTTGAATGGACCCTCAGCAGATCTGCAACAATTTTGTTGTCTGTATTTGGTAAAGAAATCTTGCGAAAAAACTCTTCGCCTCCAGATTATGGCCGAAATGATACCACACTGACCAGTAGTACATATGACGTGGTATGTGCGTCATAAATATTTATTTATGCCTAGGCATAAATACTTATGGTTAGCCTTGAATAAATTTATGCCTAGGCATAAATCATTTATGCATAGCCTTAAATGGATTTATGCCTAGGCATAAGTCGATTTATGCTTAGACATAAATTGATTCAAGGCTAACCATAAGTATTTATGCCTAGGCATAAATAAATATTTATGACGCACATACCGCGTCACAAGTACATGTGTAGAAACTACGAAAGACCAGAAGGATCATAAGACGTTGAATTTAGAATTTAAGATATTGAATATCGGATTTCGTATTTCGAACTTCGGATATTCAATTTCAAACACCGTATGATCCTTATTGGCTTTCGGAACATACTTACCCATGGTATAATTAATCCAAAATGGTTTGAAATGAAGCTAAAAATTGACTTTCAGTTTAAAAATATTAAAAATAGAATTTCATTGATAATTTTGCCCTTTCGCAATTTGTTTGTGGAAACAGTGTTACTTCAACCGATATGCAAAATATTTCTAGACATGAGATATCGTACAATATATCCAACATTCGTAATTTACAAACATGAAGTGTACACTAAGGATCTTTAGCTCAACTGGCCCAGATGGCTAGCCAGGCGAGCTATTGCCATCACATTGCGTCCTTCGTCAGTCGTCGTTAACTTTCCTTTAGTGATCTCTTCTGAAACCACCGCGCTAATTAGGTAACCTCCTTCCCGACTTCCAATTTTCATGACTGCTGTTATTGAAATCGAATAAGGGCCGATGAATTTTTCCAATCTTCTATAAAACAACATGGCCAGATTAAACAAAACTTGATCGGCCAGCAATGGTCCTTAAGTGGTCCTTTTCAGAATTATGTTTGATAACCTGGACTGTCAACCAAGATGGCCACCACAGCCGAACTTATTTTAACATAGGACCTATCGGAAAATTCATTTTAAATCTTCTTATCTGAAACAACCTGGCCAATGGGATCCAGTATTGGCAGTTATGGTCCTTATATGGTACTCTTTTAGAATTGTGTCTGTTAACATGAAATTATAACTCTGAAACTACTGAGATATTTTAAGGGAGTCAAACGTAGCGCAATTAATGATATTTATCCTATGACCAATACTGTCAACTAGGATGACCACCTAAAATATTTATACATTTATACAAATCTTGACAGCAATAGTAATTACATGTAGATGCATTACTCGGCCTTGGTCAAAATTGGCATTGAACCTAATCTGTCATTTTTTTGTCATTATTCTGGCATTCCAACTTTAACAAAACTTGGGTCTAAATTCGACGAAATATACAGTTATCTTGTGCATCACAAATTAAATATATACATGTACTTTGAAATGTGTGAAGGTATATCTTCAATTTAGTCATTATTACATGTCTTTATCGAAAATTAAAAAAACTCCCCATGCCACTAGCTGATCCTCACATACACATACACACAAACTCATTTTCATTTTTTTTAAATAAATAAATCTTAAAATAAAATAAAATATAAAGTTAATTTAAAAAAAATAAAAATAACGGATTTTAACTTAAATATTATTTTCCTGCTATTGTCGTTGTTCTAAGAATAAAATGAAATAAAATAGAATTCGAGGTTAATGTTCCAGAATTTTTGTATTATGATTAGCAGAAACTTAATTATATATAAACTGCGTAATAAGATTCAGATATTCTTAATTAGATTATCTTAATTCCCCCTAGAGACAAATGCGGGAAAAAAAAAGACTCTAGAAAGTTACAGTCGGAATCGATGGTGATTCCTGCACCCCCGTGAAGTATTTGGGACATTTACCGAAAGTAAAAAATATATAATTTTTTTTTAATAGTCTATAAATAGTACTGCAATAATTCTATTCACAAATTCAATCATTAAATCAAATGAAACTGATGCAAGCATACATTTATAATTTTAGAAATTAAACCCCTGTGGACGCGAAGTTTTTAGAATAAAAATTCTAGAGTATACGACAATAATGTAAAGAAATAATGAATTCAAAATTAAAATAGGACTTAAGGTCACAAGCATAAATTCACAACTTTTAAAATATTACCCCTGTGGTCCCAAAATTTATGCGGTTTTTTGTCATTTTATTCCAAGAATTATTCTGTCTGATAATGCACTAATGACTTTTGGAAAACTCTTTGGTATTCCACTTTTGTAAATACTCACTTGGAGTAAAAAAAGATCAACTATTTTAGCTGACATGTCAGAAGTTGGTCGTTATCCTGTATTATTAGATGTTATTGTTTAAATGTTTAAACATGATATCCATTTAATAAAATCAGAAAACAGTGTATTAGCTGATGCATTTATAGAACCCAAAACTCTCTTTAACCAAAACAAAAAGTGTTGTTACACTTGTATCAATGCATTACCTCAATACCTTCATTTACCAAGGAAAGAAATGTAGTCACAAAATTTAGAATAAGTGCCCATAAACTGGAAATTGAAATAGGTAGATATCCAGGTATAAAATCAGAAAATAGAATTTGCATGTTATGTAAAAAAAAGACGTAGAAGATGAAATTCATTTTTTGCTACAATGTGAAACATTACAAAATTATAGAGAATTTGGAAAACCAATGATCTAATCTTAAGAATATTGATAATCAATCTAAATTCATTCGACTGATGTCATGTGAAGATGCGCATGTTATTAAGCCATTATGTTCTCTATTAAACACACTAAACAGTGGAAAAGAATATTAATTATCAAATAGAGGGACATAAACAATATGTCTGTGCTTTGTTCATGTATTTGTATTATTAATTATGTCTATTTATATCTTTTACTATAGAGCCTGGATACACATGTTAATTTTTGGGTCATTCTGTTTGATGAAACCCAACTTTCGGCATTATATTATTAGTATATGAACTGTTCTGTAATTATTTTGGATTGTAAAAACTGCTCACATTTGGACGTCAAATTGACGAAATAAAGATATGTTCTGTTATGTTCCACTTCAATATTTCTCATTTACCCTTCTCCAGTCAAAATGATGTTGCACAACTGAATACAATGGTGTCAAAATTGCAACAAAAAAAAAAACAAAAGATAGAATGATATTTAGAATTTTCTCTTTTCTCATTTAAAACATCGCACTTTACAAGTTCATCATTTATACAAATCACGATTATAGGTAAACAAAAATTAAATTAAAACGCCCACTCTTGGTAATTAAAATACAGGTTAGATAATTGAATTAATTATTAAAAGGAAGTGCAAAATATATCATATATCATAAAATCATTCGATGCCAAAACCACAATAATGTCGAAAACATATAGTCCATAGCCCAGATAAAATCAGCTACAGAGAGCGTATATATTATTGCTGGTCTCATTATTGTAAGATCATAGCAGTTTTTACGTTAAAAAATGTGTAATCGACCGTTTTTAGCTAACATGGCCCATGGGGCCAATTGAGCTTATGCCATCACTTTAAAAATTCTTCTTCTCTGAAACTACTGGGGCAAATACTTTCAAACTTTACCTGAATGTTTCTTAGGGTATATATCTAATTCAAAATTTAAATCCGGGGATTTTATTCATAAACAAACATGGCTTCCGTTGCTAAAATAGAACATAGGGGTGAAATACAGTTTTTTGGCTTATATCTCAAACACTAAAGCATATAGAGCAGACAGACATGTATAAAAATGTTAATCAGGTGAAGATCTACCTGCCATGAAATTTACAGACAAAATGGAAGGTCAGGAGTCAAGGCCATTGAAAAAGTCCATAGCAACCGATGAAAAAGTTCCTAGCAACTATATATATTTGGGTTCAGGATTCTATATCTTAGCTGTACAAGTCGGTAAACATAAAATAGCAAAAATAATCATTGATGCATGTATACACAAAAAAATACAGATGAGCGATTCAGGCTCTTGGGAGCCTCTTGTTTAATATACTACTTTCTAGCTTTTTTTCATAAACATATGCAAATACAAATTTACTAAAAAATGTTGACGATCCTATATTAGACTAAGTCACTACTGTATTCTATGATTTTCTCATTAAGGTTGCTATTTCCAACTTAGCTAGTATATAGAATGATAAATTTTAGTTAACGTTATTCAAGTATGAAAAAATATGAAAAAAAATAACCAGAAAGCATCTTTTCATTTAATGGAAAATGACAAATGGCTTACCCTCTGTTATTAGTTCAAATCCCTCTTCAACAGAGTCGAAATTGACTGGGGCCTCAGTTGTCTGTGTGTTGGTTCTCACAATAACAAATACCAAAACACAAAGAGGTGTATACATTTTTTCGTATCAGTTAAGCCATTTCTCCTATGGACATTACGATAATTGCTTGATCTACATGGAACTATATAGAATATTTCTTCCAATGCTGATAATGGCAGACCAGTAAAATTTCATCGATAATGAAACGATGCGTTTCAAAGTCATTAAAATAATAAAATATTAATATGTGTATCTGTTGTCCTTTTCACAGTAACGAAAGTTATACAGAAATAATTTCCAGGACATGAATGCATGTCTTCAATATATTTTCCATGGTTATATTGATGAACAGCAAACTTTTAATTCATTACATACATGCTGTACACAACGTAGGTATTAACAAAAATCAGCTATGAAGCGTCTATGTATTTAGATAATAAATGCAGAACTGATTGAATTTTATTGTTTTAGTTTTTTAATTGAAATATTAACTCACCCAATAGAAATCTAAAAAGAAGAAATAAACACATTCATTTTTAGTATACATTCTAAGCTGAACAGACACACACACACACACACACACACACCTTTGACAAAAATGTTTTAATGCCTTTATATTTAGTAGAACAATTGTTCAAGTATTCACCTAAGGTCTTTTCACCTGGCGTGGGTCTTTCATGTTTGTATTTTATTTACCTTAAACCCATTTAGTCAATGTTAAACCACTGCTGTGACGTCAGCCTATTCATTTACCGTGGATTCTTTTTCTAGAATCAACGCGTCTTTAATCCGTCACTGAAATGAAGTCATCAAATTATATTCAATTGTTCCTTTTGTGTACTTAATGTCATTAAGTTTGAATTGGCTAATTTACTGATTTCTGTTCACTGCTGGTATTAGTTTAAAAACTTACCTTTGATTTTTGCAAATTTTTATTTGCCGTGACTGGGGTTCGAACTCCCTCCTTCAAGTAAATCATGTGTCATAGTTGAAGAACACATCGACGAAACCTCTCGGCTACCAATCGTATATTATTTACATGTCGTTTTTACATATATCAATATATGATACGGTACAATATATACATAAGGTTTTCGCCTTTATATATTTAAAAACGACGTTTGTATAGTATAAGATGGTAGCCGCAAGGTTAGGATGAGTTGAGAGTAACACTTGTAGACATAGTTCGAATCTCTGTTTAGGTGTTCCCTTTTTTTCTAAATCTTTGTGCTATCATTGATATAACTTAGTAATAAGAAAAGATCTTTATTTTTTTTTGTTTGATTATTATCGACAATTTCATATAATTCAATAAAACATTAGAACATTGTTATTTTGATGTTTATGGCAATTTCATCTGTTTCACTGCATATTTTGACATATTTTTATAGTATAAAAAGTGTAAATCGAGTGGATTTAAACTATTTTTTCTTTCACTAAGTATTATGTTTTACTGGAAAATTATTTGGACTATGCTTTATTTTGTCAATAATGGACAAATTTCTGAATCATATGCCTTATACTGTAAGTCCATACGGTTTTGTATTAATTTTCATTTACCATTAAAATCATCAACGTGACTTTATATATATCTAATTGAATAGCAGTATAGAGAATTAAGTTAATTTAAGCTCACACATAATAGGGTCTAATTAAGAAAGGAAAGGTAATTGGGAAAAGTCATCACAACAATAGTTTAAGTAAGAGATACAATGGATAAGCATTGGTTCATGAAAAACAAACCATTCGCCCTCCGGGCTCATGGTTTCTTTTTCAAGAACCAACGCTTATCCATTGTATCTCTAATACTGAACCTGACCATCGTCGGGAAACCATTTATGCTTCATTTCTATCACCATCATTGATGATTGAGTTGACCCTATACTAGTAGTATAGATAAGATTTGACCAGTCAGAAATTAGGATACATTTATGGCAGACACAATAAAGACCGAATAGGCAACTGTAATAAACGGTTAATAATACTTGCCCGACTATAAGAGAATTGGAGGGAAGAGGGGCATAATGTTGGTACATTGTATTTGTAAGGGCACTTTTTGTCGTTTATGAAATAAGCTAACACAATAATGTGAACCAGTATTTAATACCTTTTTAAGATTTATAAGTTTATTCGACCTCCTTATGTCACACTTTAGAGAAACGAGGGATGCTGAATACCCGTAAGTTATGTCAACTGCAACATAGGTGTTTTAAACCAAGATACAATTCACCTTTTCATGTGATTTAGGGTGATTTCTCTGCTAAGCACTTGGCATATAGGAGTTGGAGCTAACAGTTGTCAGCTTGGAGTTAGAATAACGTGTCCGTGTTGCATGGATGACATGTCTGGCTATGTGAGCATTTTTATTAATTTGGCTTGCCATATCAATCTTATACGGAATCATATTCATATCACATGTTCTCCTCATGTAATAAGGGAGCAACCATTTGATTTTATCGGGGAGGGAGGGGGGGAGGATCACACCTTAAGTGATCCTGTCTTTTATTTTTCCAAAGTCCTGCTTTTTATTTCAAATTTGATCGTAGCCCCCATAAAAATCAAATGGTTGCTCCCTAATTGCCACTGGATGTTAGTCAACCAGGCTAATTTACACCTTTTCATAAAAATAATAATATGGGTCTTCAATTTCGACAAGTTTTGCAAATTTCCGAGATTAAAAGTTAAAGGTCAAAAAGTCAAAATCAACTTTTCTGACATTTTCAAAGGTTTCAACGTATATTTGGGCAACAAAGAAAATATTTTCATTAATTTCTCTTTTTTGTTATATCTCAGATATCTTGATCTAAGAAATTGAAACAATCAAGGGAAAAAACCAATGCGGGGTGTTAAATTATGCCCCCTTTTCTCTTCAGTCAAAATTGGCAGGCTCCTACTTTAAACCTGAAGTTCAAGTCAGGTATTAATCGTACAATACGAATAACTAATGTACATTGATTATGAAGGTAATTATTTTAGATGTTCAACAACCGATAGAAAAAATATGGACGATGAACTGCCCCGAAATGTAGTAATGGGACTTTTCATTTTCTAGCAGATTATTTACAAACTCTTGTTAATCAAAAGTTAGATATGAAACATAGAACATTAAATCATATTTATTATGCATGTAAAAAAACCACTATCCATATTAGTGGAAACTCCATAAGTACTAACCCCCCCCCCCCCCCCATATTTGTGTTGGCTTCGCCCGACCTGCATTTTGCCAAATATAGACTTAAAACAACGCACGAAGCATAGGCTGGCTAAATGCTGCCTCTCAAGAGGGGAGACACACTAAACGTCTTCAGAAGATGCCGGCTTAACCCTTAGTCCAAGTGAGAAGATGTACTATTTACCTCTCGGGAGACGCCTCCTCGCTTTTATGGCCCTGCCCACATCCGTGCTACCAAGATCTACCAGTGACTGATATATTTCAGGGTTTCCATTAAAGTCTTATAAACTGACTTTTTACCTATGCCAAAAAGAAGAATGTGATTTCACAACCGGTAAGAGCACGAACAGCTGATAATATCTGGCATAGTTGGTCGCATTTGGGTCTAAGCAATTTTCATAAGCGTGACACGGGAAATAAAAAATATTTCACATGAAAACGGGAAACGAAGTGGCACGGGATCCAAATTCTTATATTTGGGCGGTTTACAACCATTTACGTTTTTTTATTACTATAATACACTATATGCCGACTTTTCACTTACATAGTCATACCGTATTTCCAATTAAAATTTGTGTGAAATGACAAAAATGGCGGGTTGAAGGGTATAAAGCTTTCGTTTGTGGTACAGGGAGATTGTTGGTGAATAAAATGTACAAAATCTCTGACTATTTATTAACATATCGTTGCATTCCCCTTCTTAAGCAAAATCTTAAACAGTTCTTGATGCTTTCAAAGTTGGTCTTAACCTTATCTAAATTCGCAAATGTGCTATTTTAAAATATTAACTAATACATGTCATACTAAAGAAACTATTTACAGTCCATCACTATTAAAACACTACTATAATATCGATATGTCCATTATAAATTCAAAATATAAAACTTACACTTATTTTTAGACTAAAAAAAAACAAAAACAGGCACAAATTTTCAAAGTCCAAGCTAACGCATTGAACATACGTATTCCTGGAGATATTTTGGTTTACTTCGACATGTGCGAATACGATCTTAAAATCTAACGGTTGCTTTCGTTGCTTGGTATTCAGTCAAAACATTCTGATTATCAATAGCGGTTGATTGTTCATGATTGTCCTTGCAACCTGCATCGCATTCAGATGTTTGAATCGGTAGTTCTGTTTCTAACTAATCGATAATGCATGTAATAAGCTCTTTATTTAACATCAACTGTCTACGATTTCTTCGATAAGTTGTGCTATCTTCGGTGATCACATTGTATGATCTAATATTACATTTGTCTTCAACATCAGCTTTCGTCCGTTCTTTTCCATTTCTGAACGGCTTTAATGAGGGACATCTGAAGACAAAACTTTATGACAAGGTGATGACTTCGGCTTTCCTATTGTTAACTTTCCTTCTTGAGTAGCAATATACCAGCATCGCCTGCATATGGCGTCTACGTTTTTCAGCTTATCCTATATTCAAGGGCATGCGTGAGTTACCATGACTTCCGACAAAGAGGATTACTGCTGTCATAAAAGCTTCTTAACCAGGGGTTTATCAGGGATAAGTTGATGTCATCACTTAGGAAATTTTACGATCGTCATCACGAATTGATTGACCGTTACAGTACTCCAATATCTAAGGTGACATTTCATGTACCTCCACCGATTTGTTACTACCACTGGATTGACTTTATTGAACTTCAGGACGGGTGCCGTATACGGAGCAGGAACTGCTTACCCTTCCGGAGCAATTGAGTTTACTCCTGGTTTTTATAGGAGTTCGTGTTGTTCATTGTTTTTCAGTTTTCAGTGTTTATTTGTTGTGCTTGTGATTGTTCATTTGTCTTCCCGACTTTTGTCTGTCTAATGCCAGTCATTGATTACGTTTTTCATCTTCTTCCAAACATTCGTTGAGACGGAGAACTGTCTAAACCTTCAGATGGTGTATTTCTGCTGTCTAACAATGCTAAATACGGGTCTTTAGCATCCTTATGAGATTAAATCATCAACCTCTTTGCTGTTTTGATAGCGTTCTCTACTTTACCATTGGATTATGGAAATTCCGGTGAGCTAGTATGTGTAAATCCAAACTGATTCGAAAAATGTCTAAATTCATGACTGTTGAACGGCGGTCCATTATCCGAAAATACACAGTCGGGAAGTCCATATCGCGGAAAATGTTTCTTCAATATTCCAATGACTTCTTTTCCTTTCTTGTTGTTTAATCTATCAATTTCAAAGTAGTCGGAATAGTAATCAACATCAACTGTTATCAGATAGATTTGCTGTTGGAATTCAAACAGATCGCAGCCACAGCATGTACGCAATAAAAGTTCTTTCTGTTGTTCCATATTGTATGTATTGCAAGTGTCACAGGTTTTAATGAAATTTTCAATGTTCGACTTCATATTCGACCAGTACAAGAATTCTCTCGCTCGTCGTAAACATCCTTGAATTTCTATATGCCTATAATGTGCTTTTTCGGTACTACAATCCTGTCAAACGAGTTCGAAGTTAGGTCCTGCCCAAAATCCTTTCTAGAAGTTATGGCCCTTAATGACTAAATGAAATATTAATGTTGGGGGTGGGGCACTGGAACGCTGTTCATTTTTTCTATTTATGCCCCGTCCACTAAGGTCAACTAAGTGACCGGGGAAACAAACAGTGTCACAATTGTCCGCCCTTTCGTCAGTCCGAAATAGAACTATCAACTTTCACGGGATAATTGCATAGTTTTCCTGACTTTTTCTGCTATGCCTCCAGATAGGTATCTTTGAACACTAATTAAGCCAGTCTGACTAACAAGTCACGACAAGCGGACTTACGAGTTTGTGCATTTCCGGTTGAGGAGAAAATTATTGATAAGCGGGAAATGGGAAACATACAAAATGGAAAGCGGGATACGGGAAATTGACAAAATGATAAGCGTGAGCCGAGATCAGACTCCCCAATGACATCCCCGGCATACGGTGGACCAATTGATTTGCAAACTTCATGTGCCGGTATAAATCCGTCTCTTACTGATGTTACACTACCGGTTTGAAATCACATTTAGCTTGTGTTCAGTAGCTTAGGGAAAAAACGTACACATAATAACAAAAGATCTGTTTGAGAGGACTTAATCGCGATCCTACCAGTTTCATCATCAGTCTTTGGGGGACTCCTCTTATATGAATGGATTTGTCATGTTTTTTCCTGAAAGTGGCTTAGTACTCGACCTTTGTCGCGTGTCATAGCTTTCTGACGATTTACTAAGGTTCAGACTCAAAATCAGTCGCACTTTTAGACCTATCCTTCATGTTAGAAGCAAAATGTGCTTTAATGTGTCTGGCAATCGTCCAATGAAGCAAAGCTGACTTTTGTCGAGTCAGACTTGTTACCGCCATTTCTCTTGATTTCTTTTATCACTGTCTTCTCTATTTTTCTAACTGCAAACCTGAAAAGCAGACGTGACTTAATCGGGCAAATTTAACATGTCCAGGATGTATGCTGGAGTCCGTCTTGCATATTTTGTTTTGTTAGATAAAAAAAAATATGGTAACATAGAAGACACTGACTTCAAGTGAAAAGCCCAACTACCCGATCACTCAGCCTTGGTGTTTACAATAATGACTTCCACTGCTTTCAAAAACATTTCCCAAATTTTGAATGTTGGTGATACTTGGTGTACTTTTAGTAACAATATTCTACCTACGACGCAAATGGATTCTCTTTTGACGTTGAGAAGTATCCAATGAAAATCGTTCACTTCTGACCGGTAAAATTTGAATGTGTGATGTCAGGGGTTTGTAGGAACGAACGTGGATACAAAACCTTGACTTTGGAGGATGATGTTATGTATATGTGACCAACACAAAGTAATATTTTTGTTTATACTCCGTGAAAAATATTTTAGATATTTTTCCTGTATGAGTAGAAATTTGAAGATAATAAATACAAAGAATTCATTGCTCCGTAAACTTACAACAAATACTTGTTAAAATATTTAACTCATAATCATACTAGTCATAATCAGTGGGTTAATTAGCATTCACGTTACACTGAATTGTCATTCTGTCTCTTCAAAATAATCTCTCAGAATTATTAAATCAAACGAATTTCACCGAACGAATCATAAATCATTCAAATCTATAAAATTTTAATCATTCTTCGAGGATAAATAATATATTAACCATATTTCCCGGAAGAAACAAGATAATGTTTTCTTCCCACCCACACGATACAGTTACTTGTAAAAGAAGGAGAAATTCATCAACTTTTACACGAAGGTACAGCAAAATAAAATAGCTGTTTAACTTTGAGTTTCACTTTATTGTGCAGATTTGTGCAACAGCCCCGCGGTATAAAATATTCAATTTCAGGGTCTGCAGAAAGCACAGAAAAATACAGAAGCGTTTTGTAGGATAAATATATATTTAAAAAATATTATGAATCCGTAAATATTTTTCAAACTCAAAATTTTTACATCTCTAAAAAATCTAAATTTTGACTTTCAAAAGCTTGAAATTTTGACTTATGAAACCTTGAAATTTCAATTTTTATAATCTTATATTATCTTAATAACAGAAATGCTGACACACTTTCAGAGGGGGTGAAGGCTATTAGGTCAATGGTACAGGTCCGAATTAAAAACCCCCAAGGGTCTATGAGCACTGAAGCTACATCCATCTTTAGAGAACTTAAGGTTGTTAAAACATGACAAATATATAATTGCCCCAGCGGACAAAGCCCTAATAACATTGTTTTGGCCGCAAGAACTATTATTTTGGGTGTCTTAAAAACGAGTTGGGGAAAGGTAACACTGCAGGTAACCAAACTTATACACCAACCACACTCAGTAATCAGGAAGTCCTTGATAACCACCAGACCGTTCTTCATTCCTTTGGCATTTCTACAAAGGGTGAAGAAATGGACCTTCCTGCTCTTTACTGGATTCCTAACTACATAAACTACATAAGAATCAGTTTAAACAAAGGTACATTGCGGGGTCAACTAATTGCTCTACGAAACCTCTTTCACAGATTTTAACACTCATATTGATATGTATTAAAGAAGGCCTTCTGAATTACTGTGAAACATCATATTCAACCAGCAGCGTCAATCAGATGTGGATTCTTAAAAACTCAAAAAAAAAAATACTACAATATCTAAAATCAAAATCTTTCGCTACATGCAACAGTATAAAAACATTCGACTTCTCTACACTCTATACAACCATACCACATTCTCAATTAAAATATTGATTGAAACTAGTTCATCAATGTTTTTTCAAGAAAAATGGCACACGCAAGTATAAATTTCTAGTTTGAGGTAGAGAAAAGGCTTATTTCGTTAAAAACCACTCTGATTCTGACAAAAAGTATTCTGAAGATGAAATTTCAAACATGTTAGATTTTCTCATAGACAACATATTTGTTGAATTTGGCGGTAGATTTTTCAACAAACAATCGGCATTGCAATGGGAACCAACTGTGCTCCTCCCCTCGCCGATCTGTTTCTGTAGTCATATGAAGCGGACTTCATTCAAGGGCTTCTACGTGAAAACAAAAAGAAACTAGCCCAATCCTTTAATTTCACTTTTCGTTATTTAGATGATGTATTGTCGTTAAATAACGATAAATTCCAAGACTTTGTACATCTCATCTACTCCAGTGAACTTGAAATTAAGGATACTACAGATGCATCAAAGTCCGCTTCATATTTGGACATATATTGTTTCTTGAAATAGACAATGAGGGACATCTGAAGACAAAACTATATGACAAACGTGTTGACTTCGACTTTCCTATTGTTAACTTTTCCTTCCTTAGTAACAATATACCAGCATCGCCTGCATATGGCGTCTACGTTTCTCAGCTTATTCGATATTCAAGGACATGCGTGAGTTACAATGACTTTCGACAAAGAGGATTACTGCTGTCGCAAAAGCTTCTTAACCAGGGTTTTATCAGGAATAAGTTGATGCCATCACTTAGGAAATTTTACGATGGTCATCACGAATTGATTGACCGTCACAGTGTTCCAATATCTAAGATGATGTTGTACCTGTTCCCACTGTCGTAACATTTCATGTACCTCCTCCGATTTGTGACTACCACTAGATTGGCACTGTTGAACTTCATGGCGCGTGCAGTATACGGAGCAGGTACTGCTTACCCTTCCGGAACACCTGAGTTCACTTCTGGTTTTATAAGAGTTCGTGTTGTTCATTGTTTTGTTTTTTTTTTTTTTTTTTTTTTAGTTTTCAGTTTTTATTTGTTGTGCTTGTGAATGGTTGTTCATTTGTCTTCCCGGGTTTTGTCTGTCTAATGGATTATGTTTTTTGGATTGCTCCTTAGGTATATTTGTCCTCTTTATACAATTAAAGTTTGAAACTTACAATCAGTATATAGCCGTTTATTTCTTTAAGTATAAAGAAAAATATCATTTGAAGTAAAGTGATATTATCAGTAAAGATTTTAAGTACAAAAATAAACCAATGTCAACATACGACTTAAAATAATTTGTTCATTCTGACATCATTTCTGCACACTCTCTCCCGAATAGTTCATCCTTCAGAAATTTCTCGGCCGTATAAGAGCTCCAACAAATTGATACGGTTAACATTCTGTTGATTTACACAAGAATCTGTCATTCAACAGTCAACCAACATCTAACTACACATTTACAATAGTTACTGAGGTAGTTTTGACCATAGTAAGCTTGCATTATCAGACCAGCGGGGCAAAAAATCCATATTAGGGCGGAAAAAAACCATATCATTATTATGACGTCGTAATTTTTGCGCCATAAATCTGGATCAGTTGTGTTTCTTTACGTCGCAAACGCTACACGCCAACACCCGTAACGGTATTAAAGTTTTCACGAAAGACACTTGAAAGAAAAGTGGGAAAATTCGTTTGTTGGTCACGCAAGAAATATATCAAGGCCTCGGGCTGATATGGTAGTCTAGGGGATATGGAAAATGGATTGTAATAATTATAGATTATTACATGTCATTTTCCATATCGGCGTGATACCAGGCCCGATATGGAAAATGCCACGTTATAATCTATTTATCACTTGACACATGACATGAGCTAAACTCCTTTGATCTTGCTGTTCGTATAACTAACTTAATGCACAGGTCAGCTGTGCCAGAACTTCCCAACTTATACTGCATAGTTCATAGGTCATATGTGAATCAAAAAATCATATCTCGAAAAACCATAAAAGGTCAACTTTTACTGATTCTATTTTTCATTTCGCTTAATTTGTTAGGATTATCAAGCAAATATTTCAATTAGAAATATTACTGGATATATAAACATCAACATAAAGAACCGTAAAAAATCTTGCAGTAGCATCTAAAATCAATAAACTAAATTACTTTTTATATCTCACATTGCCACTTTAATGTGGACCAAGAAAGAGTCCTAGCTAGGAATGGATGGAATGTAATGGTATAAAATTCAGGACAAATATATAAAACAACAATTTTTCTAAAATTTCTTATCAACATTATTCTATCGACAATTTTATTGTCTGATGTTAAATCATTTGTACTCAAATATAAAGTTTCTTCGACTGAGCATTGCCACTCTGTTCTACATCCTGAAATAAAAAAAAACATAAAATATATTGATCTACTCAAAGTTTTTGACATGTATGAATCAACATGCAATCATGCAATACATTAAAACTTTTAATTATTCGGGAAATAAAAATTTTAATTAAAAATGAATTAATAACAATATTACACTTCTAATTTTTTTGGAAATAGAAAATTAAAGATAAAACTATCAACATCTAATTGTATAATTATCCATAATAGGACATTTTGTAAAACTAATTAAAATATAAGATTGACCATACTGCCAAATTGTTTAATTATTTACTGCAATCTTAAAAAATAAATTAAAATATGAAATTAGCATAATATAATAAACAAAATGTGTATTCATTATCAAAATACTGATAAAAGATAAATGCATTAATTCTATTCTATTTAGTATTTATTAATTCTGTTTTTAAAATTCATACAGTATCGTTATACAAAATTTCACGTGTGGAAAAAAAACCTGCAAGTTGCGTTGTGAAAATGATCAGTATATACCCACACTGAACTTAGAATGGGCATTTTTAGAGCATATCCAGAAGAGACCCCCCCTCTCTTTACCTCCTCTATAAAAAAATTTAAATTTAAATTTAAAAAATCCTTATCAATCAGAAAGGAGCGTCAGATTTCGTGGAATGACACTGGAATGTCGCACTAATTTTAAAAACCCTGCGTTTTTTTAACAGGATAAGAGGGGAGAATTATGGATACGAAATTTAACGGTCTGAGGGTAGCTAATAAAAAAATCTTGGTCCAGCGAAGCTAGTTGGTATTTTTTCTTATTTCATAATACCCTTTTCAATGTTTGCTTTCAAGGAGACAACTTCCAAATAAATCTTTCGAATTTTATTTTGAAAACGGGCGGTCTTAAAAAAATCCTTACCTGGATATTGTCAACGCTTGTGCCCGGGCTCACATCACTAGTATGTTGATCTGTGTTTCTCCAAATCTCTAGGTTAAGAAATTTCGTCCCTCAAAAATCCGGTGTCGGTTATTTGTCCTCGGGGCCAATATCGATATCCTCGAAAATCCATATTTGCCCTCGAAAATCCATATTTTTGTTTGTTTTTTTCTCTCCATTTTTTGTTAAATCTAAACTTCTTTATAATTTTTTTAAATATGTGATAAATAGATCATTACATGTCATTTTCCATATCGGCCCTGGTATCATCCTTCGACCCATATCGGATTTCGGGCTAAAGCCCTCAGTCCGATATGGGAGTCTCGGAAGGATACCAGGGCCGATATGGAAAATAAAATGCCATGTAATAATCTATAATGATCACATATTTTCAACTAAAAAGATTTGGCCTGTAGAAAATAGAAAAAAAGATATCATTAACAACCAAAATTTAATTCAATAACTCAAAAACAATGTTGTACAACTTCATAGTGGAATTTGTTTACTTCAGTATTATGAATTTTGTCACTATAAATGTCTATGGTCACATTGCCAGTAGATGAATTACTTATCATCATTGAAAATCTTTGATGTGTAAAAGATGTTCCTTGTTCATTACTGTTTCACGCGATTTATAAGTAAATTAACAGAAACATTATTTCATATCTTTCATATTTACTGATTTGCTTGGTAATTTCCTGAACATTTTCAAAATAGTTAAATAGGTCACTGTCTACATTCTCCTCAAATACAATTTGACTTGTAGATTCAAATGACGTCAAACACGATTCCAATGGTAATATGACGTCGCGGGAGAGAGCAAATGCGGGCCGATGCGGGATCCATATCGGACCTCATATCACCCGCCGTATCAGCCCGGGGCTTGAGAACTTACAGTCAGATTTGGCGGTATCAACCTGGCAAATTACACCATATCATCATAAAATATGCGATAATCTATATATATGACTGCCCAAGTGACGTGATATGGCCCGACCCGAAGGCGAGGGACAGATTAGTTTTCCTGGTCTATATTACCGCACAAGGGCAGCCGATATATCCCGATATTGCCCTTAACACCAGTAACTATTGTGTTTATTGAATTGAAGAACAAATGACCAATGTTATGCCTTTAAAAGGAAACAGGGTTATTTTGGGTCAGGTGAGCTATTGCTATCGCTTGGCATCCGTCGTTGTCCGTCGACGTCGTAAAATTTCCTTCAAATATCTTCTCCTGTGAAATCACTGGACAAATTTAAAAAATCTTAGCAGCTATGGTCCTCTGTCAGAATCGTATCCGATGACACCTCTCGCCATCGAAAATGACCGACAGAGCCAAACGTAATTTAACATAGTACACTATGGAAAAATTTACTTAAAGATCTTCTATTCTTAAACTACTTAGCCAATTAGAACTTGCTAGTAATGGTCCTTAGGTGGTCTTCTTTCAAAATTATATATAAGTTGCCTGCCACAAGCTTATTTGAACTTAGTTGCCAATGGGAAATTTTCTTAAAGATCTTGTCTAAAATCATTGAGCCAATTGGAACCAAACTTGGCAGCAATGGTCCTTAGGTGGTACTCTTTTTAGAATTGTATCCGATGACCTGCATC
This sequence comes from Mytilisepta virgata, assembly GCA_028015205.1. Lineage (NCBI taxonomy): Eukaryota > Metazoa > Mollusca > Bivalvia > Mytilida > Mytilidae > Mytilisepta > Mytilisepta virgata. The sequence continues at coordinate 76,359,235 of CM051518.1, read as the reverse complement.
GCAATCCGAGATGGCTGCCATAGGCAAAATTAGTTTAACATAGGACCCCATGGTCAAATTCACTTAAACCTCGTGTTGGCTAAAACCAATGGGCCGATTGGAACCCAGTTGGGCAGAAATGGTCCTTAGATGGTCCTTTATCAGATATACATCCGATGACTCGGACCGTGGATGCTACAGGTGATTTTAGTTGACCTATGTGAAATTCATTGAAAGACCTTGTCTGAAACCATTTAGCCAGTTGGAACCAAACTTGTCAACGATGGTCCATAGGTGGTCCTCTTTCAGAATTGTATCCAATGACCAGAAACGCTGTCGACCTTTAAAATAGGACCCTATGGAAAATATTCACCTAAAATTTGTTTTCTGATATACAACGAACGTGTCTTCTAATACGGAGTAAAAAAATATATAGGTTTATAAGAGAATGTGTTGAAGTTGATTGAATGACTATCCATTATTTACTAAATATATTCGTTGTGAAACCCCACCCTCGTCTTATCCTCAAAAATATACTTCTTAACCCATATCTTGAAATGGATGTAATTGCGAGAAACAAGAAACATTTCTGTAAAATATTGAAATCATCCATTTAACAGTCCCGAGATCTAGTTATCTAAAGTTTTTTTTACATTTTCGCTGTTTCCATGGCAACGGCAGTCATTTAAAAAAATCCAAGACCTTATTACACATTTCGACATGGTACCAGACCTTCCTATGAAGTACTACCAGTACCCCCTGGAGGATTCGGACAAGTTCTCGTCGGAAGAAATGGAGTAAAAACAATTCGTCTTCAAACTTTGTTTGGAAGACTTAAATATTAATACGTGCCTGTTTTGTACTTTTCACAGTTACATAGAAACGGTTTACAGGACCTGAATGCCTGACTTTGGTAGTTGTTAGTTTTCAATGGTTACATTGATGAACAGCAATTGCACTTTTATGGTACGGATCGAAAATATTGCACACAAAGACCGGAGATGAAAAAATTAGGTATGTAGAATTGACGTTCACAATGGTTCAAAGGGCCAGGTGAGATATTGTCATCACTTGGCGTCCGTCGTCCGTCGTCGTCCGGCATCGTCTACCGTCGTCGTAAACTTTCCTTTAAAGATCTTCTCTGAAACCACTGGGCCAATTGGAACAAAACTTGGCAGCAATGGGCCTTAGGTGGTCCTCTTTCAGAATTATATCCGATGACTCGGTCCGTCATCCAGGAAAGCCACAATAGACAAACATTGTTAAACATAGGACCCTTGGGAAATTTACTTAAAGGTCTTCTTTTTCGAAACCATTTGGCCAATTGGAACAAAACTTGGCAGCAATAGTCCTTAGGTAGGTCTCTTTCTGAATTATATCCGATAACTCAACCTGTCATCCAGGATAGCCGCCAGAGCCGAACATAGTTAAATATAGGACCCTATGGGAAATTTACTTAAAGATCTTCTTGTCTAAAACCACTTGCCAATTGGAACAAAACTTGGCATTTATGGTCGTTCGTTGGTCCTCTTTCAGAATTGTATCCGATGACTATGTCCACCATCCAGATGGCTGCGAAAGCTGAACTTAATTCAACATAGGACCTAGTGGGAAAGTTCTCTGAAAGATCTTATTTGAAAACAGTGATCCAATTGGAACTTGACAGCAATGTTCCAGGCTGCCAGTCAAGATGGACATAGTCGAGGTGAGCGATACAGGCTCCTGGGAGCCTTTAGTTTTTAACGAAATGAATTTATAAAAAGCTGTGAATAAACACGACTTCAACTTAGATCATATATGTAAGTTGCAAAAAATAAATTGTCTTGTTTTTGGTCCGTTATTTAAGATTTGTTCTGGAGATGAACAATTGGTCGTCATTTTTGTCGCATTAAAAGTTTTTAGCTGTAATGTATTTTACACTTAAGAGGGCAAAGGATTGTTGCTTCCTCAAATTTAGGAAAACTGATAGTTTTTTCGAACAAAGTTTACCTTGCTTTCACGCGATTTTTGAATTCGACCATTCCGATATAGGAACTTGATCCTGGCACTCACGTTAGTTCTTGGGCTGCAAACATTATGAAGGTACTTCTATATTCACTGCATACCAAGGTTTGGTTTCAGAGAAAAGAAATAAGGAATTGTTCATAGCGGCCACATCACTTGTCCAACTTGGACGACATGCGCAAAAGTTATAAAGGTCCTTTAACTATACATACTTCTAACCAGGTTTCAATGCACTTAGCAATTCGGTTTTAGTTGACTAATTAGGATTAAGGAACTGTTCATGACAATCATATTATTTGTCCGACTAGGCAGAAATATACTACTTTTAAACGGTCATTTCATAGATGCTTCATTCAGTTTCATTTTATTGGCCAGAGACCTTTCGAGGAGATCAAAACATGAAAATGGACAGACGAAAGACAGCATATAACAAGCTGACCTAGAAAATTGCAGGACCCTATATCGCTTGCCAGGATTAAGTTGCTCTTAAAAGGCCATAAAGCGAAACTATACAATACCGTAAAAAGCAAAGTCCCAACAACTGGCACAGGTTTGATTTTAGTGTTTTCTGTAACAGCAGTGATGGTATTCCATATTGTTTTGAAGAGACTATTTAATTAAACGTTTGCTTTAAATTGGTCGAATTGTTTCAGAATTTCTGAATATTTGTTGACCGTTTGTTTATTGATCTATTATAAGTAACGGAAGAGTCAACCCCATAACAGTTTCAAAAGATTGCCACCTAAATATTATTCCAACAAGGAAGTGGATCACCCAAGGAACATTCCACCAAAGTCTGAAAGTGCCTCAGTGGCCTTGCGGTAACATTCTATCCTCGATCAAGAAGGTCACAAATTCGATCCAAAGCTGGGTCAAAATTGTTATTTGTAGGTTCTCATCTACGCACCTTACACTCAGGAATAATTGCAAAAATGGTCGGTATGAATTCTAATAGTGCGACTGTGATGATGACTTGTCTTCTTGCAGACTGTTACCTAGTGTGTTACCATGTTAAAAGTAAAGCTGGGTATAGTACAATACACCCACATCAACGTATTCTCTGGACATTAGATAGCAATCAATCAAATAAACCCGAGGTCAAATAATTTCATAGGACATTTTGACATTTTAAAAATTTGTTTTTCATTTTTAGTAACACTGTTCATATTAGTCTGGAAATCTAGACGTAATTTCGAAAGGGGACTATCCAATAAACATTCTATATATTTGACTTAGTTTATCATTTAGATCACAACTTAATGATAATTTTGGCACTTTGCAGATTTTTCATTTATTGAGGCTAAAAATGCAATTTTTTTGTAAACTAAAATCCCATTAAAAGGCAATAACTTCTAAAACGAGCTATTACACAATTTTGGACCAATGGAATAATTTGCAGAATATTTTGCAAAAACAATTTTTCTCTAGCTGTTAATGAATTTCATATTATAAGGCATGAACTGCAAATTTGATCAAGAATTCACCATTTGAAAACAAAAACTGTTACAAGAATTTTCATACAAGTTCAGACAAATGATCTGTAGTTATTGACTTGGCTCATTGTTTTGAGATAACTGCATTTTTTTTGTCTCTGACAGCTTTTGAGAGAAGATCACAGACACACACACACACATGTACAGGAAACAACACATGATTCAGACCATGTCCAGATGAATTTTGTTGTGAGGTTTAACAGAATATTTTTGAAATAAACTCTTGACACAGAGATATGTCTCGCCTACCGGCAGAAAATTCGAAAAAAGAGAATCTGAAGGACAGCAACATTGCTTAATTGAAAGTTGCTGGACCATGACCTAGACAGTGCCTCGAAATGGTCGTCAAACTATGATGTATTGAAAGTAATGCAACTTTGTACAAAATATCATTGATCTATCACATGTAGTTGCTATCAAACTAACTTAAGCAGAAAACTTAACATTGAAAATTGCTAATTACTTGAAAGTCACTGGACCATGCCCTAGAGGGGCAGGACCTCAGATGGTTGACTAACAGAGTTGTACTGATAGTAATGCAACTTTGTACAAAATATCGATCCATCACAAGTAGTTCCTATCAAACTTACTAAGCAGAAAACTTAACATTGAAAATTGCTAATTAATTGAAAGTCACTGGACCATGACCTCGAAAATGGTCATTAAATTGAGAAGTACTGATAGTAATGCAACTTTATGCAAAATATCATTGATCTATCACATGTAGTTGCTCTCAAACTAACTTAAACAGAAAACTGAATGAAAATTGCTAATTAATTGAAAGTCATTGGACCATGACCTAGGGGGCAGGGCCATGAAATGGTCAACAAACTGAGATGTACTGATAGTAATGCAACTCTATAGAAAATATCATTGATCTATCACAAGTAGTTCCTATCAAACTAATTTAAGCAGAAAACTTAACATTGAAAATTGCTAATTACTTGAAAGTCACTGGAATATGACCTAGGTGGCAGGACCTCAAAATGGTTGACTAACAGAGTTGTACTGATAGTAATGCAACTTTGTACACAATATCATTGATCTATCACAAGTAGTTCCTATCAAACTAACTTAAGCAGAAAATTTAACATTGAAAATTGCTGATTAATTGAAAGTCACTGGACCATTACCTAAGGGATAGGGCCTTAAAATGGTGAACAAACTGAGATGTACTGATAGTAATGCAACTTTATAAAAAATACCATTGATCTATCACAAGTAGTTCCTATCAAACTAACTTTAGCAGAAAACTTAACAATTGTTGATACCGCCTACAACGACAATGCCAGAAAAGCAACAACTATGTCTCGCCTTCCGCGACTATCGTCGCAGGCAAGACATAAATAGTAATGTCGATGTCAATGAGGGATTACATCTTTTTATTCCCAAAATTTCAGCAATTTTCTATGAAATTGTGATGTCCAGTTTCAAATTGTTAGTGCATTGTACCGAAGGTTTTTTTTTCATCAATATTCAATATTAATGTGGATTGAAATGCCAATGTCACCTTACTTAATGACAAAGATAGCTGTTATTTTTTTTTCAACTTATTATCAATAGTGAACCAAAACAAAAATTTCCATAACATTTTTTTGCCAAAATAAATTTTCATCACATTTCACGGATTCCAAGACCGGTGTGAACACTGATGTCATGAACCTATGAACCATCTGAACTAAAATTAATTATGACATGAACAATATTTCAATTTATCAACTTCAAGGTTAAGTGCTGTGTTTCATTTCTCAGTCTGCAATGTTTTTTTGTTTTCATGAAAATAATTTTTAGAACTCATTAAAAAGTTTGTTTGTTTGTTTAGTTGAGGTTTTACGCTGTTTTCAGCACATTTGGCTACTAGTATTTCGCGGAGGCCAGTTTTTATTGGTGGAGGAAGCCGGAGTACCCGGAGAGAACCACCAACCTTCGGTAGGAAAATTGGCAATCCTTGTCAATTTAGATCAGAGTCGAACGCACCGTTGACAGGCTAGTGATCATTAGTAGTCATGAGGAACTACCTAGACCACTCGGCCATCGAGGCCCCCTTATTAAAAAGAAAGAAGAAATAATTTCATATTTGATATTTATTGCTCTTTATGACAAAGAAAAACAAAGTAAACAGCAACAACATCAGACCACCTTATATCAGTGGTGTCATAACTGTCAACAAAAAAAACAAAGCTAAAAAAAATGATAAATTGTACAACCAGCTTATAAAAAATGGTTGAACAACCAGCTATAATTCTCTTAATTTACAACCTTTTATTAAAGATTATAAACAGCTCTGAATTGATTAAAATTATCATGAATCCATTGAAGAATTTTTTGCACAAATCAAGATTTACAAAGAAGTACTTTGTTCTGGTAAACAAATAATGGATTACGATTAAAATGTATGCATGCATATTTCATAGTATCTTTGCGTTATTTCTTATTTTTGGTTCATTATCATACCCTGAACTTCATGACTATTGTCTGTAAATCTAAAATGGACGTCATTACTCAAGGCTAATATTTAAAGCAATCAATTCTACAAAATATTAATAGTCTATGAATTTTGATTGCTATCTTCATATACTTAGATCATCATTAGAAGTGTTGATCTGTAAAATATTGAAATATAAAATCTATAATAAACATGATTTCTTATGAAGCACTAATACTGAAACATCGAATTTGCTAATTACAGAACTTGCAAGAAAATTTACATCATCATACATAAACAATGAAACTGAGGTCCGTTTGCAAAAAAAAAGAAAGAAAAAAAACAAAATATGAATGATCTAATACTAAAGATGTAAGTGAACATGCCCATGTGACAGAACAACAATTCTAAAAAGTGAACACCTTCAAAATGTCACTGTTGAACACACAACTGAAAACTTGTTCATCTTCTGCTCTTTTGAATTTGGAGGAAACATTAGAAACTTCAAAAATAAAACTAAATGTGTTATATGGCCAGAATACTTCAAAATAAATACAATAAATAACAGTAATATGCATCTCATCAAAAGTTAACTTAATTAAAATAAGTTTTATTGACCAAAAAGAGCAATTATTTATCATATAATGACGTATTTATTATTTCATAATTCAAAATTTCATTTTTGCAACCATCTTTAAAATACAAAATATAAAAAAAAGAAGAAAAAAAGTTATATAAATTTTGACTTACAAAACATTAAGGTTTGAATGAATAACTTTTCTTTGTTGATGCCCATTAAGCCATGTAGACAACCCAGGGACATATTCATAATAGAATATATGGCAGTATAATGAAAATGCCCATGCAAACTTATAAATAAAATGGTTCATGATTTTGTGATATCAACAATGAGACACACGACTGTAGAAAAACAAGATATGCACTGGTAAAGAACACTGGCCTAATAATAATAAAACACAATATTGGGAGTACATTTGTAAAAATGTAATTTCTACAAAGAGTAACAATAAAGAAAAATTGCTTAATAATTTAATGCCACCCTTGATATCAGAAATTAACCAACTGCAAATAGTTTCCGTAAAAAGGTTTGACAAAAGCATGCACAATGCAATCCAAATTAGGCCATATAAATTAGTTGTTCTTTCATTTTCAAAATGTTAAGATATAAATTTATAACCTGTTTGCAGACTGGACTTTCTTTTTTTGAACTACACAAGAAAGTACTAAGGATACTGAAATCTTTTTTTATTTTTCACACTGCAGCAAAAAAATTGGAATTAAAAAGAAAATAGAAAAAACTTAACCAAAACTACTAAAAACAAAGCAATAAGCATACCAAAAAGCTGTTTATAAATTTAACATTAGATACTAGACAGGAAAAAAATTGGATTATATAAATCTAAAACTGAACAAGTATTTCTATAAAATTCAAAATTCTTTGAAAAAACAGAACCTGCAAAATTTGACTTTATTTATATTTGACATATTGCTGATATTACAATTAACAGATTTTACTAATTAGCCAGCTAGACAATAGATGTAAATTTAGAAAAAAACTTTATTTTTACAAAACAAGTCTATAAAATCTAATGATAAAATCTGACAAGAAAGAAACATGTTGTAAGACTTAATATACAAAAGATATGTACATTGTACAGGTAAATATACAGGTAAATTATAATTAATTACATATAAAGTATGTACATCTGTAAATATTATAATATAAGAAGAAACACTGTTTGAAAACTGTGATAGAACTATTCTATGGTTTTTCTAAATGAATTTGCATGTAAATATTCACAAAAAACATGACTAACTACATAAAAATAATTTCAATATTTTTGCATTTGGATGGATTCTACTGAACTAAAAAAAAACCTGTTTTAAGTAAATTTCAAAAAGAATACATACAGATTTATATCAGTCACACAAGTCTCACATACCATGTTAAAAATATGTCTACCAAATTAGCTGAATAAAGATCAGGGTTCAGTTTCACAAAAAATTGTATGACTATGATGTCACAAGCGTGATCTGATTTCCAGTATTTAGTGTCTTTATTCTAATGATGTCCTGGAACCAGTCTTGATCATAGTCATATGAATGTTTGTGAAACTAGTACCAGAAGTTAATGTTATATTTTAAATATTGAAACAGAGTTACAAAAAATATGTAACAATTGTGACATCATAAGGAAGATTAGCGTAACGTCAGAATCATTAAATTTTTTTTACAAATGTTGCCACTGTTTCTGTTTTGATTCTAAATAAGTAATTAATAAAACTACCTAAATTTGAATTGCTTACAGAAAGATAGAAATGCTGAATGCATTCAAATTGATAATTAAACTGAAACAATTGTGTTAGATTTTAAGTGTTTTAATCGCATGGCCGACTGATAAAAAATGCACTGGAGATAAATGACTTAGTTTTTTTTTTAATTCCAAAAAATGCCCAGTACCTAAACTATATAAGTAATTTTATTTTTCATTCTCTTAATAAAGTCATATGAAAGACACAATGCAAAAAAAAATTTAAGATAAAAACCTCTGGCCATAAATTAGATCCTGTCGTTAGATTTTTCTTTCACAAAAAAAAATTGAAACTAGTATGCACAAATTGAGATCATGACTTTCACTAATCCATAAGAATTTCATGTTTTTGATGTCTTTGTTTCAGATAACCATCTATTTTCTGAACAATTTATCTGGAGATCAGTTTTGCTTTAAAAACAAAAGATTTAGTATAATACTATGTGGGGTAATGTGATATTCATATTTTATTGGGATAACTGTTTAATTTTCAGAGATTTTCGATCCTGATTATTAAATGTGTCTGTTTTAACTTAAAACATAGCAGAGTAACATTAGATGTGTCTTGAATTTATATTTTTTCTCAGTACATTTCATAAATTTGTATAGATACTTAATTTAATCTTGTGACATTTTCACGCATCAGTGAATCTCTCCGTATCTACTTGTTTCTTTATCATTATAACAGTTATCAATTTAATTTATAAACTTTAATTTCTTTCCAAGACTGTAAACTTTATATTTCTACATAAATCCCAAAGATTTAACAAAACTAAATACTTTTCTGATATTTGTTTCTGCACTATGGTTTCTGTTATCATATGGATTAACAAATAAGTGAGACAGACATGATTTAGTCAAATATTTCATATAAAGGCATTTCAATTTATATCATAGATAAATATCACATGAATTACAGCAACTGTTGAATATGGAGTGTTTAATGTAAGTTTATTACCCTAGCTTCTATTCCCTTTTTGAAAATCATTAAAATATGAATATATTTATATTTTTAGTCTTAGGGGACCACCATAGAATAGTATATTTGTTCCCTGAAAACTTTCACATACTTCCTGGAAATTTTAACACGTTTTAAAATATCTTCCCTTTTGTATGTAAAAATTCAACAACAATAAATTTATATAAAAAAGAAAAAATCCACTGCTTTCTTGGCATCTTAACTTACTAAATTAAAGTTTCAAAATAGAAACTGTTAATTTGATCATAATGATAATTTATCACTTATAAACCATCATTCGGTTTTCAGAAATAATATCTCATATCAGTTAAACTCAAAGGAATTTTACAGAATAAAATCATAAACCATTTGCATTTTTCATTTCTTTCCTCTTGGGAAAAACATCTGTAGAAATTGAACATTGCAATATAAAGTTATTTTGCAGGAAAATGTACTTATTTCCCTTTGGTACTAACTCCATGTCTTTGAACTGAAAAATTAACACTGACTGATAATGAAATGGTAGAGTTGTATTTGATTTAATAAAAGGTGTTTAAATTTGAATTATCGACAATTTGCAATTCTGTAATTCTTAACCATGAATCCATTAAAATTAAAACTCTGCAACGTTTGTTGAAAAATCAATAATATATAACTATCTCATAAATAATTCATACAAAAGAGGTTTTTTTTATGCAACAATACTTCACAGCAATAAATATACACAAATCAATCAGAAATATATTATCATTTTTGCTGCCTCATGTTTCATTTTAAATTAAACAGAAAATTATAATTGCACAATATTTCAAAGAGAAATTATAAGCAGAAAGTACTTTCCTTGCTAATTTAAATAGCCTTTTGAAAACAGATCGAACATAATCATGATAAATGTTTATAATTCATGAAATATAAAAGACTCTGAAGAAAGGAGATATATTTAAGAAAAAAATGACTCTTAACTGACCAATCAGTATTATTATCGGTAAAGTTTAAAATTGTGTGCACCAAATTAACCATTATCAACATTTTATATGTCTGTTGTTTATTTTTCCATACTGACATCCTTTCCATTCACACTCTCCTGAACAGTGTTATCCTTCACAAATGTCTTGGCAGTATTAAAGCTGTACCCTGCCTCCTGGCAAAATATGAACACATTAAAATTATCACCATCAAAGATGCTGAACACTTATTCTGTAGAATTATACCAGAATCTCTGTCATGAAGGCGCTTGATAGTCATGTAAAAAAGTGTTTAAGTAGTCAAATGACGGTCGAGGAGGGGGGTTACAGTTCCAACACGACAATATGACATCATATACCTCTCTGGGACAAATGTCAGGTTTGGGTATTCTATACCCTTTCTGCACCAAATCAAATGCCTCTTTTGATCCCATACCTGAAAATGAAAAAAAGCATATGCTTTAAAATTTAATTTGATATACCAAATTATTCAATATTAAATTTAAATAAATAATTATTTTTATAGTTTGTGTATTGTGCTCTTTTATGTCTTGGGTTCCGAATTGGTATGTCATTGTTCCTGTTATCTATTTTGCTGTTTAATATATTTTATGCTGAATTTGGAACATATTATATAATTCTCTGCTTTCTTTTTTTTTCGGCTCATTTTTTCTGCATTTTCTGGTGTACTATTTCTTTTTGGCATTTTAACTCTTTATGAAAATAAAATCAATAATTTTTATTACATTAAACTTGTATATGATAGCTATCCTACCACTTATGTTTTTTCAGTAAAAGACTGAACATCTAAGGTTTGCTACAGTAATGTGCAATGAAAATTTTTATTGCTTTCATTTTTACAATTCAAAGAACTAAATTATTATTAAGAGTTATCTCCCTTTGATTATAAAATCTCTGACATCAGTAACAAATAGCAGAATACTTTGTAATTTGTGTTTTATATTGGTATTTTAGCCACATATTATATCGGTATCTTTTCTTTATTTATCATGTGTCCATTATCAATGGAATATAGGCTTTAATGTATAATAAATGAGCTGTCAAATTTACAGCAAACATGGTTTTTCATCGTCACTATTTAGAGAAGCCATACACTCCCCAACCAAAAACAAGATTTTTCCCTTGGAAAACTTGGTTAATCAGTCTTAAGCTATATTGTATTTAATTTCTGAATCATTCAACGTTAAAGAAAACATGACAGTTTATTATTAATGAGTAAATGGATAAATACCTTCGTACGGTTCCTTGCCATATGTAAATATTTCTATTAGCACTATACCATAAGACCAGACATCAGCCTTCGTACCGTATTTATTACATAATAATACTTCTGGCGCCATCCATTTAATGGCCATCTTTAATCCTATAATGAAACACGTAATTATTTTAATGATGTACAGAATATTAAGGTAGAAGGTACCTAAATTTTACTTGCAGCTAGAATATTCGAAACTGCATCTAAATATCGAAAAAAATTCTATATTTAGCTGTTATATTTCTTCAATAAGGTTTTTATATAATCCTTAAAATAAAGGTCTTTTACTGTAGATTTCATATAAAAACTGACAAAAATAATTAATAATTTGACTTTAAATCATCATTTCTCAAAAACTAATCCCTAGGATTTTCTATAAAAATGATATGTTTTTGCTGTCAACTTTTTCGTTTCAATGCTACTAAATAAACATAGGGTCACCAGCTTGGTTTTCGTTGTGGAAATTAACAATATGTCCTGTCTGTAAAAACACTAACCAGAGGCTCTAGAGAGCCTGTAATCGCTCACCTGGCAAACTGGGCCTATTGTAACGTTCTTTATATCACTGAATGGTCACTCGAAATATCATGAAAATTAGAAAGTAATCAATTTGTGGGAGTCATAATCTGGGCCAGATCGCGGAACCGGATTGAAGTGGGTCAAAACTATGTGAGTCAATAAATAGATTAAAATTAATTTCACAGCCCTAAATTATCATTCAGTTACCTATTGTAACGTTCTTTAAACTGATGAACAATAACTCATTATCTAAACTCCGGCAACAATATTGAAAACATTCGTACTGTTCGTACCACGTGGTATCCTTTAAAACGTTTTCCTAACCATGATTTACCTTCAGGGGCACAGTAAAATGCAAACACCAAATCGAAATCGGAATAAACTAAGTTGCGTTTCCGGATACTGCCGGATAATATGTAAACTTTTTTTTTTTTTCAGACCTGCCAAGTTTCGAAAATTGTCCGTCGTGAAATTGGTTAAAATTTGCAAAGATCAAAGAAAAAAATTACAGGAATTTGTCTCAAATCTGAATAAAATATGCATGCACCTCACAGGTCTGCATATGGTTCAATGTTTTAAAACTAAGCTGCATGGTGGACATTTTGAATTTCCAATTATTGAAAACAATTCTCACTTTGAAAACAGGGCTATCTAAAAACCTTTTCTGTAAAGTAACAATTCAATACACATTGTAGTGTTTCTGACAAGAACATTTTTGAAATTTGGAACAATCAGAACACTAAATTAGCCCTGGCGGCCATGTTGAATTTTCGATCGGCACCAATTTCATAAATCTGGTAAAGGACAACCTGCTTAACATTTCTGCCAAGATTTGTTGAAATCTGTTCAGTGGTTTCAGAAAAAAAGATGAAAACGTATAATTCCCATGGGGTACAATGTTAAACTAAGTTTCATCATGGCGTCCATTTTGAATTTCCGATTGGCACCAATTTCACAAATTGAGTACAGGACTTACTAACAATCATTTCTGCAAAGTAAAAATTCGATCCTCCTTGCAGTTTCTGACAAGAAGATTTTTGAAATGTGGACCAATCAGAACACATAATTGGCCCTGGCGGCCATTTTGAATTTTCGATCGGCACCAATTTCACAAATCTGGTAAAGGACCATCTGCTTAACATTTCTGCCAAGTTTGGTTGAAATCTGTTCAGTGGTTCTAGAGAATAAGATTAAAATGTGAAATTCCCATAGGGTCCAATGTTAAACTATGTTTCATCATGGCGGCCATTTTGAATTTCCGATCGGCAAACGATTCACAAGTTGAGTACAGGACTATCTAACAATCATTTCTGCAAAGTAACAATTCAATCCGCATTGTAGTTTCTGACAAGAAGATTTTTGAAATTTGGACCAATCAGAACACATAATTGGCCCTGGCGGCCATTTTGAATTTTCGATCGGCACCAATTTCACAAATCTGGTAAAGGACCACCTGCTTAACATTTCTGCCAAGTTTGGTTGAAATCTGTTCAGTGGTTTCAAAGAAGAAGATCAAAATGTAAAAAGTTAACAGACACGGACGCGGACGCGGACGACGACGACGACGACGACGACGGACGCAAAGTGATGACAAAAGCTCACATGGCCTTTTAGGCCAGGTGAGCTAAAAATCTATATTTTTCATTGCGATGTCGCGACGACGTTAGGCTTATTTTGGCTTTTTTATGCTTATTTTCACTCTTCATACAGTAATAAATCTAATATACTAAAAAATTTGCTGACCCCCTAATAAATTTTATATCAATAAAAAGAGAATTTCAATGGCCATAATATATCATTTAAAAAAAAAATTCTGGACTGGGACTGGACCTTGATGAATCATAATTTAAAGCCTAAATCTTTGACTTTTTGAAGCAATATCTTTGTACATTGTATGTATTTATACATGTGTTTACAAAAACTTTAAACACCATATTTCCAGAAGTTTTAAAGGGGCATACATTATTTTTTTGATATTCAGATGCAGTTCAACATACTCTAGTTGCATGCTAAATTTTATAAAAATTTGAAATATAGCCCAATTAGGTACCTCCTACAATAAGCTTTTATGGATCAATTAAAACAAATCAAAGCATTCATTTAAAGCTATTTATGTCAAAAATCCCTTTTTTATGGAAATACATGTTTAAAGTGAAGCAAGAGGCTCAAGAGAATTGAAATGAAAATTGCAATGGACCTTCCATAGATGTTTCAAACCAAGTATCAGTTAATTTGGCTATATGGTTTCAGAGGAGGAGATTTATGAAATTTTGACCAATCAAAAATAAGAATTCATAGCTGCCATATTAGCTGTCCGACCGGGACGAAATATGCAAACTTTATAAAGATGCTTCATACCAAGTTACAGCTTATTTGGCTTTGCAGTTTCAGAAAATTTTATTTTTGAAATTTTGACCAATCAGAAATAAGAATTCATCATGGCGGCCATACAAGTTCTTTGACCGGAACAAAATATACAAAATGTATAAAAGTCCTTCCATGGATGCTTCATACCAAGTTAAAGCTCATCTGGCTTAGGGGTTTCTGAGGAGAAGATTTTTAAAATTTGTCCAATCAGAAATAAGAATTCATCATGGCCGCCATATTAATTGTCTGACTGGAACAAAATATGCAAATTTTATAAAGCTCCTTCCACAGATTCTTCACACCAAGTTACAGTTTAGTTGGCTTTGCGGTTTCAGAGAAGATTTTTGAAATTTTGTCCAATCAGAAATATGAATGAATGGATGAATTATTGTTTAACGTCCACTGGCAACCAGGTGCATATCAGAACGAGAACATGTTGATATGATAATGAATATAATACCTGCTTGCACTAGACCGACACGCTAAGTCGGATTTTTAATGTGCTATCGAGGTAACTGTCCGGAGGAAGACATATCACCTGACTCGGACACATTATACTGACTCCGAGCCGACCAGTCTTTGCTCTTACTTTTACCAATTTTAATGTCTTTGGTTTGACCTGGCCGGGGATCGAACCCGCGACCTTCCGCACTCGGGGTGAGCACACTACAACGAGACCACCGAGGCGGTCCCCAATCAGAAATAAGAATTCATCATGGTAGCCATATTAGTGCAAATATGCAAACTTTAAAAACGTCCTTCCATAGATGCTTCACACCAACTTTCAGTTCAGAGGAGAAGTTCAAAATGTAAAAGTTTACAGACGGACAACGGACGCCAAGTGATGACAAAAGCTCACATGACTTCCAATTTGTGCATTCAATACTCTTCATTAACTACAATCTGTTATACATTTTGTACACCAATGAATGTAACTTTAGTACAAAAACAATATTAATAGTTTAAAGATTATGATTTCTTGAAGTGAAAAAGATCTAACTTCTAATTAAGAGCATAACAATATTTTCTAAGAATTCTTTTTAAACTTAGTTCAATTTCTGCTATAAGCAAAAGTTTTTTCGCCCAAAGAACTGCCTAAGAACTAAAAATTAACACTAAACATCAATCGGTCATTAATATAACATTATGTGTTTCCTGTACAATAATGAAACAAGAATTAACTTCTGTTTCATCTTAGAATATACCAAATGTTCAATTAAAAAAAATGTTTCTAATTCTTCTAATATTTTTAGGTAATTTTTATAACAAAGCAGACATGAACCAGAGAGAGAGAGTACCAAAAATAAATATCCTCTATAGCTCTCTAGAATATGCATCTATAGTTACTTCTACCAAAAGCCAACAAAAATCATATGGTTTTTTTCCAGTTTTTGTTGAAAATATCTACATCTAGACAGTTATCAAATTCTCTGAAGCTTTATACATCAGATACTGATAATGTCTGCATGAGAATAAACCCATATTCACAGAGTTTAATAGCGAGCGCAGCGAGCTCTATAGGAGCCCATGCAATTTCTACATATTGGTCATTTAGAAAAGTCTTTGTTTAATGGGAGCAGCCATATTGTGCTACATACTAAGGCTAGAAAAAGTTTTGTTCGCCGGAAGCAAGTAAAGTAAGGGAAATACAGTCAAACCTGCTTTTAATGGCCACAATTGGGACAAAAGTAAAGTGGCCGCATAAGACAGGTGACCGTTTAATCAAGTTTTACACTGAGCGGCAAATCCGTATTTTGCTTTCCAGTCTGGAACGATCAAGACATTATTGTTGTCTAACATACAAATATGGCGGTTCAACTGAGGTAAAACGATGTTTTTTTCCCACAATTGACCGTAAATGAACGATGAGATGGATAATTTGAATGATAATTAAGCTATGCCATTAATTAAAGATGATTTGAAAGTCAATTAACGATGATTTTAACATGCATAGAAAGGTAAATGACCGCTTAATTTAGGTAAAATTCAAGCTTGGATACCATTTTTTTTTACCACTTATTCAAGTTATATTAACACGTAAAACTCTTTGGGCGGACTCCAGGACGACCGCTGAAGGCAGGTGGCTGCTTAATTAAGGTGACCGTTAGGGCAGGTTTGACTGTAGCTTGCTTCAAATTATAATTTTAGAGTCAGAATCGTGATACCGAAAATGAGTTTCTGGAAAGGGCTAATATTGCTGTGCTCACATCATTGGCCACGCCAACAGCATATTAATTTAAAAATCCATTTATGTATTTCTTACAATCTAATAGTGATATTTACCTCGTCTAAAATTGAAGTCGGGATCATCTACAACTTTGGTCATACCAAATCCTGCTATCTTTACATTATTCCCTTCCCCCACTAAAATATTTCTGGCACCTAGGTTTCTATGTACAAATTTCTCCTTTTCCATATATGTCATTCCTTCTGCTATCTGCAATGTACAGACAAAATATATGAAATTTACAAACAAAACTTAAATCAATTATTTTTCTTTTCAGATTTGTTTATTTTTTGGTGAAATTGAAAAGGACAATGAAATAGCTCCAGACAAAGTCTTAGTAAAGGAGTAAATATTTTAATAACTTTAAAAGTTTACAGATTGTTTGAGAAGTAAATAGTTAAATAACTTTTAAAAAGTTTAACAGATTTTTGGAGTGCCCAGAAACCGTTATCATTCCCTTTAATTGCCTCATAAAACATTCATTTTTAAATTAAACAAGACCAATTACATGTCTGGACCTGCGTCAACGACATCATGCAAAATTCATAGTAAAAACTTGTCAAATAGGAGGTGCACATCTTCAATATATATATATATATACACTATGCAAAGTTTGAACAATATTGGTTCAATACAGTCAGAGTTACAGATTACCCAAAGTATGCACAGTTCAAAGCATGTATTGCTGAAAAATAGCTAAGTTCAACATGCAAAAATTCATAGTAAAAATTTGTCTTTGTTTGTTTAGTTGGGGTTTTACGCCGTTTCAGCACATTTGGCTATTTCGCGGTGGCCAGTTTTTATTGGTGGAGGAAGCCGGAGTACCCGGAGAGAACCACCGACCTTCGATAGGAAAATTGGCAATCCTTGTCAATTAAGATCGGACACCCCGCCACAGGTGAGATTCCAACTCGCAACCTCAGCGTTGACAGGCTAGTGGTCATTAGTAGTCAAGATGAACTACCTAGACCACTCGGCCACCGAGGCCTCAAAAATTTGTCAAAGTTGCCCCCAAATAGGAGGTGCACATCTTCAATATGCATATAAACACTATGCAGAGTTTTAAAAATACTGGTTCAATACAGTCCGAGTCACAGATTACCTGAAGTATGTACCCCTAAGAGTGACAGACGGACGGAGTCAAGCGGCTACTAGACCTGCTTTCACTGTTGGCAACACATGTAAAAATATTCTTTTTGTATCATTCATTTTTCATTATTCTTCTAAAAATTTAAAGGACATTCTATCAATTTATAGCTCTTTGCAAGACAACTATGAACACTTTCAAGTATAGCTACAAATTAATACTAGTTTTAAAGTTACTTTAATATTTAAAGCAGGCCCCGCAACAAGTCATAGAAACTTATAATAATTCCTTACCACTTGAAGGATGTGAGAGCAGCATTTTTGCTTATACTACTTTGACATTTAAAGAGGAATGTATTAAACATGCTATGGTTATTACTTTCCTTCAACATGTAAAGTCATTTTTTCTCATCATACTTACTAGCTTAGTTTACTTAGACTATCTTTGGAAAGAAAATAAAGTGATCCAAATTTGATCCCGTAAATTTTTTTCTCAGACATTTAATGAGAATATTCTAATTCATATTTCAAAAAAAATGTAAAGTGTGGAAAGAGAAATTAAATGAAAAAAATTCTGATTGATTTCAAATATAAGAATAAAATTTTGTGAAATTTGAATTTTGCAGTACAAATGGAAACTATTCAGAGGGTGGTTAAAATCAGGTGTGCAAGGATGTGAATCTGTCTCCTTGTGGCCAAAATGTCCTCCATGTATCTAACAAGATATATATATACCTGGGCTGCTATCCACAGTAACTGATTAACAGAAATGTCTTTTCCCTTTCCTTCACGTAAATACATAGATAATCGTCCATTAGGCATATAGTCTGTTAATATATACACAGGTTCATTTTCACAAGAAACTGCTAAAAGATTAATCACATTCGGATGCTGCAATTGTTTTAGAATCTGACTTTCGTCCAAGAATGCAGCAGTCGTTACCGCATCTTTTTTCTGAATTTTAATGGCCACATGCCTTGAATTATGCCACGACCCTAGAAATAGACAAAAGAAAATTCATATTTAATGTTCGTCAATGCCAAACAAGTGAAAGATATTACTTCATTTGAAAAACATAATTGATGTCAGACAGATGAACTTAAAAACTGTTGATGAACTGACATACAAACATACTGACCTTGTTTTCAAATTCGGCAATTTTTCATATTTATTTACTTCAAAAACATATTTACCTGAGAAGATTTTTTTTTTTTGGTGAAGAGATGTCGATACAGAATTTTTATACGAACATATATGATGACATCATACATTCTTTTTAAAAAAAAAACGTTTCGCACATCATATCCTGCATTTCAAAAACAATGACATCTTAGTAAATTTTCCAACACCTGAACAAGCCAAGATCGATAAGACATATTTTAAATGAAAATTATTTCTTAGCATAGTAAACATAAAAAGTCCATTAAACAGACATCAAAACTGCAACTTTTCATGTAAAAGTACTTCAGTGTATTTTATCCTAAATATCAGCTTTGCTTTTACTGTGTTTCATGAATTTGGGACAAACAATATAGTTAGAATCCTGTCTCATACACAAAAATGGCTCTCATGCCACATAATCAAATGAAGTTATAGTGTGCCACACAAAAATTATCATATGAAAATCATACAGTTCAACATCTTGATTTATATCTGTAGAATATCCATGCTCTGATATTTTTTTGTTTGTTCAAACCGGTGGTATGAGTTTTTAAACTTTTTCCTCAAGCATTTTCATGTTCAATATTAGCCATAGTTGTCAGTTATAAAAATATTATTCTTATTTCTTCAGATATTTTTAGTATATGTATATGATTGTAATTTTGTTCTCATTAGTCAGCAAAAAACATGTCACAATTATTTTGCTTATACAGATCCATACCTAACCAAACTTCTGCAAATTGTCCGCTGCCAAGTTTTTTAATGAGCACTATAGATTCCCTCTCAGTAGCGTAATCATCGTTTTTGCCTCTTTCAAATGCCCACAGTAAAGACCGTGGCTTTAAGCATGATTTCAGTAATTTACAACATAATCCATCTGGGGAATCTGAAAAATAGAAATGTTAAATTAAGTCATATGTATTCTTGCAATGAAAGAGAATAAAGAGATTATTTTGCAGGGAGCCGTTTCCTGTTTGTCTTGTGATGTGTTATATATCGCTGAAGGCCATCTACTTTGTGTCTTCCATAAACTGTGAAGAAAGTTTAACCTTCTTATAAAAAGAAAGAATTTTTATCAGGGTACTTTAGTCTTTATCAACGTTTACCTGAAAAGTGGTACAAATAAAGCAAATAAAAGTGGCACAATAGAAAATTTTTATTAAATTTTATAAATTACGCAAAACGAAAACACCACTGTAAAATATCATTAAAAAGATTTCGTTTCCTTTTAGTACTAACTAATATAATTTCTTAAGATGCCTTAAATTTTTACTGACGACAGATATGGCTATTGTTTTCAAAATTTCTGCATAAAAATTTGCATAAAACAAACAAATTATGTGACCATGTTGGATCAGTGAAACTTTTCTTTCAAAATGTTCTTGTTTGAAATATGCAAAATTAAAACCATTTCTTAAGAATGTGTGGGGAAACACTGAAGATGTTATCTATCTATTACCAGTTGTAATTAAATTGGATGTTGTTCCATTGACAAATTATATATTTAATGAAATGTGTTTTTCACAAAACAGTCTTTCACTGAAATGGTTACATTTTGTTTTAAGTTTTTATCATTGGATTGTATTTGTGAATATTCTACTCAAGACATTTTGAGAGAATTCTTCAATTTGCTTTTCTTATTATTTATTGCAAGAGTTTTTTTATTTTGTTGATCCTTCTCCCGCTCTGTACCCCTTTACTCATTGCTTTGCACCCTCTAATTAACCCAGAAGATTGTACATAACAGTTTATGATAAAGGTCAACAAAGTTCACTGACCCAATTACAGTACACAAAACATCGAACTGCTGACCAAAATAAATAGTAATTAATACAGCTCTCAAAATTCTAAAGCAGAATAAATTTTATTGCTTTTGAGCCATAAAAATAAAATGAAAAACTACAATATTGTTCAAAGATTTTTTTTAAGTATAACATTTTTTGCACTTTGTATAACTTTTCAGACAATTTTTGCAGGGTGGTGATGGCAACATCAAGTAGATAATGTCTGGTTGTTAATTTTTTGCCGTTCTAATTAACAAATGAATGAGGTGATTGATAGCGATGTTATCTGTGTGTGTGGCTCATTATGATGACTGCAAAGATCAGCAAAAGTTTAATAACCTATAATAAGCCATTAGGTATACTTTTCAAATGGCAAGTCCTTCAGCTCTTGTATGAGCCAGTATCTTAACTTCTAAATATGGTATTCCTTTTAAATCTGGCATTATTTATTTCGATGTTTTATTAAATCCTGTAAATTTCTGAAGCGTCTCTTTGTGTCCTATATAACATTCTCACAATGTTTGACTAAATCCTACAATGATCTTTGACGCAGTATAAATTTCTCAGCTGTATAATGTTTGACTAGATCCTGTAAGGATCCAAAGCATCTCTTGAGGGGGATGACACAAGAGTGCTCATTTCCAGAATCCCTTTTTTTTTAAAGTTTTTCCCACTTCCCAATTTTTTTGTCCATTTTTCCCACTTCCCACCCAGAGCTGTCTGCTTGCTTTTTTGTAGTTCCGCTGCATTGAAAATTGTGCTATGAGCTATGAATTTCTGTTTTTACATGTTACATTGGGTCTTTTATACTGTTATCCCTGGCATTATCCCATATCCACACCTTTTTCGTGTGTAATAGCTTATGCCAATTGATCCTCAATGATGATCAATAATCTTCCAATCATTTTTAGGGTTAGGTTGCTAAGCAACCAAAACCCTTATGCCGTCGGTCGTTTGGTTAGACAATGAAGGAAACTTTGGAAATCTGGTGTTTTGTGGAAAAAGTTGGACCAGAAGTTTTTGAAACTATGTTTTTATGAGTAAATATGCAAGCTTATCTAGGATTGAAGCTTAAGCAAGGCTAGTTAAGCAGCTTTTTATCTCGATTTTGAGATGACACATGCGCAAAGAAACCTCCATATTTTTCGAATTACGACTATGTTTATATTGGAATATCATACAAGAAAATAAACATTCCGCGGTAAAATAGTCCTAATATTTGTTGTTGCTGGTGCAGTTGTTTTTTAATAGAAATGTAACTGAAACACACCGAGAAGTGTAATTGTCCAGTTATTTAATAAAAGATGTGTGTTTTATTGACGATTTCCTTTTTGTTTTGAAAGCCGTGTAAAGTATTCGCACCTTTTAAAGTGTACAATGCTATCGGCGTAAGGATTTTGAATGTTTACATTTGCACGGATATTTTGGGAAGGATTACAATCAGGTTTATTTTCAAAAGATTTCAAAGGTAAGTTCCATTTTTGTTGTGAACGTGATTGTTAACTTATACAGAACATATTTTGCACATTATTTGCTTATTCTTCTTGTAATTCTGATGGTATTTTGTGTATTTGATTAACCTTTTGACCTGATCATCGTGACTTCATTTTGTCAAACCTGTTGGTCAGTGATAGAATTGCATACAGGTTATTTGAAATGCCGACAACTTGCACATTAAGATTGAAAAACACTGTGTTTATCATTAATTTAGAAAACGGTATTATCGAAGGTATAATGGGTTTATTTTAATTGAAAGCTTGAATGTTTACGTTCTTTTTGTGTATTTGATTAACCTTTTGACCTGATCATCGTGACTTCATTTTGTCAAACCTGTTGGTCAGTGATAGAATTGCATACAGGTTATTTGAAATTCCGACAACTTGCACATTAAGATTGAAAAACACTGTGTTTATCATTAATTTAGAAAACTGTATTATTGAAGGTATAATGGGTTTATTTTAATTGAAAGCTTGAATGTTTACGTTCTGATCTAGCTGCACATGCGCAATGTAGTGTAAATAGAAATGACCCCCTTCTACAATTGTCCAAACTTTGTCTTTTTATATAACCTTAATAACTTGAAGACCTTTGATTTCTGTTTATTTTAATTCATCAAATCATTATTATGCGTTTGACTTTTTAAAAAAATTCAATTTAGAGTGATAATTCAAGAAGCGTTAGCCGACTCGTGCTTTCTTTGATTGATTAGTGCATATTTATGTACAGACATGCGCAGTAAAGTTGAGTAGTAGAACCTTCAGCTCAGATACACTGTGTTGCGAAAATATACGTTTTAAAAAATCACTGTATATTTTGAAACCAAAGCAATACATATGCTGTCAATTTAAAAAAAAATCAGTCACCTACCCACAGGAACATTATTATATAATAGACACTTTTTCCGCAGAGCTCGTTAACTTTCATAATTGATATATTTCCTTGTAAATAATACTGTTAATAAAAAGAATTCAATACCAAAACCTATTTTGCAATACATTGTACAAACAAAAAGCATTGAAATAATCATCAGCAATGTTTGTACAAATAAAAGTCAAATGCTAGCAACCTAACCCTACCAGTGCTATGCACTTTGATTACTCATGGTGCTACCTATCAGATATATTAGAGTCTGTTGCATTTAGGGCAAATTCTGGTTTGTAAGACATACATGTATCAAGAAACACTTATCAGTATTGAGGCACCCGTCATAACCACCCAGATTCCATCAGTTTGCCAATTTTTTCTTTGCTAATGAAGAGTTAAGCAGGAACTATTGAGATCTGCTGACACTGATATAGTCATATTTATACATTTACAGTTTGCAAAATTTGAATTCTTTGAAAAACTAAGAATTTTCTACCTCAGGCACAGCTGATTACCTAAGTTGTATTTGACATAACCCTTTTAGGAATTTTGGTTATTAACGCTCTTCAACTTTACACTTAGTTTGGCTTTAAAACTACTTTGATTCAAGCGTCACGGATAAGTCTTATGCAGACGAAACAAGGGTTGATATAAGCCTGATATCTTTGATTATTTTGTTTCTGACACGCCTATGTCCATTGTTTTACTTATCCACAGATCACACAGGTTTGACTGTTGTCTCTTGATATCATTTCTTTGATGAATCTTCGATTTTCTACCCAAATATTTCCTTTAGAAGATCTTGGATTGATTCTTCCATGATTTTGAAGGGTATTTTCAATACAGGGGAATGTTGCAACTACATATATGCAAAAAGTATGTAGATCTATATACACTATGCGGTATTCTACTCCATGTACACCACCAATCGAAGAAATCATGCGTTTTCACAATTCATTTTTCTATATTTTGGTTTTTTTCCCACATCCCACATTATAGCAATATCCCACTTCCCTCTTTTTTTCCATCCTTTTCCCAGATCCCACTTTTTTTTACCCCCTATATTCCACATCCCAAATGCATGTCATCCCCCTCATCTCTTTTGTGTGTTAAATCAAATTTCCAACTTTACAATTTTGACTTGATCCTGAAACAATCTGAATCGTTTCTTTTTTGTGATATATAACATTCTCACCTGTATAATGTTTGACTAAATCCTGTAAGGATCTGAATCGTCTCTTTGGCGTAATATAATAATACTCTATACATGGCAAACCATCGTTATTGGTCTCCTTGTATATTTTATAATGTTTCACTAAATAACCTCTAAGTTCATCACAGTCTCGTACAGATAATGTATATGTGTCTGAAATGAGAAAAAATCTTACATAAGGTAAAGTATGAGAGGACCTGGATAACATGTTTACACACACATGTAACAAAAGTTCCAGTAAAGTATAAGCACCTTCATTGCTGCTTTTTATTATAAAGTGATCGTTACGTCTTCAAAAAGGAGAAAAATCACAAACCTATATGGAAGTTCAAGACAACCCCAAACGACCACTACAGCAGATAACTTTTTGAAAAAAATCAATCTTAAGTCGATTATTGTGACAGATAATTTCTTCACACATATCCTTAAAGTTCAGGTGAAGTAAAGTACTTTTATTGCTAGTCAAAACGAAGAAATGTCAGACCTCACAATACCCGTCTTGTATCATTGTCATATGATTTTTTCAATATATGTAACTATTTCAAACATAACATTCGCCATCATTTGTCTTTGGCATGTTTGAGGAAATATAAACAAATAATGAGGTCCTTTCCCCAATTTTTTCAGCGATGGTTAAGAGCCAAAAAATGTTTTAATCAATCAATTCTAAAATGACTATTTTCAATTTGTTAAAATTGTCCCAACTATTCAATACAAGGTTTTACCTGGAGCTGCTTCTCCTTGTCTGATAAGGAATGTTCCTTTTGGATAACCAGGTGACAGCAACCATTCTTCTGAAGCATGTCTGCTCACCTTACCAAAATACCAACTGAAAAAAAAGAAACACAATAAATTTACATAAAGTCCAACATCAATGTAAACTCTAGACCCAGATAATTTTCCATATTCCATATATGTGACAGACATATTAAGACAAGGGTTTCAAATTAAAATACTGTGAAAATCATGATTAGAATCAAAACAGAAGCAGTAATCATGGTAATTAATAACGATCAATATTTTTCACCCAACAATCTATAATGATGTTACATTATTTTTTCAAATTGTCCAGGTTCAATTCCCGTTCCGAATGAAAATTTCAAGGGGTCATATTTGCATCACACAATTTGAGAGGATGATCTTGATTAAAGATCTATGCTAGAATGTGCTCTAAACTTCGAGGCATTATTTCACAATGAAACATGATGGGTAAATCTAGTCCTTCACATGAACCAATCCATGAGTCTATTTTGCTGTCTCAGCCACATAAATTTACACACGAATACTGACTAAAATTCCATCTGAAGTAACTCTCAGACAACTTTAATGACTGTTTTGGACACATTAACGTTTTACAGGAGATTGTCTCTGGAAAAAATTTTGTAAAATTTAGATTTTCGCTAATGTGATTTTGAGCTGTAAAAAGCATTTGAAGAAATGCAAATTTCAACAGATTTGATCTTTGACTAGTACAATCTATCAGCCTGACTATAAATTTCTACATATCTGGCATAAAAGTAGCCCATCTCAGGCAGCAGGGCAGGCTATAATATCCAACTCTGAATGGAATAGTACATGGAGCAGAAGAGGGGTCTAAGTGGAAAAGCTTGGTAACACTTCTTATTTATGAAAGCCATACAGGAATCAAGTCCAATAAAGAAACACAAGAGGACATCTTACTATTCGTAAAGATGTGCTTTTTCTGTAATAGAGACAAACATTCAAAAGGTCTAAATACTTAGTACTACATTTTTGTACTACAAACTTATACACTGTACCAATTTGACATGACTAAGTAGGTGAACCCGATTCTTTCTTTATCAAGTTTATCATATCTTCTACATTTGTATATACATGTCATCAAGTAACGAAATGATACTATCAGGAAAATTCAAATGCCAAAAGAAGGTTCAATTTTATTATAAAACTACAGATATTGTTAAGTTGCAAATGTCTGCTATAAATCTCCAACATGTAGGGATATGGACCCTCAACACAAAATTCAACCTAAATCAACTAAAAACTCAATCATGATAGATGAAAAAATATGCCTATGGAGTCTCTTTAACTCTCTTGAATGTGGATGGGTGATGGGATACAAGTAGATGTATTTCCCTATTAATTTTTAACTGCAGGATCCTAGATTTAATTTTTAAATTAACAGCCAATAAAAGCAACAAAGAAACAAACCTCTGTATTATTGAAAATAATTCTGAAAGAGGTCAAGGGAAATAACACCTGTAAGGAGTCATCGTACAACTTCCACTTAATGACAACTTTTGTAGGCCTGGTCATAAGGATAATTTCATCAATTGAAAGTTTCTTTCTGTCTATTATAGTTTTCATGATAGAAGCCAAAAACAGCAAAAATTATCAAATTTAGCCTTTCAAGGGCAATAACTCCTATATTGATTTGTCGTACAACTTCTATTCAGACAACCTTAGTAGGCCTCGACAGAAGGATCATTTTATCAATTGTAGTAGGTTCTTTCTAGCTTTAACAGTTTTCAAGATAGAAGCAAAGGACAGCAAAAATCATCAAATTTAGCCTTTGAAGGGCAATATCTCCTGTAAGAGTCATTGTACAACTTTGACCTAAGGGTGACTTTGGTAGGCCTGGTCATAAGGATCATTTCATTGATGAAAATTTCTTTCTATCTTTTATAGTTTTCATGATAGAAGCCAAAAACATCAAAAATTGTCAAATTTAGCCTTTCAAGGGCAATAACTCCTATAAGGAGTAGTCGTACAACTTCGACCCAATGGAGATTATCGAAGAGCCTTCAACGCAAGGAAGGACAGTCACATTCATTTTCTCTGTATCTACTATACATGTACTTTAGGAGATACATGTATAAGGTAAAATATGTCAGTTTACCCCTATGTTCTAAAAATAGCCATGGGCACCATTTTTTTTAACCTCAATTAGCATAATCGACATACTTTTTAAAGTAGATACCCCAAAGATGCTTTTGGCTAAATTTGGTTACAATCCACTTATTGGTTTCAGGAGAAGATTTTTGAAAAAGTTTAACACAGCAGACGTAGAAAACGGACACCTAAATTTGGTCAAGGTAAACTAAAACATATACATGAAGAATATCAAAAAAAAAAAAAAAAAACAACAATCCTATTCCTTAATATAAAAAAAATGGTATAGCTATTAAAAATAGTATAGCTTCTACTCTGTACAAAATACACATGGCTGTGAAACAAAATATTACTATGTACATTACAACTGTTGGTTAACCAATAATTGCTGGTATAAAAAGGTATTTAAAATCAGCATGATCAGTCATATTTTTTCCTCATCCATACAAACAATGAACAGAATCATCTTAAAAACAAATCATCTCAATGAACTATTAAAGTAAGTTTAGTAGCACAAGAAACTTCATTCTAAACCAAGACGTGTGGTAAGACCCGATTGTAAATAAACTTTAACCACTGGTTGTAATTGAATTTATTTCTACTGGAAGCATTTCAAGTTTTTTACCACTCAAGAAAATCCTGACGATCATTGTATGTTGGCAACCATTCTTTCCTCAGTGAGTGTGTGCCAAGAAAATTTCTCTTGATTTAGAGTGTGCCAAACAATTTTATCAATTCAACAAAACTTGAGTAAAAGTTTGCCAATTTAAGTTAAATATGACAGGTATAAAATAAAAATTAATTATCTTATATTACTTGCAATCCCAATAAATTGATGAAGATAGATTTTTTTTCAATGCAAACATAATTTC
The DNA here is from genome assembly GCA_028015205.1 of Mytilisepta virgata. Taxonomy (NCBI): domain Eukaryota; kingdom Metazoa; phylum Mollusca; class Bivalvia; order Mytilida; family Mytilidae; genus Mytilisepta; species Mytilisepta virgata. The sequence goes on along the minus strand of CM051518.1, from coordinate 76,331,339 downwards.
AACCTGAAAGCTGAAAGCTGTAACCTTGACCTTTGATCTTTTGTTCGATTAACCATCGAGGTCATAATACAAGGCAGCAATTTAATGTTGAATGTAAATGATTATTAACACCTATATAGTAGAATACAACATTATGTAATAGGTAAAAGACAAAAACAAAGGCTGACAATAAATTCTCCTTATTTCTGTCCCCTTTTTATTGTAAGTGATAATACACCTCCTCAATTCCTCCAAAAAAGGGAAAAAAAATCCCTCCCATCCCCCCTTAAAAAAGAAAGAAAATAGCAAATCTCATTAAACAAAATGGATTAATGGTTTATTTCACTGTAGTTGAATAATTACGTGTAGAGGTATATATAATTTAATTTTTTTCCAACTTCTTTCTATCACTGGCTGAAATTGCAAATCTGAATTACACGTTGGTTCCATGAAGATTCTATAACTCAAGGACTTTAGTTTAATAATCCAGGGGCACAACAATATAAATTCCTATATATCTACAAATTAAAACTTCTTTTCAAAGTCAAATCAAAAGATTTATAATGTATAAGACGGAAAACTTTTCTTCATTCATGTCTATGATTGAATCAACAGGATTCTTTTTAACTGGTATTCAGGCTTATCAAGGTGAACTACACCTGTGATTAGATAAAGATCGGAATTTTAATCAGGTACATGAAAAGCTAATAAGTACACAAAGTTATAATACAGGCACCTGTTTTACTTTGCAAAAATCTGCCATAGGCTGTTTATAAGGCAGGAAGAGGTGGGCTATATATCAATCTTATATTCAGATCAGTCAAAAATTACAAAAATATATTAGAGTAAGAGCGGGAACTGTTTTCTTAATAATACATTTTGGCAGGTTAGGCACCAACCATTTTATTACCGAGGGGGGGCCTGGGATTTTTTCGAAAAAAATATTTTATGTCCAGATTAGTCTGAAAAAAATATTTTCATTCTCACTATGTCCAAAAAAAATTTTTTAAGTCTGAATATTCCCGAAAAAATTTTTGGTTCCAAATCAAATAATTTCAAAAAAAAATGTATCTATTAAAATAACACTGACAGTTACTCACTCCTGGCAATAACTTGCGGAAATGGTGGACATTTCAATTGTAGCATTGTGATACAGGGGTCGTGGTACTTGTATGATGGACTAAGAGAATATCACAGTGTTGGAACTGGCCTACAAAAGCAACCCATACCTCGTCCACGACCTGGTTACAGACAAAGCCATGCACTTTTTTGTAGAAATGAAATATCTGCTTGAACAATGTATTTGAACTTTTTTCACAAGAAAAAAAAATTTGCTCCTGTATATAATAAAAAAAAAAAAAATTCTGTTTTGCTTGATGTGTGAAAAAAATTTTGATTTTCGACTGACCTGAAAAAAAAATTCTATCAGGCATAAAAATCCCAGGCCCCCCCTCGGTAAAAAAATGGTTGGTGCCTTATGGTTTTAAACAATTAAAATGGATCGATTTCAATTCTTATTTAAAAACACAGATGACAATGCATTTTCTTTATTACGGTTAGAGATAAACTTTTGACACAAATACAAATCAACATCATCAAGGCATAGGCATTTGTATGGACGGTTTTGACTAATCTTTCTTCAAACAATTGTTTACATTTGGGTGTGGGTGTGGGGGGGCGGGTGGGGGGGGGGGGGGGGGGGGGGGTTGCAACAACAATAAAGCATGGACTTGTCTTTTGTTGCAGGCTGTACAGAAACTCTTTTGTAAGACCAATTCAATATAGATTATCATCCACCACTTCTAAAAAAATATGGGGCATTTAGGAGAATTTAATTTTTTAAATTCTATTGTCAAATCATGTTTATGAAGGCCAATATGCATGAAATTGTTCACTGTCTGCTGGTCCGGGAGAGGGGACTTGTGGTCAATTTGGCTACTCGTAACTTTAATTGGCCCAACTATTCAGATAAATTTTTGGGGTTGTGTATCTGACATTTACCCCATATGATATGTCCATTTAATGTCTACAATATTTTTACAATGATTTTATACTTACTCAAAACTTCGTAAATACTGTTCATGAGGGGACAACGGTGCTAACGGCTTAGGTGGGGAGAAATTATTATTCCCATGATTAAAACTACCAGAGTGATTTAAGTTCCATGTTTCAACATCATCCTCTTCCAAAGTGTCACTCAAACTAAGGAGCAGGAAATTATCCTGAAACACAGTTATACCACCCTCGGGTATTTTAGTATCCTTTCTACACATTGGGCACGGAAAATGTCCTGGTCTTTCTCCTGGGTGGCGACGCACATAATCTTTTAGACAATGTTCGCAAAAACTGTGCAGACAAGGTAGAGCTTTTGGTCTTATAAATGGATCCAGACAGATCTTACAAGATAAGAATTCCTCTTGTAGTTTTTCACGCAGGCTACTTCTGTTCGTTGAGGGTCTGGCCATGGTTAGCCATTCTGAAAAAGATAATAAAACATGAATAAAGTTAACCAGTCTTTTTCTATCTGTTTTCAATTCATTTTTCTTTTCTCGCAGGTGTTAATTTAGTTATCTCTGATTCTAATCACAGCCTATATCTAAGCCTATTTCTATCCCAAACATACTGCTGGAATTCATTTCCATCGGAAACTTTCCACCTCTACTGCACCAGATTCAAACTATCCAAATCGTATGACAACAACAAGCCTTACAAGATTTTCTTCTCAGATTACAAAACACTGAAAGGCCAAAAAATTACCAATTTTCTCAAAAAAGAAAATTGCTATTAAAGTGTTCATTTACGTCAACACTGTTATCACTGAACTACTGATGTCAGCGAAAACAAATTGTCCACATTTTTCTCATGGTCGACACAAACAAACTTCACTTCCATCTTTCCTGTTTAATTAAATATTTTCAAGTGTAAACCATCTTCACAAATAGATGTGGTTACCAAGTACTTAATAAAATTTGGCATAGTACAATAGTCAATTATATACATCTATAATTTCTAATTCAATCAAATGGCAATATTTCAAATAGCAAAAGGACAGTGGGAACAGTTTTTCCATTCGTTTTCTGAAGAAACCAGATACTAAGAAATTTTGAATTAAGGAAACCTTTTTCAGACTAAGACTGGTTTACTGAATGTTTCTATTAAAGAAAAAGGACACGTTTAGTAAAAACAAAACACCAATGCAACCTACATGTAATTTGGGGACCTCATTAGCAAACATCCCCTTGAAAAATATGAAATTCCACTTGGAGATTATCTTAGATCTTCGTGTTGATGTGAAGCCAAGTTCTATCTTGATAAGTGAACAGAGAATTTGAAATACTGTAACTGAATGCTTAAACTTCTAAAAAAAGTAACAACTCACAGTTTTCCAGCTAGGATTTAAGGGCAGAGGATAAGGGGCACTTTAATGTGTTTCCAGATCTGAAAAGGGGCAAACAGGATCAAGTCAACTTTTAAGAAATATCAATTATTTACTAATCTAATACCCTTTTAAGAATTCTATTAGTTTCTCTGCACTCTTTAATTCAATTTCAATTAATTCAGTATTGTTTATATGTATTAAAAAAGTGATTTGTTGTATTTTAGATTAAAATTATTGTAGAGGGCAGAGGGGAGCTCTGAAAGGACAGAGGGGTGCATAGGAAAAGGGGTGGGGTGCTGTGCCCCTCTATTTTAAGCTAGCTGGAACACTGAACTCATGACACCATGCTTCTACATAATTTCATGTCTTTCTGAGCTGGAATATGCAATAATTATCCCCTGCAAATGTTATTAATAAAGTATTTTTGTTTTTTAAATAACTTAATTTGGAAATAGCATGAGAAATAGCATGAGAAATATTTTATTTAAAACAGTTGTCTACTTTAATTTCCCCGACAACATCTTTGATGAAAATTTCACCGGGGGCAATTTTGAAATGAACAACCACTTGTGTTGAAAATTATCTCTATTTTCCTAATTTTACGGAAAAAAAATCATTCATCACACCATCCTCCCCATTAAAATAATTGTCGTGAGAAAACTGCACATGAAATTGATTCGCAAATAATGGCAACTTTAACAAGTCCCATACTGCTTGTTTACATGCAGCTTTAATGGCTAATTTCCGAACAATTTATCTCTCAACCAAATAGAGGCGAGTCAACATTTGGCTTTGCTGTGTACAAATTAGCCTTTTCCTCCCCGTTTAAATAAATTATTAGTGTTGTAAAAAAGGAAGGCTTACAATCTGATACAATAGGGCAATTTTAACATCTGTGTCGATGGTTGATAACTTATACAATGACAGATAATAGAATATGTCAACAGTACACCACCTGCACATACACATTTTCCACTTAACTCTTAGAAGGCATTGACTTTGGGAAGAAGAAAAAAATGAAACTGACAGTTTAAAGACATATTTACACTGCCTGTTAGTTTACAATCAATAGATGAATGACTGTGAAAAAGTTCAACAAGTCCAGATTTACTTTTTACTTTAAAATGCATGATTTGTCAAAGAACCGGCAACATATTTTAGTGAAAAAAACAAATGAATGAAATATACTGACACAAACATGTAAAAGATTTTGCTTTTGGAGAAAAAAACTTAAAATATTGACTAATTGCTTTTTCTTTCATTTAGGGATCAAACACGTACAATGTATCACAAACACTGAATTTTTGGCAGAAACTTATTTCTTTACATATTCATTTTATATATGAAATATTCTCTATTGATCTGGTATTTTCCCCAAAACTCCCCTTATATCAACATATAAATAATAAATAAAATAATCAACAATAAAAACCCTTCCAATACCTCTATGGTAATTTTAACCCTGATCAAGGTCAATTTTTCAAGAGTAACACATTTATTTTAAAATAAGCTATTCATTAACCCAACACAAATCTACCACCAGGTACAAACAGATTATCCCATGGCTCCAGTTTCTATTAATTCTAAACTTCTGGATAAATGTGCTTTTTGATCTCTGGATAAAAACAGGATGTACAAATTTTAACCAATTTACCATTATTTTACACTTATTTCATGAATCTGCATTAATCTAATTTTTCTGTGTGTACATTGATTTTAATAAAAAATTTTAACTTGGACCTATCTTTCATCAGATACACAAAGGTTAAAGAAAAAATTTGTATTCACAATATTTGGTGGTGATGAATATAATTTACTGGGATAGTAGTAATTTCTGAATTTTTAAAAAAAATGCTGTAAAATCGTTTCTAGGATTCATTATTACTTACTTACTCCTAAATATTTTAAAAAAGCACTTACATTTTCAATATAATCTTAATTTCTTAAAATACATGTGTCTTCAGCAAAATTGCAAAAAAAATCTTTTTGAGAAAAAATTATCAAAATAGGAGTGTACGTCTGTCCTAGTGACAAGAAAAAAAATATGCAAACCACTTGTTCTTTTGAAAGAATCAGACCAAGTACAGTCACAAAATATTTTTCCGATACATGAGGCAGCAAAGATTTATATAATTTATAACATGAAATGATTTAAGCGAATTAAGGTATTTGACAATAGATGAGTTTTTCACTTCCCTATGTATAAATGACTAATGATGCAATCAATCTTAATCTACCCCTTGGCTCTATATGTTGTTATAAATGATATATCTAAAGTTTCCACCATCAGAAACGTGTCTCTGCTGATTTCCAGTAACTTATAGTTTTTATTAATGCTTGAATCAGTCTGAGCTTTGATACCGTTTTAATCAAGGGAAAAGGGCCATGTACATGTACAATGTATGCACATAATTTATTATCGATTTCAAAATTACACCATTTACATTATCATTTTCAAACAACCATTTTTGTTGTATCTTAACAATTATTAAAAAATTATCCCTCCTTAAAATAACAAAAATACATAACAGAAATTTCATGGCCAAATGTCAGAGAAAAATGATTAAATTTTCTAATGGATGGATTTTATAAAATGAAATTGCAAATTTTGAGTAGTAAACTTATAAAACATTATAAGAAACCAATTTCATACCTGGTACAGAAATCGTTTGTTTTTTCTTTTTTACTTTAGGCATTGTGGAAGATTCGCCTGCTTTTCCCAAATCCAAATTTGCCATTTGCCCAGATACCCAACACATATCTGTGTTTTCATTTTTCAGTGGCGGAAATACGAACTCAATGCTCCCTGTGGATTTACACTTTTCACTAAAAAGTCCTTTCACATGTTTGATTAGTTTTTGACCATTCTTCTTCTCCATTGAATTCTGACGTTAATCCGACTTTAATTTCTTGTAACGACAAAAACACTTAATTCTTTTCCACTTCATGATTTTTATATACCAGTCAAATTATTCAAATCCATCTCAATCATATAATAGAAAAAAATATTTAAGAACTCTGGACTTTTTTTAGACTTCCATAATTCAAAACCTTAAGCTCACTAGCAATTCTCGAACTCTTACTAATCTAAAATATATACTGATTAAAAAGCTGTTCCTTGGGGGGTTTTAAATGCCTGGCCTTTGTAAGAGTCAGTAGATTAATGTCCCCTCTGACATACGTTTCAGCCTAACAAATTAAATATCCTCTTGACATGCGATATTTGTTTGTGATATATTTCATATACAGTAAACTGGAAAACTTCAAAGTACCTAAGTTTCACTGTATCAAAACAGAATACAACATCCAAAACGAAAAAACATGAATGATTCTTTTGTCCCCTTCACTTCCAAGGAAATTATGATTAAAAGCTAATCCTCAGAAAAACTGATATCACAAAATACAACTGATCTTTGAACACCAAACATCAAACAAAACAGTTATTTAGTGCATTTGGTTGCATAATGATTTCCTCTCGTTAATGGAAATTGCACTTTAATTGTTTAGGATGAAACTTTTTTGGCACAGAATAGACTAAATCCAATTAAAATTCCACAACATAAAAAGCCAATATCATCTCCTCTTATGTTAGAACAAATCTAAAAAATTAACCATATTCCTGAGAGCAATTCTCTTCTGGCTCAGAAACTCTCATTTTTCCTAATCTGAAAAAAGGGTCAGAACAGATATGAAAAAAAAAGAACAAAATGTCCGCCAGAAAGGTAAAAAGCAGACGGTAGCTACTTCCTGCCACAACAGACTTCAGATAATCATCATCAGTGGAGCATCTTTTTTAGTTGAGGTTCACCATGGGGCAATTAACAAGTGGTTGACCTTTGCCAGGTGTGGGCCACTGGAGGAAATCTGTATATGTAGATCTGATTCGAGACAGATGACTGTGATCTCAATATTTTACCATTATTTTCTGTTTTTATGACCTACACAGGTGTGAGACATTTAGCAAGGAAATTCAATATTTTATTTTATTTTAACCTGTGAAACAACTATTAAAGACTTCTTTTTCAACAACATTAAAAAAACTGTTAAGATTCATAAAATTTTTTTTTACAAATAGAAAAAACTACTTGAATTATACACATTTGCAATCCTAGTTTAAATACTTATATTCATATATTTAATAAAACATTCCAAATTATTCAGTTTATTCCTTTTTATAATGCCCACAGTACATTAAAGTTCATGCCTGTAAGGGCCCTGCCCAATGCTAAATAAATCATCTTATCTATATATATATAAAGTCCACAAAATATTTTCAGCATCCACACAAATATTGGCATAGATACTAAGTACTGTCTGACATGGCTACTTAAGTCTTAAAAATTTACTACTATATTATGTTTTTCCATTATGTTTTTAAATTTTTTTTAATACAATAAGCATCTCCATCACATCTAAAGACAATTTCTTGTTGCACCTTTTTTTGCTCTCTTCGAAATCAGATATGATCTATAGTATTTTGGATTTAAATTTCAATGATAACAGAGCACTGGGGTTTTTCCTCACTCAGCACAACTGGTTCTACTAGTGTAGTTAAGCCCAGGGGGAGGGGGCACTTACTATATACATGTATGAGGTGCTAGGTACATGTAGGGGCCGTTTTTTTTGTTGCAAAATGACTGTAAAGTAGTATACTTTTTTCTCTTTTCTGCAAAGGGGTAATATCTGACTATATGGAATGGGGTTATATGTCAAGAACATCTAGAAGGGGGTTATAATTTGAAGAAAACATAGAATTTTAGTCACAATCACCTTTAAAAAAGAAACTTACGTGGGGAAAAACAAACATAAGACAAGTTGTTCAAGTCTTGATGTCAATGTGCTACATTTGGATTGCTAGTTAAAAAGGTGTATTATTTTAGACACAGATGGTCTGTAATGGGATATTTAACATGGTCAAATTTTGTCTGGAAAGGGGTCGGAGTTCAAATGTCCTGGAAGACCCCCCCCACCCAATTGAAACGATTGAATTGTAAAAGCTGAAAATCAGCTGCTCTTTCAATTTTTCCAGGTTCCCTTCTCCTCTAACTGAAATCAATCCTTGCAGCCTGCCCACAATACATTTGTCGGTAAATCCAGTTAAAGATCGTTTTATATGAATTGAAAGGATAGCAGAAAAAAATTGTGATATTCTGATTGCCCCTATAAAAGTACTAAGTTCTACAAACACTCCTAGAAAAAACTCTTGTTTGCACTTTCTATTTTCCTCTTATCAAAGCCAAATAATTAGCCTATATATAATGTACTGACCTTGATATCTCCATCTATTTTAAATCTGACATTTCCCTCTCAGTGCAACAGAACTCAGCATGTGTTGTAGAAAATTAACTGATTAATACATGTGTTACTGAAAATTGGCTGATGAAAAATTGAAATCTATTATTTCTTGGTTACAAAAATGTAAATTGCCTTTAAAGACCCATTGTGTTTAATCAAGCTTCCCTTTTTCTTTACTTTTTTTTAACCTAAAAGCTGTTTGAATATCAGAAACCTAGATATCATGTTGCTAGTATCTCCAAACATTTATTTAACTTCGTTTCTTTTTAATTTAGAAAAAGAAAATACACAATTTAATACTTTATCTTTCTTTTTTAATTTTTAAAATTGGAACAAGAAGATTCAAATTTTTTTCATCAAAAAAACAAATTGACAGTTGATCACAATAACTTTTGACCCCCTGTCATGAAAAATGACAACATACATTGATTTCATGAAAGCTAATGATATCCTGCCCCTTTGTGGTCCCAGTGGTCAAAGGAATTTAAATTGGTCACTTCCTGTACTGAAAGGTTGGAGTTAATGAGAAAATCATTTTGCCCTTCAGATACATGTTAATGCATACCAATTGTATGTTTGTTTTGATGCAACAATCTCTTCCTAATCTAAAGCATGTGTACCTTGATTAAGGAGATAAAAATACTGTGGTATAACCAGAGCACAGTTACATATATATATATAATGTGAAAACTAAATCCACACGATCAATATTATTTAAATCTCAAATAAATTGAAGAAAACTAGGAAAAATTAAATGAAATTGTTTTTCTTTTATTTAAACATGTATAATTACATTACTTGTATGTTTCATTGAAATTCGTAACTTTTATTCGAAGATTGTTAGTTTGTTCGGTTGGGATTTTACGCCGTTTTCAGCACATTTGGCTATTTTGCGGCGGCCAGTTTTTATTGATGGAGGAAGTCAGAGTACCCGGAAAAAAACACTGACCCAACGATAGGAAAATTGGAAATCCTTGTCAATTAAGATTGGAGGCGAACACACCCCGCCACCGAACTACCTAGACCACTTGGCCTCCGAGGCCCCCTTTCCCCTTTACTGGAAGATGTTAGTCAGATGACTCTAAAAAGTGATGTTTTACAACACAATAAAAATATGTTTACAAAATATGAAATGTAATTATAAGAATTCAATGTATCATTTGAGTAGTTTTATAGGGTTGTAAAGGCCTTGACCAGGCACTTTTACGCTTCATACAAAATGTGCTTGAGGGCTTTTACACCCAAACAAAACTACAAAAATCAAGCATTCAATTCTTAAAAAAATGGTTTTAAATGACAAAAACAACCGTATTTTTGAAATTACACAACAAAGCTTCTTTCACAAACTTAGAATTTAATGGAAGAACTTAAGTTTGGTCAAGTTACTAGCAATGAAAATGTGAAGAAAAAAAATATACAAAAAAAAAATGCATATATGGCACTAGGCTTGTTGCTACAGTTTCAGGATACATTAAACAGTCAAGCAAAGTGCAAGTACAAAGTGTTTTCATATTCCATCTGTGGCAACACAGATTTTGCAAACCTTAAATGTTTTTTGAAATGTTTGGTCTTGGCCTAATTTCTTTAAATTCATAAAAGGTTTCTTAATGGCTGCATACTATCACTATGACCCAAATAGAAACTGGGTTTAAAGTAGATTTAAAACTTGATAACATCAAACGACTTTTAAAATTGTCTCAGGTCTTCAATTAAACAAAAAATTAACAATGCAGGTACCTTTTATTTCAAAATTCATGGTTGTTAGTCTTCAAAGGAAAGGTGTAAAACTGTGTCATAAAGAAATAGATCCATTCAGTCTGAAACTGTATCTTAACATTTTACACCAAAAAAATCTTTAAAAAAAATATTTTATCAGAAACAAAAAAAGCTCTATTCAATTTTTTTATGTTTCTTTATAAACCTCTAATTAAACTAATTTGCATATAATTGGAGGACTGAAATTTCACTTTCTAGCCTTTAAAAAAAATAAAAGAATTCAAGACTGACTTACTTGATTTGTGCTTTTTAGGGACAAAACCTAAAAAACCTCTAGTCAATTTCACTTTCATTGTTACAGTATATAATGTTGACTTATGTCCTACTCATCCACAAAAATAAAGTACAACTGTTTCTTAGAATTCTAAGTACAAGTATACATATACACACAAAACCATGCCAGGTGAGAAATAAACTATGATTATTTTGTTTGACAATCTGAATTAATTCTCATTTAGAGTAACAGGCCTCCCTCAGAGTTGTTTACAAGGAATTTCCTGTGTCAGACTGAGAGCTTAGTTAATTAGTTGTAAGCCTGTAATTCACCTGGGATAATTAGCAACACCTTCTACAATTGGATTAAATTAATAATGTTTAAGAAAACATCCTTACTTGGAGATTTCCTACAAAGCAGGACATCAAAGGAAAGTGATTTCATTGCCCTGCACTTAAAATTACAAGTTAAAAGGGTTTCAAAGGAGAAGGAGTACCCAGCCCAAATTTGTAGTCCTATTAAGTTAATACAAGCTTCTTTGATTACCGATTTTTTTTTCCATAAAGCTACAGTAGCTTTTGAAAAATCATCAAAGAAATATTATTAATTATTTCATCTAAAAATATCTGCATTAAAATTCAATTGAATACTTGCTGATGATTTATTTAATGTTATTTTTTCTCTTAAAGTTTCAGTCTGGAGAGCTAAAAAAAAAATATATAAATTTTATTGAGTCATGATTTTTTCTCATTTTTAAGTGTGGGTTGTTTCTACAACCATTAAAAGGATATGTTTCTTGGGAAAAAATGATTTACCTTAGGCCTATAATGTTGTCCCTAGTTAGACAAAAATAATTTGAAATGAGATTTTACCAAATTGAAGGAAAATAAGGATTTTATTTCATCAGAACATAAATAAATCATATTTAGATAGGTAAAAAAAAGAGAATACTTATTTGAAGTGCAAACTTTTTCTGGTAAATCTAATTGGGTAAAAATATATGTATAAATTTTGGTTTAAAACTGCATGTTCAACAACAGTTAATCAAAAAAATTTAGGAAAAATACATTTAAAAAAAACAATCATAATTTTATTTAAATTTCATATGCCAGGTTGATATGAATTATTCTCACATTATATAAAGTTCTCTTAATAGAAACATGTGGGGTAAATACAAAAGGTTTTATTATTGCAGTATACTTTTAACATTTTACAGGAAGGTCAGAATTTCAATGCTTCATATACTTGTGTATTAGCTGCTTATTTTGTATACAAGTAGTAATTTTAATTTTTTTGTCTATAGTTTAGTTACATATTTTCATTATCTTAAAGTTATTTTAAATGATTTAAATGACAATTATCCCAGTTTCTCTGCATCCCGAAATCCAACAAAATTACTCTATATTTACCAAATTTTTGAGACTCATGAGAAAGCATATGACCTTACATACAACTTTTTGTTTTTTTGATTTTTGATATATGCACATTTTGTACTAAAAAATAATTCTCAAACAAGAAAATAAAAGTACGTTAATTAACAGGAAGTTAACCTGATTTTTGACACTGAAGATAATGGACATCTGTATGAAATATACATCCTACTGTTCAGATTTATGAATGAAACATTACATGCTACAGGCAGATGGTATTTAATACATGTGAAATGTGTACTATTTTTGTTTTATCCTGTTTTCACAATAAATTTCACTATTTGAAAACTTTCATGTGCATTATCAGTAAATGTTTTTTTAAAAATAATTTGAGGTTACATTTTTTTAATTGTTTTTATTTTTCAACTGTTCAAAGTCACGGCCACCAATCGATCTAAGTCCCAGCCAAATACTGTGAAAGAAAAAGATTTAGAGGAATTTCCGGTTGTGATTTGGAGGAAACAATTTGTGTTAATTTTTGCAGGCATTTATGGTACCGTATGAGGTTATTAAAGAGAATAAGAAATTCCAAGAATGTCACCATACCCTTTAATGATTCCCCTGTCACATATTAGCAGAGTTTTTATATCTGTAATATTATGTTGGTGCTACAACTTTTGGCAGACAGAAGTTGAGGTGTTTCATGCAGCAGACCAAATTTCAAATCATGTTTTCCAGAGCAAAATGGTTGTTTGTCGGTCTTTTTTTTTCAAAGGCTTCTATTTCTGACCAAACATTTAAATCACCTTTAATTAACCAAAGTCTTTGAATTGACAACATATACGGACATTTAGTGCAATGCTGTGACCTGTTGTGACTTGGAGGAACTAGATTTGATTTGGAGGAATCAATAATTAGTAAATTCAGTGGAGTGTTACTGTTAATTCAGAAATTACTGTGTGCATTTATTATTGCGATGTTGTCATTTAAGACCAAAATGCGATTTTATTTTTTGCGACTTTGAGAAAAATCCCACTTCATTCGTATAAAAAATTCCAAAATGCGAGTTTAAAATATTGCAATTACAACCCTGTTGCATTTTTCGCAATAATAAAAACATTGCAATAATTTCTGAATTTATAGTATATAATCATGATATAAAAGTTGCCTTCCCGATATTAAATGTAATTTCACACCCCCCCATCCCCCCTTTAGCCTCGACCATGAAAATTTAAGGGGTATATTTAGTTTTACCCCTGTTCTTCCATCTGTATGTCCCTCCTGATTCAGTTAAGTTTTTTTTTAAGGGTCATTTCTGAGCAACGCTTTGTGGTACATCAATACTATTTCACCACTGCAATGGCATATTGCAACAGGTTTCAACAATCAACATCAACATAATATAAATCGTTTCTGTCCTCAGTAGGTAAAAATAAATATATATTTTTTTTGAAAAGACAACTGTGCAATTATTTTGCAAGTGCATGCGTTATCGTGCTAGGTATATGACCCCTCTTAGTAAAACAAAAAGCAGGCATAATTCATAGCATATCTTATCAACATTTCTACATGTTATTTTAGCTGCAGACCAAATAAATTACTTACACCTTAACACTAATCAAACAGCAGGTTGCATGGTGTCTGACGGACACGGAAATCAGTTACACATTAAAACTGATCAACATGAAGAAGCAGACCAAATATGAAAGCAATCCCTTCCATAGAACCGAAGAAATATGACAAAAATTTTCACTAAATGTATACATACATTAATTTTTTGTACTTGGTTTTGGAAATTTCAAAGTCCCAACAAACAGTTGATTTCGGACAGACACGGAAATCACTTACAACTTAGAACTTATCAATATTAAGCATACCAATTTATATGAAGTTAATACCTCAAAGCAGATTGTCATGACAGAAGTTTCTGATGGAATGACGGACGAACATACAGATGGACGAAGTGACAAATGAACAAACAAAGTGATTCCAGTATACCACCCACTCTTGCGACTGGGGTATAATACAAATATTAATTTTCTAATTATGATGTACTCTACTTATTGATTCCTCCAAATCAAATCTTGTTCCTCCAAGTCACAACAGGTCACAGCATTGCACTAAATGTCCGTATATGTTGTCAATTCAAAGACTTTGGTTAATTAAAGGTGATTTAAATATTTGGTCGGCAAACAGAGGCCTTTTGAACAAAAAAACAACCGAGAAACAACCATTTTGCTCTGGAAAACACAATTTGAAATTTGGTCTGCTGCATGAAGCACCTCAACTTCTGTCTGCCAAAAGTTGTAGCGCCAACATAATATGATGTAAAAGCGCTGCTAATATGTGACAGGGACATTATTAAATGATGACATTCTTAGAATTTTCATATTCTCTTTAAAAACCTCATATAAATGTCCGACCTACCTGCAAAAATTCACGCAAACTGTTTCCTCCAAATCACAACCGAAAATTCCTCTGAACGTTTTTCTTTCACAGCATTCGGCTATGATTTAGATTGATTGGTGGCCGTGAAAGTAATCAACAACTTTAATGCAATGTTTTATTTCTATATCTGGCTAGTTTTAACATTTCTTATTTTCTTTTCTCAGGTTAAAAGGTTTTAAAATGTATCACTTGCCATATATTTTTGTGTATTTCATAATGATAAAATAAATCATACAACTTACTAGATGTACAGTATATAATTATCGCAATATATACCTGACCCCTGTGTTCGATAATACAAGTCCTACAACTCTGAATGACAATGACAATCATGAGAATTGGAAAATACAGTTGAAGGGAACTTTTGTTCACTGACAGTGACACTTTTATAAATATTATGGTATTTAGTCAAAATATTATTGAGTTTTAATACAACATGAATATTGCAGATTTACTTGTAATAAACAAATTTGCCTTGATTCAAGCATGACACAACATTAAATCACAATCTAAAACTATCTGCTTTTCTTCATTTTGCCTTCTGCCTAACATGTACAGTTATGTCAAAAGGAAAAATTATGGGCAAAGACCATGTAAGAATGAAATCCACTTGCTTACATAATCTTGACCCCTTTTTACAGATTTTTAAACTTTTTATTCACCCATTTATCACTTCCAGGCTGCTTTCTACAAGCAAAAGTTTCATGCTAGAAGGCCTGTTTCAGAACAACTTATAACTTCTCAATTCTAAATTGCTGAGAGGCAGCTCTTTTGTTATTAAATACATTTGTAAGTCATTTATCTTTTGAGTCTTTCTGATCACGTTTTGCCAATTTTGTAGTGTAATATTTGCTGTTGTGAGACGTCATATTCTGTTTCACACAGTGAAACGAACTTGGATATAGAATTTCTGAAAACAAAATCGTATCCGCATCTGGATTGAGTGCTCTGAATCGTCTGATTCGGATCCGAAGCAATGTCTAAATTTCTTGTGCCTTTAGGAAACAAAAAATACAATCGACGAAGAGACTAAATGTAAACAAATTTTCACATTGGCCACTGAAGAAGATCTATTTAAAAATTCAGCGCATTGGGAATTTTTCTACTGGGAAATTATCTTTACGGGAAACAGCCTTTATTTGGAGGCAATTTGAGTCTAACAAAATCACTGTTTGGTATTAAACAAATGGTTTATAGAGACATCAATGAAACATCATAGAACATGGTTCATACAGACTCTTAAAACTTCAAATTCCATGACATTTCAAGACCTTTTCATTACTTTTCCATACTTCATTGAAAGATCGTGTCAACAACTGTTTAATGCTTATCTTTAACAGAGAAAGTTTAAAGCACTAAATAACAAACCAAACCAAAGATGTAGAGATCCAGAAATCCGGATTAACCTAAACAAAATGTCGGGAATATCAATAACAGTGAAGAATAATTGACTCATGGGAATCGAAAACACTTCAAAATCTAGTTGTGATTTCATACATTCATTTTATCTATCAAAAAGCATGAAGCTAAATTCTCAAAATTTGCCTTTTTCCATATAAAAACAAAGTTTTTCCCCAAAAAGTATTTTCTGATTTTGCTCAAAATCAAAAGGGATCTTCCTTTGATCATGTCCAGCACTGTGTATAAAATTTATGAAAATCTGTGAAGCCAATCTTAAGTTATCATACAACATAGTGGTAATTGTCAAAATATGGATTTTTTTTATATAAAAACTAAGTTTTCCCCCAAAATGTGTTTTCCAATTTTCCTTAAATTCAAAGGGGACCTTCCTTTGGTCATGTACATGTATAACACTTTGTATAAAATTTATGAAAATCTGTGAAGGCAATCTTAAGTTGTCATACAACATAGTGTTAATTCTCAAGATATGCATTTTTTCATATAAAACTGAGGTTTTCCCCAAAAAGTGTTTTTCCAATTTTCCTAAAAATCAAAAGGGACCTTCCTCTGATCATGTCCAAAACTGTGTATAAAATGTATGAAAATTTAAGCCAATCAAGTTATCATACGACATAGTGTTAAATCTCAAAATATGCATTTTTTCATATAAAAACTACGTTTTTCCCCAAACAGTGTTTTCCGATTTTCCTAAAAATCAAAAGGGACCTTCCTATGATCATGTTTAATACTGTGTATAAAATTTATGAAAATCTGTGAAGGCAATCTGAAGTTATCATACCACATAAGGTTAATTCTCAAAATATGGACTTTTTCATATAAAAACTTAAGTTGTTCCCAAAAATTGTTGTCCGATTTTCATCAAGACCGAAAGGGACCTTCCTTTGGTCAAGTCCAATATTGTGTATAAAAATCATAAAAATCCGTGAAGACAATCTTAAGTTATCGTACAACAAAGGAAACGCTGATGGACAGACTGATTACTATAGGGCGCCGCCATGGCGGGAGTCCTAATTAAGATTTTCACATAGACTGGTATGAAAACAATGAAATTCAAGCACATTTCAGTGACAAATCCTAAAATTCCATGACTTTCAAGCACTCTACCAGCTTCTCAATGACTTTCAAAGACAAAGTCTGGCAAAGTGAATTTCAAAGACTTTCCCTGACCTGTGCAAATCATGAAGAAATGCTCTTCTTCGATGAGTTAAATTGAAGTCGAGCTGGCATGTCAGTAACTGCTACAAGTCCTTTTTTAATATATATTGATATTGTCATTTTCCTTAGTTTCTTCTGTTACCTTTTTTAACATCGGGCTCTGACATCTTTTGAACTAAGTTTTACAGATTATATCCACATTGGCTAAAGGTATAGGGGGAGGGTTCAGATCTCACAGAACATGTTTAACCCCAATGTGAGGAACCTCTAGCCTTTGTTAGTCTTTTGCGGTTTTTGAATTTTGGCCCATTTTTACGTTTCGGAGTTTAGTGTGAGGTCCATTTTGCTGAACTAGTATACTTTATTGTTTAGGGGCCAACTGAAGCCAACCTCTGCGGGTGCAGGATTTTTCTTGCTGCACTGAAGAGCAATTGGTAGACTTGAGCTATTTTCTACTCTTTGGTTGGGTTGTTGTCTCTTTGACACATTCCTCAATTCCATTCTCTATTCTATCTTCTTGCATTTTTCTCAGTTTGCATGAAACATCAATCAGCAGGGCTACACATGAAATAAAAACTGCTAAATATGTTGCAAGAAAACAACCCATTACCATCTTGGCCTAGATAGATTGTAAACATTCATTGGCTTTTAATAATAATAGGGAGAAAGGTCCTGTTTTGTTTTTGAAACATTAATAGTTTTTAACATAAATGAAACACTTTATAACATAGATTAATTACAGTCATTTTCATTTGATCACATATCTAAAGTTAAGGATAACAGCAACTGAAATAGACCTTAGGCAGTGTGAAAATGGCAGTAATATCAGGTTTCAATATATGAATGCAAGATAACACGGCAAAGTATACGCATTTGCAGCCGAAATACTTTATTTCTGGTAAAATGCCAGCAATTATTCCGACAGGAAGTTGTAGGCGCCATTTTCTAATACCAAAAATATTTTCGACTTGCATCACTTCGTACTGGGCCTCACTGGTTTGTTACGTTAATATGCTACCATATGGTCAATTATATTATATATTATGGACAGCTTTCCTGAAATTACCTTTAATAATTTACATTTTGCCATCGATTTAGTCTCCTTTTCAACCTGTTGTTTCTCAAATACCGTCCATGTGTATTATTTTGAAGGTCATGGTCACCTGGATTTAAACCGGAAGTTGTAAAGTTTTGTCAGGTGCGAAATTTGCATTATGAAAAGGTGACACACCTTTGAAACAAGCGACCAAATGCTGTAACAGTGTATTCGTTCCACCAGTGTATTTTTTCCAGAGGACAAGTTACACTAGTGTATAATTTCCAGAGGAATCAATGCACTAGTTTACTTTTTCCATGCTTAGTGTAAATTGTCCTTTGTTGAGTTGTGTATCCAAAACACTCTGAAAAAGGATTTTTTAGGGGGACTATTTAATAAAATAGGGCATGTTTTTTTTCTTTTTTTTCTGGGGGGTGGGGGGGGGGGGGGGTAAAAATATCAAAGCCAACATTTAGAAATACATTGTCATGTGGAAATTATATACTAGTGTAATTTTTCCTGGAAAAAATTACCTAGTGCAATTATTCTTCATTGAAATGTTTTGTTGTACTATTTGTCGTTCAGGTAATTCAAAATCGCCTGATATTCCTCTGCTCCGTATATATAATACATGTATAATCTTTATCATTATCATTATAATATTAGCATAAATTGACAAATTGTCATTTAATATGTAATCGGAAGTTCGGGATTTACTAATGTGAAGATATTTTAAAGTAGATTTCGACCATTTAAACCTTATATATATATATAGCTAACTAATCAGGCTTCTAAAAGAAAAGAAAACTTTATTAAACGAATATAATTTATAAAGGCAATTTCTACAAATCCATCAAATCATCAACAGTTGTATAAACATAATTTTAAATTATCATTTATCCATGCATAATCCTATATGGGACAATCTTATTAACAATAACAATCCTATATTAAAGGACTGGGTTAACTTTGCAGGAGGTAAAGAAATCTTGACAAGCCAAATGTTTATACAAAAATACTCTTTATGATATAAAAAAGTTACATTCAATTTATGAAAATACAAGTATTATGCCAAATTAGCATAAGCTAATTTAAAACTTTAAACAATGAATACATTTTTAAAACTTGAATTAAATTTGAGCAAAAAGTAAATAAATAAACTTTGAAATAAAGAATTAAATTTTATTTTAATTCAAGAACGATAACCCTACCTAGAAATAAAACGCACGGGTGACAACAATAAGAAACCCATAATCGTGTTTATAAATACCTGTGATAATCAAAATAAACAAAACTTGACTGTCTGTTTGTTCTGTTTCGCACTATTTACGGAAAGAAAACACTAGTGTAAAATTATTCATCGGAAAATCTACACGCCGGAATAAAAGTACGCTTACATAAATATCACGGTTCACAAACAAATTATTGTGAATGTCTCAAGATTTGGAAGAGACGTTAACAAAGTACTTTAAATTAGACACAAAGAGATAAATGTGATTAATTATTGTATATGAGCACAAAATATATTGAAACTGAACCAATTTACACTGAAAATTTATCGAAACTGCGACTTTACAAATTTGTTGTGATTACTAATATAAAACACTATAATCTTATGAGATTTTTTAGAGCACAATTTCTTTATTGTGTGGAGTTGTGATGCATGTTATATATAATTTTCCGTGTTAGTATTTTTCCTCCAATTTCTTAAGATCATTTTTTAATTATCCTTAGAACATCGTTATTCTCGATTCATTATTTTTAGGCCATTATATATTCGTTTATTTTAGTTCAATCTCAGTTGTCAGTTGTTATTCTCTCTAAAATCCACATCGTTTAACTCCTTACGAAAATTAAAGCATACATATGACATAAGTAAAATCTCATTAATAAAGGTAATAGGTTATTAATAAAATCTATATATCCCATATATAAAATACATACTTTACTTTCTGTTGGAAGCAATGGTGTTCTAGGCACCCAGTTCGTCATAAAATTGTAATTATAATAACTTTATTTGAAATGAATGTTTATACCCCTAGGGGTTGACAGCAAACAAAATGAACATAATAAACAATGTACAATAAAGTCACATTAATATAGCATACACAAACCTGTACAAAATCTATGAAGTTGTAGAGTCCACTTTCCTAAGTTCGAGAGACTTTTATAGATTGTGGCATGATAAAACCGGCTGACTTCACCGACTTTCTCACATTGGAAAAAGCCGAAGTTGATTTGTGGAAATGGCGATATGGGATAACGATGAAAAAATACACATTAAGGTTAAGTTGACCTTGATAAAGCCCATTTTGGTTCTATTGCCTACACTGCATGTCCTGTATCATATTTTGGCTTTCTCAAGTTCTGACCACGAGCGTACCGATGAAGGTTAATCCAAAAAATGAGCATTGTTTGTAGGATATCTATGAGTTTATTATACCAATAATTGTGATGTCATTTTTTAATACTCTGCGAAAAAAAAATAATATATCATTTTAAAACACGATTTTTAAATCATTAAAAGGTCTTTTTTTAATGTTTTTTTAACATGTGTATCTAAGAAAATTATAACACCTTTAGCACATCTGTTAATCACTAAAAAATAAATCGACAGGACAGCATCGAAATTCTCACGTAATAAAGACATTAGCTGATTTGAAAAAATACATCAGTAATTTGTAAAAAGGAGAATACAAAAATAAATTTGAATCAAATTATCTTATCTAAATGTAAATGTCCGTTCTCATAACCTCAGAAGTACTTGTTTTCCAGTTGACATTCCAAATAAACGACAATTTCCGTCCAATTACGAGCAAATGTTACTGTAATTTTTCACGGTGTCACTGCGGCCGAAGAAGTAAACCATTGTGTTAAATTAAATTTGAATCAAATTTCTATTTTTTAAAATGTTTTGTGTCTAATTGAAGCGTTTCCGTTCCAGATAAATTACAGAGATAATTTCGAAAAGCGTTTAATGTACTTGCAACATTTATTTGTCACAGTTTATTTGCTCCAGTGATTGCGGAGTTTCTTTAGTTTCAGTTTTTTAACTCTCAAGTTAACTTGCACTTTTGATTTATATTTTTATATGCCATGTGACAGACATAAAGTTTTATAAAGCAATATTAATTATTAACCGGATATTCCCCATGAAAAAACTGGTTATTAGTTTGGAGATGATACGGCGGGCGGACAAGCTGCAAAAAGTGACGAAGGACTGAATTCAGACAGCTCCTAGTTCTTTTTTAAATGACTCATCATGTCATTGATACTCAACAAAAGTATATATCACTTTCCAACAATCATTTAAAGGTATTTTTTCCATTTCACGTATTTTACGTAACCATTTAATACATATACCATATATCTGAAGTAAACTTATTTCATGTAATCATTAAATAACACATATTTGATGTAAAAACCCAATTGAATATTTCTTTAAGAATAATTGAAACGATTTTTAGAAATTTCTATTTAATGTGTCCGGAATCCGTAGCATAAAATTCTGTGAAAATTAAAAACTCTTTTTTTTTCATTTTTACATCATTTTTCAAACGATTTTCAAAGAAAAAAGTCTTTGCTACATTGTCAAAATCTTAAAGTTTTCTTTGTCTCTCTTCCAAGAAATAAAACAAAAATAGCTATATGTTTTGTAATTTTTCTCTTCTAAACGATTTCACCCTAAGAATATTGAAGGTATATGATCTCTTATTCCTTTTGTAGGAAACACTTGTTGTTAATATATATAGGTGGAAATTTCTTCATCAACCAAAGGTTAGCTGCAATTTCTATCGTAAAGCAAGGTTAATGTGCAGAATATTCTGGTTTTCAAAGACAATGAAGCAATATACGATGTTATAGAAGAATTAAAAATAGTTTATCGTTTGAAATAGTTTGTTGCTTTTACCTGGCAAGTCTAATTCATAACAATGGGGTATGGGTAAAGTTTTACAGTGTGCTAGGTTATTTCAAAATTTTGGGAATGTGATTCGATGAAATAGCTTCCGTTTGATGTTTGTGTGTTACCCCATTCAGAAACACACAGTCATATTTTAAAAATCTATTCCGAACAAAAATTGGTTATGAAAGAGAATTGAAATTAAAGTCCAGAGTGGATTATTCCACTATATACTCGAAGGTACTTAACAAGAATTAAACAAATACTCTAAGGAATCAATATTACATCGAATCAAATCCAAACTGTGGATTTCTGAAATAAAACAGAACAGGTAATACTGTGTTGGGATGCCAACACAAATGTCCCAAAAACTGCGGCCATTTTAAAAATTCTGAAACCGGCTTTATGCACAACTAGCCTTGGCAACCTATTTTTGTACCAAGTTTCATTAAGTTCGCTTGAACGGTTTTTGAGATCTGCTTCGGACAAGCTCATGACTAAGAAAGGGAAAGAAACGGAAGCAAAAACAATAAGTTCCCCAAACTTTGTTTTGGTGACTTAATAATATCAATACAATAAGATAAGATAAGGTACTGTATTTACCACCCGGGGGGGGGGGGGGGGGGGGGTTACTTCCTATATTTTTAGTGGTACGAGTGTGCCGCAAAACAGGCTCTCCTTTTCATGCCCTGCTGGTTAGAACAGGGTCCCTTTTTCATGTTCTTTTGGTTAGAACAGGGTCGCTTTTTCATGCCCTGCTGGTTAGAACAGGGTCCCTTTTTCATGTTCTTTTGGTTAGAACAGGGTCGCTTTTTCATGCCCTGAGGGTGAGAACAGGTTTTTTTAAACAAAGTATTTGTCTAGAACAGGATCGCTTATTTAACTGTTTAAGATACAGTCTAGAATCAATGTCTAGAACAGCATCTATTTTATACGGTCTAGAACAGGGTATACATTTTCTGAGCGTGTCTAGAACAGAGTGTTTTTCAATATTTCTGTTTAGAACAGGGTATGTTTTTCAATGTTTTCTGGTTAGAACATGGTATGATTTGGCAAGCGGCTGTCGGCACAGTTATACCCGAAAGGATAGTCAGTAACCCCACCCCCCGGGATTTCATCAGTGGCATGAATTTATAAGACATATCGATGAAAACAATAACGTAATATTACATAAAGTATAACGTGAATAAACATATCTATTGTCAATGCACATATCATCGTCATTACTTTTAATGGTGAAGTAATTGCAACAACAGGTAGCCATTATGCAAGAGGCACCATGGGACGATTCACCATTGATATTTAATATATATCAATTTTTATCATTTTGTATGCAGGAGTGATCGATAAGAGTAAATACAAACCTGAGCAGCTATGAGGCCGTCGTTTTTCTGCTCTGAAACTATTCATGTTGCCAGGAATAGACGAAAACTGTGAAAACACCCGCATGCTGAAAACAAATTTATTAACATATTACAACCATTTGAAATCATTTGAATAGTGTACATAGTAATGTGGACACATTAATGTGCTAAGATGCCAAGCATACAAGTGATTAAATACAGCCTGTGTCTAATCGACTTATTCCTACTAAGAGTTTAGCTGTATTAAATTATCACGGCATTCTCAGACCCTTAAATAAACAGAATATATGAATCTATGAGATTGTAGCTATGATATGAGAGATATTCAGAAAAATCTGAGATGGCAACCAATCGAAAATTCATTTATATACTATCAAGTTTGTTTTTATAATTGCATCGATTAAAATGATAAAATAAACTCTACTTAATCATTGTAAGAATCTTTCTTCAGTAGCTCTAAAAATAGTTAATATTATTGGCAATCAGGAGACAGTGTTATTATCTAAAAGAATCTAATGTGCTATTATAACAAAGTTTTACTGTTATCTATATTGATTTGTTATAAGGTTTCATACACCACCCATTCAGAGATAACTTGTTTGTGTGATCAACAACATTTTTCGCATTTGCTTATCTTTGTAAAAATAATAAACATGTTGGATAATTTGTCCATAATGTGAGTTAGAGTTACCCCCCTTTGACCATTTAGATATATAATTGACGCCTACCACGATTCTCGGTCACAACCATTGTATCATACAGCTTTGCACTTTTACACCTGAGTTCTGGCGATTTTCCATTAGAAAATGTAAACTAAACACAAACAGAACAGGAAACGTGGATCAACTAAAATAATATACCTAAGACTAAACAAAACTAGATTTCTCAAAATAGTCTTTATTTTGATTTCAACAGGAAGGAAATTTCTTCTTATATTGAAATTTTCAATTAGCTGATTCAATACTATCTTTAATTGGCACTGATTGCGTCGAATTTGAATTTGATTGTAGGTTCTTTTCTAATCATAAAACAATATTGTCAAATTGTTCACTGAACTGCAGAATACGAAATTAAGTTGAAAAAATAATTCGATGTAATAATCCATAGAAAATGATTTCGTTAATTTTCTCGACATTTTTTTCCCCACAAAATTGATGTTTCTTTTAAATGAACTTAAAAACAGAAAAAATTCATTGCCCACTGTGTAAGTAGAATCAAATAATATTGCATAAAAAATTCATTGTAAAGAAAGATTTTATTATAATTCACGTTGTACGGTCTAGGTTTATGGAGGTTTTAAGGATGTATTCTTCTGATGTTTCTATCTCGTTGAAATCTCGTTCGGGAATTATTTCCAAAACATGTGATACAAGTGGAAAATATTAATGAATTAAAAAAAATATTATAATCCAACTAACTCTGTGAAAAAATTATGTACTTTACAATATGTAGTTTTTGAGTTGTAACATTTTCAAATTTTATAACCAGTTTGGTCAGTGTCATCAGCCAAAATGTTGAAAAATGGGCGAGGGGTACAAAGAAATGATTTTACCAAATATATGCACATCCCATATCATTTTTTTATTTTTAAAATTCTTTAATATGTATTTTTTTCAATCATTTATAACAAAGAAGTTGAAATTATACGCTCTTCGTTCTAAAAAAATAAGGAAAACCCCAAATTTACTAAATTGACTGCATGGTCATTTTGACACGAAAAAACAACAAAATTTATAAAACTTTCTTTTATAACACCTACCTATAGTTTTTTAAGTTAAATTTATTCAGATTGGTCCTCTTCATCTTTAGGGAAAGTATGAAAAAAACGTTTAATTGTGGAAGTGTGATTTGTTTCATGATAATAGCTCAAAATGGGTAATAATTGATGAAAAATGGAAAAATCATCAAAAATGGGACCGTAGCAAAAAAAAGAAGTGCACCACCATATAATTTTTTCTTCATAAATTACTTTCTTACAATAATATACACCCAAAAATCAGGTTAAGAAAAAAAGTTTAATTCTAGAAATATTTAGCTCCTCATAGGTGTTCATATCATTAAAACAAATCTTCTGAAAGACCAGTGGAACATCGATCAAGTAACCTTACATTATAAGAAAATTAAAGGTTATGAGGTAAACCATCAATTTAATTCTACATGCGGAGTGCGGACTTTTAAGTTGACGCTATGAAGGCTAACAACGCATGCAAATGACATGACAATTAACCGCCCAAAATAGTATGTTAAAAAAAATTGAATACGTGACCTAATTCATATCGGATCGGGTATCATTCCTCACCCACATTGGATCTATGGCATGCCCTCGGTCCGATATTGGAGTTTTGGGATGATACCCAGTCCGATATTGATTAGGTCAATATTTCTTTATTTGTATCAAAGTATTCTTAAATGGATATTTTCATATAAAGCCTGTATTAAGTCATTCGTATTGGGTCGAGATCATCTGTATTGGCCCGAGGCAATGCCGAGGGCCAATCATAGTACAGATGATCGAGGCCCAATACTACTGCTCGAGGACTTAATACATGCTTTATATGAAAATACCCATTTAATGACACTTTTATTAACTAATGACTTAAAATCACATTTTTGGGGTTTTTCATCCCATATTTTTCGTACTGATTTGTATTTGTATTGATTTATACTTTCCCATGTAGTATATTTGGTATAGCTATTTTCATATTAGTTTTGTATGTATAATGCTTTCTGTATCTTTATACTTGTACTGTTAAATATTAAAATAGTTTGTGCAACAGAACTATTTTTACCACAGTAAAATTAAACAATAAACAATTCTTGAAATATCATTTTAAACCTGTGTTAGCCCTGTATAACTGCCCTGAAATTTCTGTATCGGCCCTGTATAAATGCCCTGTAATTTCGATCTGTATTGGCCCTGTATAAATGTCCTGTTCTGTTGAACTTCTATTTATATAAAATGACCATTTTATACTGTATTTTAAGTAATTAGTTAATAATTTCCTTTATAATACCTTTGGCCCTCATTATGGGGTAAACTTTTCTGAATAAAGAGATAAAATTTCATGCATACAGACAGAACAGACACCGGCCTAGGGATACCACTTACAAAACATTGCACAATATTGTTGAATCAGTCGACTTTGTCATCTTTAGAATAGAGAATGGAAACGGGGAATGTGTCAAAGAGACAACAACCCAACCTATGGGTCTTCAACGCATTTGTACGCGCGAACTGCAAATTATTTTATTTCTTGTCTATATGTTTTCCTCAGTTAATTAAAAAAAAAATCTTCCTCAGATAAAAGCCATGTTTACTACAACCATACCTCAGAAGACGCACTAAAAATCGAATTCTTGATAAAAACCGAGACTGCGACTTGAAAGGAATGATGCAGTGTAGTTAACTGGTTCATTTAACAAGACACTTTGCTTTAAAGCTATTTATCGTATTTTCCATAACAATACGGTGTTTGCCACTTGTAAAATGGCGACACGGAGACGGCAAGATATTGGAAATGCTCTTTAGATTGATAGAATCATTATATGAACCGATATTGTTTTCAAAGCTAATTCATTTACGTCCACTGTATATTATTTGTTCAATAAAAAATCGTTCATTGTGTAGAAATGGATAGTCGTGTTTGCATATTGTATACAGAATTAATTTAACACAGGGGGGTTGAATAGTGATTTTTCTACTGTATAAACATTTAAGCCATATTATTGACAGGATGGAGGCTGGTAAATAGTGATTCCACATGAGTCTTAATAGCTAATATGCAGATTTAAACAAACAATCCTTACAAAAATAACACCAGAAAAAGCAGTTCCGGATCGACCGGTCAGGGTGTTCCTACTGGAAAAGTTCCGAAAGGAGAAGGGGGGTTTACTCTATGATAATGATTACTATTTTTTCGGGGGAAGGGGGGGGGGGGGGTGGATTTGTAGGTAGAAATTAACAGAAAGAGTGAAGTTGAAACATTAATTTCTTTTCAGTAATACGCACGGGTGAGACCCACTCGTGACATTGTGGGTTAATATTCATTCGAGAGCTTGCATTCACCCAGTCAACAGCTCCTTTTAAATTGCTCGATACGACTTCAATTTTTTTTTCTTTTTATGTTCGGTGTGTTCGATTTCTTTATCGTTGAAGAACTGATGAGCTATTTTCACATTTGTGTTTCGTGTGAATTGATTTCTGAAATGGGTTTTCTTTTTTAACACACACACACAAACACACATAATTTATATTTACAAAAGATATGTAAAATTATATTGGCTATTTTTTGACTCCTTGTACAGTTCAGTTACTCTATATATTATGCTGTTTTGTAATATCTTATATTTGTATTTTGTAGATTGTGTAGGATGTTATTGTGAACAGACTTTAGGACTTTAGTTAACATCTGCTGTTTAAAAAAAAAATGTATATGTTGTTATAATTTAGTTTAATTAAATGTTTGCGACTGGACATGCTAGCTCGCCTTCCCAATGGATATTTGTTTTTGTTTCATTTAGCCAAGTATAGAAAAGAAATGTTTTATGTTCGGTGAACATAAGAACATAAACAAAGTTTACTCTGTTGGTTCTAGATCGATACATGTCAGTTTTTGAGAGGACTGATATACCAAAACAAACTCTATATTGCGGACATACCGGCGATAATAAGTCACTCAACAGTACACGGATTCAACACTAAAATAACATCCATCTCTATAATGGCAATGCTAGTATTATAATCAAGCTGACTGGTCCTTACAATGCTTACCACCTTACATAAACCGAAAGTAGTCTAAAGGTTAGCATCACAGGTACCAAGACGATATTTCCAATATGGGATGTGCCTTCCATATCTTAATTTCATTTAGTCTTTATTAACTACTCTATCTTGGATGATAAAGCAGAGAATATTAAACAGGAATTTCCTAAGTGAGTCTGTATTGTTATTATGCATACGGCCAAAACGCGTAAAAACCGGTATCACGGGGATTTACAAATCAATTCTCTTTCTGAGATATCATTCTCTGTATTCTATAAATCTATGATATTTGAAAACTCTGTTTTGAAATCAACAACTGAAATAAACATTTGTCTATCATTGCGAAATCCCATTCAGCTGCCAATTAATTTGGTAATTATTTCCAAGAAATCATTTGCCGTAAATCTCCGGAGAATTTTAACACGAAAATTATATGATATAATTACATTTCACTGAGAAGAATTATACGCCTTATCAAATCCTCCTAGGCGAATAAAACTTATTTTCTCGCACAAACTGTAGTTTTATTTGGTCGTTAGAAAATGAGTCGAAAGGCACTTGTCGATCTTTAATCATTCGATCATTTGTTAACTTTTGGTAGAAAAAATAACAACAGCCGCGTCGAAGATTTTTGTTTCGTATTCGCCATTAATTTCATAGTTTTTATTTAAATTGTTAATGGGAAATAGAGACAAATGTATATTTAAATATTCTTCGACTAAACGATTCGCAATATAAGAAACCAATCTTCTTAAAAACGAAGAGTTTGCAGCCCCACCTTATAGCGTAACATTGTTGTCCAAAAAAAAAAGAACCAAGTATAAAACAAACAAATTCATACACTGTTTTTAAATATCATTAAAATAGCAACTATTTACAACTCGCAACTCAAAATCCCCGTCAACCAAAATTCTATTAACGATCCGATTACGACAGTCAGCTTCTCAATCCTTTCTTCCTCCCTTAAAGTCACTGTATTTTTCGAAAAAAACTATTTATAAAGACTATTTAAACATGTAAAACAGTTACAAAATATTGAGAAAGATTTTATCAAATTCCCTTTGCTTAGCTAACAGTGACAAAGATTGAATTCCGCTTCCAACGTCCCAACAGGTTTCTACACCCATAAGATATACTGAACAGCTGTCTTACATCTCTCAAGGTTAAACTGATGAAAATAAAGATATTTTTATGTAAGAAAATGAATTTTATCATTATTTATCTTGTCTGCATTCTGTTCTTGTATATATTACGCATAGCAAAACTTGGCAAGAAACAGCAAGAAGATGTTTGTCGGAAATAAATCTACCTTCCAATGTCCCTTTCATTTTGAATGACATGTTGAATCGCTATATCAATCTGTCCTAACTTAAACTTGCCTTGGGTTTTGGAGGAAAGGCAACCCCGAAGTTATGATAAATTTTCTTGAGACAACATGACATTCTCTCCATTAAAATGACAAACAGGTTGAGGGTATTTGTAAATTTGGTGAAGGCAGAATATTTTTAATTTCAAATTCCGCCTGCTCTTTATTCTCACAAGTCAGGGATCCTTTGTTTGTAGGATGGGTATAACGCATAATAAGGATTGAAATAAAATAACATCTAGTTTCAGAAACGAACAGAAAAGTTAAAGCAAATGCATATATTTAAAGTATCCCGAATAAAAATCGGCGCCGACTTTTCGCACAAAACAGAGCTAGTATTCATGTACAAAGATTTGCAAACATATATCTCTCTTTTAGTATGATTTATTTCAGGAGTGGTAGTGACAGGCATGTTTGTTGCCACTGAAAGTAGCACAGATATAAAAAGCTACATGGTATTTTCTAACGCAACACGATAAGAAAAAGGAGGCTTTTATAGTAATACGAGAACCAGGTGAAAACCAATATATACTAGAAAGCTATACTGTCTGAATCACCAGCCAGTGATCCCCTAATTACCCCCCGCCGGACCCCCCAGACCGCCCCGCAAGTAGTTGGGACAAATATCCAAAGTCAAAAATATAAAACCTTATTTCCAATTAACAGATGTTATGCAATAAGCCCAATGAAAAATGAAAAATGAAAAAAATATTTCCAAGCTTGAATTAGCATTTTCAGAAATTTGACCACTGTAGGCCCACAAGTTCTAAAATGTTACTGGTGTATGACAATACTGTTAAGAAATAATAGGTATGCATAAATTGAAATTTAAAGAAGAATTTAGCTCACAAGCTAAATTTCACAGTTTTTGAAGTTCGACCTCTGTGGAGCACAATTCTAGAAATTCGAAATTCTGAAATATTATTGCGTAACAACAGCTGATGTGCAGCCATTCTTTATAGAAATTAAATTAAAACTGAAGGATGAGTGTCGGATGGAGACAATCGCAATATCCTAGAACTTCCATCGAAAGTGCGAGGATAATTACATTGTTTTAAAACACAATTTTCATTTTCTGCAGTTAATTATTACGTAATGTATTAATGTTTTTTTTCCAATATACTTACAGAAAAGTTTTCAAATATTCTCTAAAATATCCTATCCATCAAAAACGCTATGTTCCGAAAAGTACTTCATATCTTAAAGTATCTTCACATATACCCCTTCTTCAGAACCAGGAAACATATGCGCAAAAATAGACTGCAACCCACTTATATAATTACAGGTGCAACTGATTTCAAACTATCTGTAAAATTCCTAATTTCACAAAAATCTTCAGTTTCAAAGAAGATGAGTCGAACTTATGTGATGAAAACACTTTAAAAAGAGGAAAATTAACTTATCAGTTCTATCTCTTAGACATTTTATTCCAATGATTCTGTACCTCTAATCAAATACATTTTTGACGTTCTGCCTACAATATTGCCTCATGATAAACTTCAAGCATATGCATTGAAGAGAACCTCCGACTGATTTAATGCTTCTTCTCCAATTATTTCCATCCTCAGCATAGAAACGGATGATAATGTACATGTTTCTAATTAATTCTATCTATTTATAAGCTTCCCAATATTACATGGATATATTCTTCTATTATTCCCACGTGCGACATTGTCAATTATACTTTAAAATTAGAGCGCCGAAGGTTCGTTACTGTTAACATGACGAACAATTATACTTTAAAATTGGAGCG
Source organism: Mytilisepta virgata (assembly GCA_028015205.1). Lineage (NCBI taxonomy): Eukaryota > Metazoa > Mollusca > Bivalvia > Mytilida > Mytilidae > Mytilisepta > Mytilisepta virgata. The sequence continues at coordinate 76,300,119 of CM051518.1, read as the reverse complement.
CCAAAGGTTCGTTACTGTTAACACGACGAACACAATTGTAAAGAAATGACAATTCCATATTCTTTGGTTTGTGGATTTATGAAGACTGATGAGAACAGCATGGTCAATTATTTTAAACAGGAGCTTCCTGGGCCCGGGTCCTGGGTTAGATCCGTTGATAAGGCAAATCCAGCCCAAGTTAAAAATAAGAGAATGTGTCCGTCTTATCTTATGGATCTTAAGGGTTATCTAAGCGTACTATTTCTTGACATTCATTTTCTTTTGTCTATTCTTGCAGCATGTCATTCCAAATTTAATTTCTTTAAGAACCTCTGTGTTTCTTTTCTTGTATATATTACGCATAACATTACTTGGCAAGAAACAGAAGATGTTTGTCGGAAATAAATCTACCTTCCAATGTCTCTTTCATTTTGAATGACATGTTGAATCGCTATATCAATCTGTCCTAACTTAAACTTGCCTTGGGTTTTGGAGGAAAGGCAACCCCGAGGTTTTGGAGGAAAGACAACCCCGAGGTTATGGAGGAAAGACAACCCTGAGGTTATGGAGGAAAGACAACCCCGAGGTTATGGAGGAAAGACAACCCCGAGGTTTTGGAGGAAAGACAACCCCGAGTTTTTGGAGGAAAGACAACCCCGAGGTTATGGAGGAAAGACAACCCCGAGGTTATGATTTCTTGACAACATGACATTCTCTCCATTAAAATGACAAACAGGTTGAGGGTATTTGTAAATTTGGTTAGGGCAGAATATTTTTAATTTCAAATTCAGCCTGCTCTTCATTCTCACAAGTCAGGGATCCTTTGTTTGTAGGATGGGTATAACGTATAATAAGGATTGAAATGAAATAACATCTAGTTTCAGAAACGAACAGAACAGTTAAAGCAAATGCATATATTTAAAGTATCTCGAATAAAAATCGGCGCCGACTTTTCGCACAAAACAGAGCTAGTATTCATGTACAAAGATTTGCAAACATATATCTCTCTTTTAGTATGATTTATTTCAGGAGTGGTAGTGACAGGCATGTTTGTTACCACTGAAAGTAGCACAGTTATAAAAAGCTACATGATATTTTCTAAACGCAACACGATAAGAAAAAGGAGGCTTTTATAGTAACACTAGAACCAGGTGAAAACCAATTATATATACTAGAAAGCTATGCTGTATATGAATCACCAGTGATCACCTAATTACCCCCCCCCCCCCAGACCCCCAGACCGTCCCGCAAGTAGTTGGGACAAATATCCAAAGTCAAAAATATAAAACCTTATTTCCCATTAACAGATGTTATGCAATGAGCCCAATGAAAAATGAAAAAAATATTTCCACGCTTGAATTAACATTTTTAGAAATTTGACCACTGTAGACCCCAAAAGTTTGAAAATCAAAGTTGTAAAATGTTACTGGGCATCTACATGTGGTGTATGACAATACTGTTAAGAAATAATAGGTACTAGTATGCATAATTTGAAATTTAAAGAGGAATTTAGCTCACAAGCTAAATTTCACAGTTTTTGAAGTTCGACCTCTGTGGAGCACAATTTTAGAAATTCGAAATTCTGAAACCTTATTGCGTAACTACACCTCGTATGCAGACATTCTATATAGAAATTAAATCAAAACTAAGGGTGAGTGTCGGATGGTCAGACGGATGGATGGAGACAATCGCAATATCCCAGAACTTTCATCGAAAGTGCGAGGATAATTACATTTTTTTAAAACACAATTTTCATTTTCAGCAGTTAATTATTACGTAACGTTTTAATGTTTTTTTTCCAATATACTTACAGAAAAGTTTTCAAAAACGCTATGTTCCGAAAAGTACTTCATATCCTAAAGTATCTTCACATATACCCTTCTTCAGAACCAGGAAACATATGTGCAAAAATAGACTGCAACCCACTTATATAATTACAGGTGCAACTGATTTCAAACTATCTGTAAAATTCCTAATTTCACAAAAATCTTCAGTTTCAAAGAAGATGAGTCGAACTTATGTGATTAAAACACTTTAAAAAGAGGAAAATTAACTTATCAGTTTTATATCTTAGACATTTTATTCCAATGATTCTGTACCTCTAATCAAATACATTTTTGACGTTCTGCCTAGAATACATTTTTGACGTTCTGCCTAGAATATTGGCTCTTAGACATTTTATTCCAATGACTCTGTACCTCTAATCAAATACATTTTTGACGTTCTGCCTAGAATATTGGCATACATTTTTGACGTTCTGCCTAGAATATTGGCTCTTAGACATTTTATTTCAATGACTCTGTACCTCTAATCAAATACATTTTTGACGTTCTGCCTACAATATTGCCTCATGATAAACTTCAAGCATATGCATTGAAGAGAACCTCCGACTGATTTAATGCTTCTTCTCCAATTATTTCCATCCTCAGCATAGAAATGGATGATAATGTACATGTTCCTAATTAATTCTATCTATTTATAAGCTTCCCAATATTACATGGATATATTCTTCTATTATTCCCATGTGCGACATTGTCAATTATGTACATATTATCAGGTTTTCTGCAAACGTATATCGTAAAATATCAGCCGCGAGACACAATGTGAAGCTTTTTCGGCGAGTGAGCGTAGCGAACGAGCCAAAAAGCTTCATATTGTGTCGAGCGGCTTATATTTTACAATATTTGTTTGAAGAAAACTTGACGATAAATTTATCGTATTGTTAACTAGCAATCTTAATGGAATTTCTTACTTTTCAATGGCCATCCGCCTATAACCGAATGTTTTCCTGATATATTCGGGTCAACGTTGGGTCAAACATTATGACGTCGCTGATATATTCGGGTCAGCTCATATTAGGGTCGGGTCAACTCTTTACGACGTCACAGTGCCGAAATACGGGAAATTGTGAAGGCCTCAGCAGGTCGATATAGCCATAGGGAAATACGATAAACTTTAAAATTGGAGCGCCGAAGGTTCGCACTGTTAACACGACGAACACAATTGTAAAGAAATGGCAATTCCATATTCTTTGGTGTGTGGATTTATGAAGTCTGATGAGAACAGCATGGTCAATTATTTTTAAACAGGAGCTTCCTGGGCCCGGGTCCTGGGTTAGATCCGTTGATAAGGCAAATCCAGCCCAAGTTAAAAACAAGAGAATGTGTCCGTCATATTTTATTGATCTTAAGGGTTATCTAAGCGTACTATCTTTTGACATCCATTGTCTTTTGTCTATTCTTGCAGCATGTCAATCCAAATTTAATTTCTTTAAGAACCTCTGTGTTTCTTTTCGACCTCTCGACCGTTTTTGTTTGCAGATCGTAATACTACAGAGTCAGAAACCCCAGTGTACCTTAACATGGTCGATGACACTGGTCTTTTTCTACTTTTTCATAAAAATTTCGATTTTTTGACGTAACCAGGACAAAGCACATGCATATATTATTAAATGCGTATGTTGTCGAGAAAATATGCATATTTTGCTTACTTCGGAAGATTGAATTTAAGTCTTAATTAATGCAATGCATCCCAGTTATGGGTATAAACATACAATTCATATACATACAATATATTTACATAATTTAAGAGAACGTAGTGATATGTATGCTTTTAAAACGTTCGATTTTTCCAAGCATAATTTTTTCAAATGTGCTACTTCCTTAACGAATACGAAGAAGCAGAAAAAATTCAAGTTTACTAAAAGAACGTGGAACTTTTCTATTAATTTTTTTGTTTCCTGTAGTAGAATGACGCGCTAATGTTTTTGAAAACACTCTTTTTAGCCTTTGGCGTTGAAAGATTTTCACACAGGACATATCCATTTTGTTACTAAAAATTTAACGAAGAACATGCAATAGTTAACTAATTGATTCGTTCATAAAGGTTTCATGTCAAGCATTATTGTCGCCAACTTATAACTATATGATTTAGAAATGGTGCCATAATGCTTTGTTTTACAGTAATTAAATCATATCTTCGATAAAAACACTTAATATTAGAGTCTCCATGTTATCAAAGACAGCATTTCTTCTGCTTGACTACATACATACATGTATTTCAAGCTACCAAGTCATATGTGAGGGTGTGTATCGTTGTACTATTATAATTGAAAATTGATTTCTCCAATTAATTATTACTCCAAGAAAATAAAGCTTCATTATCGCACCTGCTTACTTCTCTCATGCATAACAATAGATAATGTTAAATATTCTCATTATCATGTTTTATTTTAAAAATCCAAGAATGTGATTCTCGGTAATAATATATTTTTCCTTAGTTTGTTTTATCTAATTGACGAATTACTAAGATTGATATTAGATTGTTATAAATAAATTACTTTACTGTCCTTAAACATAGTTTGTGACAACAACAATAAAACAGGTTAACAAATATACAATATTGAACATTATAAACACAAAGAACAAGCAAAACGTGACTAGTCCCCTGACCTCAGTTTCAAAGACTGTTTTAAAAAGGAACCGGTGATTTTTACTTGCTGGGAGGACGCTGGGTTCAAAATAAAGACAAGTTTTTCTTCATCGGTTAAATTTGTGAAATTTGAATCTTCGGCAGAAAAATTTCGAAAACTTATTTGTCGTAATGCTTCATTTAATTTACAATTTAATATGAAATGTTTTTCGTCTTCTATCGTTTCACATGTTTTACACAAACGTTGCTCTCTTGGAATTTTATAAAATCTGCCCTTTTCATTAGAAGAGCTGCAAAATGCGCCATGAAGTAATTTCCAATCTCTCTCATAGCCAATATTAGTTCAGAACAAATTTTTCAACAATATATGTATAAACTGGGTAATAATGCACGCAGGTCAAATGGGAACTATATGTATTTCATCGAAACCCATTCCCCACTAATTTTGAAATAACTCATCACTTTCAATAAGATAAGCTGGCGTTATTATCATTATTTACAAAATATTAATCTAAGAAAGGGAAAGTTCCATTAGCCTTATAAACATATGTGAATGTAAAGAGCAGCCTTGATTCAGAACGCAGAGGAATATATATATGAATCTAACTTGGTATCCTTTATTACAAAAACATGGTTTAGAAATTTTTCTGTCGTTAAAAGCATGCAGGAAGACTAGCAATAACGTAATAAAAGTTGGTATGTTTTGTATTTGTTAATCCTATACGATTAACATTGATGCTTTCCACCATAAACATGTAAGTATGTGGTTTTATTGACGTTTTTGTCCGATCTCTCGTTATATGCATACAACAAACAGAATGTTTACATTTTCTACGATAAATTATAATAAAGATGTATATAAATTCTTTGATACCACTTTGGATGCACAAGATGTGCAAATTTCATCGATTTACAACTCATCAGTTGTGCTCAAGGCCTGACATGTGAACATTATCCAAAAATTGAAAAGCAAATAAAAAAATCCCAAAAATGACCACAAGGGGCAAGCCAAAACCATTTAAGGACATAGTTATGCACGAGGGAGATAAAGATCAAACCAATAAAATCTGATTTTTACCCACATAGGCAATAAAATCTGATTTTTACCCACTATGCAATAAAAGACAAGGTATTACGGCTTATATTTGCTTGGTCCTAATGGGTGTTATAAAGAGTATTATTATAAATGTCACTCCACCATCTTCAAGTGAATATATTTCTTCTGTTTAAAACACAAGCGACTGGGACATGGTATTGGTATTGGATCATAAAATGAATCGAAACATTTTTTTACATTTTGGGTTGGGGTGTTGCAGAGATAAAACGGGAAAGTAATATTCTAAATTCATGTCCCATTTTCTGGTGGTTTAAACTGTATGGTATAATAATGGGGGGTTCCGCCCCACTCTTATCCATTTTCCGCACCTGCTTGCCAAAATTAAGAAATTCCCATGAATTCCTCTCTGATATTGACTGTCCCGTTGGGAAGATACCGCAAACATATGTTCGCCTGTTATATTGTTATTATGTAACGCGTAATTAAAAAGTAGAGATAATGTGAAACAACACCTGGAAAATGTACCTTTGGAGCATTTCTTATCTTGTATTGTACTTTATTTACATTTTCATTCACCCATTTATTGATTAAGTCGACACTGATTTATTGCGGTACCTCAAATTCTACTACAGAAAATGTTACACACGGACAAAACATCTACAACTACATGTGTATATATCAATACATTATTAGAATTTTCACACCTGCTTAACTCTCTCATGCATAACAATTGATAATGTTAAATATTCTCATTATTATATTTTATTTAAAAAATCCAAGAATATATATTATATAATTTGCTTGCTGTTAATTAAATAAGGGTATAGCTACAATATCCGTTCTGAACTATTTCCAATCTCTTTCATAGCCAATATTAGTTCAGAAAAGATTTTTTAATCATAATTATATTTCATGATCTAAATAAGGTAACGCACACACATCAAACGGGTAACATTTCATCGAATCACATTGCTTAAATTTTGAAATAAATCTGCATATTGTAAAATCTAACAATAACCAATTGATATGAATTAGAGAGAATTGATATATGTGTGTCCCGCGTCAGCGAATGTGGTCGGACATACGAATTATTATTGTTCGTCAATACATATACGGCCTTTATTTAGTTATCGTGTTTAATCGGTGGGATAAAAATACATAATATCTTTAACCACTTCCCGGTGATTAAATTTCTACGTGGGAATTACTGTCTTTTTTTCTACAGTTATTGGAACGATAAACTAGAGAAGTCCCGAAATGACGTCTATGTAAACTAACTATACATAGCAACGGCATTTTCTTGATGTTTTTGTCGAAAATCATAGGAGAAACAGATTCTCCTTCAATTTACTCGTGAGTTATGGATTTTTCCACCCTCAATAGTTAAATTTTAGATTTTAACACGCTCGCTAAAGGCTCGCGTGTTGAAAATCGAAAATTTAACTATCTCGGGTGGAGAAATTCCATAACTCACTCGTACCTGAAGGAGAAGCTATATTTATATGATTGCTGCTGTTTTCTCCGGAAAGAAACTAAGAAAGTAAAAAAAATGTCTTTTTCCCGACTGGGTTTCTATTTTTCATAATTCGTCGACTATAAGTATGATTTGTAATGAGTTCACGAACAGAACTGGAAAATGTTATAAGACAAAATAACAACGAAATGATCGCCACATTAAAAAAATCCAAAAACATCTGAAGGACTGAGCTATGCACGATACGTCTTAGATTTAGATTTTTTAAAACATATTTTAGAACAGTGACTCTATAATCAGAATCGGTTAGTAAAAATTTACAAATAAAATATATAGATACATTCAATATAAACAAATATGTAACAAGATTATAAATTATATATTTTAAAAGATTTATTCGCTGTCATATTCATGCATAAATTGTTACCCAATAAAAATAGTTATTTTTAAATTTAGAAATATACATTGGTCCATTTTGTGATATTTTTTGAAGGATGATCAAATGCGAATTGATAAAAGAAAAACATCTTTGTGTATGTCGCAGGGTATAATTGAACCTTCTGTCAGTAAACTGGTGTATTTGTAATATTCTTTGGGCTTCAACACCCGGAAGCATCCAGTTTTACCGTGATATGCATTAAACCGCACCCCAAATTCTTGGTTCAAAATATTAATAAATTTTTGAATAAAATGAAATCAAAAATATAAAATATTAAAAATGAATATTTATGTTACGAATTCTTTAATTAAAAAAACATACCTGTTTACATTATTTTCTGTAATGCCCCGAAAGGATGGACAGGTCATAGACGTCACCAATTCCGACTTGATCATTTTTATATGAAAAAAAACCCTCAAAATATCACTTTCCAACAAAAATAAAATCACACATCATTTCAATTCAAACAAGTTGTCCCGAATAAAAAATGGTGGTTTGTCCGTGGTTCTTAATAGAAATTCTGCATCCAGTCTATTGATAAATTAATTGATTGCAAACACATTTGTTGCCGTGCGGTTCGCATCATTGGATTCAGTTTAGGAGTTATTATTTTTCTTTTGTATGTCCCAGGAGTCGTTATTCATAATAATTGATCTAGATATTTATAATTATTAATACCATATTATCGCTGTAAAGTGAAATGACGCGTGCTCGTTTGCAAATTGTACCCAGTGAAAATGCACAGCATCGGAAGGTATATAATTTTTCTTAGTAAACGGAGGTAATTTTCTAATGAGAATTTGTCAAAATTGACTAAGAACTTATTTGAAAAACTTCAAAGGAAGAAATAAACAACAATATTTATGGCAAAATGACATTTCTGCTGACAAAAATACAACTCTCATTTAAAACGCATAAAATAATTTTTTCATCATTTTGTTCAATTTTAGGAGCTGAATTTAGCACCATCCGCTAATGTGTTCTTTGATGTTAATGACGTAATTAATTTAATTAACCAATCTATTTTGGAAGTTGTTATCGGAGTTTATTGGAATGTGTAAAACTACACTTCACTTTCATATAATAACACCATTAACAATATGGTTGAATATTGTTTTACAGTTTTATGTGTTTCAATGATTTTTTCCATTCTCTTTGAAACAAACATGTCGTTATGCTTTTAAAAATGTTTGTCCCAGATTCATTCGGGCTTACAATTTCCTTCTTATTTTCACGGTGGAAACATCTACTGAAGTAAAAAACCGAAATCGTGGGAGGGACAAAACTTTACAGATCTTTGGTAAAAAAAAAATACCAAAGACACACGAATTCACCAGAGTACTTTTTATCTCAGAAGGCACTTAAATTACACTTTTATTCATGAAATCGCAATTTATTTTAACACAGGGAACGGCCGATGATCGGAAAACCTGGACTTAATAAGAACTTTGTTTGTTTCTTATCTTCCGCTAACCACGTTTATGACGTTAAATAAACAGTCGTGGGATTTTAATTTCCTCTCGTTGGAAACTTGTTTATGAAACAAATTATCAAAAAATAGAGAAATTGAAATTTGTTCAACAACTTTTATATAAATACTTTTTAAACAGTTTTCAAAAGATTATAATAGTGCCTTATCTTTATTTGAAAATAAACCAATTTGGGTTGTCATGGTTATGGCAATACAAAGTTCAATAACAATACACACAACACACATCATGATGAAACATTTAGTGATAGAATATGCATCCCTGACGGTTGTATAAAAGTCATATTTGGATGAGCTTTTATATTTTTAAAATACTTACTTCTAACTTCAAAATTTTTCTTGCAATTAAATACAACGTGTGGAGGGTCTAGTGTAATACTGATGCTTTCCGATCTCACTATATTTTGTGAACTTTTCTGAACCTATTTCTAACTCAGCTTCTTTCTGTTTTTATTTATGATAATCGGATGAAAAAAAATTCTCTACTTTTTCTCTCAAAGACATTTACTCTTTCTTCGTATTTGTTTTTTTTATTGTTTTATCTTAGAAAATTTCCAAGTCATCTTTTTACAAGAAATGCAGGCCAGGACAAATTTGTTCAACTTCAATTATTTTATCTTGCGATATAGAACCTTAATGCCATACAAACCTGCAATTTTCCGCATGTATTTGGCATATAATCGATTTCAAATCAAACAATTATTAAAAACAGAGTTATGCAATAAAAAAGCTGCTTGATACCAGAATACATTATTTTGAATACAAAAAATAAATTGATATGATCCCTGTTTTGACGAGAAACAGACGGGATAATAACATTATTGATAAATTTATATTTCAAAATAAGTAATTAATGGAACACGAGTCTGCAAAACCCATTTAACAAACGGGAAATCAATTTTTCATTTTTGTAATAGGAGTTTCTTTTAAATGAAAAAAATCATCAAAATTGAAATGATACAGATATTGAAATTTCGGTATGATTCACAATGAAAAAAATAATAAATCGTTTTATTAACTCACCTGGCCTAAAAGTCTATATGAGCTATTGCCATCGCTTGACTTCCGTCGTCTGTCGTCCGTCTTCTTCTTCAAAACCTCATGGCCAATCAAAACCAAACTTGGTTGGGATGTTCATTGGATGGTATGCTACAAACTTCATGCTTTTGGTTCTGATTCAAAATTCAACATGGCAGCCAGGGCTATTTATGCACACTGATTGGCTGAAATTTAAAACAATCTTCTTCTCTGAATCTACAAAAGCAATTGAATTGTTATATTGCAGGAATGATCCTTACATGGTCCTCTACAAATTTTATGCTTTTTGTGCCGATCTGAAATCCAAGATGGCCGCCACCACGGACACATTTAACATTGACTCATTTGGGAAATACATACAAACATCTTCTTGTCAGGAACCGTTTGACATATGGAAATATATTATAAATTCATTAAAAAATCTTCTTGTCTTAAACCATTAAGCCAATTGTGACCAACCTTGGCAGCAATGGTCCTTAGATGGTCCTCTTTCAGAATTGTCTCCGATGACCTGGACTGTCAACCAAGATGGCTGCCAAAGCCGAACTTAGTTCAGCATTGGACCACATGGCTAAATTTATTTAAAAATCTTCTTATCTGAGACCACATGGCCAATTGGTACCAGACTTGGCAGCAATGGTCATTAGATGGTCCCCTTTCATAATTGTGTCCGCTGACCTAGCCTGTCAATCAAGATGGCCACCAAATCTGAACTTAGTTTATAACATAGGACCCTATGGGAAAATTTAATTTGCAGATCATCATACCTTAAACTTGGCCATTTGGAACCAAACTAATGCCAGCAAAGGTCCTCTTTCAGAATTGTGTTTGATAACCTTGAATGTCAACTAAGATGGCCACCACACCCTAACTTTGTTTAACATTGTACCAGCCACATAAATGTTCAGTCCTGCTGAAGGTGGACAAGTTAGATCCAGGTGAGCGATACTGGTTCTTGAGAGCCTCTAGTTATTAAAAGTTGTTGCCTCGATTACATTTAAAAACAACACACAATAAAACTCATATACGAAGAAAGAGATAAAAAATGATAGAACAAATTAAACTGGTTCATTTTTTCTCTTTTAATAATAATAACATTCAAAGTGTGTTGAACACTGAAAATCTAATTTTCCAAAATCCACCCTATATAAGCGAAAGAATGGTATTATATAGAATGCATTGAGCCGATTTATGCATCTTTTTGCTGATTCAAGTACGCTAGAAGTGTTTCGATACAAAAATGTGTATAACACGTCCTTAAGTGACTTTAAGGAGGTTTCGGTAATTTTGGAATAAAAAGTTTATCGGGTATCAATTATGGAACCCAAATTCACTCGTGCTCGTACGTGAGAAAAATATTCATTCTTCAAAATGTAAATTAAAATATTGTAAAGAAACGACTGTTTGATTTTCTAATAGAGGTGGAGTGTAAGAAAGGATTTTGAAAAACAAATCCATGAATTCAGTTAAAAGAGAATGAATCTCAAAAGAATCATCAAGACCCATGGATGCAATACAAACAACTAGAGGGACAAACAACCGGATATAAACAATGAATGCTAAATTTAAAGCAAGCTTGTACTCGAGAGACAACAAAATTAATAACTATTTCCATTACAATGTTGTTCATTTGTGGTTTTCCATGCATTAGGCCATAATTTGTGTTCTCAATATACCTCATTACAGAAAATTGAAATACGACAAAGGGCTACAATATTGCTTACATTTATAGATATTTTTTCTATATCAAATAAAAATAACGAAGACTCATCAGGGTGATTTAAGATCGATAATGCCTAATACTTCTGGGAAATAGAATGTTTTTATTATACATATTAAACTAAAAGAAAAAAGAAAAGAAAATAATGAATTAAAAAAAAATAAAAAACAAATAAATGTAAATATGATACACCGCATTATATAATTTGCACCTGTCTCAATCCAGGAACATTTTGGTCACTGACATCTGTTGTCATTTTCAAGTCTTTATTTTTTAACCATTTATAGTTAATAATTCGATATATATATATTTATCATATATATAGTACTAAATACAGTCATTTTGCATATATGATATAGCACCAGATGCTTCATCCGTATTACATACATTCTCGGTCAACCTTTATCACATACCCTTTATCGCATGGCTAAACCTGTATCGCACCTCTATCGCATGGCCTAACCTGTATCGCACTCCAATTCGGACTTCTTGGATTTTTTCATACCTCTAGTGCAAGTATTATAATTTTTTTCAGCAGACGAAATGCCATTGTCTTTGTTGGAAAGGACATGGTTACTGTGATGTATCTTCAGTTCTAGTTATCTGCTGTTATTATTACACAACAACAAGCATTTATTCATTCATAGTTAAACACAATAATTGAAACAAACTATTCCTTTCAGACTAGAAATTCTTCACCACTGTTTAAATATATGATAAAGCGTATAAAACATGTCAAAATCCGTATCTCGATCAATATTATCCCTCGGGCTGATACTGAAATCTCGGGGTGATACGGCATGAGATACGGATTTTGCCATGTAGTATTCTCTATATATTTGGTCAATAGACTATAAAGATGATATGTTGTTTCCCCATATCCATAATTTTTATGTCCCATGCTGTTAGTTAAAAGGATGCTTAATTCTCATATTTGATTCCACAGAGATACGAATTAAAATGAATTTGTAAAGATTGTTTTTATCAAATACTTTTATAAGGACTGGTTTTCAATGTAAGTCTTACTTTGCTTAACCACTGACCCAGAATTTCGGGGCAGCTGTTTGGGTATTTAACCCCGCCATATTTTATATGTGCCTATTCCAATATAGCCAGTATTTGTACCTTAAGTTTTCTGTTGTGTTTATTAAGCATTTATGGCAATTTTTGTGGCATTTTTTTTATCTTGTCCATTTAGTCTGTTCTTGTACTCCTTGTGCTACTGGTGCTACTTTCCATTTTGCATATCTTTTCAATCCTGCTCTCTTTCCAGCACAATTTTTGGCATGTTTTTTTTTTTAAATTTTGAGAGCTTGTCTAGGAAGTCTTTTCAGCCCTGTAAAAATATATAAATTATTTTTTTCCATCGAAAGTGATAAAATTTGAGAGCTTGTCTAGGAAATCCTTCCTAGAATTATTCTTCTCCCCATCAAAAGTGACGGAATCAGAATTCGTTTTATATTACAGATCCCTGTCCAGCTTCATTAATAAAGAAGAAAATGTTACAAATGAAGCAAAATCAATGACCTGTACTTATTTCATATGCATTCTCAATGTGGATAATGAAAGAGGGGAAAAGAAAAAAAAACGTCGATAAGATCTTTTTAATTTGTTTATGTCTCTAAATCACGGCATTTGTATTCTTCTAAGACAATTGCATGGTTAATGCCAATGGGAAAATGTAAAGGGCCTCTCGTGTCTGTCAACTGATTTCCGATAAGACTACATCAAATTAAGGATGATCGGTGGTCATGTTTTGGTCTTTTTTGTCAGATTTTCGGAATCCTCGGGTTTTATCCATTTCTTAAACATGAAATGTTTGCCAATGAACCCCCATTTTTTCTTTTATAATTAAATCATATATACCTTAAAATGGTATTTGACAAAATCTTATGAAATCCTTTTTATTTTTTCATACATTTTTGAGAGACTGAAGTTGCCAATGCAAAGACAAAGAAAAATCCAGAGAAAACCCACTTCCTGCAAATTTTCAAGGTCTTATATATAGCTCTAAAATGAGCAGATGAACCTATATTTTTCCTTGCTTATTCATTTACTATTCATATATATGTTCTCTCGAACTAAAACCCCTATTTCAAATCCTATTTATTTCCAATTAGACCAGTATCATCCTTAGCAACGCTTTGGATAATGTTTTGCAGTTATGATTCATGAAAAGTTTCAATCCCATGGGCAAAAAAATCCGGAAAAGGAAAGTAATTTTTAAAATTTAAACAGAAATTCCCGTTTTGATCGTTCACGGAATAGTACCAGAGTACCAATTAGTCGGCTCCTCATGCCAAGGTATTCAACTAGCAATCATACCTAAAAAAAATTTAAGTACGTAAATTTCCCATAGGTCCGATGTTAACCATAGCGGCCATCTTTGATTAACGTTTAGCACTACAGATATTAAGAATCTTCAAGTTTTGTTTCAATAGGGTCAGACGGTTTTCAAAGTTTAAACCTAAGTAAATTAATTTTTATTGGTTGCCATGTTTCTTTACAATCGGCACCAAATTAACAACGTTTGGAAATGGAAATGACCTTATTAGGAACATTTTAGTGGTTCTGAAGAAGATGAACACTTCAAAGACGACGGATATAAATGACGACCTTTTGACAAAAAAAAAGGACCATCAAAGGACCATTTCAAAAATAGAATGGACGACTTGCATGTGGTAAATCTATTTTAGCAAAATCATAATTGTCCGAGGTCATAAAGCACTCCATTCCTTATTTCACAAGGGACCAACAAAAGACAAATCAACCCTTATTTGGTCTGAATTTGCCAAGTTTAATTTTGTTTTAGTTTGTAGCAACTGAAGGCATATTGGTCCAAGGTCAAGGCTGTAGGTTAGAATTGCGAAAAGTAACACTTTAGGATCAGTTTAACATAAACTTGGTTCAAACAGGCAGAGTTATTTAAGATTTGTTAAGAAATTGTCCTCAGATGCAAGTCTGTACTGGTTCAAGATAGGAATTACTATTCATTTTCGAATGAGGAAAGGGTCCTAATAATAATGCTATTTATAGTTTTAAGTTTAGATAGTCATATTACACAATTGGTACTTGGTTTGGTTCAAATTACTGTGAATGGTTAAACGACTCATAAGTTATGCCGGTTGTATGAATTCCCAACGAGCTGAATATATCCATTCTTTCTTTGCCCCCCCCCAACCCCGTTTTTTTAGTTCTTTGGATTTTTTTTTTTCAGCGATCTGGAAATTTTAATGTTAATTTTTTTTCTTCAGGACTAGTTTTTTTCAGTCGAAGATCAAATTTACGTGCGGCACACATTTTTTAAATTAATGTACTGCGAAAATGGGAAAAAAATCCCAAATTTTTACAAAATTTTAGGAGCGGACGAACAATCTTAATTTTTTATTTCTTGAAGAATGAAGAATTAGGCGCGAGTTTTCAGAATTTTTGCAAATAAAATTTATATAGTCCAAAAAATCGGAGCGGCGAAATCCAAAGAACTAGAGATCAATTTGTTATGGCCTAATACTTTCAGGTGTTTTACAGTAGACAAAACCCTCCGAAATCTGAAAATTTTTATTTCATGATTACAGACTTTACATTTTTGAATTAGGGTTTATAGAATTATATTCCGTTTTTTTGTAAAAACAGGAGAGTGTGTAACAAGTCGAAAAAGATTTAATAATACATTCTAATCCCTGCCAGCCACATTTCTAATTGGCATATATTTGTCAACAAAAATTAATTTTGGTTTAAGAAATAAGCTCACAAAAAAAAAAAAAAAAAAAAAAAAAAAAAAATAGAAAATATAAAAATCACATATCCAGTCAAAGTCAAATTTTTTACATATAAAGCTGGATGAGAATACTAGAATTAGTTTTGTATGGCCTACTACTGTCTCTTCTCTGTTCCAACTGAAGAATGAAAAGGGGGGCTTGTACACTGCTTCCTATTTGAGTTAGAATAGAAAACGTTTACAATTTTTTGTATGATAAATTTTATAACTCCACGTTTCCTGACACGTAACCAGAATAATAAGTCAACTCTATGTTAACAGTTCAGTGTATTTGGCATATTAGGATGTAACACATATTTATTAATTATTACAACCTCATTAATGCAAATAAACCCACTTAGGGTTAGGCATATACAAACAATACAATGACATATGCACACATAACAACACACAGTAGCGAAAGAAATCATTTAATGCTGATTTTTTGGGCATGTCCTCGGTCCTAATGACCGTTTTGTAATCAATTCTTTACTTGCAAGAAATAATATAATCAGGAAACTTTACAGATTTAACTATATTAAAACATATTGCTGATTGCAGAAATTAATTATTGGGAAAGCATTAATAACTAATAATAACTAAAGTTTACTCCAGGAAATTATTCTGTTTATCTCCCTTTAAGCACAAGATGCGCCAGCAAATTATTCCGCTTATCCCCCTTTCAGCACATTTAATTTTGATTTTTCTCCCAATTATTACATAGAAATTAATATAATTTTATTCAACAGCAGGTTACGGCATTCTCTCTATGTAAGTCTCTTGTGTGCTTTTTTTTGTTATGATATGAAAAGCAATCTGAGATATATATATATAAAAATATTACTCTGAAGATGTAGTTTTTCTTCACCAAAAGTGTTTTCTACAAGCTAAAGTTATCTAAGAATTCTTTTCAAATTGAGTTATATTTAGTATAATATAAAATAAGATGACTTTCGTCTTCAATGTCCTTACAAAATTTACATAATAGAAGATTTCTAGGGATTCTGGAGTACGGACAAAGGATGATCTTAGTCTAAATTGGCAAATTAACTTCCTGTATTCGTATGTAAAATAATTTCGAAAGAGTATTCATTTTTGATAGATTTGAATACATGTAGGTGGACTTGACTTTTGTCTTTTAAGTTATTATTTCTCAACGTATTTATTGCTGGTCTCCTTCTATAACATTTCTTATTAGATCTGTAATTATCATTATGTTTGAATCTCTAATAGTTATACATTTTGTTTAAGCTCTAATTCTTTTCTTATGTGATGAACATATGTAAACCACTAGATGTAACATTTTGGAAGTTCATAATATAATTATTTGATACTAATTTTGATGCACAAGATGTGCACATTTCGTCGGTTTACGACTCATCAGTTGTGCTCAAGGCCTAAAATGTTGAAACCAAAGCAGCAACCAAAAGGTTGAAGAGCAAATTAAAAATACCAAAATGACCAAAAAGGAAGAGCCAAAACCATCTAAGGGAGATACTCCATAGTTTTCATCAATTTTATAATTTTGTAGCAGTAAATTTTAAGTATTAATTTCGGGGTCCTACCGATATACTAGCAACTGAGCTGGGGATTACCCTCAGGGACTTGGAATGCGCCAACAGTGCCATCGACTCAGTGGTTAAAATATAATTCTTTGATACTTAATTTGATGCACAAAATTGAAGTACCATCTAACCTATTCAATCATATTCATATATAAGAGACTGAGTTTTGATAAAACAGTCCTAATCCAAGTTATCGGAATTCCAATGGGGACTAAATGTGCACCAGTTATCGCGGACCTGTTTATGTATTCTTACGAGTCACAATTTATATCTAAACTCAGCAAAGATCCAACGAAACAACATTTGATACTAAATTTAATAATACTTTTAGATATTTGGATGATATTTTGGCTGTCAATAATGACGAGTTCAGTATGTACACTAAAGAGATTTATCCTGTTGAAATTACTTTAAATAAAGCTAATACTAACAATGAACACTGCCCTTTCATTGATCTTGATATCTATATCTCTAAAGGGAAGATTAATACTAAAATTTACGATAAGAGAGATGATTTTTCATTTCTTATTGTTAATTATCCGTTTTTAGATGATGACGTTCCTTTGACACCATCGTATGGTGTTTATATATATCAACTTGTTCGATTCGCTCGTGTATGTAACAACGTATTTGATATTAACGAAAGAAATCTTTGTATTATTGAAAAATTATGATGCCAGGGATTTCGATATCACAAAATTGTCAAAACTTTTACTAAATTTTATCATCGGTACAAGTACCTCATTCGTAAATATAAATCTAAGTGCAATATGTTCAGGTATCTCATATCCCATCTTTTATGGTAATATTCTATACAAAGCACAAAACTGTCGTCATTCATCTGAAAAGCTAATCAAACCTTTAAACAGACTAATCAACAAGGGATATAATGTTGTCAAGTCATCAGAGATGGCATTTTTTGGAATTAATATTGATTCACTCATAGGGTCTTTGCATCGGAAATAAACACATTTATTCTAAAACCAGTTCTTGGCATGATACGGGTTATGTTCTTCTCGTATAATTTATGATTGCATGGTACTAAACCCCTAACGGTAGGGATTGTGGCTGATTTTCTATATGATATAGACATAATCTTCCGATCAGATTAATTGAGGTATGGAGCTGGCATGTCAGTAACTGCTAGTACTTTGTTAATATATGTTGATCCTTGTCATTTTGCTTAGTTCTTCTGTTACCTTTTTTTTTAACATCGGACTCGGACTTTTGAACTGCGTTTGACTGTGTGTATCGCTGTGTGTTTGTTTATTCCACATTGGCTAGAGGTATAGAGGTATAGGGAGAGGGTTGAGATCTCACAAAACATGTTTAACCCCGCTGCATTTTTGCTCCTGTCCCAAGTAAGGAACCTCTAGTCTTTGTTAGTCTTGTGTGGTTTTTTTTAAATTTTGGTTCATTTTTATGTTTCGGAGTTCAGTGTGCCGTCCATTTTGCTGAACTAGTATACATTATTGTTTAGGGCCCAGTTAAAGCCCGCCTCTGGGTTCGGGATTTCTCGCTGCGTTGAAGACCCATTGGTAGCATGTTTTCTGCTCTTTGGTCGGGTTGTTGTCTCTTTGACACATTCCCCGTTTCCATTCTCTATTTTAATTCTTATCTAGGTGCTATTTTGCTTGTACATTTTTTTTTATTGCAGGAGTATATTTACAGAACTTGGTGTGGGCGGTATAAATAACTGATCTATCAAAAAAGAATGAAATATTAATTTGTGTGAATATTATTTCTCTTTGCTTTGCATTCTGAATTAAGATATGTTTTACAGATTTCTGATATAAATGTAAGAACTGGACGGATTATCCCTCTTTTTACTTTTTATACAAATACTTTATTGCTGAACAGAACAAAAACCCAAAATGGGTTATTAATACAATACAAATTGGTTATTAATAAAATACGAACAAATAATAATTCAGCGATTTATATAATATTTTAGTGCTTAACCTTGTTAGTCACTCTGAATGCTAACAAACATTTAAGTTTTTTTTTTTGGTTAGTTTGTTGCGACATTTTAGGAATATGAATCTTCTCTAAAACGTTTTCACTTTAAACACTATTGACCTTTTGCACTACTGTCAGAACATAAATAGTCGTAATTTTATTAAAATTTGTATTATCGTTAACCTCAACCACACCTTAGTTTTGTCTATCGCAGAAAATTTTCTATTTTTTACAAATAATTCTACCCTTATTAGTACATAAACCCATCGAGTAAGGGAGGAAGTTATTTCCATTAAAAGTATATAGGTTCTATTTCATCAAACAACTAAAGTAATCGAATTTAATTGAAAAGTAATCGAAGATTACACCATATTATATGTAGTCAAACATTTTGTCGATTACAGATTACTGTCGATTACTTGGAAAAATGTAATCAATTCCAATCGATTACGATTACAGATTACTGTCGATTACTTGGAAAAATGTAATCAATTCCAATCGATTACGATTACAGATTACTGTCGATTACTTGGAAAAATGTAATCAATTCCAATCGATTACGATTACAGATTACTGTCGATTACTTGGAAAAATGTAATCAATTCCAATCGATTACGATTACAGATTACTGTCGATTACTTGGAAAAATGTAATCAATTCCAATCGATTACGATTACAGATTACTGTCGATTACTTGGAAAAATGTAACCAATTCCAATCGATTACGATTACAGATTATGATTAAATTATCCCTTGGAGCAACGATTTGATTTAATTTTTGATCATGCCTATATTTTTCGTCGAAATTATGGTCTTTTATTTTCAGCCGCTATTGTGGCTTTAAATTCTACTTTCATTTATACCAAAACATTTCCTGATTGACACAGGTCCTTATTTTTTTCACACCTAAAGTGATTGCTAAAATCCTGGTCCTGCCTTTTTATTTAAAATTTTATCCTACCCCCCCCCCCCCCCCCCCCCATAAAATCAACTTGTTGCTCCTTAAGGGTGGCCATTTTACCACAAATGCATGACTTTAAAAAAAAATTAAAAAACACCTTATTTTGCAGTATTTTCCAATGAAATGTACGCCTTTAATTTTTTTTTTCACTAAAACTGATATAATTCATTATCATGTTTTTGAAATTTTTACAGATCAAAGAATTTGTATAATTTATCTAAGGTCGTACACTTCCTATTTCCTATAACGGAAACGATATGGTGAAAGAATCAAACGAAACTAAGATTTGAATGCACTAAAACCATGTTAAATTTTAAATATTCCCGTGAGAACTAACCATAATGCATTACGGATTCTAACAATGTATTTTTAAAACTATAAGAAAGACTCCTGTACAAAGTAAAAAGGTATGCACGTAACAGTAATGGATTTGATTTTTAAAAGAAAATTTATGTGAATAAATTTAACATGGAACAAAAATTTGAATAATTGCAACAAAAGAATTTTTTTTAACACAGATGACATTTATAGAAGGAACATTTGTGTTGGATAATGAGGGAGGGGAATTTGGTAACAGAACTTATAGGCTCGGGGTTTTGTTGAAACAGTAACCTCCAAAATTGAGACGAAAGATTTTATAAGAATGATAATATATCCAGAATCCAATATCGAATCGCTACATCCTTAAAAAAAATAACTTTTAGCGATTTCATATAAAGCACTAAACCTTAAAGCCAGCTATTTTCTTATCTTCTTCTTAAAAATAGACAACAGAAGTAAATTGAAAATAAAACCTGCATAAAGTTGTTATGATTCAAATTTTCCAATTGTCAATCACTCGTTCATCAACAGCACCATTTCACAAATAGCGATTCACATTTCGTAACCCATCGTCGTCATACAGTAGAACGGTTTTTTGGCATGAAGTTGTATACTTCAAACTAGCTAAAAGACGATGTTTCCTCCAAGTTTAAAGTCATTATCGTTCAAAATCCGACGTGTAGATCGTTTTGACTAAAGTGTTAATTATTTAATATCAGCTAATTTTCAATACGAAAACTGATAAAACTTTTCCATTTCCCCGAAGTTGTATCTCTATCGAAGATAGATACCTGAAATGTCTTTAAAGAGGTCCTTTATATACAATTCTAACAAAATATACTAGTCAACAAAAGTAACGATACACGAGATCGGAACCAAATATCATGGTAATTCCTTAAAAATACTTAAGTATTAGGACAACATTGGTTTGCTACTTCATTTCTTAATCTAATGCGTCTCATTTTGAAATTTGGATAAAGCTTGAAATGGTGGAAAACGGAAATTTCCAAAAAGAGGGTTAAATTAATTTTGCGGAAAATCGAGAAGAAAATCTTCACACAATTTATAAAATGAAAATCTAGTGGCTGAAATCAGTAGAAAAAAATCACATCTTTTGTCACGCAGACATTATGATCCACATAACGGGGTAAAAATACTGATTTTTTAATTTTGGGTTGAAAAATGTGATTTTTGAAATCTCAAAAAAATTGGAATTTTTTATTTCAAAGTTTTTGCACAAAATCCATGCTTTTGATGAGAAAACAATCTACTATGAAAATCAGACGTGTGGGCCTTTTTCTGCTTTGTAAGGCTATTTGAAATTATGAATATATGAAAAATGCATTACCCTGTATCGTTTCTTTTGTTGACTAGTATTTTTGAAAGGTGTCAGCATTTGGATTACTGTTGAAAATGTTACTGTAACTTACAAAATGAAAGGAACGTGCTTGTCGTATTATAGTATCAGGTATTTCGAAATCAATCTTACGTAAAACGGCCTCTTTTGGAATTGGCTAACCAGTTAGAGCGCTCTCCATTTATAAAAATGGGAAATGTGCCGATTCTGTGCAATATCGTTTATTATCATTGTTTTTTTTTTACTGTAATACATTTATTTTCTTCTCAGGAAACCTTTTCTGCTTCACTAATGCAAGCATTTTTCTCTCAAGTATGTTCGCCGGTAATGTTTTTGAATTTTTGTCAGATGTTCAGAATCATCTGGTTTTATCCATTTAAATGCCATAAATTATTTTTCCCGCTAACACCCATTTTTCTTTTCAAAAATATTCTGCATGCAGAATAATAAGCCATTTGTAATAATCTTATAAAATCCTTGTTATAATGATAAAGCTATGTAAAATCAAGAGAGCCTATTTTTCCCGCCAAATTTTCAATGGCTTATTATCTCGAAAACAAGCACAAGGACCTGTAATTTTTTTCCGCTCTTTTAGTCCCTTTATTAATTCGCTATCAATATTTACCAGTGTTGTGAAACGCTTGTTATTTTGAAATTTGGCAACGAACATCCTTAAATAAAGTTTGTATAGTTTTAAGCAATGTCTCCTTATTATCATGAAATTTTAAAATAAATAACAAGTTCATAGAATGCATGACGAATATGAGTCGTCATAAAGTAATGACTAAATATACTTGATCAAAAACAGAAAACACAAGTGCAGAAAATAATTTTATGAGATCATAATTCAAATGGTTATAGAAGAAAACGTTCAATGTTTTTTTTAGTAGAAAATTAATTTGAAAGTCGAAAAACATTGATAAATGTTATACGCAATATTTCCTATGCATTTTTGTATATAAAATGCAATCTGACGTCCTAAAGCCCAGTAAATTCTAAAACAGGCCGTGTGAAGTCCGAGGATTAAGCACCAGGCAAGTAACTGTAGAATGACAAATGGTGAAGACAACCAAATACCTTGTCGACTGAATTTATTCCAAAGAACAGCAAGTTTTGAAGGCCATATTTTCACGTTTACCCGACTAATAGATTATATTGCCATAT
This sequence comes from Mytilisepta virgata, assembly GCA_028015205.1. Classification (NCBI taxonomy): domain Eukaryota; kingdom Metazoa; phylum Mollusca; class Bivalvia; order Mytilida; family Mytilidae; genus Mytilisepta; species Mytilisepta virgata. The sequence continues at coordinate 76,277,408 of CM051518.1, read as the reverse complement.
TAATGTAGGAGATCTTTTGATGAAGACTGCGCAAGTTGAGCCAAAGTCTCACAATAAATCCCTAACACGACAATAAAATTAACTTTTTATACTAATTTATGGTGTCGAAGTCTTTCTGGGAGTAATTTATTTGTGAAACAAAGATTCTATTTGTAAAATCAGCAACGTTATTAAAATTAATTACATCGATCTATATGTAAACTCAAAAGTAGTGAGTATTCTATGTGTATTTCAGTTTAACCGTACTGTAAACAAATTGCAGCCGATTGACTCCTTTTTGTAAACATTTTGAAGAATTCATTTCTAAATCTTGTTCCTGTAAAGCAATATAGAAAAAAATGAATGGCATTATTTATATATTGTAAAATGTTAACGATACTGTATGCTAAGTCCAAAATGGCTGTCTTCTTTCTTGTCAAATCTTCGGTTGTTTCCCAGTAGTGTTCCCCAATGAAAAATATAGCAACTGGTGTTGTACACAGTAAAAATACCATATTGACCGCTAGTAGCATTATAGTCAAGTTAGTATTAGCTTTCGTTTTTGTGGAAGTATCACATGATGTTTTGTTTATACTGTCCCTGCTGCTTGTACGCCGAAGACGTTGAATGAAATAAACTGGTTTAGACAAAACCGATATTCGGGTGTTGCATCTTTGGTGGTCTAGATCGCTTGAAGTTGATAAATCGATGCTTGATCTCAGGGAAATTCTCTTCGTATATAGACTTTCACAGCTTTTGTCCATTCCGTCTGATATGTTTTTTAACGTTTTCGTTGATGCAGCTATCGTTTTAATAATTAAAATATTGGCTACAATCATGATGCCGAAAGGCACAAAGCAGAAAACAGCAAAGTCAATCCATGGCCATATTTGACTTACAAACTGTAATGTTACCTCTGTGTGTCCGCAGACGGTAGTATTATTCCTCAGATTAATTTCTACAGTGAAAAACAAATGACCATTTATAAGTGCCATTGTCAGAAAAATAGTGATGATGATAATTTTTGACATTTTACTAGTACAACATATTTTTGCCTTCAACGGAAGTATCACAGAAACGCATCGATCAATCGTTACCGCCACAAGAATCCACGAAGCAACGTCTAAAGAAAAGTAAACGAGAAAGACATGTACCTTACAAATAAAATCATTGTACAGTCGTATATCAAGTTTAAATGCCATTACAATCCAATAGCGTAGTAACCCTGTGTACAGAACCATAAGATCAGCTGACGATAGAATCAACAGGTAAAACATCGTCGTCGAATGTCGCATCGACTTTCTTGACAATACGATAATGCTCAAAATATTTGCAATTGTTCCAATAAAAATAACACATGGTGCCACATAGATGTATATTATGTTAGTAATTTTTTCTTCGATTAACAATAGATCCTGAGTTAAATTTCCTTGTGTTTCATTTGAACTCATTTTTCTCAAGTTTGAAATTTGTTCCAACACAGTAATATTTAGTAAACTCTAAATATAAAACACGAAATACCAAGAAGACAAAACATAGATCTAGTCCATATTCTTTAGACAGTTGAATATGAATTGTTAGGTAATGTGCTTTTCACGTTTCTACCAATTTTTATATCCCTATAGATCGCGTGAAAGTAATCGAAAAAAATCAAATAAGCTATGATTGAACAAAGAGCCTTAAATACAAAAAGTACACATATATACACTGATTTTAATTTCTCGGGCAACATTCAAAGCTTCTGGAATATCCAACTGTATGTTACTTAAGCACTCAAAACTCATCAATACAAATTCACAATAATTAGTTGTCTTATTACGAAACTAATGGTGTCAGAGTAGAAAAAATGTTTCTTTCTTTTTGTTTAATATCGTAACCATATGGATATCATTTATCCATTAGCAAGTGTTAGCATAATAGTAAAATGATTTCGTGCTTCAGAAAACACGATCGTTTACTTTCATTCAAATATCAACAATTATTTCCGCAGTTATGACAATTAATAGATCTTCTGTAATCTCTTAGTTGATATGAATTTTTATCCTGTTTATGAAAAAGCATAATCCGATAATTTTAAATGAGGAACCTCAATGCCACGTTAACTTAGCAATAAAACTTTCAGTTGAATTATGTTCTGAAGTACGTAAACTGATTGTAATTGGAGGATTTAATAATTGACATGTTTTTATAAAAAAAAAGTAGATGGATACGCAATCAGCTTTGGTAGTAACTTAAAAGCAACCGCGATAATTAAGTTTAATAGTATTTTGCATATAACACCGCTTGTGCATTTCAAAAGCAATATAATTATCGGTATTTCTCCTTTCAAATGTTTATTCCGAGGAAATCACCGTTACAATCCATTGACATAACTGCATTAAATCTGGGACAATTCAATGCAATTTGAATATTTTATCAAAGTGTGTCAAACATTGGTCTTGTAATTGTGCGAATCACCACCCTCTAAGAGATTGAGACGGCCATTTCAATTGGTAGGTAGAGTCAACATCTAGAGTTATGAGAGCCAATGGCGATTGTTTGGTTCCTGTGAAACGGATCTATACGCAAATTTTCACAAATCTTTAATTTAAGCTGAACTAAACATTCTATACTAGTATGTACCTGTTCCTAGCAATGGCGGTCAATTGTAAGGAATACAGTTTATTGGGCATTTGCATTTACTTTTGTTGAACTTTAAACATCTATGTTTTCAGAACCATTTCGACTTTTGGTGGGAGGGATTGCTACTTTGTTGAAGATCACTGACGCTTACTCCTAATCCTTACATTTTCCTAAGATAGTCATTTTGGTTATGTGTATTGGTCCACAGATTTGACCCTAAAAAGACATTAATAACATAAAGACTATTAGTACATTGTTCATTCCAAATGGTTCAGTTGTTATATAAAGCTAATTTCCGGCCCGGTCTACATCGAATTTCGAAAATTGTGAATTTAAGTTTATGACCTAACTCCTCTTTCATTTTATACCATATTCATTTTATTTCATACACAATATGTAGATGCGCAATAAGATTTCAGAATTTTTGATTTTCAAAAATTGGTCACCTTATGCATTTTTATAGTGTTACTAACTTGCTGATTCTGTATAGGCCATTTTCAAAAATTGGTCACCTTATGCATTTTTATAGTGTTACTAACTTGCTGATTCTGTATTGGCCATTGTAGTCCCGAGAATTTAATACAGGGCCAATACAGAATCAGCAAATTCGTAACACTTTTATTAAATATTATAACATATTTCGTTTAAATAACGCCGATTTTGCATATGCAATAAAAGCATAATTTGATGCATGCTATTTAATGCCGGGGCAATTACATCATACGAGGGCAGATAACGTTTTCTCCTATTCTTGGCGTCTTAAATCGGTTGGATAAAAATACATAATATCTTTAACCACTTCTCGGTGATTAAATTTCTACGTGGGAATTACCGCCCTATTTTTACAGTTATTGGAACGATAAACTAGAGAAGATCCAAAATGACGTCTATGTAAACAAACTACATAGCAGCGACATTTTCTTGAGGTTTTTGTCGAAAATCATAGGAGAAACAGATTCTCCTTCAATTTACTCTTGAGTTATGGAATTTCTCCACCCTCAATAGTTACATTTTAGATTTTAACACGCTCGCTAAAGGCTCGCGTGTTGAAAATCGAAAATTTAACTATCTCGGGCGGAGAAATTTCATAACTTACTCGTACCTGAAGGAGAATCTATATATCTGCCCTCACCGACGTCACTTCCGCTCAGCTGTAAATAATCGTCTGATAATTATTTGATGATGGTGAATTAACCGTTCACTAATATTCTAAGCAGTTTCAAAAAGGAGCTTATAAAATCTATATATCTCGAGGGAAATGCACAGGAACTGAAGTTGCATTTATTTGTTTGACTCTATACTCCACGTGAAAGAACACTGTTTAATATGTGTAGCATTGTGAATGTGCATCTTATATTCAGGAATGTCAAAAACCTGACAAACTTGCTTGAAGACTGGAAAATCTAATTCAAAAGTTAAATTATTTCTTGGTAGTGGCAGAATGTGTGATAAATAAATTAATTTCAAATTCAAATTACTTTATTGTCTTTAAACATAGTTTGTGACAACAACAAAACTAGAGGCTCTAAAGAGCCTGTATCGCTCACCTGCATTGAACTTTTCAACATGAGCAGGACTAAAGATTTGGCTGGTTTTTCTATAGGGTTCTATGTTAAACTAAGTTCTGCTGTGGCAGCCAAGATGGTTGACAGTCTAGGTCAATGGACACATTTCTAAAAGAGAACCATCTAAGGACCACTGCTACCAAGTCTAGTTCTGATTTGCTTAGTTGTTTCAGACCAGAAGATTTTTGAGTGAATTTCCCATAGGGTCCTATGTTAAACCAAGTTCGGCTGTGTCGGCCATCTTGGTTCACAGTCCACGAAATCGGACACAATTCTGAAAGTGGACCTTCTAAGGACCATTGCTGCAAAGTCTGGTTCCAATTGGTCAATTCGTTTCAGACAAGAAGATTTTTCAATGAATTTTCCCCAAGGGCCCTATGTTTAACTAAGTTCGACTGTGGCTGCAATCTTTGCATTTTTGAAATTCCCCCCTCCCCCCCCCCCCCCAACCCCGTGTTTCTATTTTTTGTAACAGCAACCATGTCGGTTGAAAGTCGGGGATGCCAGACATAAGTTTGGAAAGGGGCCACCCAAGGACCATTCCACCAAAGTTTGGTTCAAATTGGCCTAATGGTCTCAGAGAAGATAACGAAAATGTTAAAATTTCCATAGGGTCCAAGGTTAACCTATGTCCAACCATTTCAGCCACATTGGATGGCTCCCCGGAAAACCAAAAACAAATTTTATAGGGGACCATCCAAGGACCATTCCAGTTAAGTTTGGTTTAAATTAGTTCAGTGGTTTCAGAGGAGTTGACGAAAAAGTAAAATTACCATACGCTAAGTGTTAAACTAAGTCCAGCCATAGCGGCCATATTGGATGGCGTTCGGGGAAACCAAACATATTTTTTAAAAGGGGCCACCCAAGGACCATTCCACCAAAGTTTGTTTCAAATCGGCCTAATGGTCTCAGAGAAGATTACGAAAATGTAAAAATTCCCATAGGGTCCAAGGATAAACTATATCCGACTATTGCAGCCATATTGGATGGCGCCCCGGAAAACCGAACACTGCTATTAAAGGGGCCCGTGTTATCAGCCCTCGACTAATATCGTCCCTCGGGGCCGATATCAAGATCTCGGGCTGATAATAAGTTCAATATGAAAAAGACCATGTATTAATCTATAAATATAAACAACCCGTACAGCTGATCTGTATGTCTAGTCCGTATGACACAATAGTCTGTAAACTTTATGGCGGACAAAATGACTTGAATTACCCTGGGCCGAAATCTGAATATATATTATCATCAAAATTTTGAGGTACGCAAATTGTTTACAAAATTTAGGATAAGTGATCATACACTACTAATAGAAATCGGCAGATACAAAAAAATACCAAGAGAAGAAAGATTATGTATTCATTGTAAAAATGAAATTGATGTTCTGTCCTGCTATTTTAACCCTGGATCTACCAGCGAAATGTTTCAATTATCATTATTTTATTACAGTAGAAAATATTTTTAATAATTTTAATTAGTTGAGAAACTTAAAAGGCTTCTGGATCCGTCAACATCAAGTGATATTAAAACCCTTACATCCTTTATAAAACAGTCATTATAACTGAGGGGAGAGGATTATCATAACAATTAACTGTTTTTATATCTTCTTTATTGTCACATTTATGTGTTTTGTTGAATTTTGTACACTGTATGCTTATATCCCTAATTTGATTGTGTTTTGCATAAATAAAGTTACATTATTTGACGGTATCAATTGATGATTTGACGCGTCGCCAGTAGACTCAATTTCCGACCATCAAATAATAAAATAAAATACAGTTAAACACTAATTTAAAATCCGAATGTGTGTTGTTCTGACCGAAGATGAACCTTGGGTATATTAATTGTTGATCATTGTCATTTTGCTTAGTTTCATCCGTTACATTTCCTAATATCGGATTCAGACTTCTTTTGAACCCAGTTTTACTGTTCGTATCGCTGTTTGTTTGTTTATTCCACATTGGCTAGAGGTAAAGGGGGATGGTTGAAATCTCACAAAACATGTTTAAGCCAGGCGAATTTTTGCACCTGTCCAAAATCAGGAACCTCTAACCTTTGTTAGTCTTTTTTTTAAATTTTGGTTCATTTGTACGTTTCGAAGTTTAGTGTGGCGTCCATTTCGCTGAACTAGTAGGCACTTTTATTTAGGGGCCAACTGAAGCCCCCCTTCGGGTGCGGGATTTTCGCGCTGCGTCGAAGACCCATTGGTAGCATTGGGCTGTTTTCTGCTCTTTGGTCGGGTTGTTGTCTCTTTGATACATTCCCTGTTTCCATTCTCTATTCTATTGATAGGTTCTTCTAACAAATACATTACTCGCAGGTCAAATGGTCTTCTTGGATAAGCCAATAGTTTGAATATAATTATATATATCTACACACTATTCTATAAATATTAAAATCAGAGGCCCGTTCTATCGAATAGTTTCAGAGGAAAGCATTTTTTACAATTCTATTAAAGTATAGAGACTAATATAACTTGAGTAATGTTCATAAAGCTTCATTTCATTTAGCCATTTAATGGGCTTCAGAGTGAAGGTGTTTTAAGATTTTTATTGAATAAGTAAACTAATTGCTACTTATAACATGCAAATTGTCCTACTATGATGAAATGAGCAAGTCATACAGACCGTTCCATAAATGCTTTGTATGAAGTTTTGATTTTTAAATTAGCCAAGCAGTATCAGAGAGGAATGATTAAAAAAACAACTAACCAATCAGAAACAAATTAAGCTATTACTGCCGTGTTAGTTGGCAACAGGGATGAAATGAGCAAAGATCATAGATACATTTCCCAGATGCTACATACCAAGTTTCAAATCATTTGGCTAAGCAGCTTAAGGGGAGAAGATTTTTAAAATGTTGACCAATAAGAAACAAATACTGATCATTGAAGCTATATTGATTCTCCAAATTTGACAAAATGAGTAACCTTCATAGAGATACCCAATTAATGTTTCATATGGAATTTTCAATTTTATTTGGACACACATTTCCAGAGAAGATTAAAAAAATGGTTGACCAATCACAAAGAAGTACTGTCTATTGTGGCTATGATAGATGTCCAATTTGGACAAAATGGGACCCTTTAATACACTCTAATGGATGCTTATAATGCAATTTAAGTTCATATTCCTAGAATTTCAGATTTTTTCAAAATCTGACCAACCAGAAAAAAAAGGATGTTGTCACCATGTTAGTTGTCTGACCTGGATGAAAAAAATTCACTGAGATCTCCCACATGCTAAGAAAGGATATTAAAGAAATCATCTCATATTAGTCTTTATAAATGCATTTAATAGAATTCATATTCATAATAATAGATGTAAAGTAAATACTAAATTGAATTTCCCTTGTAATGATAACCATTTTTATCTTTTTTATTCCATGATTTGATATTCTTTAATATCATACTATTATGTAACAAAACTAACTTAATTTCATTCTTTATCAGGTTCATCAAGTGGCTCATAGCTTCCATTAGAATTCTTAAGATAAGATAATTTTCCATTTGATAACTCTTAAGATGATGAAAAATTACTGTAAAACACTTATTATTCATAATACACTAATTTTCATGAAATTAATAGACAGATTAATCGGTGAGTTTAAACACAAAATAAGTCCGCTTTCGCAATCCTTAAAACTTGATGCCATTGAAATTTACTAAATTCACAGTAATAATAAAATTAGAAACAAAATTGAGCAATTTGGATATGACCAAAGAAATCCTAATATTTATGAGTATTATTAACATACAATTTTTCGAAAACCTTCTACTTAAATAATTTGAACACGGAAAACAATAACAAAACATGTGTAAATTTGTAATGACATTATTAGTGTAAGTGTAATTGAATCAAATCTACATATAACTATATCTGTACATACAAAATTGCATAGAAAAATAAGTTGGTTGAACCATTAAAAATCTTCAAATACGATATTTGGTACTTCTCTCTCTGATTTTTGAAGTTTAACAAAGATGTTAATCTGTTTTCTTTATTCTATAGCTGACTCTAGCAGCTGAACTAATATATAAAATTATAATAATGTTAAAGTCTATAGGCATATTTTTTTACTTCTGAATGAACTGTACAAAGTTGGGGAGCAAAACTTGAATTTTTTGTTTTGTGTAGTTAGAGAGCAATGATTTGATTTTTATTGGGGAGAGATCTTTGATTCTGCATATTTTTTTCATGAAATCTCGGCCTTTTTCTATCTCAATGTAATATGCTATTTGATTCCTAATTTTTTTCAGATTCATTACTTGCTTTCTTAGGAATAAAATAGCTACTCCCATCTTACAGTAAATATAAGTAAGTAAACAAGAGGCTCACCAGAGCCTGTATCGCTCACCTGGAGTCTGGTTTTTATTGGACAATTGGACAGTTAATCAACTATTTGACCAAGTTTGTTGCAATTGGTTCAATTGTTCAGGGAAAATTTGTTGAAGATTTATTTTTCATAAGGTTTAATGTTAAAATATGTACCCTGATGGTGGTAGTCCTGGCAGGAAGTTGATAAAATTGACCAGGAATAAGGGTGAACCTTAAATAAATGTAACAGAACCCAACCTCAAATTACACAAACCAATAACTCCTAAATAAAATTTGGGATTCCCTTCAAAATTTCAGGGTAGGTAGATCTCAACATGGCAGACATTTTTCAATTTACATTTCACTTCTATCTCAAATAGTTTTGGAGATAAATGCAAAAAATGTTAAAATTTTGAAAATTCGACAAAAAAGGGCAATAACTCCTAAATGGGTTTTGGGATTTCCTTTAAAATTTCAGGGTATGTAGATCTCAACATGGCAAACATTTTTCAAATTTACATATCACTTCTATCTCAAATAGTTTTGGGGATAAATGACGAAAAAAGTTAAATTTTGAAAATTTGAAAAAAGGGCAATAACTTCTAAATGGGTTTTAGGATTTCTTTCAAAATTTCAGGTTAGGTAGATCTTGTCATGCTGATCAATTTTATCCCATGTCAGATTTTTGATATCTGTAACGGTTTTTAAGTTATAAGCCAAAAACAACACATGCACCCCTATATTCTATTTTTAGCTACGACAGCCATGTTTTATGTCAGATCAAAATAAATTGAGGATCTTTTGTAGAGGACATGTCACAGATTATTCCTATTAAGTTTCAAACCAATCGACCCAGCGGTTTCAGAGGAGAAGATTTTTGAATGAAAAAATTTTGAAAATTTGACAAAAAAAGGGCAACAACTCCTAAATGGGTTTTGGGATTTCCTTTAAAATTTCAGAGTAGGTAGATCTCAACATGGCAAACATTTTTCAAATTTACATTACATTTCACTTCCATCTCAAATAGTTTTGGAGATAAATGACAAAAAATGTTCAAATTTTGAAAATTTGACGAAAAAAGGGCAATAACTCCTAAATGGGTTTTGGTATTTCCTTCAAAATTTCAGGGTAGGTAGATCTTGTCATGCTGATCAATTTTACCCCATGTCAGATTTTCAATATCTGTAACGTTTTTTGAGTTATAAGCAAATAAAATGCTCCGCTGGGCGCAGCTTGATACGACCGCAGAGGTCGAACCCTGAACAGTTGGGGCAAGTATGGACACAACATTCAAGCTTGATACAGCACTGAATTTGGATTGTGAATAAATATTTGACACAGCATAGGTTTCTGACACAGAATTAATGTGGTCTAAGAACTTAAAATTTTAAATTTACCTATTCAAACCATATCAGTATTATTTGCTTTTATATATAAATCAGAAATAACCAATTTAAAATGGAAAGTTTAATTTTGGACCCTTTGGACCTTAATGTAGACCAATTTGAAAACGGGACCAAAAATTAAGAATCTAAATACATGGTTAGATTCGGCATATCAAAGAACCCCAATAGTTCAATTTTTGATGAAATCAAATAAAGTTCAATTTTGGACCCTTTAAACCTCAATGTGGACCAATTTTATAACCGGGCCCAAATATCAATTTCTTGCTATTGCGCAATACTGTGCAATTGAAGATTTCTTGCTATTGCGCAATACTGTGCAATTGAAGATTTCTTGCTATTGCACAATACTGTGCAATTGAAGATTTCTTGCTATTGCGCAATACTGTGCAATTGAAAATTTCTTGCTATTGCACAATACTTATTATAATAATTTACACATCCTATTTGGTGTGTATCTCTGGCCTTATCATTATTATTTGCTTTTATATATAAATCAGAAATTTAAAAATAAAGTCTTTGGCAAATTTCCAATATACAAATCAAATAAAGTTCAATTTTGGACCCTCTAAACCTCAATGTGGACCAATTTGATAACCGGGCCAAATATCAAAAATCTAAATACATGGCTAGATTCAGCATATTGAAGAACCCCATATATTCAATTTTTGTTAAAATCAAACAAAGTTTAATTTTGGACCCCGATTTGGACCAACTTGAAAACTGGGCCCATAATAAAAAAACTAAGTACATGTTTAGATTCAGCATATCAAAGAACCTCAAGAATTCAATTTTTGTTAAAATCAAACTAAGTTTAATTTTGGACCCTTTGGACCTTAATGTAGACCAATTTGAAAACAGGACCAAAAATTAAGAATCTAAATACACGGTTAGATTCGGCATATCAGAGAACCCCAATAGTTCAATTTTCGATGAAATCAAACAAAGTTTAATTTTGGACCCTTTTGGCCCCTAATTCCTAAACTGTTGGGACCAAAACTCCCAAAATCAATCCCAACCTTCCTTTAGTGGTCATAAACCTTGTGTTTAAATTTCATAGATTTCTATTCACTTATACTAAAGTTATTGTGCAAAAAACAAGAAAAATGCTTATTTGGGCCCTTTTTTAGCCCCTAATTCCTAAACTGTTGGGACCAAAACTCCCAAAAACATTCCCAACCTTCCTTTTGTGGTCATAAACCTGGTGTTAAAATTTCATAGATTTCTATTTACTTATACTAGACTTATTGTGCGAAAACCAAGAAAAATGCTTATTGGGCCTTCTTTTGGCCCCTAATTCTTAAACTGTTCGGACCAAAACTCCCAAAATCAATCCCAACCTTCCTTTTGTGTTCATAAACCTTGTGTTTAAATTTCATAGATTTCTATTAACTCATACAAAGTTATAGTGCGAAAACCAAATGTCTTCGGACGACGACGCCGACGTCATACCAATATACGACCGCAAAAATTTTGCGGTCGTATAAAAACAGCAATTTACCCCTATGTTCTATTTTTAGCAACAGTGGCCATGTTTTTCATCGGATCAATATAAAATGAGGATCGTTTGTGGAGGACATGTCATATATCATTCCTATAAAGCCTCCATCCAATCTGCCCAGTCGTTTCAAGGGAGAAGATTTTTTAAAATCAGCAAATCAGAAACAAGAATTGCCTCTGGTGACCAATCAGAACTAAATGAGGAAACTTTGTTGAGGACCCTCCATACACCACTCATGCAAAGTTGGTTGGAATTGGCCAAATGGTTTCTGAGGAGATGTTTGAATGAAAAGCTAACGACGGACGGAAAGCATCAGAGCCTAATTTTATAACTTATTTACCCTATTCAGTGCTTTCCCCAGAAATTTGTGAAGGCATGGTAAATTTCGTATTTTGAGGGCACCCAATGGTTAAAAAAGATAATATTGGGGGCACCTCACCTTGACATGAGGGCATTATAATTATCAAAACCTGCAATAAACAGCCTTCACCCTAGTGTGATGGTGTAAAAGTTTCATAAAAGTGTGCCAACACAACAGGGGTACATGATTAAAGGCAAGTCAGTTTAAAAAAGATGATTAAAGTAAAAATTGAAAGTTAGGTTTGGCTACCTGGGGGCACATTGTAAAATTCATGATGAAGGCAGCATCTTGCTTGAAGATGGAGGCATGGTGCAGCGCCATGCTAAATTGGTCTAAGGAAACCTCTACTATTCAAATGTACTTTTACACTCATTAATGCCCACATTGCCAGGTAAAAGGTGTCATTTTTCTAAAATGTATAAAATTGTCTTTATCCACTCTGAAAAGTTTTAGAACAATAGTCAAGGTAAGGTTGGTTTACTTAGTTTTAATCAAAAATAAATTTTAAAAAAAACAACTGAGACAATAAAAATATCAAGCAACTGCTGGTTCTTGTGGTGAATATTGTCTTTTACTAACAAAAATCTTCTGATTGGAAACTGTGATCACATACATAAAATTGTCCCACACAACTGAAAAAAAAATTTACATGTTCATAATCATTACATTGATTTTATAGATTACAAAAAATGTAAAGAAATTAATATGAAACTATACACATTAAAAGTCAAATTAAATAGAATCGTACAGTTTTAATCTATGGTAAGATAACATGTATTGTTAAAGTTTTTTACTTCATTGTCTTAAAAAGAACTATGCTTGCATAGTTTTACTCTGGTGTTGGTTTTAAGATAAATATATTTATAAGAATTATTCAAGAAGGGGAGATAACTAAAAAAAACTTGCTATGAAGAAACCTTTTCATCTGACAGTATGACACACCAAATGGAAAAATTTGTTAATTAAGGTTTTTCAAACTCTTTATTTGGTCACCATCCAGCAGCAACTAAACATCTCATAAACAGCCATACAGATTTGATGAAAAATAATTATCTGACAAAAAGACTGTGACCAATGTGCAGACCAAAGAATAAAATTAAGAAGTAAAAGGACACGACAAATATGCTTTCAGATATATTAGTATTAGAAAGAATAACAATAAATAGCAATTTCTGTTAAAGTGTGATTCAGTACAAAAAATGTATATACATGTACATACAAATGTATATCAACTGGTCCGAAGCCATGCATTCTAACACTACATGACTGTATATTTGTATTAAAATAAAACTGAATATAAAAATATTTGAACTTGAAAATCTTTCTATAGGGCAAGGTATACTTTCTTCCTAAAATAATTTCAAAATCTGAAAAAATTATCAGTGCTAACACAGAATATAAATGATAACTTTTTTGGTGACTCATTAGATATCTTAATTTTTTTTATTATTACATGATATCAAAAAATATACCATGTAAAAATATAAATGATAAATTATACCAAATAACTGCAAATAATGAAAGATACTATTAGCTAAAACTTGGTCTTGGTATAAAACTACCTGAAATTCTTTTGAAGGTATCTTTCTTGTCTGAGGTGACTTGAATTCTATTTGCTGTGAATACAAGTTTGATAACTTTTTCAGCTAAAGACTCTGCATTTTGTAGATCTCCTCCAGACTTAAAAGAACAAATAAAATACAATGATACTGAACATGAGCATTAACGTACATGTGTATATTAAACCAGATAGCATGATAGAGAGAAGCAGCCTCTCTTTGTTAGAACTGAATATGAGAATAAATATAACATGAAACACCTTTAAACAAATAAACAAGTCTAAATTATATATAGGATGACGATAATAAACTGAAATAAAGCATTTAAAATACATTATATAACTTAACTATTGATTATTCTGTATGTAAGCTCAATATGTAAGCATCTAAAAAAGTACCCTACATCCTAAAACAATTGACCTCTACCTTAAAATCCTACTTTATATATTGTTTTAGACAAAATAAATTAATTTTGTTTGCTAATTCAACAATTCATAGTTACAAAAACATAATAAATTGAATTACGTAAGATAAAAACCTTACACTGAGTACAGCTCCATCATCATTTAGCACCAAATACCCTAAAGAATCTGGAATCTTGTCTATTCCCTGTGCAGTTGTCATTTTTATTTCAATTTAAATCTGAAACAAAAGTAATCAAAATAAATATATAATTTCCAATATTAAATCTATATCGAAAGGACATAAATTACTGTACTGTTCCACAATATATAAAAATTGTGCCCCTTACAAAACATGAAGAAGTATGTTTCAGTAAGGTTGTATTTTGGCCTGACATTTTGGCATGCTTTTAAACAATCCCTTTGCATTAATATCTGATTAATCAACTTTTTACAATTTTCAAATATCTCTAAAGGAGAAAATCAGCATTTTGTGTTTTTGAAAATTAAATTTAAATCAGTTTACACTTCTATAAATTTCTACTAACTTCAAATGGAATAACATTTATTTAGTATAAATTAGTTTTCTTCCCATAAAACTTTATATATTCCACTCCTATAGCCTTTGAATAATTATTTCCAAATGTTTAGACTTCCATGTCTGATCAGACAAAAATACACATGTACATACTGCTAATCTATTCCAAACAAGCATTTTTTGTATCAACCTGTTTAATAACTAGAAGTACTGTGAGCAAAGCTGACAAAAATATATCCCCTGTAATGGCTGCAATAATATAAAGATATGTACAAGTCCATGTTTGTCTATGGGAAACCCTAAAAATCATTTGATCAAAGAAGGTGAACAGTGGCAATGTACACTGAAAATTCCCTGAAAGAATCAGAGAAATCCATTCACTGGTTTAGGAGAAGTTGCAGACAGGGCATTCCTACCCCCAATACATTACCATATTATGAAGAAATGGCAAAGTCTATGTTTGTCTGTGGAAAACCACAAAATTCATTTGGTCAATCAAAAATAAAATAGATGGTGCACAATGCCACTTTGTTTTGAAGATTCTGTGACAGTCAAGTATTTGTAGGTAAAAGGTGTGGGAAGATGGACTAATAGACACCCCCATCACTATATATCCCCCCATTGCTAAGCTGGGGCATAATTAGGACACATCATCCTTACTATGAACTTTTTTGAAGAAAAACATGGTTCAAGAAGTGAACTATATAACATGTATAAGGCTTTCTCAGTAGAAGGTAAATTATTTTTAGTTATAAATTTGATAGCTGCCAATTCTGAACAGAATGGGAAATTTTCCTGGTTCAAATTTGGAGTGTTTTTTGACAGTCAACAGCTCAAGCCATTAAGAGATTTAGACAAAAGGTAGTTTGACAGTAATTAAAACAATATAGTTTATAGATATAAATTACTTCATGGAATTTATGAGAAAATAATCAGTTTCACAAAAATTTGTAGAAAATCTATGTTTTATTAATTTATAGACTGTTATAGTCTGAAATTTTTCAAAAAGGAAATTTGCATATGAATGTCTAAAAGAAGCTACAGTGTGTGTCACATTTTAATAAGGCAACATGTTGTTTTGTGAATACGTGTTTTATATTTCATAAACTGATATACATGTAAATTATCAGTAAAAACTGTCTTGTGTTGTTTCTTCCCTAAAGTGATAATTATTCCACATGTTCCATTTTTCCAAGGTTAAATGCCTCAAATTTTTCACATAAGCAGATTTTCTTTCCTTCTTTTTTTTTTTGAAGTTGCAAGATATTTTATTTTCTACTCTATGCTAATCTATCAATTTTAATAAGGTTGTTGAGCTGTCATACAATTCACAATTTGGACCGGAGACAATTTAGAATGACTTTAAAGACCGTTCGAACTGACAGCAAAGACAATTCGGCTCGTCTACTGAGACAGTTCTGACCGTCTTTGAAAAACGGTTAGTAAATTTTTCAAATGACATTCCTGTATGGAACGCTTGGACAAATTTGTATGTATAATTATATAAGATGAGCAGTTAGCAATTATCAATAAATTAATTAGATGATTTATACTAATTAGATAATTAAATATACCAAACGGTCATTGAAAATGATCTTCTAATCAATTAAATAGATTAAAAAACAGTTGATAAGACCAAGTTCATTACAGTTAGTATGTTATAATTAACAAATATTAAAAGTTTGAGTTTATTTTTCTTATTTCAGGTTCTCCAGTCTATCCTAGACATACTACCCGTCGACCCATGGATTCTTTTCTGATGGATCCCATTATTTTGTATATATTTTCAGACCGCTTACAGCAAGAAAGATGTTATCTAGAAATACATCAGACAGCTGTTTAACCACTGTTCCTGCCATCAGACGACATTCCTGGCGCCTTCCACAAACTTATTCATAGTTTTTTTTTAACAAATGATAGTCATAAACCACCCTACAAATACACCAATTAGTCACTCTATGATTACATTTGCACCTCGTGCATTTTGTCTCTATAGAATTATTTCATTGCAGTCCAAATTTTTTTCATAGTCGGCCCAAATTGTCTTCATAGGCAGTCTGAAATTGTCTTAAATATGGACGATCCTAATTAGTCTTGCATTCAATGAATGAATTATCATGTATGATTGTATCTTGCCGAGAACCAGCAGTTTTTTTAGTTTTTCTGAACTGCAATATTTCTTTTGGCGATGGACTGAAGCTAGGCATAAATATTTTTGGACTATTTCCACGTGTGTTGAAATTTATATGGTAATACATGTACTATGTTGTCGGGTAATTCGGCGCAGCGTTTAATTCGGCGCATTCAAATCATTTTCATGTTAATGCGCCGAATAGGACGATGCGCAGAATTACCCGAAATAGCTGTATACAGATCTTTTATTTTCCAATCACGGAGCCCATTACTGGGCATGACAATCAAATATAATCAATGTTGAACAAAATACAAATGAAGATTAAACAAGGATAATGAATGTTATTGTAAACTATTAATATATATATATACATGTATATATATTGTATATGCTGGTAAAAGTTAAACACTTCACCTAAGCACGGCGATTTGTTTTTTATAGAGGAAGGAAGCAAATCCTTGTTTTTGAAGTAGACAATCAAACCACTGTAATTACTTTTAAGCACAAAGTATACTAATCAGAAATGTTTCAATGTAATGTCATCCTAATAACTTTTTGTTGAATCTCAAGCTGTCTGCTATTAGCCTGCTTCCGGTTTTTAATTTATGAGATCACATGACTTATAATCACGTTCGGGAAGTCTTCTATTTACTTATGTAATACTATTAAAGCAGTTTTTTCTTGATGAATGAACAGGAAACAAGATTAGAAATTCGACGCGTTTGGAAACACAGCATTCACAACATTCAATAAAGAAAAACCGAAATTAATTTTCTTGGTCACATGATCTACTGTACAGTAGTCCGAGACCTATAAAATGGTGGACGGAATGATCCTTAAAAAGTGAAAACACCCCCCATAAATTAAAAGTTTTTGATGATACTGGAAAGATATATTCATTATGTAGTGCATTTGGTATAAAATGGAAAAGTCCATAAAAGTAGCACGTAATCATTTCGAATTGTCGACATATCAGGTACATAAAGTAACATAATGTTAAAAAATACTCTCACTCTCAATCAAATCAGTGTAACTCTCTAGACTAAAAAGTTCAGTTAGGGGAGCCAAGGTGATACATTCGGGATTTATCACCAACTTTGAACATATATCTGCTTCAGATCGCTTAATAGATGTCAGTAAAGTACCTTGGCTAGTGCTAATAGTGCCAAGTTTTTGTAACACTAACACTAACAGTATGGTATGATTTAATTCTAAAGAACCTTTGGTACAGTAGTCAACTGAGCTAAAGGTGTACTGAACCAATGATCTAGCAGTAAGTGATTTTGGGGAAATCATGCTGTACTCTGATTACTGTTATGATTTACACAAAATGTATTACTTACTGCTTCAAACCCAGAACTCATACTCCTTTAGTTCAGTTGATAGATTGATGTACTACTGTACCAAAGGTTTGTGGGTTAGATCCCTGGTTGGTATAGTAGGTAATTTTGGGAGACAAATCATAATGTCTTATTTATCAGGATTGGTCGAACTGGCAAAAGTGAGTTTTCTTCCCCAGCATTCAGTGTTTTATGAAATCTTCAGTGCTGAGGCTGGAATAGTATATATATGATGCGCTCGCCAGAGTTTCATATATACTTTGTAAATATATAAAAATCATAATAGAAATATAAAATATTTGTAAATATATCTTAAATAATTGTTATAAAATAAAAATAAATAAATAAAAATCAACTAAAGAACTACTGAAACATTTTGAACATCTTTAGTTTCGTAAGCAGAAGTGACTTCCACTTACGTATTTACTATAAACTAACGTAAATAAGTCATAAAAATTTCTAGTACATGTATTAAACTTTTTTTCTTAACCTGATGTTGGGGTTTATATGACAGTAAGACAGTAATTTATCAAGAAAAAATCATATGGTGATGGACTTCTTTTTTTGCTACGGTCATTTGAAAGTACCCAATTTTTGATGATTTTTCCATTTTTCATCAATTTTTACCCATTTTTGGGCTATTATCATGAAAAAAAATCACAGTTCCTCAATTAAACTTTTTTTCATACTTTATAAGTATTAAACCTTTTTTCATACTTTCCCTAAAGATGAAGTGGACCAAACTGAATAAATTTAACTTAAAAAAACTATAGGTACGTGTTAATATAAGAAAGTTTTATAAAATTTTGTTTTTTTGTGTCAAAATGACCATGCAGTCAATTTAGTACATTTGGGGTTTTTCTCATTTTTTTTTAGAATAAAAGCATATAATTTCAACTTCTTTTGTTATAAATGATTGAAAAAATACATATTAAAGAATTTTTAAAAAGAAAATATTGATATCGGATGTCAGGGGTCAACTGAAGCGCTGGCCCGAGGCCAGTAGAATTTCGATAGGGCCAGTTGAACATAAAGACTAGGTCCCATTAGCCAGTTCATTTGACTATATTTTCACTAAGATAGTATTATTAGGGCAAATTGTATTTGAGTAGGGCCAGTTAATTTATGCTCTAACTGGCCCTATTGGCCATACTTTTAAATTTTGTTAAGTCGACCTCTGGGATGTACATATTTTTGGTAAAATCATTTCTTTGTACCCCTCACTCATTTTTTCAACATTTTGGCTGATGACACTGACCAGACTGGTAATAATATATGAAAATTTTATTACTCAAAAACTACTTATTGTAAGTACATAATTTTTTTACAGAGTTTAGTTGGATTATAATATTTTATTCATTCATTAATATTTTCCACTTGTATGATATGTTTTGGAAATAATTCCCGAACGAGATTTCAACGAGACTGAAACGTCAGAAGAATACATCCTTAATATGGGTGAGGGGTACAAAGAAATGATTTTACCAAAAATATATACATCACTATCAATACTTTTTTTTTTTTTTTAAATTCTTTACTATGTATTTTTCCAATCATTAATAACAAATAAGTTGAAATTATTTGCTCTTTGTTAAAAAAAAATGAGAAAAACCCTAAATTTACTAAATTGACTGACACGAAAAAACAACAAAATTTTATAAAACTTTCTTATATTAACACGGACCTATAGTTTTTTTAAGTTAAATTTATTCATATTGGTCCACTTCATCTTTAGGGAAAGTATAAAAAAATGTTCAAATGTAGCAAAAAAAGAAGTTCACCACCATATGATTTTTTTCTTCATAAATTACTTTCTTTCAGTCATATAAACCCAAAAATCAGGATAAGAAAAAAAGTTTAATACTAGAAATTTTTGGCTCCTCAGAGGTATACATACATCCTTAAGTCACAAAAATAGATGAAATGTGTCTGTTATCTATGCCGAAAACACCCAAAAGATTGCTCAACTGCAAGTGAACTTTGACCTTGAATATAATTGTACGGTAGATTTTAAATTTGGTTGGTTGAAATATTAAAAGATGTATAAAGAATATATTTGCAAATTTACAGGTATGATGGTCTATGCGTTTGCATTACAGGTGAAAGAATATACAACCAGGTGATGTCGCATTTGCGAGTAAATTGATGACATGATAGCTAGTTTCAGTTCACCTTTCAGATATACTCGCATTTACGAGTTTAACCAGACATGTCTATGTTCTCCATGTTTAAGTAGGATTGTACAATAAAATATATGTATCATGTTTATACCTTGAATCAAGGGGAAATGGCCTCTGAAATGCTGAATCATAAGACATCGCCATGTTATTCTTATAAACCCATGCTAGAGCCAGGAATATAAGCCGACATATCTGCCTCATTATCCAATCAAATGCTCTAATTTTTCTGTAAACTGAAATATATTTGTACATAATAACATTATGCCAATAAAGACCAATTATTTATTTGACATCAATGCTGCGTGTATTATTATGTAAATATATTCCATTTTAATTTACAGAAAAATTGAAATAACCCCATACATGTACTACCAATTTCGCTTCAAGAATAAAATAAAAAGAAAAATTCATGGAAGATTAATATGTATATTATATAGATGTAGCTTGAGTTATAAAGCCAGTCCAAATATATTTGTTTCAAATGTGAAATTACAAAATATGTTTTGGCTAGCTGGATCAATATAGCCAGGTATTACATCAAATTGGAATTTTTGGTTAGTGTAAATTGTAAAATAGATGAAGTAACCAATGACATGTTTGTATGAAATATTTCTCGATAAGTAGTTTTAACCTTTTGAATTTATATATGAACATTCTTTGCTTCTTTTAAAGAATTCAGCATATAATTAATAGTAGGCATTCATGATATGGCCATCTTGAGGTTGAACTGTAAACAATCAGTTAACTGAAATAGAAGGGGGGATGTGGAAAATGCATCTGCTTTTTGTGATCCTTTTTAGCTCACCTGTCCTAAAAGGACATTTTAGCTTTTGCCATCACCCGTCCATAGTCTGTTGTAAACTTTTTCAAAGATCTGTTCCTCTGAAACGACAGAACCAACTACCGGTACAGCCATACTGAGTCTGAATGATCCTTAGGGTATCTAGAATAAAGCTATGTTTTATTTTCTTGTCAGTCGAGAAACATGGCCACCATGCCTACAAATAGAACATAGGGGGTAAACTGCAGTTTTTTGCTTGTATCTCAAAAACTAAAGCATTTAGAGCAAAACTTAGGGAGTCAAAATGTTCATCAGGTCAACATCTACCTGCCATGAAATTTTCAGACAAATCAGTCAACCCTTTGTTGGTTTATTGCCCCTGAATTGTTAATTTTAAGGACATTTTCCAGTTTTAGGTTATTTTCTTGAAAATTTTTATAGATAAACACAATTTGTAAACAGCAAAAATGTTCAACAAAGTAAGATCTATATATAAATAAACTTGAACAAAATCTTTAATTGACCTGTTATAGGAGTTTTTGCCCTTTTTAAAAATTTTTCCATTATCTTTATAACTTTCAAAAATCTTCTCCTCTGAAACTACAGTATCAGTTTCAGCCAATTTGAAAGATCCTTAGGGTATCTAGTATAAAGTTTGTGTTTTATTTTCATGTCTACCAAGAAACATGGCTGCCATGGCTAAAAATAGAACAAAGGTGAAAAATGCACTTTTTGGCTCATATCTCAAAAAATAAAGCAGACTAAGAGCAAAACTGACGAGAAGTAAAAATGTGAATGAGGTCGAGATATACCTGTCATGAAATTTTCAGATGAATCAGTCATCCCATTTTCAGGTTATTGCCCCTGAATTGTTAATTTTAAGGAAATTTTGCAGGTTTAGTTTATTAACTTGAATATTATTATAGATAAAGACAAACTGTAAACAGCAAAAATGATCAGCATAACCTGAAATAATATAAATGGTAGCTGTACATTCCGTCAAGTAAAATGGAGGGTCAGGGGTCAAGGTCATTGAAAAAGTCCATAGTAACTGATGAAAGTCCCTAGCAATCAGGACCCTACAATATAGCTGTACAAGTCAGTATGGAGGCTCAAGGGTCAAGGTCATTGAAAAAATCCATTGCAACCAATAGCAAAGTCCCTAACAACTAGATATATTGGGTTCAGGACCCTACAATTTACCTGTTAAAAGTCAAAATTGAAGGTCAAGAGTTAATGCCATTGAAAAAGTCCCTACCAACCATATATATTTGGGTTCAGCATTGTATGTTTTAGCTGTACACCTCAATATTAAGGTATAATTAAAAATAGGTAAATTAATCATTGATGCAAGATCTTAACAAAAAATAACAGGTGAGCGATTCAGTTTAAAATTGGGCATAATTTCAGAATTTTCGCTAGAAGTTTTACATAAAATATAGCGATAAAAATCCAATGATGTTGTTCTTACTGTAAATATCATTAATGATATTTGCCTTTTTATATTATAATTTTAGAGGAGATTGAGACATTTGAGATGCCTGGCATTAAGAAATTTGTATTGGCCCGGACACAAAGGAAAAGATCTGACCAATTTACAGTCTTTCTTCACTTTACATACAGACAGAAACTCGCCTGGTAATTTATAATCATAATTCATAATGATAGGCTATAAAAAAAATACTTGTATATGAAAATCAGTTTATATGATATAAAAACTAAAAAAAATTAAGTATAAATGGTAAGGAAAAATTTTTAAACTTTAGGCTAATGGATTGAAGTTTGAACAAATAATGAAATATCTTGTTTTTTAAGAAGCTCTCTTATTCACCAAAAAAAATTATTTCTGAATTTTGTAAAAATTTATGTTTATTGGAAAATTATGTCTGACTGTGATATAAATAGTACATTATGTTATGGCAATTTTATGTTAGCAGGATTTTATTTTAATTTTCGGGAAATAAATTAAAAAGTTAGTAGAATGAACTATGGAGTTTTCCAGATGTCATTAAAATTTTTTCTCATGGCGGATGAAATTTATGCATGATATTTCACTTAACTGTCAGGTCCTTTTTATAGTTATAGATGATGTATATTTTTATTTAGCTTTCTACACCAGTGAAAAGATCCAAGGATCTTTGGTAAGTCTTTAATTTTAACAATGTATTAAAAAAAATCAAGAGAAAATAAATTCAAAGTAATTTTTTTCTTTTATAAAGTGATTTCTCATATTCTTGATGTGTTTAATTGGTTGGATAAAAATACATAATATTTTTAAACACTTTCACGTGATTAAATTTCTGCATGGGAATTCCTGCTGTTTTTTTAATGTTTATTTGAAAGATAAACTGAAGAAGTTCCAAAATGGCGTTCATGTAAACCAAAGGCATAGCAATTGCATTTTCTTGAGGTTTCTTGAAACTCGGGTGTTGAAAATGAAAAATTTCACTATCTCAGGTGGAGAAATTCCATAAATCACTTGTACCTGAAGGAGAATCTATATGTAACTGTGTTCTTTTCACGTGTGATTCACCGGATTGTCTTTCACTCAGATACTACGGTAAATCACTGGTTATAATGTAATAAATCTAGTTAGTAGTGAGGTCGTATATGTGAGTCAATTCTATCAAAATTGTATGGGCGATTATAAATTTGCCATTAAACAATAAAGCTGATACTGAATTAACAATTTTGCATGGTTAGTAAAACAACAATTTTGAAACTCCCATTCAGTTATTTAAATTTGTAGAACAGGCAATATATCATATAATATTTGATTTTCTTCCGAATATTATTTTTAGTCATCTAGAATGTGTAGAAACAGTAGATAGTTACAAATTATAAATGAAGGCTATGTCTTAAAATACAAATGTATATGAATCTTACTAAATTTTAATTGTCAAATTAAACTTAGTCAGTTGAATTTGATGCTAACATACTTACACAATGAAAAAAAACCAGGTACTATTTTTCACTATTTTTTAACTAGAGTAGTTTTTGGAAATAAATGATACTTATTTTGTACAAATGTAGATCAGCAGTATTTTCCAGATTTTATAATAACTATCATATTTAAAGTCATGTTTTCTTTTTATGCATGGAGTATTAATGTTTTATTTGTTTTTGTTTTAGAATCCCACATGGCAAAGCTTTGATATTAGTCGATATGAAGACAAAATCAACACAAGGTTAAGATGTATCCTTTGTACTTAAATATGAATTACCTGCTGCTTATTTGGTTTAAAAAAAAAACTGTTTTTACAGATACAGCACTTTATGTTTATACTTTAAAAATGAAAGGATATGGGGTATGTACCAACTAGACATCTCATTGTATCATATATACAGAAATAGGCTGACATTGTGGTTTTTTGTCTGCAGTCTGCAGTGACATGATTGATGATCATCAGCCTTGACCAAAAATTATGCAGAAAATGGATACCAGAAATATAGGTGTCAAAAATTCTAAAGAAGTCATAAAAAATCCTAGATAAGCTTGTTTGTTAGTATTCTGACTAATTTGTCCAGTGAGAATCAAATCAGAATTTCATTCTGCATTTTTCTGAAACAAATAAATGTGAATGTCCAAAAAGTTTTATTTCCACCATATTATAATTAATTTAGTATTTTTGTCATTTTTTGAAGCCACTTTAGAATAACTTCCTGCCAAAACTTTAACTGAATAGTTTTCTGACCACATTACACAATTATTTTGTTACACATCTGTAATAAACAGCATGATAAACATAATCCTTAGCTGAAGTTAGTCCTGGTATTGAAGGTATGGGTTGGTATCAAGGACAAATTTGAACTCCTGATTGACTGGGATGTAAATATAATGGG
The DNA here is from genome assembly GCA_028015205.1 of Mytilisepta virgata. NCBI lineage: Eukaryota > Metazoa > Mollusca > Bivalvia > Mytilida > Mytilidae > Mytilisepta > Mytilisepta virgata. Next base: position 76,252,885 of record CM051518.1, on the reverse strand, counting down.
ATTAGTATTCTTTGCTGATAAAGTAAGTAGTAATATGTAATATGTTAAATCTCCTGTTTCTAGAGTTTCAGATATGAAGTGTATTACCAGCAAAAAATCTACCAAATCCAAACAACCATAAAAAATCCACCTTCATATGCTCTATTTTATTGAACTGATCGGGTGGAGTTGACCTATTTTAAATTTTCATATTAAGACCAGTGTATGTTCAGGAGGACTCCCTTAGTATATTATTATACAGTTATTTCATGTGTAGCCAGGCAATATACCAAAATATTTTTCCCAAGGTACTGGGAACTGATTAGTGTTCTATTGCCCAAAGCCAACGGCTTAGAGCAATTGAACACGAGGAAATATTCTGGTCTTTTTCCTGGCTAAACATTCAATAACTGTTTTATAACCTAATAGTAGTTTTGGGATGCACAATAGAATGCTACAAGGGCAATAGAACGTTGTGAATATTCATGAGGCGTAACAGACCAATCATAAAGTGGGTCAAAAGGTCCTGGGCAATAGAACGTCGCTCTTTTGCCCCGATAGATAAAACTAAAATATGTCCAATAGAAAGGTAATGAATATACTATTAGGTATCAATGAACTCTATTCAGTAGTGCAATGTTATTTAGCACTATAGAATAGACCAAGGTTTCAACATATATTGTAAGAGATTTGACAAAACTTCCATTTTAGTCTGATATGGTTTCCATTATAAAATATTTTTTTACATTGTGTATAAAAACAAAAATTGTTAAAAACATAATGAAGATCCATACAACCAGGTATGAATTGGTTATTGATTAGAGCTGAACATATAACCGTCAACAAAATTGATCTGAATACCTGACACCCCTAATGAAATTGAAAGTTCTGTAGTTATTCAACCTATATAAGCTCCGCCCAGTCAGGTGAAAAAATTGAATACTAATCATATACACAGTAGACACAAGTTTTTTTTTACTGATGATATACTTGTGATACCCAGATAATTAGTATTTTCTGGTTGTTAACACAACAGCAATAAAAGATGTCAGTTTACATTCTTTAAGCAACAGACTATCAAGTTTTGTAGTACTCTGCAGATTTTAATTTTTTGGAATTTGAGTTTGACTATGAAATGCTACAAAAAATAGAATACCTTCAAAATTAAATTTATACGGTATATAAAATTATGGTAGAACCTTGAATTCAAGTTTGTGATGAAATACTTATGATAGACAGTATGGTCCTGATAAGTATGATATTACAAATCCAAAGAACTTTGGTCTCCTTTAAACAAAGAATTTTTTCCACCACTAAACTTTATACTAATAAAAATGAATGATTCCAAATTTTTCATAAAATGAGAATTTTAAAATGAAAGTTTTGTTAATTTTGATTTTCCAACAGAAAAAAATTTGGTTATAAGTTTAGTAAAGTATGGTAGTTGGACAGACTCGGGGTTACAAACAGTCATGAAGGAAAAATGGTTTGCTTTCAGTTTTGTCCGAATGGGGTGATATTTCTTCCTGCGGATAATTTCCTCATGAGCTAGCACGTTAAAAATCCGGCTCAGCATGTCGGTCTAGTACAAAGCAGGGATCATATTCATATCATATCAACATCTTCTCGTCCTGATATGTACCTAGTGGTTGCCAATGGATGTTAAACAATAATTCATCCATCTTGTTAAGAAGTATTTCATGATTTACATCAGGACCACACTGTCTAACATTTGTTTCATAACATGACCATATACAAATGTCTGTAATGATTTCTTTTAAATATTTTGCATACTTTTCAGCTACAGCAAGATACAGTAAAATATGCTGCAAATTCACTTATATTTGGGATGTTTGACAAGTACTTTGTGGCTCCAGAAACCAGCCTATCACAGGTAAAACACTTAGAAACCTAACTTTGTTAAAACATTATCATGAAAACATTGAGAAATTTTGTGTTTTAATTGCCTAGAAGAATGGCCAAAAAAAATCAAGTCTCACATTATAATACTTTTTGTCTACTTCTTGTTCATACATATATATTGAATTACCTACCAACCAAAAATTAAAAAAAAAAAGGTGAAAATGTTTTCATTTTGTAACAAGAAAAAAAGAGTTCTCTCTTTTTCTTCTTACATGTATATAAAAAGATACAACATTGATCAGAGAACATCAAAACATTTAGGCTGCCTAATACAAAGTTTTACCTGTTATGAAACCTAACTGTTTAACATGAGATGTTGATTTCATAAAACATTTTTAATTTTAGGATTTCTTCTGGTAATATTTTACTTATATACTAATTGCTCAGCTAACTTTTAATTTAATATTTAATGAAAAATTTGGGTTTAAGGGAAATCTCAATTTAAGAATTTGTTTTAAACAAGGCCAAAGCCTAGGTCTGAGATCGATCTCAATTTGAAAATTTATGCAAAACTGATTCCAAGGACAAGCACTCTTCATTCTTGCAGAGAGAATACATTTTTCCTCTGTTATTATCAAATTTCTGTACATATAGTCTCATTGTGGTCACAGGTCTTGTTTTATAAAGTATTTTTTATACGACCGCAAAATTTTTGCGGTCGTATATTGGTATGACGTTGGCGTCGTCGTCGTCGTCGTCGTCGTTGTCGTCTGCGTCGTCGTCCGTCGTCTGCGGCGTCGTCCGAAGACATTTGGTTTTCGCACTATAACTTTAGTATAAGTTAATAGAAATCTATGAAATTTAAACACAAGGTTTATGACCACAAAAGGAAGGTTGGGATTGATTTTGGGAGTTTTGGTCCCAACAGTTTAAGAATCAGGGGCCAAAAAAGGGCCCAATAAGCATTTTTCTAGATTTTCGCACAATAACTCTAGTATAAGTAAATAGAAATCTATGAAATTTTAACACAAGGTTTATGACCACAAAAGGAAGGTTGGGATTGTTTTTGGGAGTTTTGGTCCCAACAGTTTAGGAATTAGGGGCTAAAAAAGGGCCAAAATAAGCATTTTTCTTGGTTTTTGCACAATAACTTTAGTATAAGTAAATAGAAATCTATGAAATTTAAACAGAAGGTTTATGACCACAAAAGGAAGGTTGGGATTGATTTTTGGAGTTTTGGTCCCAACAGTTTAGGAATTAGGGGCCAAAAGGGTCCAAAATTAAACTTTGTTTGATTTCATTGAAAATTTAACTATTGGGGTTCTTTGATATGCCGAATCTAACCGTGCATTTAGGATCTTAATTTTTGGTCCCGTTTTCAAATTGGTCTACATTAAGGTCCAAAGGGTCCAAAATTAAACTTAGTTTGATTTTAACAAAAATTGAATTCTTTGGGTTCTTTGATATGCTGAATCTAAACATGTACTTAGTTTTTTTATTATGGGCCCAGTTTTCAAGTTGGTCCAAATCGGGGTCCAAAATTAAACTTTGTTTGATTTCATCGAAAATTGAACTATTGGGGTTCTTTGATATGCCGAATCTAACCGTGCATTTAGATTCTTAATTTTTGGTCCCGTTTTCAAATTGGTCTACATTAAGGTCCAAAGGGTCCAAAATTAAACTTAGTTCGATTTTAACAAAAATTGAATTCTTGGGGTTCTTTGATATGCTGAATCTAAACATGTACTTAGTTTTTTTATTATGGGCCGAGTTTTCAAGTTGGTCCAAATCGGGGTCCAAAATTAAAGCTAAAAAGGGGGTAAATTTTTTTTTTTTTTTGGGGGGGGGGGGGCAATTCTCCACAGCATATTGTATTACACAAAAGCAAAAAATTGAATATAAATTCAAATCATATGACCAATTCTAAGTTCTTTATTTCAGTTATTCTGTGTCAGAAACCTATTATGTGTCAAATATTTGAAGAAATTTTCAATTGCACAGTATTGCGCAATAGCAAGAAATTGTTATGTGTGCCCTGTTATCAAAACTTTATTATTAACAAATTCCATTGGAAATTTGCCACTATAAAATGTGCTGATGAAGCTTTTTTGTTTATCTTATCTAAACTGCTTTTAATATGTATATTTAAAATTTGCCATCCATGACTATGATGTCATTTACTATTTTAATATGTTATGGTGTATTTAAATGGGCTGTTATGGTTGCAAAGTATAAAGAAATGGGGGGGGGGGGGGGTTGAAAACAAAATTTTGGGGGGGGGGGGGTAAATGAGAAATTGGGGAGGGGGTAATTTTTTCTCATTTCATATTTCATAAATTAAAAAGAAAATTTCAAATTTTTTTTAGCAAAAAAAAGGGGGGGGGGGGTTACAATAAATTTTATTGTTTTTGTTTTTTTTTGGGAGGGGGGTCAATGTGCAACTTCATAGTGTATTGCACAAAAGCTAAAAAAAGGGGTAAATTATTATTTTATTTTTTTTTGGGGGGGGGGGGGGCAATTCTCCACAGCATATTGTATTACACAAAAGCAAAAAATTGAATATAAATTCAAATCATATGACCAATTTTAAGTTCTTTGATTTCAGTTATTCTGTGTCAGAAACCTATTATGTGTCAAATATTTGAAGAAATTTTCAATTACACAGTATTGCGCAATAGCAAGAAATTGATATGTGTGCCCAATTTTAAATTTTAAATTGGTTATTTCTGATTTATATATAAAAACAAATAATACTGATATGGTTTGCATAGGTAAATTAAAAATTTTTAAGTTCTTAGACAACATTCATTCTGTGTCAGAAACCTATGCTGTGTCAAATATTTATTCACAATCCAAATTCAGTATTGTATCAAGCTTGAATGTTGTGTTCATAATTGCCCCAACTATTCAGGGTTCGACATCTGCGGTCGTATCTAGCTGCGCCCAGCGGAGCATTTTATTTTAAGAAAGTATGAAATATACATCATCGTTACTCTCTTTAGAATAATAATTAATTAACCATACAATTTAAAAAGTGGTGAGCAATATTACACCAGTAGAAAGTTTGAAAACAGAAAGTTTAAGATTAATTTTTTTTAAATATTGTTTAAAGAAAATTATAAAGGTAAAAAGAGATCTTAATTGAAAATTTTTGTTCTTTAATTTTTAGAAAGCAGACATCATAGGAACTGTAATGAATGTTGATTCAGCAGTTGTAAGGAATTCGTATAGGACATCCTCAGTGTTTAGGTAGGACTTATTACGGACAAAAACTTTATATTATTATTTCAGATTTAAATATTAATCAATTAATTCTTACTATCATATAATTCTATGAAAATTAATGTGTTTAAAACCAATAATCTGAAATGAGCATATTTAAGATCATGGTAGTGTGGTTCAATCTCCAGTCAGGTTAAACCTAAGATCTTAAAAGTGATATTTGCTGTGTCCCTGTTAAGCATGTGGCATTTAGGAATAAAAGCAAAGCTCAGTGATACTAAACAAAATGTGTGTTTTAACTGAGCAAAGCAGATAAATTATTTGCCCTGATGAAAATTTTAATACAAAAATTCAAATACAATGTATGAGCATTTTACCTACCGGTACATGTACATGTATGTGTTAAAAAATGACCCTAAAAAATAGCTTCATATATATTTCAATTAATCCATCATTAATTATCTTTCATTTTGAATTGATGATTGCTGAAAATGATTGTATCATATAATAATTTTGGTCTTGACCCGTAACCATCAGAAGCAAGAAGTGATGATCAATTATGAAAAACTTCTGTTTCCCATCTACTAATTTGAACTTCTTGCTTATGATGGTTAGGGGTCAAGACCAAAATTATTATATGATACAATCATTTTCAGCATTTTTCCTGATCCTCCATAAATTTAGGATTTATATTATATTTTTTAGAATTTATACAGTATTAAGAGCAACCAAACAGACTCAAGCAACAGTTAATAAGTACCATAGATGTATAGAAGATAAGTTGTTGTCGTCACAAGAAAAATCACTGAAAGTAAGTGTGATGACCATTGTTTATTCATTGCCTTAATTTCTTTTCATTTATATACAATATATATACATTGTCAGAAAATATCAAATTTATTTGTATGAGCCTTAGAAACGCATAGCAATGTAAGGTTTACAAGTGGCAATTACAAATAAACTATATTTTCTGACATAGTACTTCTATTGTGTTTATCCTGCAACATTGACTTGTAATGATCTGTTGTAGAGAAAAGGCATCAAAAGGGGACATTTTAAGATTAGAAGGATTGTTTTTTGCACGTAATACATGGAATCATAACATCAAACTCTGTGAGCTAGATCACAATACAAACTATCATTGAATGCGAGGACAGGGGTACCAGCAGACTTTATTAGGCTACTGACCCAATATCGAAAAAATATTAGACAGGCTATATTGGTGAGCTAAAAGGCATCGTTACCAGATAAATATTGAATATTTTAAAGTTTGTATTAGTATGATAACAGGTGATGAAAATATCAAATCGTACTTGACAGCTGCTCTTCATTTATGTTCTTTTCTTTCTGCTTTATCAAATAGTAATAATGATATTGTAAATATATTGTGACTTTGTGAATATTTAAAATTATTTCAGTGGGAAGTATACATTTCTAGTGGTTTAGTATTCTGGGAAGGTTTTTAAGAACATTTTTTTTTTACAAAAGTAAATTTTGCTAATGATTATACAATTAAAATACAAGATTTTTATTCCAATACAGTTATCAAGTAGGGAAGCATTGATAATGAAGAGAGCTCAAATGAGAAGTGAATTGGAATGGCAGATGTCAAGGTTACAGTCAGCTAAAGATGACCTTGACAAATTAAAGAATTGCACTCAACAAAAAGGTATGTTTTTAATATACATATATACTTAATGATTAAGTTTACATCATGATACCTTAAGTTATAAGTTTCTGTATTAATGCTGTTTTACTGTACTATTTTGCATAATCTTAGTTAATTTAATATCAGTACTGGATCGAAACCTTGCTTGGTAATGTGCTGTGATCTTTGTCTTTAAGTTACATTGTGATTATCATATGATAATGTTGATGTCATCCCCTAATAGGGAAAATATTTTGCTTGTCTGATAAAATCATCTTATGGATGTGGAAATATCAGGCTTTGAAAAATATATTTTTTTCAAATTTCTGACTGAAGACAACATCATTATAAAAAATAAAAACTGCAGTGATAGAATAAATAATTTTGTGACACCCAGGGTTTATAAGCAGTTTTACAAGACATTTTAAGCTCTGCTAAACACATTTGATAAATCCCCACAGTTGGATAGGTGGTGTATTCTTTCATTAGTATGTATATGCCATATTCTGTTGTTTTTTTTTCAGAAGAAGAAATTAATGAACGATTTCTTAAACTAAAGAAAGACAAAGAAGATCTTCAAGAAAGCAAGAAAAGTTATAATCAAACTAGGTTAGAAAAAATTAAAGGCAAATGTTTCTTCTACATTTATATTAATTCATGTTTTTTTAACTTGAGAAACAAAATTGTAGACTTTCTGAATGATTGTCACTTTAAAGTTAATATAAGGTCCTGGGTAGCCAGATGGTCTTTTAACTTAGATTTTGAATTCAGCTCCTGCAGGGCGTTCATAAGAAGGCTGTAGGCAGCTGTTTAATCCCCCTACTGCTTAATTTTGAGCCGGCTACATTTGTGAAATTGTAATGTTTGTAACAGCGACCTACTTTGATATTCATATACTGCTGCTTTGAACACTGTTGAAAGTCCTGTCTTCAGAAGATGTTTTAAAATCTCAATCTTAATTGATAAGGATCATCAGTTGTCATGTATAAATACTCCTAACTTCAGTTTCCTTTCACCAATAAAAACCAGCTGCCACAATGTAGCTAGTTGTGATGAAAGTGAATACAAACCTCAATAAATTAAACCAAATCAAAAGTTAACATAATCTGACTTAAAGTGGTATTTTTACAGCTGTGATTATTTTGGCATGCATATGACACATTTATATTGCATGTTACATACTAGGCCATGTAGGTAGTGTGACAATTTTAAGAATGGAGCATTTTCTCTGAAGATTTACTACATTCAGAACTGTTCTTGAATTCACCACAGGATAATACATATACATATCAAACATTGTAAATATGAACTAGTGATGCATGGGTACTGTTGGATAGAATATGCTTTGAAAAATACGTTAGAACTGTTTTTACAATTAACAAGGAATTTTCATTTTTTTAGAGAAAATTTTATTAAAGAAGAGGCACAGTGGAAGATCAGAAGAAAACAATTAATAGGAGAATTAGCCACACATATTTATCCTATAACAGAGGTAAGATATTTTATTCATGTGTGATTTGTTTAAAATATTTCATGTTAATATGTTTGTGTGACCTTATTGGGAAGGTCAGATGACTAAATTTCTTTGTTTTAATTTGATGGATTTCAATGTACTGTTCCATAACTGGTAGCCATGATATGTGGCCAATTGTGCTGAAACCAGTGTAAAACCTCAATATACCATACGAAACAACACACAATAGTATATCTATAGGTTTTGCAATGAGTGAGAATTGGATATCGCTTGTTCTCTAATTCTGTGCATATTTATACATCTCTTAACCCATTTAATAAATTCTGATATCACCACATATTGGTTAAATGCTTGTGAAATTTCCCACCCAAAAACATTTGGAAGACCTTTCGGAGTTTCACATTATCATTAGGGGAAAAGATTCTTAAACTCTTTATGCAGGGTGTGGGGGGGGGGGGGGGGGGGGGGGTTGTGAGCTCAGTGGCCAAGTGGTCTAGGTAATTCGTCATGACTACTAATGTTCACTAGCCTGTCAACACTGAGGTTGTGAGTTTGAATCTCACCTGTGGCGGGGTGTGTTCGACTCCGATCTAAATTGACAAGGATTGCCAATATTCCAACCGAAGGTCAGTGGTTCTCTGCAGGTACTCCGCCAATATAAACTGGCCACCGCGAAATAGCCAAAATGCTCTGAAAATGGCATAAAACCTCAACTGAACAAACAAACAAACATAATCAACTGATTATCATTGTAGAATTTATATAAACTTGAGTTTTTAATTTGGATATAATAATAAACGAGCCGTTATTAAGGTTTTATTCTTAAATCCAAATTAATGATGAGATTTGATATCAAGTGATATCTAATTCTTATTAGTTGTTAAAGAGGACAAATATACCTAAGGAGCAATCCTAAAATGTAATCCATAAGACAGACAAAACCCAGGAAGACAAATGAACAACCACAAGCACAACAAATAAACACTTAAAACTAAAAAACAATGAACAACACAAACACCTTTGAAAACCAGGAGCGAACTCAAGTGCTCCGGAAGGGTAAGCAGTTCCTGCTCCGTATATGGCACCCGTCGAGAAGTTCAACAAAGTCAATCCAGTGGTAGTCACAAATCGGTGGACGACTGTTAAACCTATTTCTCCTATATCTTCAGGAATATTTGTTTGGGATTTTGGCGTCCGGGGCACTGGAAATCTTAACGTTCAATTCTCTGTGACTTCAAAGTTGGCTTTTCAGCATGTCGAATCGTGTAGCTAAATTGTTGACCAATCACAGTATATGAATTTTCTTACATAACCAGGCATTGATCAATAGGTTGGGAAGATTTTTCATATCACTTGTTCATATCACACTGTACACGATGTGATATAAAATTTCTCTAACCTTCTGGGAGTAAGATAATACCGGTCAATCATGAGAGAAATTGTTGATACATTATTGTCCTTTTTGTTTTCAGAACAAACAGAAAGAATGTTTTATATGTCATGTAAAGTTACCCGATTCAGAAAGCTTTCAAGGTTCGTTTAAATTCATACACTTACTTCTCAGTTCTGACCTAATCACAATACAGATAAAAATTATTTTCCTGATGGCTTGTCTGAGGAGAAATAACCTTTCTAATGTAGTTATTCTGGATGTCTACCTTATAATTAAAGTTGATTATTATATACATGTAGCAGTAATCAAAATCTGAAGATGAAAGGAAAAAGCCATGTTCTGTGGTATTATAGCAAAGAATTCCAAACTGTGATTGTCTTGAAAGCAGTGTTTTTTCAACATTTTATGTACAGTAAATATGTTTATACCCCCCGCAAACAAAGTTTGGGGGGGGGGGGTATATAGGAATCACCTTGTCCGTCCGTCTGTCTGTCCATCTGTCCATATATCTTGTAAGCGCAACTCCTCCTAGACCGCTCAATGGATTTCAACAAAACTTTACAGAAAGGAAGTACATCAAAGATGTGCATGAAGAAAAATCTTTGCTTTCCGATATCACACAAGGGAGATAATTGGACTTCAAAGCGGGGGGTATACTTTGTGAGCTTTGCTCACTGTACATCTAGTTTAATTCTTGTTAAGTCTTAATATTAATTTTGTGTATCTTTCTATGCAGTTAAGACGAAAAATTTTGACCCCAAAAATTATTGCTTTTATTCAACATGGAAGTGTTGGTAATTCCTCTGATATCAAATGTCAAATTTAGAAAAGGCTGTGTCTGTTAGATAACATAGCACACTCCATATATAAAAATGCAAACTTTACTGATTCTGACTAGAATTGATAATTATTACTGTGTTTATGGTAATCAAGACAGATTCATGATATTTCCCAGTTTGGTAACGATCAGTATTTTTAATTAGGGTTCAGAGCTTAGTTCTGCAGTGTAAATGATAAAATTATTCATATAAATCAATGAAACCAAATAGTCTTTGAAATAATATAAGAATAATTATAATATTTAGTTATTAAATCATATCTTTGGTAATGTAACTATAACCTACATCTCTTCCATGTAAGTTGAAATTATCATGTAAAACTTATCGTACAAATACATGTACATTTTTATATTTTGCCATATAGTGGTCTGCATAGAAACAAAAGACATCACAAAATATTACCCATATCTATTATGAAACAGTAACCATTGCAAAAATATATAAAAAAATAACTTACTTTATTTTCTTGTCTTTCAGGTATAGATGATACTCAGATAGGTGCTGCCCTTGGTTATACAGCTCATTTGGTCTCAATGATGTCACATATACTTGATGTACCCCTTAGATACCCAATAGAACATAGAAGTTCAAGGTCACAGATTACAGACCACATACATCACAAATTAACAGAAAAAGATAATACGTAAGTACAATTTATTCAGTTAAATAGTAATTTTGAAACATTTCAGATGTTCCTGATTAATGGGTCATTCTGTTGACCCATTTTGTCTCTCCTTGTCAATCAACATGCGTTAAATTAATTTTAGCCAGATCATCATATTTAATCAGTGTTTAACAATATTAGAATATTTTCTATTTATCTTTTGTCGAACATGTTTGTCCAAACACTTTATATTCAAATACCATGGATATATTGAAGTTTCTCCCGGAAGTTTTGCCCATTAATTTCAAGAAAATTGTAACACTGTTTATTGAAACATGCTCAAGTCGAATACTTCGGTTGTGTTGAACTATTTTTATAGTTCCAAAGTCCAAAATTTATATTATTTTACCATTTGGAAGTTGAACCAGATACCGGTAGTCTTAATTGATCAGATGTGTTTTTCCTTTAATTGTAAGATTGTTGTTTCCAAAAATCATTGAAACTGAAGTAAATGAATATTTTTTCACATTTTGTTTAGAAAAAAGACATTTGTACAAACAATATGTACAAGTTATGTTTTTGAATTAATCAAAGATTAAACAGGAGGTCAGAACTGAATACTTATTAGTCAAAAAACTGGATAAGTCAAAGTTTTCTTTAAGTCCCCTGTACTTGGACACAACCAAGTTTCACTCTAGTTTATAATAATAAATAAAATTAAAATGAACATGTGTAATCAGGAAAATGGTTCCATTCAGGCAAAGGAAGACAACAGGTGTTATCTGATAAAACTTTACAAATAAAAAATTAGCAAAATTATCAGAAAATTATGAATTTTTTTTTTCTCCAGTAGACTTTGCAAACAAACAATGGAAAACCAGTGCATATCATACTTGAATTGCTTAAAATTCCAAAATGACATAAAAGCCTCATCTCTATCTCCAGTAAAAATATCTAAGTTTAGCATTATTTTTACGAAGAATACTAAAGCACTAGCATATCAAACAGATAGGTATTTTTTGAATGAATAATAGTAAAAATATAGCAAAATAATATTATATTCATAAACGAAAACCAAATGGATTTTTAGTTGATAAGTTGATGACAAAATTATATTTCCCATTGGAAAGTAGTGTCTTCCTGAGCTATTTGTTGCTTCTCTCTTCTTGTCTTCCTAACATGAAAAGCATCAGTACTTAATCAAGTTAGTCTTTATTATGCCCAGCCACGAATGTGGCTGTGGCATATAGATTTACCCTTGTCTGTCCATCCATACATCCATACATCCATACATCCCGATTCGGTTAAGTTTTGTGTTTAGCTCCATTTCTCAGAAACCTATAGTAATACATTGTATATCAATGATATTTCACCACTACAGTCCTCTTGTATTGTACAACACAGTTCAGCAACACTTGGTTTGCTATGACCTACATTTCATGCCTCAGTGACTTTGGTTAAGTTTTGCATTTAGGTTCATTTCTCAGGACCTATAGTTATATATCATTGATATTTCACCACTACAGTCCTCCTGTATAGTACAATGCAGTTCAGCAAAACTTTGCTCGCTATGACCTATATTTCATGCTTCATTGACTTTGGTTAAGTTTTGCATTTAGGTTCATTTCTCAGAAACCTATAGTAATATATCAATGATATTTCGCCACTACAGTCCTCTTGTATAGTACAACGCAGTTCAGCAACACTTTGGTTTGCTATGACCTACATTTCATGCTTCAGTGACTTTCGTCAAGTTTTGCATTTAGGTTCATTTCTCAGAAACCTATAGTAATATATCAATGATATTTCACCACTACAGTCCTCTTGTATAGTACAACGCAGTTCAGCAACACCTATAGTGTTTTTAGGGCGAGGGATCCGTGTCTTATAGACACATTTTCTAGTTTAATTTTTATTCTTATTGGATTTAATTAATTAATGGTTTTTTATGCTTGGGAGTGGGAGGAGGCAGCTACCATGATAAATACGGCCATTAGTGTGTGCTATCAAATGTTGTTATAAATACATTGTAATTTTTTTTTCAGATTCCCACTATATTCTAAAGGAAAAGAAAAGTTTTACTTTAATTATGGTGTATATTTATTAAATAAAGATATAGGTCAGGTAAGCATTTTTAAAAATATTGCATGAAAAATTAGAGAAGTTATAGGTTATAGTCTCAGGTGCAGGAAAGCTGTTTACTTTACTCTGTCAAAATGTTTTGTTTAACTAATAATTTGAAAGTATTACCTTTGAGATGAAAAGCCTTTACACAAAGTAATATGTATTCAATATTGTCCTGTGTTGAAAATATATCATTTGATTTTTTTGTCTGACATTTGCTTTATATGATTGTTTGCAGTTAAGATATGACTATAGTTTGTAGAACGCAGATTACATTTACTATTTTGGTTTGACTAGAAATGTTTACCTTCATTGCTGATTTGATTTATATATGACCTCAAATATTTGCGGTCATATGATATGAGCCTGTAGAGGGCATTGGTGTCCTTGGACAGTCAGGATTCCTCTCATTTATTTTTGTTCTATTGATTGTATCCTTATAATATTTTACCACAATGGTCATCAATTAGAAATACAGTTGGGATTGATTTTTTGAAATCTTACCCCTCCCATTATTTTCTAGGAATCATTAAAGGTTTTTTGATAATGTTTGTGTAACTTTTAAAAATTTTATCCAATTTTTAATGTTCCTTGGTGAAAATGGAATAACTTTTTTTAGCTCACCTGGCCTAAAAGGCCATGTGAGCTATTCTCATCACTTTGCGTCCGTCGTCGTCGTCGTCGTCGTCGTATGTCGTCGTCGTAAACTTTTCACATTTTTATCAACTCCTCTGAAACTACTGAACCAATTTAAACCAAACTTAAGTGGAATGGTCCTTGGATGGTCCCCTTTAAAAATTGTGTTCGGTTTTCCCGGGCGCCATCCAATATGGCTGCCATGGTCGGACATAGTTTAACCTTGGACCTATGGGAATTTTAACATTTTCGTTATCTTCTCTGAGACCATTAGGCCAATTTGAACCAAACTTTGGTGGAATGATCCTTGGGTGGCCCCTTTTAAAATTTATGTTTGGTTTCCCCGAACGCCATCCAACATGGCCGCCATGGCTGGACTTAGTTTAACATTGAGCCTATGGGAATTTTACTTTTTCGTCAACTCCTCTGATACCACTGAACCAATTTAAACCAAACTTAAGTGGAATGGTCCTTGGATGGTCCCCTTTAAAAATTGTGTTCGGTTTTCCCGGGCGCCATCCAATATGGCTGCCATGGTCGGACATAGTTTAACCTTGGACCCTATGGGAATTTTAACATTTTCGTTATCTTCTCTGAGACCATTAGGCCAATTTGAACCAAACTTTGGTGGAATGATCCTTGGGTGGCCCCTTTTAAAATTTATGTTTGTTTTCCCCGAACGCCATCCAACATGGCCGCCATGGCTGGACTTAGTTTAACATTGAGCCTATGGGAATTTTACTTTTTCGTCAACTCCTCTGAAATCACTGAACCAATTTAAACCAAACTTAAGTGGAATGGTCCTTGGATGGTCCCCTTTAAAAATTGTGTTCGGTTTTCCGGGGCGCCGTCCAATATGGCTGCCATGGTTGGACATAGTTTAACCTTGGACCCTATGGGAATTTAACATTTTCGTTATCTTCTCTGAGACCATTAGGCCAATTTGAACCACACTTTGGTGGAATGGTCCTTGGGTGGCCCCTTTTAAAATTTGTGTTCGGTTTCCCCGAACGCCATCCAACATGGCCGCCATGGCTGGACTTAGTTTAACATTGAGCCTATGGGAATTTTACTTTTTCGTCAACTCCCCTGAGCCAATTTGAACCAAACTTTGGTGGAATGGTCCTTGGGTAGCCCCTTTCCAAACTTATGTCTGGCATCCCTGACTTCCAACCGACATGGCTGCTGTTACTGAAAATAGAAAAAGGGGGGGGGATGAATTTCCAAAATCTTATTCTATGAAACTACAAGGCCAGTTGCAACCAAACTTGGCAGTAGTAGTCCTTAGGAGGTTCTCTTTTAGAAGGATGTCCGATGACTCGGACTGTTAACCAAGATGGCAGCCACAGCCGAACTTAGTTAAACTTAGTTAAACATAGGGCCCTATGGGAAAATTCATTGAAAAATCTTTTAATCTGAAACCACTTTACCAATTGAAACCAGACTTTGCAGCAATGGTCCTTATATGGTCCTCTTTCAGAATTGTGTCCCATGACCTGGACTGTCAACCGAGATGGCTGCCGCAACCGAATTTAGATTAACATAAGGCCCCATGGGAAAATTCATTGAAAAATCTTCTTATCTGAAACCACTTGACCAATTGGAACCAGACTTTGCAGCAATGGTCCTTAGGATGTCCTATTTCAGGATTGTCTGATTTTGTGGACTGTGAACTAAGATGGCCGACAGAGCAAAACTTAGTTTAACATAGAACCCTATGGGAAAATCTTCTGGTCTGAAACCACTCAGCCAATTAGAACTAGATTTGGTAGCAATGGTCCTTAGATGGTTCTCTTTTAGAAGTGTGTCCATTGACCTGGATTGTCAACCATGAGGCTGCCACAGCCGAACTTAATTGAACATAGAACCCTATAGAAAAACCAGCCAAATCTTTAGTCCTGCTCAAGATGAAAAGTTCAATGCAGGTGAGCGATACAGGCTCTTTAGAGCCTCTAGTTTAAGATCTGTTTTCCTCTATCTCTGACTGTTTTAGGGATATAGTTTTGATGATTTTTTTTAATGCTTTGTCATTAGAAATACAATAAAAGTTATTCCAAGCATGTTTGTGAAATTTTTGCTGTTGAAGAAATAAAAGGGATTAAATGGGCCAAAATTATCCATCTTGCAGGACACCTAAAAATGTTTCATCTGATTTGAATGAGGAGTTTTTCCATAATACATCTTAATTAGTGCTTTCTGTAGTATGTCGACAGATTTTGCCTATCTTTTACAGTTTTCGAGATTTATAATTGATGTTATGTCTTTCCAGTTGAGGTTTTTCTGTGGTTTGGGAACAGCAGATTTGAGGACCACATTACAAAATATCAAAAGTTTGTTAGAGCTTAGACTAGGAACAAAAGTGTAAGTATCAAATTAAATATCAGGATACCACTAAAGATATTCTGTTGTATTGTTTAGGTCTCCAGAATCATTATTATACCAAACACAACAAAGTTGCATAGGATATAATATTTTTGACCTGTCCGTCAGTCCTATTCTTGTGAGCGCAACTCCTCTGAAACCACACAACAGAATTTCATGAAACTTTGTAGTTAATAAGGACATACTATGTAGATGTGCATATGGACAGGAGATTGCGATTTAATTTTTTTCTAGGAGGTGTGCCCCTTTGAGCTTAGATTTTGCCCAAAATATACTAGTGAAACAGTTTGTGGGCACAACTCCTCAGAAATCACACTACAGTATTTCATGAAACTTTATAGTTAATAAGGACATACTATGTAGATGTGCATATCGACAGGAGATTTTGATTCAATTTTTTTTCTAGGAGTTATGCTCCTTTACTACTGCAACAGTTTGTGAGTGCAACTCCTCTAAAACCACACAACAGAATTTCATGAAACGTTGTAGATAATGAGGACATACTACATGATGTAGATGTGCATATCCACAAGAATTTTTTGTCAGTTGACTTTTGTAGGAGATATAAATCTTTGAACTTCAGAATCTGGTGAAATTTTGCTTGCCCAGTGACAATGTGGGGGCATGGGGTATGTGACCGTGCTCACAAAGGTTCTTTCATTCAGAATGTACCTAGGAAATACTAACTGAATTCAGAATTTTTTTTTCAGTAAATATTTATGTAGATGTATTTTTCTTTTCCTATCAGCATCTGGTTTGACCAAAAAGCACTGAATTTGTTTCTTTATAAACAAGCGAAGTACAAAATAGAAGAGAATTCCTATGATCTTTCTATGACAGTGCCATGGCCAATTGTCTAAGAATTTTCAAAGACAGATACAATATTAAATCCGAATGATATTTTTTAGTTTCAATACTGAAAATATAAATATAGATACATTGTATTATTTAAAATTTTAATAGGTAAGAATATGTGTTATGTGACACTAAGGAAACATCCCCCAAACATCGGTATAAATTGATTTCATTTTTTCTATTTTTGTTTGTGAGCAGAATTTTTTATTACATTGAAAGAAAATCTGAATTTTCACATGTGAGACAAAAGCTGTATTTCTCTTTGGAAAGTGAAGTAACAAAAGACATCTCCAGCATTGTTACAGTACAAATACAGTAGAATCTCGAACTTGGGTCGCTCGAACACCATGGATTTCTTGACCCTTTATGAAAGTCCGGTCATTTTTTCCATTATTTCTATGTAAATTTACTCTCGGTTATTTGAACACCGATCTCGAATTCTCGAACTAATTTCAGATCCGTACAACATTAATATAATGTAATTTACTCTCAGTAACTCAAACACCATTTTTAATTGGCGTACGTGACAAATATCAAGTGTGAAGGTGATCAACTATCATTTAGTGGTCATTGATAATCTACTTGATGTTTATCTGTTTACTATTTCCACATCAAGAATTGATGAGTGGAGGTTGTTTTAATAATTGGATAAAAAAATGGAAGTAAATTAAACTTTAGATGTATTGCTGCTTTGTAACCGAAAATTTTCCACTTGGTGGCTCGACCTAAATTTACAGACCCATTCAAGTTCGAGAAGTTGAGATTCTGTTGTACTGAGACACATAAACTATTATGACTGGTGTATTTTTAAAAACATTTTTTCCATTATGACAAATAGTAATCAGAATAAATCTTGAAATCGCTCATTTTGTTTCCTCACAACAATAATAACTCATGTATTATGTGCATTAGTCAGTTGATTTTGTTTGGAGTATTTGAATTTGTACAAAATGTTGTCCGTCTTCTGTTACACAGGTGAAATTAAGGCATACATTATGTGAGGTAATTTCACAAATGCACTAAACTTTAACAGATTTTAAACACTCTGTGCTTTTACTATGAATCTCACATATATAAATTATTTTCTGGCTTTTATGCAGTAAATAGTTGGCTTTCTTAAAAATATGTATGGATCCATACTATGGAACAACTAATTGACATATATTACCTGTTATACTGTGTTATATTCTTACTGTTATGTTTTTGTATATTTTGCCATTGATTCTGTACACATAAATCTCTCGATCAGTGATCTAGCTAGGCAGTTATTGAAAACAAATAAATATGTTATGTGAAGTTTATATTGTGAAGAAAAGGATGTATTTTTATTTGATTTCTGTAATGATTTTCAAAAAGGGTGTTTTTAATCCTTTTCAAGTGTTGTGAAATTAAAAAATCAGAAAAAACTATTTGAGGTCAGGAAAGCATTAAGGCAATTAATTTTAAAAATATATGAACTTGGTCATCCTCAAATTAAGTCTTAGTTTGAAGTCAGTTGTGCACAGATATATTTTGTAATGTGAAGTCAGTTGCAACTCATTTAAATACCGGTATATAATACTGTTGTGGTATCGTATTTAACACTCTGACAATATTGTGACCTAGATTCTTTTTCATGATCTTTCTTGAGCTTACTCATTTAACATAGTAAAATTCTATTGGACCCTTTTGACAGTTCAGGCTCTCCATATGTAAATTAATTTTTAGTTTGTGTCCGATCCGTTCTGAATATATTGACATAAACTTTTGCTTCTTTTGTAAAACGTTTGATGTCTTTACTAGGTTTCATTAGTTCAAAGTATGAAAGGCATTTTGATGGATACTGTAGTGCAAAAATCCCATCATAAATCTTAACAATTTTGCCAAACACTAGCTCATAAAAATCTACCAAATGATGGGTGTATGGTATCTGGAACAAATTCCCTTTTGCTTGAATGATTATGAAAACTAAACCACTAGACATAAATTAACATATCTTGGTCAAAGCTTTGAATTACTAGCATACTTTGGAATACCTGTTTAATTGTTTAAGCAACATATTTTTTCATAGCCAATGGGAAATACCATCAACAAGTATTTGATTTTCTGGAATTGTCACTGTATTTAGAATAACTATGGTGTTAATTGTCCACCTTGTGAAAGGTCTTTTTCTGGTAAATTAGTATTTTACCAATATCTTTAACATCATGGTACCAGTAAGCCCATTTGAACGATTGTCTTTTGAGTACTGTAGAATAACACTAGCAATGAATTACATTATCTGGGTGTCCTGGGCAATTTCGGTTCCTTGACGTTACATCTGTTTGATTGAAATAGGTATTATGTCTGTTTTATATTTGTAATTTTGTTTTAATAGAGAAAGTCAGAACACACTGCAAAAACCAGGAAGTGATGTTAAAAAGAGTTTTAATGACTTTGACACCCACAGCTCTTTAGCATCTGGAGGGAGATATAGTGTCCCAGACAGTTCAGAAGTAACACCTTTTGAAAATGTTTTGACTGGAACCAAACTAAATAATATAAGAAGAGAAAATGATAGTTTTTCAAACCTTAGTTCTGTCAATTCGACTACATACCAACAACAAAATGATGATGCCTACTCACAGGACATTACTTTTCATCCTTCACCTGAAGACAATTTCTTTAAAATATCAAATCCTGTATCAGATAAAGTTGATATATTTAACGACATTAATGCTATTGAAAGTGACATTAAAGTGACAGAAATGATAGATTTTAGTGATACTGGTCTCAATCAAACTTCACGTGATAGGACAGATTCATTTGATTACAAGGGCAGAACTGATTCAGATCTGACCAATAACAGTAGTGATCAATTGGATGGAAAAAATGTGATATTAGAAAGTCAGATTTCAATATTATCAAAAACAGAATATCATTCCGATTTTAAAAGGTTTTTAAGCATTGGTATTGACAATATACATCCTGAAGAAAATTCTATACAAGATGATGTAACCAATGTTACTATAAATAACTCACCTGACAGTAGGGCCAATATTTCAGAACATGGTAACCGAATATCAAAAGAAGAACCATCCCATAATTCCAATATACTATATGATAATGTCATAAATAGTTCAAATGCTTCTGACCAAGATTCTGTAAACCCCAAATTGTGCAATAATAGTGATCTACTACAAGTTGATGCATTTGAAAATAGAAAAGAAAGTAGTGAGATCAGTTCAGACATTTCTAAAGGAAGTGAAGAAGAATTCCCAGAATTCCAAAGAACTTTCAAGACATTGTCATTTCGACAACATGTGAATAAGTCTGAAGAGGATTGTTCATCTGATAATGTTGTTGATGACATGTGATAAGTTATCTATTTTATATACTATGTATAAGAAAGTTTTATTAAGAAAAATGTCTTTGTTTTATTTTGGAAAATTAATAAATATATAGTTTTGAGTCAAACAGGAAAATCTTCAGTTGTATGTTGCAATGGAAATTTATACATGAAAATTTGTACTTATTTTCTCTTTAATAGTAGGAATTTGACATGATTTAAATTTTAAATTGTCATAAATTGGGAGTGATTTCACCCTGATTCAAAAGCATTCATATTTTGTTGTCCTTCCCCTCTTGACAGCATGATTTTAATTGTTTTTCTTATCATCTTCATTTCATTAGCATTAGAAACCAGTGTATCAGTATTGTATTGAAAATGCTTTATATATTTTAAAAAGTCTTTCTAAGATGAACACCTTCAATTTACCATTAATTGTGAAGGTTATATTTTCTGAATGGAGAATTTCCAATAGCAAAATAAAGGCAATTAGAAAATTAATGGTATGACTAATTAAGACCTATCCTAAAATTTGTAAAACCAATATTTTAATTTTTCTTCACTTTCTGCATAACTGGTGCAACCCAGGATGTAATACCTAATTTAAGGTTTTACAGCAGGATTTATATATTGAAAATTCCATAGTCCAAATATTTTTATTTATTTGGAAAATATGATTGAACAAATAAGGTAATAAACAGCAAAACGGGTAACAGGAAAGGTCATTGAATTCATTAGGACAAAAAAATAATATAAAGAACAAAAACCACAAACACCACAATAACAGAGTCAGGATATTGTGACTTGGTACAGACACTTTGGAGTTGTGGGGTTATTAAAGGTCAATTCTTTTAGTTGAAGCTAAGCTGATTCCAAGTGATAAGACAATTTATATTTATCAAGTTTAATACTTTAATTTTAAAAATTCTGTTCCACGAACTGAGGTCTTTGCTAGTTATAATCTATTGCAACATAAACTGGAATGTATTAATTAATCTCACATTATTGTCATAGATTAGAAATAAATACACACTTATTTATTTCTGAATTTATACTTTCATTCTTAGAAATTTAGAGATACACAATTGTATGGTCACAAAAGTAATCAGTCTCACTGTCAGAGGATTATGGAAACCTTTTGACTGAAGGTTGAATCCTAAATGTATTGAATAAATCACTTTATAGCTTATATTTTATGACTGCCATAATCTGTCGCAAGTTACAAATGGAATTTAGTGTGTGTAATATGTTTGTACTACGTGTACATATACCATAGAATAGAGAACAGATTAGGGAATGTGTCAAGAGACAACAACCCAACCAAAGAGCAGAAAACAGCTCAAGGCTACCAGTGGGTCTTCAACGCAGTGAGAAAATCCCGCACCCCGAGGTGGGCTTTAGCTGCCCCCTAAACAATAATGTATACTAGTTCTGCGAAATGGATGGCACACTAAACATGAAAATGAACCAAAAGTAAAAAAACACACAAGACTAACAAAAGCTAGAGGTTCCTGACTTTGACAGGTGCAAAAATGTGGCGGGGTTAAACATGTTTGTGAGATCTCAACCCTCCACCTATACCTCTAGCCAATGTGGAATAAACAAACACACAGCGATACACACAGTAAAACGCAGTCCAAAAGATGTCCGAGTCCATGTTAAAAAAGGTAACAAAAGAAACTAAGCAAAATGACAATGATCAATATATATTAACAAAGGACTAATAGCAGTTACTGACATGCTAGCTCCATACCTCATTTAAACTAATCGAAAGATTGTCTATATCATATAGAAAATCAGCCACAATCCCTCCCGTTAGGGGTTTAGTATCATGCCATCATAAATTATACGAGAAAACATAACCGATATCAGGCCAACAATTGATTTTAGAATAAAAGTGTTTATTTCCGATGCAAAGACCCTATGAGTGAATCAATATTAATTCCAAAAAATGCCATGTTTGTTTTTATTGACAAAGATAAGCACTCAAGGTGCAGGTGATAGGGATCTTATTGACTTGCATTGAGGGGTGATTTTTTTCCTTACTGTGGCCTCACAGTGACTTTGAAATAAAGCACAACACATCTGATGTTATTGACAAAGATATTCACTCAACAGGTGATATGGATCTTATTGGACTTGAATTGAGTGGTGATTTGTTTCCTTACTGTGGCCTCACAGTGACTTTGAAATGAAGAACAGAAGTAATAGCAAATAATACATATTTGATGTTATTGACAAAGATATTCATTCAAACAGGTGATTGGGATCTTATTGGACTTGCATTGAGAGGTGATTTTTTCCCTTTACCGTGGCCTCACAGTGACTTTGAAATGAAGAACAGAAGTAATTTTAAAAAATATTCATATTTGATGTTATTGACAAACATATTCATTCAAACAGGTGATTGGGATCTTATTGGACTTGCATTGAGAGGTGATTTTTTCCCCATACAATGGCCTCACAGTGACTTTGAAATGAAGAACAACAGTAATAGCTCTGTTGCTGTGCTTGAAATTTTGTCATTAGAACCTGTGGAATTCGTGTCAAGAATTTATCGGCTATATCCCTCATTATTTTGGTAAATCTGCACAGGACTAGTTAAAAGAAAGCTTATTGTAATAGCACTGTGACACTGAAAAGTGGTGGTGTAGAAACGATACTGTAACTATCAAATCTCCTGATCTTTCTGGTGTAAAAAAACATAAAACCAAGTATGAGTTGAACACTATGGTATTATTTAGACATCATGCTAAAATGTGCTTGTTAGTAATTGTCTTTAGCTCAGGATGGGGAAAATCCTATTACAAGTGGATTTCTTGAAGCACCACTCTTATATTTGTGACAATTGCAGAATTTTTCTATGACCCTGTTCAGTAACTTGTTGAATAGCTGTTTGAAAAAAAGTTATTTGTGATGTATAAATTTCTATTATTAACAAGGATAAGTACACTCCATACGATGGTACATGGGCTATGCCATGTATTATTCTCTATTTGTATCTACTGGTGAATTTAAGCAGGTAGTTAAAATATAAACGTACAATGCTAATTTAAAATTGCAAAAAAATGTAAGTTGTGATATGTACACTCCATATGCTGTTCGTCCCCGTCTAGATATTGAAAATTGTTTAAGAAAAATAAAATATGTGTATCTACTGGTGAACTCAAGAAGATTCTTAAAATAAACAGTATACAGTTATTGACTCGGTTCGAGGACACCAGCTTTTTTGTTTGACCCGAAAAACAGACTTACATGAAGATGAAGGCTGAGAGTAAAAGTTGATGTCTGAGGATCGAACAAAACAGCTGTTGTAGGAGAACTCAGTCTACAAAATTGAGAAATAAACAGAATTGGTTCAGAATTTGTTGGTGCAAATTTATCAACAAATCAAATTCAGGCAGGCGGTCAACAGATTGCTGCCGGTCCAAGAGCCCGAAAACTGATGCCCTGCAAAAGTCACTTCGTACAGTATAGTAGAACACCTAAAAAACAGATCAAATGTTACTTATTTTATATAATGAAATTATATAGGGTGAAAAAAAATTACAATGGTTTTAAATAGTCGGTAGAGAACCTTTATATTCAATATAGAAAATGAAGACGTAAAGTGAAAGAGGATAAATGAGTGACAGTTAGATTTTTAGTCAATATTAGTATGAATAAAAATATATCGAATAGGGCATTTTTTTTTTCATTTAGAAAATTACGTTAAAATGGCTACGGTCACACAGATCTTCTCATTTGATTCCATATTTTCATCAAAGAAGCACATTTTCGACAGACACCATTTCCCATAGTATGCAAATATATTTTTTCCACCAAAGAATTATGCAACACATGTTCACAAAATAACTTTTGTCAAATCAGTGCAACTTTAATAGCCACCCTTATTTGTTTGATGGTTGGTTCTTGTATTACATAGTGCTTGCATTATCTGTGAGTTACTAGTCCGTTGCTTACGACTTCCAAATGAATTTGCACGAAGCACGAATGAATTGGCTAAGCTTATTTTCATGTAGTGCTTGCCGAACAGCTCTAAATAATGCAGATGCAATTTTCATTCATTCGTTATATATGTAGAATAGAGAATGGAAACGGGGAATGTGTCAAAGAGACAACCCGACCAAAGAGCAGAAAACTGCTCAATGCTACCAATGGGTCTTCAACGCAGCGAGAAAATCACGCATTCGGAGGCGGGCTTCAGCAGGTCCTTAAACAATAATGTATACTAGTTCAGCAAAATGTACGGCACACTTAACTCCGAATCATACAAATGTTTGTACATGCATGTATAACCACTGGTTCTGCCAAATAATGCTTTTACCCAAATGAATTCGTAACATCCATTTTATACTAAACATGTATGCATGAGACTGGTTATGCCGAATAAACCTGAAAAATTTAGTTTCACTCGCATTTTAATTAAACATTTCCATTTTATACTGTATTTTTTATGTTTAAGAATGCATGGTTATGCCCAATAAACCTGAAAAATTTAGTTTCACACAGTTTAATTCGACACTTCCATTTTTAGTTAGAACTTAACGAAGAAGTCGACAATATCAACTATTCAGTATTGAATTGATTGAAGACATCAAAACAAAGGTAACAAGAAAACTCAATCAAATTAAAAATTATATCATGTCTTAACGTAGACTTCTTCACATAATATCATAAGATGTTTGTATCAGAAAACAAAATCCCCGGATGTGCAATAGATTCGCCTGTCAATCACGATTTTCTTTAATTGAACACTTGAGCAATAATAAGCTTTTTAAAACTCCAATTTAAGATAGAAAGACAGAGTTTGATTGACACAAATGTGACGTCACAAAATACATTCACGCACAGATATATAATCATTGTTATAGTTTGATTGACAATTAATTAATAAACGGATTCAAATTAGTAAAATTGTACTATAAATCATTAAACATATTTCCGTCAACCACTGGGAATGGACATTTTGTTTTCAACAAAATATTCGTTTGTAATAAATATTCTTTAATACAAATCTGATGCTAAAGCTATGCACTTTTTGTCAATAACAACTCCTAAGTTGTGCGCAAGGATGAAAATGTTGAAGATGAACCAAAAAACTTTAAATGTGTAAAAGCAATTCAAACGTCAAAAATTTATTAAGAGTGTAATCCGCACAGTACTGTGCTAAGTTTTGGTACGCATAAAACCGGCTCAACTCTACCGCTATATACGTATCTGTTACACTGTTTGCAGTATCCGTGCATTGTCAGTAAGAAATCTTGAAAAAGTGTCAAAAGATGGATTCATTTTTTATTCTGTTTTTGTGTGAGGTGCTCTTTTATCTGAGCTTTAACTGATTGGTAGGTAATTGTTGATCTTTGCTGTTTTCCCATTTATTTTTTCTTTCGTGTCCACAAAATTTAACAATTTTGTAAACAACAGTACTTAGCCGTTTTGTGAGAATTATCCGATTTTCAAGGGCATGCGTGAGTTACCATGAATTTCGACAAAGAGGATTACTGCTGTCACAAAAGCTTCTTAACCAGGGTTTTATCAGGGAAAAGTTGATGTCCTCACTTAGGAAATTTTACGGTCGCCATCACGAATTGATTGACCATTACAGTGTTCCAATATCTAAGATGATGTTGGACCTGTTCCCACTGTCGTAACCTTTCATGTGCCTCCACCGATTTGTGACTTCCACCGGATTGACTTTGTTGAACTTCACGACGGGTGCCGTCTACGGAGCAGGAACTGCTTACCCTTCCGGAGCACCTGGGTTCACTCCTGGTTTTTATAGGAGTTCGTGTTGTTCATTGTTTTTTAGTTTTCTGTGTTTATGTGTTGTGCTTGTGGTTGTTCGTTTGTCTTCCTGGGTTTGTCTGTCCAATGGATTGCGTTTGTTTTGATTGCTCCTTAGGTATATTTGTCCTTTTTATACAATTCTTCAAATAAAAGATTCAACCTTAAACATGTAAATGATATGCTACATGTAGTATTTTCGAAGGGTTTATATAATGAAATGAATAATAATTCATTCTATCCTTCACCTAAAGTTAATATTACCCTTTCAGTCAATTTGCGAATTATCTCCCTTTGCACGTATCAAATTTTCTCTCACATGGGCAAGGGTTGTTTGAAGATTTGTATGTAAAATTCTATTTACTGTTACATTTAATATAAAACTATGTAGAACTTCGAACCATGTAACTAGTTCATACTCGCACTATTTCAATATGCTATGTATTTTGATACGATTGATTGAAATGTGAAAATAGTATAAGATATTTATAACGGTTATTGCATGGATATGTGTGAGTATTTAACCTCGTAGTACATCATATTGCACTTGCAATATGAATTTTCTTGGAACAATATCCATGCATTAACCATATCAGATGTATTGCCTTTTTGAATTAAGAACTATTATTATTTTTTTTTTAAATTGATTCTGTCTACATAAATAATTATGTGTAATATTGTCAAAAAAAAATTAAAAAAGGGGTTAGTTGTTTTTAATTTGTTCGGCTAAATGCCTTCCGCCCTTTTCCACGATTGTACTGAATTAAATGAATAGTTTCCTTGGTCATTGAAAATTTTTAAAAATGGTGCCAGCAATGTTTTCCAAAATTTCCAAGACCAACAAAATACCTCATACTTTATAATATGTTGAACAAGGCATGTACAGGTATTTCGTTCATTAACTAGAAGTCTGACTATTCATTCCTTATTTCTAAAGCTTTGTTTAGAAATCAATTCTCATTAGGTTTGTCTTGTATTATCTTTTCAAAGTCGATTGCTTTGATTTATTCGGCCATATACACAGATAATCATTTGGTTAAAACCACCATGGCCAACCTTCATGAAATTTTGATGGATTTTCGCACATATGATGACGTTATTAACAGTTTTGCTATGATGATAGTTTTATTATCTTCACAGTCTATTAAAACAAATATAGCAACAACGGCGAAGAAGATGTCTGAAGTTTGTGATGTTAGATAAACAATATAATTAGTTTCGGTTTTCCATGCTTTTGTCCTAAAGCGATGTTGATGAGATTATTGTGGAAATACGTATTTACACTACATTGAAAACTACAACAACAAACAAGATGGATGAATTTAATACTGTTTTATGCAATGTTCAGCGCAGTGACCACAAGAAGGGGGAGGGGGCAGTGGCAGGAAGGTTTTATTGGTGGAAGTAGCTGGAGAACCCGGAGACCATAGAGAATCACAGACCTGTGACAGGAAAAATCATTTTCAGTCAGGATAGGAGTCGAACAAAAGTCACCAAGAGCATTTAGTAGTTAGA
Source organism: Mytilisepta virgata (assembly GCA_028015205.1). Lineage (NCBI taxonomy): Eukaryota > Metazoa > Mollusca > Bivalvia > Mytilida > Mytilidae > Mytilisepta > Mytilisepta virgata. The sequence continues at coordinate 76,225,257 of CM051518.1, read as the reverse complement.
AAGGAAGTTAAAAATTAAAAACTGAGTTCTCATTTTTACTGATATTAGCTCACCTGACCCGTCATCCGTCGTCCGTCATCCGTCATCCGTTGTCCGTCGTCTGTCGTCCATCGTCTGTCGTCCACAATTCACATTTTAATCTTCTATTCAGATAGTGCTGGGCCAATAGGCACCTAACTTTGGTGGAATGGTCTTGGGTTCGTCCCCTTCCAAAATTTTGTCCGGTTTCCCCGACCTTCGACCAAGATGGCGGCCAAGCTAAAAATAAACTTGAGGCTCAGAGGGCTTAGCCTGTATCGCTCACCTGGCATGAAAGCCATTTTTATTAATGTACTCAAAGATAGAAGTCGCTTCTCCCTATCATTATGAAGTGTTGAAGGCTATTTTGAATTAGGGATCGGCACCAGAGTAACAACACTTGGTGAGCACCTTAAGAGGAACATTCAGACCATGTTTGGTTTCAAGCAATTCTGCGGTTTTGTAGATTTTTGTTAAATGTCATAGACACTTTCTGTCAAGTTGGCTCTATTTGGCCAAGCAGTTTAAGAGAATTTTTTTTAAATCAACCAATCAGAAACAACAATTGCCCATGGCGGCCATGTTTGTTGTCCGATCAGGACGAAATGAGCAATCTTTATAAAGGACCTTACATAGATGCTTCCTGCCAAATTTAATTCTATTTCAGATGAGAAGGTTAAAATGTGAAAAGTTAACGGACGACGGACGGACGGACGGCGGACGACGGACGGACGACAGACGCCAAGTGATGACAAAAGCTCACATGGCCTTTGGCGGGTGAGCTAAAATAAGGGGAGTCAAAAGTTTAAAAAATCGTCTCCTCTGAAGCTACTATGCCAATCTCAGCCAAACTTTGCTGAAATGATCCTTGGGTAATCCCCTTCCAAAATTGTGAGCGGTGGTCACGAATCTGACCAAGATGGCCGCCACAGCGGAACTTAATTTAACATAGGACCCTATGGAAAATTCACATAAAAAATCTTCTTGTCTGAAACTACTTGCCCAATTGCAACCAAACTGTGGTGGAATGGTCATAAGGTGGTCCTCTTTCAAAAATATGTGTGATGGCCCCGACCTCCGACCAAGATGGCCGCCACAGAAAAAAATAGTTTAATATAGGACTTTATGGGAAATTCATTTAAAAATCTTCTTGTCTGAAACTACTGAGCCGCAATGGTCCTTAGATTGTCCTCTTTCAGAATTATGTCCCATGAACGATCAACCAAGATGGGGCCTCGGTGGCCGTGTGGTCTAGGTAGTTCGTCACGACTACTAATGATCACTAGCCTGTCAACACTGGGGTTGTGAGTTCGAATATCAGCTGTGGCGGGGTGTGTTCGACTCCATCTAAATTGACAAGGATTGCCAAGTTTCCTACCGAAGGTCGGTGGTTCTCTACGGGTACTCCGGCTTCCCCCACCAATAAAAACTGGCCGCCGCGAAATAACCAAATGTGCTGAAAACGGCGTAAAACCGCAACTAAACAAACAAACAATTATCCACGATGGCGGACACAGTCGAACTTAGTTTAACATAGGACCCTATGGGAAAGTCATTTAAAAATCTTCTTGTCTGAAACTACTGAGCCAATTGCAACCAAACTTAGCAGCAATGGTCCTTAGATGGTCCTCTTTCAGAATTGTGTCCAATGAACTGGAAGATCAACCAAGATGGATACTACAGCCTAACTTAACATAGTTTAACATAGGACTCAATGGGAAATTCATTTAAACAGTTTTTTGACTGAAACCACTAAGCCAATTGGAACAAGACTTGACAGCAATGGTCCTCTTTCAGAATTATGCCAGATGACCTGGACTGTGAACCAAGACGGCCGCCACAGCCGAACTTAGTTTAACATAGAACCCTATGGGAAACTCATTTAAAAATCTTCTTGTCTAAAACTAATGAGCCAATTGCAACCAAAAGTAGCAGCAATGGTCCTTAGATTGTCCTCTTTCAGAATTGTATCCAAGATGAACCGGAGAATCAACCAAGATGGCGGCCACAGCAGACCATAGTTTAACATTGGACCCTATGGGAAAATTCATTAAAAAATCTTCTTGTCTTAAACTACTGAGCCAATCGGAACCGGACTTGACAGCTATGGTCCGTAGATGATCGTAGTCAGAAATATGTCCAATGACCTTGAATGTCAACTGAGATGGCTGCCACAGACGAACTTAGTTTTACATGGGACCCTATGGGAAAATTCATTTAAAAAATCTTCTTGTCTGAAACCACTTGGCCAATTGGAATCAAACTTGACAGAAATGGTTCATAAGTGGTCCTCTTTCAGAATTATGTCCGTTGTCCCGGAGTGTCAACAAGGACGGCCGGCACAGCTGAATTAAGTTTAACATATGACCCATGGGAAAATTCATTAAATAATCTTCTTGTCTGAAACACCTGAGCCAATTAGAACAAGACTTGGCAGCAATCGTCCTTAGATTGTCCCCTTTCAGAATTGTGTCGGATGACTTGGACTTAACCGAGATGGCCACCACAGCCAAACATAGTTTAACATTGCACCCTATGGAAAATTCATTTAAAATTCTTTTTGTCTGAAATTACTGAGAGGTTTGAACCAAACTTAGCAGCAATGGTCCTTATATGGTCCTCATTCAGGATTGTGTCCGTTAACCCAAACTATCAACCAAGATGGCCACTAAAGCCGAACTTTTAACCTCTTGGGAACTGGTCACTATATGTAATAGACAATGCACTATCAAGTGAGCGATACAGGCTCCTGGGAGCCTCTGGTTTAAACATATATTTTAATGTCTGACATCTAAATGTAAAATACTTTTTATTACTCTCTCACAGTAAAGTATTCCCTATTCTGCCGCTTATTTTATTTCCCAGCAAAACATACATTCTGCACTGATTATAAATTATTTCGTAAACGTCCGTTTTTTTTTAAAGTACAACATATAATAGGAGGCTCTAGTTGCTTAATTAGTACCGATGATGCACGATCCGTAGCCTGTAATCAATCCGAAGTTAGGTAGTCCTCTCAAAGTACTGCGGCATCCCAACAACATGAGAAATTATCATCCATGGGTTTCGTTACCTATATACAATGTACATATGTGTTAATTTCTTTACTTTAGTTTCTTTACTTGGCATCGATAACGTTAGAACGACAACATACAACCTCCGACGCAAGGGTTCGGCTCTCCGAACATTCCCGAAGTTCTCTGATTCTCGAGCTTGTGAGTTTCGATCCTTGCTTGGAAGTTGCGACAACATAGTGTGTATCTATATATTCCTGTTTATGGTTGTGTTTTGTCTACGGAGTACTTGCATCATTGGGTGAATGATTACATTTCAACATAGCGACTAAATACACTAATGCATATAAGATGTATATTGAACTGGTCATGTACATACCCTTTCAGACATGAGAGTTGTGTTGTTTTGTAGTACCACTTTTTATGTTAAGGGGTATTATAACACACAACGAACAAAAATTGAATATGATATTTATTTGACAGTGGTAGGATTTTCAATACATTATCTACAATATAAGATATCACTATTTTCCATCTATTACTGGCTTAGTTGACTATTCCATTGTTAAATTAGTTTTTTGTAGAAGTTCCGATGTTGCGAATTTCATATTAGTCGAAAACTGGTATTGGACTGATACGAAAATAAAAAAGCGTATTTGTATCCGACCAGCTAGACCATGATTACGTAAGAAGTAGGACCATTTCCCTGCATTTATTTCACTTCTATGGCCATTTTTAAAATTCGCATAGAATCTTTCAAAATATCTGAAGGCATAGCCTGGTATGTAGTCTCAAAATATTTGCTAATTAAAACTTACAAATAAGTTATTAATTTTTTTTTTATACATACCTGAATATCGCTTTGGGAGATAGTTTTAACACAAAATTGCCAAATTTAACATCTTGAAGACATTTTTTTCAACGCGAAGGACACTCAGAACTAAAACGATTTTTTTGCTGGAAAATAAGAGAGATTATGAATCCCCGTTCCGTAGGTTTTGGTTCTGAATTTCCCTCTTGGCAATATTCCAAAAGTGATGCAAATTGACCCAAATTGCCTATATACACGACCTTTCCCCGTAGAAAACTTGAACGTATTAACGATTCAGCAAAAATATTTGTTTGCTAACGTAAAAACGTATTACATACAAAGGTTTACGATAAAAATTAGGTTATTATTTAGGATTAAAAAAAACAATGGTTATGAGTGAAACAAATACAGGGGGCTCTACATGAGAGCCTATGTATAATTTCTCGAACCTCATTGGATTTTCAATTCACTTATGATGATGGTGAAGATATAAATGAAAAACGAAGATAATAGTTATATATTTTGAAATAATTTGATCAGTTCATATGTATTTGGTTGAAACCTACTCGTGAATATAAAAAAGTGGTATGCCCAGTGACGTTTCACAAAAATTTTAAAGATAATTGTATTACTGGTTTCCAAACATCACAGTGAGCATATAAAGTACATGTGTATCCATATATACAATGAAGTGAATAAATTTCATAAGTTTTAAATATTTCTATTTTTCCTATTTCTTCTGTGTTGTTGTCTGTTTCTCTTTATTTTTCGTAGTCTCCATCTTCGCGCTGAAATGTACAAAAAGTTTTCAATATCAATATAGTATCTTGACGATATAAATTAATTAATAAAAATTTATATATATTCTCTTCTTCAAATATCTTTTTATATTTGTAACCAGTTAAAATAACAAATAAAAACGCAATTATATAATGCAGCTATGATATTTCTAACTAAAAATTGCAGTATTCAAGTTTATTATTAGATTAAAAGTATGAATACAATTTTAAAACTATAAATCTACTGATAAAGTCTTAGATGCCAGTTTTGATGCATTTTATCGATTTACATCTCACCAGTTGTTCTCAAAGCCTAAAAATGTTGATAACTAAGATTGAAGAGCAAATTAAACAAGATGTACTGTGAGTTATTGCTCACTAGTAATACCCCCGCCGCGATAAGGTAGAAAAATAAACGAAGTCGTCAAACAGGAAGTTGATATTGCCTTGGTCCGGACACTTACTCCACGATATGGCTTACCTATAGAAAGCTTGTGAGAAAATATATATCAAGTGGATGTGATGAGTAGTTGCAGAGAAAAGTGTGACGAAAAATGTTGTTACGGACAGACGGACGCACGCACAGACAGACGGAACTACAAGGATAAAACAGTATACCTTCCTTTCCTTTGGAGCGGGAGTATAAAAATGCCAAAATGACCAAAAGTTAGAGACAAAACCATCTAAGAACAGAGCTATGCACGAGGGGGATACTCCTCACAAAATTAAACATGTTTTTAACAGAGAATTCAAAGTATCAGTTTCGGGCTAGTATTAAAATACTCGCGACTGAGCTGACGATATCCCCAGGGGCTTGGGGACAACAAGTGGTAATAATAAATTCTTTGATACCATATTTGCTGCACAATTGTGCACATTTCGTCGATTTACGGCTTATCAGGTGTGCACAAGGTTTCAAATATTTATTTATGCATACGTAAAACCTTCAACAAAATGTGAGTCTCAAATTCTGTACAATTCGACTCATTGAATGTAGATAAACAATGATGGTAAAAGAGAAAACAGTCACATTTTTAATAAGTCGGTATTTTTTATGTTTATTCATATTCATAAACACACACAAATATAAATAAATGCAGAAAGCAAGGCAAATCGAATCAGTAAGACTGGAAAAGTACAGATAGCTTCCTTGACGGAGCATATGAGAACAATACGACAAGTCTTTGTAAATTGAATCTATTTCAACTATACCAACTATGAATTCAAATGATTATGCAGAGATATTGCGAAAAAAATTAGAAAGTTTCCTTTTAAGTCTTTTAATATCTAATTATTCGAAAATGTAAGATAAGAAAATACGAGTAATACGAGGAGATTCATTTTTGTAACACGAAGTATTCCACGTTATCTCAGAGTCTATCCTTTTTGTTATTTTATACCTTCTTTGAAATTTTATAATACTAAATCATTTACTTTGTGTATAGAACATTTGAAGTATGCTTTTACTACATAATTTTAGATAATTGTAGATACCTTATCTGCTTTTGAAAAATCAAAATTGTCACAGAATGCCATCTTTGACCTTTCTATTTATTTTTTTAATTTGACTTTTACTGTCGTTGACAATGCAAATAGAAAATAACGATAAAGCAATGGATACGTAATCTCTGTCTATTTAGAAGCCAATCCCTAAAGCTTATATTTGTATATTTTCAGACACATATTGATGGGCCAAGTTTTGAATGTCGTGTGTAATGTAGCATGCAAACAAACGCACTATTCATGAAAACAAATTCACATGCAATTCAATTAAAGCAGAAAAAGAAATAAATGGGTATTAATATAATAATGGAACTCTAAGTTGAGGAAGTATGATAATATTTTAAAGCTTTACGAATATAATGAAGTTAAAAACCTCTTTTCTGAGATAGATTTTAACACCTTTTTTCGCTTTTTGATGTGTTAAAGCTGCTTTACAACACATAATTGATTGTTAATTATACTTTTCACACTGATTTTCCTCTTTAACTTAAGTAGGAAATGGCTTTGAGAATAAGAAAATGTTTTCAAATTCTCTAATGCACTTTTTCTATATAATATTTAGCATAGTTGTTATAATTTACCTAGAGTGTGATGCAGGAAAAATGAGAGTGAACAATATTTATTTTAGAATGGTATAAAAAGCGCGATTTAATAATCCTAAGAAAACGTTGAAGTCAAGTAAACACCCTAAACTAGTTGTGTTGCATATTGCTATATTTTATCCTGCAATCAAGCTATTTCCAGTCTAATAAAAGGGGTAGAATAAACTTTAGTCGTATTAGGTCAATGATCTAATAAAGTCTACTAGTCCTTCTTTACATGTGAAGAGCGCGAGGAGAGTTTTGAATGTACTTGATGACGTCGTGGCGTTTCCCGCGTTTTCACGACAATAATAGGATTTCAACTTCAATCGTTATTTTAAGGCATTTAACACATCCAAAGGGGATTGCAGGATAAAGACAATACAAGCCTTTCTCCATGTTTCGCTGCGAAACATGGAGAAAAGTCTCGCTAAAGCTCGCCTTTTCTCGTGTTTCTAAAGCTCGCCCAAATAAATTTTATATTTTCCGACAATGACTATGTATTGTATATTTATCCTTTGGGTGATATACTGAAGACAACAATAATTTAAAAATGAAAAGGTTCATAAATCACAAAAAAGTTTTGCTATCCTAATCCGGCAAAGCAGCAATTTGTATCTCTGACGTGAATTTAACCAATAGGATGTTTAGTGTATCATATACGCAGAGAAGATATTTAATGTTAGTAAAAATTAGTATAACTATGACCTCCGTGACAAGTTCAATATTAACACAAATGCACGCAAACTCTACCGTCAATTAACTCCTCGGTTGTAATTAGGGGTTTGATTAAATGGCTCATGTTCTGTTATTTTTTAATCATCAAGCTCTTGATAACAGTAATTTATAGTGTGATAACACGAGAAGTAATGATTTAGTTATCTGCAATTTGTCCAAATAAAGTATATATATATATATATATATATATAACGCAATTAAAACATACATGGAAGTTTTCTGATATGGTAGACATAACTGGCCTACAGGAATGATTTAAAAGCAAGGAGGTTCAATTAATTAAAAAATATTCTGATGTACTATTGCTAGGTAAAACAAATCAATTATAAAGCACCATTCCCGGGTCCAAGATAATTTTTGTAATCATAGTGGTAATAACCTCCAGATATTTATGAAAGGTGAGTATTTAAACTCCAAATGATTTCCAAGGGAGTAAACTATTAATTGCTGTGACTAATCGTATGCTTAGTTGCAAGTATCTGACTTAAGGGAATATCCACCTGTTTCAAGGGACATTATTAGTATAATAATCATACTAAATACAGCCAGACTTCGTTTAATATAGGACTCTATGGAACAATTCGTTGAAAAATCTTCTTGTCTGAAACCACTTGACCAATTGGAACCAGACTTGGCAGCAGTGGTCCTTAGATTGTTCTCTTTCAGAATTATGTCCGATGACACCAACTGCCACCACAACCAAACTTAGTTTAAACATATTACCCTATTGGAAAACTAGCCACCTTGACTGTTAAAATAAAATATTAGGCCTGCTCAAGTGGACAAGTTAAATCCAGGTGAGCGATACAGGCTATTGAAAGCCTTTAGTCTAAATATGGAACTTTTTCACACTGGCTTTTAAGACTGGGCCTCGGCAGACGTAACCGGAAGCACTTTAGTAAATTTAGCCATTTCACCAGAATATTATTCAAATAGCCACAGAAACAAAAAAAAAACAAAAACAAAAACAAACAAACAAAAAAAAAAAAAAAAAAGAAAAAAAAAGAAACAAACATACATACATATATACATACATACATAAATACATACATACAAAACCAAAAAACATAAGATTTTATCGACATAAATTTAATTTAGTTTGACAACATTGGTAATATCTTGCAGCAAACTAATTCCATGCAAGATATTAAATGTATTAAGAGTGTGCTCTGACGCCCTATAGCTAAAACATAACAGAATTTGAAGTCAGAGCTAGGTATCTCCAAATATACATATCTGTACGTTTATCTTTATCGTAAAATATCAATCCTCTGTAATAACTTTTGATAAATGGCGAATCCATATTATCAAACGACTACACCAAACTTTACTTTCAACCTTATTGCTTGTTGACGTAACAATTATTTGTTTATTGATTTTGTATATATTGTAGGCAAAGGTATGTCTTAAGGCGATATTATTGCCTGTAGTTAGCATTCAGAAAATTTCAAGAAAATGGTGCACCTGTTGTGAAGAGGGGCTTTGTGAAGAATGTGCACAGGGTCACAAAACAAATAAATCTTCAAGAGATCTATAGATAGCTCTTACTGGGTACATACCAGTCTGACACCTGCCTCTGGACCTTGACCTCAATTTCATGATTGAGTGACCTGTGTCACATTTTCGTGATTAGGTACATTTCTTAGCAACTGTAATACCTAAGCCCACCATGTCTGATCAAAAGGTAGTTCTTAATGGGTACATGTCCGTATGATACCTGTCTTTTGACCTTGACCTCAATTTCATGGCTGAGTGACCTGTGTTACATTCTTTTAGAATAAGTCCATTTCTCAGCAACTGTAATACCCAGGCTTATCACATTTGGTCTGTAGATAGTTCTTAGTGGATACATGCCAGTCTAACACCTTTCAGCTGAACTTGGCCTGAATTTTATGCTTGAGTGATTTAATATACCTTTTCATGATTTAGTCTATTTTTCAGCAACCGTACTAACTAGACCCACGGTATTTGGTTGATAGAAGTTCTTAGTAGATATATACCACTTTAACATCTGACACCTTACCTTTGACCTACATTTCATGCTTGGGTGACTTGTTTCACGTTTTGGGATAATGTCCATTTCTCAGCAACTGCAATACATACCAACCAAATTTGGTCTATAAATAGTCCTTGGTGGGTACATGACTGTCTGAGACCTTGACCTGAATTTCATACTTGAGTCACATTTCATGATCAAGACCATTTCTTTGTAGCTGTAATATCTATATCCATTGTGTATGGTCTGTAGATACTTCTTGGCAAGTAGGTGTCAGTCAATTTTAGGCTTGATTGACTCTCATCCCATTTTTTTCAAACAAGTCCATTTCTCAACAAATGTTATACAATTTGTTGTAAATGTATGTAGACCCACCACTTTTGGTCTATATATGGTTTTTGGTGGGTACATACCAGTCTGAGACTTGTCAGCTGACCTTGGACAGTTTTAGCCTTGAATGACATGTACGAGATTTTTCAGACAAATCTTGCCTGACCATTACTATTTAGTTTATCGCATTTTCCTTTGACTTGCAATGCGGTTATCAGAAAATCTTTATTCTATCCATGTGCGTACTCAGGTGAGACATTTAGTGTCCACTCCTGTTTGTATATATATGCCCTATATGGGCCCATGATTTGGATAATAAAAATATTCGTATTCGTATTCGATATAAACCTCTTAAAGCCTTCTACCATGTTTAGTTACTTTTTAAGTCAGCTGAGCTTTCATAACATTGTTTACATTTAATCATGTGTATTTAGATGAACTTTGGACACCAACCCGTTGGGCTTGAAGTTGACGAATGCAGTAAAGAAGAAAAACCGGTTAAATATCTAATCCCCTGCTTTGGTTTATTTGAAACTAAATACGATAGACCATGATATGTTACGTTGGATAGTCTATTGTAAATGTATCACAGTGATTATTTCAGTATATAGTACAGTATGGTAAGGTATAGTTATGATGCAGTTAATCACACACACAGACAGATATATATGTATATATAACTAAGAACTGACAAGTCCTAATCTGTATAAAATACGTTAAGGATGATCGCTGGTCTAATAGCAAATAAATAGGATTTGAAATAGATGTTTTAGTTTGAGAGAACATATGAATAGTAAACAAATAAGCAATAAAAAATATAGGTTCATGTGCTCATTTTAGAGCTATAAGGCCTTGAAAATTTGGAGGAAATGGGTTTTCTCTGGATTTTTCATTGTCTTTGCATTGACAACTTCAGTCTCTCAATGATGTATGAAAAAATAAAAAGGATTTCATAACATTTTGTCAAATACCATTTTAAGGTATACATGACTGAATTATAAAAGAAAAAGTAGGGGTTCATGGGCAAAAAATTTCATATTTAAGAAATGGATAAAACCCGAGGATTCCGAAAATCTGACAGAAAGACCAAAACATGACCAGCGAGCATCCTTAAGTTAAAGGATTGAATTATTTTAAAATCCCTTTTCTGCAGTACCACGAATCATTTAAAGCATTTATGACAAAGTAAAACTTACAAATATCACCCATTAATTTCTTACTGATATTCTGTGTTAAAAAAAAATCGTCGAAGCAAAAGTATAAATGTGTGATTATTGTTCCATTTTCTTTGGATTTTTCTCTCTATGAACATCAAGAGACTTATATCTTTAACCATAGGCACCTTTACGGGAGCTTCAACCCATAGACCTGCCTAGCGCGCCTCCAGGTGGTAAATAGAAGATACCGTTTCGTTGTGGGTTGTCAGGTCATAATACGGGAAGGCTGACCGCAGACATTAGTGGGTAACGTGTTTAGAGAATGCACCATGTTCAAGTGCAATTAACACATAACAACATTAAAAAGCAGAACAAATTAAGTAAAGGCAACATGATAAAGTAATACAGATATGCTTGCTACTTAGATGCCTAGTTAAATATTGATAGAGCAACCATCATCCTTCCTTCTTTTTTCGTGTTCTTGCGCACTCGGCTCTTTTTCCAAGTACACCGTTGTTCGATTCAGGGAGATATTCAAGTCTTTACTTTTTTCTCCACATTTTGGAGACAGCGTTTTAATTTACGCATTTTTGGAGTCTGCATTTTTTTAGCTAATTTTAGATTTCACTTTTTATAATTCAGTTCCTTGTCCCACCGCAATAAAAATCAAAAAGTTATTTCTGAAAGAATTAATTGTAATCAAAAAGCCTTTAAACATAATTACCTGTAATGACGAAAGTGTTAGTAGGTTGTTAGTGGGTGTCCAGTCCTAATGATGCCAGGAACTCACCTCTCATACCTTGACACCTGTAAGGTCTAACTTGCGCATAGTCTGATGAATCAAACCGAGATGGGAACGTTTCGTAAGTAGATTTTCCAGCCCTTCCACGTCCTTCTGCTGGTTTTAGGTGTCGAGGACAAATGCAAAAAATCTAATAAATTAACAGAAAACACATTGTGAACGTCATCATGAAGCAGAATGCAAGGATGAAACTGATCACAGTCGTTTGATAGCCTCATTGAGTTGCCAAAATTTGAACATGTTCTTTTTAAAGTCATATGAATAAAAAAATTTAACGCCTTTAAATGTATACACAGATAGGTTTCCCATTGCTGGCCTTTTCTTCTGTCAGTTTAATTGATAAACGACCTTTCCTGTTTTTAGTTTTATTGTTTAAGGATGCTCGCTGGTAATGTTTTTGTCTTTTTGTCAGATTTTCGGAATCCTCCGGTTTTATCCATTTCTTAAACATTAAATTTTTTGCCCATCAATCCCACTTTTTCTTTTATAATTCAATCATATATATCTTAACATGGTATTTGACAAAATTTTATGAAATCCTTTTTTTCATTTCATACATTTTTCAGGGACTGAAGTTGCCCATGCAAAGACAATGAAAATCCAGAGAAAACCTATTTCCTGTAAATTTTCAAGGCTTTATAGCTCTAAAATGAGCACATGAACCTATAATTTTTTCTTGCTAATTTGTTTACTATTCATATGTTCTCTCAAACTAAAACACCTATTTCAAACTCTATTTATCTCCTATTAGACCAGCGACCATCCTTAATACATATAATCTTATGTTTCATTAAATATTATTCAAGATGTTAATATAAAAGCAAATTCATTTTTTTAAATTGCAATAATGTTTTTGTGGTAATACCTCAAGTCTGAACGTCACATCTAATATGCGAAATGGTCCCCATTTACTTGCAAATAAGAAATATTCATAACGGACTTCCTACAGTAATATCTTATATTTTACCTCGAAGTATGATTGTCCGCCAAGATTATCAGAGTTCATACGTAGTTGTCTCGATATCTTTCCAGGTCTACATTTTTCATAGCTGTTAACTGGATTGCATAGAGCTTCCCTGAAGTTATACATAAAAAGATAACTAAATACATAATACATGTACTTTTATCTATAGTTTCTATAGTATCGAACTGTATTCCCAAAAACTACAACAGGCTTTCTGTCGCAATGGTTTTCGCTCCATAGTTTTTGCTCCTTTTCGTACCAGTAAGTAGTACAAATACTAGAAGAAGATCGGCTTATATTTGATACGTCTCTACTATCAGGGAAACTAAGTTTGCAGAATGGATTTTGTGCATTACTAAAGGTATATGACAATTTGTAGGTTAACCAACCTTGATGAGTCGTCAAAGAAAACATAAAAAATTACCAATGGTTTGTTTTAGTTACGACCTGGCTGGTTGCATCTGTCTTGAAAGGTTTGCCAAGTAGTTAGGCGATTAAAAAATATTTAGTTACTAAAATTGTGAAAAATTCGTTCCACGAAACGAGGTTTACAGACACGAGTATATTACGTTTGGAGAAAATAAGATTATATGTTTGGGATCATATAATTCTACATTAGTACACATTATCGGTAAATTGGGTCATTTTCCTTTGATCTCTACTGACCGATAAAATCAGTAATCGTGAACTGTCTTGATACAAGAAATTAATGGGTCAGTTGGCAATTGACATGCGCGACGTAACGCGTAAGAATCTACTTCCAGTGTTATCCAATCAAAAACGTTGGCGTCACCAAGCGAGTGCGTGCAATTTATGAATGAACATCACATTTGTCACGTCGCCCCAAGGTGAATTTCGCTCGTCGCTGATTGTAAACAAAGCGTGTTTTTACATTCAAACGAGTTAAATAAGTCATATAAAAATTGTAAACGCGATCGAGACTAATTATCATATTTTTTATAGTCAATAAAACTGTTAGCCCACCTCCCGTAAACCCCCCTTTTGCAACACGGCAACCCCCGTCGTCTGCTTTCAAAAAAAAAATTCAAGAAAATGGACCCATACAGTCATATTTTCAACGATTATATGGATCCATCTTATTTCAATGATGATATGGAAGAACATGAGTTGCCACAATTCAATTTAGAATGTTTAAAATCATCAGCTGACCTGTCAAAATTGAAAAACTGGGTCACCGCCAAAAATGGATTTTGAAAAATGCGGAATGCATCATTTTTATGAAACATTCAGTGATGTACAATGAATTTACTTACTTTTTTCACGACAAATATGATTTCTGTACAAGTTACAATGCATGTCAATGCTGAAAAGTTTCAGATCAACGTCCTTTCTCTCCCGCTTCAAATTTTGTAATGAAAACAAAATGGCGACCGAATTACGCACGCTATTATATGCCGATGAAATAGTGCGTATTATTTTTTTTTATTTTCATAATGATATATATATATTAAATTACCGATAAAAAGAATAATGTACTTTTTGTTTTTGATACTGACTTTATCACGTGGAATATCAAACTCGCCCTAACGGGCTCGTCTGATATTTCACGTGATAAAGTCAGTATCAAAAACAAAAAGTACATTATTCTATATGTACATTGACGTTAAGTGAAAATATGGTGACAAAATACAGAAAACATATGTCTACTATATTCAGATATTTTGCCATTTAAAGTCAAGACACTGTGATTGCTTTAACTCCAATGATACTAATGTTGGTGTGTTTTGTGTTCGTCTGTATGAAATAATTCCTTTCCCGTAGGGTTTATACACAAAAATATTAATTTTAGAGAAGGGAAATATCTAATTAGACAAAGAAAATGTTTTCCATATTAGCTATTGCTCTCAACATTACCGACGTAATAATACAAAGAAAATGTTTTCCGTATTACCTATTGCTCACAACATTACCGACGTAATAATACTTTATATTCTAATCTATCTTTTTGTTTATTCATTCCATTTACTGCTTGATATCTGTCCACAAAACATCAAAATTTGCCAGAATAAGAATATATAAATCATCATTTATGGTAGTAACAAAGCTCCGTACTTGATAAACAACGGTATATGTACCTAGCTGACTTGAATCTACGCAGATGAAAAAATCTGCGTTTTAATAGTTTTAATTGAAATATTAATTTGACAGCTTATCGTTTTGTTTTCAGTTTTAATTCTTTGTCTATCAATAATTCAGCCGAAATATAATATCTGAAAATTTGCTGATCATGTCATTTTTATGCCTGAAAGTTAACCTGGAGATGTAATTACGTTTTTCTTTGTTCAAAATGTAATATAATATAGAGTTATAATTGCGTAGCAAATATTATTGGGATTAGCCAGTCTGAAGTAAGGGATTTACTTTAATTAACATTGTAATCACAATAGAATCTACTGTCATGAATACTCTATAGAAATATTCATTATGTAGTAAGCACTTAATCCAATAGGATAGAGTATGAGGCGGACAATGCAGAAAAATGAAGCAAATATAACTGTAATCATGTTCTGGTACAATTTTATTTAGTCGTTCATAGTAAATATATTCTCTATCTACATATTTTATAACTGAATTCATAGATAATGCGAATATACATCAAAAAAAAAATCAGTCTGTAGCGAAAACGTTTTAAACTTCATTTAAAAACGTGTGCGAGGCGGTGGCTGCTTGCGCCTCCGGGGCACCTGGGTTCGCTCCTGGGTTTACATGAATTCGCGTTGTTCATTATTTTTTAGTTTTCGGTGTTTGTTTGTTGTGAGTGTGGTTGTTCGTTTGTCTTCCCGGGTTTATCTGTCTGGTAGATTGCGTTTTTTTATTTGCTCCTTGCGTATATTTGTCCTCTTTACGATCTTTATCAAGAACTGATTCATTGTTACAATATACCAATGTCACAAATGATTTTAGCCTTGTTTCTGCAGTAGTTGTTACACGCAATTTTCCTCCACAGTTTATGCGTTCATCCACAGTTTGTTAGACAAAATTATAGTTATCGAATGAATACGTGTGAGGGAAGGAAACACTTACTCTTCCGGAGCACGCAGGTAGACACCTGATGTTTTTATATAGTCCATTTGTTTTAAGTATTTTGAACTGTTCCTCAGGTAATCTTGTCCCGTTTAAAATGATACCGTTTTTTGACAGAGTGGGTGAAAGCCAAAGAAAGAATGCAGAGTCTTAAATCAAGAGACAGAGATAATATTATGATCAAGACAGAACAAAAATCACAGGAAAAAGTAAATTAAAAACACGAACTCAATCAAAAGCCGGAGGTATATTTTCTTCGATAACCATCTGGAATTAAATTGTTTATAAATACAGTATAAATACAGTAGAATCTCGGTGGCTCGAACTCGGGTCGCTCGAACGCCATGGATTTCTCGTCTTTACAAAAGTCCAGTCATTTTTTCCATTATGCCTATGTAAATTTACTTTCGGTTATTCGAACACCGATCTCGAATTCTCGAACTAATTTCATATCCCTACAACATTAATATAATGTAATTTACTCTCAGTAACTCGAACACCATTTTTAATTGGCGTACGTGACAAATATCAAGTGTGAAAAACCAGAGGTCAGATCATTGATTGACAAGAATGTGATTAATTGTCAATTACATGCCTTTGATAATCCACTTGTTGTTTATCGGTGATTTATTTTTATTATTTCCACATCAAGATTTGATGAGTGGATGTTGTTTTAATGATACGATATGAAAAACAAAATATTTCGAAAATTTTTGACACTTGATCCACATAACAGGTGAAAAAAGGAAGAAAAACACAACCCTTTCCTTAAAAAGAAACAAATAGAATATTTGCCTCACCATGCCATACCTGAATGATTCAGCACAATTAAAAGTTTAGTTAGAACCATGATTTGGTCAAAACATACCTGTGAGTTGCACTTTGATAAATGAGATGGTCATCATCGAAGTTACAGCCGTTGGTACCAGGACATATACAATTTGTAATATGACGATTTTCTGGACGCCGTGAACCATCCCGCATTAGTCTTCGCTGGAAAAATATATCACCACAGGTGGCGTTTGCCGGACAGAACAATAAATTTTGTCTCTGAAAATAGAACAAAATTTTCATAAACATATTGCGCCTCGGGACTATCGGATCTTTTGACTGTGTGGTTTATTGTACTCAAAATATATTATTTCGACATAAATATCGAAGACACTAAGCCCTTAAAACGTATTTAATAACCTTTAAAAACACACGCTTAACGTTCCTGCTTAGAGTATTAATCGTTCAATATACATGTTATAAGAAGACTTTAAAATGATTTATCCAAGTGAGGATGCTTCATGTTTAGTTGATACTAGGGACTCCATTAGACTGGTACCATACAAGCTCTAAAATATATAAAAGCAAACAGAAAATCTGTTCTCTTAACACCAAGACATGATATTGCATATGTATTATTACTTTCTGCAATTCAGTAGCTGATAATTGTCATACCTCCCACGCATGTTTTTTCTAAAATGTCAATGTAATCATTATTACTAATAAATACATGTATACGAAACAAAATAAGTTTGTTTTTTTCCCTATTTTCAACATAAGTATTCCCAAAGCTTTGTATATTGATGCATAGACGTAATTTTGTTATTTATTGAGAAACAAATTGTTATCGCACCGTATACTAGACTTAAAGACTGAATAACCATCCATAACTTTTTATTGCATAACGTTTTATTCTATAATCGCTGATATTTCATTAAATTCATAGGATTTTACAAAGGTTACTTGTATTATACTCGATAATGGGGTCAGTTCTATTCCACGGAGAATCCATCTTCTTAGTGACATTATTTAAATTCCGCTTTAAGAGAATCTTATATTGCATTAATGGTGTTTGTAAAAAATATTTTGACACGATTTAAATACCAACTATCCATTATTAAAAGATAAAAATGCCACCGTGCACATCTACAAGTAGGTAGCCAAAACCCATAATAAATATCATAATTCACTATTTAGTTCAAATTGCACATTGGTTCAAATTATGTCGCTGCATTAGAAGTTAAGTACAAAATGGTTAAAGTCTAATTCTATAACACAAAAGGTTGAAAAACAAAAGTCATTCAAATGCCAAAATAACCATTTCGGTAAAAGCCCAAACCATTTAGCAGTCTTATTCAATAGTACTAAACTCATTAATTTCCCACAAAATTAATTTGTTTAGATATAAAACCTTAGACAAGAAGTATGACTATAAGATAACACTTTTTTACACAAACTAACAAGCCAATCTACCAAATACAATGAGGATAGGTACAAACAATTATAGTATCAATTGGAGAACACGAACGGTTTTACAATATACTTTTAGGAAAATATAAGACTGTAAAAACAACAACGTTTGTTTATATTTGTCAGACGGGAGATCAGTAAAAAAAATTAGGAAATAATTTTGACTTCAAACAGGTACATTCCTTTATAAATTGTTTCACTTAATTTGAAGGAGGTTTGCGCTACAAGATAATAGTGACATTAAAAGTCATAAGAACTGCAATTTAACTCAATACGGTTCATGAATCTTTCTGATTGTCTTGCTCGTGGTCATGTTTTAGCTGTATTGCACAGGGTGCATGTATTGGGTAATTTTTTTCTCTTAAAGGATAAGACTGAGATTTTGGCAGATACAAAACCGCCATGCAACATAAGCCGATTGTTTTGTCTTGCTTGGATGATACAAAATACTTTGAACTAGAACAGTTCTTAACGGACAAAATGTAATATTATAATGCTTGAGAAACTTGTTACTTGTCATCCTTCTTGGTTTCACTTTTCTCTTAATAAACCTATCTGTATGTACATTTGAAATAATTAATTTGTTTTCACAAATGTTATTATTCCAAACAAACTGAAGAACACTTCTAAATAATAATATGTCAAGTAAATCAGAAAGGATAACAATTAAGGTATATGTTTTATATGCATAACCAATGAAAAAAAGGCAGATCTCGACTATCTGGCAATTAAAACCACGATAAAAATTCTATTATGTTTGACACTAATAAAACAAATTTTTACAGTGATACAAACTAATTGCAATAAAGGCAGTTTCCGAATATCAGGTGCTATTGACTACAAGGTCTACGTTACTCGCATCAGTGATTAGTTTCAAGTAGATTGTATACATCTGTTATTTCAGTATTGTATAATACGAATTTACAAACAGAGGATATACAGATGTTGTCAAATTGGTGACTCCTTAGTTGTGCTCAATATGAGTGTTACAGGGTGGAATATATAGCGATATATTTAGGGGATAAAGTTAAAAAAAATTTGATACTACCATTATTGTCATTTGACCAATCATTGGTTCTAACTGGTAAGTTAGCATACAGCCGACACAATTTTCTACAAAACTAACTTTAATCATGGTGTCTTGTTTTAGTTAGATTGGGTTTGATATTATATTTCAATATCAATTGTAAAAACAAAATCTGAAGACTCCTAATCTGTAGTTCATAAAACTACAAATGTCGCCGATGAAGAAGGATAGAAAACTTAGACTCCGGACAGTTCGTGCTATGTTAAATGAATTGGTAAAATATTTATCGATAACAAGAATTTTAATTAAACAAAAAATTAAAGGCCACTACGAAAATTACATGTACGCCTACGATTGAACCGCAAATCATCTGCTTACACGGTTTCTACATCATCTACCAACACGCTTTCAAAATCATCTGCCGAAACGGTTTCAAAACCATCTACCAACACGATTTCCAAATTATATACCAACGCGTTTTCAAAAGCATCTACCAACAATCTAATTAAAAACCGATCTCTCATCGCTCCCGTTTTCTGATATGTCGCGTGGGAGATCTAACGAAACCCGCTTTGAGGTCACATGTGAGTGACCTCGTAGGTGTGTCCTGTTCGACCAATGAAATTGCGACTTACGCGATCTTGTAAGTTGATTACGAAGAAATCGTCAGTCCCCAGAATTCATAAACGTTTTTGATTGGCTTACTGATAGAAAGTCAACTCATTTGCATGTCATTATAAATTCATAAGTTCCAGTTCACTCACATGTGACCTCAAAGCGGATTTCGTTAGATCTCCCACGCGACATATCAGAAAACGGGAGCGATGAGAGATCGGTTTTTAATTAGATTGATCTACCAACGTTTTAGAAACCATCTACCACGCGGATTCCAAATTACTCATTAACACATTTTTAAACTTATCTACCAACACTGTTTCCAAATCATCTACCAACGCAGTTTCCAAATCATCTACCAACACGTCTCGTTATTTTGATCCTGCACTGTTTGTACTGTAATATTGTACCTAGCTATTTTCTCGAAAGTAGTAAACATTTAAAGTAAATCTGACATACCACTTCTATATATGGTGTTTGAATGATTGCATGATTAACTAAAAATTAGAGTTGATTTTTCTAAGAATGACCTATTCTTATCAAATCATACGCTTTCCAAGCAAGTTATTTACAAAGGAAATCAAGCAACAGAGACGCGATGCCTTATGCATGCCTTACCGAACACTATAGAGGAATTAATCGAAATCTTAAATTCGGAAAATTAAGTTGTAGACGTATTGTTTAAAGCTGAAGAAAAAAAAGGCTTGGCAGGAATTTCCAATCTGAAATAGGTTTTTTTTTAAAGCTAAAAGAATATCTTGAGATTTGAACTTCTTATAAATAACCAAAAAAAAAAAAAAAAAACAAACAAAAAAAAACAAAAAAACACATCACTAAGAGAAACTTTCTCTTGTTTTCTTTAATTAATATCATGTTGTTTTAAGACAGTATCACTTTTTTCTTTTAACATGAAAATGTAATTAGAAAATGTAATATAGAAAGTCATAACTTAATTAGAAAAAAATGTCCATAATCTTAAATGGTATTGAAAGACATCACACGTATAACAGAATTTTGAAAACAGTTTAATGGTTGATGTTTAAGAATGTTCGCTGATCGGTTTCAAAATAAAAAGCTTTTCATAATACTGGTAAATATCGATAGTGGATTAATAAAGGAACTAAAAGAACTAAAGAAAAAATTACAGGTCCGTGTACTTCTTTTCGAGATATATATAAGCCATTGAAAATTTGGCGGGAAAGATATGCTCTCTTGATTTTACATAGTTTTATCATTGACAAGTTTTATTTCTCTTGATTTTAAATAATAAAAAAAGTATTTTATAAGTTTTTTACAAATGACTTATTATTCTTCATGCAAAAGATTTATTAAAAGAAAAATGGGTGTTAGCGGGAAAAATAATTTATGGCATTCAAATGGATAAAACCAGAAGATTCTGAACATCTATTTTGAATTTGAACAAAACCTTTTTAGGAAGCATTTATGAAGAAAAAAGCATTTTAAATGATCAAATGCGACGCTGGTAGATGTAGTAAATGAGGAATTAAAACAGCAAATTCAAAATGTAGAAATATACGATCAATCTACCAGCGGAAAGTGCATATAGAAATACAACTTTTAAATTTGTTCTTACTTGGAAGTCTATCGAGGAAGGAAATGAAGGATGTAGTTAGGTCTGATAGGAAACAGACTTGAAATCAGTGTCTCTTGTTGGGAGAACCATGCTCTCTGTACGAAAAAAGACCAGTTGTAACAATTCTTACGACAGGCTAGTAGTTGGCCTAGTAAAGCAATTAAATTATTGACTCTACCAAAGATGTCCTGATTTACAAATGACCGTCTCTTTGTTAATTTATTCTGTTTTTTGTGTCCTTTTAGGTTTGTTGATTGTAATTTGAACGACATGTTATTGAGGAACTTTCCTGTCGTGCATTTGTTAAATTCATTTATTACCAACCTTAATTCCAGGGCTATCAGTTTACGGGAACAGTGATAATATTCTATGCAAAGGTACTAGCACAAGCAAATGAATTGTTTCTTTTGAAACCAAAATTTCTATAGACAATGTATCGAACAAGAGACTATATATCATGTTTTAAAATATGTCTCCTGGAAAAACACAGACCAAAGCAGCATGCGATTCGACAATTTACAACTTGTTGGTTCTTTCACGTCGAAGTAAAAAAAAAAAACAATAAAATTTCAGTATGCTTAGCGAAATTTTACTTCTAGTTATAAATGGTTCTTTGCGTGTCTTAATGTAAAGAGTACTATATAAAACTATAACGAGGAGCATGACGAGGAGCATGACAATATCATGACTGATTATCCAATTTCGGTTTTAATTTTTAAAACAAAATATTACTGATTAGGTTGTAGCATGTATCACGGGAAAAACATTATCACGCCCACTTATCTCTCTATTATTCTAACACACTTATCTCTCTAATTCTAACACACTTATCTCTCTAATTCTAACAATTAGCGTTTGACAATTTTTTTTATAAAATGTTGAGTAATTTCAAAATTTAGGTAATGCGATTCGATGAAATATTATATATATCCTTTTGATGTGTGTGTATTACCCATTCAGATACATACAATTATGGTTAAAAAAATCTGTCAGAACTATAATATTAACTATGAAAGAGAATAAAAATTAGTTCAGAGCAGATTTTGCTCCTATGTACGTATTTATTTACCTAGATTTAAACAAAGGCAAAAAGGAAACAATTTTACAGCGATCCACATTCCTGGAGTTTTTAAATAAAACATATTAATGAATATATTTAACATTAACTATTTTTATGAATGAGTGAGATAAGCAGGCGTATTATCAGCTAGCATTGTTTACTAAAAGAATATACACATTTCTTTATTGGAATTAAACCAGGTGTTCTCGAATGAATAATATGTTATAATTACCAAAGTCTAAATGAAATTTAACCACAAAAGCTTTTAAGACCATATGCGTCTTTCGGTCTAATGTAAAAGGAATTTAATAACTTGTTTGGATTTAATGTTTTATGTAAAGTAATGCGTTTTTACTCCTTTGGTTTTGTGCTATCTTGTTCTTATAGCACATATTTATTCTGCTCAAACCATGCATTGAAAAGGGATTCTGGTACATTCCGTGTTTACAACAGTTCCCATGATCTCTTGTAAAAAGTATGATCCTTATAACGTATTGGTCACCAAGCAAAATCGAAAAGTGAAAAAAGTTTTCGGACAATCATTATGCTTGAATTATCAATTCATGGATTTGTTTAATTTACTGATGATGTGGTGCACGTAATCAGTCGCTTCCAGGAATTTCAACATGTAAGATATTATTTCAAAATTTCTGAAAAAAATAGGACGTCATCAAATTATCTGAGGACAAATCTGAACTGGCAAATTCTATGATTTATTAAGCAATATCTTGAAAGCAAAGTAGTTATATTTTTTATTTACTTGAAGAATTCTTGCATCAATAAATAAATGGGAAATTGAAAAATTATGCAGTAATCTATAAAGACGCTGTCATGTGTTAATATTAACGGATTTTATGGAAATATTGGTTCTGTTTGTTTAGCCACAAAACATTTCATGTCGCATTACAAATTATACTGCATATAGGACTAATTTATTATAGCATTTTGGAAATTAATTTAGAAGTTATCGAATTAATTATCAAGCTCTTTCAGTTTGATTGAAGCATCTCGAATTTTTTTTCCCTGTAAAACTTCATTGTTTATTTCCACCTTCCTTGAAAATTATATCTAAAGGCGATAAAATATCAATAGAACTATTACAAACTCTAACAGTGAATTCTTAAACACTCCTAAAACAATTAAGTAAAAAACAATTACACACCCCTTTCAATACTTCAGTATATAACCCATTTTAATGATATCTATTAATTAATATCGTCCAAAATACCGAAGAGATATTCAACTTTATCTTATTCTTTTCGCATCTATACATCTCTTGACCCATTTGATAAATTCTGATAGTTCTATCACCACAGGTTGGATAAATGCTTATTAAATTTCCCGCCAAAATAAAAACGCCCGAAAGACCTCTCGGAGTCATTGGAGAAATTGATGCGTTAATTATGAAATTTATCCACTTTCGATAGCTGAATTTTCATTTTTTTAAACATGCAGTTTAAAAACGAAAATGTAATTATCTCGAGTTGATAAATTTCATAACGAACTGGTCATCGTTGTAGAAAATATATCTATGAACATTTTAAATTAAATAAAATTAGTTCAAATGCTTCTAAAATTGTCATTGTGAAATGTAAACTTACTGTTACCTTTTTCAAGTAATATTATAAATTTAAAACATCATTATGTATTTCTCTATCATGAGTTTCTGCGTTTTATTTTTCACAGAATCCTAGAATCTCATCCATATACATGCAAATAAACTTTCAAAATACAAATTAAGACTAATTTCCTCTGTTTTGATTGCTTGTAGTAACGATACCAGTATAAATATTTCACATAAAACACAAGAAAACTTGTGCAATGTTTAACACATCCAAAATCAAAATATTTCATGGTTACAAAAATAATTTGCAACATTTTTACTGTTTTGAACTGGGAAACAGATTCATTTTTTGTACCATTTTTTTTAATGACATAATACAAACAAACTAGTAGTGGAGGTATGTGGTACCGGAACGGATATGGTCACTGCCCCGGAGTTTGGAACGTACATTGTGAAGACTAATCTAAAATTGCGCATTGAACGCAAGAAATTTAGGTATCTTAATTTATTTTAATACAGGTAGATATGTAGCCAACGGTTTCAATGAAACTTTTAATTGTATAACAGATATTTTGTAATGAAAATAAAATTCGAGAGTTTTATTTTACTTATATGTTAGTGTGAACAATTTCAAGGACGAGGATCTCACGGTAAATCTAGAAAAGTCTTTAGAAAAATACGGTATCTAATCAGAACAAAATCCGGATGGTGTTAGGTTTAATGTACACCCATGCAGTACTGGAACGTAACACAACAAGGGAGTAAACAACTTTCCTTTATTGTTGTTCTTCATCGTAAGTGACTGTAAGGTCTTAACCAACGAGCCAAAAGCTCGCCTTACAGCAAGACCAAAACTGTCCGTATTTAAAAAAGGCTTCTCGACGTACAACACTTCTTGTAGATTCCTGAAAAAAATCCTGATATTACACATTTTCTACTTAAAATCTGGTAGTGATTGCAAAAAAATATCCACTGTACGACGATGACGGTTTTAGTCAATACATGACTAAAATATTCTCTAAATGGTCCTTTTGGTAATGAAGTACGATTGCTACGCTTCAAACCAAAAATTATGGTCTATTAAAAAAAGTTGATTTTTAGATGATGCTAGTACTGTTCAACACTGAAATGGTACTTTTATACCAGATGATGTCCAAAGTTGAGTCAAGTACTGTTTGCCATAATGAACAACTGTTAATAAACATGTATTCGACATAGTTTATTATTTTGTATATTTGAATTAAAATAATTCATTAACATTGGTTAACAAAACAATTCGAAATATGGACAAAAAATATTTAGAATAGCTTTTCAAATTACTAGAATATAGAGCCACATAACTAACCCAAAATGATATTATCTAATTAGTAACCCTATATCATAATAACTCAATAAATAGTTATATCATAAACCTATTATCTGTTAATGTATTCAAAATAACAGATAAGCTAAAATTACGCAAGACAATTGTTTGATAGGCATAATAGAATGTAGATAATTATTCCACAACATAAAAATTCAAAATTGTCTTCTGGTGGGAGTAACTGTTTGATTTTTATGAGGAGCCAAGGAAAAGGATTTTGGATCATAAGTCTTTTTTGTGGCATTTATGAACCTAGTAAGCACAATCAAGTTTGTTATCAAAATTTAGTGTTGGATTTCGGATAATGTCAAATCCGTTTTTTAACCAAGTTTTTAACCTGCCTTATCAAATAAAATTATGGACCCCATTTTTTAATAGGATTCTTTTCTTGTGTCAACTCCCCCGCCAAAAAAATGCACGACTGACCCTAAAATCATAATTAAAATTTAATAATCCAAAGTTTTGAAGTAATAAATAAATTCTAAAATGGCCCAAAGCCTGTTTTAATCTCATTGAATAACATAGATAAGATGAGAAAGAAAAGCAGAGATTCATCATGAAGTCAATAAAATGCAGTCGTTTAGCAAAAACCATATCATGAGGATAAAAGATAATCGGTCAGTTTTAATATGCAATTAAAAGTCTTTTGGATACCAGTTTTCAAAGATAGCGTCAAATTAAGTGCTGTACATACAGATCCACGATGTTTACTGAAACCATAAGAAAAATTCCCCTCCTTTTTTTCATTACCAAGTCTTACCTAATATCTATATTGTCGCGATGATCTAAATTCTATAGTGAAAAAAAAAACATTTTGATAGAAACTACTAGTAATGGAAATATTCTTTGTCAACCTTTTTGGAAATGGCTCCGCCATTAAATTATCTGAAAAGTGTTTTAATTATTCTAAAACCAACAAGTCTATGCATTACGAAACTGTAATCTTCATGTTCTTAAAACCGATGAATTTAAACAATTTTTGTTCTGAAATGGCGGGCTATAAAGAAAAAAAAAATAGCGTCATGCAAGAAAAAGATAAAAATAGTATTAATTTATGGAAACACCCTGGATCTAGAGACTCTTTGGTAAATTAAGTTGTCAAATAGAACTATAAAGTGCCATATTCATATTGTAATTAATTTCACTAACAATGAACAAAGATACCATTTAATGAAATATTTATGTCGGAGAATTTGTTCTGTCTTATTTCAACCAATATAAAAAAAGGATAAGTAAGGAATATTTCTTTTATAGCACCCGTTCAATATATTATATTCTCCTGTCAAATGGCAGAAAATATGATTGTGATTTCATAGTAATGGGAAGAGGAGAAAGTCAACTGAAGATGGTCTTCTAGTGATTTATAAAAAAAAATGTGCAGACGAGTTGGAGACATGAATACATTCTTGTGGTTTCAAACACGTGATACTGACTATTTGCAAACGCATAGACTAATTAATTGAACGATAAACTCGAACAATATTTTTGAAAACAGATACTTGTACTTTATCTTATGATATACTGACTGCATGTTTCTATTTTTATCGCATACTGACTGCATGTTTCTATTTTTATCGCATACTGACTTCATTTTTCTATTCTTTTTTTCTAAATAAAGATTTAGATATTTTCTGTTCCACCAATACTTCTTGTGAATATGTTTACTCGGTCAGATGATACGTTTTATATAAACACGGTTTTATAGGGACCTGTTAAAGGCATATCAACATTTGACTTCGTTCTCGGCCGATATCAGCCTTACTGATACATGTACATATAGGAACATTCCGACCTAGTCAAAAGTCCATTAATAATCAATTTTGTCATGAATCATATCTCGTTGGTTCGGAAAACTTCATGATATTAGGGATTTTCGGTTCCTTTACGTGGACAGCAAGTAAAATCCTATTTGATTGCGTCACCGTGTTTTAAATTTGTGTCAACAAATTATAGTAACATTTTTATATTTGGGCATTTTTTTGTAGAACACCCAACGATAAGTTCATCTTTGAAGTGCGATATACCAAACGTAACACAAGTGTCTAGTAATTGTTTATATCTTTAAGTGTAAATAAAACATCAACAAAACAAGACTACGATCCAAAGAAAACTGAAAAATTCAATACATGAAATTATTTTAGTGTGAAAAATGTAAAAGAAGCAACTAATGAAGAGAATTTTTAAGATGGTCTTAAGAAAGGTAACAATTATCTTTAACAGATAACTAGCAATAATTATGGAACTATTATCACGCTACAGAGAACCAGATATAATTAAATTGGCCTTCTTATTATCTCTTGGTAATGGTCAATTTCCAGTATGTCAAACTATGAGATTTCAGATATTGCCGAGTCGTCACTGGTAACAACTGTTTTCCGTGTCCGTTTATTCCAAAATATGGTCAAATAAAGTACTGTTTTTGAAAAAGATCCATCTTCGATGTACAATATATATATGCTCATTTATTTGTTTTTGTTTTGTTTTTTACTTTAACCACGCATGAATTAACCTGTATATTCTTGTATACATCTGCCTTGACTGTTTGTGTTAAAAATGATGAATGTCCACCAGTAGTATTTTAGTCATTTGTCAAAAATTCAGATTAATAATTGTTTTGTCATATAAAGATATGATTATACTTTCACCCAAATGAACATAAACATAAATTCACAAAAGACGTTTGTTCGTATAGCATCACTTTTGCTCAATCACAGGGCAGATAATTGACATGCTGTTACAATAGTATTTCAGGTCAATTTAAAGGGCAAAAAGCAAAACTATAGGGCTGCGTCGGAAAAAATGAAGTTTTTTACTTAAGAAACCTACTGCTATTTTATTCTAAGGTCTACGCATGCAGACTTTATGGATAACATTTAGTACAGAATTCTAACATGCAGCCTTCTGACGACAATGTACCAGTTATAGTGATACTTGAAACTTACATGGCAAGATGTACTAACATGACTAAATATCTTTTCTATTTTATCAAATACATCTATTGGAATAAAATTATTTGATACCAATTTTGATGAATAAGATGTGCACAACTTTTAACGTCGAAATGAGACAATTAACAGTTACATCTCCGATAAGTGAAATAATTATACTATAACTAATCGCTGAATTCAAATACCAGGAATAAACAACGCGTGGCCGAACTACGCAGTAAATCACGAGTGCACGCAGCGCACGAGTTATTTACGGCTGTAGTCCGTCACAAGTTATTTATTTCTGGTATTTCAATTCAGCGATTAGTTATACTTTTTATTACGTTGTACAGAATCTATCATTTTAGCAAAAATAAATTGAAATAAAACGGTCTATGTCTTTGATATGCCACCGCAGCAATTGTGAAGTAACTTCATAGAGAGTGAAAGAACGGCTGCTCTTTTCACATGTGATTTACCAGATTTTCTGTCACTCAGATACTACGGTAAATCACCGGTTACAATGTAATAATACATGTATATTTTCAACCCAATTCAGAAACACTCACTGGCATTTAAAACTTCTCTAATTCTAGTTTTTCCACATTGTCATTGTTTTTCTTACATTTGTTGACTTAACTTGATGTTTTTGTTTTCTTTGTAGCCTTGGAATATGTGATAAATAGACTATAACATGTCCTTTTCCATATCGGCCCTAGCAACAGCCCTCAATCTAAAGCTCTCGGGCTGATACTAGGGTCGATATGGAAAATGGCATGTAATATTCAATAATTATTGTATAGATACTTGAGGTGTACATGTCTTTGCAATTTAAACCTTTATGCCAAAATTGTTATGGTAGTGTGTATTTCACGATACACCGGTAAACTGTATAAAATATTAGTTTGATAACAGACATGATATTAGAAATATTTTCATGTTGTCAATATTAAAAGACCAATTTAAAATAATAGTCCACGAAAGGAAACAGATTGTTCCACTATCATGCTTCAACAGTAATGCTGTATAAAATTTCGAGATAAATTGTCACTGATTAAAAACGACAATATAATTTGATAGACAAATTCCTAATAACAGTGCAACTTCTAAAACATAATTGTAGAACAACTGTGGGGAATGATTACGTGCAAGTTTGATGTATACTTATTAAAACTTCTAGCTAATCATAGGACGAGAGATTGAGGGTCTGGCCATTTTTTTTTGTTTTTTTGTTGTTGTTTATTTACTGTTACAAAATGTTAAATTTTGTGAAAATTAAGGAGTATTTTCTTCGTGAATAACTCTGTCTTCAGATGGTTTTTGTCATTTTTTGAATTTGCCCAATTGGTTTTCAACATTTAAAGCCTTCAGAACACATGATGAGTCTTAAATCGACGAAATGGGTACAGTTTGTGCATCAAAATTGGTATCAGAGAATTTACTTAACAATTCTTGAACCATTCTACAACTATTTGTATTTTGATTTTTTAGGCCAGTTATTGCTCTTCCCAGAGTCTTTTACATCAGTTCAACTGAATTCTATTCTACGTAGCACATTCAAACATTATCACAACAGTATATTTAACTTGTTACAATTAGTTCTAAATCATGTAAATTATTGCCAATCTATGTAACATTATATTGATGTACCCTATGATTATGTTTTTGCCGTGCATTGTCAGAGTATTGGGTAACTGTATTTGTAAGATATCTTCACGTATTTTCATGTGCAAAGGAATTTCGTAGCCAAAAAAGCGGGTTTCTGAAATATCGCGTCCTTTTTATTTTATAAAAAATACTTCGTAAGTTTTTATTTATTTCACAACAAACCTGAAGGGTGTTCATCTTAACCAAAAAGTAAAAATTTAAATATATTATGTATTTTCTATCAGAGTTGAAGAGTAAGACCGCAATATCTTAGTGCATAAATTAATGTATCTTTTACCACATACCCTTGTTTTTCTGCTTAAAAATCCAGCAAAAATAAATATAGTAGTAATTACATAGACTCATCAAGCAATTCATTACGAAATTTAAACTATTAGACTATTATGTGGTAAATGATATATTTTATAAATTGCACGCCTCTTAGAAAACACTACTACCTAATACTTGATATTTATTATATCAATCTCGTTTGTACCGTTATTTTGGAAATCTTTATTTTAAACATGATATTTTTGCCTTTAGATAATTGTATTATCAATTATTTTCGACTTCATTTCAGGTCCGAAAATTATATTTCAGTGTGAAAATAATAACTGTGAATTAAGTTGTATTCGTTCAAACCAGTTTTCGTAGATTAGAGGAAAGGGCTCTCCACCCCGTCCCCCACAAAAAAAATGTTGAAATAGAAAGGTGTTTCAATTTACGAAAATGTTTAAAATAATAGATGCAAAAAGTTTTTCCACAATTTACAAATTAACATTATTCTTCCTTTTCAACAACGTTCTATGCAGCTAGTTTGAATGTGCATATTCATCATATACTGAGCGATTTTTTGCATTCTTGGTATTGAACTCAAAACTATCGATATTTCCTCTTAGTGAGGTGATCTGAAGATTTCTACTTCTTTGTGGTTTTCTGTAGCACCAAAAGTTATTACAGTATTAACACATACATAATCTATAGTCAGATTTAATAAATAAGAATTTATGGTAGTGAAAGTGAAAAGAATAAGGTAGAAAAAGGATAAGTTCATAAATAATATCCTAAAGACAAGATATAGATTCAAAAGTAATTCTATAAATCTTTAAGTTAAGCAAAATGCATTATGAAAATATAAAAAATAATAAAAGGTTTATTTACCGATACAAAGTCATTGAAAATCTCTTCCTCTTGTCCAAATGCAAACGTTACAAAGCATCCAAAAAGTACACAGTACCGTGCAATCTCCATGTCTGTCCACGTGTAAAACTATCACAACTGTTCGCGGACTTTTACTAATGAAATAGCAACGTATAATAGTTAAACATAATCCAGTTTTGGTGGGTTGTAACTTTCCTATTGATTGGAGCGGCGTGATCTTACTGGAGAGAATTAATAATAGTCCGTTCGGATAATAGAGCTGTGCTAATAGCAGTAACAAAAGAAATCACCCTCAATCATTACTGTTTAAACGTTTGTGTTAATGGGCAAGGTGAACTCTTATTTTAAAAGCATTCATTATTTATTCTATTTTGTGACGCGTTGTATATGGGATTAAACACTAACCATCTATTATTTATTTCTGTCTTCAATAATTGCGGTTATTTAATGAAGTTTTATAACTTTCACAAGAATAGAAACCACTGTATTCAACTTGAATTCATTTACTATTATGTTGTTCAAAAAGATTGCTGTTTCAGTACCAACATTTGCCATAATAAAACATATCACAAAATACCGAAATAAATTTGATGCACTGTCCGTATCACAAAATACCGAAATAAATTTGATGCACTGTACGTACGTATCACAAAATACTGAAATAAATTTGATGCATCAAAAGGAAGAGCCTTAAAAATAATTTCTGTTAATTTTTGTCAAATTTTGAACGGAAAATCTACAGGCATTTGAGTAGTGAATCATGCCAGAACAAACGTTCTGACTACTGGGCTGATAATGCCCTCATATAAAACAAGTTTCAAACTAAAATGTATATTTTATTCATAATATATAATGATGAATTTTCTGATTATAAGTATGATGTTGCGTTCTTTTCTTTTCCTTTTTTTTTATAAAACGTCTTTTTGTTTTTATCGTAACTTTAAATATGTACTTTGTGTTTTTCTATTGTTTCATATTTTATAGTCTCTCATTACTGTGCGTAGAGTGACTGTTGTCTTGTTAATCAGAGAGGATAGTATTTGCAAAACATGTAAAGTCGTAGAGAATGAAGAACACTTCCTTTTACATTGTAAATTAAATAAAGATTTAAGACAAGAACCTTTAAATAAATTACATTGGGTCGAACTTCTATTCAATACAAATAACTCAAAAATTTCATATTTTATGAACCCATCGTCAACAGAGAATGTGGAGTTAATTGGTTTTCTTTTAAAACAGTAACCAGAACTGAAATAGAAGAGCCTTAATTTTCAACATATTATTTTCTTTTGATATTGTATTCTTGTTGTTTGTCATAAACATTTATTTGTTTATATGACAATAAAGCTAATTTATTTTATTTGATAATATTGTAGAACGTCCAAAGTAGTAGATATTAAAAAATACGAGGATCATCTATAGTTAAAAATGACAGATAATTTTTTTTTAAATTCTATTCTAAAAAGAATGCTATACTAAACACTGCATCTTAGAAAGGGGAACATTTTATCTTTAGAAGTATTCTTTATGACCTACCATAAGACATATATATTTAAATAAATTGTTTTAAAACTGTGTTAATTAATCACTTTATTAAGAACAAATCAGGGAATTAATCTCAACCACTGATAATAGCGATATGATCTTCACTAAATTATTAATTGCGTACAAACACCACGAATAATTCTTATCGGCAGAAGGTTCCTGGCGCTACTTTGTATTTAATTTACTGCCAGATTTTTATTCATTTTTTAGATGTGCCAAGGGAATTATATTTCCTGACTGGAAGACAAATTTGTTATTCAGGTAAGAACGGAATGGAATTAAGAGTCCTGCAAGTCGATTTTTATTCAGTTGTATGGAATTTCAAACATTAGTTTTGCCCGAGGATTGATGTATTATTATAACTAAATTTGGTCATACGTTTTGTACCGTGAAATTCACAAAAATAGTTATGAATTATGATAATATTTCATGAAGTGTTTCTTTTTTATGGAAACATTACTTGCTGAGAATATTCATTAATAAATAATAGCATAAAAATGTTCTCCCTCGTGCATATTTCTGTCCTAAGTTGCAAAAAAAAAAAAAAAAAAAATTGAACATGAAATAAAATGGTTGTAAAGGAATTTAATTTGGATTTATTAGTTTTCTGTACAATTTTCAAATACTTATTTTATATCTTATTTCACTCCATTTTGTGATAAACTAATGTTTTCATCAGAAGAAATACTTCTATCAAATATTGTACAGGTAAAGTATATGTTAGCAGAAATGTCTGTATCATGATTGACGGACTTACAATATCAATACAGACACGTCATCTACGAAAACTCACGAAGATGTCTTTTGCTCTATACCCAATGTCGTTTTCATAAAAAAAAACTCACAATAATTGGCACTGAATAAGAATTATAAGATTAACTAGAAAGACAATTGTTCAGAGAACAATTGCAAGGTCTTTCCCATGTCAAATTGACCTTTTATTATGTTCGTATTTACATACTAGTATATGGTTTCTAGGGTGTTGTTTGCATAGTTGCTAAGGATATTAACCATGACCTTGACTGTTGACTTTCTATTTTGCTTTTATACTTGCTCTGAACATACATATATTTGGTTGGCAAGTTTTGTTTGATTCCTGTCTCAGTTGGCAAGGATAGATAAGAGGTGATTCTCTCCAGAAACCGTCGCTTCCTACCTCAATAAAAACCGATCATCGCAGTATATCACTTCTGTTAACTTTATATATTTCGATATTGTATACTTTTGAATTAATGCACGCAACGTACAGAGTAATTGGTGAACAAAGTCGTAAGATGGAAAGTTAAGTGTAGGTGAAAATTAAGGAGTATACGTGTGTACCTCGTGCATACATATAGTTCTGGCTTAATCAAGTGTAGAAGATACCGAACCAACGATGCCAGGAGTGAAATCCTAAATAGTAGTCAAGAGGACAATACCCGAAGGAGACAAACCAAAAAGGAACACGACTAGCAAACAAACAGACAAATAAAGAGACATACGAACAAAGAACACTGAAAACTAAAGCAAAAAACCTACAGTGATGTCAGGTGCAGCGGAAGGGTAAGCATATCCTGTTTCGCATGCAACATCCGTTGTATTGCCCAGAGGTCAAAGCCGTTAATAGTTCTATATCGGTAAATTTCAAAATTGGTAAGAGAAATGGAATCATACAGTGAATATGTGGTTTTGACTTCGCCCTTTTGGTCATTTTTGCATTTAAACTTGCTCTTCAACGTTTTGGGTTATTGATTTGGCTTTCAACGTGTAATCTTTGAGCACAACTGATGGGGTCGTAAATCTACGAAACGTACTAATCTTTCGTATCAAAATTGGTGTCATGGAAAATTTATTTCCCGAAACCTAAAATGTATAGAATGAATTCAATTCTTTGAATCACTTTTAAAGTTCTTAAAGCTTACTATAGTGTATGTAGCTGACTAAATGATGGTAATAATAATAATTGTAGCTGTTATTTCGTTTGTTTAATATCTCTGTGTATATATACACAATTCTCCATATACTATAGAGTAACATGACTTTAACTTGTCTTGGATTCTGTTATTCAATCAATTATGTTCTGGTACGTGCTACATGTTATTAAAATAATGATTGGGTCTACACAAAAAAAAAAAACGTACCAATTATGTTGTCATAAGGTCTTCTTACATAAAAATTACTTCTTTCTAAAATTATACATTTAGAAAATTTCAAAAAGTTTAAAACATCTTTTCTGTTTGACAAAATTATTTTAGATAAATTTCGGCCAACTATTATCCATTACGATTGAACTAAATCACGCTAGTTGAGTTACAAGTAAGACCTGATACATTCTAACCACGCATGCTTTCTGTCTAACCACAGACGTCAGACAGTATTATTTACGTCAAAATACCCTACAATTGTAACTGACAAAATCTACTTGATTTAGCCGTACTGTCAATTACCATAGAAATAAACAAGTCTATGAAAGCTCTCCAATAAATGGAGGTACAAAAGTGTTAAACCGTTCTTTTATTTTCGTATTAATGGCAGGAAGTTGTACTGGTTTACGTTAATTAATGATTCAGGTGATCATTTATACGATAATTACACATTGATTACCGATCAGTATGTTGGCTGAAGTTCTTTGGAGATAATCTACAAACTACGAGACAATCAATTTCACCCAATATACATCTCACGAACACTGCTGATAAGAATATTTATCTTTTCATTTGGTCGAACTGTTCCATGCTTGAAGTAACCATAAATTTCATGTCCATTTTCATTAGTGACTGAGATCAATTTAATTAATATTTTTTCTTCAATATTTTCTTCTTTTAGCTGAAGTAGGTACATGTACTTCTTATTAGAAAATTTAACAAAAAAGTGTAAGATCTTCATGAATGACACTTTCATGAAGTAGTTTATAGCATATTATACAATAAAATTTTACCAACAATGATATTAGCGTTCAATATTTAAACAATTTTTTTAATAATTTTAGTAAGATATATATATGGTCTTAACTAATTTACCCAAAAGTGCAACCATTGCGTTTGATTGATTGTGGGCGACATTTAAGCCATATCACGGCGACATTGCGTTTGAAGAGGCACAGTCCTCTTCGCATGGGCAATATTGATATCCCTTCTGTGAACTGATTTCTGTTAAGCAGATAATTTTTCTTCGTGTATTTTCATTTAAGATTTTGTAATGATCTTATTAACTGTTTTTACAACGAATAAGTATAAATATTTTTCTAAATGTGTATGTAAATTACAAATTTGGATTGAAGTTCGTATTAACGAAACCCTCGTTTCTAGTTTCCCTCGTTTGCTATCAAAACGTTATTTTGGTGAAGATGCGAGGCACTGCCAGTCAAACTTGTATAAAATTTTCTATAAGATTTAGAAAAGAGATGGTATTCGTAGAAATTAGCATTAGCGAGATAAAAACGCTTTCAAACAAAAATACATTAGAGATTTGAAGCATCCATGCCATGTTTTAATGGCAGGATAATGGATGAGTTGGAACCCTACTGGAGTCTTTGTAGTCTGTTAACTTACAAGTATATACAATCTATAAAAACAATTATGTGCTATCCTTTTCCCTTGAGATATGTTTTGCCATTAGACTAATGTTATACATGTAGAACACTTACTAAAACCATTGGAGAAAAAGATAAAAATATACTATGTAATGTTTCGTAAAGCACAAAGGAAAATAGTATTTGAATTGAATGTACGATAACACAAAGCTTGATATAAACTGTGATGGAATCCAAAAATATGTTATTAAACCAGATATCTTTGCATTCATTTCATAATGGATTTCGCTTTGATCCAAATTTGATAAACTGCACTGTAACGTTACCTAACTAAGGTGCGACCGAATTTATACGGGTTACTGTTATTAGTTGTACGAAATTTAAAATCGATAAAATCCGTAAAAAAAGAAAAAAAAATTTTTTGTTGTTGTTATGGTATGATTTAAAAAGGAAGACCATTTGCTATCTTTGCTTTTAATTAGCAATTTTATTTAAGAAAACAATTTTGCTAAGAGTCATATTTTTAGGAGTATAGTTCCTGGGATTTTTGGAGAGGAACATGATTGACTTTTCGGGTATGTATTTATCTTTTACAAAAATAAAATGAATTCAGATTTATTGCAATAAAAAATAATGCAAGCTTTTTATTCGTCAATTTGCCGGTAACATTCTAATCTAACACATTACTCAGCATGTAACATTTTGTTACCCTCTCGTGCTATGTCTAAAAATTGATGATTTTCTCCATGTACATTACATGAACATTATAAAGAGGACAAATATACCAAAGGAGCAATCCAAAAAAAAAAATCCATGACAAACAAAATCCGGGAAGACAAAAGAAGACAAAAGAAGACAAAAGAACAACCACAAGCACAACAAATAAACAATGAAAACTAAAAAACAATGAACAACACGAACTTCTATAAAAACCAGGAGTGAACTCAGGTGCCCCGCAAGGGTAAGCAGCCCCTCCTCCGTAGACTGCACCCGTATGAAATATACTACAAATTTAAAAATAATTAAAATATCTGTCTATTTTAGAGTGGATGTATTTTGACACATGTTTAATTATGGAATTGCTAGTTTAAATAGAGCACTTGTATTAAATATGTCAACATGCAGTTCTAAGCTAAAAAAAAAAAAAAAAAAAAAAATAAGTAAAATAAATTAAATTACGCATGACTGACAGGGTAGTAGAACAGATTGTTACACCGAGACAATGTTTTTTCCAGGGTAACAACCTGCTTATTACATTTTCAGTCATGTGTTATTTATATGATAACATCTGTTTTCTTGGAATATAAACTCAGTTTTATTTAATAAACTGACATGACAAAACCAAAATATACATGCATAAATTCAGACAATGCAAGTTTAAATTTTGCAATAGCGAAAGCCCCTTAGCTCCACGAACAAGATATTTTACTGCACCAAAAAAATCAATGATAACACGAATAAAAGAAAATATTGGCTTTATCTCTTTTACAACAAACTAAATGGGATTTTTGTGTTATATAAACCCTATTATTCAATTCACAGAGATGTAAGCAATCAATATAATACATTTTATTGGAGTGTATTTTTGTTTGTTATATCTTAATGAATTCATCATTTAACTATATATATGAGTGTTTCATTGTGTTCGATTGTGTTATTAGTTAGTCTGGTACATATTTTATGTGTGATTTTGTGTCTCTCTTCCTTTCAAAGCTTATCCTGTAGTATCAACTATTTAAATTTAACATTTCTGTATGGTTATAAATATTCACTTCTTTATAGTCTTTAGGTAGTTCTTAGTGTTTTGACTTGTAAGATGCTGATGATTAGGCTATCTTCTTAAACTGTTAGCCTTAACTTGTTCTGTATCTTATCGGAATGAGATGGTTGTTTTCTGTAAGGCTAATTTGTTTTAAATCCTTCTCTTCATAATGTTCTCTGTGATTTCTTGCTTGGTCAAGATATCATTGATGCTTAAGCCATTTATTCAACATGCGACTCTCTACAATTCTTGCTGTTTTCATATTCGGACTTGTTGGTCTAGAAGGATTGATAAGTTTTCCTTTTTCCTTGATATTTGTTGTGTGTTATTAATTATTATGGTTCAAACTTATGTCATGCATGTTACTTGGACCGCGCGCGGAAGAAAACAATATGGCCGACGAGGAATTAATAATTTCGGTTTCGATCCGTTTACAAACCGATAACATACCAGATATTGACAATTTATGAGTGATTTATTGACAATATGTGACAAACTGTGATATTCCAAGGTAAAAGAACTCATGAACAAGAAGTGTGCCAATTTTTGCATTCCTGTGTAAATTATTTATATCATAAATTATGAAAATAATATATGAAGTAAATTTCCTATTTTCTGTATGTTGCGTTTCTTTTTTGAGAGAGTATATTATACAGTTGTATCCCGATTTTTAGTCTCCGTGTGGCTCCTCGGGATGATATCAGAGCAGATAAAGAATTAGTATATCATAATCTATATTTATTTAAGGATGCTCGCTGGTAATGTTTTGGTCTTTCTGTCAGATTTTTGAAATCCTCGGGTTTTATCCATTTCTTAAACATTAATTTTTTATTCCTATGAACCCCTACTTTTTCTTTTATAATTCAATCATATATACCGTAAAATGGTAATTGACAAAATTTTACGAAATCCTTTTTATTTTCTCATACATTTTTGAGAGACTGAAGTTGCCAATGCAAAGACGAGGAAAAATCCAAAGAAAACCCATTTCCTGCAATTTTTCAAGGCCTTATAGCTCTAAAATGAGCACATGAACCTATATTTGTTTCTTGCTTATTTGTTTACTATTCATATGTTCTCTCAAACTAAAACACCTATTTAAATCCTATTTATTTCCTATTAGACCAGCGATCATCCTTAAAACTAGAAACTCTTGAAATGTAAATCCACCTGTTGCATGTGGTGAGAAATAGATGGATTTTATTTTTCTTTGCGACGGTGGAGATATCTACAAATTTTAAAACACCAATCAACCCATTTCCCCTAGTCTTAAACTTTTCTGTCCTTATGTTGTTTCTGCATGTTATAATTGCACAACATATTGAAAAAAAAAATTGTGTTGACAAATAAAATGGCTATTTTAAATAAACGATTTTTAAAATTAGATAATGGCATAATTTTGCTAGCGGCCGTAGTCATAATTAGACACCATTCCAACAGTTAAGTGGAAAAAATTGTTAGTAAAAATAATTTTTCACTCGCCCACATGATTTTAGACACTGTCTTTAACATGTATTTATCAATAAATGCTGAAGGTTTCAGATTGATAATACAGAACATATTCATATAAGTCGGTAATCACAAGCTTGGGAGGATAAATCTGAAACAAAATACTCTTAATGTTATCTTTAACACGCGATAAAACAAGATGGACGACACTTCAACTATCACTTTGCCAAATTTTAATGTCTTCTTGGACATTAACGTATAGCAATAAACGTTTGACGCAATAAACGCCAAGCCGATCAATGTCTAATTTTCTCCAAATTATTGCCCTGTCTGTGAAAAGATATATGATAATTGGAGCAGAGGTTAAAATTTTCAAATGAATTCCATTGTTGTTGAATAAAGATAAGCACTGCAATGTGATACATTGGATAGTAATATTGGTTTCTTAATTAAAAATGATACTAAAGTTATTCAAGTGATTGCTTGAATAAATGTTCCTTGTTAGTTCATTTGGAGTTCATAGATTGGTTTGTCTTCGGATCGTCAGACAGTTTTGTAAATTAAGAAGGATTAAACTATCATTTCATGGTTAAATGGTCCGGTTAATTGTGGTAAACCTCAATTTGGTAAAAACGGCCTCTAGCAAAAAAATTGAACACTGTGAATATAACTATAGCTCATTACTTTAATGTATTCTATACAGATACATCATGCCCCGGAGAGCTTTTGCAAAAAAAAATACCAGTCGAGAAACGTGCAGTTTCCCGAGCCCAACAGTCTTGAGACTGGTATTTTTCGCAAATAACCCCCCCCCCCCCCCCCGAGCAAGATGTATCTGTTTTATTACACCGAATGTCAAAATAAAATGTTTCCATCTACAAACGCTTATACGCAGTAACGATGTAGACATTTCAAGCATCAAGTTGGATAAGAATTTTTTTTTCGCAAATACCACGGCAGAGGGTAAAAAGTGAAAATACATTTTGGCAAATACCCCGCTGCCTCTGAAATCGTTTTAAATGCATACTATTTGTGAAAAATACCCCTCTAATGAACCTATAAAGATTACAACATTCTTATATAAGGTGTAATTAAGTCTCCCAACGAAATTCGATATCGCTTGATATCAAATCGAGTTGTTTAATTTGGATATAATAATACACGAGCCTATGGCGAGTTTATTATTAAGTCCAAATTAAATAACGAGAGTTGATATCAAGCGGTATCTAATTTTTACGAGTTGTTCAACCTATTTCTCTTATGGTTCTTCAAGAATATTTGTTTTTTTTGTGAAATTAACAAGGGTCCGACCCGCGGGAAATTTTAACGTTCATTTTTCTGTGATGTCAAATGTTGGTATGCAACGATGGCTTTCAACGATGACCGCGCAGATTTCAAACAATCAGAAAACAGCGACGTTTGGGTGAAGGCCATTCAAATAAAAGAATTTCTCGTAACATTTGTTCATATCATATGATGGGGAATTAGCTTTGACAAATAATTCATCGCGCGAGAAATAGATAACAAAGCACCATCATAGGAGAATTATCTCGTAAAGCATTGAAATACCTTATTATATATTTTCGTTTTTCCCAGGATAAGACAAACATATTGATAAAAACCTAACACCCCCACCAAAAAAAAAGGTCATCCTCGCACCTCAAATCAATAATTTTTAATTATTTCAAAATCCGTAAAAATGTTTATCCCTTTAACACGTTTTAATACGCAATGTTCAAATCTCATAAGTTTTTTGTTCGTTTAATTCTTTTTCTTTTGCAGCATCCTTCTGCATTCATTCTGTTCACCCATTCGGGGCCTTGCATTGGACAACGTCGTTGTTGTGTCGTCTATAAACATTCTATAGAAAACCTCTGGCACTCATCCGACAAAAGTCATGGCACTCAAAGGATTAAATATTGATACAAGGAAGACATCAATGTTTCAGACATAATATGTAATAATAGATATTATTTCATTTGCTTGGTCATAAATTAAAAAAATTCTTGTTGTGTTGCAATGTATTGTTTTATTTTATATGATTCAAATTACACTGACTTGGTGTTGGGAGGACTTATCACGGCAGGTAAGAAGTCTTATTATTATTTTTATTTAATGAAACCGAATGCATTTTATTACACCATACAATAAAATCAGTTCTCGTAAACGGTTCAGAAATATTGGGATATATCTCTGTCAATGCAGCATGTCGACAAGCAAAAGTTGATCAAGTGTGACATTGTATGACTGTAAAACTCGGGTCACAAAATATAACCATATCACAATCTTCAAGTAACCTCTCCATTAAGTATGCATAAACTTTATAAGAATAATTTCCCATTTCAGTCTCTGCAAAACAAATAATTTATTGAATGCAATGTAAGGCATTCGAGATATCAGTTACTTCGTTTGGGAGTCTTCGTAACAGTTATTACTCATTAAATTTAAATGATCAATTTAATCTACTTGCATGTAGTTTATTACAAATGCGGGGGTAATCAGTTTCATCAATTATTGGGTTATGAAGCTTTTATATGAAACGAAACATTTGATCCGAAAGGAAATTTTAATACATTATTCCGTGTGTTTTCTATTTGGATTTTATGGATGTTTCGTATCATCAAATATTACAAGGCTTAAAATGTTTGTATGTATACGCTATTTAAATTGTAAACAACTTCATATTCGCTTTAAGGGTCTCGGTGGCCGAGTGGTCTAGGTAGTTCGTCACGACTACTATATTGATCACTAGCATGGCAAAGTTCGAATCTCACCTGTGGCGGGGGTGTGTTCGACTCCGATCTTAATTGACAAGGATTACCAATTTTCCTACCGAAGATCGGTGGTTCTCTCCGGGTACTCCGGCTTCGTCCACCAATAAAAACTGGCCAATGAGAGATAGCCAATTGTGCTGAAAACAGGGTAAAACCCAACTAAACAAACAAAATCATATTCGCTCAGACAAGGATTGCTACTATACGATGATTGGTGGTCTCTGGTGTCTTCTCCGCCATTGAAAACTGACAGTCACGACAGTGCAAACTTCAGTAAACATACACTCGATTTTAATCTGAATATTTAAAAAAAACTGTTCAACCAATTCTTAATAAGATTTCAACATCATCATGTGAAAAGATATAAAAGTTTGACACATTTCTTCCTTCTAAACTAAGTTATTCTATAGTCATGCAGAACCTTAAGCGGAGTTGTAAAATATAAAGTAAACAGGTTATTATTATTATGATCCTACCGTGTACTTTTACATTTTCCGTCTTATTATAGTATAATATAATATAAGAATACTTCAGTTTTTTTAATACGTTCAATGGATCTGTTTTTGTGAAGGAAAACAAATCAGCTTCCTGATTAAAAAAGTTAGAATTTGTATATATTTAACAAAAAGGTTTAGCATTTGGAATTTTTTTAAAAATTATTAACATGAATAAAATGGAGTATGTTAGAATGATAGAAAGTTTTGAGAAAGAACGTTTTAAAATAATACATAAATTCATTGTTTTACTTGTCATAATCGTATTGATAAAGGGATTGCCTGGACACAGAACGTTTCTTCTCATTTTATATACTTCCTAGTTAGGAGAAGCATAGAGTGAAAAATTGTAATTTTCGTGAATTCGTTGCTTATATTAATCCCTTTAATGTGGAACCTAGACAGCGCTGATCAATCATCAAAATTGTTATTCGAATTTATCATGCAATTTAACACTTACAGTATATTTTCATTAAAAAAATGTTTTGTGAATATGTGCTGCGTATAAGCAAGAGTCCCAATATCTGTTTTCTAAATGCATCATATAAACTGTATATAATTCTTTTATGGAATATGGTAAGCTAATATTTTCACACTTATATTTTACGTCCAATTGTAATTGTAAAAAACACCTTTATGCACGTGTATATCTAAATAGAACGTATCATGAAATACCGAAATAAATTTCATGTACTGTATCGTCATTTCGTTGACTGATAACGCATCAAATTAGTTTTTAAACGATAAAAGTCATCGTACTTTAATTTCGGTTTATATATTGGGTTACAATGAGTTATTAAAAATCAAAATTTAAAGAAAAAAAATACCAGCTGGTGTGATCACAGGGTTACCTTTTCATTATCAGTTAATTACTGTATGTCTTGGTGACAAAAGTTAATCTGAATTTTCTTATTGGTGTCTTCATCAAAATCGTTTAAAATTTTGAAATATGATATACTTACCTCTTAGTTATGTAATCATATCTTTACAATTTGAAAAGTTGTTCAAATGAAAATTGATATGGATATGCTTACAAAATTACCAACTGCATAAAAGGATAACCCAATAGTTGAGCCGTAAACACAGTATTACTCTTCCTTGTATGAATATCATATAAAACATTTTAAAAGGCAACTATAGAAATGTGTAATTAACTTCCCGTTTTTAAACGAATTTCAAACTAATTACGTTGGATATACTGTCAATTAACACAAGAAGATCGGAAATAATTAATCATGAATATGAATGATACTTTATCCATAGACGATTTGAACGAGAGACATTTCAGGAGACTACTTGCACCAGTTGTGTTTCTGGTGATACTAATGATCGTGGGCATACCAGGAAATTTGACAATTTTACTTGTTTACGGACGAAACTACTCCACAAGTGTTTATAAGACTATAGTCTGGCACCTAGCTATAGCCGATCAAATATTTTGTACGGTTGGAATTCCATTTAACATTGCGCGTGTTGTGCATTACTATTCTTTCTCCGGACAATGGGTTTGTACAATTTTTGTAATACTGCTGTACTTCCTAGTAATGTATTCCTCACATTTGCTTATGCTGTTGTCCGTTCACCGATTCCGGAAAATATACACACCTTTGAGATCTCAAATAACTGTAGATAACGTCAAATACTTTGTCCTAGCGTGCTTTCTTATTGCCTTAATCTTGTCTTCACCTCAAGCAGGTTTATCAAAATATGAAGAATTGGACCTGGGAAACAACCTTACAGGACATACATGTGCCATTTCCTTGACCAATCCATCTGTATATTCGATTGCTTTTAGTTACGGCTTTCTTACTTTGTTCATCGTGTATACCATTGTTTTGGTTGTGCTCTATTCGCTGATTGGATACAAGGTGTATCGACACCACAACAAAAGAATTAAAAAAGACCCAAAGGAAAAATCTGTTCAGAAAGCAATTTCTAGCAAGATGACAAAAATAGCTTTTGCTATCTCCGTTATATTTGCTGTTGGTTATATACCAGTTTTTGCTCTCCAGGTTACAAGGAAGATGATAAACGAACGAGACCTTAATGTATCAGTGTTTTCATTGCTACGAATTGCTGAAAGACTGTATGTGGTCAATCATGTTGCGAATCCTTTCATATACGGAATATTTGATAAACAGTTTCGACAGCAGGTTAAAAATCTCACGAGATTACGACTTCAAAACGATACTGGAGGAACCGAGAAGAGAGAAGAATCAACAGCAACTACCAATATCTGAAGACTTAAAACTTATATAAAGATCCTTATAAGAACGATTTTGAATATATATGATTACACACCCCTACTAATGTCTAATTTTTATTCAGGTGTAGGATAGGTCTGTTTATTAAAATAG
Organism: Mytilisepta virgata; assembly: GCA_028015205.1. NCBI lineage: Eukaryota > Metazoa > Mollusca > Bivalvia > Mytilida > Mytilidae > Mytilisepta > Mytilisepta virgata. The sequence goes on along the minus strand of CM051518.1, from coordinate 76,180,428 downwards.
AAAGTCATCCATTATAAACTGCCTGCTCACAAAATATAATTTGCATATCGTGTCTAATAGTTTGTATCCCCTTAAATGTCTGCCTGTGTACAGCATGAATTCATATCTTCTTTTTTTTCTGTTATAGGAAAAGTTACTTCTACAATATTGTTTTCTATTGCATTCTAATTAAATTCATGTACATCAATAGTAAGAATATGTATACCTTCTGTATGATTCTTGGATTGAGTGGTACTTTTCACAATATTTACTGTTATATCTGGCAGACGCAATGATGTACAATGTATTAAGTAGAAATTTGATAATTATAGTTTTGTATTGTATATGACTATTTCCTCACAAAGTTGAAAGGCTTTTTACATCAACATGATCAACAAAGGCTGAAATTTACACGACCATTATCAAATTCTATACATAAGTAAACACATGGAATGACGTAATCTTTTTAAAACAACGCTACAGATACTAAACCTAGTGACACGTTTTCCCGCGCAACTATACTGCAAGGTTGATTGATTCCCCTATTTGTCAAGATTAGCAAAAGACTGTTCACTTAACAAATAGTGAATGCTCTTTGCCCAATCAAATGTACCGATTTAGACAAATTATGTACTAATTCATCTTAAAATTGTTCTTGTGAACGTCTGTGTACATTAAGTCTATCATTTTAAAAATTATAATTATACCCCACGCAACGAAGTTGCGGAGGGTATAATGTTTTTGACCCGTCCGTCCGTCTGTCCGTCCGTCAGTCCGTCCGTCCGTCAGTCCGTCCGTCAGTCCTGTTCTTGTCACTGCAACTCCTCTGTAACCGCTTGACGGATTGCTTTCATATTTAGTAGGATTGTTGGTTATGATGTGTATATGTGCATACTATACCACCATATTGATTGGATAATTTTTGTGGGAGTTGTGGGACTTAGACTATTTTCAGTTAAAATACCAAAGTATCATCTTGTCACTGCAACTCCTCTCAAACCACACAACAGAATTTCATGAAACCTTTTTAGATAATAAGGACATACTACGTAGATGTGCATATCGACAGGAAATTTCGATTCAATTTTTTTTCTAGGAGTTACGCCCCTTTGAACTTATTTACTTTAATGTACTACTGCAACAGTTTGTCATCGCAACTCCTCTCAAACCACACAACAGAAATTCATGAAACCTTTTCAGATAATAAGGACATACTACGTAGATGTGCATATCGACAGGAAATTACGATTCAATTTTTTTTCTAGGAGTTACGCCCCTTTGAACTAATTTACTTTAATGTACTACTGCAACAGTTTGTCATCGCAACTCCTCTCAAACCACACAACAGAATTTCATGAAACCTTTTCAGATAATAAGGACATACTACGTAGATGTGCATATCGACAGGAAATTACGATTCAATTTTTTTTCTAGGAGTTACGCCCCTTTGAACTAATTTACTTTAATGTACTACTGCAACAGTTTGTCATCGCAACTCCTCTCAAACCACACAACAGAATTTCATGAAACCTTTTCAGATAATAAGGACATACTACGTAGATGTGCATATCGACAGGAAATTACGATTCAATTTTTTTTCTAGGAGTTACGCCCCTTTGAACTAATTTACTTTAATGTACTACTGCAACAGTTTGTCATCGCAACTCCTCTCAAACCACACAACAGAATTTCATGAAACCTTTTCAGATAATAAGGACATACTACGTAGATGTGCATATCGACAGGAAATTACGATTCAATTTTTTTTCTAGGAGTTACACCCCTTTGAACTTATTTGCCTCACTATACTATTACTGTTGACTACTCTCGCTTGGAATTTAAATTTCCCAATATGCTGCCATTCAAATTAGGATAAATATGTGAAGGTAAGCATTTGATTGTGTTCATTTTACTTGTGAAGTGAGATTTTGTTTCTCCAGTGACAATATGAAGACGTGGGGTATGTGAGCGTGCTCACAAAGGTTCTTTAATTATTCAAGAATTCCTTCGAATGTATCCGAATGTCCAGATATTTGATCTTTTTTGCAGCAACAAAATCCAGATCTCTATATTCTTGAATCATCAATTCCCAATACCTTTTAAAACAGACACTTTAGACTCTTTTGGTCGTCTGAAGGAGTTAAACTCCAGCGTTGCTATTTTTTCTTTTCGTTCGTAAGCGACACATTTATCATCCGTAAATTTTCAAAGTAACCTATATCTAAACGACAACTTTTACCTGTTTTCCTGTCAAAGGATAGGTAAAAAATAAGATAACGCCCTTGGTGCCGAGGAATGGATGTCCACTTACGAACGAAAGAAAAAATAATCTTTTTAAAACAACGCTATATCCAATCATCAAATAAGGTAGAAAAAGTAGACAATATATGGCAGTGACCCTAATATTCCTGACCTGGGACAGGTGCAAATAATATGCAATGGGATGAACTGGATTTGTTTAATTTAAACCCTCCCATTTAGTCTAATTTTAGTCACCTTTTTTACACAGAAAGTGATACAATTTTACAATTCTATTGAATACCTCATAGATTGGATTTTCTTCTACATGTAAGAATATTAATCTGTTGTGGACTTCTCCCCAGAAAGAACTTTTTATGTAGTGTTGTGTCGTGAGATATAGTGCCCAAGCCGTTAGGCGAGAGTGCTTTACTTCACCAGACAACACTACAGGAAAACTGTTCCTGAGGGAGAAGTCCATAATACATTTAGTACATAAAATGTACAAATTTCAAAAATAACATTCACTTTATATGAATATTTGTTTGTTTATCTTGACTAGCGGGTGTAATAAACCGATAACAGGGTTTGTTTGCTCTTTGTCGGTTAATCACTGCATGTATGTCTTGTTCACATACGATACATCCTATAAATTAAAAAAAAAAATTCCCATCCCTTTTTAGAAAATATTATCTTATTGAAAAATGATTCCAAATCTCTTGTTGTTAAATTAGTTGGAAAGTGTGTTTATATGATATATATATATCATATACTAATAGAAAATAAAGGTAAAATTTTACCCTATGATAAATTGGAATTGTACATTTTTCTGCCCAAATCTTATAAGAATTGGGTTAGCGGGTTGATATTACTTTAATATCAACTGTTTCCGGTTTATATCAACTGCTTCCGTTTTATATCACACCCCTAATCCGTATAATCACGTTATAAATCAGTCGTTTCCGTAATCGATTCTAATCTTACTAGCACATAGAAAGAAAATACGTCTGACGATAGCGGGACGAAACTGTCGATTATATTAATTCGCTCAATAATGTTAATACTAACAGAAAAAAATATTGAGTGACAAAACTTTTTGACTAAATGGATGAGGGACAATGAAAATTTGCAGGGCCTTGAGGATATTCGGTAATACACAATGAAACAGAAATCATTGAGATAAGAATTTTCATGGAGACCTATAAAATACCAATGTTGAAGTATCAGCCCACGGTCAAAATCATCATCGGGCCTGGCGGCTCTCGGGTTGAGATCTTGGCCTAGGGCTGATAACAGGTGTGATATGAAAAATGCTATGTTATAATATATATATATATACATCTAAAGTAATAACCAACGTTCGAACTTACTAAATGTTAGACCGTTTATAAATTAACGATACAATGCAAACTAAAAAATAAATAAACGTCTAAAAAGTTGCAAAACAACATCAAAATAAAACAAAACTTAACAAAATTTTCGGATCACTGAGATCCTTCATTAGTGCTGTCGCGTTGCGAAATGACTAATTAATTACATGTAGAAAACAATATGGCTAGTCGTGATCTTGATCTTGATCTTTCTCATGTGTAGCAACGCATGTAAATAAAAATTGAAATAATACGTATAGATTCTCATTCAGGTACGAGTGAGTTATGGAATTTCCCCGACCGAGATTGTTAAATTTTCGATTTTCAACACGGGAGCATTTGCGAGCGTGTTAAAATATAAAATTTAACTATTGAGGGTGGAGACCGAAAGTTCTGGCTAACGGGTAGAAAGTCTTTCAAGTGTGTCCTGATGGTACTAGAGTTATTGTGAAGGCTAGGGAGGTATGTTATAAAGAACGGGATTCTGTTGGTGGTCTCTTTTTCTTTATATTCTAACATATTGTCTGTACTGAAGCGGATAGCTTTTTTGAAACCGTCTTGTATGCGTTGGTGTGTATACCCTCTATTTTCGATATGTCCACATAGTTCACCAATGGTTAGACTCCATAAATTATCTCAGTTTTATGTTTTCATACATTTTTGAGAGACTGAAGTTGCCAATGCAAAGACGAGAAAAAATCCAGAGAAAACTCATTTCCTGTAATTTTTCAAAGCCTTATAGCTCTAAAATGAGCGCATGAACCTATATTTTTTTCTTGCTTATTTGTTTACTATTCATATGTTCTCTCAAACTAAAACACCTATTTCAAATCCTATTTATTTCCTATTACACCAGCGATCATCCTTAATAACGAAATAGTTCCTTACAGGAAGTTACAAACTTTTACAATTTAAACGTAACGCGTACTTTATTTGATGTATGTCTATATTTATTTTTATTAATTATTTAAGACCATTCTGTTTAGCAAAGTACATGTAACATCATTCGGCCCCTGATAACATGTAGACTGTACATGTACATAATCATCTAGCATTTTTGGAATCGACACCGGACATTTCGATATTTTTTCATTTATCGTTGGGTTTTTAAACTCGTGGATTAAGTTGTCCATGAAAACCACGAAAATTGGAGTGCCACGTATAATATGTATTTCACAGTATTCAATTATGAAAAAGGTAAAAAAATAATGACAGGGTAATATATGTCTTGATGACCTAGGAACATTTCAATTTCCTTTTGGTATTTCCATTAATTTTTTTTAATATTTGAAATACACACTTTTCCTCCTCTTTTTTACGTAATCACATCTTTACAACATGAAATCGATATGCTTAATTGATTATTCACCTAAAAAAGGGATAACCAAATATGGAAAAAAAAATTTGTCTTCCTCGTATGAATATTATATAAAAATACTCAAAGAAGTTATTATCAGTAAGCATCTATACAAATGTGTTATTAACTTCCCGATTACTTTGGTCATACTGCCAATTAAAACAAGAAGATTGGACCTAATTAGTCATGAATATGAATGATACTTTATCCATAGACGATTTGAACGAGAAATATTTCAGGAGAATACTTGCACCAATTGTTTTTCTGGTGATACTAATGATCGTTGGCATACCAGGAAATTTGACAATTTTACTTGTTTACGGACGAAACTACTCCACAAGTGTTTATAAGACTATAGTCTGGCACCTAGCTTTAGCCGATCAAGTTTTTTGTATAGTTGGTATTCCATTCAACATCGCACGAGTTGTGCATTACTATTCTTTCTCCGGACAATGGGTTTGTACAATTTTTGTAATACTGCTGTATTTCCTTCTACTGTATTCGTCGCATTTGCTTATGCTGTTGTCCGTTCATCGATTCCGTAAAATATATACACCTTTGAGATCTCAAATAACTGTAGATAACGTAAAATACTTTGTCCTAGCGTGCTTTCTTATTGCCTTAATCTTGTCTTCACCTCAAGCAGGTTTATCAAAATATGAAGAATTGGACCTGGGAAACAACCTTACAGGACATACATGTGCTATTTCCTTGACCAATCCATCTGTATATTCGATTGCTTTTAGTTACGGCTTTCTTACTTTGTTCATCGTGTATACCATTGTTTTGGTTGTGCTCTATTCGCTGATTGGATACAAGGTGTATCGGCATCACAACAAAAGAATTAAAAAAGACCCAAAGGAAAAATCTGTTCAGAAAGCAATTTCTAGCAAGATGACAAAAATAGCTTTTGCTATATCCGTTGTATTTGCTGTGAGTTATATACCACTTTTTGCTCTCCAGGTTACAAAGAAGATGATAAACGAACGAGACCTTAATGTAGGAGTGTTTTCATTGCTACGAATTGCTGAAAGACTGTATGTGGTCAATCATGTTGCAAATCCTTTCATATATGGAATATTTGATAAGCAATTTCGACAGCAGGTTAAAAATCTCACGAAATTACGACTACAAAACGATGCTGGAGGAAACAAAAACATGAAAAAGAGTGACAAATCAACAACCACTACCAAAAACTGTATACTTTAAACTTACATGGCTTACGTAACGATCATTGTATGAATCATGCAAATCATGCAGTTTTGAAAATATATGATTACTCTTCCCTCCCTCAGTAATGTCTACTTGACAATTAGATGTAAGAGTGGCCTAGATAGCCATTCATTCTTAACTGCCTGCTCAAAAGGTACACGTATAATTCCTATTTCTTGTCTAAATGTTTGCCTGTATACAGCTTGAATGTATATCTTCTATGTCTTACTTTTATAAGACGGAGTGTCATCTGTACATTACTGTTTTCTATTTCAGTCTTATCAAATTCATGTACATAAACAGTATGTAGACTTTCTAACCATGTATGATTCTTAGATGGTAATTAAAAAAATATGACTATAATATATGGCAGAAACAATGATGTGTAATGCATTACGTTGACATTTGATAATTATTGTTTTGTATTTTATGACATTAAGTGTATATATTTATAATACAACTAATCTCGAAATTCGAATAGCAAAAATCTATAACGAGTTACCAAACAACAAATTAATTCAATGAATTGTTAGTGTTTTTCGGTCATGAGTTGTAGATTTTTTGTATTCGAATTTCGAGATAAGTTATTCTGTTTATTACATTCACATATTCCATGTATTCATAAGATTTAACGAGAAAACACGAGCTATTATGTTTTTATGACCTTTGTATAGCAACGTCGTTTGCGACGGCTATTGTTACGTCACTTCCTAGAGTGAAATATGACTTTCGATTTCACTGAATTATGGAATTATGGAATTTAATTTCACTCGGAAATCACGGAATTTCACCACACTCAATGTAATAATCAATTTTAATAGAAATGATTCTTTTCATGTGCGTTGCTTTTTAAATCATCCCAGACAGAAAATTACACGACTTGTTTTTTTTAAACAAAATCTATACACAAGGAAACATTTGGATATCAGTATATTAGTATAAAAGTATGCAATTGATATTTGCTATCTATAAGCTGTAAGCAAACATATAAATCTAACAAATCTAGTTTATCCCAGTGCATATTATTACCGCCTGTCCCTAGTCGTGAATATTATGGTCACCATCACAGCCATCTCAACCTTATTTCATGACTGGATGTATCGTTATTTTTTAAGTTAACGTTCTTGGTGCCGAGGGAAAACACGCCTCCGTCAAACTCTGACCCCTTTAAATTTTCCGAAAGGTAGATTTACTTTAAAAAGTTTTATTTTATAATCTAGAAATCCTCCGCAAACCACATTTTGGGTCGTGCTAATTTTCGCAGATCGGTTGGTAAACAGCAAACAAAATTTTACGCTATAGTTGTCTTTCGTGCCGAGAACAAACGTGTAATTTGGTTTAATCTTCATCTCATAAAACCAACCTAAAAGAAAACGAGTGTTTTTCGATATGACAAAAAGAGGGAGACAATTTATAGCAATTCATTCTGTGGTTGCTGAAGATATTATTTTAAAGGGCTACCAGACGAAACCAGGGGTCTCTGTGTGTGATGATATATATTATAGCTTCGTCGACGTATGATGATCGAATGTACGAAGTTAATTTACTCCAAACAACGATTTTGACAAGTTGATACATTGACCATGCAACTGAATTCAGATTTCATTTTTTTTGCTCAGTACGTAGGCGTTGAAACAAAATTTAAGCTTCTTGGTTTTTTTTACCCGAGGAATGTTAATAAATGCCCCGAGAGCTAGCAGAAAGTTGTTAATCCTAAGTTAATGACACGGGTAAAGTGTGTAAGAACATATGCCATAGACTTTATACATTCAAATGTCGGATTAAATCTGTGAAGGAACATGAAGTGATTTGATACAAAGTTTAATGGACATATATAAATGACTGAATATTTGCTGTCGTACGATATTGTTGGTCCATTACAATTTCCATTTTGTCTTCTTTTTGTAGAATATAAAAATCAATAGCCTTTCTATGTTATTCTCCGTATGGATTCACCCCAATATGCAATATCCAATAAAATTTAATAAAATTCAATATTAATTCCTATAAAAGTAGCACATTCTGTCATGGCGTATATAATGGTGTATAATGAATTCAGTGGTCGCAGTTTTGGTACCCAGTGCGATTTGGGTTTACTGACGGTAAAAAGTTAAATGTTACTGTAAATTCAATAGAATTAATTTCTATGTCTTCGTGTCCTATGAAGAGCCACCTGTTACAATTTAACATGCATATCAAAAGTAAGAATATTTAGACTTTCTAAGCACGTATAACCTTTTATAGAAGGGGTCTGGAAAACAATATCCAGTCATCAAATCTTGATGTGGAAATAATAATTTAAGAATAAATCACCCATAAACATCAAGTACATTATCAATGACCTGTAATTGATAATTAATCACCTTTTGTCATCAATTATCTGACCTCTGTTTTTTTACACTTATTTGTCACGTTGGCCAATTAAAATTATGTTCGAGTTACTGAGAATAAATTACATTATATTACTGTTGTACTGACCAGAAAATTAGTTCGAGAATTCGAGAAATCGGTGTTCGAAAAATCGAAAGTTAATTTACATAGACATAATGGAAAAAATGCCCGGACTTTCGTAAAGGGTAGAGAAATCCATGGTGTTCGAGGGACCCGAGTTCGAGTCACCGAGATTCTACTGTAGTTTATCTGGCACAAAAAAAAAATGATGCACAAAGATGTTAAAATCTTAGATGCAGCCTAGATGCTACATTCTAAATATAAGTTACTGTTCCTTTCTAGCGTAAGTACATGAAGTACTAGTAATTTGATTGATTCCGGCTTTTGCTGGATTTTGTTTTACAAGTTTAAAGGCTTTTTACATCAGCCAAGGCTTAATATTACATGACTTATATCACATTGTATACATCAGGAACATCTGCATGCATTTTAATACAAAAAATCAGCAAATGATACCGTTTACTAGAGCATGTTTAATAAAAATAAAAGTTTAAGCATAACATGTTATACGAAATTGAAATTAAGTTAAATTAAGTAAGCATGCAAAGAGGAATCGTTTAAAGAAATTTCCGACAATTTTGTAGTTTATAGTTTATTATCAAGCTTCTTCTATCGGATAAAAATGCTAAATTATCTGTTGTAAAAGGTATTGAGAACGGTAGATTTTAAAACTTATACTCTCTTAGCATTTTACAGCTGTTTTTGTCTCTATGTTCATGATGTGAGCAGTTTAACCTGATAAACATCTTTATCTTTGCTGACGAAAGATGTCTGGACTTTCTGACACATTCAAAGGAATGACTGTATTGTATCAGGCAATATAGACAATACCGATTATATATTTATATGCTTTTACATTTATAACGTTAAGCTATGCATTTCTTTGAATAAATGCATTATGATTTCTTATAATAATATTAGTTAAATTTTTCCAGTACAGAAAATAGTCTTTTTTTTGACACAATGTTAGTTAACAAGCACCAATAGATTGTGACCGCAACATTGCAAAAACATCCACCGAAAACACCAAGAAATATTAGTATATTTAAGATAACTTTTAGTTTAGAATAAACTAGGTGTTTAATCTACAGAGGTGAGGCACACTTTGTTTTGCCTTTAAGGTTATGTTTTGCGCGTACTCTAAGATAATTTTTTATAGCTTCGCCTTCCATATTTTTCACTTAAGCACTACTGAGGATACATAATTTGCTGACGTATGCAGTCTTTTATGTTATTTTATGACCAGGTTCTGTCTGTTCTATGGTGTTGGTTGATTGGTATGTCATTGTTGACCTTTCATTTTATCAATTTTGTTTTTTTTACATATAATGCATCAAAATAAGTAGCGTACATATACAAATTTTATTGTAGGAGCAAAAATCAAAAAAACTAAATCCATTAGATAGACAAACCCGGGAAGACAAATGATCAACCACAAGCACAACAAATAAACACTGAAAACTAAAAACCAATGAACAACACGAAGTCCTATAAAAACCGGGAGTGAACTCAGGTGCTCCGGAAATGTAAGCAGTTCCTGCTCCGTTTACGACGCCCGTCTTGAAGTTCAACAAAATCAATCTGGTGGAAGTCACAAAGCAATGGAGGTACATGAAATGTTACGACAGTGGGAACACGTCCAACATCATTAGATATTGGAACATTGTGACGGTCAATAAATTGGTGATGACGACCGTAAAATTTCCTAAGTGATGACTCAACTTATACTTGATAAAACCCTGGTTAAGAAGAATTTGTGACAGCAGTAAGTTACTAAGTGACTAACATACACAACACGTACATACACCAAAGTTTCAACAATTCTATCGATTTCAGACATTTAAAGGCTCAACAAAAGGCAATACAGGTATTTTTAAAAATCTTTTTTAGAAGACCATATATAGATTTAGATATGATATAAACGACGTGTTACTTACAATATGTAATATTTGTTCAATGATAAAGTTGAAAGGTGTTTTATATCGCAGGAATAAGATTTCAACATTAATATGATATCATACAGCTTTAAAAGTGTTTTATAAAACAGTGCATTTCGTAACTAACAATGGCAAAAGTTTCTAAGTTAGATCTTGAACAATGGTGGACAGATTTGGCGAAGAAAAAATTCGACCCGGAAGAAGAAGAAATAAAATTTTTTTTCCATTGTACTTTTACCAAGAACAAACATTCCATTGAAGAAAGTCAATGTCTCGAAGGGGAATTTACAGATTTGCCAAAAATGTCTCCCCTGGCAAAAGACAGAAATGTAGAAGGGACCTGGTTTTCTGTCTGTACAGATAAACGACCTACTAAATCACCATACGGAACGCAACGGATGCTTATAAAAGTTTCGGACTTAATGGATCTGATGACGACAAAGATCGAAGTAAACATACCCGATGAAGTCGACAGTGATGACCGCTGGGACGCGTCATCTAGTGACGATGGAGCGAAATCATGTAAGGATACAATTAAGAAAAATAAAAATCATAGGAAGAAAAAAGAAAAGGACAAAATTAGAAGAGTCAAGAAATATGAAAAAAGGAAAGTTAAGAAAAATCAGAAAGAATGTTACCAGAAAGATTTAACAAGTGAGTCAGAAGACCCAATTCTTGAACCCCCGTTTCTATTTTTTGAATGTGCTCACTATTACGGAGAAAACCAGTACGTTAGACTAGTTTTAATTCGCTCCGAGGATAAACTCGTGACTTGGTGTTTTCATCATCTACTAAAAATAGATTTAAACGAAAATGCTTTTCTGCGATATGATGAAAAAAGAAAAAGAATTTTTAGCAGAACAAAGTTTAAAGGTGTGCGTGAAGTCATTCTTGAAGTTTTGGTCATTGGGGATATAGATTTAAAAGGGCTTCACACGAAACCAGAGTGGGACATAGTTGGAGCACTCCAGAGAGCAGGAAATGATCCAGTTCTTGGGGTCATTATATGGTGATATCTTTTTATGTAAACTGTTGAGCTCTTTATCCGTCTAAGATTAACAAAGAAATCAACTTTGCATTGGTCGACTGCATGACAGAAAAACGCATAATATCATAGATTTTGATTGGCTGATACTTGTATTAGTTTTTGTTATATGTACATCTGAAAAAATTGGAAACCAGAAAAAATTCCATTCAGAGTTTAATAGCCAGATTTTTAAAATCAAATCATACTCCTTACACAAAAACACTCTATAAATGTATACATATTGCCAATAATAATAATATATTGCACAAAAGGGGATCACAGGAAAGATTACCTAATACATTAACCAATAAACAACAACCCCCCCTTCTCTTACGATAACTTCCACAAACTGTATCAGTTGTATCATTTTTTTCTTTTCAAATATGACGTCATAAAATGGAGTCCTCAAGTTTTAGGCGTTTATTTTTAAAAGATTGACTGTAATTTTGTTTCCAGTTAATTCGAAATAACCTCAATGCACGTGCTGCAAACTTCAAAAGAACCCGCGTAATTTCTTGTGCGCGGCAGGTTTCTTATAGACTGCACGAAAAAGAAAATCAATCCTTATATACTATCAAAAAGATAATTGCCATAAGAAAACAAATAGTTTACGTAATATTCAGCCCTTCATTGTTTTTACCAAATGTTTGGGGTGTTTTTATCTAATTTCCTGGTTGCCACCCCACTTTCATAAAAAACAAGTGAGTGTGCTCTTACTTATAAAATGTTGCTTTAACATTGAACACGATTGTTGTTTTTAACAACTTGAATGAAGGGAAAAGGTTCTTGAGTTAGTTGGTTACTATAACTGAACACTGGTTTGTCAACACTGACGTTGTGAATTCGATCTCCTGGTGGTGTGAAAGGGGTTGTTAGTTTTTCTTCCGAAATTTGGTATTTTTCTCGGGATCCTTTTTCCTCCAATAAATGACTATGTTACAGCTGCAGAATACTGACAGGTAAACAGTCGAATAAGATAAGGACACAGAATTTTACTTGACCCAAGGAAGAAGTTTTGGACAATATATATTGCACGTGGTGTACAGTGAGGGTACAGTGACGTGTTCAATGGGCAGCTACAAAAAACTACACATATTTTGCTCTGTCGAGCACTATCGGCTCCAGAACGATAAACTAAATCTGTTGACTAAAAGCCCTCGTTATGATGCATATAATTTATTTGATTATAATTTTTATGCATAATATGTGCCGGTTTACGACTCACTCGCTATGCTCATGCCTAAAATGTTGAAAACAAAAACAATAACGAAACATGTTAAAAACGGAAACCTTCCAATTAGAATCTAAGCATTCCACTTCCCATCGACAGGCAACTCAACATTACAGGAAGTCGTGATCTAAGAGTCATGTTGCACAATTAAAAAACATGCTTTGTGTAATAAGAGCATTAATTTTATAAGTTCAGTATTAATTAATTATTTTTTTCTGTCTTTTATTAATTTGCAAATATTGCACCCAGTAGGAACAAAACATACAAACAATATATATAATGTAAGGTAATTAACTTAGTATTTCAATACCATTATGCAAAAATTAAGATTGTTAAACAATTATTTATTATTTATTAAACTTCATATAGTCAAGCACAAAATACAGAACAGACAAAAAAACACTAAGCAATACAAATATCAAAATCAATATAGTGTAACGGAGTGGATTTTCCCGGGTTCACGGAATATTCTACGAGAATAAAATTACATTAACAAATGGTTACAATAAATTTACAAGTTATATACATATTCATATAATAGGTTGGAACAATAACTCACCTAAAGAAAGTTAATTTATCTCATGTTACGGACAGAATTTTCCGTCTGTTTACAACTCAATTGTCGTTAAGTCTGACGTCACGGATCGTCAGATCGAGGATGTCCCGGTCGGTCCTACCGGAAGTGGACAGACAAACCCACATAGAAAAATGATCATAAAGCCGTGTATAAGCTATTTAATTTTGATATAAAGGTGGCAAACAAAATACACCACCATTACATTACCCCTCCCTTAAGATCTAATATTGGAACCACAAAAGGTCGTAAAAGTTAACGCTCAAGGTACTATTTCACTAAAAGTGGTAAGAGTTACGACTGATCGTAAATCCTTTGAATATATACAAGTTACGACTAATCGTAACTATTACGACCTTTAGTGAAACGGTACCAATTAGTCTAAACTGACATTAGATGAAACATAAAATCATTATGTAACATATATATACTGAACCGCAAAAGAAACGTCGCTTTTTCAAAATGTTAGCAAAATTCAAAATAAATATTAATTAATGATTTTTATATAATCAGTATTACGATTACATCACCAGGTAAGATTAAATTACCTGTGAATTAAATTTTCGGTTGAATAATTTTCAGTTGATATCGTAGAGCGACCGTACCTAAAACCGCTCGTGGGACACACTTGGCGGTAATTTTTCTTAAATCTTAAATGTTCGTGAAATTCATGCTCCTTTATGGGTATAAAAGGCCGGAGAAAATTAAAGAGTGTTAGTATCAGTGTTGACACAGAAGCTATGCCACGTCTGACTCCACAACAGAGAGAACAGGCCATTGGTCGATTGGATGCTGGGCAATCTGCCAGAGTTATTGCCAACGATTTCAACTGTGCTGTTCGAACAATTGAACGTCTACGGACACGGTAAAATGCAACAAACAGCACAAATGACCGTCCACGGAGTGGTAGACCCCAATTCACTACCCCTAGACAGAATAGAGGCATTGTTCGTCACCATTTGATGAATCGGTTCACCCCAGCTGCCGAAACTGCCAGAAACACTGTTGGAACACATGGACGACCCATAAGTGATGATACGGTTCGTCGGCGATTAGCTGCTAGAAACATGAGATGTCGCCGTCCAGCAAGAGGACCTATTCTTACTCCTCGACACCGTCAAGCTCGTCTTCAGTGGGCCACTCAGCGACAGAATTGGCGAAATCGACAATGGCGTAACATCATCTTCTCTGACGAAAGCCGTTACTGCATTTCAACAGCCGATGGCAGAACCAGAGTGTGGAGAAGACGCGGGGAACGTTACGAAGACAGCTGCATTCTGGAAACAGACGCGTGGGGAGGACCTAGCATCATGGTATGGGGTGGAATCGGCCTTAACGTTAAACTTGGTCCAGTCATCTTTCAGAACCTTGGCCCAGGCAGAGGAAATAGCGTAACAGCTGCCCGTTACATCGACCAAGTCTTGACACCCCATGTTCAGCCCCATTTCGCACGTCATCAAAATAAGACTTTCCAACAGGACAATGCACGTGCGCATACCGCAAGAGCCACAAGAGACTTCCTACAGCAGAATAACATTAATGTTATGGATTGGCCGGCTTTGAGTCCAGATTTAAACCCTATTGAACATTTATGGGACGAAGTTCAAAGACGGTTGAATAATGAGCAGCCAAGTCCGACAACTGCAGCTGAACTTTCACAAGCGTTTCAGAGAGTATGGGCACGTATTTCGATGGCGTTTATTAATCGGCTCATCAACTCCATGTACCGAAGATGTGCCGCAGTAATTGGTGCCGGTGGAGGACATACACGTTATTAACGGACGTGGGAGCACAGCATTGAAAACATGTGACGTTGCGACAATTGTGACGTTTTTGTGAACATTGTAACCTAAAGACTGTAAATCATTCATTAAATTTTGTAAAAATTAACTTAAAATATATAAATGTCACTTTGAAATAAATGTATGTGAACATGTTATTTTGTGCGACGTTTCTTTTGCGGTTCAGTGTACATGTAACAATATTTAAAATTTAATTAACCAAAAAGCATACATTTACTTTTGATCTTTAGACAATGTATTAATATTGAAAACCTTGTTCTATATACAATAAACTGATGAAAACAAATTCAGTTAAAGTCTATCTCTCACTTACAAAACATAATCAATGATTATTACTTACCCAATCAATTAAAATTTCAGTAAAATTGGACAATTGATTCTTATATTCAAATTTATTATGAATGCAGTTTCAAGTTACCCATTAATATCAATACAATTGAAAAACGCATGTCAATACATAAAAAAAACATCTTTAATTCAAAATTCGAAAACAAATGTCCAAGCATTAAAGCCTTTATGGTTCCAATTCACTGAAAAGAAGATCCCAGTTTTTCATTTCTGCGATCTGTGTCATCAGTATTCTGTTTTGTGCTTATACTTTCCTTCACTCGGCCTTCTCGGTCGAAGCGGGTCCCTTTCTTTCTAAGTGTTTCAAGTCTGTCCTTTGCCACCTTACGTGTCCTACCCATACAAGCAATAGCATTACCGAGATATGCCAAAATTATTCAAGCTCATCTTCTCCCTTATGAATGGGAGGTAAAACTATCGGCGGTAAAACTTTGCATGTGGTCCTCGAAGTTGACGATTGGCATATACCGAAAGAGGTATCTAGACTCCTAGCTGACGGTAAAGATGTCTGGGAATGAGGTCTCTGGCAATATTCTTCCGGAGTTATGGTGCTACCAGGTTTTCTAGAAGGATGATTATTAGGTACCGATACAGAAAATCCGGTCCGTTGGCATCATTTGCAAGGTTCGCCAAAGAAGAATGCAGATGGTGTTGGTGCCATAACACAATCAGAAGACATTGGTGAAGTCAAATTGACAGAAATGGTGGATGAGACAGGAGAAGTGGTTGAGGATGACAGAACACAGGTAGAAGTTCCAGAGAATGTAGAAGAGGTATTGATGCTAGAGGCTGCAGATGCTGATTGCTGGATCATCCTGTTTTTGTATAACCAAATCCCATGTTAAATAAATCCTTTATTTTCTTGAACCACTTTATTGCTTTTTCCAACTGACGACTCTAGTGTCACTTTCTCATAAACCCCATGAATTCGGCTAAGGTGAGTTTTTATATCGTGTCTTCTCTTATAAGTGGCCTGACAACCTGTTATGCAACAAGTCTATGTCACACATACTCTTCGCAATGTCTTAGGTATTCAGTACGGGAAGCAAATGTGTTGGCCTCAACGCCTCTACTGGGCACTGCATAAGACCCCCTGGCTGAAAGAAGAACTCGACCTTGTTCAACACGCTACTATCCTCTGCTTGGTTTATTTCATTCATTCCCTGTTCCATCTCTTCCTCATTGTAAACTAATATATCGGCGTCAGCCATATTACTGAAAAATATAAAGATCTCCAAAGTGAAGTTTTAAGATAATAAATTGTTCACCTAGGACAATTTGCAATTCCTACTATTCAATACCAACATTGCTTAAAACTGCAGATTGCACAATATGTTAAGCAAGTGTTAAGTCATATACCCCTACCATATCTGATTGTTATAATTTATCTCGTATGTTTTTACATCACCGAAAGCTCTTATTACTTAGCCCCTGGTACATAAAATATGTACAAATCTAAATTCTATGGCATTCCCGAAAATCATAGGTTTTAAAAAACGTCGAAGGGACAATTCACACACCATAATAAAAATTATTTTAATGTGTTTTGTTAATGCATGCACAAATAGGTAGTGTCAGATTTAATCTAGCCCCCCGTTCATACATGTACATGAACTTATGGTGAATTGGTAGTTTTGGTCGATAAGTCGATCACGAGAACTGTACTTAGGTGAGTTTTGTATGTAGGCAACGCCCGTTGCGTCATTGTCAGTTTCAAGTGAAGTGTTTATTTCGTGTCCTACTACCTCCGTGTTGTTTGATTCCTGTAACCCAGACAAAAATATTGTTTCGAGAGACGAATCAACATGTAATAACTGATTTTCCACTTCACTCCCTTCCACCCCTTTTAAATGGTCAACGTGTACTATCTTTATCTTTGCGTTATTGCATGACTGAATTTGATATGTGACATCAGACTTTTTTCTTATGATCTTAAAAGACCCTGTCCAGCCAACACGTATATTTTGTCTTGCACGTGGCGGATACCAATACCAGACTAATTGGTCTTTTTGAGTTCCCGCGGTTTTAGTTTTATATCATAATAATGTGTTTTCCTATAGAAGCTGGCTTCCATTTTTTCATGCGCAAAATCGAAAGATAGTTGCATAGCTTCTTTTACCCACATTATAAATTTAGTCGGGCAATCAATATTGCCATTGTTTGGAGGCGACTTAAAGGAAGACGTATTTCCGTCCTAACATTAGAAGGTTAGGGGTACATTTTGTGCTTTCATAAACAGCGGCGCAGTAGGCCATCATTACATACGGAAGATGATCGTCCCAATCTGAATGATTTTCATCTACATACATCGCGAGCATGTTCTGAGCAGTTCGGTTATACCACTCAATAATACCGTCTGATTGAGGTCTGTAGGGGGTAGTTCTTGACAATTTGCATATTTCAGAAAATAATTCCGACTCGAACTCCCGCCCCTGATCCGTATGAATTCTAGCTGGTGTCCCAAATCGACAATGAATTCCGTAGTTAATTTATCCGCTACCTTTTGTGTCGTATGCCTTTGTAATGCATACGCTTCCTTCCATTTCGAGAAGTAGTCACCGACTACACGGACAATGGATTTTTCCCGAGTTCACGGAATATCTGGATGAAAATAACAATTCGTCTCAAGCTCATTTTATTCTACGAGAATAAAATTACATTAACAAATTGTTACAATAAATTTACAAGTTATATACATATTTATATAATAGGTTGGAACAATAACTCACCTAAAGAAAGTGAATTTATCTCATGTTACGGACAGAATTTTCCGTCTGTTTACAACTCAATTCTCGTTAAGTCTGATGTTACAATGTCCCGTCTAGGGTTCCACTACACAATTAGCATTTTATTTCTTGTTCAGTTTAAAACTGATGGGTAAAATGTGCTCATAATTATGATTTCTGACCACGAAGCTGATTTATTCTGAAAGAGAGGTCTTAATAATAGTGTGTTTTTTTAAGTGTGTAAACTTTGCACAAAGTTTTGAAATGTAAATTACGAAAAAAAGAGCCCAAAAACCTGCTCTTTTTTTATTTATTTTTTGAAATGGCCCAGTTCTATGTTTAATTTATTCCATGTGTGATATCCATTGCACAATATTTTGAAAGAAATTATCATTCCGTTGCTATGGGTAACCAAGGAAAAAAAGATATTTTGGAAGAAATCGTTTCCCGGACCGGCACAACTCTGTGATTATTTTCATATATACATAAACCAAAATAAAGGTAAGACAGGTACAATTTCATATTTTGTGGCTAAAATTCAACTCAAAATGACAATTGTATAGTACTACCTAGCACGGGCCGGCCGGGACATCTTCAGATCGAGGGTGTCCCGGCCGGTTCTACTGGGAGTGGACCGACAAATTAAACCCACATAAACCATAAAGCTGTGTATACTATTTAATTTTCATGTAAGTGTGGCATACAAAATCAACCAGCATTACAATACAATATACAATGCTGAACGTAAAATTTGACTTATCCCCCTTTTGACACAGCTTTATAATTATTTCCAAAAAAATAATTAAAAATAAGAATAAGAATTTACAGAATTTGACTGATTTTGTAGTAATAAACTGAAGTAAGTGAAAGGTCGTAATCAATAAAGGCTCCAAATTGTGAAATCTTAGCTTGTAAAATTAAATTTAAAATAAAAAAATATATTGGGAAACCTTTAACAACTCGTGTCCCAAAAAACCGTAAAAGATGAAATTATCTTTTGACATGCTGCCATGTTTTTTTTGTACTTTGCAAGAGAAATAATTGAAACAAAATATCTAGCAAAGATCAAACTTTTCAAAATTGGTAAATGTACTTGGGCCCCTAATATCTCCAAACGGATGGGTGGATTATTGTTTAACGTCCAGTGGCAATCAATTAGTTCATATCAGGACGAGAACAAGTTGATATGATATGAATATGAACCCGGCTCCGGCTTTGTACTAGACCAACAACCTGAGTCGGATTTTTTAACGTGCTAGGTCAGGAGGTAACAGTCAACAGGAAGATATATCACCCCATGCGGACACATTATACAGACTCCCAGCCGACTGGTCCTTTCCTCTTACTCCTAGATGCCTCGTGCTTGGCGAAGAAGCAGCAGATACCAATTTTAATGTCTTTTGTTTTACTCTACGGAGATAGTAGAAACTGGACTGAGAATACCCTCGCAGATTTATATCTACCTACGTGTTTAAAGGAAACAAGTTAACAATTTTTTTGCTACAGATGTACGTATATATATCATGCGAAATCAATAACAAAATACTTAAATGACAATAACACCATAGCACAATGACAAAATACGTAAAATTGCCAATCTCATATACTTAATTCAAGTACAAATTCTGCCGTGATGATATTTTGATAGCTCACATAATTACATTAATACGAATGCTTTGAAATAACATCAATCTTCCGCACTGACAATCGGGCTATCAGTAGATCAAACTTGACAAATATAGGACATTCAAATTTCAACAAACAAAGACTCCATATGTAAAAACACAAAATTAATACTATAATGTAATAATCATTTTAGGTATAATCATTGTCTTGACAAAATAAAGAAACAAAATCATTTTAACATGCAATTATTATTAACAAAAGAAAATCGTTAACAGTTTGAAATAAATAATCACAAAACTTGCCAAAACTTGTTCTCGGCACCTCAACAATATTGTAGCAAACGATATTTAAACTAATTGTTATGCCTTTTATCAAAGGAGAATAATCGTAACTAGAAAAAACTTTTAAAAGTCGCGGGAAAATAAGTATAGTACAGTTAAAAAATAATGAATGCTCATTGTCCAATCAAATTTACACTTTTTGACGTATTATGTACTAAATACACATAATCACTGAAATTAATTCATTGAATAATGGACTTATGCTTGTATTCAAGATGACAGATTGGAAAGTAAAATAATTTACAGATGATAAATGAAAACACAAATAAAAACTATGAGGACTAAAACCTGAAGACAAAATAAAACATTATTTTGGTTTTTAACATCACTTCCCATTTCAACCCGAGATCTTAACACGACGGATTAGTATGTGTCGAGGGTTGATATAGGATGTGATATGAAAAGCCCCCTATCAAACTATTTTTATTATACAGTAAAACCAAAGAAAAACATCCTCTTTAATTTCCAATGAATATTTATGTGCGATTTATGAAGTTTGCTGAATACCATGTTGTTAGACACGAGGGATGTGATAATGGATATTATAACGGGTACCGATATAGTCTAAACCTTCCAATCTTTATATTATTTATATTTACACAAAACATTTATTATAACTAAGCGCTGGATGATACGACCACACCTTGTTGACGGGTGGACTGTTAAAGTTACAGTGTTGGATATTGCATTCATTTTTTGGATAAATTATGCTACCTTCTAATTCCTAATAATTTTAGTTGTCTTAATCTCTTAAAATCCAATCTAACCACTTATATCTCGAAAAACAAAAAAAGATAGAAAGAATCTCCTGGCATACAATTCAAATCATTCATCCAGATGGATTACAAGAAGAGGGTATATGTAAACGATATATTGCAGTAAAAATTAATACTGCGATGAGTATACAAAGAAAAATATTAATCAATAAACAAAATGATATTTTAACACAGAGTTGTCTCAAACCAAATTACTTCATTGTTTCTGCTGTCAACATCACCAGGCTCCATATTGTATCGTTCCAAAACATCTCCTAACAAAGATAAATCTTTCTGTTGCTCAACATGAACTTCAAATGAAACTTTTGTGTATTTCCGATTTAACAACGACATCATGTGCACGTATAAATGTTCTTCCAGACCTTCATTTGTGTTTCCGTAAAAACTGAGATTGTAATGCAGTCCTTTATTTGTGTAAGAGTAAGTTCCGATTGAAAACAGAGCTAGGTTGTTTTCTTTCATGTTGGAACCAATAACTAGCGTTCTTTTGTCCATTAGCAAACTTACATTCGTTGTTATAGGCCGGTAAGGTATTCCCGACTTCAAAACTCGTTCATCTTTAAACAGATTCTGATAAAGCTCAGAATCCGGATAATTCATAACTTTTATTACATCATGACTATGCAGCCGTGTTGCTGACGTCAGTTTAAAACCACTGGATCGTAAACTTTTCAGAAGATTGGGCGTAATGTAGCCTTGTCTCAGCTGAAATATGTAGATAAAATATAAGAATATATATATATAAATGGAAATGGTGAGCCGTTAAAAAGGCAAAGAACGACTATTTAAAAAATAAAACGTATAAAAGACAAAAACTGAACAAAACCAAATGCAAAATAATAATCAAAAATAAAAATTTAAAGTTTCAAGTTAAAGGCTACTCTTCTTCTTTTAAACCGGTCTTCTCGAGGTTGTCTTTCTTTAAACCTGTCTTCTCGGGGTTGTCTTTTCCTGCTCGACAGGGGTTCGTTCCCCGGCCAGGTAAATGAAAGACATTGATTTTTGCTTGGTACCTGCTGCTTCCTGGTTAAACAGGCATGTTGTATTTAAGAGAAAAAGCAAAGAATGAACAGTTTGGCGTCGGAATAATGTGTCCATGCAGTGGAGTGACTGGTCTTGGTGCGGAATGATGCCTTGTGATCTAGCACAATAAAAATCCGGCTCGATCGGCATGGTAGTAAGCAGGGGCTCACGTAAATTCAATCACTCTTAAGTTGTTAGCTTTTGGATTCACAGTAACATAAACGTATACATGTCGACAAAAGTTGATATTGTTGTCTTTACTAGTTATTAATCATACAAAAATTTTACTCTCTGTGGAATTATTTCATTTTCAATTTTCGTTTTTAAAAATTCTTTTTAATTCTTTTTTTCATCTAAACTACAATGTGATGAGATCTTTTCGCATCCTCTTGATCTGTATGTCTACTAACTTATAATTTTAAGTTTTATTGTCTTAACCTCTTTCGGTATTATTTTCCTAACCTGATACTTCGTCGGCCTTATTGCAAAAATAAAGAAGGATAAAGACTCACCCTTTTTGTAACCAAATTCCACTGAACTTCACAGAGTCCAAGATCTTCTTTCAAGTCAGAGCCTTTTTCAAGACGAACGGAAGCAGTCCTGATCAGTTGATCACGCGTCTCTTTGATATACTTTAGCACTGACTCCCTTATGTTTTTTACTCCCATGTTATCACTTACTCGAAAATCATCCAGAACCAGTGTAGAACCGCCATCTACATTGTAGGTCATCAGGAATCCTACCTAAAAAAGGACATTTCACTTGTTTCTTTATTACGTTATGGTAGTATAATACTCCCTTAATTACCACACTCCCCCCATTGATACCTATTTGATAAGACCAAAACTTAACCTATAGTTTTTTTTAAAAATACTTACATCTTTGCCATCGACGTTTGCCACATATCCCGTATTTGCGTTGCAACTTATATATGCACAGTATCTGTCTGCAAGACTGTCAAACTTTTTGCCATGAGGAGGAATGGCGATGACAGATTCGTAATCAGTCAACGTTGCCTTTCGAATATTTACTGTTCCAAGATTTTCATGATGAATTTTCGAGCAGCCGTCTGCTGTACGGGCTAATTTTGCTGAAGACAAATTCAGCTGCCCGGTTGTAAAATATTTCCGACTATTATTTAGTAATATTCCAACAGGATTCAAACTCGTGGATTTTAATACCACTGTTTTTATCATGGCTTCAATTTTGTCAAGGTCCTTTGTCAGTAGATAAGCTTGGTTGTTTACATAACACTACACTTCATATTATTATTTATATACCAGCACGTGGAGTTGTGTCATAATTCACTGATTAAACTGTAGTCTCATTATAACTTACTCCAAAAACAATGACACATTAATATTATAGTTCAAATCTCCAGGATATTAAAATAATTTAAACGTGTCAAGTTAATAATGGTCAGTTTTTGGCGGAGTCTTAAAAAAATACATCAAATTTTCAGTTTTCGATAAAATAACTACGTTGTTAAAGGTCAGTGCAGTTCAACTACCCGTCAAAAGGTTAAGGACCTTAACTTTTACAGAAGTTCAAAGTTCTATAACAATGCTCGACTTCATTTTACTCTTATTACACATGTTACATGTCATTATAATTCTTTTTTTTGGAGGGGGGAGTGGATCATATATCATGTATATTTTGCAACACAGACACATTTTTGTGATCACCTAAAAACTATTTTTTTAAAGATTTTATTTAATTTTGGTTTTTAGGACACGATCAACCTGGTCGTATTACAAATAACCACCAGATTAAAGTGAATGACCGACTTTGTTTACATGTTATGGAGACTGCAGAGATAATGAGAATGTGACATGTATTTTTAGATTTATGATAACCATTTACACAAACATGTGATGTATATAGCACTGATTTAACAGAACAAAAATCATTTAATTTATCTAATTTGAACTGAATGTTACACACGTGATGTGACAATTGCATGTTGTGATTAGTACACACGGTAGATAACGTAAAATCATATTATTATGAAATGTATAAAAATAATCACATTATAGTCTAAGACTAAGACTAATTTATTGGAAAATCAAAATAATATGATGTCTTCCACACAATGTACAGACATTAAATCAGCTTAACATGAATTACTATGCATATGATATTGAAAATAATATCTGAAGAGAGCAAACATGTATAGATAGATAGATAGATACTATTAGATAGATAGATAGATAGATAGATAGATAGATAGATAGATAGATACTTTATTTTCCAAATTAGGGCCCCAGGAGGGCATATTACAGAACACATATAATTTTATACATTCACAATAATTAACAAATGAGAGCCAAACAATAACAGTTATCACTTAATATCATACAATTGAAATGCATCATTTATAAATTTACAAATATATTTTGTGTCATTTTTGTTAGATGGATTCATAATGCAGTAAAAGATAGCAAACAGTAATAAATTAAATTATTTTTTTATCTCATTTTTATGCATTATCTCCACAAAAGTGCAAGGTCGTTGTTTGTTTACATATAAACAGGTAGAAAAACACGTAGAAAGTCAGCTGTATTTAATGGTATTATTGTTTGTAAATATCCCTAGGATAGTACGTGCTCGGGTCAAAGTATATTTTATGTATAGCTAGACATCTTGTATATTTCCGTCATCCGTGTATTGTTTGAAATAATTAAGTACCTGATCGTATTACTATAACATAGAAAGTATATCTGCTAAGCTGATAGTGATTTATAATCCTTTAAAGTGGAATCAACCTCATTCAATCAAGTTTTAGAAATTAGGCACCCCCCCCCCCCCAAAAAAAAATAAAAATAAAAAAAAAATAAAAAAAAAATAATAAAATAATAAGATACACTAAACAAATTTTTGAAAATTTATTGAAAATATACTCTATATGTTTTTATTTTATTTTCCGACCCTCAGTTGTTATATTTGCGTGAAAGATGTTATATTTTCCATTCAAGTTTTTTTTTAATGTTTGAATCATGTTGGCTTTTGGGACATACCAACTTGTTATTTGAAATGTGCAGAATTATAATTACAGAATTTTAAATGAATCTGAATAACAAAGAGTTGCTGAAATACATTTGAAAACAGTAACGTAGGTATGAAAGAATGCTTCAAGTCATTTTGAAAAAATGTAAATGTTTTTACCTGCAGATTTATCAGTGTTCATTACTTTTAACATTTATTATTATTTTTATTGTCAATTCAGTTGTACGTAATGTTTACTTGTACATGTGTACTAGTAGATGAATTATACTAATTTTGTTTTCATAATATGCGTAATTAAAAAATCATGGAATAGATATACACATTGTTAATAAATGAAAGGGGATATGGTGTAAATATCAACTAGACAACACTGAAACGGGACTAAAAAAGTACAGACCTCAACACGGGAAATGTGCCCACAAGCTCTTACTGACCCCATCTTAACAAGTTGTGAATAATTAATCCAAAATAACAAAAGTCTGAAATGAAAATAAATAAACAACACGTATAACAACTAAAATAGGCTCCTGATTTGGGACGGGTACAAAAAAATGTTGCTTGGTTTAACTACATGTAGTTTTATGAGTACTTTAAAACCCCGTTTGGACCTGTATCAGTAGCAGAACACGTAAACCAATTAAAGATAGACAAACGGTTAAAATAAGAAATAAGAGTGGACACACTAAATGTCTCTCCAGAGAACGCATGTGGTCACAGAATAAATTATCAGATACCTGACATTGTAACTGAAAGGGAATGCATTAAAGTAAATAGTTATGTCATGCAACATATGTCTGAAACATCTGATCCAAGTCACTCAAGCCTAAAACTGTTACTAAAGTCAACTAACAGGTCTAAAATTGGTATGAACCCACCAAAAAAAAATGTATATCTATAAACCAAACACGGCGGATCTAAATATTACACTTGTGAGAAATGGACTTATTTGTGAAAATGTGATGCAAGTCATTCAAGCAAGTTCAGGTGACAGGTCCTATCATATTTGGTCTATAGACTGGCATATACGTAACAAGAACTATCTTTAGACCAAATATAGTTGGTCTATGTATTATAGTTGCTGAGAAATGGACTTTCTCTCAAGCATGATATTGAGGTCAAGATTGGTCAACACATGTCAGAATGGCATGTACGCAACATGTATTATCTATAGACCAAATATGGTGGGACTGGGTATTACAGTTGCTGAGATACGGACTTAATCATGAAAATGAGAATCAAATCGCTCAAGCATGAAATTGAGGTCAATGTACGGAGACATGTGTCAGACATGCATATACCCACCAAGAACTATCTATAAACCCAATATAGTGGGTCTAGGTACATGTATTAGATTTGATGAGAAATGGACTTATTTACGTAAATGTGATGCAAGTCACCCAATCATGAAATTGAGGTCATGTTCTAGAGACTGGCATGTACCCATTAAGAACTATCTATAGACCAAATACGGTGGGCCTTGGTATTACAGTTGCTGAGAAATAGAATTAATCACAAAACTTGGACGCAGACTACTACATAGTTCATATCATAATGACTGTGTTGACCAAAGATCTTAAGTGTAGGTATTCTATGTGCAAAGGTTTTAGGGTTTAAATATAGATTCTCCTTCAGGTACGAGTGAGTTATGGAATTTCTCCATCCGAGATAGTTAAATTTTCGATTTTCAACACGCGAGCCTTTAGCGAGCGTGTTAAAATCTAAAATTTAACTATTGAGGGTGGAGAAATTCCATAACTCACGAGTAAATTGAAGGAGAATTTGTTTCTCCTATGATTTTCGACAAAAACCTCAAGAAAATGTCGTTGCTATGTAGTTTGTTTACATAGACGTCATTTCGGGACTTCTCTAGTTTATCTTTCTAATAATTGTAGAAAAAAGGGCGGTAATTCCCACGTAGAAATTTAATCACCGGGAAGTGGTTAAAGATATTATGTATTTTTATCCCACCGATTAAACACGTCAGGAATAGGAGAAAAACGTTTTCGCCGTAGTCGCACCCCAAAAATAATACCTATATCTCGCCTTTCGAGATTTTCCATATCCCAAATGTCCTGAAATATTTTAAGAGATCCATAAATATTTAATAATACGTTTTAGTCTAATTATTGCGTTCGTAGAATATTTTCTTAATTACACATATGTATAATAATATTTTTTTTTGATACCAACTTTGATGCACAAGATGTGGACATTTCATCGATTTACGACACATCAGTTGTGCTTAAGGTAAAAAATTTTGGAAACCAAAACACCAATGTAAACAGTTGAAGAGCAAATTCAAAAATGCCAAAATGAATAACAGTGGTAAAGCCAAATAACGTTTAAGGCAGCTTCTGAAATGTACAACTCATCTCTGCGTTACCGTATTTTAGTTTTATCAGTACAAATTACTGGTTATTTTCTTATACCAATGACTTTTTATATTTGGCTTTTCAAATGTTTGGTCACGAGCGAATACATTGTAAATGTATGATGGACATTAATTAAAAAATGCGAGTTATACGGAAGGAATTTGGCATCTTAATTTATTTGAACATTGTTAGGCTCTTTTTGACCAAAATCTTTTGCAACCTTTATTTTTTCATATACATGTATATTGACTTGCCTCCCCACATATAATCCTTAGATCACTGTAATGAAAATCTTTAACAACAATCTTCTACTTTCTCTTATTTTATTCGATCTTTCTAAATGCAATTCACAAACTTAACTGAATCTGAACAAAATAAATATCGTTCGGAATTAAGAAATTATCCCACTTATCTCATAACATGACTTTGAGACATTACATATTTCTAACTATATTATATACATCATGATTGCCGCAAAAATGTTCTATTCTTGGCGTGTTTAATCGGTGGATACAAATACATAATATTTTTAACCACTTCCCGTTGCTTAAATTTCTGCACGGGAATTCCCGCCGTTTTTTCTACAGTTATTGGAACGAAGTCCAGAAATGTCGTCCATGTAAACAAACTACATAGCAAAGACATTTTCTTGAGGTTATTGTCGAAAATCATACGAGAAAAAGATTTTCCTTCAATTCAATATTTCCATTTTAGATTTTAACACATCCGCTAAAGGCTCGCGTGTTGAAAATCGAAAATTTAACTATTTTGGGTGGAGAAATCCCATAACTAACTCGTGTCTGAAGGAGAATCTATATTTATATACATCTGAAAAGTTAATGAAGGGATAATTAATGAATACGAGTCCATAAGCGTGGAAAAGAAACCTTAAAAAAATAAAAAATTAAAAAAGTGCAAATATGTTCACAACCCTACACTCTCATCAATAAAATCACACGTACCAAGTTACAGTTAGGCATTCAACAAGAAATATAATTTAATCCCAGTGTAAAAAGAGACTATACTCAACTTTGCGAGTTCAACCAGACCTGGTAAAGTACAAGTCCCTAGCCCCAAAATTCTAAACATTTTCAAAACTATCACGAAAGGTAAAACCGTACAAAATTTATAAATTAATAAAATTAGGCAGATAAAAGATATCAGAGCGGCATTATTGTAAAATGGGAAGATGATACTGCACATATCAAGAATGAATTTACCATACTTTTAAAAACTTTAGCATATGCCACAAGCATGGGAAAACAGTTTCATCTAATATTAGTATCTTTGGATTGTTATTTTTTATTTTTCAACTGAACTAAATCAATCAATATAACAGGTAAGATATTTTATATGACATCCAGGAAGTAATTTTGACACATATTTTTTTATGTAAACAAATTTTACGTCTGCAAACAATAAAAAAGATGATTTTAACATGTCTGTTTTTGGTATGTTTTGGGCAGACAATCGGTAAGTTAACTTTTATAATCCCTGATAGTAAAATCTTACAAAGTTCACAATAAATATTAAGTATTTTGTTAAATACAGATAATACGTGCTAACTGGTAAATAGGATAGGGGAATAGTTATTTCACTTTGGAATCTGATAACATAATTTGTGTGTTGCTATATAGAAATACATCTAGAGAACAAATGTTGACTATTCATACATTGCCTATTAACTCACATTTGTTGTAATAAACTGTTCTATTCCAGGTTTACTGCTGTCAAAAAGGATTCTTAACCAGGGTTTTATCAGGGATAAGTTGATATTATCACTTAGGAAATTTTACGGTCGCCATCACGAATTCATTGACCGTTACAGCGTTCCAATATCTAAGATGATGTTGGACCTGTTCCCACTGTTGTAACATTACATGTTCCTCCACCGACTTGTGACTAAGACCGGATTGACTCTGTTGAACTCCACGACGGGTGCCGTATACGGAGCAGGAACTGCTTACCCTTCCGGAGCATCGGAAGGAAATTAAAAAAAAATGCAGGATGCAAAATTTGGTGAAAGAAAAGGCTGGACCAAAAATCCTCAGAAAAAAGGCAGGATGAAAAATGTAGTTGGAAAAAAAGGCAGGATACCAAGAAAAAAGGCAGTCTCGAAATTTTGCTGAAATTTAAAGGCAGGACTAAAGATTACTTCCATGTCTCCCCCCCCCCCCCCCCCATCCATAACAAAGAAATGGTTGCTCTCTTAGGTATAGTTGTCCTCTTTACATCGTAGTCTGATACAAATTTGATAAAAATGATTGTTACATTTGCCAAGAATATAATTGTTTTCGTCTAATACAATATAATTGAACGGTTACATGATGATAAGACATGTCAATATTGCAACATGCATATGGATCCATCCAACATGACCGATGTAGACTTAGAGGATTGAAGTATCTCCCTTTTTCTTTATTGCATTTGAAATTGCAGTTTTTTATTTTGTATTTGTCATTCCTCTGCAACATATTTTGTATTCTTCTTGGTAGTTATAGCTTTGTATTATTTGTTTTTTTTAAGGTTTGTCATTCCACATGTATGGTTCATCAACTTATGCTATAGTAGGAGAAAGTTTTAAATTTACATGTATCACTACTTCAAAATATTTGATATTTGATAACATCGTTGGAAACACTCATACGATCCTAATAGTAATCACAGGAGTTGATTCAAATGGCAACTGCAAAATCAGTGGATCATATATTACTAATTATACATACAGCTGCTATCCGTTTAATTATACATACGAAATGACAATTCCTGGTCATTTTATGACAGAGAAGTTAAATGCGACACAATGGAGTTGCCAGGACCCTTTTGGTGGTGGTTCAAACAGAATTACTTTGCAGATGATGTGTAAGTTAAAGCTAGGAGAGAATTTATCAAATTTATGTTCTATCGATTTTCTAATATTTAGATTTGAGCTAATTCACTTCTATATTACTGGCTATTTTTTAAAAAGCTAACGAAATGTACTTACCAGTATGATTAAACATTCTATTATTTCTTATTTTTCAAAACATTACTTTTCCTTTAAAAACATTTCATTAGCGAGCAAACATATGATCTTAATTTGGGGGGGGGGAGGGGGGTAAGATGAAAAGTTTTCGCTACTGGATTTTTTACACCTAAAGTGATTCTGGGTTTTTATTTTGCCAAAACCCTGGTCCTGCCTTTCTATTTCAAATTCCACCCTAGCCCTCACTCTCCCTAAAAACAAATGGTTTCCTCCTTAATTAAAAAGATTTTTAAGAGATTTAGCATGTCATTAAACACATTCTTTATGATCATGGAGTCTGAAATAGATTGAAATACAAAGAGAATCGAAATATTGATACACAAGATGCTTTATCTTTGTATTCAATACCATATTTCTTTAAAAATGTATTTGTATTTTTACCCATCAATTGGCGATATTTTGTTTATACATAATTTGCATTGCTTGTGTGTTTGGTTGGTTTTTACGCCGTTTTCAGCACATTTGGCTATTTCGCGACGGCCAGTTTTTATTGGTTGTTATTTTTATTGGAGTACCCGGAGTTAAACGACTGCTGTCACAGTCAGCCTATTCATTTACCGTGGTTTCTCTTTCTAGAATCAATGCTTCTTTAATCCGTCACTGAGATGAAGTCATCAACTTATATTCAATTGTTCCCTTTGTGTACTTAATTTCATTAAGTTTGAATTGGCTAATTTACTGATTTCTATTCACAGCTGGTATTAGTTTAAATAACTTACCTTTGGCTTTTGCAAATTTTTATTTGCCGTGACTGGGGTTCGAACTCCCTCCTTGAAGTAAATTCTGTGTCATAGTTCAAGAAAACATCGACGAAACCTCTTGGTTACCAATCGGATGATATTCAAATATGGTTTTTACATATATCAATATGATACGGTACAACATATACATAAGGCTTTCGCCTTTATATATTTAAACACGACGTTTGTATAGTGTAAGATGGTAGCCGCAAGGTTAGGGTGAGTTGAGAGTAACACTTGTAGACATAGTTCGAATCTCTGTTTCTGTGTGCCCTTTCTTTCTAAATCTTTGTGTTATAATTGATATAATTTAGTAATAAGAGATCATTAATTTTTTTTTATTTGATTATCATCGACAATTTCATCAGATTAGAACCTTGTTATTTTGATGTTTATGGCAATTTCATCTGTTTCACTGCATATTTTGACATATTTTTAAAATATAAAAAGTGTAAATCGAGTGGATTTAAACTATTTTTTCTTTCAGTAACATTATGTTTTACTGGAAAATTATTTCGACTATGCTTTATTTTGTCAATAATGGACAAATTTCTGAATCATATGCCTTATATTGTAAATTCATACGGTTTTGTGTTTTCATTTACCATTAACGTGACTATATATAAAAATCATCAAGGTGACTATATATATATCTAATTGAATAGTAGTATAGAAAATTAAGTTAATTTAAACTCACACATAATAGGGTCTAATTAAGAAAGGAAAGGTAATTGGGAAAACTCGTCACAACAATAGTTTAAGTAAGAGATACAATTGATAAGCGTTGGTTCATGAAAAACAAACCATTTGTCCTCCGGGCTCATGGTTTCTTTTTCAAGAACCAACGTTTATCCATTGTATCTATAATACAGAACAACCGACCTTCGGTAGGAAAATTGGCAATCCGTGTCAATTTAGGTCATAGTCGAACACACCTCGTCACAGGTGAGATTCGAACTCACAACCTCAGTGTTGACAGGCTGGTGATCATTAGTAGTCATGACGAACTACCTAGACCACATGGCCACCGACGCCCCCTATTGCTTGTGTGCGATTGTTTTTTATTTTTCATTATTCAGACCCTACTGACGGAAGTTTTAATCTCCGGTTTTATCAAGAGACATGAATTTTCATTTTATATTCAGAATAAGAACCACTCTAATTTATAGCATAACCATGAAAATTTTAATGCTATTATATATATAATTAATTGTCGAGTAAATATTGTTGCATTTTTTGCTTCGGTTGGTAAATGGGCCTCTAACTCTATAACATGTGTATTTATGCCGACCTTTAAAAGAGAAATTTTCAATCAGTCATTCTATTTTTTAGATCCGGACGTTGATGTAGCTATCTCACCAGTGACGCCGGTTTTAGTACAAGTTGGTACACCTATCACATTTAAATGTAAAACACCAATCAGAGAAAGTTGGAAAAACACTGTTTTCTCAGACGAAGTATTGGGTACCATCGCAACATTTATATCTTCCAATGATTCCTGTAATACAACGGGAAACATATTAGATGTTTATTATAAACCATTCTGTGATTTAGAAAACGGGGAATTTATGGTAGAATTGAAAACAGCATTTGATTGGCACAATGGTCGAGAAGTCAGATGTACTGTACAATATGGGAGTGGCAATAAGTTGGTAGACAAGTATGCAACCTCGTCAACTGTTATCAAATTATCAGGTTAGACAAATCTCTTCACAGTTATTTTTATCATGGTTTTGAATGTACAGATCAAAAATTGTAATAAGTTGATCGACACATGACTATTATAAAATTGTCTATTAATTGCATTTTGTTGGATTAAGTTTTGGATTTGAGCATTACCGACGATTTGTTGAAATCAGAGTTTTGTTGCACCGAATACGAATTTATGAACTAAAAAGCATATATCTGTCATATATCTGCCTTTAAAAAGAATAGCAAACGTAAACAACATCATTTTTTCGGCATGCATTTCCTCTTATTTTTAAACTAGGCATTAGTATAAAACCTCACCTTTAAGAACTTTTAGTTGCTTCGAAAAGATATTAAAGGATGCCTTTTATTACATTAACTTTTAAAGAACTTCAGGTAGATTCAGGGGCCTCGGTGGCCGAGTGGTATAGATAGTTCGTCATGGCTGCTATTGATCACTAGCCTGTCAACACTGAGGTTGTGAGTTCGAATATCACTTGTGGAGGGGTGTGTTTGACTCCGATCTTAATTGACAAGGACACAAACAGAGGTGTATTCTTAATGTAACTCAAACATAAAAAGAGATAAATATATTAATCTGAATCAACAGTACTTTTCTGTATATAACGACCATACAAATAATCTATATATTGATATATTATACATTTCTATTAAAAAAATGTATATGTATATTTATTATATTTAGAATAATTTTAGACAAAGTGTACATTCTGAATTGGAAAATAATTTCGGATATTCTATCTATTTTTCATTAGTTGCGAGTAATGACATTTTAAAGACGTTTTATTTGACAGACTATAAGATCGATTTCCAGTGATGTACGATAACTAACTACAAATGTTACTTTTTTAAGGCTGGTGATAAGCTTTCAACCGTTGAAAGCCTTTTGAAAGCATGGATTTCAAAGGTATCTAGCTACGGGTTAAAAATGGTTTTCCTTTCAATGTTAAATTTTTCAAATGGTAGGACTATACTTTAAAAATAATACATAATTTCTTGCTGATGTGTATATTTGTTATTTTTCGTCATTCATTTTGTAGACTTACCCACTATATCCATCCCTAAAACAGTTTCGTGCAATTCATCTGATACCATTTGGATAACATGCGTAATGAGTACAAATTTGATGAATCCCAAGGGGACAACAACTGTCTGGCACCATACCATCAACGGAATGTTTATAAGAACCTTAAAAGTCAAGAAGGAAAACGATACATCTTTCCAATTGCAGATACCATTTTGCAGTTACCAAGATATGGGTTCCTATTCCTGTCACGTGACAACTGGTTTAAACGGTTTACCTGTATTAAATACATCAACCGAAATGACAATACTTGGTTTGTTATATTATATTTAAATTTTTTTTAAATTCTAGTTCATGAGACCATATCCAGACTTTCCGATGTATTAGGATAAGTTCTTTCGTAACTTTACCAACTTATTACGTGTGTCCATTATTTCATAATTTCTGGTAAAATAACATTTTTAACAGCTGATAAATAAAAAAACATATAAACGTAAAATTCATTTAAAATTATTTTCTAATAATTTAGTTCTGTTCCGTTGTTCATCATTAGTTATTTTCATCAAACGTGTAACTCTAAGGAAACATAACCTTCTGTTGTTTACAGGTCCACCTGTGATAGGGAGAAAGGTTGTAACAAAGTCTGGGTCAGCATTGACTATATCTGTAGAGTTTTATTCAGATCCATTTCCTGAAGATCCTGTATGGTATTTTGGAAACAAAACAATATCTATTGGATCAGAGTATACAAAATCAACGTCTGTATCTTCGATTAAGCTTACTTTTTATGCTAAAGAAGTGTTAGTTGATGGGTTTATTTCAACTTTAAGAATACATAACTTTGTTGAAAATAACAAAGAAGGGTTCAAATTCGTAGTGCGAAACAGTTTTTCTTTGGCGGAGGAATACATATTTAAAAACATAAGTGGTATGTTTAGAAACATTCTTTTGGTATTTATAGACATCATGTTTATTATAAAATTGTGTTCTTTGAATGGTAATTTAAACTATGTACATTGACGTCCAAAACTAATAATTCACTCATGCGCTACATACATGTTTAGATTTTAGGCATTTATTCAGTGTCTGTACCAAGTCAGACTATCTTGATTTTCTGTTGTGTTCATGTTTGTGTTTTGTACTCTTTTATGTTATTTCTTTGTCCGGCATTTTGTCAGTTGGGTTGCTTTGATTGATTCGTATGTCATTGTTGACCTTTCCTCTTATCAATTTTGTTGTTTGTTTATAAATCAACGAGCAACGAATTTTGCAGGGTGAAATTCTAATTTTCTGTTCAGGTTTGAATTATCAGGAATTACAGTAAGTCACCAACCTTATTGTAGTAAATTAAAGAGCATATTGATTAAATAAGGAAAACCCACCAAAAAGTCACCATAAAACGTAGGATAATTATCTTTAATAGAAAGTATGTTAAAAAAAGTTAATACTTATCTCGGCCTAGTTTTTGAACCATATATGCGATATGTTGTATTGATAAAATACGAGACTGCCGGAAGAATTTAGTTAATTTACATGTATGGTGATTTATTTTTTGACGTTAATATTTTTGCTTGTAGCAAACTTTTTATAATTCTACACAAGTAAAAGATTTGTTCAAACTTTTTTTTTTCAGATCAGACAGTGCAAAGAGGAATTCTAGAGTATAAGTCGTGCTCATCTGCACTCATTGGTGGCGTTGCATCAGGGTGTATTATTGGGAGTAGTATAATTACCGTCATTCTTTCTTTATTTATCAGAAAGTTCTACCAAACGCGAAATGGTATTTATTTATAACGTATTTTTCTTGCCCTTTCTGTATTTCTATGTTACTGTGTAGAACTTAATACCTTATAAATGGTTTAACCTTGCATCAAAATAAGATATATCTTACATACATGTATTGTAAATGTATTAACAACTAAGACTAAAACTTATTAAAACCGAAAATATTTGATATAATAAGAAACATCAGTACAAGCAGTCAGTTGTGTACTGAGCATGTCGCTAAAACTATTCAGTTATTTTTCAGTATTATTAAGCTCACCCCCCCCCCCCCCCCACCCCCCAACAGACCAATATTTGAAATAAAAAAAATATAACATAAAATATAGATTAGACACGGGACAACACACCCGTTTGTTTAGACAACAGTTTGTTTAGAATGCTAAATACTAATGTATAAGACGTGAAATAAACATGTCCGTGAATTATACTTATCCAATAATATATATTTTATTATTAACAGAAAACACGAAGCAAACTGAATCGTAAGTAAACTAAATAGATCTAACAGGAAATAAACTGCTATAAAAAAAGGCATGCAGAATATGCTTACCATTAATGTATACATGTATGGCTATGGAAACGCGATAGATATTGGACGGTCCTTGAAATTAAGTTTTCAAAACCTTCACTGTGACAGTAAGTTACAAAAGAAACAAGGCTAAGGGATTTCCAGGTTCAAACAAGACACACAAAAAAGGTTTCGACTCTCGGCATCGTTTCGAAAGATATCTGCAGTGTTTTGCGACTAAATGGCTGTTTGACTAAAGGAGGTTTTCACTACGTATAGCTACACCGACGACAAATAACTAAATAAAGCAGTAGTAAAACTTAGTCATTTCCTGTTTGGATTAAAAGAAATGGACAATGGCAAAAGACAAATGGAATCTTCCTGAAGATAATTTACATACTTATAGCATGTTTTATAATTTATCGTTTTATTTGTTTCAGTTCTGATCATTATGATCAGTTAGGAATGAGAAGTTTGCCGAATGTGTACGACCAAGTACGGAATTGAGTTTTGAAGTGATAATTTCAAAGTTGGAAACGTTTTCTGGTTTTGGATGAAATTTCCTTTTGAATTATGTTGGCTAAAACTGATCGTCTTGTGAAAATTAGTTGAGCCGGCATGGTTGACTGAACAATTATGCCAATTTAAGGAACATATGTAGGACACTGCAATAACTTATATACATGTACATGGTATTGATGAATATGTTGTTTATAAAATTATTAATTGATTTTAGAAGATGAACAACTTAAATACTTTAATAATAATAAAGATATTTATTGTTCAGTAAATTAAAATGAAGGATATCCATTTGCCCCAAAGATGCGTTAATTTGAGCCACAGTATATTTGCGATAATGATACCTTTGGGTCACAACCTATCAAAAAACGCTGAATGTCATTTGCGCCAATGATACTTTTGAGTCACAACGTATAAAGAAACACTCAATGTCATTTGCGCTAATGATAATATTGGGTATAAAAAAACGCTCAATGTCATTTGCGCCAATGATACTTTTGAGTCACAACGTATCAAGAAACACTCAATGTCATTTGCGCCAATGATACTTTTGAGTCAGAACGTATCAAGAAACACTCAATGTCATTTGCGCCAATGATACTTTTGAGTCAGAACGTATCAAGAAACACTTAATGTCATTTGCGCTAATGATAATATTGGGTATAAAAAAACACTCAATGTCATATGCGCCAATGATACTTTTGGGACACAACGTATCAAGAAACACTCAATGTCATTTGCGCCAATGATACTTTTGCGTCACACCCTATCAAGAAACATTTAGTAGCATTTGCGCTCATGTTTTTTTCTAGATTCACCTTAAATGAAATACAATAAAATGGATACTCGTCTCTTTTATTCGGGTTTGGGACAAGCGCTTCTATCGGCAGAAATTTTATAATATGATTTAAAAGCGAAGATAACATGCATTTAGTCGTGTATGTAACAGAAATAGTATAGCAATGGTTGAAGTTTGTTAGCTATCCTAATGCAATCTTTTGAAACTTTTCAGCGGCAAATGTTTCCTTTTCATGTCTTCTCATTATTCAACATTGATTAAGAATATTGAATAATTAAACTTGTAATTCAGTACATAAATTTTATAGGTGAACGCAGATATGGAAATATTGAAAGATAAATTCGCGCGAATGACAACTGGTTTTTGGGGGTATAATTGAAACTATAGAATTAAGAAATTAACTCAAACGGGCGATAGCCATTAAAGTAAGGCTGAGATCTTTTAAGCCGCCTTGGATATACATGTACCTCCGAATCGGTAATATATTGATATACGGATCTAGAAAAAGCCTATCGTCAAACATTGATAAAACTTGTTAAAACGTTCAATTTGCACAAAATTTAAAGGAGAATCGATATAGTCTGTATGTGCATCTGCAAAAAATACAACCCCCGTCACAGTCTTTTGTAAAAGATACTTGAAGCAATGTTAAGATTGTTTTAGTTATTCTATTAACTTCTATTTCCTAAAATCATGATTTTTTCTTAAAAGTATTTATCCATTTCAAATAGAAAGGACAAATTTACCTAAGGAGCAATAAAAAATCAAGAAAACGTAATCCATTGTACAGACAGAGCCGTGAAGACAAATGAACAACCACAAGCACAACAAATAAACACAGCAAACCAAAAACCAATGAACAACGCGAACTCCTATAAAAAACAGGAGTGAACCCAGGTGCTCTGGAAGGGTAAGCAGTTCCTGCTCCGTATACGACACCCGTCGTGAAATTCAACAAACTCAATCCGGGTGGAAGTCACAAATCGGTGGAGGCACATGAAAGGTTACGACAGTGGGAACAGGTCCAACATCATCTTAGATATTGTAATATTTTTATTTGTAGAACATCATTATCCTACATACTTAACTGATACATAAAATTTACTGTTACAAAGTTGTAAAATTTGTGAAAACTAATGAGTATCTCCATCGTGCATAGCTCGGTCCTTAGATGGTTTTGGCTTTACCCCTTTTCGTCACTTTGGCATTTTTTAAGAGATACAACAAGATTGTATTACACAATAAGCTGTTACAATTACTTTGCCGATTACAGCTTTCATCAACAAAGTCCCCTTACAATAGTATCCATATGACGGAGTGTATCACACGGACAAGTACAAAATGTGTTATTACATGTATACATTGAAAGATATCACACAGACAGAATTACAAACTACAATTAAAAGGTCATTTGTGCCGAGCACAAATGATAAGGTCTTTCCTTTTTACGTTTCTAGTTTTGCAATAAAGAGGCCCAGCCCCTCTTTTGTTGGCAAGGGACGAAACTCTTGCGAAATACATAAAATAGACAAAAAAAAAAAAAAAAAAAAAGGCCCGTCCCGTCTTCAGTAAAGAGATATTGCTACTTCTATTTTCTCTTGAAATCTCTTAAATTTTTAATGTTATGTTCCAAAAAGTAATTGTCAAAAAAAAAAAGAAAAAAGAAAAGAAACAATGCAGTAGCAATATCTCTTTTTCTGAAGGCGGAATTTATTTGTTTGTTTGTTTATTTGTTTATTAATTGGTAAATATCGCAGTTTACAATATGTTTTTGGCCGCCATTTTGAAAACAGTCAATCGAATCATGTACTGTTTGGGCTCAAATTGTAGGTCTTTTAATTCTCTATCAAATGAACCCATGTTTGATTCATTATCTTTTATGGTTAAAAAGTTATAAACAAAAAATCATTTTTCAAAATACGAATCAAGAGCATTAACTCAAAAACGATAAGTTTTACGCTTTCGCATTTGAAGCATTTTTTGTAGATTTCGACATGATGAACATTTTTCCCATGTATTGTCCACTTCAATTTTGTATGGTTTAAGTGTTATCTCATAAAAACTGTTTACGGTGTCCGCCATTTTGAAAATGGCTACCCGTAAA
Organism: Mytilisepta virgata; assembly: GCA_028015205.1. Classification (NCBI taxonomy): domain Eukaryota; kingdom Metazoa; phylum Mollusca; class Bivalvia; order Mytilida; family Mytilidae; genus Mytilisepta; species Mytilisepta virgata. The sequence continues at coordinate 76,140,818 of CM051518.1, read as the reverse complement.
CATTGGACTTTGGTCTTAAATTGAAGTACTCACAATGACGGTCACAAAAAACCCATATGTTTACTATATTATCTCTGACGGCTTAAAAGTTATAAGCCAAAAACAAATAAGCCGAAACGCGTCAAGGGCCATAACTCGAAAACGGTTTTCGAACAGTTTTCGACCCTTTATATCAAATAAAGGTCTAAATGAGAGGAGTATTTTCCCCATTTAATGTCTGCTTCTATCTTTTATGGGTCATGAGATATACTGCACACAAAGTGTAATATGACCTCTGACCTTGAGATTTGACCTTTCACCTTGACATTTTGGGATGCAACATATGTCACCTAGGATGATAGGTGAAGGTCCCAAGTTCCTAGGACTAACCGTTTTGAAGAAAAAAAATTTGACGCGTCGCGACACTTTTCGACTCAAAAACGCATAACCAGGAAGTGGATCGAAAAAAAAATTTTTGCATGACAAATCATGGCCATGATTCTGACAACATTTTCCCTACTTTAGATTTTTGATATATCCATTATGGTTTTTGAGTTTATCTGTACACAAGGTTTTTGGTAGCGGGGCAGATAACTCTGTTACTAAAAATAGATCGGTTTCGCAGGGTCACTCAGAGCGAGTCAGAGTATGACCGAATAATGGTACCAAGTTTCGAAATGATACGTCGCAACACTTTTTTGCCATCTGTGGCAGAAAAAAAAAATAATAATCATAAGAAATACAGTAAGGTCTTCCCTTTGGAAAGGGAAAGACCTTAATAATATTATTACTCAAAGCTAGTCGGTATATGTTAAGCTGTCAATTTTAAAATATGTACATAGTAGTTAAATAAAATGAGTAATATTAGGATTTCAGAATTTTGGCATTTTTGAATTTGATCTTCAGCCTTTTTGATTGTTGTTTTGGTTTTTCAACATTTTAGACCTTGAGCGCAACTGATGAGTCGTAAATCGACGAAATGTGCACATCTTGTGCATCAAAATTGGTATCTAAGAATTTTATTTCGAGGCCATTATTCTCAGTTCTATAGTCCGAGATTGCTCTGACGTTATCGGAAATGTCTAAGAATCAGTTTGGGACGATTGGCGAATATGATAATGATAAATATTGGGAACAAAATATATTAATGATGTTTTTCCAATGTCAAATGAATCTTTTGCCAAGAAAACCTCATATATTTTATACTCCTGTAACAATTTATATAGGAACAAATTGGGTATCTCCGAAATCATTTTTTACTAAACCTGAAGATGCCATTCTTTTTTTAGAGAGCCAAAATTAGAGAAGATTACACAACGTCGTTCTCCTTAAGAACACTTTACTTGGCCAGCTACATATACATATATATCTCGAAAGATATTCCAGAGGAAAATATTTTTCAAATATCAATTGTTTCTAAAGACAAATATTTGTGATCCATAAAAGGGTATTTTTCACATTTTAAACACTAATTTTCTTATGTATCTTTGGTAGAGAGTACATTTATTTGATAGATTTATTCATTTGAATATTTTCATGACTATAGGGTTATATTTTTGGAGAGAAGAAACTATTTACACTATACTAAATCGCTTCGGTTTGCATTGGGTCCATTGTTTCAATTGTTGTGGAAAAACGTTGATGGTGGTGTTCATCCTCCAGATCAGGCTGGTTGTTTTTTTCAAAAGTCCGAAAGGGGGGGGGGGGGGGTAAATAATATGCAGGTAATAGTAGGCGTCTTAGTTTATATATTTATCAATAGGTACATGGTCTATCCAAATCAAGTTAAACTGGGAATGGCGACAGTACTCACAGCAGTCTGTTTACTAAATAATTGTTGAGTTTGTCACGCAGTTCATAAATGTCGTATCGGGAATCAAGTATGTCATGTCGTAAACACATCACAGAATCATTGAAGTTTCCTGTACTTTACTGCAGTATATGTAGTTCTTAGAACACAGTTATATAAAAAGCACAACTATACCTAAGGAGCGATAAAAACGTATTCCATTGGACAGACAAACCGGGGAAAACAAATGATCAACCACAAGCGCAACAAATACACACAGAAAAGTAAAAAAAACAAATAAACAACACGAACTCCTGTAAAAACCAGGAGTGAATCCAGGTGCTCCGGAAGGGTAAGCAGTTCCTGCTCCGTATACGGCACCCGACGTAAGGTTCAACAAAGTCAATCCGGTGGAAGTCACGAATCGGTAGAGGCACATGAAATGTTATATAAACGTACTTATAGGTCCACAGAGTTACAGCTTGGATAACATTATTGAAATATCTCAATGCAAACAATATAATTTTAATTAATCGAACATAAAAAACTATTATAAACCAGTTAAGAATATGTTTACAAACTACATGTATTTTAACATTTAAAACATAAAATTACAAATGATATTGGGATACTGTTTAACTGAAGAGAAATCTGATTACCAATTGTAAGACTCAAAATATTGTTGAAATATTTATGAAAACATATAACTTCATTTATATCATGATTTCATAAAGTGTAACCAGATATCCTGCATTTATTATTGTTAATCATTGCACAAGGTGAAATTCATGAAATACCCCCTTCTATATTATTAAAACCTATCATTTGCAGTGTCAGAGTTTCATGATATAAATAGGATATACACCTGCCGAGTTAACGCCCTCGGGGGTATATCCAATACAAAACAATTATAAAACAATTATATAGTATTTTTCTTATTAAAATTACATTAGAAGTATGTTTATAGGTCGACATCTATTTTCAAGGATATAGATTTTATCTGAGGGCATTTTTATCTTTGCATATTTATTGCGGTTAAATTCTGAAAGCTTTCAAGTCTCCTAGTTCCTAGTTATTTTCTTTAAGTAAATATGGCTCAATTTTATATTTCTTTTTGACTTTACTATAAATAAATAATTTATTATTTTCTGTTAAAGAATTTAATTTTTTAAAGAACAGCTTTTTTATAATTTTCTTGTATAATCTCTTTCATGTGTACATTCATTTTATATCTTTCTTTTATAAAGTTAAATCTAAATTATTTTCATAAATAATATCTTTGACACAGGTATACCAAGAATAAGTTCCTGATTCATCCAAAAGTTAACTTGTGCAATAAGTACCATATAACAAAGGATTAACTTCTATGTTAGATATTCTTGCCATATATTTTATTGCTTGAACTTTTCCATATACATATATTGGATATGTCCTAACTCTGCTTTTGATGCAATGCTTACTGCTTTTTTGCTTAAACCTAGAATTAATTTGCAAAATTTAAAATTTTTAAATTTTCTTTTTCAATAAAGTTATGAAACTTTATTTAATTCACCATTAACTCGTCTGGTAAATTGAAATGCTGTAACATTTAACAAATTAACAAAGGCCTTATTCAAAATCAAATTTACATATTGAAAACAATGTTCTGTACATGAATATTTATTTAAAGTCAATCTAAAGTTTCGCAATTTTCCATCGAACTATAAATTTTATCTGTATACTGACATATTCCTTAACTGGCCAAGAAATCCATCAACTAGCTAGAAAACACTAGGCGTCATCATGTACCAGAATCACATGCTTACTCTTCTTTCCCTAAAATATATCAACCAAATTACTGATTAAATGAAAGGCAACCTCTGATGTCCTTACAATCTAATAAGACATGTATATTTCTGTCAGGTGCACAAGTATTATAAATCTATTTTCATATTGATATCAACAAGTACCTATGTTGTTGCAAATTAATGTAATATCAAATGATATTGAAAATATAAACTTTAATATACTAAATTCAATAAATGTTCTCAAATCAGTATGCTTTTAAAATACAGGTTATCATTAATCTTATCTACAGATATTTAACAAAATACCTGAAAAATATCTTGCGATATATTGTATAATGCAATTCCTTCATGCAAAAATGGATAATTACTTTCAATGCTAGATTTGTTCTAATATAATCGAGATGCTGGTGTATTTTCGCCGAGACTATAAAGGGGAATTAATTTAAGGATTTCAGGATATTCTTAACCAAAACTATTTTTGAATATTATACTGATTGATTTACCTCTTAAATTTTAACAAGTTTTGCTGAAATTCCCAAACTTAAATTTATTTCTTTAGAAATGTTAGGAAAAAAAATCTTTCCTCGAGACCTTAAGTACTATACCAGATCACCTTCTATGTAACACTGTACAACGTCACACTTCCCGGTTTGTCTCCTATCACCAAGGTATTATTATCCTTCCTGTAGTACACTGCATTTGGTCCCTCCAGTCCATCGTCCTTAGTCAGCAATGTCTTACTGACTGTACCGTCACGCTGTATTAGTGTCAGGTTATTAGAGTCCAGTCCTACAACGTACACGTTCTGATTATTGTCTACTGATATTCCCATAGGACCGCTGATAGATTTATCTTTGAATGACCAGATTTCTTCTCCCTCCATACTACAGCAGTGTATTGTGTTGTTCGCCAGGTCTGTATAGAATATCTTGTCCTTAGTAGTTGTTATGTGAAATACTATACCGCTACACTTTATTTGATGTAATATGTTACCTGCCATGTCTGTCACAACTATTCTTTTGTTATCCACAATAACATACAGTTTACCATCCTGGTGAGATATTCCCCAGCAGCACGATTTGAAATCGATTTTCTTTTGTAGTTTATTATGTTTTATGTTTATAATCTCTATGTAACAGGAAACTCCATAACTTACAGCAATACGATCTGAGTCTATTACTGTTACATCATACGGTTCATCTGAGACAGGTATATCACGGATATATTGTCCATTGTCATAGTACTCCATTAATAATTTCCTAGATCCGTAGCAATCAGCAACTAAAATACGATTATCTGGTAGTATAATACAACCAGCAATAGGCTGCGGTTCACCTTCCTGTTTGATATATACTTTATTCTTTAATTGAAGACGAATGCTAGATATAGATGTTGATCGGACTTCTATTTGCGCCTGATCAATTTTAGCTTCTCTGACTGTTAAAGTAGCAGGATTCTCCTTAATTGTCAACATTCCTAATTGAGTGATGTTTTCCTGTAGAGAATTTACGGCTGAATGTAACTGTAATTCTAGTTTGTAATTCATACAATCTTTAACAGCTTCTTGTGTAGAGTTGACCTCTTCTACAATTTCTCTGTTTATCTGACGAATTCCAAGAAACAACTGAAAATCCGCTGCGAACATTTTCATTTGTTGCGCTTGAATCTGGAGCTGGTTTACCCTTTTTGAATATAAATTGAGCTTTCTAAGAACTTCGAGAATTTTTGACTTGTATTCAGTGGATTTCGTTTGTAATTCAAGCAAAAGTGTTTGTTCTAGATCATCAAGATGTTTATTTATTTTTTGTTTTGCATCTTGTATGTACATTTTTATTTTCTGACTTTCTTTTTCAATACCTTCAATGGCTCGCTCTCGATCTTCAATACAATTTTTAATGCTCTCCTTTAATTCATTAATGGTTTGTTCTAGGACACCAAGAGCTGTGGATTTTTTTACATTTTCACAGGCATCTTTCAATGAGATGATATCTGCACATGTCTTATGTCGAGACGAAACGCAATCAACGCAAAGGGCTTCCTCGTGTATTTTGCAGTACCAGTCAAATTTTTTTCCATGTGGATCACAATTTTGCTTTATTTCGAAGTTTGCAATTTTACGATAATCTTCAATAGATAACAAGCAATGGTCTCTGGACGCTTTGTTCGATTGATGGGCCTTCTTACAATCTTCACATAGTCCTTCCTCGCAATTGGTGCACCATTTTCTGGCAGACTTAGTTTCACCTTCATACTCACATTGACCACAGTTTATTGATGACATAGTTTTGTCTACAACAAGACGTGCTTGGTTATTATAAATGTTAGATATATGTTTTAATGATCCTCTATTGAAACAAGACAGCGAAATATTATATTCTGATATCTATAGCAATATAAAATTGAAAACTAATGGAAGGGTGAAAAAAAAAATGTTTTTTTTTACTCCAACAGTGACAATATTTGTATCAACACACAGGTTTTTCTTTTACCAGAAATGATTCTTAAATTATGGACCACCTGTTTCAAGTTGAATCTATTGTTCGCAATGCCATTGCTAGCAACATATTAAGACTAAATTGTTTTAAATAAACTATATTCTCTTATTCTAAAGTCAAAGAGGTCGTAGTTCAATGCCAAAAGGACAGTAATTAGCTGGTTAGTGAATGTTTGAATCATGTTTTGTGAGAATGACATTACAGGTATATGATTGACTAGTCCTTTGCAATAGGTGAATCATGTTTATCATATTCCTAGTATGACATATGTTTTTGTATATGTGTAACAACCTCAATTGAACAACACGTATTTACACAATCTCGGCTGATAACACATCTTCCAAGTGCTATCCGAGCGTACTCGAATGTTATGGCCGTGTGCATCACATGAGCCAGCTTTTATTGCCATATAAGACAGGGTGCGTTTGGACATTCATGTACACACTTAGGCAGTATATGATAAACCGATGACCGGTAAAACTTGACCCAATACATATCGGACCGGGTATCATCCTTTGGTCCGATAAACTATCGGGATAATACACCTTTTTGATATGAATTAGGTCATGTATTTATCTATAAATGCAATGATATTTGCCGCAATCAACAGGAAGTATTGACAGTTGGTTTCAGACTATGTTTGGCTCATGATTGTTTTAACCCAAGATCTATTAATAAATTTATCATAGCATTAAGAGCATAAATTGGTTATTTATAGCGATTTTGACTGTGCCTTTTTGAAATAGGGTCAATTTATACCAGGGGGGGGGGGGAGGTAACTTGACCATTTTATGGCGGGATGCATCAGTGAACTTCAAACCCTACCCGAAATTATCCACGTTATATGGAATTTGTGAGACGAAAATAGGAAAGCTAAAATAACATCCCTAAATTATCAAAAAATAATAAAAGACAGTTATCATGATGATACTTAATTATACATTTAACATTGTGAAAAGTCAACCTGAATCCTCTTCAGAAATGCTTAATATCCGGACCAGAATTCTCCAGAGTGTCAAAAAATCCCGACTAGAAATCTCTGCCCGTTTTGTAAAATCTTGAACTGAATTTGCCGCACGACCGATATCCATATATCATCAATAACTTATCATAAAAAGGAAAATTGGGAACGTTTTTATTATTTTGTGTTTGTTTTTTCTTTTTGTGTATATTATGTTTTCTTGTTATCAACAAGATCAAGTAATTGTATTAAGAAAACTCTGTAAGAGTTTGTGTTTTAATGTATATTTAAAAAAGACAAATTTTAATTATTCAATCATGATGGAAAGAAGGAAGTTTAATACTCCTTTTGTAAACACTACGAGATTTGCAAATATTGCGAGTATCAACCTTATTATTCTTCATATAAGTTAAACTGATAAACAAACAAAAACAAAACCAAATAAAACCAAAAAAAAAAACAACATTAATATGTTAAAATGGAATGTCAAAATCAGTTACTTACAGACGGTTTGACACTTCACTTTGCAATATTATCCGGGTTACTTTATGGTGTGTCACGTGTTAAGATTGTCCCACTGTTGATATTTACAGGTGAAAAAGGTAAAAAATTGGGACCATCAAGAAATTTTAATATTGGACAATCCGGAAATGTTTTTTTTGTAAATGGGATAGTTTTGATTGTATGAAAACAAACCAATAAACATTAAAAACCAAATTAATGATAATCGTGTCAAAACGATTTTTTTCTTCCTTTCCAACCATTTATTGTCAGAGATTCTCATCTATTATACTCCCCTAAAATGGCATGATGATATGCCATTTATTGCAGTAACTTTACTTGAAAATATAGAAATTAAAAAAAAACATGATTAAAAACAAGAACATATATACTTCTTTTGAATATAGAAAAACCATTTTCTCATAATTTTATTCGATTTTATATTTTTTTTTTACATTTTAAGTAAATGGTCAATAAAATGTATGTAAAAATGTAGCTGATAATAATGTAGATTTTAATGCACTTAGGTATTGAAGTGGAAACAGTTTATTCTCACTTAGCCAACAGTTTTATAAATTGTCAGTCTCACATACATGTAGCAAACATAGGTAAAAATGTTTTTTTTTAGCTCACCTGACCCGAAGCAGGTGAGTTATTGTCATCACTTGGCGTCCGTTGTCCACAATCCACATTTTAATCTTCTCCTCAGAAACTACTGGGTAAATTGGGACCAAACTTTTGTGGAATGGTCCTTGGGTGGTCCCTTCCAAAGTTGTGTCCGGTGTCCCTGAACTTCTACCAAGATGGCGGCGAAGCTAAAAACAGAAAATTGGGGGGGGGGGGGGAGAGATTTTAGAAATGTTCTCCTCTGATGCTACTAAGTTATTCTCAGCCAAACGTTGCTGAAATGATCCTTGGGTAGTCCCCTTCCAAAATTGTGTCCGATGGTCCCAACATCTGACCAAGATGGCCGCCACAGCCGAACTTAATTTAACATAGGACACTATGGGAAATTCACAAAAAGATCTTCTTGTCTGAAACTACTTGCTCAATTAGAACCAGACTGTGGTGGAATGGTCATAAGGTGGTCCTCTTTCAAAATTGTGTCTGATGGCCCCGACCTCCGACGAAGATGGCCGCTACAGCTGGACTTAGTTTAGCATAGGACCCTAGCTACAAGAAATTCATTTAAAATTCTTCTCCTGAAACTAATGAGCCAATTGCAACCAAACGTAGCAGCAATGGTCCTCTTTCAGAATTGTGTCCGATGAACAGGACAATCTACCAAGATGGCCGCCACAGCCTAACATAGTTTAACATTGGACCCTATGGGAAAATTCATTTAAAAATCGTCTTGTCTGAAACTACTGAGCCAATTGGAACCGGACTTGACAGCTATGGTCCGTAGATATTCCTTTGTCAGAAGTACGTCCAATGACATAGAATGTCAACCAAAATGGCCGTCACAGCCGAACCTAGTTTTACATTGGACTGTATGGGAAAATTCATTAAAACATATTTATTGTTAACCTGTTAATAGATGGAATATAAATATATGTTAATAGAATTAAAAATTCATTGAAAATATAATAGTATAATATATAATAAAATTTTTATATATTTTTTTTCACTAGAAAACCTATTGATAGCTATATAAACCAGTTCCCATGGCCAGGACCCCTTAATTCCATAAATTATTGCAATAAAAACATGACCAAAGTCTCAAATAGCCAACACCAAAATATTTACTTGAGGTACAAAAAATACAAAATGTTGTAGGTTATTACATTAATAACAAATATTTTTTCATATAACCGAAACAACAGTAGCACCAATTAAAACAGTTTCTATTATTTTTGAATTTTGCTAAAAACTGGAAATTTCTATAACAAATCAATGAATAATCATGTCAGACAAGTCTGACGGCTGGGTTGGCGAATACCCTCGGGGACCTAGGGCCCACCAGCAGAGGCATTATCCCAGGAGTTTCAAAATAACAATCCAAAGATACTAATATTAGATATAGTAAATTTATATTATGCTGTATACGACGCATTTCAAGGAGTTACCTCTCATCAGCAGCATTAAAACCGAAACATCTGGAAGACCAAAAACCAAACTTATATTAAACAAGATGTAGTCAACCAAAAATATCGAAATAGGAAGCCAAATTTTGAATTTTTAATGAAAAAAAAACATTTAATAAAAGAATTCAGAATACCTGTTATGTGAAGATACCATAACAGTTGTTCAAGGGAAATCAAATGAACTACGCACATTGTCAAAAATGTAATCAAAGAAGGCAGTTAACTGAATTCAGAATACCTGTCCATAAATCATAGTTGTAAACTATCAATTGAATTTTACAGGTACCGTTGCATTTTCTTACATGACAGAATTTGTAAACCGTGCTATCAAAATACTGCAGAATACACGTTTTATTTCTGTTTAAAGGAATAAAAAAAAAAGAAAAAAAAAAAAAACAATAATGTTTAAAAAAGTCACTCATAAATCTCGAAATGCATAAAACTAAATTTTCAGGCATTAAAAAAATGAAAATCATGGTTCGATTTTAAATGCATTTTATACAAAATGTACAACTCCAAAATATGCTATGTCAAATTTATGAAATTTAGGGGCACTAGTTTTACTTTTGATAGTAGAGTTATACGCTAGACCCAATGTTATACTTTATTCCAAGTTACCAAATATTATTTTTTGTAACTTTTTATTAACACGTTTCTCTTATCACTATACCTGAGGGGGTGGAAAGGGGGGTACATTTCTCCTTTCTCCCGCCCCTCTGCTTCCATCTCCCACCTTAACAACCGTCTTTTTGCAGATCAATCGATTTTAATACAAATTTGAATTAATACATGACCATATATAGGTGGCATAGGTCTTTATTAAAGCATATACTGATTTTACGAACAAGGCCTGCCTCCGAGTGTTACGCAAATTAATACACAATGTTGGAATGTTGTCAATGGTGCATTGTGCATGCCCCAATGTCAAGAAACTCATTTTTGATATGTATGGTCATGTATGAGGATCATGAAATTAGACATAGTTTTTTTTATTGTGTCATCTCTATTTTTCCCTGTCCTCGAGAACACCTTACTTTGTATGGTCAAGTGGATAACGTAAATATTTTAAGGTGACCTGGAAAACGCGTTAAGTACATGTAATATTGTTCAGAAGAGGGAGTGTATCTCTCTGACATTGTCAGCATCCCTTCTTTTTAAATTGGTAGAAGATCGCCAAATACTTAGAGGAAACAGATACCCACATGTGAAGGCAAACCGGAAATGATGGGGGCATTTTAACAAGAGGCTCAGTGGGCTGAGCCTGTATCGCTCACCTGGCAGTCACAAACTTTTGATTTGACAGACTAGACTGATTTCTGGAAACTTTGTAAATGATCTTCTATAAATGCTTCATACCAAGTATAAGTTCATTGGCCAAACGGTTTCAGAGGAGAAGTTTTAAATTTTGACCGATCAGAACATATAAAGGTTTCTGGTGGCAATTTTGTTTCACGGACTAGAAAGATTTATGCAAAGTTTGTAAAGGACCTTCCATAGATGCTCCATACCAAAAATCAGTTCATTTGGCTTTACGGTTTCAAAGGAGAAGAACTTTTAAATTTCGACCAATCAGAACATGTAAATGCTCATGGCGGCCATTTTGTTTCACGGACCGGGAAGATTTATGCAAATTTCCTAAATGACCTTCCATAGATGCTCCATACAAAAAATCTAAGGATACCATGTTTACTTTAAAAACCAAATATTGTTGAAATCTGAGCAAGTGTAAAAAATGGCGGGAAAATGGCAGCCATTTTAAAAATGGCCGTCCAAAACAAACTTTCATCATCACCATTCAACTCGGGATACCATGTTTACCTTGAAAGTAGCTTTCATCTTCATTTTATTTATATAATTCAGGAAAAAATAGCAAAAAACAGCATTTTGACCCCTATGTTCTATTTTTAGTAAGGGCGGACATGTTTTTTTGACCAATCAAAAATCCAAGCATTCACTTTTTGCAGGATACCCTAAGGAACAATCTTACCAAGTTTTATTTGATTTTGAATAGTAGTTTCAGAGAAAAAGATTTTTGAAATAATAACATAAAAAAAAGCCAAAAATGTCAAAAAAGGACAATAACTCTAACATAAGTTGATAGATTTTCACGAAAATCAGCACACAGGTAGCTCTCATCATGCTGAACACTTACAACCTGCAGAATTTGCGAAAAACTGTTGTTTGACCCCTATGTTCTATATTTAGTAACAGCGGCCATGTTTTTCGACGAATCAAAAATCCCCATTACAGTTCTATGCAGGGTACCCCAAGGAACAATCTTACCAAGTTTCATTTGATTTTGAATAGTAGTTTCAGAGAAAAAGATTTTTGAAATAATAACATAAAAAAAAGCCAAAAATGTCAAAAAGGGCAATAACTCTAACATCAGTTGACAGATTTTCACGAAAATCAGTACACAGGTAGCTCTCATCATGCTGAACACTTTCAACCTGCCAGAATTTGCTGTTATCTAATGATTCTTGAGATATTTGCGAAAAACTGTTGTTTGACCCCTATGCTCTATTTTAAGTAACAGCGGCCATGTTTTTCGACGAATCAAAAATCCCCAAATCAGTTCTATGCAGGGTACCCCAAGGAACATTCATACCAAGTTTGCTTCTAATTAGTCAAGTAGTTTCAGAGGAGAAGAGTTTTGTATAATTGTTAACGACGACGGACGACGACGACGACGGACGCCAAGTGATGGCAATAGCTCACATGGCCTTTGGCCAGGTGAGCTAAAAAGGATAACGTAACGGAGAGACAATTCCGTTTTGAAAGGATGATTTCTAGAAATGATCGGAAATGGCAAAAATGGTTTGGGAAATATAAATGTTGCCTTTTTTCAAAGATTTGTCCATTTATTAGAACATTTAGTATCCAGTTTTTTCTTTTTTTACATCTTTATTTTTATTTCAACATTAAAGTTCGTCTCCCTTTGATAGTTCTCCCTCCTTTCTCCCGCCCTTTCTCTCCTTTCTCCCGCCCCCTCTCTCCTTTCTCCCGCCCCCTTTCTCCTTTCTCCCGCCCCCTTTCTCCCTGTCTCCCAATACCCTTTCCACCCCCTCATACCTTAATGGAACTTTTTTTAAAGTCTTAACTTACAAATAATTGTAGATATGGTTAACTTTAAATTTTGTCTTTTATAAGGAACTCATGTTTGAATCATTTATCAACCAGAATAAGCGTTTCTTCAATCTCTTTTATACGTGGTTAAGTAAAATAACATATTTATACTCTATCTTGGTTTTCAGGAATGTGAAAATATATTTATTCTATACAGTAACTATGATTTACAAACACATAAAACAAGAATACCGCTTTAAAAATATGCTAGAGACCGTATGACCGTAATGAAATTGTTCTCATTCAGAACACGTTGGTTAAACGCTCGTGAAATTTCCCGCCAAAACAGTTTGGAAGACCTCTCGGAGTTTTACATTAATTTGTCTCTAGATAAAAAGAATCTAAAAGCTCTAAAAATGACGCGTTAATTATGAAATTTATCAACTCTAGATAATTAAATTTTCGTTTTTTTAAACTGCTCGGACAAGCCTCGCTGTTTGAAAATGAAAATTTAATTATCTGGAGTTGATAAATTTCACAATCAACTGGTCATCGTTGTAGAATCTATATTTATGTCAAAAGAACAGCATTAAAACCACTGCCCTTCTCTTTAAATTTTGTAGAAATGTAGGACATTATTATATAATCTTTGAGTGATTATCAATATAACTTCAATAATATGAAAGAAGTTAATACTAGACAAACAAATATATGTATATTACATCCAGAGGGACATACAGAATGATATATAAAAAGCACACGTGAATGTACCTAAATTGGCAAAGGGTTGCTCAAATGCGGCAGAAAATAATGACAGTACTTCACAACATATTGATACGGTTGACGTGTTTCACACTTACTATACATACATATCAAAGGAAACTGAATATTTGGTCTATCTTTAAAACTTATCGAATAAAAAATCTTTACTATTTAAATCCAGGAAGAAATTTTGACACATTTTCCTTTACATAAATATCAAAAGAAACTGAATATTTGGTCTATCTTTAAAACTTATCGAATAACAAATCTTTACTATTTTAATCCAGGAAGAAATTTTGACACAGTTTCCTTATTAAAAGTATGGTGATTTTGATGTTTCTATTGTTTGGACAGTCAATGGGTAAGTCATTTAACCTCCTGTCACCCGAGATAAGTACTTTTTACATCCCGGGGAATTAAATGATGAAGATGGTCTGTGATGTGCTGATCTTTTTAAAATATTTAAAGTTCTTCGTTTTGCATTGTGATATAATCAATATACAGTAACATGTAAATTACATTGAATATATATATATATATTGCATGATATACATTTACGCTATATGTTATATCATATGATTTGCATGATAGTGTTAATTCCAATTAATCTGCACTGAGTGGCAAAACTTGTGCAAAATCAAAATAAAATACTTAAAATACATTTGTGTTTAAACTAACATCTTCCCTTACCAAATATTCGGGCTTTTGCGTGATAAATGTTAATATCACATGTTCCAAAAAATACATTGTGTACATTAGAAAAAGACAAAAATATCATGAAATAAAATAAAAAAGTTAAACGTCCAAATATTTTAAACACAGACAGGTTATTGGGTCTAGTCGTTCTAGCCCATGCAGATTACAACGAAAATCATAAGCTCCAGTCATTTAAACTTGCAATATTCAACAGTAAAATACCAACTGAAGACAATATAGTTTCGAATTCCATTGAATTTTAATTTGATGCTGTGTGTAAATATTTAAAATATTCGGTGAAATCAATGAAAACCATATATTTTTCGTTAGAAGAAGAGGAGAAGAGGCAATGTAGTTCGGCGTAACTACTATTTAAAACTAACTTGTCATGTGCCGAAATGTGTTCATCTACTGACAAAAGGATTGACCGTTTTCCTGCCGAAAGTCGGTTTTTCGAATACTCGAATACTATGTCATGGTCAGTTCTACTGTTGTACAATTTATATACACTGTAAATACTTCAGAATTGAGTTGATCTAATAAATTAATTTATCTTAATACCAAAGTGGAAAGTAAAATAAACTAAGGTACGTAGGAATGAATCAATAACTTAAAACAGAATCACAAAAAATTAAAGTAGATTTATCTCCAAGAGGTTGTTTCAAAGTGAACAAACAGTAAATTTCGACAGTAATATCATTGCGAATTCAAAAGCCATCATTACTGGACCTAGAACGTAATATGCATATTTATCTTCAATGTTCATCGAGGACTTGTAATCCTAATATTCAAAGGTTGATATTCAATGACCTCACTACACTTTATTCTATAAATATTCTCCAGTATTTCTCATGGCCCAGAAGGCTGACAGCTTAAAAGAAAGAACCCTAAAAGTATATTCGAATGCAAAAATAACGAAGAAATATTGCTATTTATTTGATCTTTTAACGGATTTTAGAAGGTTTTGTTTTAAATCTTTATGATTTGATTTACTTCAAGGCGTTCCGTTTCATTTTTATGGATCATCGTCTTACGCAATAGTGGGAGAAAGTTTTGAATTTACATGTATTACCACATCAAAATACATGCAGTTTGATCATATAGTGGGAGGCAAAGCTATGTACGTTGCAATAATCATAGGGATTTATTCAAATGGTTCCTGCAATATCCCTGGCTCATACAATACTAATTATACGTACAGTTGCTATCCATCAAATTACACATATAAAATGAACATGCCTGGAAACTTTGTGACGGAGGAATTAAATGGAACGGAATGGTGGTGTGCTGATCTTGCTAGTGGTGGACAGTCTGACAGAGTTATCATGCAAATGAAATGTAAGTAATTGACATTCCAAACTGATACGGAAAGTATGTATATATGTTTTTAATAGATATAAATCACATAAATATGCAAAACGACAATATATATTCATGAAAAATGTTTCATAATTCAGAAACAGGAAAACGATTGATTGTCTTGGTCATGAGGTTCCAACACGCACCTTTGAAAATCTCTCTAACAGTGGAAATGAGAGAGAGAGAGAGAGAGAGCTTCAGGTTAAATTAATGGCCCTACCAAAGATTTCGTTTATTCTTCTTTATCCTCCTGATCGACTGACTTTCAGAGATCTTAATTCCTCACTGATTTGTGATGATGTTTTTGTTCTCAATACAAAAATTAGCACTACACATTTGTGACTGGACATTATGGAAACATAATTAACACGTTATATAATTTCAGATCCCGAAGTAGATGTAGCTTTGTTACCAGAATCTCCTGTTCTAGCAAAGCTAGGTACACCTATAAAGTTCAGATGTATAGCTACAATCAGGGAAAGCTGGAAAAGAACGGTTTTCTCGGACGAAATACTAGGCACAATCGCAACATTTATACAAACTAATGGCTCTTGTAATATTACAGAGAATGTGCTTGATGTTTATACACCCGAATGTGACCTGACTGTTGGCGAGTTTATAGTGGAATTAAAAAACACCTTTGAATGGCATGACGGCCATGAAATCAGATGTACTACACAATATGGAAGCGGCAACATATTGACAGACGAAAATGTGGAGGCATCAACTATCATCACAATTTCAAGTAAACACACAGACTTGAAACAAGCTTTTAAATCACTACTCTTCTGTTTTGGAGAGCTTTATGATACTGATTTTGGACAATTATCGGTTCAGTTGCGTAAAAACCTACAGTTATTTATTAATAGTGCATTTTATCTTTATTTTATCATCTGATGCCAACTTTTTGCAAAATATCACCGTTTAAAGTAAGAAATTTTTTTTTCGAAATTTAATCAACAAATTTAAATTTAACCAGTGTTCAACCAAAGCTTGGGTGATTTTTTTGTTCCCGGTTCTCTTTTGTTTTTGGACATTTTCTTTTTCAAATGTGGTAATTCATAAAAATAATGGAAATACTGCAATGGATATTTCTTTTCAGAATTTTTGTCTTAATTGATTAAAACTCGTTTAAATTGACCAACCAAAAAAATATAAAAAAACGTTAGAAAATTCCGAAAACACTACCCTTAAAAGTATTTCCCTTCACTATTTAAAACTTATTCATTTCAGACACTCCGGTTTTAACAGTAAAACCTAGTTTGGTACATTTTGGTTCCAATTTAACAGTAACGCTTACATGTAAAACCAACAACAAGAAAAACACGATTCAGTGGTGGAGAGACAACATATTGATCGCAAATATCTCTGGTGAAGAAAAAAACAGAACCTGTTTACAATCCAAGAAACAAGAAAACAAATTCAGTTATCTTTGCAATCCAAACAATCGAAAATACAGACTGCTTATTCCTCCAGAATTTGCAACGTATGGGTTAAATGGAGTAAAATGGACATGTTCTTCAGGTGACCTAGTCAGGAGTGATTACGTTCAGTTTTCCATTACAGGTAAAATCTATTCTTGTGTGATTAGTATTTTACTATACATGTAAAATCTGGGATAACCTCACTATCTCTATGTATCGAGTATCCTAAAGTAAAGGCGAAAGCACATATACAAAAATTAATTGCATGGAAGCAGTTGGAAGCAATGTTGCATCGCTGCCATTTCAAATAGGTACTTTCTCAAACAAATTAACTTCCATAAATACACTGTTAGTCGGTCTGTTTAAGACGTACTTATTTTTTTCTTCAGCAAGGGCCCTGGTCATGCGAGTTTAAATATCAATATTTCTAATATTATTTTACATTTTGACTAACCAGTATCTTCATTTTACCCAACCGGATATATTTATCTTACAAATCGACACTGCCTTTTCACAATGTTGAATTCTACAAATTGACGTCTCTGCAATTTGGTATCGATCGGCTCCAAGTGTTTGTAATCAAAATTTAAAAAATGCCTCCGAACTAGAAGCTCACAGAAGCCTGTATCGCTCATCTGGATTGGATTTGCCAATCAACAGCCATAAAAGCACATAATTAACAAACTTCTGTATTATTGGACATACCTCTGAAAGAGGACAATCTAATATTCGGCTGTGGCAGTCATCTTTGTTGACAGTCCGGGTCATCTGAGAAAACCTGAAAGAGAACTACCAAAGGACCATTCTTCCAAGTTTGGTTCCAATTGGCTCAATGCATTCAGACAATAATCTTTTTTTTTATTATTAATTTTCCCATCGGGTCCTATGCTAAACTAAGTTCGGCTGTGGCGGCCTTCTTGGTTGACATTCAAGATCATTTGACATAATTCTGAAAGAGGACCTCCTAAGAACCACTTCTGCCAAGTTTTGTTCCAGTAGGCTTCGGTGTTTTAGACAAGAAGGTTTTTTTAATGAATTTTCCCATAGGGTCCTATGTTAAATAAAGTTCGGCTGTGGTGGCCCTCTTTATTGACTTTCTGTGTCATCGGACACAATTCTGAAAGAGGACCTGCTAAAAACCAATTCTGCCAAGTTCTGTTCCAATAGGCTTCGGTGTTTTAGACAAGAAGGCTTTTTAATGAATTTTCCCATAGGGTCCTATGTTAAACTAAGTTCGGCTGTGGTGGCCCTCTTTATTGACTTTCTGTGTCATCGGACACAATTCTGAAAAAGGACCATTGCTGCTGAGTGCGGTTCCAATTGACTAAGTAGTTTCAGACAAAAGATTTTTTAATGAATTTCCCGTAAGTTAGATAGAAAGAAAATACATTAAATGGAAATCGAAAGACGAGTTTAGGTCAAAGGCTTAAATATTATTTTTCAGTCAGACATTCAACGCCTGTGGGCCCGAAGTTCCTATTGCCCATCTAGATATAATGTATGTAATTAAATTTCAAAAATGTTTTGCAAAAAAATAAATAAATATACAAATAAATTAATTTGGTAAACATCTTCTAACTGAGTGTAACAATACTAATGAAAAGAAAATGCATCGATCTTTTTTTTAACTCACCTAACCCAAAGGGTCAAGTGAGCTATTCTCATCACTTGGCGTCCGTCGTCCGTCGTCGTCCGTTGAATTTTACAAAAATCTTCTCCTCTGAAACTAATGGGCCAAATTGAACCAAACTTGGCCACAAGCATCATTAGGGTATCTAGTTTAAAAATTATGTCCAATGACACTGCCTGCCAACCAACATGGCCGACATGGCTAAAAATAAAACATAGGGGTAAACTGCAGTTTTTGTCATATCTCAAAAACTAAACAATTTGAGCAAAACTGACAGGAGTAAAAATGTTCATCAGGTCAAGATCTACCTGCCATGAAATTTTTAGACGAATCGGTCAAGCCTTTGTTGGGTTATTGCCCCTGAATTGTTAATTTTAAGGAAATATTGCAGTTTTAGGTTATTATCTTGAATATTATTATAGATAAAGACAAATTGTAAACAGCAAAAATGTTCAACAAAGTAAGATCTACAAATAAGTGAAATGACCAAAATCATTGATTGACCCCTTATAGGAGTTTTTGCCCTTTAAAGACGGCATCCAGCGTAAACTTTCCTTTAAAGATCTTTTTCTCTCAAACCACTGGGCCAATTGAGACCAAACTTTGGTGGAATGGTCCTTGGGTGGCCCCCTTCCAAAATTATGTCTGGCATCCCCGATGTCCAACCGACATGACTGCTGTTACTAAAAATAGAAAAGGGGGGGGGTTGAATTTAAAAAATCTTCTGATATGAAACTACAAGGCCAGTTGGAACCAAGTTCGCAGTAATGGTTCTTGGGAGGTTCTCTTTCAGAAAAATGTCCAATGACCCGGACTGTTAACCAAGATGGCCGCCACATCTGAACTTGGTTTAACAGAGGGCCCTATGGGAAAATTCATTGAAAAATCTTCTTGTCTTAAACCACTTGACCAATTTGAACCAGACTTGGCAGCAATGGTCCTTAGATGGTCCTCTTACAGAGGTGTGTCCGATTACCTGGACTGTCACCCAAGATGGCCGCCACTTAGTTTAACATAGGGCCCTATAGGAAAATTCATTGAAAAATCTTCTTGTCTGAAACCAGTTGACATATTGGAGCAGGACTTGGCAGAATTGGTCCTTAGGAGGTCCTTTTTTCAGAAATGTGTCTGATTTTGTCGACTTTGAACCAAGATGGCCGCCACAGCAGAACTTAGTTTAAGATAGGACCCTATGGGAAATTGACTGAAAAATCTTCTCGTTTGAAACCACTAAGCCAATTAGAATTAGACTTGGTAGCAATGGTACTTAGATGGTCCTCTTTCAGAATTTTGTGCGATGACCCAGACTGTCAACCAAGATGGCCGCCACACACTTAGTTTAACATAAGGCCCTATGGAAAAATTCATTGAAAAATCTTCTTGTCTGAAACCACTTGACATATTGGAGCCAGACTTGGCAGCATTGGTCCTTAGGAAGTCCTGTTTCAGAAATGTGTCCAATCACCCGGATTGTCAACAAGATGGCTGCCACACCGAACTTTGTTAAATATTGGACCCTATAGGAAAATTCATTTAAATTTCTTCTTGTCTGAAACCGCTTAGCCAGTTGGAACAAGACTTAGCAGAAATGGTCCTTAGATGGTTCTCTTTTAGAAATGTATCCGTTGACCTGGACTGTCAACCAAGATGACTGCCACAGCTGAAATTAGTTTAACATAGAATCCTATAGAAAAACCAGCCAATTTGACTGCAACACTGAAATGTTTAGGTCTGCTAAAGGTGAAAAGTTAAATGCAGGTGAGCGATACAGGCTCTTCAGAGTCTCTAGTTTTTCAATGGATGATATTCATCTGGATCTGATTCTTGTTGCAGACCTACCGACTCTACACACCCCTGAAATATTCTCCTGCAATTCTTCTGCTACCACTTGGATAACATGCGCAATGCACACCAATGTGATAAATCTCAAGATATCAGCTATTTGGCATCATACTATTAATGGACAGTTAATAAGAGCCTTAGAGGGCAAGAAGGAAAATGATACATTTTTTCTGTTACAAATACCGTTTTGCAGTTACCAAGATATGGGGTCTTATTCATGTCGAGTAACAACTGGTTTAATTGGTTTAGAAGAATTAAATGCGACGACCGAAGTTACAATACAAGGTTTGTTGTTTACTTGATTTAATTTTACGTTTTCAAATTCAAAATGAAACTAGAGGCTCAGAGGACTGAGCCTGTATCGCTCACCTGGCATGAAAGCCATTTTTATTGATGTATCTCAAAGACAAAGTCACTTCTCCCTATCATTTTGAAGTGTGGTAAGCCTTAAAGGAACCACATTTTTCTTTATAAAGGTCCTTCTACTTACAGGTCAGCATATTCTAAAATTTGGCAGTACACCAGAAGATTTTTGCATGTATTTCCCATACGGTCTTATGTTAACCCAAGTCCTCTGCTGAAGGTCATTTTGAATAAAGGATCAGCACCAGAGTAACAACAATTGTTGAGCACCTTAGGAGGAACATTTAGACCCTGTTTGGTTTCAAGCAATTCTGCGGTTCTGTAGATTTTTGTTATATGTCATAGACATCTTCTGTCAAGTTTGGCTCTATTTGGCCAAGCAGTTTAAGAGAAACTATTTTTTTTATCAACCAATCAGAAACAAGAATGTTTGTCGCCTGATCTGGACAAAACGAGGAAACTTTCTGTCAAGTTTCGTTCCATTTGACCAAGCGATTTCAGAGGAGATTTTTTTATATTTTATATAAGCCAGTCACAAACAAGAATTGTTCATGGCGGCCATATTTGTATTCCGATCGGGACGAAATGAGGAACATTTATAAAGGACCTCCCATATATGCTTCCTGTCAGGTTTCGTTCCATTTGGGCAAGCGATTTCAGAGGAGACGATTCTTTTATATTAGCCAATCAGAAACAAAAACTGCCAATGGTGACCATATATGTACTCCGAAATACAGAAATTTTGTAAAGAACCTCCTATAGATGCTTCCTGTCAAGTTTCGTTCCATTTGGCCAAACATTTCCAGAGAATTGTTTTTTTAAATCAACCAATGAAAAACAAGAATTGCCGATGGCGGCCATGTTTTTGTCCGATCAGGACAAAATGAGGAAACTTTGTAAAGAACCTTCCATATTTGCTTCCTGTCAAGTTTCGTTCCATTTGACCAAGCAGTTGCAGAGGAGAAGATTATTGAAGACTCAGCCAATCAGGAACAAGAATTGCCCATGGCGGTCATTTTTGTTGTCCGATCGGGACGAAATGAGCAATCTGTATAAAGGGCCTTACATAGATGTTTCCTGCCAAACGGACGGGATGACGGCGGATGGACGGACGACAGACACCAAGTGATGACAAAAGCTCACATGGCCTTTGGCCAGGTGAGCCAAAAATTGCTCGTTTTCTAGGTCTATGAGGATAATAGTCCAAGATTACCCGGAAGTCTGACGGTCTTTTTGTGATATGCTGGGGCCGTGGGACGTCAGAGCGCACTCCGTATAGAAAACATGGAAATCGCCCACCCAGAGGTTTTAGACTCGAAATCGTAATATGATGAAAATGGTGAGATCACGGGAATAAACCTTTCGTTTGTGGTACAGGGAGATTGTTGGTGAATAAAATGTACATATTCTTAGAGAAAAATGAATAACAAATCTATTAATATATGATTTATTTACTTATAATTAGATATATTACGATTTCGAGTCTAAAAACTCTGGGTCCGAAATTTCCATGTTTTCCATACGGAGTGCGCTCTGGCGTCCCACGGCCCCAGCATATCACAAAAAGGCCGTCATACGTCAGAGCAATCTCGGACTATGAGGAAAGATGATTTTGTAACATATGTTAATTATAACAATTCATTCTAAAGAAAATTTTGTAACAGGTTATGTAGTAGATCAAACAAATTTATAAAAGTATAAAAGTAAAGTTTATACAACATGTCTAAATAATAATATTGTTCATTATGCGCCACCTTCATTGTGTATTTCAAAAATTTTGAGGGAACGTTGCATTAACGTGTATTATATTCTTTTAATTTATACGTCAACTGTGATAGCCAGGTAACAAACTCTGGGTCAAGGTTCATCTGTGATAACCAGGTAACAAACGCTGGGTCAACATTGTCTATCACTTTTAATTTATAGGTCCACCTGTGATAACCAGGAAACGTGTAACAAACTCTGGGTCAACATTGTCTATCACTGTTGAGTTTTATTCCAATCCTTTTCCTCAAGATCCTGTATGGTATTTTGGAAACAAAACAATATCTACTGGATCAAAGTATACAAAATCAACATCTGTATCTAAAATTAAACTAAATATTTATGATGAAGAAGTGTTAGTTGATGGGTTTATCTCAACTTTGAAGATACAGAACTTTGGTGGCACTGACATTGCAGTGTTCAGGTTCTTGGTGCGAAATACTTTCTCCGTGGCGGAAGAAGACATTTTCACAAATAGAAGTGGTATGTTTATTAAGGTTCTTTACGCATTGTTTACATACAACAGGCATGACAGGTGCAATGAGTAATAATTTCATTGATGTTTTCTTTTCATGTACCGTATACGAATCTATCTTGCATATTCCTCGATGGGCTTTGTGGTTGTATCCACAGGCTTCCAAAGATAGCCCTTTTCGTATTACGCAAGATTGCACCCAAAAGTGATTGGTAAATATAAGTTATATTGAGTCGAGGTTTCCTACAAATGCCCAATTACTTTCTGACTTTTTAACTAAACGCTCTGTTCATTACTTTTGGACTAATGTCTTTCTTTTTAAAACAACAAAATGTGAATACTGTTTCTGAGGTATTTCTAATACATTGTACTTTATTCTGTCAAACTATTTACTGTAGAATGTTTTTTATCTGACCATATACGGTTGAGATCAGTTCTAACCTCTCAACTATTCTGTCAGAGAGGATGGTTCTAGGGTAGAACCAAGGTTGTCATAAATGGTTCTAAGGTAGAACCATCCAAAATGGTTCTAGGGTAGAACTGTCATAAATGGTTCTAGGGTAGAACTCTCATACATGGTTCTAGGGTAGAACCGTCCAGAATGGTTCTAGGGTAGAACTGTCATAAATGGTTCTAGGGTAGATAATAATTTATAATATTAGATTGATGACTAATTTATACAAAACAGCAAAAGTACATTTAATAAAGAGCTACGGTGCAAGTTTTTTTTTCATTTTTTTAACCCACAAGAAAAACGAATTATTGTTTTTGTTAAAATTTGTGTGATTTTTATCTTAAGTAAATTTACAGGTAAAGAAATTTGTTTTCCGTGACATGTTGTTTGTTTCAGATAATTATAACTAATTAACGTTTTGACATGTACCTTAACTGTCCGGATGTCTATTGTTCAACGTTTTAAGGTACACAGATGCATGTATATGTATACAGGTAAACCGTTTGCTGACAAATTCAGCAGTGATTCAAATATTTATCAGGCTACATTTTAAAATAATTAATGAAGCGTTTGAATAAAGAGGTGTGTATAAGATGGTCCCAAATTTCAATACAGAGATTTCAAATGTGTCAGATGAGTAACATTTTAATTTATTTTAAATTAATAATTTATCTTTTTTACCATTTTTATATGGTAAACATTTGATTTATTTTATAATTAATTCTCTTTGCTCGTATTAACGATATTTATTACGTTATGACAAGGTAGAAGATGATTGGAATGAGTACCGCCATTTTGAAATAAGAGGTGCATTTCACCAATTTATTGAAAAAATACATAGACATAACGTACATATATGGACATTTTACACAATAATTTCAATTGAGAAGGGAAACATGTAGAGGAATGTTTTATGAAGTAGCAAATAACACCGACTAGTTTTTAAATCATTTAGTTTTAGTAAAAACTTTATTCTGAGTGATTTTTTTTTCTTTTTTTTTACTATATAATATATTTCGATATGATAAAAGTTGATTTTAAAATTATGAAAACAAATTAATTATTTTATTTCTGATAATTTTGATGTTCAAAATTCATAAACTATTGCCAGGGTCAGAAATGGTTCTAGGCAAGTTAGAACCATTCAGAATGATTCTAGGGTAGAGCTGTCTAGAATGGATATAGAGTAGAACTGTCACAAATGGTTCTAGGGTAGAACTGTCATAAATGGTTCTAGTGTAGAACCGTCTAGAATGGTTCTACGGTAGAACTGTCATAAATGGTTCTAGGGTAGAACTGCCATAAATGGTTCTAGTGTAGAACTGTCATAAATGGTTCTGGGTTAGGACACAACCTGTCATAAACGGTTCTAAAGGTGCAGGATGACAGTTCTAGAACAGTTCTTCTGACAGTTTAGGGCTGTTCTAAAGAGAGGTTAGAACTTAGCTCCACTGTACATATAGCAACACAGTAAGCTAAGGCTATTTCATAAAGTCGGATTCTTCTTTTCTGTCCATTTTCAGATTGTCGGGAAGTACTATCTTTCATAAATCTGTTGAACTGGCCTTACTTTTTCTTTAGGTATTTTAAAAGAAAAAGTACAGGAGATGAAAGACTGACCCATAAGAAAGAATGGTAAAGAAATGTGACAAAAAAAAACTGAATAAACGAAATGATATTCTCCGTTTTATTAAATCTATATATTTATATATGCATTTCCATCTATTGTACTTGATAAAATACGAGGCTATCGGGAAAGTGTAGTTGATGCATGCTGTCATATGAATTTACTACTATTCATAGTAAAAATGATTCAATAGAAAATTAATTCTCACTTTTTTCAGATCAAATAGTTCAAAGAGAATTTTTGGAAACTAAATCTTGCTCATCTGCTCTCATTGGTGGTGTGGCGTCGGGATGCATTGTCGGGAGTAGTTTAATCACTGTGTTCCTTCATTTGATTATCAGAAAGTTCTACCAAGCACGTAAGTGTAATTATAAATTATTTTTTATTACCCTTATCTCGTGTTTGTTTTTTCTGTCGAAACTGACATTATTAGTGCATTGTTTAAAGTTTAAACTTGCATCAAAATGCGATGTTCCTTGCATTTGGTAAATATGATGGCAATATAGATGTGACTATCACCCAATCAAATGACTTCATTTTGTACACCTCAGGCATAAATCAAATGAAAAACCCAGCGCTGAATAGATGTTGGTTTGTGGATTTATGGAGACGTCAAATTTAGGAAAAAATCCGAAAATACAAATTAAATTAAAAACGTAACACAAGTAAAGCAATTTTCTTATTGGGAAGTTTTGATAACATATTTTATTTATTTATTTATTAACTTGATGTTGTTTTAGCATATAACTAATAAATCATATTTCATGTGTGTGTGAACAAGAAAACAGATATGTAATATAATCCAGTATACACGTATGATCCGAGATATTGAAAACCGAGTCTATAAAATGTAAGAAAAGAGACAAAATTAGGTATAAATCCGATAATTCTGTGTTAAAACTGCGCTTAAATGCTGTTGACATATCCTGTTATTTGTTTTTAGATAGTATGAAGGTTTCAAAATACAAGGAACATCGTTATAAAATATTCATGGCTAGGTCTTCCAAAATCCAAAATTTTGGGTATGCATCTTCATAGACCACATTCCTTATGCATTGTCAGCATGGACTTAGTTTATGTATTCTCTTCAACAATAAAAAATATCACATTTGGTTGTACAAATAATATTTGAAAACAATTACATTTGCTATATTTATAGATTAATACATGGCCTTTTTCATATTGTCCTTATCAGCCCGAGACCTTGTTATTGGCCCGAGGGACGATATCAGTTGAAGGTTGATAACAAGGGCAATAAGAAAAAGGCCATGTATTAAATAAATCTATTTATCACATATTTTGCCAATAACAAGAAATAATTTTACTACTGAATTAGATGTTCCTGTCGTTTGACCAGCGTCTTGCTGTTCATACATGATTATTTACAGTTGGGCGGAAGTTACATCGGTTATGCTCACGAGAGGGCAATAACATGTTATTGCCACGAGGGCAAATAACATCCTGCAAATAACGCTTTTATAACACATGCAAAAAAGGCGTTATTTCAATACAATATATGTGATAAACAATTTATAGTAAGTAACCTAATTATAAGGAAGCAATCATTTGATTTAAATATGGGAGAGGAAGGGGTAAGGATTCAGTGATCATGGATCCTGAAAATTTTGTTTCCGGCATCCACGACATCCATATATATATATATTGGTATACGAGCGCGTAGTTTTTTCCCCTCAAAATGTATTGTTGATTACAGGTAATACAGAAAACACGAAGCAAACTGATTCGTAAGTACAAAATAAACTGTTCTAATGAGAGAAAACTGACTGTATTGCAAAACATGGTTCATGACGCACGATTGGTCAGAAAATTAATTTGTGAAAGAGTAATTTACAAAGTTATCATCTGAACGCATTATCAAATTCAACAGTGCTTTTTAAACGAGATAACATCCCAATAAATTGTGTAGAAGTCAAGTATTAAATAAATTCAGTTTGATCGTCGCTCCCCAAAAGTATTTTTTTAAAAAGGTATGAAAGTTTCCGTGAAATATAGGCGTTAACTAGTAATAACTTGTTTTTCCAACAGACAACTATCCGTTGAAAAACAACACTTTGACGTAAAATGAAACTACATGTACATGTAGAACCAGCTATAGATATAGCTATTTAATTTATTTTTCTCATTTTTTCCAGATCTGATCATTATGACCAATTAGGATTGAGAAGTTTGCCGAATGTGTACGACCAAGTACAGAATTGATTTGTGAAGCGAAATATAAAAATTTTCAGAAATCGTCCGGTTTTGGGGGAAATTTCATTTTGTAAAATATTAATTTTGAAATATAATTATTACTACTTTATTCTACTTACAGTTTAAAAAAAAGTTTTGAACACATATATAGAAGATTGAACTTCTTCTATCCAAGTTTTTGATAAACATCAGAGTCGGTGTTACATTGCTTTGCGATTTTAATGCTTTCGCTATCGGCAAACATTAGCAAAACTTCGCAAAACTAGTTAATAAGTGTATTTTTAATCTCATGTTATATATATATATATATAATGCCCTTATATTTTTACTTGTACCGGTAATGAGAATTTTAGCAATATTGAAAGAAATGCTGAAAAATAAATTTAGTAATTGATTTATTAAAAATTACTTTGGTAAGTGAACCTAATTGTAAAATAAACAACGAAAAATAAATTGATGAAAACCAGACGACACCTTCACCCATGTTACATGTTACACTACAAAAGGAGTTCAAAATACAAAGAGATAGGCTTTGATCTCGAGCACTGCTGATGAGTTGTCAGTCAACGAAATGGCCATAAAATGCATCAAATTTATTGCGGTATTTTGTGATACATTTCATTTTGTAGTTATAGTACACGCACTTAAGAGGTTTTTATGTACGCCCGCTCATCTATCCTGACCCTCTTGTATGTATATAAAACAACATTAAAACCAAAAACAGAATGATGTTTTACATATTAAAAATAAAGTGTGACCTAATTTATGATATGACTTAATATAAAAACAAAGATCATGTATATGCTTTATATGAAATGTCAGACTAAGTAGGTTGCCTAATGACATCCTATGATTATGGATCAGCTGCACCAATGTTCAGAAGTGTATAGCTCTTCCTTCTACAAAAGACTGAACTGCTTTTTCGGATATGTTTGCCACCATTAGACATTCGTCTTTTGTAATAAGTGGTTTTGTCTTACCTAAAATATCATATAATGTATTTACAACATGCAGCAACAAATGTTAACTACTCAAGACAATATCCGAGCAGTAATAATGTCCCATCTTCTTAAATGTTTGTTTGTGGTTCATAAAGCTTCATGCAGGAAGTGAACTCATTAATCAGTGATTATCCTTTTCTATGTAGTGTGTCACTATGGTTATAAATTAAAGGCGAAACAACGAGCTTTACTTTTTGTCCTGTGCGAAATCTGTAGTAATCTGTTTTATACAATATTCATTTTTTTCATCGTGTTGCATACTTAAACACATATTAACAAAAAACAAAACAGAAAAGCATAAAAATAACAAATGAAGAGGGTTAAATTGTAGATGGTTATTTTCGTGCAATGTGTTTGCAGTTTTTATTTCACATTCTTTTACTGCGGGAAGGTTGTAATGTATAGTGTTTTATATCGGACAAATGGATAAAATGTAACGCGGAGGCCAATTTCTTATTTCAATTCTTATTGTTCATTAATTGTGAATTTATTTTGACTCCCCTCTGCGACTGTCAATAAGTTGTTACATTGGCTTTACCTCACTAATTAACAGTCAAAAGCTTCAGAAATCTTACCATCCATACAGTCGACGAAATGGTGGAGCAAATTTTCAAATGCTTCCTCGAATCTCTGAGGGAAGGAATAGTGAAGCTGACGCAACTGTCCACCATTAGCAGCGTCTGTTACGGACGTTGAACGACGTGGGCTCTCACCCGAAGCCATACCACCTGAACCGAAAAGCTGAAAACATATCAAATGAGGAAGGTGTTACAGAGTGTGTGATACTAACAGGAAATTGATAGTTTAAATTTATTGTTAAATTTTGTGAAAACTACTGAATATCTACCTTGTTCATAGATCTGTCCTTAGATGATTTATGCTTTACAGTTTTTGTTATTTTGACATTTTTTAAAATTTGCTCTTCAACGTTTTATTGTTTTAGTTTTAAAGAGAACGATGGACGAAACGTGCACACCTTGTACATCAAAATTGTGTCATAGAATTTATCTACAAGGGAATGGTAATAATGACTAATAGTTACTGCAAGTAGCATAGGTAGACTGGAAAATGTAGTGTTCTTCCGAATGTTTTAGTACAGACTCCATCAGTATGAACTGAAAGACCGGAACACCTTTAGTTTATTTCTTTTTAAAATCCGATATGTACACAAATGACAGTCACAATAATTAATTGGTTTGTCAATCACATCTTTTCATTAATACATTCTTCTATAATAATTTATTTCTACCAGTCTTGTTATCAGTCCAGATTTTAATTGCACATTTAGTTACGTTCAGTAAATTGTTGAATAAGAAAAGAGCTGGATTGTTTTGTATGGACTAAATTAACATCCGGAATCTAATGTATCTGTAAAGGGTAAATACGTTTAGGGACGAGATCAAAAGTTCAATGTAGGATAAAAAAATTAATTCAAATAGTTTGGGGGGCGGGTAAAAATCGCTGCAAGTTTTCTTATCCGACATTGATTTTCGGATATGCCCATATTGGTCAATCAATTTTTCCCAAATTAAGTTAAGAGGGGGGGGGGGGGGGGGGGGTCAGTGAAAAAACTATGTGAATTAAGTTTTTTATCCTTCATTGAACTT
This sequence comes from Mytilisepta virgata, assembly GCA_028015205.1. Classification (NCBI taxonomy): domain Eukaryota; kingdom Metazoa; phylum Mollusca; class Bivalvia; order Mytilida; family Mytilidae; genus Mytilisepta; species Mytilisepta virgata. The sequence goes on along the minus strand of CM051518.1, from coordinate 76,110,938 downwards.
TTGATTTCGTCCCTTAAACAAACAGTAAAGTTTACGACGTTTTTTTTAATTAGATGCCAGATAGAGAATACCATAAAACAAAATTTACATATATAGATAACTTATACAATGTGTATATATTTGTTGGAATCATAAAATATCCACATTAAGGTACAAAAAATCGAACGAAGCTTCTCTACCTAGATAAAATCCTCTCCTCTCAAGCATTGAAAATAGTTTTGTATTCTGACATAGAACATTCATCAAAATACTTGCCTCTAACCGAATGTCGTACCCATATACTGAGTCCCTGGATAAGTCTATAGTACACATAATTCCATTTTTAAATTTTAAGGTTACAATAGCAGTATCTGGTTGTTTAGCTGGTCTAAGTTTAGGGTCATGTATATGTCCGATTGTGTAAACAGATTCTGGGGCCTGTCCACGTGTCATCCAGACCATCATGTCAATGTCATGGACACCTAAATCTGATACTATATTACAACCTTCAGTGTCTGAAAGAAAAAAAACATTGACTTAAAAACGTTAATAATGCAATTAAAGCGTTTCGCCATTTTTATCCATATCACTATTTATCGTTCCTATTGGCGAGGCACCTAATTGAGCAAACTGGATTATAAAGCTATTTGCTGAGAAAGAGTTAGTGCAACAATGTAGTTTTTTACATCTTATTATTTGTGTTCGTTTCGAGTGCGGAAGTTATTTTCTGCTTCTCAGTCAAGCACACTGGAGATCTGGTACAAAGAAGGGTTTCATATCCATATCACACCAACATGATCTCTTCCTGATATCTATGTAATAAGTGCCAATAATACATCCATCCCTGTTGTTTCTCCAATAATACATCCATCCCTGTTGTTTCTCCAATAATACATTCATCCCTGTTGTTTCTCCAATAATACACCCATACTTGTTGTTTCTCCATAATACACCCATCCCTGTTGTTTCCCAAATAATACATCATCCTTGTTGTTTCTCCAATAATACATCCATCCCTGTTGTTTCTCAAATAATACATCCATCCCTGTTGTTTCTCCAATAATACATTCATCCCTGTTGTTTCTCCAATAATACATCCATCCCTGTTGTTTCTCAAATAATACATTCATCCCTGTTGTTTCTCCAATAATACATTCATCCCTGTTGTTTCTCCAATAATACACCCATCCCTGTTGTTTCTCCAATAATACATCATCCTTGTTGTTTCTCCAATAATACATCATCCCTGTTGTTTCTCCAATAATACATCCATCCCTGTTGTTTCTCCAATAATACATCCATCCCTGTTGTTTCTCCATAATACACCCATCCCTGTTGTTTCTCAAATAATACATCATCCTTGTTGTTTCTCCAATAATACATCCATCCCTGTTTTTTTTCCAATAATACATCCATCCCTGTTGTTTTTCCAATAATACATCATCCTTGTTGTTTCTCCAATAATACATCCATCCCTGTTGTTTCTCCAATAATACATCCATCCCTGTTGTTTCTCCAATAATACATCCATCCCTATTGTTTCTCCAATAATACATCCATCCATGTTGTTTCTCCAATAATACATCCATCCCTGTTGTTTCTCCAATAATACATCCATCCCCATGTTGTTTCTCCAATAATACATCCATCCCTGTTGTTTCTCCAATAATACATCCATCCCCATGTTTCTCAAATAATACATCCATCCCTGTTGTTTCTCCAATAATACATCATCCTTGTTGTTTCTCCAATAATACATTCATCCCTGTTGTTTCTCCAATAATACACCCATCCCTGTTGTTTCTCCAATAATTCATCCATCCCAATTGTTTCTCGAATAAAAAATCCATCCCCATGTTGTTTCTCCAATAATACATCCATCCCTGTTGTTCCCCAATAATACATCATCCTTGTTGTTTCTCTAATAATACATTCATCCCTGTTGTTTCTCCAATAATACATCCATCCCTGTTGTTTCTCCAATAATACACCCATCCCTGTTGTTTCTCCAATAATACATCCATCCCCATGTTGTTTCTCCAATAATACATATATCCCTGTTGTTTCTCCAATAATACATCATCCTTGTTGTTTCTCCAATAATACATCCATCCCTGTTGTTTCTCCAATAATACATCCATCCCTATTGTTTCTCCAATAATACATCCATCCCCATGTTGTTTCTCCAATAATACATCCATCCCTGTTGTTTCTCCAATAATACATCCATCCCTGTTGTTTCTCCAATAATACATCCATCCCCATGTTGTTTCTCAAATAATACATCCATCCCTGTTGTTTCTCCAATAATACATCATCCTTGTTGTTTCTCCAATAATACATTCATCCCTGTTGTTTCTCCAATAATACACCCATCCCTGTTGTTTCTCCAATAATTCATCCATCCCAATTGTTTCTCGAATAAAAAATCCATCCCCATGTTGTTTCCCCAATAATACATCCATCCCTGTTGTTCCCCAATAATACATCATCCTTGTTGTTTCTCTAATAATACATTCATCCCTGTTGTTTCTCCAATAATACATCCATCCCTGTTGTTTCTCCAATAATACATCCATCCCCATGCTGTTTCTCCAATAATACATTCATCCCTGTTGTTTCTCCAATAATACATTCATCCCTGTTGTTTCTCCAATAATACATCCATCCCTGTTGTTTCTCCAATAATACATTCATCCCTGTTGTTTCTCCAATAATACATTCCTCCCTGTTGTTTCTCCAATAATACAACCATCCCTGTTGTTTCTCCAATAATACCTTCATCCCTGTTGCTTCTCCAATAATACATCATCCTTGTTTTTTCTCCAATAATACATCCAACCCTGTTGTTTCTCCAATAATACATCCATCCCTGTTGTTTCTCCAATAATACATTCATCCTTGTTGTTTCTCCAATAATACATTCCTCCCTGTTGTTTCTCCAATAATACAACCATCCCCATGTTGTTTCTCCAATAATACATCCATCCCTGTTGTTTCTCCAATAATACATCCATCCCTGTTGTTTCTCCAATAATACATCCATCCCTGTTGTTTCTCCAATAATACATCCATCCCCATGTTGTTTCTCAAATAATACATCCATCCCTGTTGTTTCTCCAATAATACATCATCCTTGTTGTTTCTCCAATAATACATTCATCCCTGTTGTTTCTCCAATAATACACCCATCCCTGTTGTTTCTCCAATAATTCATCCATCCCAATTGTTTCTCGAATAAAAAATCCATCCCCATGTTGTTTCCCCAATAATACATCCATCCCTGTTGTTCCCCAATAATACATCATCCTTGTTGTTTCTCTAATAATACATTCATCCCTGTTGTTTCTCCAATAATACATCCATCCCTGTTGTTTCTCCAATAATACATCCATCCCCATGCTGTTTCTCCAATAATACATTCATCCCTGTTGTTTCTCCAATAATACATTCATCCCTGTTGTTTCTCCAATAATACATCCATCCCTGTTGTTTCTCCAATAATACATTCATCCCTGTTGTTTCTCCAATAATACATTCCTCCCTGTTGTTTCTCCAATAATACAACCATCCCTGTTGTTTCTCCAATAATACCTTCATCCCTGTTGCTTCTCCAATAATACATCATCCTTGTTTTTTCTCCAATAATACATCCAACCCTGTTGTTTCTCCAATAATACATCCATCCCTGTTGTTTCTCCAATAATACATTCATCCTTGTTGTTTCTCCAATAATACATTCCTCCCTGTTGTTTCTCCAATAATACAACCATCCCTGTTGTTTCTCCAATAATACCTTCATCCCTGTTGCTTCACCAATAATACATCATCCTTGTTTTTTCTCCAATAATACATCCAACCCTGTTGTTTCTCCAATAATACATCCATCCCCATGTTGTTTCTCCAATAATACATCCATCCCTGTTGTTTCTCCAATAATACATCATCCTTGTTGTTTCTCCAATAATACATTCACCCCTGTTGTTTCTCCAATAATACATCCATCCCTGTTGTTTCTCCAATAATACATCCATCCCCATGTTGTTTCTCAAATAATACATCCATCCCTGTTGTTTCTCCAATAATACATTCATCCCTGTTGTTTCTCCAATAATACATTCATCCCTGTTGTTTCTCCAATAATACATCATCCTTGTTGTTTCTCCAATAATACATCCATCCCTGTTGTTTCTCCAATAATACATCCATCCCCATGTTGTTTCTCCAATAATACATCCATCCCTGTTGTTTCTCCAATAATACATCATCCTTGTTGTTTCTCCAATAATACATTCACCCCTGTTGTTTCTCCATTAATACATGCATCCCTGTTATTTCTCCAATAATACATCCATCCCTGTTGTTTCTCCAATAATACATCCATCCCTGTTGTTTCTCCAATAATACATCATCCTTGTTGTTTCTCCAATAATACATCCATCCCTGTTGTTTCTCCAATAATACATCCATCCCCATGTTGTTTCTCCAATAATACATTCATCCCTGTTGTTTCTCCAATAATACATTCATCCCTGTTGTTTCTCCAATAATACATCCATCCCTGTTGTTTCTCCAATAATACATTCATCCCTGTTGTTTCTCCAATAATACATCCATCCCTGTTGTTTCTCCAATAATACATCCCTCCCTGTTGTTTCTCCAATAATACAACCATCCCTGTTGTTTCTCCATTAATACACCCATCCATGTTGTTTCTCCAATAATACATCCATCCCTGTTGTTTCTCCAATAATACATCATCCTTGTTGTTTCTCCAATAATACATTCATCCCTGTTGTTTCTCCAATAATACATTCATCCCTGTTGTTTCTCCAATAATACATCCATCCCTGTTGTTTCTCCAATAATACATTCATCCCTGTTGTTTCTCCAATAATACATCCATCCCTGTTGTTTCTCCAATAATACATCCATTCCTGTTGTTTCTCCAGTAATACATTCATCCCTGTTGTTTCTCCAATAATACATCATCCTTGTTGTTTCTCCAATAATACACCCATCCCTGTTGTTTCTCCAATAAAACATCCATCCCTGTTGTTTCTCCAATAATACATCCATCCCTGTTGTTTCTCCAGTAATACATCCATCCCTGTTGTTTCTCCAATAATACATCATCCTTGTTGTTTATCCAATAATACATTCATCCCTGTGGTTTTTCGTCATCCAGATGTACATTGGTGGCTATCATTTAGACAACCCCGCTGTCGTGTTTCATCATTAATATACATGTATTGCGTTACTATAATTATAAGCTAACACTTAGGCTATTCATCACACAGAATTATAACAGTTGTCTTAATAAATTGTAAGTATAGCAGACACGAGTAGACAGTGAGAAGTTGTTGTTTCAACCGGTATGTGTTATTTTATAACATTTTAGAACACTTTTTCCTGACCTGTGCCGCAGTTCCTTAGAAAGAAGTTGGCAACCTTCCGCTTCGCTATATAGTCGAATGGCACATTGATAGTAAACATGTGTATTAGTATTCTTATGATACAAATAAATGATAAAAATTAGAAAAAAAGATATTATGATAATAGGGGGTATGAGGGGTCCAAGACAGGGTCGTGTCCTCAAGAACCTGTGTTCGTTGCTAGTACAAGAAGATGAGTTTTTTCTTTTCTTTTGCCTTGCTGATGAAAATATTTTTTTAAATATTTTTCAAAGGGTAGCCGAGCAGAATTTAGTTCACGGTTAAATGACCTTTGCTAAGACAATGAATTTTCCTACAAGGTGGCTGCATAGTCCTGTGACATAATTTGTTAGCAATAACATAAAAATACCTGTATTTAACAAAAAATTGTATGAAGGCTTCGGGCTGTCTCTATTTGTTAATTTCATCAGATGTATATCACCAATTGCGCCATTTTGTGCTGTGTTCCATATATCCTGAAACAGTGGGTCAAACCTCCTGTTAAAACATTAATATTTCTTTTTAAAACTTTAAAAAGTTTATCATAGGTATTATTTTTGGCGATATATTTTCGTGGTTTAATTAATTTTATATGTATACAAGTGTTTTCAATAAATTATATTGCAAAAAAAGCAGCTTTCCTATGTCTTGCAACTAGAAGGCTCCTATGAACCCGTATTGCTCAACTAGTGTACATGTTGTTTTTCTTGGGGGGGGGGGTCTTTTTTTTTGTATCCTATAAAACATTTAATGAATTGAAGTGAAAAAGGAGGATAACTCTATCAAGAATAGTCTAAATATTATCGTTACAAAATACGAATAAACCATGCCAATTTTAATATAAATAGTGTAGCTTTGAATATCAAAGTGTTCACGATTAAACAAAAATCGCGTTAGTTTTGGAATGACTTGGAATGACTGGTTAAATGAAAAACGTAACTTTCTCTAATTCTCTGCGCATTTATACATCTCTTGACCCGTTTGATAAATTCTGATATCACCACAGTTGGTGAAATTTCCCACCAAAAAAAAATTGAAAATTTAATTATCTCTCGTTGAAAAATTTCATAATCAACTGGTCATATCACGGTTTTAGAATCCAAATGTAACTTAAACATTGTTAAATATCGATTTACCTTTGATAACCAGTTACCAGAACACGGTTATTTTTTTCAGCAGTCTCGTAACACGTTTTGATTTCTTCATATGTGTCACCCGTTGGTTTCTCGGTCATAACATGTTTACCTATGAATGTGTAAATCATACATATAACAACAATCATCTACCGAGTACAATTCCACAAGAAAGTTTTTTATAAGCCGAGTTGCAACTAATTAATTTCCGGATATCTTTGTTTTCCTCAACCCATTGAAACAAAATTTTGATACGATCTTGCTCTATATAAAACTCGGGACCGTATTGTTATTGGGATCAATCAGTGATATAATCTAGAGACAAGCTTTATTTTTTTCCACAGAAATCGAAATCACAGACTTTAAGAATTGACAATATCTTCTTTTACTAAACTTCAATATCTTATTAGACAATAAGAAACTCTAAAGCCTATCCTACTTTAGAGTCGCCCAGAATTTTTTGTTGTCGAGAAAATGATGATTTTTTTACTCAGAATTGACAATATATATTTAGTTCGTCTCAGCCGATCTTTTATCAAACTTAAATGTCTTGTGAAACCTCGGGGAGGGGGGGGGGGGGGGGGGGGGGGTTGGGTCACTTCCAATATATGAAGAGGTAGGGATGAGCCGCTGGAATAGGTACCTTTTTCACGCTTCGTAATATATGATAAGTGTGTGCAATTGAGATGAAAATATGCGATAAGGATAGGAATTACTGGTGGGATTATGTGATAACGTCAATATGTTGCATCTAAATAAAATATCATTCAGTCTGACAGTTTATGTGTATAATCAATCATTGCAGTATAAATCAAACATTGTCTTTCTTGAAAATAAAGAATTTCTGTTCATTTTAATCGTTTTGATCCAAATATATGAAAAGGTATACTTTTCGGCATAAATATATGATTAGGTATACTTTTCTGCTAAAAATATGGGATAAGGTATACATTTTTGAGATTTTTAATATATGATAAGGGTGGGGTCCTGGTGTATGGAACGCCATGACTGCCTTATGTTAATAATCAGCATTATATGCAGTGGTCACAGTATTATATGCAGTGCTCACAACATTATATGCAGTGCTCACAGCATTATATGCAGTGCTCACAACATTATATGCAGTGCTCACAGCATTATATGCAGTGTTCACAACATTATATGCAGGGTTCACAACATTATATGCAGTGTTCACAACATTATATGCAGCGGTCACAACTTTATATGCAGTGTTCAAAACATTATATGCAGTGTTCACAACATTATATGAAGTGTTCACAATATTATATGCAGTGCTCACAACATTATATGCAGTGCTCACAACATTATACGTTTTTTGTCGATGAAGGTGATGATCAGTGATGGTGATGATGATGATTGATGTTAGTGATGGTGGTGGTTCAGATTCGGTAAACATCGGAAATTTTATCGGACATTGCCGAATCCGGTCAAAAATATAAGACAAAAATTGATAATGCACCACCAAAATTTCAAATGGAACAGTTACTGAAGTCCTGTAATTTAGGCAATTTTTCCGAAACGTTTATAAGAGAAAAAATTACACCGGATATTATCTGCAAATTGGACAGACATGATTTTTATAATTTAGGGGTAGTTCATTCAGATGACATGATGAAATTAAGAATTGCGTGCAGCAATTTCATAAAAAAAAATAATAAACACACCGACAAAATATAGCTTGGATCCAAGCTTGTGACTGACAGGGTTAAACACCCCCCCCCCCCCCACCTCCTCCTCAATCAGAAATTATTAAAATATGAGGTGCACAAGACAATTTTTCATCTTAAAATTCATTCAATTCCATAGACTTTTCAGACTGATAATTTCGGAAGCCGATGATAATTAATGGAGGCCTTATATCCAGCGGCAAATTAATATGCATATTGAGGACAAGAACTTAACAGCTTAAGGGCATACGATACAGTTACAGGGGAGGTAATTACGTTGCTAACGTAAATTGTTATTTTCGCGACGTCAAACTATGACTTATCGGAAAAAGATTCAGTTTTCCACTGATTTTTATCATTCAAACTTATCTATCTTCAAAACGAGTTCATTGACCCCTCTGTTTTAAGGCCATTTGGTTTGATTACGGAAGAAGATTATGTGTGCCAATTTTCATAAAAACGTAAATAATGCATTTTTTTTAAATTTGATAAATATGCAGCAAAAAATGACGGTTTTTTTTACTACTTTCGTGAACATTTGATAAATATGAGTTATTTGAAAAGAAATTGCACACATTTAAATGACATTTATATAAAACAGAATTTACAAATAATTTAACAACAAACAGCTTGTGTTTATCTTTTAAAACAAAAAAAGTTATGTATTTCTGTCGAAAAGAAAAATACGTCCACAAATCCAAATTATGAGTAAATATATAAAATTTGGACCCCATTTTACTAAAAAAAGTAGCACATGAAGGTATATTTTTTATAACATATTTGATTTAATCAGGCAAAAAATATCCTATATGCAAATTGTGAGCAAATTTTCAATATGGGATCAAAACTGTATCGTATGCCCTTAATGTTAAATGAATATTAACCCTGTTTTGTACTAGACCGCAGTCAGACATGTCACCTTACCCAGACACATTAAACTGACTCTGAGCGGACATTCAGTCTTAATGCCGTGTGCATGCTTAGGGGAGAAGCAAGAAATACCATTTTTTAGGTCTTCAGTTTGACCCAGCAGGGTTCGAACCCATGACTTCCAGCACTCCATGTGAACACGGTACCTGCGGTAGTTACAGAAGGAGGACGTCTATCCTCCAAAATTTATTCAAGTCAATATCTATGAGTTGGATGTATTAATTTCTCATATAAAAATTACTATACACCAAGGGTATGTTTTACAGTCTTATTGCATCGTAATTGTATATGCAAATTCTATTTGGGCCCTTAATTGGTAATAAAAATATATATCTTATCTTCCAATACAACAGAAATACCAAAGTGTATTTTTTGAAATGGGAAATCTTCAAATTTATTCGGAACTTCTCGAGGTGACATTACACATTACAAAACAATCTAAGTGTATGTCTTGTCATTGAAGTGGGCCGTCACAGCATAGTATCCTCAGTGACTTTTCACGCTTTAAGCTGGATTATAAACAAAAAATTAACCAGAATAGTTAATGCGTAAAAAAGTCGGTCCCAATGACCTACTTTGTTTCAAGGTCTTTTGTTACTGTTCAACTTGCGGGTCACAGTTTACATGCAGGACACACACAACAGATAGAATCAATAGGAGAAAAGTCACTGTTCCCGAAAAAAGAAAAATTAACACCTTCATCACTGAGAACGTGTATCAAATAAACTGACTATAGTGCTGCCTCCTTGCTCAAGTAACCCTACTATCTCTTTATATCTATTAAATGTGAGACCTGTCATCAGTCTACTCATACCAAATTGAATTAAAATCGAGTCACGAAAAATGCACTAATCACTAATCACGGATAACAAATCCATGAAAAAAAAACTTAACGAATCACAGACAACAAATCCATGGAAAAAAGTCATGGAAAACAAAATTCAACGATCACTAAGAAAGAAAATATCCCATCATTCCCCTCAAAGTAGCATTCCTCTATATATATGACATACTGTACTTGCTTATAGATTCCGTATCTTAACGGACTGAGGTAATTCTGCATAAAATGTAGGTCGAGATGACCCACTTTTATTGGACCATTGTTACTACCCAAGATGTGCACATGAACAGTAACAGAACATCTTTCATCTTTAATTCAATTCGCAGTTAATTTATATATATATAGACCTTGTCGCAAAACTTGACCGTGACGGATGGACGGATGAACGAACGGACGGAGGTAATGCTACATTCATTTCAAAACTCCGATTGACGAAGAGATGATAATTAAAGGGGACGACTATAGTCTATTTGATGTCTGTGATATTCTAAGGGATTTGTTTTCGGATTGATTGTTTATTTTCCTCTGCTGCTACACATGCTTATTAATTTATGTTTTACCGCTATTGTACTGTGGTAAAATTGTTCATTTTTAAAATTCTCCTGATATTTGATGTTTGATGTAATCTATGATTACATATATCATTATTATTGATTGTTTGTTTTTTTTACTCACTTTATTCCTTGTGTATTTCTCTGGACGAACAGTACCATAACTAATGCACGCAATTCTTAGTTTCATCATTTCATCTGAATGAACTACCCCTAAATTATAAAAGTCATGTCTGTCCAATTTGCAGATAATATCCGGTGTAATATTTTCTCTTATAAACGTTTCGGATAAATTGCCTAAATTACAGGACTTCAGTAACTGTTCCATTTGAATTTTTGGTGGTGCATTATCAATTTTTGTCTTATATTTTCGACCGGATTCGGCAATGTCCGATAAAATTTCCGATGTTTACCGAATTTGAACCACCACCATCACTAACATCAATCATCATCATCACCATCACTGATCATCACCTTCATCGACAAAAAACGTATAATGTTGTGACCACTGCATATAATGTTGTGAGCACTGCATATAATGTTGTGAACACTTCATATCATGTTGTGAACACTGCATATAATGTTTTGAACACTGCATATAAAGTTGTGACCGCTGCATATAATGTTGTGAACACTGCATATAATGTTGTGAACCCTGCATATAATGTTGTGAACACTGCATATAATGCTGTGAGCACTGCATATAATGTTGTGAGCACTGCATATAATACTGTGAGCACTGCATATAATGTAGTGAGCACTGCATATAATGCTGTGACCACTGCATATAATGCTGATTATTAACATAAGGCAGTCATGGCGTTCCATACTGGTGTGCCAGCTGCTCATCCCTACCAAAAAACATATTGAGTGACCCCCCCCCCCCGAGTGTGAAACAAGCTTAGACACGTAAGCCTAATGATTTTGGTATCAATTGGCGTTAAACAATATTGACATGTTTGACCTGCGCATTAAATAATGCCAAATTATGTGACATTTGAAATTAGACAATATTAAAACGATCATGTCAAGGCTTTTAAGAGCAGGGAAAGTGAACTATCAAAATGGAATTTAAGCCAAAAGAATTTCATATATATGTATATGGTATATTTATAAAAAAAACCATTATTTTCATAAAATAGACGACAGGAAAATAGTTACGCTTACATAATACTCATAGAGCAATGTTTTCGAGATATGTTGTTTTCCGCGGTTGTGTTTCAAAGCACTTTACATAATCTTGATCGCAAACTAAAAAGATGGTGGGAAACAGACTGTACCTTACTTTCAAATATTCCCTTATTTTAAAGTAAATGTTAAATAGTTTGGTATGTTACGTACTGAATTTTCTAATTGAATTTTATAAATTTTCAAAAATATTAAAATGAGAGACAGAGGGGATACAGTGAAGTAACCTAAACATAAGATCTACCTTTGTTTAAACTCCTACAGATGTAATCCGCATGTGTTGATGTTGGGGTGAAAACAAATACGGCATCAAGACTGAAAATACAAATATATAAATTTGGTACATTAAATCGTTATTACGAAATCTCGTAATAATATTATTGGTTGCATTGGTTGGTCAAGGAAACTATTTCATGCTTACACTTAGTAATACAAAATATGTTTAACAGTAACCCCAACTTTTGGACAAATGGTTGTTGAAGTAGAGTTTAATTATCATCACTTGTTACAAAGACTTTCAAAATATGGCCAAAAATGTCTCGCAATTTGGTTTCTTCCTCGGTGTTTAGAATGTCTTACCTCATCCAGGCCTTTGACATTTGAAAGTCTTAATCGATCTAATTCTTAAGTATTTATCAGTTCTCTCGGTCGATGTTGGACTTAAAACTTGAACAAAAAATAAAGAAAAAGAAGGGATTTATCGATATATGTTGAGATTTTTCCTTGTGCCAATGTGCATTTTACATTATTTAACTCACACGATTTCGAACCAGCATACAAACCCTAGAAATGTCGGAAATGTCTGAAAAAGGCTGAATTAAGTAGGAAATTTTATTTTCAAAATATCACTACTAAAATCCTCATACCGGATTTGACATGGGCAGCATGGCGAGTGTCCTGCAGGAAGCAGAGACTGCTTACTCTTCCGGAGCACCTGAGTCTACCCCCGGTTTTTTGGTGAGGTCCATGTTGTTCATATGTTTTTAGTATTTAATTGTAGTGCATGAATTGGTTTGGTTTTGTCATCGTTGTTCTCCGGAGTTTGTCAATTGTTTCGATTTTTCCCTCCTTCGAATATCCCTTTGGTATTTCTTGACTTTACTGAAACCAAATCTTAGATTTGAGCAAAAATAGAAAACAGACTAAACGCTTTCTTAAATAATGCAAAAACCATGTCCGATTTACTTATATATAGTTTAGGAAATATAGCAAATTTTGTGAACACCCATTTCAATTAGTGATAATACTGATCTATGCTTAACAATTCTGAGACGATAATCTCTAAGAAAGATACCTTTTGTCACCTAACAAACAGTCGACATCTTTTGTTGAATGGAACGCAATATCATCAATCATGTGGTCTTTTTGAACACGTGCCAATGCATCAGCAGCGTCATCTACAATCCACTTGACGACAAATCTACGGTTTCGTAAAATATTTTTAATGTGAACTGAACTGGCAATTCTGCCTGCTCCGAGGATACCGACATTGTATCTTTTGTATCTGTTGCCATTTGAATAGTTGCTTATATGACATGAAGAACTCTGCAAGACATACTGAATCAATTACTTTACACCGAATATCTTTGGTATAATCACAATGAGGAAAGGGAAGATTAAAATATGTTGCTGCACATTTGGTTTCCGATAAACGGTGTGTTCAGATTTGTACAAGAAGATTTAATAGAACCAAAACAGAAATGCCCCTTTCAGATATCTACCATAGCGTAGCCTAGAGAAAACGATTCCTTTGTTCATTATTTATCAAAGGCTTATAACCTGACGCAAAAATGAGAATGTCATTGTACTGTCATAACTGATTCTGGGGTAGAACTCCCTCATTAGGTAAGGTTAGTGTCCCATGTGTTGTAAGAATGAGAAAAATAGAAATTAGAAATTTCCCGAAAATAGAATAACGAAAAAAGGGTTTGTCCCGTGGCATTTTGCACCGGTCCCAATCCCATAATAAATGTTTCCTGGTCCCTAAATACTAAATCCTGTTCACTTAACATTGTACTGATCATAACAAGGTAGAAAGGAGCAGACGAACCGAGGCAACGGCATTCCGGTATTACGGTAAAAATAAAAAAGATGTGGAAATTCAGACTTGAGGTCTTTGATACTGAGAAGTTGTATTGATACAAAATTGACCTACATGTAATGAGTACGTTTCCAATATCAAAATTTATGAGGTAAGTATTTTAAAGCAGCGGATCACAAAGCACCTGTGCAATCATTTGAAATATGCAAATCCGACAATATGTTTATGAATGTTCTACTAAGAACAATTGATAAATGATAGTGCATCGGAAAGTAACAATGCATTTCAATGGCACCCTCCACACCGAATGTTCCGTTTTGATACTTTTTTTTTTAATGATGCGGTATTAACAGATGGCCCTCTCTTGTGAACTATCTCCTGGATAGGGGAAAAGACTGACAACGTCAAGTTATTCTACACGTGGTCTTGGTGGTATTAATAAGTAGCATTCCAAAATTCAATAAAACACCAAATAAACACAGTATATATTGAACGTATATAAGGCACATTTGAGACAAAAACACTCTGTACATTGTGATGGGTTTTATACATGTTAAATATTATAGATTGGACATAGCATTTGCACACACAAAGCCTGGCTTACGATCATGATTTCATTTAGGGTATAACACATCAATGATAAACATAATTTTATTTTGGACGAGACGGTTTCTGGTGTTTCTTGGAAACTACTGTAGTAGGTATTGCCTGACCATTTGGGGTGTACATGCAAAATGAATAAATACATAATATATAAAATGACTACTACAACTTGTACTCCCACTTTTTAACCTTATACTATCTTGATTGACCTAATATCCGTCCTTTTATCTAGCTTGTAATACCTAGCACACAGATATATCCCGTCTGACACATATACACATTCAGATAGATTAAACAATTGTTTACTTAGCATATTAAGATTTTATTATTACCGTTCACTTATTTTTAAATTCATTTCTGTATCATTTTAAGGGGGAAATTTTAGCTGATTAAATAGGGGTGTGAAGAATGGCCCTTTTTTGCATTATAAGGAGGCAATTTTAGCTGATTAAATAAGGGTGTACAGGATGGCCCTGTTTTAGTCCTCGCCTGTATATTTAATAACCTATGGCAAATTTTCCGCATTTTGATTTATATTAACTGTGAGTTATCCTGTGAGATGATGTTTCGACATAATATCCAACTTTTGCAGTCTTGGTCGTCCGCTTTCAAAAAATCATGCTACGTCGACTTTTAAATTAGATACGATTTTATAAATTGATTAGATTCTTCCAAAACTGTTACCCTTGTTTTCAACAATCAGCTTACTTTTTTGTGAAAGTCATGGTCCTCGTACGTCAGACTCCCTTGTCAAAATAAATCATAGCATGATCAATGAACCACATTAAAAGATAACCGCACTCACAAAAAAATCTGAACGATATTTTCACGAAAAAATTTGACCTGATCAGTCATGAATTCAAAATGGAAAATATTTTCGCAAAATATTTTTTTATCGATTATTAATAACTTTATTGGTTTGTTGAAAAATGGAAACATGTTAAGAACGACAAACTTTTTTCTTTATCTTAATTATTATATAACCTGTATTATGAGAAGCTATTTTTGTCAAGTTCAATCATATCAAACACGTGATAATATCGATCATGTATATGTTCTGGCATACCAATTAAACTTACTTTAATAAAATTTGATACGCATAAATCCAAAATACGGCGATGGTGAACTATGCTGATCTTCATTGTTGTCTACACACAATCCTATTTTCACTTTACTGTGGTAGACCGACCTAAACTGGTCGTAACGGGTGTTGACCTTTTTTTTGTGTTGGTTTTACTTTCGCTTTAGTAAAATTTCATTCGTTTGATTTTTGTAGGGCAGTGAACCCTGTTTAACTGTGTTACCGTATGAAATGATGAAAAGGGATGGGGGCTCTTTATCATTATCGCCGCACTTTCGAAGAAAGTTCGGGGATATAGCGATTGTCTCCGTCCGTCCGTCGTGCCGTCCGTCCGTCCGTCACACTGTATTGTGACATCAACTCCTCCTTCACTTTTGAGGTTAGGAATTAAATTTCTGTATAGAATGGTTGCATAACACCTGTAGAAGCGCAATAAGGTTTTAGAATTTTGATTTCCTAAACAAGGGGCCCATATGGTTTGATCTTCGAAAATTTGGAATTCAAGCTTGTGACCTAAACTCGTCTTTCATTTTGTAATTTATGTATTATATTTCTATACAGTACTGTCATGCACCATATCCAGATGCGCAATAAGGTTTTACAATTTTGATTTCTTAAAATTGGGGCCCACAGGGGTCGATTTTAAAACAAAACTGTCAATTTAAGCTTGTGACCTAAACTCCTCTTTCATTTTACAATTTATGCATTTTATTTCTGTACGGTATTGTCATACACTATATGCAGATGGGCAATAAGGTTTTAGAATTTTAATTTTCTAAAATTGGGGCCCACAGGGGTAGAATTTTGAAAAAAAAACCATCAATTTAGGCTTGTGACATAAACTCGTCTATCGTTTTCCAATTTATGCATTTTATTTCTATACAGTATTGTCAAACACCATATGGAGATGTGCAATAAGGTTTTACAATTTAATTTTTCTAAAATTGGGGTCCGAAGTGGTCAAAATTTGAAATTTTCAAATCATGTTAAGCTTGTGAACTGAACTTCTCTTTCATTTTGCAATTTATTCATTTTGGTTATATATAGTATTGTCCTGTACTATATTTAGTTGCACAATAAGGATTAAGTATACAGATTTTTAAACCGACGGCTCAGTTAGGCCAAATTTAAAAAAATGTCAGTTGAAGCCTGTGAACTAAGGTTTTTTTTTCACTTTTCATTAGGTTTATTGATCTAATTTCTTTATAGAATGACTGTATACTATTTTTGGATGGGAATAAGGTTTTATTTTTTTTAATATAGGTAATTGGCCAAACTACTTACAGGGGGTGTAGGGATCACTGTCCATTCCGACAGTACAGATTTCTAGTTTTGACTACAGGCAAGTGGCCTAACTACTTACAGGGACTGTGGAGACCACTGTCGAATCCGACAGTACAGATTTATAGTTATCCCCGCAGTTCGGGGATATTATTATCGCCCCGTCCATCTGTTCGTCTGTCTGTCCGTCGTCACTTTCTTGTGACCTAAATTCCTCGTTCATTTTTAACTTCATGCATTTAATATCTATGCTGTATTGTCACACACTGTATGCAGATGCGCAGTAAGGTTTTAGAATTTTGATTTTCAAAAATTTGAGCCCACAGGGGTTGATTTTCAAAAATTTATAATTTAAGCTTGTGAAATGAACTCCTCTTTAAATTTTCGTTGTATGTATTTAATTTATATACAGTTTTGTCACATACTATATTTAGATGCGCAATAGGGTTTTAGAATTTTGATTTTCTAAACAAGGGGCCCATATTGTTCGAATTTCTTAAATTGGCAATTTAAGCTTGTGACCTAAACTCCTTGTTCATTTTGCATTAAAATTCATGCACAGTATTGTCACATACTATATATAGATGTGCAATTACGTTTCAGAATTTTGATTTTCAGAACTTGGAGCCCATAGGGGTTGAATTTTGAAAATTGGGAATTTAGGCTTGTGACCTGAACTCCTCTTTCACCTTTCATTTTATGTATTTAATTTCTTTACAGTATTGTCACACACTGTATATAGATGCGCAATAAGATTTTAGAATTTTTATTTTCAAAAACTGTGGCCTTTAGGGGTCGATTTTCGAAAATTTGGAATTATAAGCTGGTGACTGAAACCTTTCTTTCATTTTTCATTTAATACATTTTATTTCTATACAGTATTGTCATTTACTGTATGCAGATGTGCATTATGGTTCAAGAAATTTAATTTTCAAAATTTGGGCCTGTATTCAGAGGTATGATTGTGAAAAAAAGGCATAGGGATACAACATGTATTGAGTGCGGGGATAGCTGTAGTTTCCTATTGCCTCAGTCTAGTTTTTGTTTTTGTTTCTTGTTTATCCCCGCACTTCAGTGAAGTTTGGGAATATTGCTTGTCCGTATGTCCGTCATACTTTCATGTAACATAATCTCCTCGTTCATTTTAATCTTCATGCAGTTAATTTCTATACAGTATTGTCAATACGCAGTATGTAGATGCGCATAAAAGGTTTTCAAAAATTGGTGTAGCATTTCGAAAACTGGTAAATATAACCTCTTTTGTTTTTATCTTCGTGCATTATTATTGTCACATACTGTATGTAGAAGTGCAATAAGGTTTTAGAATTTTGATTTTCAAAAATCGGGGCCCACAGGAGTCCAATTTCGAAAATTGGGATTTTAAGCTCGTGGCCTAAACTCCCCTTTCATTTTAATTTTCAATCATTTAATTTCTGTATAGTATTGTCAATACAGTATGAAGATGCGCAATAAGGTTTTAGAATTTTGATTTTCAAATACTAGGGTCCACAGGGGGTAACATGATGCAATAAGTGATAGATAAAAGCAAAATAGTATTTAATTGTTAAAAAAGTGGCATAATACATATCCAGATAAACAGATTAAAACTGAATAATAATTCTTATATTGTTTGCATAATTCGAAATTCTTTGGTAAACTACTGAAAACACGTGTTTCAATGTATACTAATTAATTTTTATTTTCTACAGATGAGATCAGATGAGCTTGTTTGAATGCCGCTTTGAAACGAGATACAAATGTCACATATTTGGACACCATGTGGGAGCATAGACAAATAGACGACTGTGTTACTGTTTGTAAAACTTCTGAAATGAGATTAAAAATGGGCGATAATCGCGTATGTTAAAAGGTTTAAATTGGTTAATTTGGTTGTTTTATATTAAAAAGAATTGTTTATTTATTTAAAATCTGCGTCAGTGAGAGAAGTGGAAAAAATCTAAATATGTTTGCCTTGCAATTCGTACATATAATCTGTAGATATATATCTATAAAAATTGTTAGATAAAATCGGAAAGCAAAATGTGAAAGAAAATTTAGTCCCTACAATCATTTACTAATTTTACAGTCAGTGATAATAATTTAATAGGTAGACGTAAAAACAATTCCCATACACCACTTTGTACACGGTATAATATGTACCAATCAGTTATAATCAAAAGTAGTCAATGATAAATAGTTGTAAACAAAATTAACCCCTCAGAAATAAGTTGTCCTTTGATGGAAAACTTATTTTAACTACTGCTGGTTAACTTTTTTAATATGTTTTGAGACGGCTATAACACATTGTGACCTACTTTATTTACTTTAAAGTCAACTATAGAAGTGCGAAAATAAGATCTTCTCGGCTGTACTGACTTATTTTTTTCTTCTATCATGCACGGTCTATTTCTGACTAGAAACTGTTTTTCATAGACACGCATGGATGTAATATCATCCTTGTAAGTAAGGTTTCACCATTATCTTTGTTTTAAATGATCCAATACTTGATGTCAGTCTGTAGATATGTATATATTTTTTAATTTTAAATTTTCTTTATCCTTATCGGTATAATATATAAATAAAATAATACTTTACATTTATTTGTATTTTAAAAAATGAATTAAGTGAAATAATTAAAAACTACTTGTGTGAATAAAGATGATTCTCGTATTATTTATATCATTTTTAATATAAATAAATGTATTATAAAATATACCTTAAACTACCAATAAGTAAAACGTTATTGATCTGATTTTGTTTTTATAAGGATTAAGCATTTCTAGGATAAACTTACTAATAGCTTTAAAAACATTTTGTTATTATCTCTAACAGATCAAAACATTTGTATAATTGAGTTGTTTATATAAGAATTAAAAGATTACTTCCAGATTAATATGTTAAATGTGTGTTTAAGTACGGTGTTTGACGACAGCACATTTACAGCACAAGAGTTACAGCATGGTAGGCGATTTTTTTTTTTAGAATATATGCCAGGGAAAAACCATTTTATTTTTTAGTTGGTTAGGACAGATTTGAAAAAGACACAATTTTGTTGGATTTTTTTTTCTAAAAAATGTGGAAAAATTCAAAAAATTGAAATAGCTTGGAGATCGGGAAAAACAAGTCAGATCAGATATGTTAATAGATGATGTGAAAAGATATATGGGATCCGTCATCACTTCCTTGTCTTTAAATATATATCAAATTGTCGATTTCTTTTGACAAAATCAAAAATTCTTTTCAATTTTTTAAAGTTTCTCTGTCCACCTTGTTGAGAAGTCTAAATCAGCTTCAAAACAATTCGTTGCCTGGTCCTTATAAGTCTGAACGATATTTTTCATCATCAGCTAGAACAAGTTTTTTAAGTTTATATCTTCCGACAATCCGAAATAATCGAGGAAAGTTTGTTCTAAGTGATGATTGTCGTTGACTTAGGTGTTCATGGATAATTATAATTAGTGATCAAAGATATACGCCTTATCTATAGTCTGTAATTCCGAAAAGAATTACATGTATATATTTACTGAAGGTGAATTTATTATCAAAAATAAAATATCAGATTTGTTTACTAGGTGGTGACTAAAATTATAAATGAATTTTAAATTCTTTAGTTTTATTTTTTTTAAAGAAATATAAATAAGAACAAGTTTGGTTAAAAAGATTAATGAAAGATAAGATATAATTATTATCATGCATTTATGCCACTAAACTGTTCCGAGGTTTTAAATAATAAAACGTTTCTTATAAGAGTATTACGTTCAACAATATAACAAATCCCAAGCTGCCAATATTATGCGTAAAACTGTGAAATACAATTTTGACATGGTATTGTTAGAAGCGATAAAGTATTTCTAAGATAAACCTACTATTGATTTTAAAAGCTTTTCTTGTTGTAGATAAAAGATTAAAATATTCCTCCAATTAAATTGATTATACAGGAATTAAAATATTACTGTTGGATTATAATATATTACACATGCTTATAATAATGTTGTCGAGAATTCACTGTCCCATAATCAGGAGGGAAACATGGTAGGTGAAATATTTTTCTGAACCCATTCTGATTTTTTCATGTTAAATTCACGTTTATATTGCATTAACATCAAAACAATTTTTATGCAACCGACGTCGAACTCTATCGTCAGGCCTATAGACTGTAAACCTCGCATTCTACCCGTTCCTAAGGCTCTTACAAATAAACTTTGTACTTTCTGACAATGTACATATGTTGTATATATTATATTTGAACAAATTGATCTGAATAATGAGTGCTTTCAGGAGTAAGGGAAAAGTTTTTTTTTCTGTTTTAAGATATAATGGGTTTAAAGCATTTAAGAAGCATTTTTGCAGTAGATGTGAACGTTTGAATCCTAGTTTTTTCTGTCTTTTAATTCAAGTTAAGGAGGAGTGTCATCAGTAGAAAGGGGGCGAAGATTGCTATATGACAGGATACGTATATATATATTTTTATTTTTCATACGATTTTTTATTTGCATTTTTTTAGCTCACCTGACCTGAAAGGTCAAGTGAGCTTTTTTCATCACTTGGCGTCCGTCGTCCGTCGTCGTCGTCGTCTGTTAACTTTACAAAACTCTTCTCCTCTGAAACTATTGGGCCAAATGTAACCAAACTTGGCCACAATCATCATTGGGGTATCTAGTTTAAAAAATGTGTCCGACCACCCCGCCTGCCATTCAACATGGCTGCCATGACTAAAAATAGAACATAAGGGGTTAATGCAGTTTTTGGCTTGTATCTCTGAAATTAAAGTATTCAGAGTAAATTTGACAGAGGTAAAAATGTTCATCAGGTTAAGATCTATCTGCCCTGAAAATTTCAGACGAATCAGACAACCCGTTGTTGGGTTGCTGTCCCTGAATAAGTAAATTTTATAAATTTTGCAGTTTTTGGTTATCTTGGTGTAAGGGAGGTAATCCAAACACATTTAAAGTAAAATGTTGTGTATGATTCGATTACCTCCCTTACACTGCTTGTAAATTATGTATAAAGAAATTTAGATTGTTTTGGGGTGATTTATAGCTGTCAATTTATTTTTAGAAGCTACTATTTATTAATATTAATTTTAGCCATATGTCATTTTCTATTTCAAGACTTTTATGATGTATTTAATTGGGTAATTATGTTTGCAAACTCCATGAGAAATTTGAATAGGGATTATGACCATATCTTGAGGGAAAGAAAAAGGGAAATGGGGGAGGGGGAAGGAATTTAGGGGGTAAATAAGAAATTGTGGGGGGGGACAATGTTTTCTCATTTCAGATTTCAGAAATTAAAAAGAAAATTTCTTCAAATATTTTTTTTTGCAAAAAGGGCGGGGGGGGGGGGCATAATTTTTTTCTTTTTTTTGGGGGGGGGGGGTCAATACGCAACAGCATAGTGTATTGCACAAAAGCAAAAAAAGGGGTAAAAATTTATTTTTTTTTGGGGGGGGAGTCAATTCGCAACAGCATATTGTATTGCACAAAAAGCAAAAAATTGAATATTTGAATATAAATTCAAATCATAAATATGACCAATTCTAAGTTCTTTGACTACAGTTATTCTGTGTCAGAAACCTATTATGTGTCAAATATTTAATGACAATCCAAATTCAGACCTGTATCAATCGCGAATATTGTGTCCATTTTTCCCCAACTGTTCAGGGTTGGACCTCTGTGGTCGTATCCAGCTGGGCTCAGCAAGCAATTTATTAATGCTTTTCATTATGATTTTAACCTTATTTTACATGATTTCAAAAACCACAGTAGATACAGGTAAGCGGCACAGGCTCTTGAGAGCCTCTAGTTTTATTAATTTGCAGTTCGAACGGTCAACATGCAGCGCTTGTTAAAGGTGTACAGTTCCCTTTTTTAGAACGATGTACATATCGGTCGCTGGTTTGTACAGAATGCATGTACAGAATGCATGACAATATCCCTCAGGGGGTCTCCATTATTTTTCATACTAGTCTCAGTGTTGATACTGTGCGCGAATATTTATGCATTACTATGGTTCTTATCATACATATTCTATATAGCATAAATACCGTGAACGATGACCAGAAATTGATCAAATTGAGATAATTTAGTTTTCATTTAAAAACTTAAAATTAATTATTGAGAATGGATAAATTTCAAAATTAACGCGTCAAGTCTTATAATTTTTTTCTCTAATGACAATGTAAAACTGTGAGAGGTCTTCCGAACGTTTTTGGTGGGTAATTTTACGAGCATTGAACTAACGTGTAGTGATATCAGAATTTATCAAACGGGTCAAGAGATGTATAAAATGCTCACAGATTAGAGAAATAATATAATTGGACAAAAGACGAAAACTTTATGATTACATAAATGCTAAAACATGGTTAGCTAGTTTTATGGTGTAAATGTTTGGCTCATTTTCTGAACACAACATTACGGAGAATGCCGACTGGTGTTCCGAGCTTCTTTTTTGTTTCAGGATGAATAATTCGCTGTACATAAATTTATGGAAAATGCCGACGTGTTCCGAGTTCTTTTTGTGTTACAGGATGAATATTTCGCTGATGGAATATCTTAATTATTTAGGCATCAATTTTTTATTGATTAAAGATTACTTGGAGTTACAGAATTACGACTGTTCACCCAAAGTAGAACAAGGTAGGCTGGGGTGCGAATTGTACGGTACATAAAGTCGAGCGGGATATTTATCTTGTATGCCAATTCGGTAAAGTACATGTAAAATTGTAATTTCTTTTGAATAAATTTGAACAATGAAAAAGATATTCACTGTGATTTAGAAACACGCCAACCTACATTATTTAACATTTCAAATATTTAAGTATTTCTCTTAAAAAGTCAATCTATTTTTTATATTTCAGTGGTTTTCAGTGAAAACAGAAGCACCGTTCCTGTTCTCAGAATGGAGCCTGTCTACATTTCCGGGTAAGCTTGTGATTTACATTTATTATATAATAAATGTTGTACATCCTTATACTATTACGTTCAGACCCCTCTGTCCTGCTAGTTACTTATGAGACGTAAAAGTATATTATAAAAGAAATATACGAAGTTATGATAATAATTTGAACTCGACTTTTCTTCGTGCTAACAAAACACAAATACGTTACTACTTATGGGAAATTCTCTGAACTAAGTCTAATACATGTGTATTGTCTTCGCAAAATCATTCTTATGTTTTTAAACAACATAACCTTTACACTTTGCCTTTAAAAAATTATACAATGTCTGATTTATTTA
The DNA here is from genome assembly GCA_028015205.1 of Mytilisepta virgata. Classification (NCBI taxonomy): domain Eukaryota; kingdom Metazoa; phylum Mollusca; class Bivalvia; order Mytilida; family Mytilidae; genus Mytilisepta; species Mytilisepta virgata. The sequence continues at coordinate 76,086,949 of CM051518.1, read as the reverse complement.
AGGCAGATGAAAAAGTAAAAGATCTCTGCGAATTTGTTTTTAATTATTTTTTAGTATCCTCTATGAAAGGCAACTTTTTTTATTATCTCTTTTTAGGACTACTGTTTGCATCGCTAACTGCTGGAACCATGTCCGTTGTTTATGAAGGAGTTAATTTTTATGTTCATCTGAGAAAGTATATTATATGTATTGACAGTCGATGGTAAATATGTATATTGTATCATAGTTCTTTTCTTTGAAAACCCTGATTCAATAAATCCCAGTACCATGGTAGGGGTGGAGCTAAATGTGTTCAATAACTTCCAACATAATGAAGTTATTGTACATGTGTATTGTACAATAACTTCCCTGGCTATTTCACAGCAAAATGAAGATAACAGGAACACAAAAAAAAAAAAAAAAAAAAAATGAAATAAATCACACCTCCATCTAAACAAGAACACAAAAAATGACCAAATTACAAATTCATCCTAGTAGACACGGAAATAGTCAGCAATACATCGTTCTCCTGAAAACAAACGAGACTTATTTTACTTTTCTTCCACATAGATATACGATATATATTTAAACAAAAACATTGAATATTAAAACAAGGGCGCATCCAACAAGTTTTTAAAGATTGTTACGCATTTGAAATAAATGTTCTTGACGAATATTCCTTTCCCCCTTTTCCTAGATCCGTGATTGCCAAGATTTCGTTAAAAATTAAAAAAAGAATTGTTTCCCCCTGTTAAGTTAAATTTACAGGGCTAGGGTTGTTTTCTGTTGGTGTCAATATAAAAAAAACATGATTATAAGACAATTAAACTAGTGATTTTATTAATTGCAACACATGTTTTTGTTAAAAAAAGAACGATACTTATCCTACATGTCCTAAAAGATATGATTTGAACAATAATTTTCTTCATTATATACCAAGTTAAAGAAATATACAGAAAAATTCTCTTGTATTTAATAAACACAGAATTACTTCCCTTATTAAAATGACATTTTACAGAAAATTGTCATTTGAAGATATGTTTAAGTTTCTATATTTATGTTGTGTTGTTAAATTTTCCAATGATGTTCATGTTTCAGTTCGACCATTTTCTTGTAAAACAATATTATTACGTGAATATTTGTGAGACTTCATTGTATTTTACTCCACCGTGTCAAAAATAAATCGAGAGTCAAATAAGTGTAAAACTCGATGAGTACAGTCAATAAAAACTGAAAATACAAATTATGCCGTTCCCGCAGTACTGCTATATTATATATGAAATTTGAAATATTATTTCATATCGTTGTTGCTTACTGGATCTGCGAAACGCGTTGGAGTTCCGTCATTTCGTCTGATTTCAGAACTTCTGTACAGCTCAAAATCTCCGTGGTCAACACCAAAAGCCTCATACTGACCAACAGCTTGTGAAATTGTCAAGTCGAACATCCCTTAAAAAACGGTATTACTGTCTAATGGCATCAAATTCGCCATTGTGAAAAATCTGACCAGCTTCCATGGCTACTTTTTCAAAAACTGCGTAGAATAGTGTGCTGAAGGTGAAGGACACTAGTGGCGTGATGTTATATCATGCGGGGTATACGGTTACAGCTGCTGATTGGTCGTTCGTGTAATTGATTGGCGTGTGTCAACTAAAATACAAGCTCTATATTGAACTGATATTTGGCCCATCACGTGATATTTTGATGGACGGCTCGTCCAACGACTCGACTACCATCAAAATATCACTCGATGGACCAAATATCTGTCCAATATATAATACTTGTTGATGAAGACCATAAAATTCTGTCTGAATTCAACTCAGTTAACGAAAATTGTGTGTTGACACCTGACCACCAACTGACGTCCACCCATCCTAGCATCAATATGATTTTCAGATTATAAGCAACTCATCACTGGCTCAAAGATATTTGTTTATAGCAGTTCATCTGCAAAAATCAACCACCTCGGAGACAACTATATACATTTGTTCGTATTTTAATGAGATTGACTGTAAGCATTTAGCATTTTAATCTCATCCTAATTGCCTTTTCACTAGTCCAGTAAATGAAAGTATGTATGAAGGATTCTCAGAACTACTTGTACGTATTATCTTTCTACACTGAGAAACCAAACTGAAGCGAGATGTGTTTGACATCGGTCTTATTTTACCTGGATTTTCAGATTTCTACCCGAAAGCCTGTGTACTCCGCGGTATACATATTAAAATCGCACTGACACTTTATATCATTGTAAGCCAAAGAAAACATTCAATAAGCGATTTAAAATGTACTGTAAAGTGTTTATTTTTTTGCAGGTACGCATTCCAGAAAAGTCTTATAACTCACACTTTAAACACAGCCCTACATGTAATACGCCTTGTGTTGGCCAATGTACTTATGTTATGTGTCATGTCCTACAATATCTGGCTGTTTGTTGCAGTTGCTTCTGGTGCCGGCATTGGTTATCTTTTTGCAAGACCCATGATTAACTACTGTTTCTTTAGATACAAAAAGGACCCATCTGTGTCAGATAATGTTCGTACGAATTTGTTATCAGGCCACGTCTTCCGTTATGGGACTTTTTCTGAAGAACCGAACACGCTCACTGCAGATTGAAGGAACTAGGCTTGAACGGTATAATACCCACAACAACTCTAATTAATCGTAAAGTATGAATTGAAAGGTGTATTTAGTGGCTCGAAGCTTTAGTGAACAGTATTCTTATTACCAGTTCATACACATGTAGTAAGACGAGAAAGATACTTGATTACTGGAACAGGGCATACAACTGGTCCGAAAATACATTAGGAATGAATGATTGACTTGGTCAGAATATCTCCGTTATGTCAAACACCAAAGTCGACTATGCAAACGAACCGCATGCAGTTTTGCTAGTTTATTTAAAACACTGAATGTGTCTAAATAAACTAATTGGTTATGTCATTTCCATTCTTCTGTTTTTCATCATGTTCATTTCGTTATATGAAAAATTGCAGTATATTGAATTACGGATTACAAAAAACAGCCTTTTAATGTGTTTTTTTATTCATTTGCCTTATAACATTCACAGAAATGTATGGAAGAGATCTTAGGTAAAAATTGCTTGGCTGTTACTTGCACATGTTACATGTATTAATGCTTGATGTATATAGTTGTTATTCTGATGCAGATAACAGAAAAGCATTCATAGTTAGTATATTACTTATAGATGCTTAATCTTTACTGCATGTATCCTCTATCGTGTGTGTAATAGAATTTGAAATGTGAATGATATATTTATTTAAATAAAGTTGATTATATCGTGGCTTTATCTATATTTGATACATGTAGGACGATTGCATTTCAAATTCTTATTCCAGGGAGATAACTAGTGTTGTTAGATAAATCAATAACTTCTCCCTATATCACCCACTCGGAATCGAGAATTTTTCATCTGCAGGTTTTTATAGATTAAATATTGAGGGATGGATGAATTATTGTTTAACTTCCAGTGGCAACCAGGTGCATATCAGGACGAGAACATGTTGATACATGTATGATATGAATATGATCCTTACTTTGTACCATACCGACACGCTGGGCCGGATATTTGACGTGCTAGCTCACAAGGTAAATTTCCGCAGGAAGACATATCACCCTACTCGGACACATTATACTGACTCCGAGCCGGCCAGTCCTTTGCTCTTTGCTCTTGGCGGAGAAGCAGCAAATACCAATTTTAATGTCTTGGTTTGACCCGGCCGATCGAACCCGCGACTTTCCGCACAGGGTCTCGTTTAGCGAAGTCGGACGAGGTTTTACTATTATACCGGTGGCGACCATACATAACACAGCTATTGCTGAAGTATCATTGCCATGATTTGTTTATATTTCATATGTGTTGATTGCTGACCCTTCGTACCTTCTTGTTTAAAACCACCGAGTCAATATGATTCTGTCATAATGTCAAGGTTTTTTTTTAAAGTAACTTTTTTTTAAAGCAGTGAAAATAAATAATCTTGCCCTCTTTACATCGAAAATAAATATTCTGTCAACATTAAATTTACCATTCCCTCCGCACAGATTCAAATAGTCGTCCACTTAGGTGGTCATCGTTTAGAAAGATGTCTGATATCCCCTATCACAAAGATAAAAATACAGAGATTAATTTATATAAAGGTATCAGGCGTTTCCTTTTAAATACTAGTAAAACATGTTCAGATAAAATCATTTATTCTGCTGCAAAAACATAAAACATTTAATATCTGACATTACCGCCCCACTAATGGAATTTGAACATTCAAGTACATGTTCCCGCAAGTCTTTCGGAGGAAAAATACAGCTACAGAGACATTTTCTTTAACGCCACTGTCAACCTGCAAACTACAATGAACTATGCCATTATTTTAACCAAAACTTTTAAAGGCCTTGCTTGATATAATGTTTGTTAGAGATGTATGAAAAAATACAATTAAGTGCTTCGCAAGTGCAGAATGATACGACCGCGGCATGTTGATAAGGGAAAGTTGATGAGTGTATGTTAAAAATTACTGTGGACACAGTAGTGTTCTTGACACAGTAATATGCCGGACACAATAATTTTCTGGACCTACTAATGTGCTAGATGCACTTAAGTATCTACATTGGTCCCTTTAACCACTTGAAACATTTTTTTTGTCCTTTTGAACCTTTTTATCTAAAAAATCCCTATAAAATCAGATAAAAAATTTAAAAAAATAGCCTTATCCAACGCGCATTTGATCCCTTTGACCCTCTTTTCTTGACAATGGGACAATTTACAAAATAAGTAAAGTCAAGAAATACCAAAGGGATATTCGAAGGAGAGAAAAATCGTAACAACTAACAAACTCCGGAGAACAACGAAGACAAGACCAAAACAATACATGCACTACAATAGAAAAACTAAAAACATATGAACAACATGGATCCCACCAAAACATCGGGGGTAGACTCAGGTGCTCCGGAAGAGTAAGCAGTCTCTGCTTCTTGCAGGACACCCGCCATGCTGCCCATGTCAAATCCGGTATGAGGAAGGGATAATATCAATGGAACAGGTACATTTTCATTTGGTAAACGGTTTTTTCATACCTGTCAACCAAGTCATGATGACGCCCATAAAACTTTAATAAGGATGACTTCAGCCCTGTCTGAGCAACTTTTCTGTCAGGAGCCGGGCTCTGTCCAGGAAGTCAATGTATATGTCCGACAAGTCACAAGCTCTGGAATAACGTATGAGTTGTGAAATATATACTCCATAAGCCGTCGCTTCTGGAATAATGCCGCTCAAAAATGGAAAATTGACGATTGGAAAGTCAAAGTCATCCCGTTTGTCGTAATGTTTTGTATTCAACCTTCCTCTGGTGTCAATTTCGAGACGAAGGTCAAGATAAGATGCAGACTTGGCAGTGTCTGTGGTATCCCGAATTTCGAGCTCATTGGGATAGATGGCATGTAAGACATTCCTAAAACGTGAATTGTTGACTGATAAAACATCATCTATGTAGCGGAAGCTGAAATTAAAGGTACGGGCTAACTTCTTCTGTTTTTCCTTAAGAAGCCCGTCAAGGAAGTGTGCCTCATACGAGTAAAGGAAGAAGTCGGCCAATAGTGGCGCACAATTAGTACCCATAGGAATGCCAATTGTCTGTTGGAAAACACGTCCAGCAAATTGAACAAATATGTTGTCGATCAAAAATTCAATCATCAGGACAATTTCGTCCTGTGTATATTTTTTTGTTAGATTTAGAGTGGTTTTGAACAAAGTGTGATTTATCTCTACCAATGACAAGGTATGTGTAAGATAAATGTTTGGAGACAAACCTTTTACATTTTTCATGGAGAATCCATTAAAAAAATCTGTCCAAATGGAATGAAAAATAAAGAATTTGCGATTTTTGCTTGTTGCCCCTTTCTCTCGGAAATGGTACAAGATAGAAAAAATGGATGGTATACTCCAGAAATCCCTTGATCTAAGGAATTCAATGGAGAATAAATTTTATATTCCAATGAAAAATAAATATTACAGATAAAGATAATAAAACTTCTTTTGAGTCCTAATTTCTAAAATGACGGGCCACAAGCAATCCCAACCTTTGGTAAGATTTACTAAGATTGTGTAAAAAATTGTGTTTGGTTAACCAGAACTTAGTTATGGCACAGCAAATATACTGCCTGCAGACGACAACACCGGCGAATTTGTATAAAAAGGTATTGTGTGTCCTTCATTTAAATTTCTGCAGTGTAAAGTATTTAATGTCACTTTGTGTAATTTTATTATCTCCATCAAATGTAAAAGTGGACACCAAAATTTGCTTGAAAGTAGCTTATTCTAGATTCAAAATTTGATTTTTTTTTATCGATGTAATACAAATAGATTATTACTGTTTTTGTTTTGTTTGTTTCGGTCATTTTTTATCTTCCTGAAAGTGGTAAACAAATTATAATGATTTGGTTTATTGGTTTATTGGACTTTTTGCCCTTTTCAGTGCACTTGGTTATCTCGTGGCGGCCAGATTTTATTGATGTAGGAAGTCGCATAACCCGGAGAGAACCAACCCTTGGGCAAGAAAGGTAGAGTCGAAAACACCATACCTTGAGTAAAATTTGAACTCCTAACCTCAGTGTTGAGAGGCTAGTGATAATTAGTAGTTACTACCTAGACAACTCTGCCACAGGGCCCCTCAAATGGTTAAATATGATAATGCAACTCACATCAACATTTTCCATATTTAAGTCCCTCTGAATTGGTCGGACATAGTACAATGCATGTGCAAGGTTGCTATCATCAGCCAGATATTCTTCTCTCACAAAGCAACCTTATGGAGTTGGAATTTTTCCTCTCTTGTTGGTGCAACATTCTGAATATTTTTATTTCTTTTTTAATATTAAATATAAAAGACCTGGACATATTAATGCATGCTGAAACATGTGGTTGCCCAGTTTTTATCCCAATACCCCACTTGTCCCCAAGACATAAAACTTAGTTTAAAAGTTGTCTAGGGAAAAAAACTCGCATGAATGGACAGACGGACGGAAGTACGGACAAGGCCTATGCAGTATACCTCCCACTCCGAATTCAAGCAAGTTAAGATCAAATCTTCGTCAGCAAAAAAGCTTTATCACTTGAAAAATAGACAGTTTGTCGAAAATCTCTAACTGTTTTAACTTTATTTCTTATTTTAGTAAGTATTTAAATTTTCCTAAATTTATACAACCCTTAAATGTAAGTCATGAAATTCAATCTCATAAACTAACCCCTAAGTTCAGTTTCTGGCCAGTCAAAACAAAGATGGGGACTGTGGAGTCCGATATGTACTGTAGATAGGAAAACACAAATGTATAATGCAGTTCATTGACTTCTAAATAGATAAACATGATAAATTAGTCTGAATGACTTAAAACTACATGGAGTGACAGTAACTAAAAACACTCTAAAAAGGGCATTAAATACGTCTTTTATTCATACTTCTGAAAAGTGACATTATTTGCTTGCTGTTTATAGACCTAAAAATGTGCTAAAGTGCACTTTTTCCTAAAACTGCCTTGACATCATAGCGATAGAACATCTCACTGACAGTATAATATAATAAAATATACAAGTCTTTTTACCAATGTTGGAGGTGAAGAGTTTACAGATTACAGATTAGATACTAGTACCTGGAACATTGCAAATGACCAAAGCATTTACTGCTGTTCTTCATCTGAAAGTCGTGCGCAGTGACCCTTCAAAACGGACACGAGTATCTAGATATGTAATTACATTGTATATACTAAAGTAGAAATATGCATTATATAGCATAGGAGATGAAAAAATCGGGTGGTTTCCGAACGTACAAAGGCAGACTTTATTTGGCGTGATCACTGCGACGTATGTCTAAGAATTAGTGTTGTCATTAGTACGCATAGAATTGTCAACTGTACAAATGTCATACATCAAAACAACCTTAGCTTGGACAGACATTTGATTAGTCCATTTTATTAAGGATCTATAAATAATGTATAGGCATGTATAAATAATCCACATGTCAAATTAAGTAACACACAAGGTATTCAAATAACACTAATATGAATGTCATTTCTGTTATATGCTATATACAAGCATTAGTAAGTAACAGCCAAGCAATTTTTACATAAAATCTTTTCCATAGAAATGAAATGAACATACTGATATAAACCCCGATGCTAAAGTCTGAATGATTCTATACCCAGTTTTGAAATATTTCCCGGCCTTCGTATTCGACCAATGTTAGAATCCTTTCCACGTGTGATTAGTAAAAATGCGTTTGATGCTTTTCTTGGTAAAAATGTTAAATCTGCAATTTACTGTCATGAAAAATGTCAACCATAGCTGATGACATCTATAAATAACCTAATGTGACTAGTTTTGTGATACGCATATAAACGGATGCCAATTGCTATCTACACTCTGAGATCTCATATTAAACCAATGAAATACATGAGAAGATGTATATATTTCGTCGATTAACAGCTGTGCTCAAGGCCTAAAATATTGAAAACCAAAACAATAACCCGAACAAGTAGAAGAGCACATTCAAAAAGGAAAAAAAGGGATTAAGCAAAACCATATAAGGACAGAGCTATGTACGATGGAGATACTCTTAGCTCCACAAATTTAACATTTTCCAATTTTCAACAGTAGATATAAAGTATCGGGGTAGTATCGAGTTCTAGCAACTGAACATCAATTTATATACAGAATTTAGGCTATAGAAATCTTTTGTACATGTATATAATTTTCTGTGTTAAAATGTACGAGCGTATAAATAAAATTTGGTTCGCGTTATTAACATAAACATATATTACATTCTTGGCAAGATAGTGATTAAACTGCAATATCCTGTAATGGTATCAACCTTAAATATTGCAATATCTAGTTATAGCATCAACCTTAAATATTGCAATATCCAGTTATGGCATCAACCTCAAATATTGCAATATCTAGTTATGGCATTAACCTTAAATATTGCAATATCCAGTTATGGCATCAACCTTAAATATTGCAATATCTAGTTATGGCATCAACCTTAAATATTGCAATATCCAGTTATAGCATCAACCTTAAATATTGCAATATCTAGTTATGGCATTAACCTTAAATATTGCAATATCCAGTTATGGCATCAACCTTAAATATTGCAATACCCAGTTATAGCATCAACCTTAAATATTGCAATATCCAGTTATAGCATCAACCTTAAATATTGCAATATCCAGTTATAGTATCAACCTTAAATATTGCAATATCTAGCTATGGCATTAACCTTAAATATTACAATATCCAATTATGGCATCAACCTTGAATATCACAATATCCAGTTATAACATCAACCTTAAATATCGCAATATCTAGTTATGGCATCAACCTTAAATATCACAATATCCTATTATGGCATTAACCTAAAATATTGCAATATCTAGTTATGGCATCAACCTTAAATATTGCAATATCCAGTTATAGCATCAACCTTAAATATAGCAATATATAGTTATGGCGTCAACCTTAAATATCACAATATCCTGTTATGGCATTAACCTAAAATATTGCAATATCCTGTTATGGCATTAACCTTAAATATTGCAATATCCTGTTATGGCATTAATCTTAAATATTGCAATATCCAGTTATAGTATCAACCTTAAATATTACAATATCTAGTTATGACATCAACCTTAAATATTGCAATATCTGGTTATGATATTGGCCTTAAATATTGCAATATCCTGTTATGGCATCAAACCTTAAACATTGCAATATCCTGTTATGGCATCAACCTTAAACATTGCAATATCTTGTTATAGCATCAACCTTAAATATTGCAATATCTAGCTATGGCATTAACCTTAAATATTACAATATCCAATTATGGCATCAACCTTGAATATCACAATATCCTGTTATAGCATCAGCCTTAAATATTGTAATATCCAATTATGGAATCAACCTTATTTTGTCAAGCATTAATTTATTTGTTTATTGTAATATAAAACAAAACAACAACGAAAAACAAAAACATGCATTTGGTAAAACAATTGATGACGCGTCAACAGCGCGTACAAATACACAACACAATTACCAATTAAACTGATCATTATAATTAACATGACATTGAGTCAGAATCAACGTCTGTAAACAGCGATGTAACAAATTCATCAAAGGAAGAACCATTTGATGTTTATTTAAGTGGCAGAAGTGACAAGGTAGGAATCTGAAATAAAAACTTAGCTGAAACGGAGTTTCACATTAAAATGTTGAGTACAGCAAAAGAGAAAAAAACTTTGAAAAAATTTCAGAATGAACAAGATCGCTACCTTGCCCTCCCCATAAGAAGATCAAAGTGTTGATCCCTTATACAATTTGCTTTTCAAAAACAACAAACAATGTTATTAAGTATAAAATGGAGAAAACAAATCAGTATACTTAAAAACAATCCACTTATAAGAAAAAAAAATGTATTAAAAGGTAAAATTAATTCCGTTTAGATTCATATAATGATTAAAAAATACACAGTGTACATGTAATGTAACTGCACATCTTTCGTAGGTAAAATAACGTTGCCTTTTATTTTGATTTTGTAACGCAATTTTTGATTATGCACAGGTATACAACTCACCAGGAATGTAAATACACATATATATCTCCAGTTACTCACATTATTTATTTTGCTAATACATGTACATGTACCCAAAAAGACTGTCGGAGATACACCAGTCTGAGAGATGAAATTATAAAATTTCCATCCAGGCATGTGATTAGGAAAATATTTGTCGATTCAAAACATATAATATGTCCCTAATATGATCAGTAAAAAATGAATTGTTTTATTTCAGTTATTTTTAAAATACACAATGGAATTTCTTTTATGCTTAGAATTAACGATACATAATTAAAATTGTTTTGTAAAAGTAATTATGCAACACAGTTATCTTAACACTCACAAAATTTAATGGATGATTTTACCAACCTAAAAGACCTTTTAACAGAGAATGTTCATTTTTACCGGTTCACACATTGTCTAAGGTGTTGAGTCAGAATGTAGCAACGTTTCACCTCAGCTTCGCCAGGTGTATACCTGGGCATCGATTGCTGACGCTGAGCGTCTGGGGAAGAAATATACTTGTCTAGAGGATTGAACGAATCTTTGAATTTGGTAACTGTTACGACATCTTGCGAAAATTCCAATCGAAAGATCATTACTAGGTTTAAAACTGAACATTCGGATGTGTTGCCCTTGATGAACTTCTGCTGTTTGAAATGTTTGAATAGTTCGGTCCTGAAATACCATGTATTCGTTCAAAACTAGACATATGGCGACTTGGTAACGGGTCACTGTAAACTCGGGGGTTATGGTCAGTAACTGACTTACGAAGAGGAGATTCCGATTGTCTGGTTGGTACTGAATGTCTGTTTTCAGGAGACTCATCTTCATCGCACACATCAAGAACAGGATCAAAGTGATCATTTTTATTAGATAAATAAATTGCCGGATATGTTATATCCGGATGGGTTAGAGGTTTGAAAGTTTGCCACCGGAATTCAACATGACCTTTTATCCGGCATGGAAAATATACTTCAATAATAGTTTTTAACAATGTTGCTGCAGCTAAAATTTCAACATCTGTAGCCCATTCCCGAGGTCTACGCATGCTTGTTAGATACTGATTCATTCCACCTCTGCTTTGCAAAAATGTTCGATACATATCTGGGTTTTCCTCTACATGCTTTGTGATTATTTCTCGAATACGCAAATGCTCGTTTTCAGAACCTATAATACACATGCTTATTGCTCGAAAAAAACAGTTCCCATCTCCTTCGACAGGAATAGTTTTTTTGGGTGCTGTTCTATCATAAAAATTTTTCGTAACTCCATATTTAAAAATTTTTACTACTTTTATTTTAAATTGATTTGCCTTTTCATTTTGCCATTCTTCTGAAATTGGGAAAAATACCCTTTTCGAGCCCTTTTCATCCTCAATATTTTTCTTTGAAGTATAATACTCATCGTTCTTTTCTCTTAATTCTCCAGCCCTGACCATTGTATCGTAGCTAAGTCTCCCAGCAGGGTTTGACCATGTGTCTCTGCTTGCCTGAAGACTTTCAAATGATGTGCGATTAGTTCTTCCATAGATGTTGTCCATGGTGTTAATATCTTGACATCATAATCTTGGGATTTGAATCACAGATAGTCTGCAGCAAAAAAATATTTTGAAAAATTAGAATATCTAATTTGAATATTATTCAATAATTATTTTGATTTCGATTCTTTTACTTGTAGAACCAACCTGATGGTGGTTTATCAATAAAAATACATTGTATGCAACAACACGGGTCTACTTTACATACGACTGATATTGGATATCGATGTCGGAACATGAGCTATAAAAGCATATTCAGATATGAATGATTATGACAAATTTAAATTTATTATAAGTGATAATGATCTCGATATGTGTGAAATGTGTATATCTGGGGTGTGTGATATGATATGTATAAATTATATAATAGCTTGATAGAATCATTAAAATCTCCACATGAGATTGACAAGTACAAGTTAGAAAGGTAGACCTTTTACATACATTTTTATCTTTTCAATATATTATATGATGCCTTTTGATCTTTTCGATATTTGTCTGTTTTTGCTTGTGTTGTCTTTGGTGATAATTCATTTATTTTGGATTTCAAACCAATAAAGAATTTGAATTTGAATTTACAAGTCTGTATATGAAGTAGTCATTTACAGGATTTTTGATACAGGTCTCGAAATTAAAAAAAAAATATTTTAAAGTTTTGGTTGTTAGAAACTGTGGTAAACATTGATTTTTTTTTAGCGGCCTGTTATTGGCCACAGTCGATTCAATTGCTCAGAATGTTTTGCATGGTCATTATGGGGTTTTCCATGCTTTTTTTACAGTTTTGTGTTATATAATGATTAAATCAATTCTTTATATACGAATAGGCAACTTTAAAATGTTTTCTCATGCGTCTTATAACCAAAATATCATATGTTAATATTTTAACATTCCAGGCTGCTACAAAATTTGCTATTTACACACAAACATAGATACAATTCCTTATACATGTTATAGTTTTTAGGAATCCATATTACCTGTAGCATATGTAGAGTACACATTTTTATTGTCAGCTTTTCAAGAGTGAGTACTTAAATGCAAAAAAAAAATGTTCGGACAGTTCATCCAAGACAAGCTATTTTCTATATTAAAACGTAAAGACAAAATTTTACCAGTCTCGTTCTTTCGGCCAATAATCAAATTTCACAATCCTCCGAAGATGTTGACCACTCTTTCACAAACCGATCCGAACTTAATTAATGTAAACTAAAAGGACACTATTGAAAAGTAGGCTGGGGCTGAAAAGTATATATATGAAAAGAGAAAAGAAATTAAAAAAAAACACTAGAAATTGTGTCTGTAAGACACGGGTGCCCCGCTTAAAATGTATGTCATCATGTATGAATGCTCAGTACTATCCAAGGCATATCCGCTTATGAAGTTTCGTTGATACACTATGCTTAGTTCTAAAGAAATGAACCTAAACGCAAAACTTAACCAAAGCCACTAAAGCATGAAATGTAGGTCATAGCAACACAAGTGTTGCTGAACTGTGTTGTACTATACAAGAGGACTCTAGTGGTGAAATATCATTGATATATTACCGTAGGTTTCTGAGAAATGGAGCTAAACGCAAAACTTGACCAGAATCGGGACGTACGGATGAACAAGGGTAAATCTATATGCCCCGGCCACATTCGTGGCGTGGCATAATAATAACAAAAATTAAAGTCCCAACTGAAGAAATTCAGTAAAGTGATAAAACCCAAATGGTACGTGTATTTAATATTAGGATACCATTGTCCTAACAAAAGAAGGGCAATTTCCCTGGGTTTTATTACTTTCAAAAAGTCATCTAATGCCTTTCATAATCTCTTTGGTCATGGCCTGGTATGTGGTCTCTTAAGATTAGATTATAATAACTAACAAATAAGTTCATAAATTTTTTCTGTATGCTTGAATAAAATACTAATTTATTAATAGCATATTTCTCCCATATGGGTCAAGCTATATACATATATAGCGCTAGCTTTGGAAGACCGTTTTAACACAAATTTGCCAAATCAACGTCTTTAAGACAGTTTTTTAACGTGGACGACACTCAGAACCCAAACATATTTTCTACTGTAAGTGAGTTTATATATCTCATTTTATATGACAGTTAAATGGTTTGGGTTCTGGCTGTCCTTCTTGCCAGGTTTTCCAAACAGAGTTACAAAATCCCCTGCATACAATTGACCCAAATCGCTTCTTCATATAGAAAATTTATTAACAATAAAGCACAAAATATGAAAAATACATTGCACACAATAATTTAAGATAAAAAGTAGGTAAATATTTAAGATAAAAAAATAATGTTTATAAGTGAAAGACTAAATAGATATATATAGTCATTAGAGGGGAAAGTGGTCCTACCTTTATATCCGTGTCTTATATTTATTCTACCTGAAAGGAATGCATATTAACATTTTACACGAAAGGATTGCAGTTACTTACAAGTACAACTGTCCGATACAGAAAAGGGGGGTTGCTACACTACTAGACCAATGCTCTACACAATCTTCACGTCACAATTTTCTATCATTGCAAATTGTCGTCCAAAACTTCAAAATAGTTAACCAAAACAAAAATTTATATCATCATGGTGTTGAAAGTGCTTCCGCTCAATGCGCAGACGACAACTTGAATTTAAAACTTTTCAAATATGCTTAGACTTGAAATCCTGAGGATTTAAACTCTGTTCAATAAATCGATTTATGACTGATATTTATACCATTATATAATGTAAGATTATATCTGTGCAAAGTATACGTCAATAATTACTGTGATTATTTAATTTAGGTAAATTCATTCGCCATGGAGGTGACAACTATTTATGTATATATTTAACAATTCTAATATCTTGAAACAATTTCAAAATGAATCCGGAAAAAGTTCTAGACCGTCAATAGTTTTGATATTACTTTAAGTCAAGATGTCTGCGCCCATAACACATGTTATTTTTGATGTTGACGGACTTCTCTTGGGTAGGGGTTCAATCTGGATTGAGATTCATATTGATTTTCATAATTGCATACACGTTAATATTTGTAAAATGACTTCTCTTGTCGTTGTGTGATTCCGTTTCAAGGATGTTCATCGACATTTCGTCATACATGTATCTTGCTGTCAGCGTACTGGATAACGTATCAAGATTGTATTGTCAGGAGTACAGTCTATATTTTATTACATGACTACAAATTTAATTAACGGCATCTCATTTCTAAACTGTAAAGGGGATTTCCTCCTACGATAAAAGTTAGGCTAAAAAATATATGTCTGTTTAACTTTAGGGTTGCATCATCCAAAATTAAAAAATAGAGTACTAGTTTGGTAAGTATTTTCATTTTATTTTATTTTTTTCCATTTTATTTTTTTTTGTGACATGAGTTTACCTGTATCTTTAATGATTGGATTATTTCCCTTGGTCAATGGTTGGGGGGAAAAATGGCGACAAGGTTTCTATTTCATCACACAAGTCATGAATTTCCTTAAAACTGATGTCATATTAGCAATTGTGAACATTGGTATGTATAAGGCAATTGATTAAATTTATTGGCAACTCAAAACTTCACTTTTGACACGAGTTCAGTTAATTTTTCACTTTATGACAGAATTAAAATGGAATAGGGTCGGTTGGTAAGCTGTAAACAGACATATAATTTTTTGGCCATGTAGAACTGTAACAGGATTATACATTGTAACAACCTTCCATTAGCTGTGTTAGTGATGTATTCCTTTAGCTCAATTGTTAAGGGGGATGGACTACATTTGTACTGTACCAAAGGTTCTGAGGCAATCCCCGGTTGGTATGGTAGATACTTTTTGTGAAACTTATGTATAAATCATTTCTTTTTCAGTTTACTATAAAAATTTGAGATATCAACTTTATATATTTATTTGTTTGTTCTGTAATGAATATATATATTATTTTTCTGAATGTAACATATTTGTACCTTGTCGTAGGGAGAGGGCTTACATAGGCTTTGCCTGTTGCCCAATCCCATTCAGTTTATACTGAATAAAATATGGTTTAAACTTATTAAACTAAACACAGCAGGTGTTTCAACAGTAAACAAACACATAATCAATAACTTGTACCTGCTGAGATCATTTACACTTGACTGCTAAATTGATTGACCACTCTGAGGACAATTCAATTTATACACTAAGGTAGTATTTATATTATCCAAATTTTTATAAGGTAATTTTATTAGTCATGAAATTAAATATGCATACTTTTTAACACCTTTAAAGGGTGTTTTAAAGCATTATATCATAAAAATTCCAATCTGCAAAAGTTGTGATAACACTTCCGGTTTAATATCAACAAAAACATGTGGAACAATCAATGTTTTATTAGGCTTGACATCAAAATAAAGGTAATTTCAGATGAAAGTTAACTGTCATTAAAACTATTTCATCAAAAATACTTTCAGGAAATGTTATATCAAATAGTACATATATGGAATAAAAGAACAATAATGTATGGCAGAATGCTTCCCAAAGGGGGAGGGAGACTTGGCGACAAAAATGATGCTTTGGCGATTTTTTGGGCGACAAGTTTTTGATTCCCAGCACAACCCCTGCATTGTTTTGAAATAACATTCTAAATTTTAACACCTGTAGCACAGGTGCTCATTACAATTGATAAAATAGGTCATCTGTAACTGATGGGGCCCCAATCTCTATCCAGCCCCTGTGTTTTGAATATTATGTCACCAGTTTCTGTAAGCAGGAAAATATTTGGTGCTCCAATTTCACATGAATGTCAGTTAAAAAATAAAAAATGTTCATCATTTTTACCCAGACAACAAAAACAGATAAACAAATTCTATACATATCTAACTTATTATATAGAATTTCCATGATTATGTTTTGGGTGGAAATTCAAGAATTTTATCTGAATTCCAATTAGAACAAGTTGAGGGCTGATTATGGTTGTTTATCAAAGTTTTTTTATTTAAATTAAATTATATCCTAAATTAGGAATAACTGACTCTTAAAATCAACACTAACAAACATTAATTCATGTAATTGTTTAATAATGTAATCATGATCAGTAAGTTGGATAAACAACTTCCTCTTCAGACTTAAAAAGAATATATTGACCTGCTTATAAAAATGATAATACACATACATGTAAATCAATACTGTTACGGGGGGTATATTGTTTATAGAGTGTTAGTGCACTTCATTCTAGTTATTAGCTACATTAATTAACTTTGCATCACTTCAGTAATTTGAGTTTTACAAAAATTTTCACCACAAAAATTTAAGGCATTTTTCAATTTTCCATGAACGTTCAGTATTTGCTGGAAGGTCTAGGTGGATTGTCATAACTACTGTCTAACCAGTCTGTCAGATCAGCACCAAGGTTGTGAGTTTTAGTCCAGCTTGATAAAAATGTATCCATCTAAAATTTTAAGCTTATTGAGGAAATCAGAATTGTTCATGTTCACTAAAAAAATAGTCAATTTCTTATATTGGTTTGAGTGATTAAAAATCATTTGTTAGTTATATATGATTGTTATTTGATATTACACAATATGAACAAGAACCAGAGTTGATTATTCAAACTTTTGGAAGTAAAACTTGTCTATGACAACATTGTTACATCTTTAACTATTTCACTACAAAATATGAACTGTACACTGACAACAGAATGTCATGTTATCGTTCGACCGCCTCGGTGGTCTTGTGGTAGCGTGCTCGCCCCGAGTGCGGAAGGTCGCGGGTTCGATCCCCGACCGGGTCAAACCAAAGACATTAAAAATGTTATTTGCTGCTTCTCCGCCAAGCACGCGGCATCTAGGAGTAAGAGCAAAGACTGGTCGGCTCAGAGTCAGTATAATGTGTCTGAGTGAGGTGATATGTCTTCCTGCGGACAGTTACCTCGTGAGCTAGCACATTAAAAATCCGACTTAGCGTGTCGGTCTAGTACAAAGCAGGGATCATATTCATTATCATAACAACATGTTCTCGTCCTGATATGCACCTGGTTGCCACTGGACGTTAAACAGTAATTCATCCATCCATCATGTTATCGTTTGAACAGAAATTGTAACTTCTGGCTTAACCAGAACAATTTTGGACTCCTATGAAAGTTTTGTGGGACTCTCCAAATTCAAAAGTGATGAGTCTAGGTCTCACCAAGAAAAAATCCTGTGTGTTCAACTACAGTCTTAATTGACCAGGATTGCCAGTTTTCTTGCTGTAGATCAGTCAGGCTCTCTGTGGGTATTCAGGGTTATTTCCCAAATAAAAACTTGAATTAACAATTGTGTTGAAAGTGATGAAAAACCCAAGTAAAGTAAACAAAATGAAATTTGAACAAATCATGCAACTAAAACATAGATTTATGTAATTTTATCAGAGATTTCATGTGCATTCTGTAGGAGTGGGTCAGTGGAAGTAGGTTGCCATGGCTCCAAGCATATGATATGCATGTAATAAAATCTGGTTTGCTGTTCAATCAGACAGCTTCTTGTTATATTTTTTTAAAATGCAAATACCGGCAGCAAAGACCTACACATAGATATGACTGGTAGAGCTGTATTCCTTTCTCCACACATGTCTTTTAAGGTTATTATAGGTTTTTAAATTGTTGATTTTATAGATACTGAGAGATTGTACACACAGATTACCCAAGCCATTGTTTCAAAATATGACAAAAATTTTACATGGGAGATTAAAATTCAACAGATGGGAATGAAAGAGACTGATTCTGCAAAGTTAATTATAGGTGGGTATATTTATGATAGAATATTACATATGGTGTAGCATTCCCCTTTTTTCATTGGTTATTCCGATCACATGATTTAAAGGATATTCCATGTACAGATGCTTTGTTTCTATATATCTGCGCTATGTTTCTATTTATTTATAAATTGGCACTATACTTCTAAATTAA
This sequence comes from Mytilisepta virgata, assembly GCA_028015205.1. Classification (NCBI taxonomy): domain Eukaryota; kingdom Metazoa; phylum Mollusca; class Bivalvia; order Mytilida; family Mytilidae; genus Mytilisepta; species Mytilisepta virgata. Next base: position 76,067,931 of record CM051518.1, on the reverse strand, counting down.
GATCCAGATATAAGCTGTTCCAGTCCGGATTTACTCACCACCACACACAATCATGGTATTGAAAAAATTGAGTTCCATAATTTGAATTCTTAGTTGTTCAAAACAGAAAAAAAAAGATCCAAAATATGTTGTGTTTTTTTTGTTAACAATAAAACAAAGTCATCTTATTCATTGATATTTTTAATGGCATGTTAAAGTCATGCAAAATACAATACACAGAAAGAACGTTGAAGTCATTTCCATAATAACTATTTACATATGCAATACAGGTATATAAATTAAGGACATTTCACTCTATCAATATGTTATATATGTCCTCAGTTAATATAATCTTAACCGGTCCATATATAACATATTGACCTCATCAAAAGTCCATAATTGATATATATTTATGACAAGAAAGATTTATTTGGCTATAGATTTTAAAACATCAAATAATATTGAATATTATGGACCATATATTGTACAGTATTTTGAGCCATTGAGGTCCAGTGAATTCCAGAACCAAATTTAATTTTGTGTAACATTATCAAGTTTTTGACATTATTCCAAACCATTTTACCTTGAAAGTCGTAATACAAATACATAGACAGATTGTTTATATATAAACATGCATGTGCATGTCAGATTTGATGTCATCCTATTTGTCAAAAACAATTGTGAAACTTTTCAGTTGAACCCGATGGAGAATTTTATATGGAAGATATATCGATATCACTGTCATGAGACACAGCTTTCAGTAACATCTATAATTTTACTTGTATGCACAGGTATTGATTTTGCTGATATGCATTGAGGAAATTGAATTGCATATGAGCAAAGGAGGTATTCGTTTGAAATAACAAGGCTTTTAAAATGTAAACAGTCACAAATACATTTGAACAATAAATATTATTTTCACTCAATTATTTCAAAATTAAAATGTTCAAGTTTGATTGAGGATCTTTAGGATTTATCAATAATCATTAAAATTGTAATTATGGCTTTGTTGCTTTTCTAATAGTGATTTAACCTCAAATTAAAAGTACCAGTAGATGTGAATTAGAATGAGTTTGTTTCATTGTTAGATATATTAGATCTACCACTAACAGTAGAAGACTATTTGGATATTGCACACAAGGAACAAGAAAAGCTATTTCCTGAGGTGGGCTTTATGCAAGGTATTTTTTAGTAATATTTGCTACTTTTCTGAACATCAACATAGTATGACTGAAAATTAGATGTATCCTCACAAAATTGATTGCTTAGCAATAAAAAGTTATTTTCCAGGGGTTTATCTTCAAGGTTAAGTTTGGGCCAAAATTTGGCCCTGTCCCTAACAATAAAAAAACTCCAATATTTTCCCAATATAGGTCTTGAAATCCAGTACAGATCACTCTTGAGTTCATAAGAATGTGATTTGTATAAAACCTTTAGGTTTAATGCAAAACAAAAGCTAATGATCATTGATTTTCAAGACTATTTTATTTTATGGATGCAGCCATTTAATCAATTGGAGATAACTCTTAACTTCCTGTTAGATACTGGGAGGTTACGCCCTGTGAAGGAAAGGGAGATTACTGGTTAAATATATAAATTTGAAGGTCTATTTAATGTCAGTTTAATCAATGTAATAAATAGAAGCTTTTTGGATTGGCAAAAATACCAAACTATATTTTATTGAAATTTTACCACCAGACTTAAATGTTACAGTAGATTATAAACCAACCAAATAATTTTCCTTAAGGTATAAGATTACACATTCGGACTAACATTCTTTATACAATATATAGATCCCATAATTACAATCTTTTTCACTCTATTTGTGACCATTTTTTTTATCAAATATTTATCAAATGAACAAAATAATACATGTATTTTTATCATACGTAAAAAAATCTGTGATAAAACTCCCAATTTTATTGACACTCTCCTGAGTCAAAAAGGTCAAATTAACCCCTGTTTTGTTTTAAGACCAGATTTGGAAACAGTATGTGGAAATTAAAAGAGATATGGGGATAAATGAGACATCAACCCAAAACATAATCTGAAATGTTGCTATATATTGTAGTTATATTTACCTGTATAAATAGCAAATCACTGCCTGTAAAAGACATTTTGAAAATATGAACATAGCTTGTAAAATCAACCACTTCGAAATAGCACGTTTCCTTAAGGTGGCTCTTTATACACAAGATTTTCTTTGTTTCATTATAGCTTGTAAAATCAACCATTTTGTAAATAGCACATTTCCCTAAGGTGGCTCTTTATACACAAGATTTTCTTTGTTTCATTATAGCTTGTAAAATCAACCACTTTGTAAATAGCACACGTTTCCTTAAGGTGGCTCTGTATACACAAGATTTTCTTTGTTTCATTATAAAAGGTGCAGAACGATTAGTCAAACATCTTCATAAACACAACATTCCTATTGCCATAGCAACAGGTTCCAGTCTTCATTTGATGGAACTGAAAACCAGAAAGCACAAAGATATATTTAATTTGTTCCTACACTCTGTGTTAAGTACAGATGATCCGGAGGTCAAAAATGGAAAACCTGCTCCTGATATATTTCTTGTCTGCGCTGAAAGATTTAAAGATAAACCAAAGCCTGAACAGGTACATTAATTCTGAGATATCACATATGGTAGACAAATTGAATTCATGACATCTTTTCCTACAGCCATTCTAGAAAGTTTAGAAATAGGAAAATTGCAAATATACAGAAAATAAATATTGATAGAGGGAGATTAAACAAAAATAGACAGAGAGAACTTAAGGCCCCAAGTGGAACTGGCTGAAAATAGATCATTAGATGTTTTAACATTTTTGTAGGATTTTTTCTGTCATATTTCTGGGGACTTGTAAGAATATCATCTATGAATTCTTGTCACTTTCGTTTTTTTAATGGATCATAAATAAATATGAAATTCAGTGAAGGTTTTCACTCGTGTAAAACTTTGGACAGGCATATTTTATAGAAAAATCTGAAATTGTAACAATATTTTTCAAGTCAATGTAGGCTTGTCCACATTATATGTTGGCATAGGTTATGTGAACTTGCTCACTATAGATAATGCTAAAGGTTATTTCATATTTGAAAATATGATGGTACAGAAAATAAAAAAGTTTGAATGAACAAAATCAGTTTATTTCTTCTGTAGATGACCATTTTCAGTGTGAGATGACCCACTGCACAAGGCCTCATCTTCAACTGCTTTTGGACCAATAAAAACACAACATTCACTATTGCACATACCTTTTGACCAATTAGGCATAACGTTATTTAACATTTACATGTACTGTGCTCATTGAATGTTCCTATGTACAGGAAACTTAAAAATCGAGTATTTAAGGAATAAATAGGTACTTATACTCATTCTAAAGTGAGAACTGGAAAATTTTCAACTCTTCTTTTTAAAAATTCAGCTTCTTTATGCCCCGCCACGAATGTGGCCGGGGCACATAGATTAACCCCTGTCTGTCGGTCGGTATGTCCCATCGCTTCAGTGACTCTGGTTAAGTTTTGCGTTTAGGTTCATTTCTTTGGAACTAAGTATAGTGTATCAATTAAACTTCATCAGTGGATGTGCCTTGGATAGTACTGAGCATTCATACATTATGACCTACATTTTAGGAGGGGCATCCGTGTCTTACAGACACAATTTCTAGTTTACATAGTTTTGCTGCGCTCATTTCGTGAAAGACGTGAATGTTAAATACTCAATGAAAATTCTCCAGTCTTCACTTTGAACTCGTGTAAGAACCTACATTTATTAACCATTTAGATCAAAAGTGTGTTACTAGTGATTTACATAGCATCAGTATCTTTAATAATTGATGTAATTTCTACTTCTTGACAATGTACTTAATTTATTTTATAAAGCTGATTACATTTATTAGTAATTAGAATATTCAATGAATGCATCCTAAAAGAGGAATAAATGGTTTCAAACCTCAAGTTCTGAGTGGAAGTCATAAGCATTTTTTCTGGAATAATGTTATGGGGATGATATCAAATTCATGTTGCAATGCTTTGTAACTGTTTAAAACTTTTTAAAATGTGGCAATTTGAGCTAAAGGTTTTATATGAAAAGTATAATTACAAATAAAAAAATAATTACCATTGTTACTTGATCACAAAAACACTTTCAGAGAAGTTGATTGTAAAGTTAACAGTTTTAAACAATACATTTTGTTTGTTTAGTTGACGTTTAACGGCGTTTTAAGCACATTTGGCTATTTTGCAGCGGCCAGTTTTTATTAGTGGAGGAAGCCGGAGTACCCGGAGAGAACCACCGACCTTCGGTAGGAAAATTGGCAATCCTTGTCAATTAAGATCCCAGTCAAACACACCCCGCAACAGGTGAAATTCAAACTCTCAACCCCAGCGTTGACAGGCTAGTGATCATTAGTAGTCATCTTAAACAATACGCAACAATAACAAGAAAAGTAAAATAGCTTAATATTTATATTGTAGGTTTTAGTATTTGAAGATGCTCCAAATGGTGTGGACTCGGCTCATGCCGCAGGGATGAAATGTGTGTGGGTTCCACATTCAGAGCAGGATAGAGATACACACAACCATAAATGTGAATTAATATTAGACTCTCTGGAACATTTTCAACCAGAAATGTTTGGTCTCCCACCTTTTGACTCTTGATAGGAGAAATAATTTTAGTTGATTGATAAATTAATTGTTGGAATTTATCAAACATGATTTGTCAATAACAGTTAGTAATCATAAATTACAATAATTCACATGAAAATTATCTGCAGGGATGGGATAAAAAGGACAAATATACCTAAGGAGCAATAAAAAAAAATGTAATCCATTGGACAGACAAACCTGGGAGGACAAATGAACAATTTTTGGTGTTTCCCATAGAAAAACATGGACTTTGACTTTCAGTGTGATAGGGGGTACCATGGCACCATGATGCCATCCGCAACGCCTCCTAAACCACTGTATGGAATTTTATGAAACTTTCAGAGGATCTTTATTACATGATGCCATAGTGCACCTCCTATTTTCGGTTTTGATCTGATGAATATTTGGGGTTACCCATACCAAAATACGGATTTTGACATTCATTGTGATAGGGGTACCATGATGCCATCCACAACTCCTCTTAAACCACTGAATGCAATATGATGAAACTTTCAGAGGATCTTTATTACATGATGCTGTAGTGCACCTCCCATTTTAGATTTTGATCTGACCAACATTTGGGGTTTCCTATACCAACACATGGACATCGTCTTTCATTGTGTATGCCATCTGCAACTCCTCCTAAACCACTGAATGGAATTTGATGAAACTCATCTTGCTGCTGTTGGAGTCTGCTATCCAACATATTGATATTTCCTTTCATGTATCTTATGTAAGGCGGAGGTATCAAGTAGTGAGCTTTGCTCAAAGTATTTCTAGTTTTATTTTGTTTTTTTTTTTCCGCTTTTTATACTATGTACGGTATTGCTAAAAATTGTTGAAAATGTGGAAACATTATTATAAAATCAAACCATTCCAATGTAAAACTAAAATACAGAATTATTTCAGTAAAGTATTTAGATATTGTTATAAAAGATTGACTATTGAAAGTAAGTTGTCAGCAAGCATCCGTTGCACTTCACAATATGTTTTTATGCATCACAATGAGCAGCTAAAACAATATGTTTTGATGCCTCACAATCAGCAGCTAAATTAAGGTATAAAAAAAAATGAGAAATAATAAAATTCTTTAAAATTCTTAAAATTCTAATCTGAATTTTTGAAATTTTGCCTCTCTACACACTTATGTCCAAATATTTGTGACAGTCCCAAATAACTATCAGTTTTCTTTACAATTCTCAGAGACTAGTGTAATGACAATCTTCCCTTTATGTGTAATTTGGTGCTTTTCCCCTTCAGAGAGTCAGTCAATGGACATGTGCTCTAAGTAGTTCATCCAAAAAGACAGTCGACACTGAGGTTAGTTCAAATCAAGCTTGCAGATTTCCTGTCAAAGGTCAGTGGTTGTCACTATGTACTTTGGCTTAATCTATCATCAAAAACAAGCTGTCATGACATAGCCTATTGTCAGCAAATACAGGCCACAACCAATTAGTCCCCTACAAGCAACGGGGAAGGGGACTAGAGGTTTGCTCTCCGTCAGTCTGTCAGTCACACTACAGTTTCTCAGACTTTTTTTTAAACCCTTTTTCCAACTGATCTTATTATAGGTATGTGAGTTTATAATAATGAGTTACAGATCAAGTAGGAGTTTTATGCTGATCGGATAATAATTGTGAGAGTTATTGCCTTTGGAGATAGCAATTATTGTCAGATTATTAGTTTTCAATACTTTTTTGCAAACCGTTTTACCAGTTGATCTTATTTTTTGTATGTAGGCTTATAATAATGAACTACAGATGAAGTTTAAATTTCAGGCTGATGGGGTAATTATTGTATATTCCTAGCAAATATAGTTTTAGGATTTTTAGAAATCACTGTCCATACATCTTCGTCCGATTCACAGTCATTTGGTGTGTTCTCTCATAGCTCAAGCATATGGCCTGTGGAAATTTTTGGTCGCAAAATTCTCACCAGCTCCAGGCTACAACTAATTCAAAGTTGGTGTGATAATGCACGGAATGTCCTCTAGAAATGATACACTTTTTGTTCTGGTTGGATAAAGAAAATGGTTGCCAGAGGCCATCTTTGATTCTCATTTGCAAATTTAAAAAATCTTCCTCTGAAACTACATTATGAATTGTTTTGAAACACTTTTGGTTGAGATTCAGCTGCTCACCTGAAGGCTGCAGCTCCTCAAAGTTTCCATGGAAACCATATTATGAGAAAAACTTTTTATCATTTGCTACAGAAGTAATGGGACAGATTGTTACTTAGATGGCAGGAATCTCATAAGGAAGGACATATGCAAATGATAATTTTTTTTAGATCAAATGTCAAGGTCACTTTGACATTTTGTGTTTCTTAAACGATCATGTGGATACAACAGAGTTTAAATGGTCTAAGAGATACAAGCTCAGGTGATATTTGAGTAAAGCTTAAAAATTTAAGGAACATTAAGAAAAGTGTACATAAGAATTGGTTTTATTTGGACAAACAACAAATGAGAGTTTTATTTGCTGCCATATTATCTAATACATGAACAAATGTAGTAACATACATTAAATATGATTATATGTAAATCTGTGATTATCTGTGATATTTAATTAAAAATTGATTTTTTTGTACTTCTTTTTATCTACCTTTTTAGTCATTTAGTTTTTTTGAATTTGCTCCTTAAGCTCTTTGGATTGTTGTTTTTGTTTTCAGTATTTTAGGCCTTGAGCACAACTGATGAGTTTTAAATCGACAAAATATGCACATCATGTGCATCAAATTTGGTATCAAAGAATTTATCATGTTGTTCATACATGTATATTATGTATGTGGCTCTTAAATAAATATTTTTATCCCATTTTTATATGCCTTCATAGACCGGACTTATTATGGTATACCAATGTCCGTCCATCATACCATCCGTCCATCTGTCTGTCGTCAACATTTCGTACCGTAACTCAAATTTGCTTCAATCAGTTCACATGAAATTTTAACAGAACATTAGGATTGACGAAAGAAAGCTCGCTTTCAATATTGACGATTTTTATTTTGTCATTCCAGAATTATGGGACTTAAAAAAGCAATTTTTCACATGTCGCACACTAACTCGAGTACGCCTTGAATGATTTTCTTCAAACTTTAACACATTATCACAAATGGTGGTTTGAGGGTCTGTATACCTTTTGATGATTTTTACTTTTGTCGTTCCAAGGTTATGGAACTTAGTTTGTCCAAATATAAGCAATTTTTCACAGTCGGACACTAACTCGAGTATGCTTTGATCGATTTTTTTTCAAACTGCTTACACAGTTGTTACAGTGTTATAATTTAGATATGTTAAGCTGTTGAAAAAGTAACATGACACTTAATTTGCTAAAAAAATTCAATAACTTCATCACCTTCACTGGGGACGGGCGTATCATGCCAATAAGGCGCAGTAGTTTATTAATTCCCCATTGCCTATAGTCCATGAGCTTATGTCATTACTTTGTGTCTCTCGTTGTCAGTGACCGTCATCTGTTGTCAATCATCCATAAACTTTTCAGATTTTGATCTTCTCCTCTGAAACTACTTGGTGGATTGTAACCAAACTAGGTAGGAATGATTTATGGAAGGCTCACTAAAAAATTATCCACTATTTGTTCTAGTTGGATAAACAACATGGCTGCCAGATGCCATTTTTTATATTGAATGGCCAATTTCAAAAATCCTATCCTCTGAAATTACACTATGAAATGTTTTGAAACTTTACAGGATTGATGACAACAATACCCTCTGAAAACGATCCACTTTTGGTTGAGATTTAGCAACTCACCCAATGGCTGTGTCTGCATTTTCTATAGAAACCATAAGGGAAAGGACTTTTTTGTCATTTGCTAAAGAACTAATAGATTGTAACCCAAGTTGGTAGGAATGATGTATGGAAGGACTTCTGTTAACTATCTACCTTTGTACTGGTTGGATGAACATCATGGATGTCAGAGGTCATCTTTGATTTTGATTGGTTCTTTTTCAAAAAATCTTTACCTCTGAAACTACGATAAAATCTTTTAAAACTTTGCAGGAATGACGCTGCTTAAAGTTTCCATGGAAATAATATATGATATGACTTTTGCAGGTTGTAAGCATGATGACAGGAATGTCACATAGAACGATAGATGCAAATGATTCAAATTTTTTAGGTTAAAGGTCAAATGTGAAGGTCACTTCAACATTTTGGTTTCTTTTACAGCCCTGTGGATTCAACAGAACTTACATTTCAGATAGGCAAATAGAATCCAGGTGAGCCTCTAGTTGTAGTGTTTAGTCGATTCAACTTCGTTCGCATTAAATATATATATATAGTTAGCTCTGGAAGGTTAAGCCTATATAATTGCCATTTCTAGCTGCATACTCTGTAGTTTAAGCTTCATACTTGAGATTCAAGATATTCATTCCTGTTTAGCTCATCTAGCCCAAAGGCCATGTGAGCTATTGTCTTCACTTTGCGCCCATCATCCGTCCGTCGTTAGACAATTCATCCTCTCCTCTGAAATCACTGGGCCAAACTGGACCAAAATTTGCAGTAGTGTCTTAATTTCCTCAATTCATCCTGGTCAGATGAAAAATATGGCCACCTGAGGCAATTCTTAATTCTGATTGGTCAAATTTTCAAATTTCTTCTCTTAAAATACTATTTCAAATCTTGTCAAACCTCTATTCAGATCAAATCGGATCGTTTCATAACATCCGTGGTTGATTAAGTAAGATCTTGTTAAGTAGAGATTAGATCTGTTCAGTAAAGATAGAAAATACGTATATATTATCTGCATTTTGACAGCTAGATATCCTAAAATATCATCCCGTGAGCCAGAATATGAAGCTTGAGACGAGTGAGCGTAGCGAACGAGTCCCATATCTTCATATTCTGTCGAGCGGGGTGATATTTTACGATATCTATCTGTCAAAATGCAGATAATATTTTTATCATCTTAATTACGTATCTGAAACGTAAATATTCTAAATTCTCCCAAATTTTCGCGGGAAAAGTATGGATTCTTCATCGCAACGACAAGTTTTCCGTTACGTTGTTTACCATACCAATAAGTATATATTTCCTAAATGTTCATGTAAAATATCTTATAAACGATATAAAATCCGACATTAAGGTGTATTTTCATGTTTTAAAAAACAAAATCAGTCTGGAAATCTTTGTTCATGATTTTCCGGGAAACTAAAGCACCCGCTTTCAAACTTGCAACCTCTGACGTCATAGTCCGTCTCCATTCTCGAAACAACTTCTGACTAAAATATGCGCAACTTAAAATAATCACTAAAATTTCCCAAGGAGACGACATATTTAAAAAAAAATTAGTCGTTTTAGTACTAATTCATGCGAAAATATGGACATATAAAAATAAAGGGAAGGTTTAAAAATTTGATTTAATCACAAATAATGAAATGCAATGGAAAGAGCGGAAAGAAGTCCCAGCAGACATTATCAGCATCGAGGAAAGACACATTTTGTTGATGGCACTTTTAGAAATTTCTTCATCATTCATTTAAATAAAACGCCATAATATAAAAAAGGAACACATCATCTTGATATATTTATTAATATTTTGCAAATTTGAAAGCTATTTAATAAGTTCTAAGCTGCCTAACGTTGGGAGAATTTGTTGATAAGTCCTGCTGACTGTTGATAACTCCTGCTCAGCGCACGCGCTCCTTGATACGAATTTTTGCTCAACAAGCTGATAGAATCACAGGGAAGGATGTTTTATCCTCGTACTTCCCTGTGATTCAGTTGGGATTATCCCCCTTATTCGTTATATAAAATCGTAAAAAAAACAAACTGAAAAGTTAAAAATACTCAACGTTTCGACCAATATGTTCTTGATCACGAGCATGCAAAAAATAAAAATAAAAAGGTGTTGATTCTTGGAAACTTTTTTACGATTTTATATTTGGTTTTGTTCGACTTGTGTATTTCATATATTTTAGTCGTTTTAGGCCCCTTTTGACAGCTCACCATTTCCATTTATTTTTCATGTTATCTATATCTGACAGGAATACTTATTACCTTTTATACCCTTTCTCCTTATTATTAGTACACGATTTTTCTTGCAATGTGTATTATGAAATAAATTTATAGTGTACACTTGTTTTGAATATGTCTAATTACCTCGGGACATCATTTACACACAGGATATACCGTATGGAGGGATCGACAAAATTTTGAATATACACAGGTGTATCTCAGCATTCTTAAATGGGCTTATAATGTGTTATATAAGTTCGAATGGAATAATACACTAACGTCTACAAATACTCTTCAAAATACGTAGATTTAGAAAAGAAGAAATTAAAAATTTGACCTAACAATTTGTTTTACCTTAAGCAAAAAATGTGTGTTTCTTCCAAGGAAGACATGTGTCGCCTGCGGACGTCAATTTTTACAAAAGATATTAAAATTTTCTAAAAATAAAATAAATGTGCACACCTTTGCATTAAGGTTAATGTACAGAAAAAGTTTCATCAAATTGCTTTGGACGGTTATGGTGTAGGTGAGGATAGAAGTTTTGACCCCCTCCCACCTTTTTCAAAAATGTCAATTTTTACAAAAAATTTTTTTCCTAAAAATGAAATATATATGCACACATTAAGGTTAATGCACAGAGAAAGTTTCATAAAATTCCTTTCAGCGGTTTACGAGTAGTTGAGGATAGAAGAAAAGTGTGACGACGCAAGACGCAAGACGACAGATAGTGAGTGATCCCTATGTGTCGACCATGCGTTCCGCAGGCGACACAAAGAGGGGCAATGGCGGATGCAGGCGGGGGCGTTCACTCACACTTTAAAAAAAATGCTATATTTCCTGTATTTGAAGAACTACACTTATTGGAAAATGTTCCTAGAAATTGTATTACTAAGACAATTTGGTAAGAAATTACTAGTAACTGAATACTTTGGAGCCCCACCCTAACCTATTATTCCGACTCGCTCCGCTCGGCAAATATCAATAGTTACGGACATAATTGTATATTCTTCGTGAAATGTCTTACACAGTTTTAATATAATATGAACCTTTATATCGTAGATATTGGTGATCATATTAAAATATATTTGCCACATTTTTTTTTCAAAAATCCCCACCCTTTACAAAAAGTTATTTCGCGAATTATTTATATTCTTTCTGTGAATTTTGTGATTAGAGTTTTATATATTCCGTCAAAAGTGTCAAGTATTTCATTGCTAATATTCGAAAAAAAAAAACCTTTTCCTAAATTTTTCACTCAATATTAGAATTTATAGATATACTGAACCGCAAAAGAAACGTCGCTTTTTCAAAATGTTAGCAAAATTCAAAATAAATATTAATTAATGATTTTTATATAATCAGTATTACGATTACATCACCAGGTAAGATTAAATTACCTGTGAATTAAATTTTCGGTTGAATAATTTTCAGTTGATATCGTAGAGCGACCGTACCTAAAACCGCTCGTGGGACACACTTGGCGGTAATTTTTCTTAAATCTTAAAATGTTCGTGAAATTCATGCTCCTTTATGGGTATAAAAGGCCGGAGAAAATTAAAGAGTGTTAGTATCAGTGTTGACACAGAAGCTATGCCACGTCTGACTCCACAACAGAGAGAACAGGCCATTGGTCGATTGGATGCCAGAGTTATTGCCAACGACTTCAACTGTGCTGTTCGAACAATTGAACGTCTACGGACACGGTACAATGCAACAAACAGCACAAATGACCGTCCACGGAGTGGTAGACCCCAAGTCACTACCCCTAGACAGAATAGAGGCATTGTTCGTCACCATTTGATGAATCGGTTCACCCCAGCTGCCGAAACTGCCAGAAACACTGTTGGAACACATGGACGACCCATAAGTGATGATACGGTTCGTCGGCGATTAGCTGCTAGAAACATGAGATGTCGCCGTCCAGCAAGAGGACCTATTCTTACTCCTCGACACCGTCAAGCTCGTCTTCAGTGGGCCACTCAGCGACAGAATTGGCGAAATCGACAATGGCGTAACATCATCTTCTCTGACGAAAGCCGTTACTGCATTTCAACAGCCGATGGCAGAACCAGAGTGTGGAGAAGACGCGGGGAACGTTACGAAGACAGCTGCATTCTGGAAACAGACGCGTGGGGAGGACCTAGCATCATGGTATGGGGTGGAATCGGCCTTAACGTTAAACTTGGTCCAGTCATCTTTCAGAACCTTGGCCCAGGCAGAGGAAATGGCGTAACAGCTGCCCGTTACATCGACCAAGTCTTGACACCCCATGTTCAGCCCCATTTCGCACGTCATCAAAACAAGACTTTCCAACAGGACAATGCACGTGCGCATACCGCAAGAGCCACAAGAGACTTCCTACAGCAGAATAACATTAATGTTATGGATTGGCCGGCTTTGAGTCCAGATTTAAACCCTATTGAACATTTATGGGACGAAGTTCAAAGACGGTTGAATAATGAGCAGCCAAGTCCGACAACTGCAGCTGAACTTTCACAAGCGTTTCAGAGAGTATGGGCACGTATTCCGATGGCGTTTATTAATCGGCTCATCAACTCCATGTACCGAAGATGTGCCGCAGTAATTGGTGCCGGTGGAGGACATACACGTTATTAACGGACGTGGGAGCACAGCATTGAAAACATGTAACGTTGCGACAATTGTGACGTTTTTGTGAACATTGTAACCAAAAGACTGTAAATCATTCATTAAATTTTGTAAAAATTAATTTAAAATATATAAATGTCACTTTGAAATAAATGTATGTGAACATGTCATTTTGTGCGACGTTTCTTTTGCGGTTCAGTGTATAAATAAACATATCTACCAATTTATCATCATATATTTTCATTTCATACATTGGGATGAATAATTTCCGCGAAAACCATTTCAATCGAGCAAAACTGACATCGCTTTTGAATGTTTAAAATTACAGGTTTTTTTTGTCGTAACTTATTGTGAGGCTCTATAATATCAACCAAGCGCACGACATCATTTTAACCCATTAAGAAAAAGTTACTCGTGGTCAGTTTTAAAATTAACGCTCATTAATGTGGATTGATATGATAAAAAGTGAGGGTTTCCGATGTAATGTATACTTAAGTTTTTCTTAGTTAAGTAAAAATTTACGTAACATCTATTCTTATAATCTTGCATTGAACAATGGCGAACCATCACACTAACTTTACCGTTAGTTACAGTTACTATTCACCTGGAGATTGTCTAAAGACATGTAAGTACAAGTGAATACAAAGTCTAAAATTCTTGTTGGAATTTTCCTTGGACTAATATAATTCTGTATACAAATATTACGTATATATATATATATATATATATATATATATATATTTTATTAATCGGAATAGCTTATCTCATCATTTTCTCATTTCATTCTGCATTTTCTGATAGCTTAGGCCCTAATATACAAACGAAATGAAATATGGAGTAGGTTATCTGCTTCATTTTCCAGATGAGCGATTCAGGCTCTTTTGAACCTCTAGTTAAATGTGACATCTTTAATGTTCTAGTTGAAGGTAAAAATGCAAAACTAAGATTATTAAGCATATGAAAATTTGGGGTTTAATATTTGACGCTTAAGATGTAGATACTCTTGCAGTGCATGTGGACATTTAAAATTTAAGACCAATTTAAGACTATCCAGTATCAGAATCACGTGAGATATATCTCTGTGTTAGAATTTTAATTTTGTCCGAGGATTAAAACAATTAATACTGAAATATGTTTTATTAAATATAATACACATAGTAAATATCTAATACTTCACTACTTTGATTATTGCAAAAAATAATACAATCAATTCACCTGAAACTAAGATAAATACACCATTACGCAGCACTGAGGAAAGACAGAATTAGAATACAATACAATGATGGATAACGTTAAGACGTTATGTTCGGATATGTAATACATAATGTTTGTTTTAGGTTCGGGGGGGGGGGGGGGGGGGGGGTAACTTGACCATTTTATGACATGGGGTGCGTCGGTGAACTTGAAACCCCTACCCGAAATATCCACGTTATGTCGAATTTGTAACCTGAAAATATCCAGGAAAGCAAACATTACATACCCAAAATTATACAAAAATAATAGAAGGCAGATATCATAATGATACATATTTATACATTTAACATTTATTTATATTGAAACATTTGTTATGATATCAAAGAAATATTGGATACACCTGAATTCTCTTCAGTACTTTATAAAAATCTGCAGATTGGTTTAAAATCCTGACAGAATTCTCCAGGGCGTCAAAAAATCCCGACCCGAAATCTCCGCCGGTTTTGTAAAATCTTGACCCGTATTTGGCGCACGTCCCTTATCTAAATATCATTGAGTTATCCCCCCTCCTCCGAGGTTTTAGGGATAAAAAAATCCCTTTGCTATATCATGTATATGATACTGTACAATTGATGTAGCTAATGGGTTTCCCCTCAGACCAATGGCCAAGTCTATGAAACCGTACAAAAATATTTTCTATGGAAAATTAGATGTGTACATATACCATTGTATACTTAGTAATAACTTAACCAACTGTCACTGAATCCCTCAATCAGTTGTAAAAGATAGAGTGATGTCAAACACCCACTGGGAAAACAAATGGATCAATTATGGTCATATAAATGGTTGAACTGTAAGAATAGGATAGCCCCCAACATAAAGTATTTTTCAGAAATCGAATGTACACATGGTAATACATGGTTGTGACAATTAGACGTGCTTATAGCACGAAAAACATTTTTTATTTAACTTAGTAATAATACAATGTATTTCTATTGAATAATGAAAATAAGGTAAAAATAGAAAAAATAAGTATCCTCCTTTGACCAACAAGCATACTTACTGTGAATACACCAATAATTAAAGAATTGCATGCATATACATGTTTCAAAGTAACAAAAGTGTTTGTTTAGTCGCAGTATTCACATTTAGTTCTTGGACTTCATGGTAATGTTTTAAAAGGAAACTTCCGTTACACTTCTTTCGGCACACAGCTGTAAATTTTTACCTACAAATAAATGAAAGGGACACCATATATACTCTCTCAAAAAAGAAACGCAACATCAGATTATCTTTTTGAAATATTATTTTTCCGGACAAATAACCAATAAATATCAAAATATATGTACACATGATCATAATTACACCTTCATAAAAAGTTTCCAGGTACAATCATTTAAATTCATCCACCCGTAAACGACTTTGGTCGCAATCTGGGACACCCTACGATTTACGCATTGCCAAAAACTGGGTCGACTTTCACGTGCAAATCATGGGTTATTTTTTAGCTCAGTCAGTCGGTATAAAAACCCGGTATTTCTTTTCATGAATGCATTCGTAAAATAAAATTCTGATGAGGTGACGCTATGCCAAGGTTAGACGCTGCTACCCGGAATATCGCTATCGGACGACTAGAGGCCGGAGAATCACAGAATGCTGTTGCTGTAACGTACAATGTTCATCGTAGCACAATTTCACGCCTTTGGGGACGCTACCTGCAGCTTGGTACTACGACAGATCGGCCACGTTCAGGGCGCCCGCGTGTTACAACCAGGGCTCAAGATCGTTACATCAGACTTTTCCATCTGCGGAATAGGACTATTGCTGCAACAGAAACAGCTGTAAACGTCCCTGGGTTGCGCCGTATATCAGCACAGACAGTACGCAATCGGTTACGTTCTCATGGATTGAGGGCAAGAAGACCTTACTTTGGAGCAACACTGAGACGCCAACACCGCCGAGCGAGGGTTAGATGGTGTACTACAGTTCGTGCATGGAATTTACAGAACGGGAGAAGAGTATGGTTCAGCGATGAGTCACGTTTTCAACTGGAAAAGCGAGATGGTCGCATACGTGTGTATAGGCGCCGAAACGAACGTTTTGCGCAAAACTGTGTTGTGGAGAGAGACAATTTTGGCGGAGGCAGTGTTATGATGTGGGCCGCTATTTCTTATGCCAGAAACACACAGCTGATACATATCCAAGGCAATCTGAACGCTGTTAGGTATAGAGACGAAATTTTACGACCTCATTTATTGCCCGTAATTGACATTCGGAGAGAAATTTTTCAGCACGACAATGCCCGACCACATACAGCACGTGTAACAGTAGACTTTTTAGAACAACAGAATGTCAATGTGATCCGTTGGCCGTCACGATCACCCGATCTTAATCCAATTGAACATTTGTGGGATGAAGTGGATCGGCGCGTGCGCCAACGACAACCACCACCGCAAAATCTGCAACAATTACAGCAGGCACTTCAGTTTGAGTGGCAAAGGATACCGCGTGTTCGAACTCAGCGTTTAATTCAATCTATGCCAAGAAGAGTCGGGGCTGTGTTACAAGCAAATGGTGGACATACCAGATATTGACAATTTATGAGTGATTTATTGACAATATGTGACAAACTGTGATATTCCAAGGTAAAAGAACTCATGAACAAGAAGTGTGCCAATTTTTGCATTCCTGTGTAAATTATTTATATCATAAATTATGAAAATAATATATGAAGTAAATTTCCTATTTTCTGTATGTTGCGTTTCTTTTTTGAGAGAGTATAGTTAATAACCGAACTTCAAATATCTTTCTTGCCTGTATCGTCCTGAGCTTGCTTCAGTAACTGTGAGCATTCATTGTTTTTACCTTTTGTTTGCTGTTGAATGGATTTTAGATTTACAGTTACATATATAATTCAATGTAAAGTTAAATGTTTCATTCTTTAATACCATATAGTGTGTTATATCTGCTTGTTTTATTGGCCGTTCAAAAATAATAAACTTTTTTTTATAAAAATTTTAAAAAAAAATGTAGTTGTAGAATAAAGATAAAGTGGGATTATTTTCTGCAGCGGAACATTTTTACGGTCATATACATGTACATGTATTCTAGCGATCATATAGTATGATACCACTGGAATAATTATTAAGTAATTAAATGAATAATGATTACTGAAGCTAGATGCATGAATAATAAAGAAATACTTTTCATGAATGAGGAGACATTCGTAATATTTTTTTATCTGTATAGATCTGAATGGCGTACACACGTCAATATATGTTAACAAAGTTAACAGGTGTCCTAATCACTGACATTTTTACAAGAACAGACGGAATAAATGTCAGCAATTAAAGGAAGGGCCATTATTACTTCATTACAGTTATAATTAATTACCTACTAATGACAATGTGTTCTTTGTTTACCAACACGATTTAATTATTTACCCTCTGCATTTAAATTATTTTCATGCTAATTTCAATGCAATATTTACATATATCATTATGGGAGACAAATTTTATGTGACCATTGTACGATTGATGTATAAAATTATGAAATTTATTCTCGGTTAGTAATTAAAGCTCTATTAAAATGATTATTTTAAAACTTGTTCTGGTTGAACATGTTTTCATTAACAGTCTATTATTGGTGGCCTTGACAGTGCCAGCGGCGTAATATAAATGTTCATGTACATATTGACATCAAACAATTTACGCCGTACTTTCGTTCTCTTTTTGATACCGATATTATGAACCAGATGTAACTTTATCATGTTTGTGACCTTCGATTCACCTTGTGAACATCATTTCTGAAACCACTCCAACGAGTTGCACGTTTCACGCAGTTCCCGGTGAAAATTCTAGACTATTGTATTTAGACAAAACTTTTCGTTTGTCCTGATTGACATATTTGTTTCATAATTACGTCATGTACATCAAATATTGGAATATACTGTTGTTTTACAGATTACGTGTTTTATTCTAATGCAGATGTTGGTGTAACGTTGATTTTAATTGGATGACGCTGAATTCAAGCCATTCTGCAGTTGATGCTCTCTCAGATGACGGCACGTATGTGGAAAGCGTCACTTCCGGATTTAGAAAAACCCTCTTTTATGCAAGATCTTCACACTTGCATTAGAATGGAGATAAATGTATTGTATTTAAATTTTTGCTGGCGTAAATTTTGATTTGATGTTTGCTAACGCGTCTCCAAACAGTTAACTCAACTAGCAACCATCAAAATCCACAACTGATGTTGGCAAATATAAAAAACAATACAGTTATCTTCTAATTTTACTATTCACTAGATTGTTTGTATATATAAATCGAAATTTAAAAATACGTGCCGTCATGTTTAGAAACGGTTTTTACATTACATTACAGTAATTTAATGAAAGAACTACTGAATCTCTTATCGTGATCTTGATTATTTTTCTCTCCTTCCAATATCCCTTTGGTATTTCTTGACTTTACTTACTGACTAAAATCGTGACAGTAAAAGTCAGTAAATGTTCGTGTGTTGTTTTTAGTAAAACTCGCATTTCTCCTTTTAAATTTGTTAATTTGAGATATTGTAGAAACATTTGTGAAAAGTGATATCTCTGTCAATCTGTATTTAAAAATATCTCTGCTAAAGAACTTACATCATCCAAGAAACCTTTAAACCAACCATATCGCTCACAGTGACCAATTACCAATTCAGCTGAACGAATTTCAATGTTACCTTAAAAAAATATATATATGAATAACCTATAAATAGATGATTGATATGACGTTATTCATATTCTAAAGAGAAAGAATAGCAAAACAGAACTATTTCTAATGGAACCTCTGCTATCCCTTTTGAAATATATGTAATAAATAATTATGTAATATTCAGTCTGAGTTCAAAAATATTCTATACAATAAAAAAAACAACATACAAAGCCCTCTTTTTCTTTTTCGATGAAGGTCCACTGAATAATATACTGGGACAAGCTTTGGGAACAACCACTTATTATTCTTATTTCCATTATAGAAGGAATTTTACAATAGAATTTTACAAAAATAGACACTCTAAAATTTCACATTGTTGCTCCCCATATCCCTAAACTGTAATTTCATGCGGTGCAAGAGTAACCGAATTCTGTCCTATTTAGATTTCTGCCAAGACCCTCTGATTCTACGTGTAAAATGAACGAAAATGTTTTGTAGTTTGGAAATAATTCCATCAAAGATAAAAGGCTAAAATAGAATTGTGACATATAAACGTGAATTATATGTACCGTTTACAGATTCTCTTTTCTCTAAACCATTTACTTTCCCTGTTAAATGTTCTCCGTCGTAAGAATATAAAACATCATTCCACTCCCTTGGCTGAAAAATAAAAGTTAAAAATTAATGCGTTTGTGAGAAGAAGAAAAAAACACACATTTACATGCTCATTGTAACATAAGGGTTTTCTCTAGATTACAATACACTAATCTAGTTGATTTTCTTATATTCATATGTATAAAGATACATAATGTTCGGATCGGTAAAACTATTTGAAAGACCTGTTTCTAGTCAAACCAACAGTTCTCAGAAGATCAAAAGACCCACAGATAAACATTATCCCGATTGAATATACATCTTTACTTATTTATTTTCTTGGTCCTCAATGCCCTAGCAGTGTTAAAGTCGTTACTAGATCTCTTCTTGACAATGCAGTAAGTGGTGAATTTTTAGCTCGGGGTCCTTGGCGGCGAATTTCAAGATGAAAAAATCGCTGTATAGTTTCTTTTATACTATGTCCAATGATTTACCAGATATTTCTCAAGTAAATTGTACACGAACACCATATCCGGTTTTCTACCATAGTTTACGTATTCATTCAAAACTGTAAGTAAGATGGATAAACTTTACCTCTATATCATTCCTTAAAAGTATTAATATTTGGATGTCTCTATTAAAATAAACAAACTCACATTTATTTTGAAGGTGAGAACCTTTATTTCCGAAGTTGTTGTTTTCACAAATAATGTCAGCATGTCTGAGAAACCATTTAAAATAATGCCAAACGAAGGTTCTTCATGTCCCGTTCCACAGTTCGTTATCAGCGGATGTGGAACGCTACGTGAGTCAGCCTCTGATTTAAAGCGGAAGTGCAAAGTGATAGATTTCTGAAAGTCGAAGTTTGTGTATCTCCATAAAACAATTCTGCTAGCACCACTGAAGAAAGCCAAATCGCTAAGGGAAACAACCCCTTCTACTCCAGCTGGTATCTCGTTTCCAGATTGATCAGCTACCACGCCATTATTAAAATTCATTGTCACTTCCGGTAAACATTCTATTAATTAATTAAAAAATGTAAAATTATTATATTAACCCAAGATGTTGAAGTAAAAAACTGTTCTTTGTTTTTTTATTTTGAATATATATATATATGTAGTCAATGACATATAGATGTATAAGTTGTTTACAAGTGTAAATAAAGGTTATATCTCGAATGAACAGAAGAGAATAATAAATCAGTTTAAAAAAATAATTGGTGGGCAAAATATATCTTTAAATCAATTATGAATAAACCAAAAGATTAAAGCAAAATAAACATACTTTCTGGTTGATATCCAATATTAATTGAGCATTCACAAGTTTTAGGGTCATATGCAGTTCCCAACGCACACCGTCTTTTGATCCATCCTGAATCTTTCACAAGTTCCTTGAAAAATGTGTTGTCTCCAGGATTCACTTTATATGGACATTTTCTTTTTCTTCTCAACCACGCGTCATTGAACTGAGATTTGTCTGTACCGAATAATCCTAGAGCGATGTTCAGAAGAGTATTTTCGCGTTTTAATAGATTAGTCAATTGTTCAATAGTTGGGTTTTCGTTCTGATTTCTAATGGCTTGCTGCTTCTTGCGTCTTGCTCTTAATATATTTTTTCTAAGGTGACGTTTGTTGTAAGGATAAAGAGGTTCAGTAGGCAATATGTAAGAACTTCCAATAAGTGATTGTGTATTCCATGGCTGTTGGAAAATATCAGACAAAGGAATCGAAGATCCTGCGATATTAAAACTATCCTTAAATGTATTTGATATATCATTTCTATGTGTTTTCATATCGTTCCACATGGTTTTCGGAAGAAATTCGTGAACTACCTTCCCAGTGATTTCTAAATCATTAGCCTTTTTGATTTGCCTCGTTTGAGGTACATCTTTAATAATTTGATCTTTATCTGGTAGTAGGCTAATGGTAGATGGCGTCTGTGTCGTACTTATAACCATTCTTTCAGTTCCTGGAAAGTGTACTTCCGTCGTATTATAAACCACCGGAGGTGGATGTTTGGCTACTTCCGCATTTTTTATACTAAATACAGCTCGGTGTTTCCCTTGTTTTGCAGCCGACAGGGAAACAACATCTGTTTGTAGATCGATGCTCATATTATCTTTTGCGCCCGTTACTTCATTTCCTGCTGCAGCGCCTACAAACACTTTCTGGTTTTCAACATTTGTCTTTGTTGTGTTTTTTGCTGTCAAAGAATTTTCTGTTTTTGATTTTAGCGATGAAGGTATCGATGATTTGGATACAAGTGTGTCCGGAAGTAATGATGCAATGTCCATATGATTTTTGAAAAGATCTAAAGACTGTAAATCTGGCAATTTTTCTGAAAAAAGATTGAAATATAGCTATAGCGATTTAATTGATTGATTATTTGTTTTTTTGGCGATTATTACATGTTCATTCATATGAGAAAGAGAACATGTTGATGTGATATGAATGCAAACCCTGCTTTGTACTATACCGACACATTAGCGGAAAGACATGTTATCCAAACCAGTCCTTGCTCTTATTCCTAAATGCCATGTGCTGATTAACGTCTTTGGTTTGACACGCGAAATTCCACACTCGAGGGGAGCACGGGACAACCGAGGTAGTTAGTTATAGATTTAAGCGCACGAGAATCTGGAGGAGTTGAAATTGATGATTGAAAAAAAACACTTGACACTTGATGTTTTTTGTAGTTTATATTTTATGAATTGCGTAAACATTATTGGTATTAATAATAAAGTATTGTTCTTACTAATGGCGATAACCTCACTGTAACATTTTTTCGATTTCTTAGTGAAAGTAACTATGGTTTTCCGATGTAACCGGTTGTACACTGTGAATACAATGATTAATAACAAGAATCAAATAGAACGATTAGTAGATAATGTCTGTTGTAACGGTTAGTCCTCAAGATTTCGTATCCGTGAGTTGTTTTCTAAAATATTGTATTCCCGGTGCTTCTATTTTAATTTGAGACAAGAATGTGTACATTTCAACAATTTATACTATGGCCGTCTGTGTGAAAAACGGCTAAACAGATCTTTGTCGAGCCCAAAAATTGCCAAAGTGTCCAAAAAGAAAAAAAAAATACAACTCAGGATAAAGCAATACATGAAAGAGATCTAGTTTTTTTCGGAAAAATTTGGATCTCCAGTTTCATTTTCATTACTTATATCGAGAAACAAGCAACTGACTGAGCTGGTAACACCTTCGGGGACTTGAATCAACCAGTAGAGCTATCGACTCAGTGATAAAAAATGGAAGTTTTGTGATAGCAATTCAGTTAATGCATGTGCACATTTCAACGATTAGTTCATCGACGCTGCAGAAGAAGAAGAAAAAAAAAAACAAGTCCAAAAAAAAACAATAAACCAAACTGTTGTAGAGAAAACATTCATATCATGCATTTAAAGTTAATTGTTCCAGCATCATTTTTTTCATATTTCATTTTTTCAATATTATATTAAGAATGTAAAAAAAGAACCTTACCTTTTTGTGCGTTACAGAATAATACGTATATGATAATTACAGAATATAAAACCGTCGAAAAATCCATTTTTACTATAAAAATAAAGAATGGTGAATTTTCAATTAAAATATCACACTTTTAGCGAAATATAAAAATTTTAAAAAACTTCACATTGTTAAAGTTTTTATGGATGTCGTAAAATCTTAAAATTAAACCATTAATTCAGTTGTAATTAAAACATGTCGTGATGTCCAAGCCAAATGAAATGAATTTCATGACCTGCAACGTCATTTAAGTTGTACAATATACACCCTTGCCTACAGAATAATAAATAGTATATGCTAATTACATTTCATATTTATTTTGTCTCATAAATTCAACATTTAAAATATAAATTTGCATATTTTAGAAATTTATGTTGTAAATAAGATACAAACAACCTAAATATAAATAGAAAAATAGCGAGAAATAAAATGACAAAAAAAACTATGCTACCTGCCTTAGCTAGTTTAACAGTTATTCTGACCCTGATATCTAAATTGTGTACCTTTTATTTTTATCTGCGTCGCCAACGTCGAAAGCATGTCTAGTAACCGCTTGACTCCGTCCGTCTGTCCATCCGTCCGTCCGAAAGATCTTGGGTAGGAAACTTTCGTCAAAGCTTTCTTGGCTTCTACATGAAGAAGAGAATGATTTTATATTTTGTCTGCAGCTTCATAATGTTGCGTTGTACCGTGTCAGCACTTTTTGGATCTGTCGTGCAAGCCACTTCCTGTTTGCCGATAGTTAAAAATTTAAACTCAAAACACTAGAAAAATTTCTGGTAAAAGTTTTCTTGGCTTATACAAAAGGGAATAGTTTTAAATTTTGTCTAAAGCTTGATAATTTTGAGTTGTTGCGTGGATCTGATATGCAGTCACATCTGTTTGCCGATCAATGAATTGCATGCTGCGTTGCGGGTCCAGACCTCGTTTTTGTCTTGTTCACTTCTAGCAAGCCGTCACCTTATTGGGTTTTATAGTGTTTAATACACCATTGTCATTAGGATAGATAAGGGGGAGTTTTTTGTACCCATAAAACCGGTTTAACCCCAAAATTGTTCAGTGTCTGTACCAAGTCAGATTATCCCGACTCTGTTTATGTTTATGTTTGTGATTTGTACTCTTTTATGTTATTTTTTGTCCAGAGTTCTGTCAGCTGGGTTGCTTTGATTGATCGGTATGTCATTGTTGACCTTTCCTGTTATCTAGTTTGTTGTTAATTATAGTTCCTTAAACTACCAGTTTCAACATTCTTTTGCCGACACACTTGAGAAGGGAAGTAAGTGTCCCACCCCAGTAATTTTTCTCCAATATGAAAAATACGAGAAATTTACACTCTCTACATTTTATTTGGCGTTTTTAATTTTGTATTACAATCCTTAGACTAATGGTGTTTAAGGACACAAGGGTAATATCTTTCGCTTGTATATTACTTTTGACATTCGTTTTCGTTATATTCAATGCTTTTTTGTTAGTAATTAAAGCGACTAAACAATATCAGACCGAAAACGATGAAGTACCAATGCATGGTGTATGGATTTCATTAAGTAGGGGAGTGGGAATGATGTCATAAATATGGTAGATAGCTTGACTAGTCAAAATTACTAATTACTTATATGACCTGATTTTTGAAATTAATTATTACAGAATGCAAGTTTAATTAGTACTGTCTGTTGATTTTATGGATACAATACCATTGAATTACCACTTTCTTTATACTTTAGATAAGACAAGCGTCTCTGAAAAATGCACGGACAACCGGGATTATAATTATACTAGGTGGTCCTATGGCAAGCCGTTTTACCATTTATTCTAACTTCAAGATATCTCATATAATATATAAGATATCTCGTATAATATATAATATATCTTGTATACTTTATTAGATATCTTCTAAAGTTTATAAGATATCTGATAAAGAATATAAGACATCTCATAAAGTATATAAGATATCTTATAAAGTTTATAAAATATCTTATAAGTATTTTTTATATAAGATATGTTATATACTTTATAAGATATCTCATAATTTTTAAGATATTTTATATAGTTTATAAGATATCTCGTATAATTTATAAGATATCTTAAATAGAAAATTATATGAGATATCTTATAAATTATATGAGATATCTTATTAACTATGTAAGATATCTTATGAACTATATAAGATATCTTATAAAATATATGAGATATCTTATAAAGTTTATTAGATATCTTCAAGGTAGAATAAATAGTAAAACAGTCCGCAAATTAATAGCATAGATGTATCGGTGACAAATAAAATATCTACTACGCAAAGTCTACTATGACGGAAAATAATAATAGCGTAACAGCAGTAATTGACTGTGCGCATTGACAATCTGGTCCAAGTTCAACTGTTCCCAGTTCTTTCGACTACAATTAAAACTGGATCCAGGATATTAAATAGAGGCTCACTTGAGTCTGTATCGCTCACCCGGCTTTTATTAGGCCATTATAACTAGCTTTTGTATCTTAAAGGCTTTTAAAGAAACACAAAATGTCAAAGTTTGCCCTTTGACCTAAAAAATGTGGATCATGTCCTTCCTTATGAGATACTAGCCATTTTTGGTTAAAGTCTGTCCATTAGTTGGTAGAGTTCCTCCATACATCATTCCTGTCAACTTTGGTTACAATCTGCTCATTAGTTCCTGACCAAATGACATAACGTCCTTCACAGTATGGTTACAATGGAAACTTTGAACACCTGCAGCCGTCAGTTGGGCGGATGAATCTCAACCAAAAGTTATCGTTTGTAGAGGGTATACATTGTAGTTGTCATCAATCCTGCAAAGTTTCAAAACATTTCATAATGCAGTTTCAGAGGAGATTTTTAAATCTTTGCCAATCAAAATCAAAGATGGCCTCTGGCGGCCATGTTGTTCATCCATCCGAAATCAAAGGTGGAAATTTAATAGAGGTCCTTCCATACATCATTCCTGCTAATTTTGGTTACAACCTGCGCATTATTTCCTTAGCAATTGACAGTAAAGTCTTTTCCCATATAGTTCAAAACAAACTTTGAACAACCGCAGCCGTCGGTTGAGCAGTTGAATCTCAGCAAAAAGTGGATCGTTTGTAGAACGTATTGTTGTCATCAACCCTGTAAAGTTTCAAAATATTTCATACAGTAGATTCAGAGCAGAAGATTTTTGAAAATTGGCCAATCAATATCAAAGATGGCCTCGGGCTGCCATGTTGTTCATTTAACTGGAACCAATGGTGCATCGTTTTTAGAGGTCCATCCATACATTATTGCTACCAAGTTTGGCTACAATACGCCATGTAGTTTCAGAGGAGAAGATCAAAATGTGAAAAGTGACGACGGACGATGGACGACGGACGCAAAGTGATGAAATAAGCTGATATGGTCTATGGGCCAGGTGACTTAATAACAAATAATACACTAAAAAGTGGATATCACGTTAAACCTAATCTTACGCATACCAATATTTGTGAAACGTGGCCTTCGTTTGTCACTAGTTGCGAAAACCGCTCCTGGTTTCATTGAGATTCCAACAATTAGTATCACATGACCCCCCCCCCCTTCTTCTACATATATATTTTTGTAGAGAACAGAAAAAATATTTCAAATGACTTGTAGAGCATTGACAATATAAAAATGTACAACTTCCATAAAACTTGGTTAAAATGGATTGGTTAAGTCAAGGGCAGCTCTCGCAATTGATCACGGTATTGCCCATATTGACATTCCATATACCTTTTGTTGAAATCCGTTGAAAAATGTAGAATTGACAGTGCAAACAAGAAGTTGATAAGGAAAAACTAGGTCAAGAACAGTTACTCCCACAAAAAAAAAAATATCCGATAGCTCTAGTTTTAGAACTTGATCAAGGTATTACCCATATACACTTTCCATATAAATTTTGTTTAAATCCGTTGAGAAATGTAGAATTGAGAGCACTAACAACAAATGTTCACGGAAAGACAGACAGACGGACACACGGGCAGTCGGACGTAGTGAAAGTTATAGCTTCCCACATCATCCGATGCGGGGCCCTAAAAACATCGGTTAACAAATGTAAATCTCCTGTAATGTCAGAATTCGCTTTTACATGTGACAATGGTTTTCTGAAGAAAAAAATTACGCCTTGGCAGACAGAAAAAATCCGGTAAATAATGAACGTTGAACATATTTGATAATATTTTTTGTTCATAATGTAGTTTCTGTCATGATATTACATAATTACAATGATATATATAGAGATGAATGCTAAACATATACACTTGTTTACAAAATGTTTAAATCATAGATACACTTATAAGAAGTCTTTTTTTTTATAATTTTGACACCATTGTTTTCTTTTTTATTTCAAAAATTTTTGCACAATTGTTTTCTTTTTTGCCGGTGACGTTTGCTGTAGTTCATTGTTTATCAATCTATTATTATAGTTTTTAATGGAAGGTTGTCTTACTTAAACTCATATGTTTTTATTTTCAAATATAAAGGTACATAAACATTCTTTCGTAACAAGGCCTGCTTATATGATGACAGACTTGCTATTGTGTTGAGTTACAATAAGTTCAGATCTCTCTAGACCTTTTCGTCGGCAAGGAAAAATGTACATCAGTAGAACAATCAAGAACATAAATTATTATAAAAATTGTTGAGTAGTAAACTCCAGTACTGTTTTTCACAAATGCAATCACACATTGCTTCCATTCTGATGGGGCTCTGAACCATGATTATTGGCAGAGGAAGTATACAAAAACTGTTTGAAGAAACATCCACTAGGTTTCGTACGTTTGGTCAGTTAAATTCGGAGATGGGATGTTGTAGTCTAAAACAAATAGAAAAGCAATCTCAATAGATCTCAATAATTGGTTAGAAAAGGAGACAGCATCTCAATAGATCTCAATAATTGGTTACAAAAGGATACAGCATCTCAATAGATCTCTATAATTGGTTAGAAAAGGAGACAGCATCTCAATAGATCTCAATAATTGGTTAGAAAAGGAGACAGCATCTCAATAGATCTCAATAATTGGTTACAAAAGGATACAGCATCTCAATAGATCTCAATAATTGGTTATAAAAGGAAACAACATCTCAATAGATCTCAATAATTGGTTATAAAAGGAGACAGCATCTCAATAGATCTCAATAATTGGTTATAAAAGGAGACAGCATCTCAATAGATCTCAATAATTGGTTATAAAAGGAGACAGCATCTCAATAGATCTCAATAATTGGTAATAAAAGGAGACAACATATCATTTCTTTGTATTATTGAAATTTTAACGATTATTTACTTTAATATAAAGAAGTAGACTTTGATTTGAATGTATTTTCTATTTTTACATGAATGTGAAGACAATATGGTAAAATAAGGAAGAAGTGCAGAACATTAAATATATGTACATGTAATATTTTTTGGTCTTAATATTGTTGATCGCATTCCTTCTTCTAGTGTTACAACATGTATATAATGTACGTGCTTATCATATAAATATATACATTGACGTCTCAACTGGTGGTTTCTTCTGTTGTTTAGTTTTTTTTATAAATTGACATTTGTCATGTATGTTTAATATAATGATTGAACCTTGGTTTTTCAGTTTAACAGACATATGTCAGGAGCTAACAGTATTTATTAAGAATCCACGAATTAATATGAAAGAAGGTTTGAGGTAGATAAATTATTGCCATCAAATTCGTACGTGCACATGACTTGCGTTTTTATGTTTATCGCCGTTTTTCGTCTTTAGAGTCCTCAGCTTGGAGAAAAAAGTTTCACACTTGACTGAAAGTCTAAAATGATACATATGCATACCTACGTTTTTTCTGACTACTATATTATTTATAAAAACTGCTTAACTGCAGAAGTCTGAAATAGATGAATGAAGTATTTAAGATCTCATCGAGTCTGTTCATTCAAACAAAACATGTAGTGTGTGAACAGGGATGCAGTCTCTTTTCAAGACACACAACTCGTTCAATACTCACAAAAGGTTGGTGAAATATGCAAACAGTTATCAATTAAAAAATCACCTTGCAACGGTCATGATGGTACGAAATAAAATCTATGTTAAATCAAACTTCACTTTAGAAACTGTCGGGAAATAAAGGTGTTCTTAGTTCTATATATATGATTTATGGGTTCCCGAGGAGATAATGAAGTTAATGTCTTGTATGTAAGGTTGGTGAATGTTTGTTAATAGCAGGGTAATAAATTTAACAAATACCTCAGCTGTTATAACAGTGCTATCAGTAAAGGTGAACGTGAAACAATTGCGAACTTATAAAACCACAGATCTATAACATTACAGTGATATAACATGATAAACAAATGCTAAAATATAATCATTATAATTTTTCAGGCAGAACGATTTGGGTATACATTTAATATTGCTGTCCAAATACAGAATAAACTCTGGAATCTCCGAAATGATTTATTTTATTACTATTTGAAAAAAAACCAAAACTATTCAATTACGCATATTTGTCTAAAAAGCCACACCTAAACCGGTGCCTCATATTGTACCTTTTGGCACTAGCTGACTGCATGCCACGTCTGAGCAATCGTTACCACAATCACCAGAAATACTATCTCTACATAACTGTGACGGACAAGGAATACCGGTAGGTACCGTATGGTTTGTACACTGCACAAAAACATCACATCTTTTCGGGTGTCCTCGTCTGGCACCTTCATTAGTGTTACATTTGCATATATCACCTAAAATATAATGACTATGCAGGAAATGTTCACTACTATTATATAACCAACGGAATATTGGAATAAAATATCATAGATTTAATATGGTGTATTGACATTTTTAATACTTATATTTAAAAGAAATAGAATAATTCCACAAAAAATATCGTAGATAAATTCTTGACATAAATCTAACGGCACTGCGCGTGACAGAACACCTGACTTTTTTAAAGTTGGTTTTTGATTCAAAGCCAAAGACCACAATAGTGAGAAAAATATGGTATTCAACTATAAGTTCAAGATGGCCTCTAGCCACAGTTTTTTTTTTTTTAATTTCTATGCTAGCTTTACATGGAATATCCGATTCGGAAATAAAAAAAACAGACCTGGTATTAACAACAATTCCTGGGTATCTGCAACTATTTCGTCGTTTTCCAGAGATTCTGTTTCCGCTATACGACATCGTATTTTTCCATTGTCCATTTCTGAGGTGAATAATACACTAAAAATAATACTCATTGTATTATTATAACAGGAGGTTTTATTAAACGTTGTTGCCCTTATAATAAGATTTGAATCTGTTAAAGGTTCGAAGACAGTCGTACTGGCTTTCTGCACTTCTATCACTAAATTTCCTGGTGGTTCACCTACGTCACCCGAGCATTTGTGTTCGGAACCAGTGGTGTAGTGTCCTATTACTTGATCAGGATTCATTTCTAACCTAGGTATGCTGGGTTTTCCTAAAAAAATAGAATATTTTAATTTTAAGTAGTTGTTGTGTTTTTGTTATATTGATTTCATATGATTTATTGCTGTGTACTGCATATTATAAATAACATTACCAGACTATAGTCGGAACAATGGAATTTTGTTTGCCGGATTATACATGTATATATAAAGGACAAATATACCTAAGGAGCAATAAACAAAAACGTAATCAATTGGACAGACAAACCCGGGAAGACAAATGAACAACCACAAGCACAACAAATAAACACAGAAAACTAAAAAAAACAATGAACAACACGAACTCCTATAAAAACCAGGAGTGAACCCAGGTGCTCCGGAGGGGTAAGCAGTTCCTCCTCCGTATACGGCAGCCGTCGTGAAGTTCAACAAAGTCAATCCTGGGGAAGTCACAAATCGGTAGAGGCACATGAACAGGTCGAATACTATTTAAGATATATATATTTTTTTAAAAATATTGTCGTAAGTACAGCATGTAAAACCAAATCAATAAGCCCAAATGACAACGAAGGAAATTTGAAAATGGACGGAGCGATCAATAAGATAAATTCACAGCAGTTAATAAATTAAGTAACATTTTCACTCCTGTTCATGTATATTAGCCACTGAGACGCATCTTCAACAGATTGCTTATAAATCGAATCGGTAATTAAATAACTGAATTTAATAATTATTAAAAAATGCACTAAATAAATAATGGATACCATGTAGTTAATATCGAAACTAATGTGAACGTTTAAATTTTTGTGATATTGTAGTTTGTTTGCAATTTGACTACATATTTAAAAAAATGCGATTGTAAAAGTCGGACAAAGGCATAAATAAATTCTAATCGTACATACGTAGTATACCAAGTGATGTATACTCAAGGTCAACCTGTCCTAGTCGTTCTACCGTTACTGTATACACTCCATGTACATCACAAGTTGCATTTAAAAAGTTAATTTTCAGCTGGTTTCCCAAAATGGATAAAGTAATATTTAAACGAATACTGAGGCTACTTAAAACCGCAGTCCTATTGTTCAATATTGTTCCTATCCAATCAGACACTGAATTTCTACTCTTAGAAATCGTAATTTCAGCGAAATCGTCTTTTCTTAGATTACACACCAGGTCCGTCGGACCGCTGTCAATATTCACCGATGCATTGGTACACTGTACATCTGTAACATATAATTCGTCTTTTAAGTTTGAAATATAAGCAGGACTGAAAAAAATGTTAATAGACCTTTTTCCTATGCCTATCTCACCCTGTTGAAAGCTCCATACAATTTTTCTGACGTCACTAAAGCGAAAGATGATCCGACTATATGATCAGCAATGGCGGATCGCCCGAAATTATCACTGGCGTTTTACTGTTCTGACCCGACGTCAAGTTATTAGAGATTGGAAAACATACAAAAGCCATTGTTTTGCAGCAGGAAATTTACAAGTTTAATTGTAAAGGATAATATGCTGTTGGCGTGGCCAATGATGCGAGCGCAGCAGTAGCCCTTTCTAAAAACTTATTCCCGGTATCATGATTCTGACTCTAAAATTATAATTTGAAGCAAGTTATTTCCCTTACTTCACTTACTTCCGTTTCCTGCGAACTAAACTTTTTCTAGCCTTAGTAATGTAGCACAATATGGCCATATTCGCTGTAACAAATAAATTCACTTCGGATTGCGTAATGGCTGTCACCATTTTCTAAATGATCCATATGCTCCCATAGCGCTCGCTGCGCTCGCTATAATAAACATATTATCGGATTCACTTCCCAAAAAGGCTCCATTTTGTGACTTGCGATTGATATTTTATGAGATGTATATGGAGCAAATCTGATAATCTGTACGTATTAAGGGTGGTTGAAAATGAGTACATTTAACCCCAAAACGTCAGTAGTAAAATTAAAGATGTTCATTTAAAGATGTGAGATGACAGTTAACCGTTGTCGATGTCATTGCTATACGAACGATATCGTTTATCAAAACTTACAGATTATTACACCCAATTTTCCATATCGGTCCCTATATCACCACAAGATTGATATATCAGTCTGAAGCTTTGGCCGAGGGCTGATATGAGTCGAAGTATGATATCGGGACTAATATGGAAAATTAGGTGTCATTAACTGTTTATGTTTTCGGTGTGACCAATGACCAGTGACACCAAGTATTGGAACTGTTGTGGGAATTCTGGAAGTTTTATTTCATCTACTAGGACTGTTTGGGGACCCCTATTTTTTATAGCAGATTTTGATGATATGGAATACCTTTGAGTCTCTCTATCACATGTGTAAAAATATACATATCTTTAGTAAGTAAAAACATACATATCTTTAGTAAGTAAAAACATACATATCTTAGTAAGTAAAAACATACATATCTTTAGTAAGTAAAAACATACATATCTTTAGTAAGTATATTATTGTTACATGCATGTGGTCTGATATTTGGGATAATAGAACCTAAACTCACAAGGTCCTGATGGTTGTGTAACTGGAATCTCTGTCGACTGTGTTGTTATGGATGTTGATGGTCCACAAAAATCTAAAATAATAATGATAATATTGGGATACACATTACTATTTCAACAAAAGGATCAGTAATCGTGTTATGCAGTAAATGATATCACTATATTCATTTGTGTTTGACAGACTTTTTAATAGAGTTTTTTTTTCTAGGTTTAATTGTATAATTGATACTACAAAATACATGTAATGTCGAATTTATGAATTAAAAGTCCATTCAGAGCTTCTGATAATTATCAAGTAAAATATCATTTAATTCATGTAAAACTTGCATAAGAATTTTCTTTATATCAAATGACCATAATTATATTTTGCTTAATGATATATTCAATTTGATGCATAATTATATTACAGTGTATGATGCATGATAATATTATTTGTTTTACAGACAATTGTTGGTAATGTCTTTCAACCTACATAAATTTTATAAAAAAAATACTCTCATTGATATCAAAGAATTCTATCCCAATACACATGTAGCTTCATATGATGTAAACACTTTATACAGAATAATTTAAAATTTGTACCTAAGCATCTGGAGGTTACATTGAAAAGGTTTTTAAATTGTTGCCTTGTAATTAAAAATTGAAACTTTAATAATTTAAGTAATGAAACAATAGCTATAGTCGTAAGCGAGGAGAAAATATTTGAATTCTGTTCAATTTTTGTTCTATGAAAGTTGTTGTCCAAATATCTGACATTACAACAGTATTTCCTATTTTACCTTGTGGAACAGGCTCTTTACATATAGCATCCGAACAGTCAGAAGAACATATTCCCGTCAAACTGTTTCTGCACTGTCCCGTCGAACATTTCTTTCCTTCAGGAACAGTCCTATTAATGCATTCCACATAATGATCACATAGTCCTGGATGTCCACGTCTAACACCAGATATAACTGTATTACATTTACATATGTCTTCTAAAAATATATTTCAGAATAAAAAAAAATAAATAGATTTCAATCGCAAAAGTTCGCATGAAATTGATACTTCAAAATCTACTGTTATAAAATTATGAAATATTTAGAGGTTAGGTAGTTACTTTATTGCTCGCATATGTATCTATATCTTTTTGAAAATTTTAGTATTTGAATTTAATCTACGACAAATCTGGTTATGTTTTCGGATTTTCAGTCTTGTGCACTATAGACTGACTAAAAATCATATTTTGTGCATGAAAATTGTTAATAACAATTCTAACTGGCTGTATGTTATAACGTTGATTTTCATTGCATTAAGTCAAAAATTTCACGATATCGGTTCTTCAATCGACACCCTCTGAGTCTATGTAACGGGCACTTGTATTATAATATAGATAACAGTATTGTAAAATCTATACTCAGCTAATGCATCACCAGTAAACCCAGTTTTTACAACTATGAAATCCACAATTGATGCCTCAAATATTAAAATGCAATACAGTTATCTCCTAAAAAAAACGGGGCCTCGATGGCCGAGTGGTCTAGGTAGTTCGTCATGACTACTAATGATCACTAGCCGGTCAACGCTGAGGTTGTGAGTTCGAATCTCACCTGTGGCGGGTTGTGTTCGACTCCGATCTTAATTGACAAGGGTTGCCAATTTTCCTACCGAAGGTCGGTGGTTCTATCCAGGTACTCCGGCTTCCTCCATCAATAAAAACTGGCAGCCGCGAAATAGCCAAATGTGCTGAAAACGGCGTAAAACCCAAACTAATCAAGCAAACCTAAATAAAACTAACATAAAATGCCAAGTTAAAATTATTTGGATTCTACCGGAAGTTTAAGAAAGCCAATAATTTTAAGGATCATCACCTTATATAAAAGAATACATACTTGGAATTATATTTAATTTGCCCTCGTCTGCATATATTTCGTTTTCTTTCAGATATTTACTCTTAACTCGACATCGTAATGTCTTATCATTTACTATTTCACTGGGGGCATTTAATAGGAATGTCATATTCTGGTATCCCCGACAGTCAGAATTTGTTCTAAGCTCTTCCATTTTAATAATGATATTATCAGGTATTTCACGATATTGATTTATTTCATCAAAATCCAGAT
The DNA here is from genome assembly GCA_028015205.1 of Mytilisepta virgata. Lineage (NCBI taxonomy): Eukaryota > Metazoa > Mollusca > Bivalvia > Mytilida > Mytilidae > Mytilisepta > Mytilisepta virgata. Next base: position 76,032,719 of record CM051518.1, on the reverse strand, counting down.
AAAGTTCAAGGATGAGTTCTCCTGGTGGGTATCCAACATTTCCATAACACAGGTGACCATTGTTTGCAAGTGGCGTCTCTGCTACTGTGTTGGGATTCAAAATAATTGTTGGATTAGACGGTTTCCCTGAAGATAAATAATTTATATACTACTATTCACAAATTAAAAAAAAATAAAGCTGAAACGTCGTTGTAATAAAATAAAATTCTAATAGTTTGACCAAAGGCCTTGATTTCCACTAATTGGCATGCATCGTTGACGAAATCCTACGTTTAATCTAAACTATCAGCTTTGATGATGTCATATCCATTCGGAAAATGTAATACTTTGTAAATTTATATACTGTAAATTCGGAAATTATTGCGATGTTTTTATTATTACGAAAAATGCGACAGGGTTGTAATCGCAATATTTCAAACTCGTACAAAATGTATTTTGGAATTTTTTATATGAATGAAGTGGGATTTTTCTCAATATCGCAAAAATTAAAATCGCATTTTGGTCTAAAATGACAAAATCGCAATAATAAATGCACGAAGTAATTTCTGAATTTACAGTACGAAGATAGGTTTGACAAGTGGAAAACGTTCTTAGACCACAGAGCCCTATAAACGTAATTTAAACATTTTTAGATCTTAAAATTATATGTACTTGCGGGAAGAAAGTGTGGTATGACTGTCTGTTTCTATAGAATAAAAGATTGAAACTTTAATAATGAAAATACTAAAACGATCATAGATAAGGTGAAGACGACACCAGAATTTCCTTTCAGAGAGGCTAGAATAAATAAAAATAATACAGTTTAAATTCGCCATCTATTTCATATAGAGAACTATTGCGTGATTTTAAACAATTTTGTTGTAGTTTGTTCTGCAATAATTTACAAAAGTGTACGACAGTGGTTCCATGTATCATTTGAGATAAAGTAAAAGATGAAGATATACTTACTCAGAGGGGTAATGTTTCCTTTAACTATACCAACTACTTTAGATTCTTTGTTTATAACAAGTCCATAGATCCCTTCATCGAGGCAGGAAACGTTTCGGAATATTAAAGAAATCGAAGATTTATGGTCAGCCTGTACTTGAATGTTAGAAGAAAGATGAATAACGTCTCCATTTTTGCTGATTTTTGAAATGTTTGTTTGTCTTCCATCCTTGATTTTTACTACCATAATTTCATCGTATTCCTTAGTTTTGTTTAACACACATTCCATGGTGACAGGACCGGTGTTTATATCCGCTGCTACGTCTGTGCATTTGTCCCCTAGGATTAGAAAAGAGTCATTTATGTTATATTCTATCAAAAATAATCAAACACATTAATATTACAAACATTGTTAGTAGATTTATTACTGGTTGAGTCTTGTATGAAGTATATCGATAATGTTATATATAAGATATAAAATATAATAAGAAAATGAAGGTAATATATAACTATATGAAATCACTTTGTGTTAAGACAGACTCCGAATCATTTTTCTTCTGATGATCCGTTGTTTTAATTGAAAAGGAATGGCATTTCAAAAACTTTTCAACAGAATAATTTGGTTACATCTTTTCTTCTGACAATACTGTTTTCAGAGAGTTACGCATATCTAAGGCCTGTATAAATAATACATTTTAAAATAGTTTGTTTTGCTTTAGTGTGTCTCTACATAATATCGTACTATTTTAATTCTTTAGGATCGAAATCTCGTAGAAATATTTCTATTAAGAGTTTTGTTCCAAAAATTTCAGTACAACAGGAACAAATCATAATGAAACGGTACCACTAAAGAAGTGTTGGTAAAAAACTATTTTTCGATTTTAAAGTATTTATATTTAACTTCAGAAACGTTATCTTACGTGGCCAAATTGACAAATCAACTTCTGCTGCAATTTCGTCATCGCCTTCATTTTGTAAACGACATCGTAAAATTCCATATTCCATGACGGATGTAAAGTTCATCAGAAAACTAACATTTTGAAAAATACTGCAATCTTTTTCGTATTGTTGAGTTTGTAAAATGGTAAGACCTTCGGTTGGAACAGGTATAAAACTTGAATTATTAACTGGCCTCATTTCAATTATGAAACTTCCTGGGGGTTTGCCTATGTCTCCATAGCAGTAATGTTCATAATCGCTTTCTTTGTATGGCAACTGTAGAAGCTGGTTAGGATTAACAAAGAACACTGGTGCTGTAGGTCTTGCTAAAGTACAGAACAAAAACGTATTCTTGTATCAAAAATTAGTAAAAAAATTCAAAAGCACAATAACGAACTGAGCAGAATACATAGATTTCCAAAACTAATAAAAATGATTTCCAATGAAAAACCGATGATATTGTAGACCAATGGGAAAATAAATATTTAAGACGTTTTATTTCAAATATGCAAAAACTGTTTACTTACTGTGGACAGTTACTTCTCCTGAAATATTTAAATGTTGAAAAGCATCATCTGCCACGATGACTGTGTAGAGACCTTGATCGTCACACGTTGTATTTTCAAATGCCAAAGTAATTGTAATATTTCCATCTTTAGAAATGGCAAGTTTTATGTCATTTCTCTTTAAATAATCCACATTCCCATTGTTGTCTATAGTTGCAATTGCTTGACCGTTTTGTTTAATAGTGATCTGGGAATGTTCATCGGCTCCGATGAGAAAACATTCTAGGTTTGTAGGACCTTCATATATGGTTGCATTCGCACTAGAACAACTTCCATCTGAAACAAATGTACATGATGTTGAAATACATATATTAACGCGGGCTGTAACACGAGTAACATATTATATAAAGTTTCAGCATGACTTTTCATACATGTACCTTATGAATATCTTAAAACATGGGTATTTAATTTTTCACAGTTAAATGCTAGTTTTGTGAAACAAATTAAAATGGAGCATGATTTAATGAGCAAGAACAAAATTCATCGTCTTCCTCATCTTGTTTAAATATTCATATGGCAAATCAATCTGAAATAGAATTTTAATTTGATATCTGTCTATAGTGTTATACCTGGACATAGTCCACTGTCGCATTGGTTAATCTCCGTATCATTTCCAGTACAATTTTGTCCACCATACTGTGGTTCAGGATCCGAACAAGTTCTTCTCCTCGTCTTAATACCTTCGTCACATGAAGTACTACACGCCTCCCACAGTGTCCATTCTGACCAGTTACCACTAACTACAAATAGGTGTTGGTCAAAAGATAAATTAAATAAACCTACGTTTTACTTTTATGTTCTATAGAAAGTGTGCAGTATAATATGTAGGTACACGTTATAATCTTTTTAGCATTCTTTTTGTTTATGTGGACCAAATTATCGCTATAAAATAATTACATAAAATCTTGATTTGAATTTTAATGGCACATATAGTATGCGTAGAAAAATCTATTTGAACATTATAACGTTTTCCGGGCACTACATCACTACGAAAAATTACGGTGGGTATGATTTCGTATATACAAGTTTTCATACAGGTAGATAAAGCTTATAAAGTGCTTATTTCATAGAAAACAACTTGCACAAAAAGACCGCGAATAAAATAATATCTAATATGTGTTCATGTATTCTGTACAGCATCCACAAGAAAACATTAAAACATATGTACAGTACATGACCGTATTCTGTTCACAAATTCGACATTTGACATTAACCTTAGTACGGGATTTTGCTAATAATAATTTGTATAATAATTGAGCACAAAATTAGTGTTAACTTACTTGGACAATTGTTTTCGTTGCAAGTTTTGTTTTCAGAGTTATCTCCAACACATATCAGAACAGCCTCGTTGGCTACATCTTGATTGAAACAGTAACGACGTTTGAAGGTCAATCCACCACCACATGACACACTACAATCCTCCCACTCGGACCAAGATGACCAATATCCAATCACTGACCAACAAAAAAAAAATTATGATTAATGGATCCTATTATCACATTTAAGAATTTCGAAAAATTAAAGTTACTGTTACGAGAAAATTCACAAGAAATTTGATGGGAGTTCTTTGAGATCAAAAACATAAAACTGGGTAGAAGATAAGAAATAGAATAATGCGGTGAATTTATTATTCCAAGAATTCCGCACTGCATAGAAATGTTTGGAATGAAATTTATAGGAATAAGGTTTCCCTATTTTGAACCCCATTTAATTACACAAAATTATGTAGAATTGGTACCGGCAGTATAATACAGAACTCTCCATTGATATGATGAATTACTAATTATCTGGTATCAAATATTCTTACCTTCACAACTGCCTTCTTTACATGTTGTAAATTCTTTCGGGAATCCAGGACAAAAGTCTCCACCATACTTGGCTGGTGGATCATTGCAGTCTCTTATTCTGGATTTGTATCCACTTCCACACGATGCACTGCACTGCTGCCATGAACCCCATTGTCCCCAGTTTCCATTAACTAAAAAATCTCTTTAGATTTTATTACCTTTATAATTTATTTAGATATAAATTCTGTAATTTGATATTGTAATATTTATCGCTTAGATCTCTAAAAAGTCCTTTGTATTAGCTTTTCCATTTACAATTTTAACTCTATCACCGATATTTTATTTTTCTTGGTAATATACATACAAAAAATAACAACGGGGGTTTTTCTAGTGTTCCTGATGGCTAAGAAGTTTTTATTTGTATTAACATTTTTGAACTAATTAATATAATCCCCAGTTTCGTCCCGCTATCGTCTGCTTTGAGCAAATTAATATAATCCCCAGTTTCGTCCCGCCATCGTCTGCCTTGTTTCTGTATTTTCTATATGCTAGCAAGTTAATATATATCTTGTAACATGTATAAGAGACAGAAACTTCTTAACATCAGGAGCACTAGACAAACCCCCGTTGTTTTAGTGGGTCTTTCAGGCTTTTTTTTATGTTTTGTGTTCTCGTCCTTCCTCATATAGGTTTCTTCTATGCCCCTTGATTTATTATTGTTGGACATCCCTTCGTATTTTCTTAACCTTTTTTCTATTTATATAAAGTTTTGGAAAGAAGGGCGTAAATTAAATTCTTGTAATGAATTGAACTCGTGTTAAAAGATTGACCTGGGAATGCACCTTTTTAATTTCGGACTTTATCAGTAAATAAAATATATCCAAAAATACAAAGGAATTTATAAATAACTAATTGATGACAATGTGACAGTGATATCCCAATCCGCGTAGAAAAAAAATTATATCATCTTTTCTTAACTATGCAAAGAACAAGGTCGTTATTTATTGTTTTCCTTTTTCTTACTTGGACATGGATTGTCTTCACATGGACCGCCCTCTGTTCGATTTCCAACGCAATCATTACCCCCGTACTGTGGAACTGGATCAGTACATGTACGATTTCTTTGCCTGCTGCCTCCATCACCGCATGTTATACTACACGCTCCCCAGTTAGACCACACTGACCAGTTCCCATCAACTAAGAAATGACGAAGGTTCATAAAGATTTTAAAACACCCAGATCAGTCAGTGTTTCATGACAAACATATTACACAAAAATTACCACAAACCATTTTCCATTTGTAACTCTATTTTTAGACCGTTTACGTTATGTTCAATTTACTATTTCTTTTTCATTTTGTCACAAACAAGTTTTTAATGCCAAACAAATTAGGACAAATTTGAATGAGTTAAAACTATTTTTTGCTTTTTAATTTGAATTCAAATATTTGTAAAAAAGAGTAATTATTGTAAATATTACGTTTAGTTCAAAACGTTTACTTTATATACAGATTATATACACACTTTATATTAACTATTAATAAATACTGATAGTACAATCTTGAGTACCTGCGCATGGAGGCAATTCACACTGGACGGCTTCTTCTGCATTTCCTGTGCAATTTTCTCCACCATATAATGGTCCAATACACGACCTTGATCTAGAACTATTTCCAATTCCACAGCTTACGTCACATTGAGACCAAGTCGTCCAATCGGACCATGTACCATCAACTTGAAAAAGATTAAGATCGTTTCAATCCTTCAAATGCGTCGTATACATCATAGTACAAATTTACTATATCTAATATTAGTATCTTTGGATTGTTATTTTTTTGTCAATAAAGGTCAGTCACTAGAATGGTTAAATATATCTTGTTTCTTGATCATCTTTCACTGTTTTAATAGGATTTCGTGTTTTCAGTGTTTTGCTCATTGTTTAAAACCCAAGAAAACTCCTGGGCGTTATAATCTTTTTCATGCTTATTCCTGTGGGAGTTTGGTCTTACAATGATGAATATTTTCATAATTTAACAGAAATATTTTAAACTCGAAAAATACTAAAAAACGACATCTGACATACCAGCATACGTATTTTCATACAATTAATCGATCTGACAAGAGGCACACAGTTTGTTTCAATAGGAAATTCGACAGACCGTATAAATAACTTCGTTAAATTGAAAGTTATATTCCGATAGTTTTCTGAGAGTGAGAGAAAGGGAGAGAGAGAGAGAGTAATCTAAGAGGAAATTGAAGATCAACAGGGAATGTAGCATCTTTTAATATTTATATATACATCGTATGTTATTCTACGTACCCGGACATGGGTTATTGTTGCACTGTCTTGTGGCTTTATCTTCCCCTTCACAATTTTCACCTCCAAACTGTGGAGCAGGATTAGAACACGTCCGAAATCTACTCTGGTAACCGTTACCACATATAGAATTACAATTACTAAATTCAGACCATTCAGACCACATTCCGTCAACTGAAAATACAAAGATAAATGTACTTTTCCAACTAATAAGTATGTATTTTTTATGTTCACACAGAATCATTATATTATGACAGTTATGGCTTTTTGTAGCCTTATCACTGACACCTACCTTTGTAAATGCATCATCTACTGTGTAATTAACTACCTTATCAGTTAAATGCGAAGTTTACATTGGAGAAACTATCATTAAATCCTGTATTTTCTTAAATGATAGATTTTGTGACGCATGGTCGACACAGGGATCACTATCTGTCGTCTTGCGTCTTGCGTCGTCTTGCGTCGTCACACTTTTCGTCTATCCTCTATCCTATTGTTTTTAATAAAAATTGACATTTAAAATTGATATTTTTGAAAAGGGGGGGGGGGGGGGGAGGCAGGCAACACATGTCTTCCATGGAATGGAAGACTCACCCATTTTGTTAAAAGCAATTGTAGTCAATTCGGATATAAAATGCTCTACCATAGAATAATAAATTATTTACTCAAGTATTTTTTCAAAAGTTTTTTTTTTCTGTTTTGGCAATAATTACCTGGACAATTATCCAGAACACATGGTTTATATTCTGTAATATTTCCGACACAATGGTTTCCGCCATTTTCTGGCTTCGGGTTATTACATTTTCTTGATCTTTGCCGTAAGGATGTGCCACATGTTTCTAAACATCCTCCCCAGAAAGTCCAAACAGACCATTTCCCATCCACTAAAGATAGAATTAAACAGGATAAAGCATTAATTATATGGTGTAGACAAGCACGAGTGTATAATGCCAATATAATAATTAGATGTTTTTTTCTTATTTCTAATGCAAATAATAATGGAAAAAATAATGATAATCATACATACTATAACATATCCTCGTTATTGAAAATGGAAATTTAATATTATACACATGTAGATGCAGTTTCTACGAAGGTTTCTTAATTTACCAAATTTTAAGTTTGATATATATTTTCCCGGGTAAGAAGTAATATTAATTGTAATAGATTTAAATACAGTTTTCGTTATGAAAACGAGTTAGTTCACATAACAAATACTGAAGATATTCCATATGTAGGCTAACATATTAGGTCACAGTGTATCATTATTAATCATCAGGGCCCAGTTGTTCAAAAGTTATTCACTTTTTTCACTTTCCATTATTTCGATTGTTAAGTAATATTTCTGTACAAACTTTTGCATAGACACACAAAGTCATAGGATTAACGCATCAGAAAATTTTCAGTCTTTAGACATAATCAAAGAAGCAAAAATTTGAAACTGAAAATCGTAGTTAACTTTTGAACAACTGGGCCCAGTTCGACATGTCCTTAGAGAATCTGGGTCTTATACTGTTACCTTTTTCGCATATTAATCTGCAAACTCAGCAACCTACCTATGTTTTGTTCTTACTGAACGCTCTTTTTGTTTCCTTTAATCTTCAACAAATTTTACTATTATTTCTGAACTACTTCGTTATAACTGACGAAACTAACCTGCTTGTAGACTAGTTGTTGTGGTTTCTGGAATCGTTGATGTTTCTTTATAGATTGTTGTTGTGTGCAGAGAAGCAGGGCTGGTAGTATCATCTCTAATCGTCATCGGTATTGTCGTTGGTTTTTGCGTTGGTTGTGTTGTTAAATCTGCGGTAGTGTGCTCTGTTGTCCTTTGCCATGTACGTCTTGGTGACGTTTGTCGTTTTATTGTGCTAGTTGTCATCGTAAGTGCTTCTGCCGACGTACCCTGTGGTTGATTTGGTGTAGACAGAGATGGCGGTAACGTTGAAGCAATACTAATGGTTGAATATTGCTTTGATGTTGGTGTTTGTAAAACAGTTGACGTCATTTTCGATGTTGTAGTTGAGGATTCCTGGGTTTTCATGTTGATAGTGGATATGGCTTGTGTCTCTGTTGATGTAAAATCTACTTGCGATGGTGATGTCAATGACTGAATTGTTGACTTTGCTTGATTTTGGGAATTGCTGCTGGTTTGAGATAGCTTTGTCGTAGACTTTTGTGACACGGTGGATGTTGGAATTTTTGAAGATGTTGTAGATGATGCCGATTCCGTTGGTTGTCTCATAGTTGTCACAGTAGTCTTTGTTGTTGTGCTGGAGGATTTTGGCGTCTCCGTAGTTTTCACAGTTGTCGATGTTGTTGTGCTGGAGGGTTTCGGCGTCTCCGTAGTTGTCGCAGTAGTCTGTATTGTTGTGCTGGAGGGTTTTGACGTCTCCGTAGTTGTCGCAGTAGTCTGTATTGTTGTGCTGGAGGGTTTTGACGTCTCCGTAGTTGTCGCAGTAGTCTGTATTGTTGTGCTGGAGGGTTTTGACGTCTCCGTAGTTGTCGCAGTAGTCTGTATTGTTGTGCTGGAGGGTTTCGGCGTCTCCGTAGTTGTCGCAGTAGTCTGTATTGTTGTGCTGGAGGGTTTTGACGTCTCCGTAGTTGTCACAGTTGTCTGTGCTGTTGTGCTGGAGGGTTTTGGTGTAGATTCTACTGGTCGATGGAAGACTGGGGGCTCTTGTAAATGTATTGTTGAAACCTGTATAAGTTCTAGGCTATCCAATAAAATTGGGAATCGTCCAAGCATATTGTTGTTGGTTCTTTTAATATATCTGTACAATATTTCTATCGATTGATTGTTTAGCTGTTGTTCGGTCATTTCGATACTGTATACCATGAATTCCACTTTTACACTACCTGGACTATTGTAAAAGAAGAAAAACAACCATTAAATTCTCTAATAAAAATATGCGTGATTTTAATTTTAAAGATTTAATCATTACTAAGAATAAAGGTCCAATACAGACTTAACAGTTATACTAAATACATAGTTCATGCTAAAACAAGGACAAGCTGCATCAAATTTTGTCAGGTATTCCCCTTTATTACTGATAGGTGGATTTGTCTTACTCCAAAAAACTATAATTAGTCGTGTATTACAGTGCATCAAATTTATTTCGGTATTTTGTGATACGTTTTATCATTAACACGATATCTATTTAAATTTACAGTTCTGGAGAGAACGAAATTACTGTCACGTACACTTGTAAGATAAGGTTAAGTCCAGATTCTGTTCTCACTCAGGTTTTACCATAGTCATCATGACCTGAATGAACGCGTCAATTTTTCTATCTCGCGAATAAGAACAGTTATCTTCGATTAGACTGCATGACCCGATTGAACGATACGAAGATTCTATCTCATACACGAGAGTATCTGTTTTCAATAAGATTTATAGTCTTACTGAAGTGGACATTATTTCGGATTTCTAAGGGACTGGTGTAGTTAACAGAGCAGTAAATGCGTACCATTCCGCATCAAATGATGTCACTACCGAGTTTTTGATAGAAAATTTAATTCTTCGCTTTAAAATTGTATTGTCCCCGCGAATTCGCCTCATCTTTGTATTTTCGTCTTGTAGAATTTTCCCGCGTCTTATCACTTCGGTATTATTTTGCTGAAATTTACCTGCTTTTGGTCTTCAGACAAAGCATGCAAATAGCATGACGGATATTTTGTCGGATCATGCATATACGTCAGGAAGCGGTTATATCAACCGTAGCAATCAATATCCTAGGACAAATATAGCACGTAGCTCAAGGTAGCCTTAACACATTTACATACCGATACGTAAGCAGAATTACACAAAAGTACATTTCATCGATTCAGGGCTTTGAATTCATATAATAAAGCTTTCCTAATATAAATAGAAAAAAAAACCCAAACAAACCTAAAGTCCATAACATAACATCCTATGTACTTATCTGCAAGTCCAATTGTATTATTGCTGTACACCTTATCTATCTGAATAAAAAATAAAGTCGAAAACCTTCAAACTAATCGGAAGTTATTTTTAAAATTCACAGAATGCCATAAAACAATATATTGATGTTATAAAAACATAATTGTAAACAACGTTTTGATAACAAACATTAAAATTTAAATGATAACTGATACATTGTAACTTACAAGTACAATCGTGAAAATGTTGTTCTTCAAAGGAGTAATACTCTTAGCGGGTAGGTGGATGCTAATTATATTATTTGAATCACGCATAGTACTGGCTTCACGCTTATAATATAGTGAGCTTCTAGCTGTTTGTATATCTTGTATTGTTGTATATTCAAGCTTCATCCAAATTTCAGGTATGTCACTGGACGAACGAACTAGAGGACCAAGTCCCAATTACACAAGGTTAAGTTGGGGTCAAAGAACTCATCTTTAGTGAGGTTTGGAATAATTTTAATTAAAATAATAAAAAAACTGCATAAATTAATTGCACACACTTTATATGTAAGTTGAGAAATTTAACGCACATACAGTGCATCAAAATTGGTATCAGAGAAAGCAAAAATACAGAATAGAACCTATATGATAAGATGTATACCTACCTCAGAACAAAACTCGTAAGCAAATGTTTTGTATAAATAGGAATTACTGTCTTCCAAATCTGATGAATAGTCTGTGTTCACTCTTAATTCAATCCATGCATGTACTACAAAAACATTTTTTACGAAATGTTGACAGTTCATTATTTAAAGTACATGCGACTTGTTTATATGAACACGTATGAGGTATTCTCGAGGTTTAATACCCATGGTTGAAAAAAAAAATCTCCGTTGAGATCCATATCAGTTTAAAGGTTTACAGTATGAAGTCTGTTGATTTTTATAGTTTCATCTTAATAAATGTGACCATTAAAGGTTGTGTTTAAGATGGAATTTTGGTACCACATTCAAGAGATGAACAGATTTTTAATAATTAAATGAGGCATCGTGAAAATGTAGCCATTTTTACGAATATGTTTAAGACGGAATTTGATACTATATTCGTGAGTTTTAATACTTAAAAATAGATAAAAGGAGTTGTTTTCTGGTATTAAAGTGTGATTAAGAACATATGTTATGCGAACTTTTTCTTCAATAGTTATGCTTTTTTTATTTTTTTTTATCAATTTTCTGTAATTGTTGTAATTTTCTTATAGTTTTCATTCGTTATATTTACAAATTTTCACGTATATTTTATGGTCCAAATAAAACACTTTATAAAGTTCGATAAATCATATGATTATACTCCTGTACTAACCGTATGCCGTGGTTTTCGTTTTATCACCTGCAAATAAAAAGCTTAATCACAACATTTGCAATATTATCTTTTAAAAAAATATTCTTTGGATTCCTAATACTTTCATTTTACGGTATGGTTCGTTTTGATGGCTTGACTCCTTCATCTTAAAAAACAATTAAGAGGGTTTACTTCTTTCTAATCAACCTCGGTCTTCATTAAGAGTTCATTTCGTCATTCAGAAAATTCAGTTGTAACCCCAGCATTGCTGTGTCAGACTATCCAGACTCTCTGTTGTATTTATTGCGGTCTTATTGGGGTTGTCTCAAATTCTGAATTCAGTTAATTCATAACTCATTTTATTCTGTTAAAAAAGTTTCTTCTAAAAAATGTTGTAGGTTTTTAATTTTTTTTTTGACAAAAATTCAAAATTGCAAAGATAACTGAGGTAAAACGTGCAAGTAGCAAGTCTGTCTTTCGAAAGTGTTATTTATTCTGTACTGTTGTTATTTTCTATAATCTGTACTATTTCCTCAAATTCTTTATCTATTTCTAAAATATTCTTTATATTTTAGTACATTATTATTTTCTTTTCTTTACTGATATAGATCATTATTTTCTATTCTCTAATTTTCAAGACCAATCTTCTTTATTCTTTAAGGCCATCAACACCTATTATGTATAGAAAATTGGTCATACCCTACGTTTTGGTTGTTCACGTGGCAGAACCTTTCATTATTTTTTTTCAACCAAATATTTCGAAGATGAAGAATAGAACAATCTCTTTAAAAAGGCTTGAAAACTGTAAGATGCATACATGTAGCTTTGTATGATAAACATGCTTGAATCCTTCGGTTAGAAAATTGTTAAGAGCGCTGGATCAGTTTACTCCTTTCTCATCAGTCTCAATCTTTACAATGAGTTCGTTTCTTGTTGAAAATTGTTTAATCTCAGAAGGAATAAAAAAGAGGCTCTTTTTTATCAAAAGGCTTTAAAACTTATTTTCGTGAACAAAAATTATATTAAACAAGTAATCATAATAGGATACACGTCTGTTTTCCTACACAACAGATGATAGTAAAACATTAAAAATAGTTTTAACACAAAACCCATCTTACCCGTGCCTGCGGTATTATTGCTGTCATCATTACTGCCAGAGGTGGATACAGCAATTACGACAAGAATTACTAACAGAAGTAACACACCACTAAACACTAGTGTTAATATTAGTTTCTTCTTCGTTGTTAACGTAGAGGTCTGTTGATCCACAGGGTTTCTGGTGTATGGATCGGTAACTGCGTACTTGTTCTCGGACCTCAGCTGAAAGAAACACAAGATATCTAAATGAAAAACTGTCAAATACTGATGTTCAAAACATGTACCACGGAATATCTGTTAATACATATACATTTATACAGGTTCTTTGAAGGGTTGGTTTATCTTTCAATTTTAAAAATGTCTAGATACAGTCACAGACACTTTCTCAAAATATCAGAATAGATAACATGAAAGGTCAAAAATGACATACCAATCAATCAAAGCAGCCCAACTGACAGAACTCCGGACAGAAAAATAACATAAAATAGAACAAACAAAAAAACAAAAAAAAAAATAAACAGAGAGTCAGGATACTATATATATTAATTAGCCCGGCCGCAAAACGAATTTGTTTGTCTTACACTAAAAGGCTTAAGTTAATACAATAAACATGGGATTAGCCAATTCTCTCATTAAAAACGGTAACTGTAAATTAGTAAAATTTTTGGACGACTAATAACGTATTATTAAAATTATGATTTCTCAAAATACAGTCCCTAAATTAAAAAAAAAAAAGATATTGAAATTCTCTTTTTATTGATATAAAATTTATTAGGGGTCACAAGATTCGTTTTTTAAAAATATTAGATTGATTACTGTATGAAGAGTGAAAATAAGCATCAAAAGCCAAAATAAGCGTAGCGTCGTCACGATAATCGTATAAACATAATATATATTAAAATCTTGGGAAAAAAATATTGACCCATATTAACAGGTTAGGTTTATTAATAAATATTTGTTGATGATTTTTTTTTTATTTTCTAATATGCTTATTTGTCTTTTTATGTATTCCTCAATGCATGAAAAGATTGAGAAATTTAATTCAAATTACTAGTAGTTGCTTATGAATACAAGTAATTTGCTCCTTAGGTATATTTGTCCTTTTTATATTTATTTTGTGATTGGAAATATTTCCCCAAAGAAATGATGAAGTGTTTTTTTTTTAAAATAAATATATCCACTGTGAACCATTTTGTTATCAGATAGCATAAGATGATGGTTGAGTAAGTATTTTCTTTAAATTTATTTACTTACACTCTGACGTAATTTTCTCCAGCATGATGTGTTTTCTTCTATTTCAGCATCTTTGATTGATGAGCAATCAGAATTTAAATCTCCATTTTTGTCTGCAGCTGTTGTAACTTCAAGTTCAGAATGTTCATTTTCCTTTATTTGGATAGATTCGAGGAACTGAATTTCATCGTGGTTATCCGTATTCGAACCTACAATTATAATACCCCTCGATTTGGAATTTATTTCAGTTTTCGTTTGTGTGTTAGTTTGAGTATCTGACCTGCGATCGTGATGGATTTCTGTTTCAACAGATGCTTTGCTTTCACTCCTTGCTTTCATTCTTATTTCCTGGTTAAATTCGGTCTCCTGAATCTTCGAATCATTTTCGTCCAGAGAATTTCCAGATGAATTATCAAGTTGTATTTCTTCGTGATTGTTATTGTTCTCACGTCCATTCATTTCATATACATTGGCACGTGTATCGTAAGTGCCATCCTCCATCCTGCTTTCCTGTATATTAACTGATATGTGTTTTGCATCTTCCGTCGCCGTCTCGCACATGACGGCAATATCGTGAAACTCCATGTTACCCTTTTCGATTTTTAGTCTTTGAGAAGACATTTTTGTACATAAACTAAGAAAAGTTTTTAATTGAATTTGAAGACATTCTAATTGTTATAACAATGAAAAAGTATCTCCCCAACTAATTGAAAAATGTATTATATCCATCAATTTCACAAACAAATTTCAAAAGTTAATTGAGTTTTAAGCATTTTGCGGATATCGAATTCATAACAAATTCAAATTAATTATAACCACATTTAAATAAGCAATTCTTTACGGAACAATTCCGTTTTACAATAAAGAAGAACATTTTGATATTGTTTTAATAGTTGACTGAATTTGAATAAAGCTTCCACTTTTAAACAAAAGGCTGTGTCAGTAAACCGATACGTTTTAAGTATATTTAATTCAGATCATATCAGATGTATGCATAAGAAAGTCACAATGTTTAACTAAGAGGTGAGGTGTACGAAATTAACCACTCTGTATAATTTTTTATGTAGAGAGGGCTATCGGAAATACAACAGAAAATGTACAAATATAATAGGGTCAGCGACTTACGTTTTTAGATATCAGTCGTCGACTGTAGCATCAAAATTACATTGAATATATAGGGAAATTCATTGAAAATCGTCATATAGTTTTACTTTTTATTAATTTTCTCAGTAACTGGTCATTATTTTTTTTAAAAACTAACAAAACATTTAGAAATAAATTCCGAATCGATTGATGCAAAGAAAGTCCTTGACTACCGGCCTCGTTTTCAAGATGTAATACATTAAAATTTGGAAACATTTGGAAAATCGTCAATTTTTTAGCAACGTCATGCGCGATACACGGCGACGTCGTTCACGGCGATCTCTTTTGACGATGTTTCCAGCTAAAAGAAATGTTTTGTTTCATAAAATTCCTATGTATATGTATTTGATATTCAATGTTCTTATTCATAAAGATGATTTAACCACTCTACATGCATGCAGACACTGTTTAACACCTTAAACTCTTGAAAGAATAAACATGGCCCTCTGTTTGCCTTTCACAAAACAAAACGACAACCAGTATACAGAATTCGGCGCCCCAAACGTTTGGAGCAAAACAATGTACGAATGTGTGTTGCTCCCAACACACTATTATAATTATTTTTCCCAGGAAGAAATTATAATCCCGCACGGTTGAAAAAGTTCGGGGATATAGCGATTGTCTCCGTCCGTCGTACCGTCTGTCTGTCCGTCCGTCCGTCACACTTTTCTTGTGACATCAACTCCTCCTTCACTTTTGAGTTTAGGAATATAATTTCTACATAGGATGGTTGCATACCATCTGTAAATGCGCACTGCAATAAGGTTTAATTTTGATTTTTTTTAACAAGAGGCCCATAGGGGTAGATCTTTTGAATTGAAGCTTGTGACATAAGCTCGTCTTTCATTTGTCAATCTATGCATTTATTTCTATACAGTATTATCATGCACCATATACAGATGTGCAATAAGGTTTTAGAATTTGTATTTTCTAATATTTTGGCCCACAGGACTCGGATTACAAAAATTGTCAATTTAAGTTTGTGACATAAACTTGCCATTCATTTTCCAATGTATGCATTTTTTTCTAAGCAGTATTGTCATGCACAGTATGTAGATTTTCAAAAAGCTTTTTAAAACTTTGATTTTTAAAACTTGGGGCCAATAAGGGTGAATTTAAATAAATGATGAATTTAAGCTTGTGACCTAAACTTTGTTTCATTTGTAATTGGAGTTAATGATATAATTTCTTCATAGGATGATTGCATAACATCTTTAAATGGGCATAAGTTTTTAGATTTTTACATTTGGATAAGTGTCCCAACTAGCTGCAGGGGTGCGGGGATAACTTTCGATTCTGACAGTCAAGCTTTCTAGTTAAAATTTAAAATTGAAATATATAATGCTTCGAACACCAAAGAATGGATAGTATTGGATTTTTTTCCTTTTTGGGACGTTTTCTGTAATGGGTCAGTCAAAATTAAGAGTCTTAAATTGGCAACACTCTTGAACCGGGCTTTTTTTTTCTTCCACTTTTCTTTCATAAATATTTTTTCGTAAAGTTTCAGGCCGGGAAAACTTCGATCCTTTATAATGGCATATAAGGATCATGTGGCACACTTTCCACCAGCCCCTACCCCCCGAATGTTTCCCACTTCTCGAAAGTGTGTCATCCCATATAAGGACATGAAGCAGTTATGGGTCCCAGAGAATATAAATGGGTTGAAAATACGGAAGACTGTGTCCTATACTGCTTTGAATGCTTCACGTATAATATGGTGGATCAAGAGAATCCCATAATAAATTGTTTAAGTAATCTCCCTATGTTGGAATCCTATGTAAACATGTATGACATGATCTAGTTTAGGAAACTAGGGAACTTTAAGCACTACAGACCCTCAAATTTAGGCTCCAGATATTTATAAAGACCACTAATTTAGCCCCTGTAAGATCCTGAAATGACATTTAGATCTTGATTTCTTTGTGGCGGACGTGACAGAAAACACCTTTTTGTATGTTTATGCCGAACGACGTCTTTAAATTCAAAATAATATGTAATTAGAAAAAGGTTTTTTTTTGGTTAAATTTTATGATAATCATTGGTAATTGAACTATTTATATTATGGTTATTTCAAAAAGGTGATCAAACGAGTCAACAAAACTGATCAGCAAGAGTTGAAAAGAATTTGTAAATTTCGATAATAATATGTACTTGAAGCAAACTAATAATTGAGCTGTTTTTGCCCTGTTTTATACGATTGTATATATATATATATATATATATATATATATATATATATATATATATATATATATATATATATATATATATATATATATATATATTCCATGTCGATTCAGTGTTAATATAAATAAAAACTATAAATCGTAATTCCGGACGTTTCAGCCGGTCGCCGGCTTTCCTCAGCGGAATTTATTATGAGAGTAACTCTTGGTAACATAGATGCGTACATGTAACCATGTAACAATAGATGACGTTTTGTGTAACAATAGAGAGAATATATATATATAATCGTATAACATCTGTTGATATATAAGTCTTAATTGTACTATATCCCACATAAAATTTATTTTGTGTTGATATCAAATATAATCATCCCGACACCTTTCCAGTTTATGCACTGGATGTATAAGAAACTTCCACATCCATACCTTTTTTTTACCACAACACATGTGTAGAAACAATGGGGATGGACAGTTTTTGCAGGCCTTAATTTGTTCAGCGAGATCAAACAACTCAACATTTCTTTGTCCCTCTTTCCAGTCTTAATTGTAGCTCATTCCCATTGTCTTCCGAATCTTGTTTTACCTCGGATGCAACTACCTCGTTGGGAGGTCTTTTTTCCATTAAATTCATTAGGGCTGTTATTGATTTTAGGTATATTTTCCGTTTGAATCTACCTAATCTATCTTTCGCGCATTTTTCTCCGATTCATAGTGTAACTCGCGCACGTTCTGATTCGCGATATCCGTTAGAGGCGCTGAATTACGTACACTTCACCTTAAATGGAACTACTCATTTGGCTTTAATTATTTAGATAAATCCGAACTTAACTCGGATACCAAAAATATTACAAAACATATCGATTTAACAAATTTGTTCTAAAATTAGAATTATGTGAATAAATTATACCTACCTGACATATGTACATTATGGTTTTTTTGTTTGCGGTATTCAGCTCGCCAGGAAGTTAAAAACAGCTGATCAGCTGTACTCACCTCGCCAGGAAGTTAAAAACAGCTGATCAGCTGTACTCACCTGACTTGTGGTTTACCTGTCTACAGTTTTCGAGTCGCTAGAAAGACACCAAACACAAAACCTAAACTTGAACAGGGGAGGCTGGGTGGGTTGTTTCATATGTCAGGTAGGTATAATTTATTCACAAAATTCTAATTTGAGAACAAATTTGTTAATTTTAATCATAAATTAACCGACCTACCCGACACAGGAACATTAGGATTTATTTTGATTCCAAAGCCTTCCAATCATAGCTGTGGTTTCATCCTGAGGTTGTTAGAATGCTTTTCAGTTCTATACTTTAATATAGTACATTCCATTATGTTTAAAAACCCTGAATCTATATACGACCCACTAGTAAAGTAATAGTTGACTTTCAGTCTTTTATTACTGCTGCTTACAATAAGTTAAAAACATCTGTATTTACGATACATCACATGTGAACATTGTGATAAGCCGTTAAAAGCCAATCCACCAAAACTATTTACAATATCCTCCAGCTTGCCGGGGAAGAATTCATTTCTGAAATTATACATTTAAAAAATCAACATTCACATTTTTCAAATAAAACTTTGTGAAAGTTGTTGGTTGACTCCACTCAGCACTATAAAGAACATTTTTCATTGAAGCTTTTTTAAATAAAGCCCAAGATGGTCCCGCGGACCTAGTCGAATGTCCTTTGATCTTCCTTATTTTTTTTATTTTTCTGTTTATAAGCTTTTTTAATTACCTGAACAATCCGCCTTGAAATAGATTGAGAGGAAACAGGTTTATTTGGTTTATTAATACCCAAATACAATTTTGTTTCTTCTTTACCGTCTTTGTCTCTAAAATCGGTAGTCCTTTTCAAATAAGTATATATAGTTCTTTTGGGATCTAAAAGTTTATTTTTTGGAAATGCTGGTACAAATATTTTTGAATTTTTCATGATACGCACGGTCCTGTTTTGAAAGACCATGTCTAATGAACGTAACTACTTTTTCCTGAATATTTTGACAGATCCATCCCCCAACTTTAAAGATTGAAGATCGCTATATCTTCTGAAAGTTGTAATGGCTATG
This sequence comes from Mytilisepta virgata, assembly GCA_028015205.1. NCBI lineage: Eukaryota > Metazoa > Mollusca > Bivalvia > Mytilida > Mytilidae > Mytilisepta > Mytilisepta virgata. The sequence goes on along the minus strand of CM051518.1, from coordinate 76,013,228 downwards.
AGAAAAGCTGTGTTCTGTGTCAAATATTTCAAATTGGAAAATTTCAAAGGTGCAAAAGGTGGTTGTTAAAGCATCTCTAACACAAGTGGTAAATCCCATTCAGGAAGTAATTTACGCTCAGGTGGTCTTGGATTGAAAACCCGTCAGTAGCCTTATTATATAAGGGTGTTGACCCACTGGTGTTTTCTCAATAGGAGCTAATACTGATGACAACATACATCTGTAGCCTGCAATTGTTCTATATTTTAAACCTAAATCGAACAGTTCTGTTAAAAAATTGGCACAGACTTCTAAAGTTGCATCATAGGGATCAACTTCCGTTCACTGCACCAGCTATGAAATCTTCTGAATTTGCTCTTGTAATCTTTCTGTGTCCCAGACGGCCAAGATTTTGAGAACAATTTCCTAGTGTTTTTTGAAAAACTTTTTGTTTTTTCCCTGTGTCAGAAGATTCCATAGTACTGGGAGTTACATTGGAACAGCAATCAGTAATTTTAAAAGTTGAGGATACCATGTTTGTCTGGGCCAAAATTGTGCAATCAGTATTAGCTGGTATTGATATTGCTGCATGTTTTGCAGTATTTTGGGACCTAGAGACAGTGGGGGGGGGGGGGGGCATGCATAAGCCGACAAATTCTTCCACGGAATTGACACTGCATCCAGTGCAAATGCCTTTGGATATATGGTCCAAGTGCAGTACACTGGAGCTTTCTGATTCTCTGCGATGCAAATAGATCTATCAGTGGTTTCCCCCAAAGATTGAAAATCTTCTGTACTACTGATGAGTTCAGGGACCACTCTGTTGCTTTCACCTTGAACCGATTCAACTGATCTGCCAGGACATTCTCTACCCCTGCTATATGTGCTGCTTTTATTATGATATTGTTCTCTATGGTTAAGTTCCATAGATTCCATGTCTGTTGAAAAAGCTGTACTGATCTTGCCCCTCCCTGTTTATTTAGATATTGTACAACTGTTGTATTGTCAGATCTTATCAGAACAGTTTTGTTTTGTAGTTGAGGTACAAAATGTTTTATTTTTAAGAATACTGCATGAAGATTGTTTATGTCAAATGCCTTCATCTCGTCTGACCATAGACCCGAATTGTCTGATTGTTCATGTGACCTCCCCATCCTGTCATGGATGCATCTGTTGTGATTGTGGCGACCCTTCATTGTATTTTGTTTGCACAACCACCAACTCAGATGCATCTTTAGGTCTGATGTACACTTGATTGTGTACTCTACTCATTTTGGATGGGCTCCATTGTTGGAGAAGATGCATTTGTACAGGGCTCATGAACAATCGACCGTTCGGGATCAGTTCCAGACAAGACGGCATTATACCCAAAATTTTTAGATATTGTCTTGCTGAATTCTGACCTTTGTAAATTTTGCAAATTTCTACTTTTAGACTTCTCTGTTCTGTTGGATACACTTTCCCCAGATCGAATCTGAACCTCCCTCCTATATAAATTAGATCTTGTGTTGGTACTAAATTCGACTTTTCTATGTTTACTATAAAACCTAGTCGAGCAAGGAGATTCAGGACTATTTCCCGATTTTGAAAAAGCATTTTTCTGTTTTGATTTTCACATAGCCAATCGTCTAAAGAAGTTGCCAGTCTTATGGTCTGTTTTCTCAGATGGGCTGCAATGACTGAAATTAAGTTTATGAATTCTCTCGGAGAGCTTGCTGGTCCGAAACAAAGGGCTTTGAATTGATATATTTTCCCTTGAACACAGAACCTCAGATACTTTCGGTGTTTCGGAAAGACGGGACATGTAGGTAAGCATCTCTCAAATCGAGCGTTATTTCGCAAGCTCCTTGTTTGACTAGATTCAGGACCTTTGACATAGTGTCGATCTTGAAATGTTGTTTCTGAAGATACATATTTAGAGGCCGAAGGTTTATTACTGGTCTCATTTCCTCATTTTTCTTTGGCACCAGAAAAGGTGTGCTGTAAACATTGAGCATGTTTTTCTACAACTAGTTCTATTGCATTTTGTTCTAATAATTTTTTTATTTCTTTTTATAAAATATCTATTTTTTTTTACATTTACAAGCGTTTGCTTTATGCCTAAAAAGGGCGATTTCTGAACAAATTCAAATTTGTAACTCTCCCTTATTATGGAGAGGACCCATTTGTCTGATGTTATTTTGTCCCATTCTGGAAGGAAATGAGACAATCGACCTCCCACTGGTATTGTCGGAAACAACATTAAATTTCTCACCTTGTCATTGTCTTTTTCCTCCTCTGAATCCAGATTGTTCAGAGGATCTCTTCTGACCAAAGTCGAACTTTTTCTGCTGTCCTTTGATTTTTGGATTCTTGTCGAAACCAGTGTTGTTCCTTTGAATTCTTGGAATACGAAAAGAACTTAAAACACTAGACTGTGTCTCTGCTTTGCCTTTTACTGCAGTACTCGGACAAGGTTTTTTTTTCTATTTGAAGAGTCATTGTCTTGTTTGATCTTTCGTTTCCTATCATTAGACTGAAACTTAGGCAATACATTATAAAGAGTCTTTTTCTTTTTCTTATTACACTTTAATGTTGATTCAAGCTGATCTCCAAATACACTTTTACGAGACAAAGGCAAGTCAGATATATCCCTATTATCTTACAAAGTGTATAAGGAAGTATCTGTCATTGCTAACTGTCTTCTAATTATATGATGGAAAGCACCCGTTCTACCAATTTTGGTCAAGACCTTTTGTAGACATGGCAAAAGTGTCCAGCACTTGTTCGATAGCTTTATCTAAGTTAGGTTCTCCTTCTGACAAAGTTTCAATTAAAATACCTAAACTTTGCTGTATATACATTTGCATTATGATTCCCATATATGCAGCTTGTTGCCCACGATAGGCAATTTTCTCAAAGATTTTGTAGGGTTGTGTATTTAAACTTTTGCCCGATTTTACAAAGGCGGCTCGTCTTCCATGCTTGTTAACCAAACATCTTTCAATCATGTCATCAAGCGTACGAACCTGTAAATACTTATCTGTTTCCTCGTCAACTGGAAAAGCATCTTTATTTTCCTCTGCAAAAGCAGCAATAGAATTAGGTTTATCTGAGCGCCAGCCACCTAACAAGACTTTTTTCTGTGATTCGTCTAAAATAATACCAGACTTTTTCTCAGTTTTATCTGTTACTGCGTCTGTACCAAATAAATCAAACAGACATTTCTTTGTCTTATCTTTATCATCGATGGACTTTATGTCATCATCTGAATCTTCTAAATCTGACCTTTCTTTAGCTCCAACACGGAGAGAGACCAGGTCTTTCTGACACTCTTTTTACAATATCTGGTCTTTGTGACACCCTTTTGTCAGTTTCTGGTCTTTGTGACCTTTGTGTTTGACTAGCGTTCATGGCTAACATTTGGTTCATAAATTTGTTAAATTTAGCGTCCATAGACTTGTCCAATTCATCAAATTTATTGTTCTATTTTTCATTAAGCGTATCATATTTAGATTTTCTCTTTTTACTACGTTACCCGTACTGTGTTCTGAAGTACTAGGTTTACTTACTGACGTTCTGGTCGCCCTTGTGCTATCGTCAATTTCCTCTTCCACTGGCGACATCACTAATATCTAAACCTTTGGGTTCAGACATAATGAACTACTCTGCTAAGCTGAAAAGATGTCTAAAGTCTTTCGCAACGAGAAAGAAAACTGAAGCAGACAGGTAAACCGGTAGTCAGGTGAGTACAGCTGGTCAGCTGTTTTTGACTTCTGGGCGAGCTAAATACCACAAAGAAAGAAATCCTAATGAACATATGTCAGGTAGGTTGGTTAATTTATGGTATAAAATTCATATGCGTGAAATGTGCAGAGGAGGTTGAGCGGTCTCGGTAGACCGTCCTAACTAGTTTGTCAACTTTAAATCCGGTCCCGTTTCGCAAGAATTCATACTATTACGATTAGTCGTAAGTGCGAGCTGATTTCCGGTCTTCTGTGTATTTATTCTAGTCTTGTCTAGATCAAAGTCGTGAAGTTGGAACCAGCTGGTGACAGACTCCTTTCGAAAGATCGGTTGTTCAATCCGGGTACTTCCTTTATCAATGAATCTTGCAGCCATGATATAGTTTCGAAAATGCTCTTGTACAAATGTAAAAGAAACTAAAGCATACGCTGAACAAGTAATCAAACACTGCATATTTATGAATGTTCTTTATTTAAGTCTTCGGTGCCTCCTGATTGGTGATCAGTGTAAGAACAAATAGTATTATTAACTTTAAAAGTACAATAGTTTAACAGATTTGACAGTTCTATTTATAGACATATTCACAATCATTTGTGCCTTTAAGAGAACTATTACTATTAAGATGAATAGCCTTTGTGTAATTTTTTTTTAAATTTGGCAGTGTACTTAATACTTGTCGTCCATGTTTTGATTTTTTTAAAATACGGGTTTGACTGTATTAAAACTTATTTGGAAAAGGAACAACATTTTTATAAAATTAACACGATCTTGTCACCAAAGCATTTACATGGACGGTTAACGAAAATATTTTAGCAAACATAAGTACCCGAGAATTTTCCCATCACACTTGGTAGTATTGCAATACTGAGGGATAATTGAAAAGTTACCGTTATATAATTGTATTTTTGTTAGAAATTCAGACAGTAAGGTAGCTTTTACTCTCTAGCAATGTCATCATTTTAAATTCCGCTCAGCATTCTGGACGCTAAGCACTACTAATGAGTCATTAAGGACGCTAAGCACTACTGATGAGTCCTATGTTTACGAAAAATTGGTCTGATTGAATATTTATTTATACTAAGGCTCAACAAAAAGCATAAAATCCTTATACCACCAAGTACATGTTGTATATATATATATATATATATATATAGTGTATTATTTTGTTAAAATTACAGGTAAATTCATTGTTACCTCGAATGTAAATCAATGCCCAAAATTTTTAAATATTTCATAGCTTAATCCTTGTTCGTATTTTGTAAGATCTTTTTAATATTCATGTTTCCGTATGATCTTCTGTTAACACCAGGTGCAGCACTGGGCGGAAAAATCGATTGTAAACATTATATCTGGTACCTATATCGTCTATAGTTAGGTGATAAATAATTTTAACGCAGTTTTTAAATAAATGCCGGAAAAAACAACTCCGCCTGGCGTAAGTTCAACATCCTAGTTACTGTGGGTTAATTTATATTCGTGGATATCAATCTTCGTAGTTTGAGAAAAATCGTGTTTTGATCTTTGTAATTTTCTATTAATACAAATTATGAAATTGGAATTTTGTGTTGTCATCCTGGCTTTTCTATTTTTAATTACAAGTATAAATGAACATCAGGGTTTATGTTGTTTTAACAATTAAAGTTTGTTTCTGAAATCTAGTTATATTTCTACCTGTATTTTACCTGTACAATCTGGTAAAGAATTCTATAATTTACTATTGAATTAAGTGAAATATGTACATTTTAACAATAAATCTGTCACAAACTCTGTAGAAATATGCTTAATTTTAATTTCGAAATTTGCAAAACTTATACAGTTTTGACGAAATAGCTTACAAATTTGCCAAAATATGTATGATTTTTACATGTTAAAAACAATATGCAATTTTGTTATTAATTGGTAAAATTATGACCGATAACTAAATTGAAACGCACTTGTATGCGTATGGCTCAACGTACTTGAAGACATCGGAGATGCTGACAACGTAGCCGACACAACATCGTTCAACGACTATGTGACAGAGTTTTGGGTTGAAGGACACCGCTTTTTATGGAACCACTACCAGAGCTAGGGACCCCGTATCACTAACCATCTGGAAGTATGGTATAAGGAAATCAAGAAGAAAGTTCAGAATGCCCACCCAAACATCATAGTGGTATTACAGAAGAGCCAAACAGTTACAGAACGTACCATCATCCAGTATACAGCAGGAGGAGTCGCAGACACCAGACGTCAACTACTAAAAGACAGGAAACAGTAAGGACTCATCATCGTGGTAGATAGACTACGCCGACGCTGTATCCAATTTTGTAAGATATTTAATCTATGGTAATGCAAGAAAAGTGGTATACATGTACAACGAAATATGTTGAATCCACAAAGACATTAAAAAGGGAATCCGGAAAGATAAAAATGATTGAACATTCAATCAACCACAGTATCTTAACTCAGAAACTCAGGAAATGGGCAGATAGACATTTAGCTAACATGTTAACACTTTATATATCTTGCATGCCTTTCCAGGACAAAGACAACATCATTGAGATCAAAGCTATTTATCTGATTTAAGATCATTCGAGTTGTAGCTACCTTAAACGCATTGCTGTACATGTACAGCTAAGATACAGGAAGAAATCCTTTCAGAAAAACATTTTCTGTCAAATATACATGTGTGTTCATCACTTTAGCGATACAGATTTTATTTTGTGCCCCACCTATTTGAATATGGTGTAATCTTGGCGACAACTTAAACAAAACATGTATATCATTTTCGAGTAAAACACAGATCTAATAAAAGATTTTTACCGCAATATCAAGTTTGTTACTGCTACAGTACAGAATGTACATTCTACATGTTCTAGGAGGTTTTGAGAACACAGTAAGCCAAACAGGAGTTACAGTAACAGAAATTCACACAAAAAATATCGTAGCAGAAATATTTGAGATTAGAGGATAAAGGTCAGAATACCTGAATTCAACACTGTATTTTGGGTTTGAAAGTATGAAGTGAGGGGGAACTATGTGCAACAACATTATAATGCATCATATTTGATATTCCTTTCTACTCTGGTAATTTAATTATATGTATCTCAATAGCACTGACTTCAAAGCATTTGCGCATGCATTGCGATTACGAAAGGTTAAAAATAATTTTTTGAAATTTTGGAAAATGAATATTGCTATAATAAATAGAATTGGCTATTAAACATCAGTTACAGTTGAGGATAACACTTTTTATTCTGATGGATGTATGTGAAAAAAATCAAATTCTAACATTATTCTTGGTACACTGTCAGTGTAGTGTGCATCATGTTATTTTAATCAGGACAAAACTATTATGCAACGAAAATAGATATTTAACGATAAGTAAGGTTTTTAAGTTTTCCGTTCCTCTAATGCAAATTGTATAGGTGAAAAGGCAAGACACGTTTGCCACTATAGATTAATTTGTACAAATCACGTTATCATCAGCCGTCTTTAGACAATACAAGAAAATAAATTTTTGAAATCCACCTACAATATATATGATACGAAAAAGACATACTATAGAACATTCTTACTGCATGCCTCATTGGTTCAGAAAACAAAATGTTTAAGTGAATTCGCTCAATCCATTTTAGTTATTAGGAGGGGTCAAAAGATACGTCCCTGAAAAAGGGACATTTATCATTTTTATAGAATAATAATTCTGAAAAGGATGGTTTCAATCAATTGGCTTTATGGTTTCCCTTAAGAGAACTTAAAGTTGATTTTCACAAAGAGAATCCAATGTTTAACTGTTAAATTACTGCCTTGGTGGCATATTTGTTGTCAGACGGAGTCATTGGAAACAATTTTTAAAGAACATCAGCTGAATTGTAATAATCACTTCTTATTGGTACAGTGGGGAGGGGGGGTTGAATTAAAAAGGTGAAACAGTTTATAAACGACTCAAGATATTAAACTCAAAGTCATTGCAAATTGCAGATGGACCTCAGATTGAGCCAATAATCTAACCATTAAATAAAAAGATCGATTTTTTCTGTTTTCTAGTACTTTTTAAATAAGATCAACAAGTTATAAAACAAATAGGAATATTTCAACAAAATTGATAAACAAGTTATGATTATCATATAAAAATTCTAGTTTACATGATATTTGTCTCTTTAACATTGTTGTAGTTTATATAAAAATGGATTACTATGAAACAGTCACATTGTTGCAAGGAGGAGATACTTTATCACAGTAATCACAAAAAGTTCCATTGAAATTAAAACACGCCGTTGCTATAGGGCAATTATTCCTTGAAAATATTTTTCCTGAAAACACATCGCATTGTACGTAATATAAACATCCTCTGGGGTGACGCTTGAAGACTTCTTTTGTGGAACAATAATTTTCTGAAAAATAAAGAAACAAATAGGTGGTTAAACTTGATAGTATGAATAAGTCAGCATTATGACATAGATTGATATGAGAATATGGCCTCCGTTGATATTCTACTTTTAGAGTCTTTTTTGCAGTCCCACCCCTAAAAAACGAACAATATTGTCCTAAATGTCGTTATAAACCATCTTAACACGGATTTTTCCTCCATTTATTTAAATATAAATTACTGACCAAGCAGAATAATGTAAATAAAGGTTTGATAAAATACCCATTGGATGGAGGTACATTCAGATTTAGTTCTTTTATGAAACTGTTTTACTGGATTCAAAATTGCTCGGGTAACTGAAAACATTTTCAAACGAAATTGATCAATATTTTTCAGTTGCAAATTTAACTTCCAACCAAACCATATTGGTGTAATCTAATATAACATTTTTTAATCAGGCATTAAAAACTATGAATACAGACAATATTCAGTACATACAAGAATAAAAAAACCAATTAAATCCGCTATGTCCTGTTTGTACGTGTCCCATTTGAGGTCCAATTGTTTTCAGTGGCTGTGGTTTGTCTAATTATATGTTTTTGTTTATGTAATTTTGCTTTTACAATTTGATAACGATGTTTCCGGTTGCCATATCGTTTGTATTGTGTTGAGCTATGGCTAATTGTTGGATACTAGTTCCCATGGTCAAATGATGGTGTTAGCAATCCTTTTTTAGTTTGATGTATGATGTAGAGTGTGTTGAATGGCCTATATACTTATAGTTCTAATCTCTCAACTATTCTGTCAGAAAAGACGGTTCTAAAACGGTTCTAGGGTAGAACCAACTCTGTCATAAATTGTTCTGAGGTACATATAGAACCGTCATAAATGGTTCTAGAGAAGAACTGTCATAAGTGGTTCTAGGGTGAAACCGCCAAAAGTGGTTATAGGGTACAACTATCCATAAAGGTTGTGGGCTGGAACTGTCAGAAAATACTTTAAATTCCTGATCACGCAGGTTTTACAATATCTAAAAAAATATCGTTACAAACTAAATATATAAATTTTTCAAATTTGGATGTTTCAAATTAAAAGAAACTTCATTGTGATTGATGTTTTTCTTTTTTTTTCTTTTCTGTAGTCTGTAAACTATAACGGTATGTTGAAAGGTGATTTGAAAATGATGGTAACAAATTGATTATATTGTGATGTTCAAAATTCCTAATTATCGCCAATGTCATAAATTGTTCTAGGGTAGAACCGTGTTCAGAATGGTTCTAGAATATTTCTAGGGTAGAACTGTCATAAATGGTTCTAGAGTAGAACCGTCCAGAACGATTCTAGGGTAGAACTGCCATAAATGGTTCTAGGGTAGAACTGTCATAGATGCATGGTTCTGGGTTAGAAATGTCCAGAACGTTTCCAGGACACACCCTGTCATAAACGGTTCTAAAGGTGACAGGAGGACAGTTCTAGAACCGTTCTAGAATAGTTCTTCTGACAGTTTAGGACAGTTCTAAAGGGAGGTTAGAACTGAGCCAAACTGTATATTTTATACATAGGAAGTACCCCTTTCCCTGTATTCATAAGAAAAGCATGACATTTCTAAAATACTCAGCAAATTTCAATAAATTCGAACATATTCCAAAGATAACTTTTAAAATTATACCTTAACCATAAATAATTTTGATGATATCATACTGTAATGTGTTTATTACAAACAATTTTAAAAACAATTCATACCTTCAATTAAAATTATTTTTCCTTCACTAGATGTATAAAGTGCCATGTCTTCGTCTTGCTCAACTATTTCATTGTTTATGGAAACACATTTAATTAAGGTATTATTTAGGTCATCTGTAAGTGACTTTCTTATAACAACAGTTTCGTGGTTGTTACAGCCAGTATCATTTACTTTCTGCCTGTCCAGATATTCTTCACTTATTTTGGAAAAAACGACATCAGTTGTTCTTTTAAGTAGTACACGTATAAAACCATCGGGGTAACCGGTTTTCCCAGAACATGTGGCTACCCAGGTTTGTTCACCTTCTATTGTTTCATGATTCTCAATAAGTTCTGGTCTATCTGGTTTATCTGAAAGAAATTTTAAAATGTGAAATATGAACTTAAAATATTTCAAATAAATAATATTTTTAGATATTTTTGTAAATTATATTTTCATATTTATCTGCATAGATGCAAGTCAGCTAGCTACATGTAGGTACCGTTGCCATTGTACTAAAGTCGGCATAGTGAACATCCACTAAATCTTCACGTATATCTATGAAAGAATGCCAAGTCGGGATAAATGTGGCCATTACATTGTAACAAACACACCAACCTATTAATGGTAATCTTCTTATAGCGTTCAAAAATAGAATTATGAATTTTAGTATCCTGGAAGGCATTCAAATATCTTAATTGTGACTTGATTTAGGCAAACAGAAGAATTTAGTTTTGTATCCCAGATCTCATTTGCCAGACATATCTATGCTATTAAATTTGTGGCCTGAAAATTTTGAGTCGTTTTACCTCCAAGCCGAAGATCGGCAGAAATATTATATAATAATAAATAGTTAGTGCATACTTTCTAATGTCATATAGTAATTGCTTTAATTAACGTAGCTTAATTTTATAAACCAAATTATCCGTGATCCGAGTTCCGTTGTCGGTTCCCGTTCCGTTATGGTTTCGATTATTATTCCTAAGCAACGTGTCCGTTTGCCTTAATTACATGTTCGCCCTGAGTTCGTTCGTCCATAGAGTCCGTTTACCCGGAGTTCGTTCAACCTTTATATACATCTATAGTATAGAGATGAAGGCGGCCGAGGGAAGAAAGTGTTTATGGAAAATTAATATAATTTTTTTTATAAAGGAATTTATTATGTTTTGAAATTACAATATAATGAAAAATGAGATATAACAATAAAGATGAAGTAAATTCCTTAAATGAACATTTGTATAAATATTGGAAATACAACACAGAAGCAGAGCTCTATCTAAAACACACACATTTTGAATTTCGGAAATTGATAACTAAATTTAGAGCTTGTAATCATAATTGGAACTAGAATTATGGAAACATAAGAAACTTCCAAGTCAAAACAGAATACGCAAATTCTGTAATCAAAATTATGTTCATGATGAAGGACATTTTTTTAATTGAAATAAAAATTCTGATTTGCGCCAAATTTTTTGTTCGAAATATACAAATCACAACTCGAATTTCGATAAATTAAATATAGTCTTACACCGAACACATCTTAGACAGGTACAAAATCTAGTTACACGTAAAGTAAGAATCAATCCATATAATGGTCGATATTAAATTAAAAAATATTTGTTTATATAACATGTATAATTTAATCAATTATATAATTTTCTCGACATCTTGTTGTAACTTTATTTAGCAAAATATAAAAAAAAATGTACATTTTCTTATTTTCCGATATTTTGAAAAGCCAATTCAGAGGTATGAACAGTGTATATTTAAAACAAATCACTGGATATGTTTAAAATTTTACTATTTTATGAACTTGACATTCATCTGCGTTTGAGTTGTAAAATGCTCCTTATTATGGTTCAATGGTTGTTCGTCTGTCTTTTAACTCATTGCATATATACTGTGGGATATGAAAGACATGTCCTTACTTTGGTAATAAAGATTTTAATGTGATACCCATGGAATGAAAAAAAAAATATTGCTGTATATATCTAAATATAACACTCCAACATACTTAAAATAACAAATTTGCCTTCAGCTTCCAATTTATCTCCAGCATTCATTTCAACCGACACACCATAAAATCCCCTTCTCACACAGGTCGCATTCTGTACCGTTATTGTTAAAATGTTTGATGCGAAATTGAAGACCACATCATCGTTAATATTTAAATCTGTGACACTGCCGTCTGGTTCAATCTTACCAATATGATATTTCAGTGAATTCAATGAGTTCCTAAATGTTATATCTACAGATGTAAATGATACCGAACTTCGGAATATGCAGATAAGGTCCACCGGTCCAGATTTCTCCAACACTGACGAATCATTGCACGTTACATCTGATGTAGAAAAAATAAAAACATGTTTGGTTAAAAAGATATATAAAAGACTTAATTACTATGTATCTGAGTGCTGGAAATGATAAAAAAGATGACAAAGTTATCATCAGTAAAAAGAACAAAACAAAACAAAAACAAAAATGACACGAAAATAGAAAAAAAAAATACCGATGCAATATATAGATAGATTTCAAGTTTGAAGTGGCAACAATGAAAAGTTTTAGAACAAAAAATCTTTTAAGTAAGAAAAAATAGCGAGACGTTAAGAAGTAATTACCTGTCAATGGAGGTAATGATGGAGGTAATGATGGCATCGCTGTTGTTATTCTATCATAGGATGAGGCAGCAATTGTTGTCGGTATTTCGATCCTATCGGACGTTGTTTGTATTGTGAGAGGCGACGATTTTATCGAGGTAGTGCTGCTGCTAGGTAAAACTGCAAATTAAGAAAATGATATGACATGAAAAAAGTATTTTGAAGTATGTAAATGACAACTTGAATGAAGATAAGAAAAATAAGATTGCTATATTGTAATATTTTATTTCTGTATGCACTATGTGTTCAGTGAAGTAAGCGAAAATAAAATTAACCAATGGAATTCTGACAATAATGAGATTGTAAAGAGAAAAATCTACAATGACATACCAATCAACGAATAGCTTCATATACATTTGTTAAGGATATTCCTGATACATTTGATACTAATTGTTACCCAGTTACACTTGGAACCCAGAGACTTAACGGTCTAATGTATGCTGATGACCTTATATTATTGTCTGAAACTGCAAATGGATTACAGGAATCACTTAATAAACTTCAAGATTATTGTAACAGTTGGGGACTAGAAGTCAATATTACGAAGACCAAAACCTTGATTTTTAACAATTCTGGGAAGCTTATATCTTCAAAATTTTTCCTAAATGCGATCCCTTTAGCTGATGAAAAAAATTATACTTATCTTGGTGTTAAATTTAATATTAATGGGAGCCTTGTGATGCTTAACAGGAATTATATAATAAACGTCTGAATTCCCTATTTACATTTAAAAAATGGTTCTCCGGCCAACAACCTAATATTAAAACTCTACTACATGTGCTTGATCATACAGTTAAACCAGTTCTACTTTATGGCAGTGAAATATGTGGAGGCTTTAACTGTGACCCCTATTTTAAAAAACTATGTGGAGATTTGGTAGTTGAAAAAGCACACATTAGTTTTTGTAAATTTATTTTTGGGGTATCCAAAAGGGCAACTAGTATTGCAGTGATGAGAGAATTGGGCAGATATCCTTTATTTCTGGAAATTATATTTAATATGATTAAATATTACATTCGTTTATATAAACATAATAAAACTGAAGATTTATTATTGAAACAGGCATTCTCCCTCTCAAAGTCTCTACGTGATAACTAGAAAAAGAGCTGGTAAAGAGATATTCAATCTTTATTTAAATACTTTGAAATTGATGAACAGTATATTATGACGCTTAAAACAAAATTAAAAAGCTATTTACACAAAAAACTTCAATTAAAATATAATTCTAGTTGGCACACTGAGCTCCATAATGACCTCAGAGATAATAAATCGTATGGTAAGAAGCTCAGGACATTCAGGTCATTTAAAAACCATATATATTTTTAGAAAAATATCTTCTTCTAGATTTCAATACTAGAAATATTATTACCAAATTTCGGATAAGTGCTCATGACTTAGAGATTGAGAGAGGTCGATATAAAAATCTTGAGGTGTCTCAACGCATTTGCAGGCTATGTGGTGTTGAGGTTGAGGATGAAATACATTTTCTTCTTCGATGCCATAAACTTGCACATGTACGTGATTATTGTTTACATGAAGTAAATAAACAATATAAGAAGTTTAAAAAACTTAGACATAAAGTCACAATTTATATGGCTAATGTCATCTGAAGGTTTTATACTTAAAAGAATTGGAGAACTGCTAAGAAAATTATTATCTACTTAAACCCAAAATACACACTGACCCCCATCTCTGCAATATTGGTGGTCTACATAATATGAATTAATATTTTTACTCCGTCCATTATTTTACCTACGTTCTGTACACTTTTATATACTTACATAAAATATTAACAATTTTATAAATAAAACTGTTCATACCTTGTCATCTCTCGAAGTCATTAGCTGTGCTTGTTGTATACCTTTTGATTTCTAATTGTATTTTGATCACATTGAATCATTTGTAATCACTGTATGAAGTTAATGTTAATTATTCTGCCCTTTGTGGGTGCTTCTGATTACGCAATAAAGTATTTGTTGTTGTTGTTGTATACATGTACATTTACAAACAAGCTCTTCGGACAGGGCATTCGTCACCAAAAAAAAGATTGAAAGTTTCTCTCCAATGATCGAAATGCAGTAGAAAGTAAAACAGTACGATAAATAATGATTACCCGCTACATGAGCTAGTATAATACATGTAAATATCAAAATCAATGTTTGGTGGTGTAAATCGTAAAATAACAAAACTAATTGTCTCAAAATGAAAATACTGACTATACATGCATTGTTGTTATTCATCTGTCGCTGTAAGATCAAAATAATTACTATATTAAGGATATTTTACAGAAAACAAGCTGGACAAGGTGTGTAAACATGGAATTATACATTTCAGAATTTTGATATTTGACAAAGGACAGAATTGTGGGCGAACACTGGTGTCGTATACAGAACAGGAACGGCTTATCCTTCCGGAGCACTTGAGTTCACTCATGGTTTTTATAGAAGTTCGTGTTGTTCATTTGTTTTAGTTTTCAGTGTTTATTTGTTGTGCTTAAGGTTGTTCATTTGTCTTCCCGGGTTTGTCTGTCTAATGGATTGATTGCTCCTTAGGTATATTTGTCCCCTTTCTTATCCAGTAAATAAGCGAATATCGATTGTTTTCGAACTTCTCTTATGGTATTTGAGATACGATCATGAAAATTGGTGTGTAAGTAGAACTTTCATACTTGTCTGTTCCGAAGGTTTTGCCTGAGGTCAGAATTGTGAGCGAAAGTAGGAAGCAATAGCCATTTTATTACAGGTATATTCCTTGGTAATGACCAAACTCCGGCAGACTGACCATATCTATGGAACGCTATAGCTGTCTTATAGATGTTTTTTTTTGTATATTATGTACTTATTTCATTAAATTGCGTAGTTTCTTCATTATATTGTATATTCTACTTTATATTAAGGATGATCGCTGGTCTAATAGGAAATAAATAGGATTTGCAATAGGTGTTTTAGTTTGAGAGAACATATGAATAGTAAACAAATAAGCAAGAAAAAATATAAGTTCATGTGCTCATTTTAGAGCTATAAGGCCTTGAAAACTTGCAGGAAATGGGTTTTCTCTAGATTTTTCATTGTCTTTGCATTGACAACTACAGTCTCTCAAAATGTATGAAAAAATAAAAAGGATTTCGTACAACTTTGTCAAATACCATTTTAAGGTATCTATGATTGAATTATAAAAGAAACAGTGGGAGTTCATGGGAAAAAAAATCATGTTTAAGAAATGGATAAAACCCGAGAATTCCGAAAATCTGACAAAAAGACCAAAACATGACCAGCGGGCATCCTTTAGTAGATACTTTTAACGTGATGTAAATAATTAGTTATGTTTTGTAGTTACTTTATTATATTATGTAGTCACATCAGTACATCATGTACTTTTTTCTTTATGTTGCAAAGAGTAAGCTCATATTTATTTTCGGTACAAAAATCTTTATATGGAGCAGATACCTTATTTCACCTTGTACTTTATTCTTAATGTTATGTGCAAATTTTATTATAATGTTCGGAACTTTTTTTCCCCGCTAATTTTATGACATCACCGGTATTTTTACCGAAGCGGTATATTTGTAAACATATTATTAAATACTCATTTGTATTCTCTTAAACTATATATATATTTAAGCAAGTCAGTCCAGAACACGGAAGACAGTAATCAATGAAATGAGGGAAATATAAAATTTCGCAGTTGGTAATGAGTATAGACAAAATATAGTCACAAAAAAGTTAAATTGAGAAAGAAGAAATTTCAGAATATTCCTATAACATGTAGCTAGAGTGAATTGATTGTAATTTTATTAAACTGGTGAATCTTCTCGGATATGAAAATTAATGGATACGGTGACTGATTCAGCGGGATACCAGCGCCTCCATAATGGATTTCAATGTTGATTTTCGTAATTGTCCTGCATTGGAAATCACAATTACAAGTCACATAAACTTCTAATATATATAACATTCATCCGTTGTTGACATGATATTCTTAGTTTTTATGATTTCTCTATTGGTATATTTGTTCTTACTAAAACAGACCCTGTTCATGACAGGACATTTAGAAAAAAAAACAGACTCTAACAAATAAATAAGAAAATTTCGAGTAACCTCTTTATATTTAACTGGAAATTAGAAAGATTAACAGATTTGGAAAATGAAACAACAAAGTTTAACAGATCATTTACAGCTGCATTTTAAGGATAAAGATACACGGGGTTTGGTTTCAACAAATCATGACAATATTATAGCATTTATATAGACAAATTATACAGAATAACAATCCAAAGATACTAATATTAGATATTGTAAATTTATACTATGCTGTATACGACACATTTCAAGGAGTTACCTCTCATCAGCAGCATTAAAACCGAAACATTTGGAAGACCAAAAACCAAACTTATATTAACCCAGATGTACTCAACCAAAAGTACCGAAATAGGAAGCTAAATTTCAGCTAAGGAGATTTACCATGTGCAATACAAAGAATAAACCCTTAGTATTTCTATTATTTTTGAATTTTGCTAAATACAGGTAATTATTGTAACAAACCAGTGAATAATCGTGTCAGACAAGTCTGACGACTGGGTTGGCAAATACC
This sequence comes from Mytilisepta virgata, assembly GCA_028015205.1. Classification (NCBI taxonomy): domain Eukaryota; kingdom Metazoa; phylum Mollusca; class Bivalvia; order Mytilida; family Mytilidae; genus Mytilisepta; species Mytilisepta virgata. The sequence continues at coordinate 75,996,199 of CM051518.1, read as the reverse complement.
CTCGGGGACCTAGGGTCCACCAGCAGAGGCATCACCATAAAGACGTAACGACCCTATTCTAGACAGCAAAAGTATGAAATACGACCCTTTACTGCAGCACACTCATGCTATCAAAATTCTTGGGAGTAGCACTCCCCAACCTCATCCAACCAGGTTTTTTGTCTGTAGGCAAATATAACTTGCTCTGCATGGAATTCATCAATGCATTTAAAGTTCTCGTAAATATCTATTCCTATTGACAATACAATAGCCCGAGTTATTTTCCCAGTTGTTTTAAATTTCCTTATGGTTTTTTTGTCGGAACTGTGTTAACCTGTTTTATTACATTTTTTTCATAAACAGACCACATTTTGATTTATAAACAAACAAAAATCGCTGGGGAAATGCGGCGGGTTTGCAGAGTATTATTACCAAAAACCGGTGCAGTCATAAAATAAAAAAAAGTTTAAAAATTAAAAAAAAAACAAAAAGTTTATAAAGAATAAAGTACTACATATAATAAAGTATCTACTCCATATAAAGATCTTTGTACTAAATTTATATATGAGCTTACACTACGCAATATAAAGAAAAACGTACTCAATGTAATGATGTGACCACATAATATAATATAGAAACCACATAACATAATAGAATGTCTACATAATATAATAAAGTAACTACATAATATAATAGGGGCCTCGGTGGCCGAGTAGTCTAGGTAGTTCGTCATGACTACTATGATCACTAGACTGTCAACGCTGGGGTTGTGAATTCGAATCTCACCTGTGGCGGGGGTGCATTCGACTCCGATCTTACCTACCGAAGGTCGGTGGTTCTCTCCAGGTACTCCGGCTTCCTCCGCCAGTAAAAATCGGCCGCCGCGAAGTAGCCGAATGTGCTGAAAACGGCGTTAAATCCCAACTAAACAAACAAACAAACATAATATAATAAATTAACGACATAACATAATGAGGGAACTACATAACATAATAAGGTAACTACATAACATAACGAAGAAAAAAATAACATAACTAGATAAAAAAAATGAGGTAACTACATAACATAACTACATGACATAACGAGGTAACTACATAACATAATAACGTATCCACAGACCATAATTAAATAACGATATAACGTAATAAATTATCTACTTAATATAAAGAAGAAACTACGTAATATTAAAAACCTCTACATAAGACAGCTATGGCGTTCAATACATACCCTTTCCGTACATACCTCAACTACATTAGTAGAGGAACGGATACGGATGGAACTGGAATTGCCGGGGAGTTTGGGTAATGACAGAAATGGGTTTACTAACCTGATTTGTTATCGCTATTGTCAGAGAGGAATATTGCAATTACTACCGCAACTGCCAACAGGCTTGCTATTCCAATTAAAATGACGACCAACAGTATCCTTTGCTTTACAGTCAACCGGATTTTTAGCTTCAAATCCTGTCATAGAAAACCAAGGGAAAATAATATTAAGTCCTGTCATAGAAAACCAAGGGAAAATAATATTAAGTTTATCTTTGCCTATGACAAGTCCTACAAAAACATGCTAATAAAATCATTCTGTTAAACTATTTTCATTTAGATTTTTTATTTTATTTTAATATCTAGACATACGGATATCTTTACTATGAAACAGATGAAATAATTTGTTTTGTTTTTGTTTTTAACTTTGTTTTTGGTTTTGGGTGCATTTTGATCGCAATATGCCACGCCATATCGCACGTTTTTTTTTGTTGGTATACTAAGCTTGTATAATCAGAAAGAACCATTGACATGCGATAGCTTTTTTTAATAAGCACGCTAATGGTTGTCTGTGCCGCGTCGCTACTGGCTTTATAGTATTCATGCAAATGATCGTAACCTGTAGTTAAGACGAATTACTTAGACTGATCTGCCACGGACCTCTCAAATGATATGGTGAAACCTAATAATAAGCACATAGTTAAAAGGGGATCAGAGAAATGCTCATAAATAAATGGGCTTGAAGGATTAGATTAAATACAAAATACTGCATAGCATGGTACAAAAGTGGTATATAAGGTTTGTAATTCCCGTAGTTAATATTCTCATTGTACCAGAAATATGAATATTCGTTGTACCAGAAATATGAATATCGATTCAATATCTTTTAAACGAAAGATCATTATAAACAAACAACAAAATGGAAAACAGGAAAGGTCAACAAAGGTCAACAATAACATAAAAACCAATCAAAGCAACCCAACTGACAATCATAGGTTCATTGATTTACGTTACTTTTCACTTACAGAGTTAATAGAAGTTTCACCTTTGGTATCATGTGGTGTTTGCTTCAGTTCAGGCTGTATTACACTTTGTGTCGACGAAGGAACATTTTCAATTTCACAATATTCATTCTCCTTAATTTGAATGGACTCTATGTTAATTGTTCCTTCTTTCCCTTGGTCTGTTATAGCGAAAGGAGTCTGACCGTAAGTTGGGTTTTGTTTTCCTGTGTCACTAGTCCCAAAAGTACTATCCTGGTCACCTTTGTAGCATTTATAAGATCCATATAGTGCGATGTAGTTGTGTTTTTCTTTGTCTGGATTTATCGATTTTTGTTCGTTTTTGTCGTCGAAAACCTGCTTTTGTGATTTCTCTGATTTAGTAAAGTCATAACTGAATTTGTTTCTTGTAGGCAAGCCCCTCATGAAAGCTGTCTCAGAGAGTCTTTTGTAATCATTCCTAACGTCATTGCCATCTTTTATATTTAACTTTTCATATACACTTTTATGTTTTCTTTCTCGAGCAATGCGTGTACTCTCTTCACCAGAATAAGCTAGATTTGGATATCCAAAAAGATCACCTCGATGTACCACTGATTTTTTCATGCTTGTTTTCAAATAGAAAAATGTCGTGGTATTTTTACCTCAATTTTATGTCAAAGTATGAGCTTTGAAACGTGATATTTTGTTATTATCAAAATATCCAAAGAGAAATCAACCAAGACAATGGGGGCATTATTTAAATTGATTTCCATCAACAAGTTTGTCTAAAACAATGAATATATAAGTTGGATTAATTTCAAAATGATCACATGTATAATAAGTTTAAATACGAATATGTCGCAGATATGTCTGGGTGTTATGTGACAAAAAAAACAAAAATCAACAAATCATTTAACCCGTGTATATGGTGTCAGCAGATTTTATTTACGGTGAACACTTTAATATGAAATATAAACAAACTTGTTACATAAACATTTTGATAGCCAAGTTTTGGAGTACGATATTTGTATATTCCTTCAAACTATGACTCGTCACATGTAATATTGCGAAAGGTCACACAGTAGAAAAAATTACCAAAAAGCTACATTTTCAAAGTTAAAATTTCATAAAATTGACAGTCGAACAATGTTCAAGAACAGGGCTTTCTCGAGGGAGATGTTCAACTGTAATATTGAGATTAGTTTATTAGCCAAATGTTTATTTTCATACATGTACATTGTATATAACTAAAGTGATATCGCATCTTTCCATAGGAGAAAAAAGGGGGAGGGGATAATAAACAAACCTAACATTTTATGGTACTGAATCCATTAAAAATTAATTTTTATTGTTTCCCTTTTATTAGTATGTAAATGGATATTCAGGAATATTATTGTTATTATAATATATGTTTGAAAAATACACTTTATTCTCATAATAATTTACCTTTTTCTTTCATAACTATATCCTAATATAACTGTAGTCTTTCATTTAACTGTGATACGGTGATGTACACATACATTTAAAAGAAAACTGCTTCAGCAAGATGAACCGGTTCTATATCATTTGTTAATATGCCATGATATATATAAATGCATGTATGTACCTCCATAACATCATTTGCACCATTTTCATTTCGACTTAAGTCCGGAGATATAAACCTGTATGATGGATCAAGCAAATACCGGCAAAAGAAAACCGAAACAACAAAACAGTGGGAAAAGTGCGTTAATTCTAAATCCAAAGGAAAAGACAAAATCATGAGAATGAAACATATAAATGCCACAAGAATGCATGTATAAAAGAATTAAAAAAAACATATAATAAACGAACACAGTATAAAAACTAAAGCATTAGCAATGTGAACTCCCACTAAAAACCGATAGTGACATAATTCAGGTGCTCCGAAAGGGTAAGCATGTCCTGTTCAGTTAACGACACCCTTCACCTAGAGATAGAAGATTCGTATCGGCCAATCAATTCGTGATGACGAAACTTTTTGCAGTGATGAATTAACAAAGACTGAACATAACCCTGTCTTAGAAGTTAATGTTCCAGCAATCTCGCCCTGCCGAGAAAGTGGTCGTATATCACATACACGGTAGTAATGAATCAACAGTTAAATGTACACACCATAGGCTGAAGACCTTGGAATGTTACTGCTAAGAAGGGAAAGTCCAAAATCGGAAAATTAAATCCACCCCGTTTGTCATAAAGTTTTTATTTTAATCGACCATTTTTATCTATGTACATTGTACAAGGATGAATCTAGATATGAAGCAGAAGAGGGTGTATCTGTGGTCTCTTTAATTTCAAGTTCACTGGAATAAAAAAGATGTAAGTAAAATAAATAACAATCCAAAGATACTTATATTAGATATAGTTAATTTATACTATGCTGTATACGACGCATTTCAAGGAGTTACCTCTCATCAGCAGCATTAAAACCGAAACATTTGGAAGACCTAAAACCAAACTTATATTAAACAAGAAGTACATTCTTAAAGTTAGAACTATTCAGTGACAGAACATCATCTATACAGCGGAAGCTTTGCTAGTTTCTTTTCTTTTCTCTGTAGTGGCCCATGTAAAATTTTAGTCTCGTATGAAAAAAAACAGATAGGCCAGTTTTTCGTCAATAAATAATCGATAGTCTGTTGGAAAACATGTCCTCCAAACTCAACAAAGATTTCGTCGATAACAAATTCCAGCATGTTAAAAACATCAGTCTCAGAATACTTTTTGTTGGAATCAGTGTTTGTTTTCAAAAAAAAAATATACCAGATACATTGAATTAGCTCACGAAAAACATATTTTAGTTTATCAGTTGGAAGGGTAGTGTACAAAGGTTTTTAAACTGTTGCCATAAGTAAGGTCACTAGAAGTTTATAAATATGTTGAGTCATTTGGACTAATTGTCTTCAAAATTTTATCAATGAAATTCAATTTTGTTTTCTCATCACTATGTAATACATGTAGTATCATTCCATTATTTTACGGGAAATTACATATATTTTTTAACGTGTACTATATAGAACAAGGTAATAAGACAAAAACTAATTCTATTGATGAAAACCTTTGCGAAAAGTCATAAATCTATTCAAAATAGGAGTTCACATATTCCATTTCTGTGAAATCACTGTATAAACAGGATACCATCTATCAAACATGTATCATTGATCAGATGACAAGTACCATACACGAGGAAAAACAATTAAAAACTGTTCAATATAGGAAGTGCCCAAATTATGTTGAAGGAATTGTAAATGTAATAGATGCCACAAACTAGGTATCCTATTGGTGTTTCAGACAGACAGACGGAATAGATACCACAAACTAGGCATCCTCCAAGTGTTTCAAACATACAGACGGAATAGAATGGTTAATCGATCCGTTCATCCTTCTCGCGACCCAAGTAAATTTAAGCACATAATTGGGTAAGCTGAGATATGTGCATAAAAGGCCTTTCAAATAAATTACACGTTGTTGGAAGAGATAAATACATGTTGTAATGAGATTTTAATATGCATTTTCAATTAAAATGTCTTTGTACAGAAATTTATTCCTCATTACATATAAAATATTAAAAAGTAAAAAGTAATTTATACACAAAATTATTATTATTCATTAAAAATATACATAGACGTCATATCTAGCAAGCATGAGGTTATTTTGTTATGATTTTTAATTTTGGATAAGTAATTATATAAAGATATAGAAGATTTTAAACATAGGTTTAATGGGGAAAATGTTGTTAATACTTTTCTCTATACCACTTTGCCTCATAATTGTTTTAAGAAAAAAGTCAAATACATGTACCTAATTAAATAGGCACTTAAAAAGCCAGAATGTGAATATATATGTTCAAACTCTTTTAGGTCGTTTTTAGTAACGACAAACAAAAGAACTGTGTCAATTGGACCTGCTTTGATATGAAAAATGCACTTAAAATTTACTAGATAACATTTTTGTTCGCTATGGAGATTCCGTATATCGCTAAGTTATCGAAATTCCAATGTGACTAACTGTGCACCACTTATTGCGGTCTGTTTCCCCTATCATTACGAATCACATTTTATGCCTAAAATCAACAAAGACCCAATGAAACATCTGATACAAAAATTTGATAACAGTTTTAGATATTTAAATATTTTGGCTGTCAATAATGACGAATTCAGTTTTTACACTAAAGAGATTTATTCTGTTGAACTTGCTTTAAATAAAGCTAATACTAACAATGAACACTGCCCTGTCCTGGATCTTGATATCTATATCTCTAACGGGAAGCTTAAAACTAAAATTTACGATAAGAGAGATGGTTTCTCATTTCCTATTGTTAGTTATCCGTATTTAGATGGCGACGGTCCTTTGGCATCATCGTATGGTGTTTATATATCTCAAATTGTTCGATTCGCTCGTGTATGTAACAACGTATTTTAACGAACGTTTTCTGTATTACTGAAAAATTATTACACCGGGGATTTCGATATCCCAAAGTTGTCAAAACGTTTACTAAATTTTATAATTGGTACAAGGATCTCATTCATTTGAAAAGCTAATCAAACCTTTGAAAGACTTATCCATAAGGGATATAGTTACGATACTCTTGTCAAGTCATTAAAGATGGCAGTTTTTGGAATTAATATTGATTCACTCAAAGTTCTTTGCATCGGAAATAAACACATTTATTCTAAAACCAGTTGTTGGCATGATACGGATTATGTTCTTATTTGTGATGGCATTCGTTGAAGACCCATTAGTAGCCTTGAGCTGTTTCTGATCTTTGGTCGGGTTTTTGTCTTTTTGAAACATTCCCCGTTTCCATTCTCTATTTTATTGTATTTAAATTATTGATTTTGAAAAAAAAGTATAGTATTATAATATTTTAATATTATGTGTATAAATTATGTATATTTCTCTGTCCATCAATACAAATTTCATCAACATAAGACAAAAAAAAAATTGTGAGTTAACATACAATATATGAGTATCCTTCCGCTTCCGGTTAATATGGAAGCAAAATTGAATTTGTAATCAGAAAAAACAACCACGTCCACTGTTTGAAGCAAAACTGACCTGCTATTATTACGCAAAAAGTAAGCAGAGATGTCAAATTTCAATGTAAATCACCCAGACATTCAGGATTACATTAATAGTGGTAAAACAGAAAAATTATACCCACAAGCATATCTCCCGCCAAAATTGAACAAACCAACAACAGCCAAAGCGAAACAATGTCAATTTGAAATGATTGATACTGCAATCTATGAAGCAAGCGCCAGAATGGTCGGGTTTAGAACGTCGAAAGAGCGCATAACTCCCTGGTTAAAGGCCATCGGGGCATATTATTATGAATATTTAGGAAAACGCCCAGACAAAGATATTGACTGGCAAGACAGCCCTAACACCATATCTAAGACCGAACCATTGAAATCAGTAACTATAGAAGTTTCAACAACTGAACAGAAAGATAATCCATTGCTATATAAATTGACATTCTTCATCAAAACTGGATTTATCCAAAGTCAGGGTAATCACTACGAAATGTTCTTGAATGAGGATTTTCCTCGCCTGCTGCAAATTGTCGCAAATTTGGCAGGTCCATATGATGGTATTGCTCCTCAACAAAAGTTGCAAAAAGTAGAAATTGATGTAAACTCCAATCAAGTACATGAATCTGAAAAATCTGAATCCGAATCATCCAGTTCTAGCACATTAGACGAAGTTGACTCATTAACATTTGACGAAGAAACCCTACTCAAACAACCTGCGAACGAGACGGATAAAAGTCACACGAAAAATCAGACAAGATCAACAGATGTTAAACAATTTGATAGTTCAGTTCAGACGAACAAAGCCTCAGCAAAACCAAGTGTCAATGAAAAAAAAGTACTCACAGTTGAAAATTTCTCCATATTTGAGAATAACATTCTAGATACTGTTCGCAAGCTGGAAACTAACAGGGCAACAGATACTAAAACATTAACTGACAAAATTGAAGCTGATCAAACACTGATTATTGATCTTATCAAACAAATATCAGATGACAAAAAGAAATCAAATGTGAGTGAACTACACGATAAAATCTCATCACTGAAAACAGATAAAAAGGCTCTTGAATTTCAGCTACAAACTGAAAGGAACAATCACATGACTCTAACAAGTAGTCTCGAAAATCAGATTAAACATGAAAAACAAATGGTTGAAAATAGCACAGAGCAGCTAAGACAATACATTACTTCGTCAACATCAGAACTAAAGTTCAACACTGACCAACTGGACGAAAAAAATGCTGAAGTAGATAAACTTAACAGAAAAATACAAGATTTAACTGCTCAGTTGGAAAAAAAGTATGGAGGATAATATCGAACTTAAACTACAAATATCAAAACTACATGACGAGCATACATTACGTCTGGAAGAACATGCAGCACGTCTCCAGGAGGAACAAAGGGCCACATACGATGGCCGACATCCTATCTCAAAACAGCCAGTTGTGCTATTAATTGGAACATCAAACATAAAAGGAATCAATGAAGAAAAGTTAACAACAGCCGCTTCGGTGAAGAAAGTAATTAAATATACACTAAACACTACCTATGAATACATAAATGATTCGACAGACCAACCTGATATAGTCATCTTACATTCTCTCACTAACGATCTGAGAAATGTAGATCCACAATCGTGTGTCGATCAAATAGGAAACATCTTGACCACCATACATCAAAAGTGGGAAAAAGCGGTATGTATAATTTCATTGCCAACTCCGAGGAAAGATAACTATATGTTCCATACAAATGGGCAAATTATAAGTGCAATGTTAAAGCAAAAATACAACGAAGAAAACCGTGTTAAATTTGCTGATCACAGCAACATGTGTCATGGAGGAAATCCTATAGATGATCTTCTAGAAGGAGACGGATTTCATTTAAATTCTAAAGGCACCTTTCAACTTGCCAGTAATATAAAGAAAGTAATACATCAGATTCTCGACGTTCCGATGCTCAGAAATGATAGAAGTCGCTCAAGAATGAGACGAGGACCAAATCGTGGTCGCGGAAAATTCAATATGAGAGGACGTGGTCGTGGTGGCGAATAACCATGATAGCATTCTGTGCTTCAAGAATTTTTGTTTGTAGTGTAGAATGTTTATTTTGATTGCCAAATGTTTATTACTGATTGTGAATTTAGATATTTGCTGTTAATCTATGATTTAATCTCGTAAAAGTGTCATTTCATTCAATATTATAGTAAGGGAAAGGTATCCTCTTATTTTTGGCTATAAATTTATATTCTTAACAGAAGCTTTGAATATTGAAAAGATAATTATTTCCCTTTTTGATACTTTTCGCATTGATCTAACTACTTTGATTGATTTATATCACAGCAACAATAAGTGTAACAAGCTTACTTAATAATAGAAAAGTCCTTTTTTTTTATTTTACATCAGATTTGTGTCTAAAAGTTTTATTACTATTTTTCTATAGAAAGTCTTTTGCTCATATTTTACATCAGATTTGTGTCTAAAAGTTTTATTACTTTTTTCATAAGTTTTTCAATTGTTACAATATTATGTGTAAAAGTCCTTCTGCACCGAAGATGTGCAAATCCATTAAATTTTGTTTCTGGAATGTTGGAGGACTAAAATCTAGGGCCCACAACAAATTAGAGGACAAACTCTTCCTAGATAATATTGAAAATTTCGATATTGTATTTTTAGCAGAAACACATATGGGCCACGATCCGTCACTTGCGAAAGTCGGCCCTTTTTTCTATCATTCCATAAGTAGGAACATGTCCCGTGGAAATAAAAGATATTTTGGGGGATTGGCAATTCTTCGAAAAGAACATATTAAACCCCATGTGAAAATTTTAGATAACAGTAACCCTGATTATCAATGGGTAAAGCTAGAAAAAAATATATTTTGGTTTCACCAGTGATCTATACATTTGTTTAATATATAATCCACCGAGCGGGTCATCATATTCTAGAAGCCTCAATCTTGATTTGCTGCAAGAAATTGAAAAAGATTTATTAAAATATACAAAAATGGGTAATGTAACACTTTGTGGCGATTTTAATGCCAGAATTGGGACCCAATTAGATTTTATAGAAGGGGATACAAACAAATATACACCATTGTTTGAATCATACCCAATTGACCAACAAATTAATAACCGTGCTAGTCAAGATACAATCACTGATACTAGAGGTAAAGAACTTGCAGATCTGTGCATTGGGCATCAATTGAGACTCTTAAATGGTAGATTATTTGGTGACTCGTTTGGTGCTTTGTCATGTTATACACCAAATGGTGAAAGTACAGTGGATTATGTTATTGTATCTCAGAACATTATGAATCAAATATTATATTTTCATGTTGCTAATTTTATTCCAACATTGTCAGATTGTCATTGCAAGTTAGAATGGGTAATGTCTGCTAACTATGATGTATGTGATACAAATGCTTCTCAGATGTCTATGGTTGATATGTCGCAAGATTTCATATGGTCAGATGGTTCCGAGTATTTATTTCAATCTGCATTACTCACACCAGAACTACAGACAAAAATTTTAGAAATTAATAACAGCAAATTAGCATGCATTGATGATGTCAATAAGGCAACAACCAATTTAACCAATGTTCTATTATCTGCTGCAAATGCATCACTGAAAAAAAAAAAAATTAGGAAGGAAAATGGACCAAAAAACAAAAAATGGTTTGATTTTGATTTGAAAAAAAAAGAGGAAACACCTTATAGAGTATGGGAAAATATATTCTAAATATCCAAAAGATCCCATTATTAAAGGGCACTACTACAAATTGTACAGAGAGTACAACAAACTGAGAAAATTTAAATTCAAATCTTTTAAAAAATCCATTATACAACAACTTGATCAGTTACACCACGACAATCCAAAAAAATATTGGAATTTAGTAAATGAACTTAGGGAGGACCGAAAAGATGATCCAAGTTCGTTGGTTGATCCAGAGTTATGGTTCTCACATTTTAAAAACCTGGGAAGTATAAACGATAGGTTCTCAGAGAGATTGAAAGTATTAGGAAAGACGCTGGAAAATTTAGAAAAGCTCAAATGCTTTAATGAACTTGATATAAAGATAAATATAGCCGAGATCTCAGAGGCAATTGCAAAATTAAAATGCAATAAAGCTTCTGGACTTGATACCATTTCAAACAATATGTTAAAATATGGTCAATCCAGTTTACTGCATAGTTTATGCAATATTTTTAATGCATGTTTAGCCCTTAGTATATATCCAGATGCATGGGCAGAAGGTTACATTGTAACTTTACACAAGGGTAATGATCCAACTGATCCAAATAACTATAGAGGTATTACTATCACAAGTGCACTGGGAAAATTATTTAATGCTATACTAGACAGAAGACTAAGTAAGTTTTTAGAAAAAAACAAAATTATAGACCCATGTCAAATCGGCTTTACAAAAAAAGCAAGGACATCTGATCATATGTTTATCTTGAGATGTATCATAAACAAGTATTGTCATAACAAAGGTGGGAGGGTGTTTGCCTGCTTTGTTGATTTTCAAAAAGCGTTTGATACCGTTGTACATACAGGAATCAAGCTTAAACTCCTTGACATAGGAGTTGGATCGTTATTTTATAAAATCATAAAGGCCATTTATTCGAACAGCAAATTTTGTATAAGAATATGTCAAAAAAGAACATCATGGTTTGATAACAAAGTAGGAGTTAGACAGGGTGACAATTTAAGCCCCAACCTATTCAAAATTTTTATTAATGATCTCCCTAGATACTTTGACGGTCTTTCAGATTCCATTGAACTAAATGATCGTGCTGTCAACTGTCTAATGTATGCAGATGATGTTATTATCCTATCATATTCCGCTACTGGTCTATAAAAAAGACTGGACAAATTAACTAATTATTGTAAGGACTGGTGTTTAAATGTAAATACTAAAAAAACTAAAGTTTTGGTTTTCAACAAAGCAGGCCGACATCTCTCTCAAAATTTTACTTTATGTAACAGATACAAATATCTAGGGCTTTACTGTAGTGCATCTGGCTCATTTTCATTTGCTCAAGACGAATTGTATAAAAAAGCACTTAAGGGTTACTTCAAATTAAGTAAGGATTTTTTATCCCATAATCCTAGTGCTGATGTGCTGTGAAAATGTGCAAATCTTATTAAATCTCTCACAATATATAGCCAGAAATGAAACCAAAAATGTTTCAAACGATACATGTGACTGGATCATTGTGACGTCCTTTACCAAAGATTCATATACCTCACACATATTTATCATTATGCATAATTGGACCTTTTTGTATCTACCCTTGGTACCTTCTGCATTATGGCAATAAAATCTTGTTATAATGCACCAGGTACGAGGAGGTCCATTATCTTATTCATATGATTCTTCTTTGTGTATATTTGGTGCACTTCATCTATAAATTGACCAAATTGACCTTTTAGTATCTACCCTTGGTACCTTTTGCATTATAGCAACAATTTTTGCTATGATGCATCAGGTACGAGGAGGTCTTATATTATTGTTGGCCCGTTTATGCTAGCTAAGATTATGCAAATGTGCACTCAATGAGAATAAGAGTTCCCTAATTTCTGGTATATGTTTTAAAATCCTTCATCCTTCGTTCTCTGCTTTCTCGACGATACACATTACTATTATACTAGTATATTTTTTGTATTTGAACTTGATATAATTATGCGGTTTTATGGATCACTGGTGAAACATGCTATTATAATGTATAGAACTATTGTAGTTCATGTTTAAATGCTGTTTTGTAATTGTTATGTTACGTATTTTATTTTATATGTCGAATTATAATTGTATTGCCATTTGCCCCTCGAGGGTCCTGATTTGGTCAATAAAATATTCTATTCTATTCTATTCTATACGAAAATTTCCAAGTGGTAACTCATTTATGGCTATTGAGTAATATTTGGACATGGGAATATTTTAAAGGAATTAGAGTAATTTTATTTTGAAAAGGTGTAATCCTATGCACATTTAACACAACACAATCATTTAAAACATTTTCTCATTATACTTGTTTTATTCAAATTATTTAAATGGTTCAATAATACTAACGACATTGTCTTTCAATCTTGATTACAAAACAACATTTTTCAATGAATAAAAAATCTTTCAGTTACGAAAAACAGATAGAATGTAACAAGCTGAAAAATAATCAGATTTAATAAAAATTTCTTATATCAGTTATGTAAAACTAGGCCTAGTCTTCTCTTTGTTTTCAAATATTTATAAAGACATGTTTCTTATACAGTGAATGGGGTGTTAACAATACCGATAACATTTCCGTGTTGTTATTGGTATGATTTTAGAAAAAAAAATTGAGATGATTCTTGTAAAATTTGTAGATAATAAATTTTATGATGCAAAGGATAAAGGCAAAACCATCTAAATGCATAGCTATGCACGATGGAGATATTCATTAGTTTTTAACAAACAATGAGAAAATTTAACATTTTTGCCACAGTAAATTTAAAGTATCAATTTCGGGCTAGTATCGAAATACTAGCAACTGAGCTATTGATACCTACATGGAGTCCATCAGCAGAGGTATCGACTAAGTGGGTACATTCTATGATATCAATTTTGATGTATAAGAGGGGCACATTTCGTGGATATACGATTCATTATTTGTGCACAAGGTCTAAAATTTCGAAAACCAAAAACAATAATCCCAAACTTTGAAGAGCAAATGCCAAAATGCAAACATAATCAAACGGATAAATCTAAAACCATCTAAAGAGGGCGATACTAAAACTTCTTTCCAAGAATATCTACGGAAACAAAATATAAAGTCTAGACATCCTTTATACTCCATACAATGGACAAACCTTACCAAAATTCATTTTCAAATAGTAAAAAAGTTATTTTAAACGCCATGCTATGGCAAGCCGTTTTACTATTTATTCTAACTTCACGATATCTAATAAACTTCATAAGATATCTCATATAGTTTATAAGATATCTTATATATTATATGAGATATTTTATAAATATATTTTATATAAGACATCTTATATACTTAATAAGATATGTCATATATTTTATAAGATATCTCAAGTTAGAATAAATAGTAAAACGGCTTGCCATACCATCCGGTATGTTTCCATTTTTTTTCACTCTCAATACTTTAAAACTGATTTCCTGGTTTAACATATTTAACCATATCTTGTGTCGATTCCATACTGCTCTCAAATACATATAACTGAAACTGACCAATTCAATTCTAGTGATATCATGTAATTAGAAGTGTGCTCCATTGGATAATTTCTTTATACTCACGAACATCATGAAACCTGGTACACATTATGATAAATCCACAGTTCACCATTTTCTGTGTATACCCTAATATACATAATGTATAAGTGATGGTTATAGTTTATAAATATGTTAGAATTAAGGGGAAAACACCACCCCCAGAAAGGCAAAAGGGCGTTACTTGTAATCAGATATTATTTAAAAAGTATTAAGTCATACCTTTGCACAAAACTTTAAAGTGAATTATGTCCCCAATAAACACATGTGTGTAATTTAAGTTTTAATGAATAATTTGACAATTTTACAGACGATTGAATTCTATTAGAAGTAGTTTGTTTAAGACTGAATGCACTAACATAAATACATATTGAAACCGGGAAACAATAGTGTAGTTATAATTATAACAATTAAAAGGCATGTACAAAATACAAACTGTCTTTTATTTTTTTGACAATGTGGTGGTGTTCATCACAACAAAATAGAAGCTGTTTATAGTAGAGGGTATTTCTGTTTTCAGATTTTTCCTGGAAAATAACCTTAATTTAAGTCATTTCAGAGAAGTAATTGCCGTCCCTGAGATATGAATAAAACAACAACTAAATACGGGAGATCAGGAATATATGATATGGCTGGGGAAAGCGGTCAGACTAGAGCAACTTACGTTTTCAATGAAAGACTTAAAAATAATTACAATGACGGATTTCAATATGAAAGTAACAGTGCTCATACGAACTGGTTAGATGGGTGGAATTCCATCGAAGAACCTACTGTCTTTAGAACAACCAGTGCTATTAGAAATAATGAACCGCTTTCAGACTACATGCCAAAGGAATCTTTTTCACAGGATAGCCAGGTTGATGGAGATACACACCCCTGGAGGAATATGCTACTGGATCCTATGATAACCGATTATTTCTTATCAAAGCCGTTACCAAGGGTAAGTTTTCTTTAGACTGTACCTAAATTTTCTTGCATTGCACATGAACTGTTTCATTGGAAGTTTAAATAAATATAAATTAAAATATAAACGAATACATATTGTCAAAGAAATTTGATATTTATCCTTGCACGTTTGAACAAAGTTTGGCAATATTGCGATTGTCTCCCTCTTTCCGTCTTGTCCGTCTGTCACACCTTCTATGCGAAATAAGGTTCTCAAAACTTGGGGCCCACAAATTGTGAATTTAAGCCTGTGACCTAAACTAAAAACATTGTAATTTTTTGCCTTTATTAATTTAGTTTATTGTTATACATCATATTAAGATGTGCAGTAAAGTTTTCGAAAATAATGACTTTAAGCCTGTTTTCATTTTAATAGTGATTTTTTAAAATTTCTTCATAGAATAACTGCATAAACATCTGTAAATGAACAATAAGTTTTTTTTTACTTTGAGTAAGTGTCCCAACTCATTGCAAAGAAAAGGGGGGGGGGGGGGGGGGGTATTTACAAATTATATACAAATTCAAAATATCATGTTACATAGAGCTTCATCATACTATTCCGGAATTTTCTTGTCAATTGAAAATAATATTTTTTATAAAACAAAATATTCGAATATACTTGATTATTGCTGTATTACGCATGGATCTTGAATCGCAATTAAGTGTCAGAATAATTGCCTAATTCATTTCTACAATTTAAGTTGAAGGAAAAATTATATCCTTTTTTTCATTTGGTTTGTAATGGTAGTATTTGTTCGCAAATATATCGACAAATCTTTTTCAAAAGCGAGCCCAAAGCAATCGCTGATACAAAAAGATTTTGTAGTTTTCTTGATTTATTTAGCTCTTGTGTTCGGGAGTGCGTTGTTAAAGAATGAAAGTCTCACAGCATTTATATGTTATTATTTGTTGACTTGTAACCATGTCTCATTTAATGAAGTTAATTTTCTTTTTCATATAATTCAATTCTGCACTAGCTTTTCATTTGCATTTAACAACCATTGAAAATGGTTGTGGATTAATTTGGAATGGTGCAAAGAATTGTATTTGTTCACGTGATTATAATGTCTCAAAGAAACAGTGTTGCATGAAAACTTCTTTTATGTTAGACTGAGTACTACATTTATAAGTTATTTATATGTATTATATAAACACATGTTAATTTTAAAGTTTTAAATATGTTTAGATATATCTTAGGACACATTTTAGAAAATGTCTAAGAATGTAAAGCAGAGCTATCATAAGAACATCCTCTGAGGATGATCTTAGGACGATCCTATCTGATATGCATATGTTATAATTTTTTACAATATTTTATATGGAATGACGGATTTTTTAAATAAAAGAAGACTAAAAATATAATAGATTGAAATAATTATTATAATGATAAAAAATTAGAGATCGATAATAATAATTTTAATTACTTTTATAATAATTTTATTATATAGACTTTCATTATTATCCACGAAAGAAAGTTAGGAGATATTTTTGCAGCTCTCATTTTTCACTTAATGCATTTTGTTTCTATACAGTATTGACATTCACTATATATAGATGTGCAGTTAGGTTTTAGAATTTTTACTTTCGAAAATTGAGGCCCCTATTCAAACTTGATTGTGAAAGTGGTGCACCTGAATACATTTGGGAGAGCATGGATAGCTGTCGTTTCCGAGTGTTCCATATAGTTTAACGATATATTGCAATGCTAAATAGATGCGTAGAAAAATAACACCTCGTTCAAGTATACAGTTGAGTCCAGTTCAACTGTCCCTAGAACCATTCTGGACGGTTCTACCCTAGATGACCCTGGCAATAGTTTATGATTTTTGAAGATCAAAAATATAAGAAATAAAATAATAAATATGTTGTCATAATTTTATAATCAACTTTTATCAAACCGAAATATGTTATAGAATAAAAAAAGGGAACGATTTCACTCAGAATAAAGTTTTTACTATAACTAAATGATTTAAAAACTAGTCGGCGTTATTTGCTAGTACATAAAACATTCCTCGTCATATGTTTCGACAAGAGAACACTTTAAATCAATATTTAGCCCCGTCCCTTCTCAACTGAAATTATTGTTCAAAATGTCCATATATGTACGTTATGTCTATGTAATTTTTCGATAAATTGGTGAAATGCACCTCTTATTTCAAAATGGTGGTACTCATCCCAATCATCTTCTACCTTGTCATAACGAAATAAATATCGTTCATACAAGCAAAGAGAATTATTTATAAATCAAAATGGTGAAAAAAGATGAATTATTAATCTAAAAAAATTTAAAATGTGACACATTTGAAATCTCTGCATTGAAATTTGGGACACATCTCTTTTTTCAAATACTGCATTAATTATTTTAAAATGTAGCGTTATAAAAATTTGAAACCCTACTGATTTTGCCATCAAAAAAGGTTTACCTGTATACGTACACATGTATCTGTGTACCTTAAAGGTTAGAACAATAAACATCCGGACAGTCAAGGTACAATATACATGTCAAAACGTTAATTAGTTATAATTAACGGAAACACACAATATGTTACGGAGAACAAATTTCTTTACATGTAAATTTACTTTAGATAAAAATCACACAAATTTTAACAAAACCAATAATACGTTTTTCTTGCAACATACATGTAGCTCTTTATTACATGTATGTTCTTTTGCTGTTTTGTATAAATTGGTCATAAATTTAATATTATTAATTATTGTCATAATTTCATATATTGACATTATAATCGATGTGAAATGACATTACATATTTCATTAAAATGTTTTTAAAAGTTTGGAAAATCGAAGACAAGGAGTACGTGCCTTGCACAATACAGAGTTATCGGACATGACAATGAACCCTAGAACCATTTCTGACAGTTCTATCATAGAACCATTCTGAATGGTTCTACCCTAGAACCAGTTATGACAGTTCTACCTTAGAACCATTTATGACGGTTCTAGAACCGTCCTCTCTGACAGTATAGTTGAGAGGTTAGAATTGATCTCAACTGTACATGTATGTGTATACATGTATTTTTAACCCTAACTTTGCACATTTAAGACATGAATTTAAATTATTAGCTTCCAAAGCAAATTGTTGAAAAGCATGCGGGCTTAGAAATGTGCTAAAGGTGGACAGACGTTAATATAACATTAAATAAAAAATGGTATAATTTTATAAAAAGTTGGGCTTAAGTACGGCTTCAGTATAATGTACAATGTATTTACACAACTAATTATACCGTAAGTCCTAAGGTTATCTTAGTACATCGTATTGGGTATCATGATTTACTGAATGGCCCCTGAGTAAGACTATCTTAGGACATATTTTAGTCCTAAGATACCTTCGAAAACCTGGTTTAGTGTTCTCGAAGGTATCCTAAGATTCGTCCTAAGACACATCCTAAGACCAATTTTAGGATAAACTTAGGATCTCCTTAGGACATTCTTAAGTTGTATCTTGAAGTTATCTCAGACGCATCTTATGTTAGGACGTCCTAAACATATCATAAGTGTGACTTTTGTCATCGTAACAGTTACTTATTGAAATAAATAATAAAAAAAGGCGAAGCCAAATTATCAAATTGATTATGACATGCATGCATTTGAATGCATTATTTTCAATATAATGACGAAATTGAATTAGTATTGTAATTTGAAATCAATAAATTTCTTGAATAGGGAAACAGTAGGAAATAATTATTGTTTTGAAATGTGAGTTGAGTTTAAAGTTAGGTTCATTTTATCACTTATTTTCATTTAATTGTGCTATTTTTTATTACTAGTATTTTACCCTTTCTTTCAGAACATACAACATAAATAATATTCTGGTTGACAAATATTTAATTTTTTTATTTATTCATTTTAGTTTTTAATCGGAGACACACGTTCACTAATTTATATAAAACGGACATGTTACAAATGTTTATTTAGTCTCCCACATTTATATTTCACCCGTAATGCCAATTACACTGACACATTGATATTATCCTCGCGTTAAATATCGCTCTGACTTCTCCTCTAACTGACAATTTTATATCTTTCCTTATAGTAAGCAATATGCAAATATTTTCTGGAAATCAACTTGTTCAGCCATTTTATTTTACTTCTGTCGAACAGCTTGTCAGCTAGTGTTCATCGATAACTTGTGACGACTGCTGGCAAAAATATTCTTCGCTGGTAAAAAGCTTTTAATCGATGACATCCAGCTATGGATCAAAACTTCAATTTGACACCTTTTTGATAGCTACATGTATTGTCAAATTTTCGACAATCCGAGACTGTACAATCATTTGTAACTTGCAGATGAAAATGTCTACTGTTATATGTTTTGATGTTTTAGTGATTATATAGTATGTCCTCTATTTTAATGCATGACAGGTAACACTACGTGCTTCATATAAACCTACTGACCCTTTGGGCTCAGTTAAAGAAACCAAAGAGCAACATGAAAGTCAAAGAGAATCTCTAACCAGACGGACAGTTTGTTTAATCGTAACCGGACTAGTCTTGATTTTTGCTGTTTCTATACCAGTTATTGTCATTGCAACTTTATCAAAAGATGGTTTGTATATGATTGTGAGCTACATTTGCACACCCTATCAACTATTTTAGCTCGTGTTTTTTTTAAATGTTGAATAATAATAGTGAGAAGATAAAATGGAACAGGAAACTATATATATATGTATATATTTAAGAAAAAGTGCACACAAACATATCATAAACATGAAAAATAAGTTTACTAGTAACACAATAAACCGCGGTGAACTAAGGTGCTCTGGAATTCGTAACAAGCAGTTCAAGCACCGGGTTACTCGATGTAAGGTCTGGTAACACGTCAATGATGAACGTAACTATAAAATAGCACAAAATTATCTCTTACAGATATATAAAGGGAAAGATGACATATAGCAAAGATAAAAAAGTGTTTGATGACGAACCTTCATTAAAAAAAATTCTTTGTATTGTTATTACAATACATTTACAAGTTGGATTCTTTCATTACGATTAATACATTTCAAATCAAAGGAAAAGTTCGGTTTTTAGCGCACCTGGCATTTTAGCTCACCCGGCGTAAACTTTCCTTCAAACATCTCCTCTGCAACCACTGGGCCAATTGGGACCAAACGTTGGTGGAATGGTCCTTAGGTGGCTCCCTCCAAAAGAATTTCCGGCATCCCAGACTTCCAACAAACATTGATTATATGACTAAAAATAGAAAAAAAAGGGGGGAGGGTGAGTTTAAAAATCTTCCTCTATGAAACTACATTGTACATGGCCAATTATAACCAGATTTGGAAGCAATTGTCCTAGGGAGGCCCTTTATCAGAATTGTGTCCGAGGACCGCAACAGCTGAACTTAGTTTAACATAGGATCCTATGGGAAAATGCATTTAAAAATCTTCTTGTCTGAAACTACTGACTCAATTGGAATTAAACTTTGCAGCAATGGTCCTTAAATGATGTTCTTTCAGACTTGTGTCCACTAACATGGACTGTCAACCAAAATGGCTACCAGAGCACAACTTAATTTAACATAGCACTTTTTGAAAAAACCAACCAAATTGAGTGCTAAACGTAATTTTTTTGTCGTGCTTAAGGTGACAAGTTAAATCCAGGTGAGCGATACAGGCTCTTGAGAGCGTCAAGTTTAAATTCTCATGTATTCAACTAATTTCATTTCCAAGTGCATTTAAAGATATGATCCATAATAATTTTTTAGGCCAATAATCATAATATTATATTCTATTTTCAGATGATGCTTCCAGGCTTTATGGTATGTATTTTACATTATATTCGAAATCGTATTTTAAACTACTAGAACAACTTAGTTTCTACATGTGTGACGATTTTAATGTTAAGTTATTCTCTACAGATTGAAGAACACAATAGCAGAAAAAAGAGTTATAAGATAGTAGCGTCTCTTCTAAGATAATGAATTTCTCACACTTATTACCTTTCAACAAAAATTAAACGATATATTCTGTACACGCAATAGATGTATAAACACTTTTGATGTTAATTGAACAATAAATTCAGACGAAAATAGGACTGGTTCAGCTGTTTTCTGAAAAAAAAACTTTTATTTTGTTATTTATCACGTGGTAAAACTATGCGCAAATGGTTCTTGAGGCCATGATTGTTGTTTTCCATTTTGTTTATTTTTGAAAACATATGAAGATTATTTAAATAGGCAATCAAAATAAGGAGATCCAAATACACAGAAATAACCGTCGTACACAACATTTTTGTTTCTTTTGATACTTAAACCTGAAACCAAAGAAAACATTATTGCGAAATTTTCTCGGACAAATATCGAACAGAGGACCCAAGTTATAATAATAATAATAATAATGGCAACAAATGAATGAATAAAACTTTCGTGAAAATAGAAGTGGGGCCATTCTGATACATTTTTTATTATTTTTTGGAACATTAAAAACTGTCTAATGCTATTTAAAATGCATCTTGTCATAGGCTAGTACATGAAATATTTTTTACAAAGGTTTGCCAAACATATTGGAAATAATCAAAATAATTACACCCGATCACCTTCTTTGCGTGTAGAAAACTCTAACTTGTTAATGATTAAGCTACAACGTATAGACATTTCTGTTTGTTTAAATTCTTATACATATTCATCTCTTACGGCCGAGATTGGTAAATGTTAAAAGAATCAAAACTGATATTTAAAGTGAAAAAAAGAGACGAACAATGTACGTCTTTCCGTTAAAAATTTGTTAATATGTGGGGTAAGAATAGTATCGCAAAATGCCACTGGACATAACAAAATTCCTAAATGAATACAGCATTTTATACACTAAGTACAAATGTATAAAATAATAAGTAACAACTAAAATACAGGGTCCTGGTTCATGATAGACATATTAGAATGCAGCAGCATTGAATATTGATCACTCAACTCTTCCCGTAGATTGGTCAGTAAATTTTTAATTGTTCGGTCGTTAAAGAAATATAACGGCGGTTTAAAATTTTGAACATCTAGGCGTGTGTTACGCACCAATCATCATATCATTACACTCCAAGCCAGTTATTATATTATATTGATAAAGTACTTAACAAAGTACATTTGTATGCCACGTCCACGAAAGTGGAACGGGGCATATATATTTACTCTTGTCCGTCCGCACGTACGTACATCCGTCCAACTTTGTAAATTGTTTCCCTTCAGGTCCATTTTGTAGAAACCCTTTGAGATATATTAATGATATTATACCACTTCAACCATCCCGTATAAGACTGAACACAGTTGAGCAACATATGAGTCACTTTGACATATATATAATGCATTAGTGACTGCGATAAAGTTTTGCATTTAATTTCATATACAAGGAATCTATGGTGTTATATCAATGATACTTCATCACGTTAACCTTCTTACATTATATAATAAATTTCTCCAACAGTTTGGTCATTATGACCCATGTTTCATGCATGAGTACTCGGTTGAGTTTTTGCGTTTAGGTCCATTTTTCAGAAACCTATAGAGACATATCAGCAATTGGGTCAATTTGACCTACATTTCATGCTTAATTAGGTCAGTTACGGTTTTGCATTTAGATCCATTCTTCAGATGGATAATAATGATATTACACCATTTCATTCATATTATATATTACAACACAAGTCAGCAATATTTGTCTAACCAAGACCTACATTTTATGCTTGTGTGACTTTTGTTAAATGTTTGCATTTGAATGTATTTTTAAAGAACCCACGGCAATGTATCAATGATATTTCAGAACTCCATCGTCTAATATAGTAACTTTATATAAATTTTAATATATGTATAAAAATTTTGAAAACGATTTCTTGTTATAAATAATTGATGGGAATTCTACGTGCGGAAGAACGGGGCATCTATGTCTTACAGGCACACAATCTGTAGTTTCATTTTGGAAAATTATGTAATTCAAAGTCATTTTATTTCAATTTGGCGCGAATTACGAAGTTGATTTCATACAGCATACGCGAAGGTTCCAATCACTGGGCATAGCACATGAAGTTCTATTAGCCATACTGCAAATGTTTACTGGTTGCTAAATTTAGTACAAGTGTTGTTTTTTTTAATTATTTTAATGCATATTCTTGTTACCAGTTACAGCTAAGATGTCATTAAACATTAATAGTAGTTACACCAGCGCCTTACATAATACGACATCGACTGAATATAAGAATTTTGGAGAAAGGTTTTGCTACGAGGTTAGTAGGCTTATGATTTAACAGCGTGTGCTGCCATTTTAGAAAATTTAATCGCAATGAAACATTAACAGTTTATGACATTGTTGAAAACAAAGGGAATGGAATAAACCAAGATACACGTACCTAAATTCATTGTGAACGAAACACATTGCTAATGTTTTGCTGTTTATTTTATTTATTTATTTTTGTTGCTTTTCAAATGTTTTGGTCTCTAGCGAAATGAAATGAAGGTAAATTCAGCGATCAATACAATCAGTTTAACCAAAAACTATGTACGGTCAGCTTTGTCTTTGGGACTTGAAATCCTACTTTTAACAGACTTTAAATTTCTGAACATTTAAACACGAGTATCTTAAAATCATGTCAAAGCCAAAGTAATGACTACTAAGGAGAAATAATGGAGTAACAGTTTACTATATACAGTTGGACACAGTTCTAACCTCTCTTTAGAACTGTCCTAAACTATCAGTAGAATCGTCATCCTGACACTTTTAGGACCGTCTATGACAGGGTGTGTCCTGGCCTAGAACCGTTCTTGGCAGTTCTAACCTAGAATCTGTTATGATAGTTCTATCTACACTAGAACCATTTATGACAGTTCTACCCTAGAACCATTCTTGATGGTTCTATTCTAGAACCATTTCAACATAATAGAAATTTTATCTGTTCAAAACGGAAAGTTTTGAAGTTTATGAATATTGAACATCAAAATTATAAGAAGTAAAATAATTAACTTGTAACCGTAATTTTCAAATCCACTTTTAACATAGTTATACGGAGCAGGAACTGCCTACCCTTTCGGAGCACCTGAGTTCACTCCTGGTTTTTATAGGAGTTCGTACTGTTCATTGGTTTTTAGTTTTCAGTGTTTTTTTGTTGTGCTTATGTTTGTTCATTTGTCTTCCCCGGTTTTTCTGTCGAATGGATTGCGCTTTTTTTTTAATTTGCTCCTTTGCTATATTTGTTCTCTTTACAGAGTACAAAAAAGTAAAATTTAACTCATAATAAAGTGAAAATTAAGTTTCTTACTATTTTAAAATGTCAAAATCTGAATATTTGTTGTTTTATATTAAAAACTATCTTTTTGAGATACTGTAATAGAATGGTTAAGAGGTTAGAACTGTACTAAACTGTATATATAGCAGCGGTATCGCGTAGGTGGTACTAAAATCATATTGTTAGTTTTGACCCTTAGATATGACATTGTAGATCATATAGGTGTGATTACAGGAACATTCTACAAATTATGTGTTATATGTTCTGATTTGATCATATACTCAAGCATTTGTTTAAAATTCGAACATATGGTGCGATTATTTTACCGATACATTGACTTGAACCATCCTGATTTTATTTTAAATGTTGAATACCTGTTAAGACCTTCAAAATAAAGATCAGCTTTTTACAATAAAACCTTTATTTGCATCGGGTTTTCTTTTAAATTTTTGTTTAGAGTGTATAAAATCTTATTAAATGATATAAATATGAGAACTTTGTTTGAACCGATGACTTTCAGATAGGACAGGTCTATAGAGATGATACTTCAACCGGAAAATATTACGGTTGTAAAATAGATAGCTTAAGGTAAGTGTAATAAAAAGATCTTATACTTTGATACATGTATTACGTAATAGTACAATTACATTGAAGAATTGAAATATCGTTTATTAACTGTTTAGTATATCATATAACATTTCTTTATGGCACACAATGCTTTCAACAGATAACCTTACAACGACTGAAATAAATTCACATTTGTTTTATTTCTGTGAAAACGGACGTGAAGTGTAATACTGGAAAAATCATAAAATTTCAAGCACCATAAATATTTGTTTAATCTGCAAAATTTTATCACTATAAAATAGGCATTCAATAGCATTTTGATTATCATTTATATAAATTGTGTATTTTCATTTCCTTCAATAATACATTATTAACATATGTTTTACAAAATCACCAATAACGTATCTCTAATATAATATTTAAAAAAAATCCTAATGTTTTGATGTAAAATTCTCATCCTTCATGGTGGTTTAGGCTTTACATTTTGGTCATATTGGCAGATTTGAATGTAGGCTTTGATCAAAACTAATGGGTCGCAAATCGACGTAATGTGCACATTTTATTCATCAGTATCAAATAATACACTATATGAACAATTCGACCATATTAGACATTTAACCCCAACAATATTCAGTGTATGTACCAAGTCAGACTATCCTGACTTTCAGTTGTATTCATGTTTCTGTTTCGTGCTCTTTTATGTTCTTTTTTGTCCCGCGTTCTGTCAGATGGGTTGTTTTGGTTGATTGGTGATTGGTGTGTCATTCTTGGCCATTCCTTTTATCAGTTTTGTTGTTTGTTTATAAGATAGACTGTTTATCGTAACTTTTACAGGAATGGTAGTATATTGGTTACATTTCTTATTTACTTCACTGAAACTACTGAAGAAACGGTTAAAAGTAATGCATATTCCACGTTAAACTCAAACGGCGTCGGAACCTTTCTGATAGTACTTGACAGCATACAAGTTATCGAAGTTTCAGTATTGAGTTTGACTGTTCCTCCTGAGGTTCAAGGAACTGCCGCTCCAACAGATTTAACAACTGCAGAGATATTAAAATATACTAGTTTTCAAACAACTACGGATGTATTCACTACCACGGAGGATTTAACAACTATATATACACAAGCAACCAACAGGAAGACAACAAATGTGGAAACAACTTCCGAAATGCCAACATCCTCGACAAAAACAACTCAACGTAAAGTCATATTAACAACTGAAGAGAAACATACGGAATCAACAATAGGTATTACAGAAATGTCAACAATTAAAGAAAAATTTACAAGCACAGAACTAGTACCGCGTGCAACAACAACAGATACATTAAACATCTCTACAAAAATGTTTTCGACCTCTACTGAAAAAGCAAGTACAGATACTTCCTTGACAGTGACGTCAGAAGTAACTACAACAACTGAAAGTACGAATATTTCAACATCTTCGAAAATGCTTTCATTAGCCGCTGATACAACAATTTCAGGAAAACCAACTACAACAGATATACATAAAAACACTACAGAGATACCTTCAACGACAGATATACTACAAAACACTACAGAACTACCACCAACGACAAATATACTACAAAACACTACAGAACTACCGTCAACGACAAATATACTACAAAGCACTACAGAACTACCGTCA
Source organism: Mytilisepta virgata (assembly GCA_028015205.1). NCBI lineage: Eukaryota > Metazoa > Mollusca > Bivalvia > Mytilida > Mytilidae > Mytilisepta > Mytilisepta virgata. The sequence continues at coordinate 75,969,270 of CM051518.1, read as the reverse complement.
ACGACAGATATACTACAAAACACTACAGAACAATCGCCAACGACAGATATATTACAGAACACTACAAAGCTACCGTCAACGACAGATATACTACAAAAAACTACAGAACCACCGTCAACGACAAATATACTACAAAACACTACAGAACTACCACCAATGACAGATATACTAAAAAACAATACAGAAATACCGCCAACGACTAATATACTACAAAACACTACAGAACTACCGCCAACGACAGATATACTACAAAACACTACAGAACTACCGCCAACAACAGATATACTAAAAAATACCACAGAGATACCTTCAACGAAAGATATACTAAAAAACAATACAGAGATACCGTCAACGACAAATATACTACAAAACACTACAGAACTACCGTCAACAACAGATATACTACAAAACACTACAGAACTACCGCCAACAACAGATATACTAAAAAATACCACAGAGATACCTTCAACGAAAGATATACTAAAAAACAATACAGAGATACCGTCAACGACAAATATACTACAAAACACTACAGAACTACCGTCAACAACAGATATACTACAAAACACTACAGAACTACCGCCAACAACAAATATACTAAAAAACAATACAGAGCTACCGTCAACGACAAATATACTACAAAACACTACAGAACTAACGCCAACGACAGATATACTACAAAACACTACAGAACTACCTTCAATGACAGATATCCTACAAAACACTACAGAACTACCGTCAACGACAGATATACTACAAAACACTACAGAACTACCTTCAACGACAGATATACTACAAAATACTACAGAACTACCTTCAACGACAGATATACTAAGAAACAATACAGAGATACCGTCAACGACAGATATACTACAAAACACTACAGAACTACCGCCAACGACAGATATACTACAAAATACTACAGAACTACCTTCAACGACAGATATCCTAAAAAACACTACAGAACTACCGCCAACAACAGATATACTTAAACAGACCCCAGAGTTATCTTCAACGACAGATATACTAAAAAATACTACAGAACTACCACCAAAGACAGATATACTACAAAACACTACAGAACTACCTTCAACAACAAATATATTACAAAACACTACAGAACTACCGCCAACGACAGTTATACTAAAAAATACTACAGAGATACCTTCAACGACAGATATAATACAGAACACTACAGAGATACTTTCAATGACATATATACTAAAAAACAATACAGAGATACCGTCAACGACAAATATACTACAAAACACTACAAAACTACCGCCAACGACAGATATACTACAAAACATTACAGAACTACCTTCAACGACAGATATAATACAGAACACTACAGAGATACTTTCAATGACATATATACTAAAAAACAATACAGAGATACCGTCAACGACAAATATACTACAAAACACTACAAAACTACCGCCAACGACAGATATACTACAAAACATTACAGAACTACCTTCAACGACAGATATAATACAGAACACTACAGAGATACTTTCAACGACAGATATACTAAGAAACACTACAGAGATACCGTCAACGACAAATATATTACAAAACACTACAGAACTACCTTCAACGACAAATATACTTAAAAATACTACAGAGATACCTTCATCGACAGATATACTACAAGACACAACAGAATTACCATCAACAACAGATATACTAAAGAATACTACAGAACTACCGCCAACGACAAATATACTAAAAAACAATACAGAGCTACCGTCAACGACAAATATACTACAAAACACTACAGAACTACCTTCAACGACAGATATACTACAAAACATTACAGAACTACCGCCAACGACAGATATACTACAAAACATTACAGAACTACCGCCAACGACAGATATACTACAAAACATTACAGAACTAACGCCAACGACAAATATACTACAAAATACTACAGAACTACCGCCAACGACAGATATCCTAAAAAACACTACAGAACTACCGCCAACAACAGATATACTTAAACAGACCCCAGAGCTATCTTCAACGACAGATATACTAAAAAAGACTACAAAGTTATCTTCAACGACAGATATACTACAAAATACTACAGAACTACCACCAAAGACAGATATACTACAAAACACTACAGAACTACCTTCAACAACAAATATGTTACAAAACACTACAGAACTACCGCCAACGACAGTTATACTGAAAAATACTACAGAGATACCTTCAACGACAGATATAATACAGAACACTACAGAGATACTTTCAATGACATATATACTAAAAAACAATACAGAGATACCGTCAACGACAAATATACTACAAAACACTACAAAACTACCGCCAACGACAGATATACTACAAAACATTACAGAACTACCTTCAACGACAGATATAATACAGAACACTACAGAGATACTTTCAATGACATATATACTAAAAAACAATACAGAGATACCGTCAACGACAAATATACTACAAAACACTACAAAACTACCGCCAACGACAGATATACTACAAAACATTACAGAACTACCTTCAACGACAGATATAATACAGAACACTACAGAGATACTTTCAACGACAGATATACTAAGAAACAATACAGAGATACCGTCAACGACAAATATATTACAAAACACTACAGAACTACCTTCAACGACAAATATACTTAAAAATACTACAGAGATACCTTCATCGACAGATATACTACAAGACACAACAGAACTACCATCAACAACAGATATACTAAAGAATACTACAGAACTACCGCCAACGACAAACATACTAAAAAACAATACAGAGCTACCGTCAACGACAAATATACTACAAAACACTACAGAACTACCTTCAACGACAGATATACTACAAAACATTACAGAACTATCGCCAACGACAGATATACTACAAATTATTACAGAACTACCGCCAACGACAGATATACTACAAAACATTACAGAACTAACGCCAACGACAGATATACTACAAAACATTACAGAACTACTGCCAACGACAGATGTACTAAACAATACCAAAGAGATACCTTCAACGACAGATATACTAAAAAACAATACAGAGATACCGTCAACGACAAATATGCTAAAAAGCACTACAGAACTACCTCCAACGACAGATATACTAAAAAAGACTACAGAATTATCTTCAACGACAGATATACTACAAAGCACTACAGAACTACCGCCAACGACAGATATAGTACAAAATGCTACAGAACTACCACCAACGACAGATATACTACAAAACACTACAGAACTACCTTCAACAACAAATATACTTATAAACACTACAGAACTACCGCCAACGACAGCTATACTAAAAAATACTACAGAGACACCTTCAACAACAGTTATAATACAGAACACTACAGAGATACCTTCATCGACAGATATACTAAAAAACAATACAGAGATACCGTCAACGACAAATATACTACAAAACACTACAGGGCTACCGCCAACGACAGATATACTACAAAGCACTACAGAACTACCATCAACGACAGATATACTACAAAACACTACAGAACTTCCTTCAACGACAAATATACTACAAAACTCTACAGAACTACCGTCAACGACAGATATACTAAAAAACACTACAGAACTATCTTCAAAGACAAATATACTACAAAACACTACAGAACTACCGTCAACGACAGATTTACTAAAAAACACTACAGAACTACCACCAAAGACAGATATACTACAAAACACTACAGAACTACCACCAACGACATATATATTGCAAAACACTACAGAGCTACCGTCAACATATATACTTAAAACAACTACAGAAATATCAACATCCACACACATGGAAATGAACACAACAGTAGCCAGGACAGGTAAAGTAAAATTGATTTGTTGATTTAGTTAGTTACCTAGTAGACATCATAGAAAGTTAAACCCATTTTTTACATATCATATATCAAACCATAATTAGTATAATATGAGCTTTCTCTGCAGGATCCTTCATTGTCAGATTAATAGAAATATATTACATATTTACTATATGGTTAGCAATTTTAACTATATAATCATGGCATGTAGTTCTGAACCAAATCAAATCTCCTAGCAATCCCCATATCACGTACTGATCTAAAACATCTATTTAAATTAAAATTGAGTCACTTATTAATAGAAAAAAAATAATGCATTTTGTCGTAAAATTCAGTCATGTCTATTATAAAAAGAATATAATTTTGATTTTTTTATATCATATATTTGTATTTCACATGTTCCATGTCAAACTTAACTTATATCATGCATTCTGTCTATACATGTGCTAGTTATGAAAAAACTAATACGATTTTTCCCCATGTCATATTCCATGTTAAATCATATTATTCCTTTTATTATCTTTTAAGTTTGATGAACACACCATGCAAAATTAAAGGGTTGAACTAATAACTGAAATATGCATAACATTTATAATCATTGCAATACAAACTGTTGCAGTTTTAACGAAACACACACACATACACACACACATACGTAACGGGTGTGGCCGAGTGGTCGTTGGCGCTGGACATAGTGCTAGGCGAATAGGTGCCATAGTGTCTTAAAGGTTGGGTTAAGGATCCGCCAAAAACGGACAAAAATATACAAGATACATGTCGATCAATGAAGCTATATTTCTATATAACGGACGTGGCCGAGTGGTCTAGGGCGCTAAGTGAATAGGTGCCATAGTATTTCAACGGTGTGAGATTGGGGAGGGGGTCCTTCTTCTGCTGACAAGTGGCGATTTGTATATTGTTTACTCTCCGTAGCATTAGATCTTTGCTAAGATATCACGTTCATGCGATGTTACATTTTGCTAAATGTAACGAATTTTTAAATATTTTAGAGACTAAAACGATCTATGTAATAATGTACATGTATCTCTGAAAAGAAAAGAAAGTACTATGATAATTATCGCAGGTTAAACTAAAGATAATGGTAAGGATTAGCTTTACAACCTTGTGTTAACAAAGGTAACGCATATATATCATACCCGGTAATTCATATATTGTGGCTCTGTGTCAATGAATCAAAGTCCAAAACATTTCTAATTAAGTAAATAATTGAAACCGTTTCTTCTAACATTTTAATAATATGCATTCAATAAATGTATTTGTAGAGGTGTCCTGCAACGATGTAACTGCTGAATTATTTTCAGGCCCAACAAACATCACTTGCTTAATAATTACATCCTTTGACATATTGGAAATAGCTGTAATCAGGGGAGATTACTCGTCTCCAGAATTTGTGACCAACTTGTATAGCAATGGATCTATACTACGAGAAAATAATCCTGATCCAAATATAGACATTTCATGGGATATTCTGTCAGTGCTGACCATTTTTTTTGTGAATATAACCTGTAATATGAGCGGAACATACGATGTACTGTTAGTTGGCTCTAACAATGATGTAATTGCAAGTACAAGTGCTGACGTTTTAGTGACAAGTAAGTTTTCCCCCATTGATTCCTTTTCTCAAACAATATCTATTTAGTTTAACATAATTTTATTTAAAACAGAACCTTAAACTGTTTATCTCAATGATTCTTAATTACAATTTGTTTCAAATCACAAATTGATAATCCTTTAATTTTGACCAATACTAGTATTGATTTTTTTTTCTTTTTTATGCCTTATTAATATAATCCGAATTTTATAACGACGTAGTGTGAATAAAAAGGATCATTTACTGTAAGAAAACTTCGATTTATCGATGTAAAATTATTTTTATCACAAAATCCACAATATTCTTTTATTGTAAAAACATAATAAAACATTTAATTCTTAACAAGATTGTTATCAAAACATAATAAGCATGATAAGACAGTTCCGTTATCGATTTCTTACATTCTGTTTGACAGGTGTGAAAATTTGATTCACCTGTGCAGTTGATTAATAAATTCGACATAACGAGATTATTTTGCACTAATTATATTTCCTTTGTACATAATATCACTTCGACACAACCGAAATTTTGACTCATCCAGTCATCTCAATTTCGAGATAAACAGAATTAAAATACATAGATTATACTGTCGGCTGCTGCGGACCAAAAAAAGTTCGACATTACCGAAATTTCGACTTAAGCGAATTCGAGACAACTTTAGATAAATTTCAAAAAAATATACATGATGTGATTAGAAATATTGTTTGGTCAACTTTGCCTGGGAGTGTTCAAACGCAATCGTGGTTTCATGACGTGTCTTTTCCCGAAAAATCATCTGTGTTTAAATATTACACATTATTATAATATAACATGTATAAGGTACCTGTATATTAGTAATTCAAATTATTTTAAAATATCAATATTGGTTTCATGCATTTAAGAAGCAAATATATGAAAGATGTTCCTTTCACAAACAGGTGTTTTAGAATTGACTAGAGCCGTAGGACGTCAGAACATACTGAAAATATAGCAAAAAAACATTTATAAATTGCATATTGTTATGAAAATAATTTTTATCTGCTTTAATTATCTCTGTTTAATTATCTCCAAAATAATTTTCGTCGACTATTGACTATTTTTTTACTCACAAAGAAAATTACACCACACAAAGTCATTATCTATACCAAGCAGTAGGAGATAATAACAACTTCGGGTTTGGCGTCAGCCACCTTTTGATGTTATAGTATTTTAGTTTCAAAAATTATCACATTAATAGTGGTTACCCACGCCAAATTTAGTGCCACCCTTGAAGGGAGTTAGGAGTTAAGTGTCAACGAGTAACTTCGTAGAACTCTTTGATACTTGTTTTGTATTTATCTGTCTTATTTCATTAATGTTTTGTTTATGTTAGTTTATTCTTATTATGCCATTTAATGAATTGCAATTAACTGAAAAACTGTCTATTTACACCCCCCCCCCCCCCCCCCTTCCAAGGAAAACAGCAGGGGAGTAGTTACTGCTGAATACAAATATAAAGTTACAATCGTCACCAAAGCAAATTATATGTCTTGGTTCGTAATTTATAAAATGTGATAAGGCCTAACTATAATTATTTTTGTTTGCTGTAGCCCACCTGCCTCTTCAGAATTGGCCCGACCTAAACGAAATTGCTGATCTTGCTAGTGACATTTTGTTTTATTTTCGCAACAGATAATAGTTTAGGTCTGGCGTAATTTAGTCATTGTGTTCATTAATGTGAATGTCATGTAACAGTTTCGTGACAGCAAGATCAGCAAAAAAGTTTGAATATTTAAATTTATCTTATTATTTTATTATTTATTTTATGTATTTCAAACGAAAATACCCTAGACTGATATATATTTATTTGTTTTTTATGCTTGTGGACTTTTTCGATAAATTGTATCTTTACAAACATAAGCAAAAAGGTCAAGGCTATATGGTACCCTCTCTTATATTGTTACTGTATTGCAACATGTATGCCTAATATGGTTTAAATATTCCCGTTGTTTCGCGTTCTGTAAGCTATAACGTGGCATGGCAGCCAGTAGCAAAAGATTTAAAATTATAAAATATGACACTTTTTAGGGTACAAATGTAATTTAGTAGTTTTCCTCCAAGCGGTATTTTGTTATTATGGCACTGGAAGTGTAAAATATCATCTTTGTAAAAACAAATTTTTCTGTGCAATTTTTCCAGGCATAATCTACAATACTTTACTGCATTTTTTCATATTTCTACAGTATGTTTGCATTAATTGTTTTTCAGAACAACCACGAAAGCCAGTTTTGAACATGAATGCTGACCAGGTTATAGACTTAGTGTTTGCTGATGGTCTGTTTTACAGAGAAGAAAGCAATCATACATGTACAGGAGATGTTGGCACTCCACCCGGTGAATTGATGATACACATTAAGTACCCTGGCAGTACTGAATTCGTTACTATATCAGAACCTGATATAGAAATAATTTCAAGAATTTTATTAAATACAAGCGATGCATGCGTATACATGGAACAACTTACGTTTGCTATAAATTTCACAGAGAACATGGACGGTGGTGAACTTAAATGTTTTGTTCCAGGAAGTCTGTTTGATTCATCCGTGAGTGAGCAGCTTGAACTTATTCCAGGTACGTTTATTTTTTTTAAAAAAACTCTACAGATAAGCATAATTCGGAACACTAAAAAGTATATTTTATATTTTACATACATGTACCGTTTAAAAGTTGTCATTAGAAAGCACATGTGCATCTAGAGAATAGATAAAAGGCAAATGTGTGACGTAAAAACCCATTTAAAAAGTTAAGAATACCGCAACTAAGGAAGAACAGAGTTTTTGCGAATAATAATTTAAGGTTACATTGAAATCTAGTAAAAATCCTTCAATGTTAAGTAGTACTTTAATACCATTTTTCTCGGAAGCCCTTGTTTTGTGCCATAAACTTAACGTTGAATAAATTGATAAATTTAAACGAACAATGTAAACTACGAACTAGTGGTTTGGTTGGAATTTCAAGGTTGGGGTTTTTACTCTTACTCAAGCTAAATCATTACAATGCTATTAAATTATCTTTAAGGCACCTAAAACTATTCATTATATTCCAGAAAACTTTAATTTTAATTTCATTTACAAGATGTGTACATTCTTTAGTTTAGAAATACATCAAAAGTATCCATTTAGGAAAAACGTCAATATCATATAACATAATAAGTCGAAAATAAGACAAAGAAGAATAAAAGTTATCATCACGATTATGGTATCTGTTCATTCAATTCTTATACGTCAGGAAATATTTGCTCGTGTGCCCCTGATGGAAGCTACCTTAAACATCCCAAAAGATGCGATGTGCAAGTGAAGTGTATAGAAGACAATGAAATCATGTATCCGTTTGGTCAGGCCTGTCCAACAGGTGTTTGTGTTAATAATAGTACTGGACAGTGCGACAGCAGTGTTGCCTGTACTGACGAAATCTGCAGTGCACCAGGGCCATCCTGTAAGTTAGTTACAGAAGAGTTGGGTCTTTTTTGAAATTGAATTATCAATGTTTTTTTATAAGAGAAATTGTTATAAACTTATATTCAGTTATTTTGTTTACAATTACCTTCAGTAAAATAAAAATAAACCTTAAGACTACAGTAGAATCCATGCTCAGTATATGTGCGTTTACGAGGAATTAATCAGAATCGTTTTGGCAAACCAAAACCGAACCATTTAAAGAAAACCTAAGCAATAAAAACTTTAAAATGGTTAAAAAAACATCAAACCAAAGCTTAAATAATAATCTTACATAGAAAAAGCATTTGTTTCAAAATATTATGAAATTTGATAGAAACATATAGCAAAAACCTGATAAATTGATACATGCATTTATTACAGACACCTGTACAACACCGAGTCCTGGAGACACAACTTCCTGAATATCTTGTAAGTAAGCAGATATTAATCCTCCAGTATGAATTATGTGTCAACAATTAATCTCATACATATATTAGTGTATTTTTGTTATTTGACAATATAATGGAGAAACGAAAAACTGGATATAAATGTACACTTTTATAATAATTAAATGTGGAATTCCTATTTTGCATGATGTTTAGCTCGTAGTACTTCCATAGTCCATCAATACAGAAACTAAAGAAATAAAAGTCCATCATTTGTTTTGTTTCTCTCAAACTGCACTCAGGGTCATTCTTCTATATTGTAACCTTACACTCATAGCTTCATGTGTCCAAACCGCTGAAAAAGTTAATTTTCTTTTGAAACCGACATCAAAACATATTTACTTCCGTTTTTGGCATTTTTTGTGACAGACATGTGCACGCGACTGGTATTTCATGGGTAGTTCGACTATTGGGAATGATTTTGTCATACCTTTTGACCAATCAGGCGTAACGTTATTTAACTTCGTCAACAAGGCTATCTGGAAACTCGAAGCCTAAAACCCGAGTATTTAGGAAATAAATATGTACTTTAATATACTCGTTTAAAAATGAAGAACTCGTTTTTAAAATTCAGCGTCTCGGGAAAGTCGCAAATCTAAAATTCGTTGAAGATTTCCTCTAGTCTTCACTTTGAACTAATGTAAGAATCTATAAGTCGTTTACGTTACACAACCTAAACGTATCTATTAATATCTATTTGTATGTTTTAATTTGGTATTCAAATTTGCTTCATAGTGAAGGCCATTCATTGGCCAATTGAAATTCTCAATTTATTTAATTTACTGTCATACAATTTCTATTTTATATTCAGAACATTTCCCTCGTGCATAGCGTAGCCCTTTGGTTCTACCGTTTCGGTGGTTTTGGCATTTGAATTGTTTTTCAACGGGTTTAATTATTGTTTTGACAGATATGGCCGAATTTATTACAACTTAAGTGTCGCAAATAAAGGAAATATTTTACATGATATTGTATTCAATCCGATGAAATGTTAAGAAAAGGACTAATATACCTAAGGAGCAATCAAGAAAACGTAATCCATTAGACAGACAAACCCGGGATGAATAACCACAAGTACAACAAATAAACACAAAAAAAAATGAACAACACGAACTCCTATAAAAACCAGGAGTGAACCCAGGTGCTCCGGAAGGGTAAGCAGTTCCTGCTCCGTATACGGCACCGTCGTGAAGTTCAACAAGTCCGGTGGAAGTCACAAATCGGTGGAGGCACATGGAATGCTACGACATTTGTCCCCATTCTCTATGTTGGTATTAAATATTTAATTGTAACATATACAAGAACTTTAAAGTAAATCTTTGCGATTTGTGCGGGTTGATAACCAAACTACATTAGATTTTTGTGTTTTCCAGAAAACTTGCTTGGGCAGTAGAATCTTCAAGCTTCGTCCTAGAGGTGATATATTTAAAAGGCAATACATTGGGTATAGTTAACTGATTTTAAGATCAGGACCGATCTCATATAAAGAAATGTAAATAAAACGAATCAAAGCAAACCAAATACAATAAGAATGGGGAAATAATTTGAAAATAAACCAGAGAGCACACAAATGACACGCAAGTAATAACTAAACAAATGGAAAAGAATAAAGTAAATTAAAAAAAAAATCTTGTTGGTTCCAATTTTTGAAAATTACATTCACCTTATTTTGCATTGACATATAGTGTATGACAGTACTGTATCGAAATAAAATGCATACCGTTAAATATGAAAGAGAGATTACGGTCACAAGAAATGTGTGACGGAATGAAAGACAGACCGAGGATAACAATATCGCCGAACTTTACCACATTATTTCACATTGAATTATTTTAATTTTAATAAACACGAATGCAAAACCATCACTATGACAGTTATCGAAAATTCTTTCCAACTTTGTATCTTGCCTCTCTCCCATTTCTATTCAGAGACAACCTTCATTGACCTTTCTTATGACACCCTTATCATTAACCTTTCCAATATTATATTGCATTATCTTCCTTCAATACTTATCGAGACCTCTATTCACTTTTTATAAAACTAGCAACCATTATCTTCAATGGATCATAACAAATCAATTTTCCAATAATCGGAAACTTTTCCAACGATATACTGCAACTCCACGTTTTCGCAATTCTAAATTTTAAACCTTTGAAAACATGAGGGTTCTTTTTTTTTCTTTTGAAAGTTCAGAAAATTCTTCCCGTACTGGCAACTTTACATCCAGCGAATGCCCATACTTTGTAGAAATAAAATGAATGAAAAAAGAGATACGTTTAGAACACAATTTGTAGTACAAAAATAAAAAAAAATGAAAACATCTAATGAATGACCACCACAAGCCTAAATTCACGACTTTTGCTAGGAAAATCACAATTATAAAATCTTATTATGCACCTGTATATAATAAATAACCAGAATTTTTAGAAAGATTGGATCGAAAACTAGAGGCTCCAATGAGCTCGTATCGCCCACCTGGATTCAATTTGCCAATCAACATCATATAAACACCTCAGAAACAAACCTCTGTTTAATTGGACATACAATTCTGAAAGAGGACAACCGAATAACAATGGCTGCCAAGTCTGGTTCCAATTGGCTGAGTGCTTTCAGACAAGAACATTTTTTAAATGAATTTTCCCATAGGGTACTATGTTAAACTAAGTTGGGTTGTGGCAGCCATCTTGGTTGATCGTCCGGGTAATCGGACACAATTCTGAAGAGTACCATCTAAGAAACATTGCAGCTAAATTTGGTTCCAATTGGCTAAGAAGTTTCAGACAAGAAGATTTAAAGTAAATTTCCCATAGGGTCCTTTGTTAAACTAAGTTGGGCTGTGGCGGCCATCTTTGTTGATCGTCCGGGTCATCGAACACATTTCTTAAAGAGGACCATCTAAAGACCATTGCACCCAAGTCTGGTTTGAATTGGCCATGTAGATACATAGAAGATTTTTTAAATGCAACCCTCGTTTTTTTCTATTTTTAGTAACAGCAGCCATGTCGGTTGGAAGTCGTGGATGCAAAACACAAATTTCGAAGGGGGCCATCCAAGAACCATTTCATCAAAATTTGGTCCCAATTGACCATTTTTTTAATCAACCAATGAGAAACATTATTTGCCCATGACGGCCATTTTTGCTGCCCGATCGGGATGAAATGAGAAAAATTTGTAAAGAACCTTCCGTAGATGCTTCCTGTTAAGCTTCGTTCTATTTGGCCAGGCTATTTCAAAGGAGAAAATTTTTATATCAGCCAATTAGAAAAAAGAACTGTCCATGGAGGCTATATGTGTGACTCGATCGGGATGACATGAGGAAATTTTGTAAAGAATCTCCCATATATGCTTCCTGTCAAGTTTTGTTCCATGTGGCCAAGAAGAGCAGAATATTTTGAAAACTTAGTAAATCATAAACAACAATTGCCCTGTAGAGGACTTCGCCAACATCATTTCTGCAAAGTTTAGTTTAAATTGGCCCAGTGGTTTCAGAGCAGATCTTTGAAGGAGAAGTTCACGCCGGATGACTGACGACGACGGACGACGAACGACGGACGCAAAGTGATGGCAATAGCTCCCATGGAATTATAGGCCAGGTGAACTAAAAATGATACAGATGTGTTTCTTTACGACCTTTATCATAAATTTATCGCGACTCATTCCCTTACCTCTCTAATTGGAGGGTAGGAAATTGTCGGCTGTAGCGACATTTAGTCTTCCATTTTAATATCTACGTTTAAATATCTTTCGTTTTATTAATATAAAAATAAAGATATAATGTGTGAGAGTTTAGTTAGCAAGTGTCACGTACAGACAGAGCGGTATCAATACCCTGAACTTTCTTTGAGAGTGCCTGGATGAAAACAAAGATATAATATATTATAATTTCATTTATTTAATCAAAGGTGTTTTTCAGTAAAGTTTTTTTACGAATAAACATCCTTTCTCTTTAAAAAATAGATACAGATCTAATTTTCAGGATATAGTAAAATTGAAACAAGGAGGAGCAACATTCTCAAAATAGTCACAATAATTTTTATTGAAATTAACACGGTGTGGATTCCCCACAAGTATTCCAAGAGTGTATTTCTCCCGTTGCAACAAAGCATTGTATATAGAACGAACAGCCTCATGGGTGAAACTTGTAGCTTTCATTAGTTCTGCAATAATTCTCTGAAAAGAGAAGCACATTTTGTTATGTATAACCTGTATTCAATTTTCAAGTAGACTTTAGATTTTCTTGTATCTGTTATGCTAAACATGATAAAACATTTTGAAATGTTCCTGTAAAACTTTTGAAGTTTAAATTCTATGACAAAATGTATGCCGGTTGCTTATATTTGTAGTGTTATCAAAGATGTGTAACTCAAATTATGTATGTGAATATTTGGTGTAATGCAGGGATGTACTATATGTACCTAATTTGAGAAACTATCAAAAAAAGATATCTCTCTTTTCCATATATAATATTTTTTGTTTTTCTTTAAACATCGTTTCAAAATCAACAATTCAAATTGTCTTAGTGTCAACTTGGCGATTCTGACAGCCAAGTGATAATACAGTTTTAAATTAATTTAGGTTTACACGTGTAAAAAATTATTATATGATCAGAGAAACAACAACATTGATAACAGGAAAGGTCAATCAACGCCACACAAAAGACAGAACCCTGGACAAAAAAAAAAAAACACCAAAGAGCACAAAACACAAACATAAATAAAACAGAGCCAGCATAGCCTGGTTTGGTACAGAAAATGAAAACTAATAGGGTTAACAGGTTTGTGGATAATCAACTCCCCCTTACAGATAAAACCGAAAGGATTACAGATAGCAAAAATATTTATTATGGCAATATTTTGGCATGTTTTTTTATATAATGAATAAAACAATATCAATATTTTTTCTTTCTTCATTTGTACTCTGTGTTTATGTTATTTTTTTGTGCTTTAATTATTCAGGTGTTTTTGGAAGAACACAACCTACGAGCCCTCCGTATATTGGCGGTTATGCAAATCCCATAATCACATTATAACGGCATAGTTGAAAATTAACATCACTCGGGGTTATGCCCTTAACAAATACCCAATTTCCGCCGTATGTCTCTTACCTCCGGAGTGGAGGAAGTCTCCGTATTTTTGTAGGTTTTTTTGTATCACATTGTTCCGTTTTTATTTTTTCTGCTATTTGTTTGATTCTTTTCTATTTTTAGTATATGTCCTCTGCGATGCAATTAATTGCGATTAATCTCAATTTTAAACTTGTTTTCGGTACTAAATACCCCTCTCTTTCTTGTTGCTTTGGTATTTATTCCTGATTTTCGAATTTTATATGGAAAATATACCACGTTTTAGATCCTGAGTCCATAAATGTAAATATCCATAATTTTGTCAAGCCAAAACTGTCTTAAAACTTGGACTTCAACAATAAGAACATTCTATAATGAATAAATGTAGGTTACACGATCCGTCATCTGCCACAGTTAACTGCGCGCACTTACAGGGTTATTGTTTTGTTTCAATGTATTGTGTCGCCATGGGAGTTGGAAGCATGTCGAATGTACTTTAAAAATAATGTTTTTATTTTTTAGTTTTCCTTGACCGTATTTCAAAAGGAAGAAGGTTGGAGATGGCATTGTACCACTGGACGTAACTACACATGAATTACACTGGTGCCATTCAGGGCTTTTTTCCACCATTACAGACCATATTGTAACCTCGGGATATTTGTTTTGTTATGTGATTTTGTGTTTTCCTTGTAATTTCACTTCATATCCGTTGTTCCGCACAATTACAAATACTTTAATATTACAAATTTTAACGTGTTTCTATTCATGTATCTTTTGCTTTTTTATCATGTTGAAATAAGATTCCCTTAACGTAATGCTTTCTAAGACAGAAAGCTTTTTATATACAAACGTGTGAATAACAAATATTAAAAATAGTATAAACACCTTCAATAAGGATAATTTTTCCTTCATCAGATGAGTACAAATCAAAGTTTCACTGTTGACTGAAATACATTTTATTATTGTATTATCCAGCTCCGATGTAAGTGGCCCTTTAACCATGTTAACAGTGACTGTTTCATTGTTGTTACAGCCAAGGTCTGACATCTTTTTTCTCTGCAAATAATTTTTATACCGCACAGAAAAATCTGAATCGTTTTGTCTTTTGAACAGCACTTGTATTTCACCTGCTGGGCTACCAGTTTTTCCAGAACGAGGAGCTACCCATGTATTTTGTCCTTCTATCGTATCGTGGTTCTCTGTAATTTGTAGTCTATCGGGTTTCGCTAAAATATATCAAACGATTACATACACTATTATCAATACGAAATTAATTGTATTGACATGTATTTAAATAATCAGATATGGTAACAAAGAAGGGAAGAGATAAATCCACAATTTACCAGTAGTACCAAAAACCACTTCGGATTCTTCCGTCTTTTTTATTGTTAAGTTGCACACTTGCTCAACATGTTTATTTGTTACTACGGGTTATGACCTTTTGTTTTAACCAATCATCGACTGAGGTCATCGTCAACCACAAGTTGATTAAGTTTGTTAAACAATGGTTCAAAAATAGTTAAATTAGAAATTAGAATTGGAGAAACTAGATTATGCAAAATTCCCTGAATACAATACGAAAATTAAAAAAAAACACTTGAATGTCAACGCAATATTTTCAGTACAAACACAAAGGTCGTAGACTGTTTCAAAAAGCAGTACTACTTATTTCACACAACACCAACAACAAAATATGCATTTAAACGACAAAATCACCAATACCAGTTAAATTGGGCTACATGAATGTCTAATTAATATATACTGAACCGCAAAAGAAACGTTTTTCAAAATGTTAGCAAAATTCAAAATAAATATTAATTAATGATTTTTATATAATCAGTATTACGATTACATCACCAGGTAAGATTAAATTACCTGTGAATTAAATTTTCGGTTGAATAATTTTCAGTTGATATCGTAGAGCGACCGTACCTAAAACCGCTCGTGGGACACACTTGGCGGTAATTTTTCTTAAATCTTAAATGTTCGTGAAATTCATGCTCCTTTATGGGTATAAAAGGCCGGAGAAAATTAAAGAGTGTTAGTATCAGTGTTGACACAGAAGCTATGCCACGTCTGACTCCACAACAGAGAGAACAGGCCATTGGTCGATTGGATGCTGGGCAATCTGCCAGAGTTATTGCCAACGACTTCAACTGTACTGTTCGAACAATTGAACGTCTACGGACACGGTACAATGCAACAAACAGCACAAATGACCGTCCACGGAGTGGTAGACCCCAAGTCACTACCCCTAGACAGAATAGAGGCATTGTTCGTCACCATTTGATGAATCGGTTCACCCCAGCTGCCGAAACTGCCAGAAACACTGTTGGAACACATGGACGACCCATAAGTGATGATACGGTTCGTCGGCGATTAGCTGCTAGAAACATGAGATGTCGCCGTCCAGCAAGAGGACCTATTCTTACTCCTCGACACCGTCAAGCTCGTCTTCAGTGGGCCACTCAGCGACAGAATTGGCGAAATCGACAATGGCGAAACATCATCTTCTCTGACGAAAGCCGTTACTGCATTTCAACAGCCGATGGCAGAACCAGTGTGTGGAGAAGACGCGGGGAACGTTACGAAGACAGCTGCATTCTGGAAACAGACGCGTGGGGAGGACCTAGCATCATGGTATGGGGTGGAATCGGCCTTACCGTTAAACTTGGTCCAGTCATCTTTCAGAACCTTGGCCCAGGCAGAGGAAATGGCGTAACAGCTGCCCCTTACATCGACCAAGTCTTGACACCCCATGTTCAGCCCCATTTCGCACGTCATCAAAACAAGACTTTCCAACAGGACAATGCACGTGCGCATACCGCAAGAGCCACAAGAGACTTCCTACAGCAGAATAACATTAATGTTATAGATTGGCCGGCTTTGAGTCCAGATTTAAACCCTATTGAACATTTATGGGACGAAGTTCAAAGACGGTTGAATAATGAGCAGCCAAGTCCGACAACTGCAGCTGAACTTTCACAAGCGTTTCAGAGAGTATGGGCACGTATTCCGATGGCGTTTATTAATCGGCTCATCAACTCCATGTACCGAAGATGTGCCGCAGTAATTGGTGCCGGTGGAGGACATACACGTTATTAACGGACGTGGGAGCACAGCATTGAAAACATGTGACGTTGCGACAATTGTGACGTTTTTGTGAACATTGTAACCAAAAGACTGTAAATCATTCATTAAATTTTGTAAAAATTAATTTAAAATATATAAATGTCACTTTGAAATAAATGTATGTGAACATGTCATTTTGTGCGACGTTTCTTTTGCGGTTCAGTGTATTTTCTATATTATAATGAACCCAAGACACATAATATATGGTACCCTTAAGAAAGTTATTATCTTGCTTAACTTGAACAATCAATATGTTTAATAGATATATTCTCATGCAGTCTGAAAACCTCACTCTAATCCCAGAGGTCGAAATCGTCTTACTGGGGGTAACAATAATTGTCTAATGCTTCCTTGATAAATACACTGAACCGCAAAAGAAACGTCGCACAAAATGATATGTTCACATACATTTATTTCAAAGTGACATTTATATATTTTAAATTAATTATTACAAAATTTAATGAATGATTTACAGTTTTTTGGTTACAATTGTCACAAAAACGTCACAATTGTCGCAACGTCACATGTTTTCAATGCTGTGCTCCCACGTCCGTTAATAACGTGTATGTCCTCCACCGGCACCAATTACTGCGGCACATCTTCGGTACATGGAGTTGATGAGCCGATTAATAAACGCCATCGGAATACGTGCCCATACTCTCTGAAACGCTTGTGAAAGTTCAGCTGCAGTTGTCGGACTTGGCTGCTCATTATTCAACCGTCTTTGAACTTCGTCCCATAAATGTTCAATAGGGTTTAAATCTGGACTCAAAGCCGGCCAATCCATAACATTAATGTTATTCTGCTGTAGGAAGTCTCTTGTGGCTCTTGCGGTATGCGCACGTGCATTGTCCTGTTGGAAAGTCTTGTTTTGATGACGTGCGAAATGGGGCTGAACATGGGGTGTCAAGACTTGGTCGATGTAACGGGCAGCTGTTACGCCATTTCCTCTGCCTGGGCCAAGGTTCTGAAAGATGACTGGACCAAGTTTAACGTTAAGGCCGATTCCACCCCATACCATGATGATAGGTCCTCCCCACGCGTCTGTTTCCAGAATGCAGCTGTCTTCGTAACGTTCCCCGCGTCTTCTCCACACTCTGGTTCTGCCATCGGCTGTTGAAATGCAGTAACGGCTTTCGTCAGAGAAGATGATGTTACGCCATTGTCGATTTCGCCAATTCTGTCGCTGAGTGGCCCACTGAAGACGAGCTTGACGGTGTCGAGGAGTAAGAATAGGTCCTCTTGCTGGACGGCGAAATCTCGTTTCTAGCAGCTAATCGCCGACGAACCGTATCATCACTTATGGGTCGTCCATGTGTTCCAACAGTGTTTCTGGCAGTTTCGGCAGCTGGGGTGAACCGATTCATCAAATGGTGACGAACAATGCCTCTATTCTGTCTAGGGGTAGTGACTTGGGGTCTACCACTCCGTGGACGGTCATTTGTGCTGTTTGTTGCATTGTACCGTGTCCGTAGACGTTCAATTGTTCGAACAGCACAGTTGAAGTCGTTGGCAGTAACTCTGGCAGATTGCCCAGCATCCAATCGACCAATGGCCTGTTCTCTCTGTTGTGGAGTCAGACGTGGCATAGGTTCTGTGTCAACACTGATACTAACACTCTTTAATTTTCTCCGGCCTTTTATACCCATAAAGGAGCATGAATTTAAGATTTAAGAAAAATTACCGCCAAGTGTGTCCCACGAGCGGTTTTAGGTACGGTCGCTCTACGATATCAACTGAATATTATTCAACCGAAAATTTAATTCACAGGTAATTTAATCTTACCTGGTGATGTAATCGTAATACTGATTATATAAAAATCATTAATTAATATTTATTTTGAATTTTGCTAACATTTTGAAAAAGCGACGTTTCTTTTGCGGTTCAGTTTACATTCGAACAAGTAATCACAGGAGACTTAAATAGCATAGACAATGATTCTCTTCGTGATGTTTTTTCAAAAGGTGTTAAGTATCGCTAACCACGATCCATAAATTTGAAATATGATTTCAAACAACTGATGGATGCTGTGGAGGACTTTGCCAGAAAATGGACCAAACGTGAACTGGATTCGCTTTCACCTGTGAGATTGTTGATTCAAGTCCGAATTGATAAGCTTAGGCCTATGAGTAAAAAAAGAACATCGGTCTTCAGCAACCGTGATGCTTCCAAGACATTGTCCGCCATTCATGACAAATCTGTTGTTGTTCCTGTGGATAATGCCCCTAATAACATCGTTTTGGCATGCAAAAGCTACTTTATTCAATGCTTGATTAAAGACTAGGGATTACTAGTTCACTTAGCAATCCTACCTATAAAGCTACTACACTTTCAAAGGAAGAAATAACCGACAATCAAAGATCGGTCTTATCGTCAATTTGTATTTCCATCAAAGATGATGATTGTGATCTTCCTACCTTGTAGTGGATACCCAAGTGACATAAGTGTCCATACAAACAACGCTTTATAGCTGGATCTGTGTTCCTTCAAACCATTGTCTCAACTTCTAACTTCTATTTTAACAGCTGTCAAAACGGACCCTCAAAGTTATTATGAGACAAGCTATTCAAGAAGTGGTATCAATCAAATGTGGATATTATATTAAAGAACTCCAAAGACTTAAAGGATATTTTACGATCTCTGTCCATTTCAGTCTGTAACAGCATTAAAACATTTGATTTCTCTATCCTCTATACCACCATTCCTCATTCACAAGTGAAGGAGAAGTTGAAAGATCTATTCCATCAATGCTTTCAAAATAAAAATGGCAACATCAGATACACATACCGTGTCATTGGTGGAGATAAATCATACTTTGTTAAAAACCACTCTTATTCTAACAAAACATTTACAGAGGACAATATTGTCCTGATAATTGAATTTTTGATAGAAAACATATTTGTTCAATTTGGTGGACGTGTTTTCCAATAAAATTTCCTATAGGCACTAATTGTGCGACACCTCTGGCCGACTTGTTCCTCTACTCATATGAGGCAGACCTCCTTGACAAGCTTCTTAAGGAAAAACAGAAGAAGTTATCCTTTAATTTCGGGTTCCGCTATATAGATAATGTTTTCTCCATCCTGTGTGTCAAATCTAATGAGGTATTTTGTGATAAATGTTATTATCACTCAACAATTCACGTTTTGGGAATTTCTTACATCTCATCTATCCCAATGAACTTGAAATTAAGGATAACACAGACACTGCCAAGGCTACAACTTATCTTGACTTTCACCTCGAAATTGACCGCAGAGAAAAGCTGAATGCAAAACTTTACGACAAACGGGATGACTAACTTTCCAATCGCCAACTCGTGACATACACATTGACTTCCTGGACAGAGCCTAGGTCCTGGCAGAAAATTTGCTCAAAAAGCGGTATGTTTCTCCTAAGTTGCATTCATCCTTATTAAAGTTTTATGGGCGTCATCATGACTTGGTTAACAGGGAGGAAAAATACAGTTTCCCAAATGGAAATGGACCTGTTCCATTGATGTTGTCCTTTCCTCATACAGGATTTGACATGGGCAGCATGGCAGGTGTCCTGCGTCTATCCACGTTTTTTTTGATAGGGTTCATGTTGTTCATATGTGTTTTAGGTTTTAAGTGTAATTTTTGTATTGTGTTGGTCTTGTCTTCGTTGTTCTTCAGAGTTTGTCAGTTATTGTCGATTTCCCCCCTCTTCGAATATCCCTTTGGTGTTTCTTGACTTAACTTATTTAAAAATCTTCAGGCTACTTAAATGTTGGGAATTCAACCTTGTGATATATATTCGGATAGAGAAAGGTCTGTAATGAAACGATAGTTTGAAGCACTAGCTGTATATCGATATTGAAGGTGATTATATAGTAAACTGACATCATACTAACCACTAAATAATATCGAAATCAATCCGAAAACCAGGAAAGTACAAAAGTAATATGCGAATTACATTATTATTCTTTCTGGCACCAGTAATTTTCTAATATCAAAATACTCTGCTCTTTTTGGCTTTAGGAGAAAAAAATAATTCTTACCTATCAAAATATAAATACTACGGACAGGATAGATTTGATTTTAAAGTTTTTTTTGCACGCAAATACCATAAAAAAGCACTACATTTTGTTTTTTTTCTGTACATTTAATATTACTGCTACAATAACATGAATCTGGCTCGGTTTACTTATTCAGTATACTTAACAAAGCACGAGATCTTTCAACAGTTCCTCTGATATCTACTGATACAGTATAATATCCTGCAAGTAAACAAGTAATATTTAGAACTGTAATTGACAATGTGTCACTCCTCATTTCCACTGAAAATCGTGAATCTAAATGTGTGATTCATCATGCAGAACGTTTGTCACCACGGTACTGTCAGGTGTGTTGATCGTTATATTAAGACTTGAAGATGTACTAACTTTTAAGTAACAGGTCATGTTAACTGGCCCCAAATTTAGTAAACCAGATGCCTCTGTGCAAGATATGTCTGAGAAGAAAACATATTTATATATTAACATAATATTCTTGCATTCTAACAAAAAGGACAAATATACCTAAGGAGCAATCAAAAAAACGTAATCCATTGGACAGACAAATTGTATTATATTAAATATTTCTTTAGGTGAATTTTATTACATAATTTGTAAAAGTATATTCAAATATAAACTAGCATGTGTCAGTAATTAAACAATCATAGATACATGTATTACGAAAAAGATGAATATGCATACAAATAACATGTTATATTCATCATATTTCTTACAATGAGAAACTGGCGCTGTTGTTGTTTCCTTGTAGACTCTGTGGTAATATCTGTAAAGTATCAATATAAAAATTATTACCAGCTATTACAATAAAGACCAACAAATTCCGCACTTTCAAATTATTTTTATTACTCTATTTTTTCTGATATTCATTTAAATCAGTGACGAATAATACTTTAATTACTCCTATATTATTTTTACTTTGAACAATCAACAAGTTATGTTTCTTTTCAATCTACATGTAGTTAAATAGAATATGTATTTAAAAGTAAAGGTATAATAAACGTGTTTGCAAATTACCTGCTCCCCCATCAAATAATTTCATATTGATATATCTGATAGGACATGTCTTAAATCTTGAAAAAGTGGGAAAAGTTTGTTTAACCCCTTTTTTCGTTGCCTAGCAACCAATATATAAACTGCCATTTTGCCTACTCTAAATGTATTTATGCCGTTTAAACAGCTGAAGAACCTTTTTTAAGTATAAATATAAACTGTAAAATTAACACATTCTTGAAGGATTCATTTTCAATTATGAATACACCTTATATGGGGAAAAACTGTCCTAGCAACGGTTTTATCCCTTAACAACCAGTTTAAAGATGTACAAAACTCATCAATTTTTTATATGTAACAGGCAAATTAACAACTTAATTGAAAAAATGTTTTTGTAGATGAAATTAGGAATACAAATGTATATATATATATATTTAAAGCAGGAATTATATAATTCCTACGAAGTGATTTTATGAATTTTCAACATTCTAGTGCCCCTTAGCAACACTTTTTATCCCGAGCAACTAAATATATTCCTCTTAACCTAATAATATATTTGTTAGAATATTTGTTTATTCGTTGCATATTTATTTTTTACGTGCGACCAAGATATTATCACGTAATATTAACAACCGGACATTTCGAACACATATAGATAAGGGGAATATGTTCATCATTTTTTATACTTCATGTAAATTTCTCTATCTTTAATGTATTTTCATTAGTTTACAGGAATGTGGTATTTTACTCGATCACCGGCTGGACAAGAAGCAGCGGGTGACAATTTTTATACTGTTATAATTAATATATAATTATAATATATATATAAATTTATAATTATTTCACCTGCTTGTAAAATCCAAGACATTCAGTATCATAAAATGAATAACACATTTCTAAGAGGGTGACTGAGTATATTGTAACCCCTCTGAAAACATTGTCAACATCGGCTCTGCCTCAGTTGATTAGGTGCCAGAGTGAGAAAATTTGGGGAAAGAAATTCAATAACTGGAAAAGTTGATCAAATGGCAGACTAATTCTAAATGCACATCTTCAATATTTCTCTTAACATTGCAAACTTTTAAAGATATGGGTTAAAAGCTGAAAGAGTTAATCACACAAAATTGGCATCCTAAAACATAGTTGTCAAAAATTGATCATGTTCATCATGTCTATATTCTGTCTACACAGTTTCAAATATTTGAATTTAAAGCTTTAGGAAGAGTTTATCACATAAAATATGTACCCTATTTCTCCTGCCTGTCCACTTGCACGTCCGCCCGACCATCACCATACTATTAGCCAGATTTGCACGTGCGACAAGGTAAAATATTATTAATTTTAATGTTCTATGGGCAATACATCTTATATCCCAACTGAACAGACAGTAGAAACAGTACATTTCTTTTTCACTATTTTTTTCCCTAAAGTGAAACATTTATAACAAGGAAGAGTAAAAAAAGTATAACCTTGACCTTTGACTTCAATTTGGTAGTTTTTAAAGAACCTAACATGATATATGACCTAAGCTGAGGTTTTCTTCTGTCAAGTTATATTGATGCTCTTTGTACAAGTATTCAAATCTCAGAACCAAATATAACAAAATCATTTGAAACAGATTAACTTTTTTACTCTCAAGCTTTCATTTATCGGATATGGTTTCTGGGTTTAAATGAATCAGTTCTGTCCCATTATAGGCAACAGGGATATTTAATATAAAGAATCTGTTGTATCAGTTTTGTGATTAATGGTCACGCGGATCTGGAGAATAAGGTATTTATATATTTCATTAGAACAATAAGAACAACATTTCAATAGATACGTTCTATAATGATGCCATTCATGTAAATGCATCTTAAAAAGGTGCATTATAAAGGTCAGCTTGGGACGGATATGTATTTTCAATGATCTACAGATGAATATTTGCGTAAAAACAGTAATTTGTGTTTTCAATTGTAATAACAAATTTCATGGTTATTTTAAATAATTGTTGAAAAATATATTTCATTGTTGCCTGTTTTCTTACATTGCTCTTTTTCACACTAAGATAAGCCGAATGGTACAGCGAATTTGAAGTTCAAATACAGATGCAGATCAAATAGGAGAAATTGGTGGATATCGGGGCTGGTTACTGCACGAATGCATGGCTATTGTCGGATATCCAGCAGGTGAAATTCATTTATTTGAAATTTTACAACCAGAAGACACAAAGTTTAGCATTCAAAACTTGACTTATGAGGACGATTCCAATACATATAATGCAGAAGTTTGCAGTATTTCAAGAACAATACATGTCGGCATTAATTTTAGAACAAATATGGATAAAGCTTTTATCAGATGTGTTGTCAGTCATCAGATGTTTCCAAAAGTTGTTGTTTATTCCAACGACGAAACTGTATCTGTATAGTATTTTGTTTTTAAATATATTCTATCCAATTGATTTCTAATTATCATATGTATATGACCATGTTTCTATGTAAATTACGATAAGTAATATTTAGTTTTGAATAAGGTAATTCGAATTTTGTGTCGCCGATATCATACGAACTTTAAATTCTTGACTCGTATTCATATGGCGATGGTCCATAATAGGGAAAATGCAGAATCTTATTTCAACATGATAAAAAGCAGAAGATACATGAATAGAAACACGTTTAAAATTTGTAATATTAAAGTATTTGTAATTGTGAGGAACAACGGATATGAAGTGAAATTACAAGTAAAAAACAAAATCACATAACCAAACAAATATCCAGAGATTACAATATGGTCTGTAATGGTGGAAAAACACACCATGCCGAAAGGCCTGAATGGCACCAGTGTAATTCATGAGTAGTTACGCCCAGTAGTACAATGCCATGTCAGAAAGTAAATAAACTATACAGCGAGACAAAGACATTCATGACCATACTTTTCTGACTTGGGACAGGTGCATAACATGGTTAAACCTTTTTCATTTTGAAATACGGTCAAGGAAAACTAAAAAATCAATACATTCTATAAAAGTACATTCGACATGCTTCGAACAAGTTTCACCCACGAGGCTGTTTATTCTATATACAATGCGTTGTTGCAACGGGAGAAATACACTCTTGTAATACTTGTTGGGAATCCACGCCGTGCTTTATTTTAAATAAAAATTATTGTGACTATTGTGAGAATGTTGTTCCTCCTTGTTCCAATTTTACTTTATCTTGAAAATGAGATATGTCTCTATTCTTTAAAGAGATAGGATGTTTATTGATAAAAATAACTTTACTGAAAAACACATTTGATTAAATAAATGAAATTATAATATATTGTATCTTTGTTTTCATCCAGGCACTCTCAAAGAAAGTCCACGGTATTGGTACCGATCTGTCTTTACGTAACACTTGCTAACAAAACTCTCATGCATTATATCAATATTTCTATATAAATATAAGAAAAGATATATAAATGTAGATATCAATGTGGTAGACTAAATGTCACTACAACCGACAATTTCCTACCCTCCAGTTAGAGAGGTAAAGGAATGGGTTGCGATAAATTTATGATAAAGGTCGTAAAGAAACACGTACATCTGTTTCATTGTTAGTTCACCTGGCCTAAAATTCCATGGGAGCTATTGCCATCACTTGGCGTCCGTCGTTCGTCGTCCGTCGTCGTCAGTCATCCAGCGTGAACTTCTCCTTTAAAGATATTCTTCTCTGAAACCACTGGGCCAATTGGAACTAAACTTTGCGGAAATGATGTTGGTGGAGTGCGCTAAAAGTACAATTGTTGTTTCTGATTGGCTGATTGATCAATATCTTCTCCTCTGAAAAATTGACATAAAGCATATATGGAAGGTTCTTTACAAACTTTCTTCATTTAGTCCCGATCGGATTACAAATGTGGCCCCTATGACCGGTTCTTTTTTTTGATTGGCTGATATACAAAAATCTTCTCCTCTGAAATCACTTGGCCAAATGTAACGAAACTTAACAAGAAGCATCTACGGGAGGTTCTTTACAAATTTATCTCATTTCGTCCCGATCGAGCAACAAAAATGTCCGTCATGGGCAATTCTTGTTTCTCATTGTTGATTAAAAAAATTGGCCAATTGGGACCAAAATTTGATGAAATGGTTTCTGGATGACCCCCTTCCAAATTGTGTCTGGCATCCCCGAATTCTGCAAAAGTGTTCCCAATGTACACATAATAGGAGGTGCAGATGTCCAATATAAATGTATATACATGTATAAACATTCTACCAAATTTAAAGACTCTAGATTGAAAACTGTACCCTCCTTAAAGAATATGTCTGAAAATTTAATCAGTTTCACAATCTGGAAATTCCGCAAAAATGTTCTAAATGTATCCATAATATGAGTTGCACATGACCATACTCAACCAAGTTTGAAGGCTCTGCATTGAAAACTGTAGGAGGAGTACCATACTTTCCTCGGCCGTCCGACATACACCATACTATAACCCGGATTTCACCCCGTGTAACCCGGCCACAAATGTACAAATAAAATAGTTTAGGTCACAAGCTTGAATTTACAATTTTTTAAATTCGACCCCTGTGGGCCTCAAATTTTGAAAATCAAAATTTTTTTCGTTTGGTTTGTATGGTATTAATGGTTTGTATCGATCTCAATCCCATCGTTAATATATCGACATATCTTTTCCAAGAGGCAGCCCAAACAATCTTTCATACAAACAGATATTGTACTTTTCGTGGTAAATTTAGGTCTTGTGTTGTGGAGTGCGTTGTAAAACAGTGAAAGCCACACAACTCGTATATGTTTAATGAAATGATCCCTTATTTTTTATATAATTCAGCACCGGCTTTTCATTTGCATTTAACAACCACTGAAACACCTATCACGATCGTGGATTAATTTGGAATGGTACAAAAAATTGTATTTAATTTGTTCACGTCATCTTAAAGTCTCAAAAAAACCGTGTTGCCAAAATACTTCTTTTAAAATAAATAAAATACGTTAGATTAAGTACTACATGAAATTATATCTAATTATTTTACGTAAAATGTCAGTGCTTTTATTAGATAATTTTATGTATTATTAAAACATATTGGTTACATACTCTGTTAATTTTAAACTTTTAAATATGTTTAATTATATCTTAGGACAATATTTTAGGACCATTTTAGGATAGAACTAGACGTAGAATGTAAATCAAAGCTATCCTAAAATCATCTTTCTGGAGATGATCTTAGGACTTCCATATCTGATATAAATGTATTAATATGCATATTTATTAACCAGTAGGGTAAAATACGTTAAAAATGCCTTATCTTTATGAGCAAAATGAATGCATTACAGGAGGGCCATTACAGAATTTTGTTCATAATAACCGGTTATTATGGCTTTTTCAAAATGGCTGTTTTTTTTCAATACTCCACTTGGAAATTTCAGGAAGAGCAAACTAGAACATTTTAAAACATATTTTAAAAAAAAAAACTATCCGAAATTAATCTTTAAAACTGTTCTCACAAGTTTTGCTTACTTACCATTATATTTGTGCTATTCGGATTAATGCAAATGCTATATACAAACTGGTTAATAAAAGTATTAAGAAATAGGTGTTTTCATAATGGCCCTGTTATATGTCCTCGGTCTGTAATAATGGCCTTCTGAAGCTGTAATGGCCCTCGGCGTTGCCTCGGGCCATTACAGTAATCCTCAGGCCATTATTACAGACCTTGGACATATAACAGGGTCATTATGAAAACACCCATTTATTAATACTATAGTTATAAATGAGTATAATATTTTATATGGAATAGCAAAATAAAAAAAATAAATAGATAAAAGCTAAAAAATATCATATCATAATGATAAAATTTTAGAGATTTAAAATTAAAAAAAATCAAATTATATTTATAATAATGTTATATAGATTTCATTATTATCCCCGCACTTTCTAAGATTTAATATTTTTACAGCCACCGTGTGTTTGTCCGTCTGTCCGTCACACTTTCTTGTGACCTAAACTACTCATTCATTTTTCACCTAATGCATTTTGTTTCTATGCAGTATTACCATACACTGTACAGGTAAGTAGAAGTGCACTAGGTTTTAAAAGTGACGTCATATCTAGCAAGCATTAGGTTATTTTTTGGGATTCTTAATTTTGGATAAGTAATTATTTAAAGATATATAAAATTTTAATCGTACACAGGTTTAATGGGGAAAATGTTGTTAATACTTTTCTACCCTATATACCACTTTGCCTTTTTAAGGTAATTTTTTAGTAACGACAAACAAACAAAATATGTCATTTGGACCTGCTTTGATATGATAACTGCACTTGAATTTTTACTATATTTTTGTTCGCTATGGAGAATCCGTATATCGCCAAGTTATCGGAATTCCAATGTGGACTAACTGTGCACCACTTATTGCGGACCTGTTTCTGTATTGTTACGAATCACATTTTATGTCTTACATCAGCAAAGACAAAACGAAACAACATCTGATACAAACATTTAATAACACTTTTAGATATTTGAATGAGATTTTGTCTGTCAATAATGACGACTTCAGTATTTACACTAAAGAGATTTATCCAGTTGAACTTACTTTAAATAAATGAACACTGTCCTTTCCTGGATTTTGATATCAATATTTTAACGGGAAGCTTGATACAAAGATTTACGACAAGAGAGATGGATTTTCATTTCCTATTGTTAATTGTCCTTTTTAGATGGCGAAGTTCCCATGGCACCATCGTTTGCTGTTTATATATCTCAACTTGTTCGATTCGCTCGTATATGTTACAATGTATTTTAACGCAAGTTCTCTGTATTACTGAACAATTATTACACCAGGGATTCGATATCACAAACTTGTCAAAACTGTTACTAACTTTTATCATCGGTACAAGGACCTCATTCACTTGATAAGCTAACCAAACCTTTAAACAGACTTATCCACAAAGGATATAGTTACGATACTGTTGTCAGTCATTAAAGATTGCATTTTTTAGATATTGATTTAATATTTATTCACTCATAGGGTCTTTGAATCGGAAATAAACACATTTATTCTAAAACCAGTTGTTGTCATGATACGGGTTATGTTCTTCTCGTATAATTTCTGTTGCAATGATACTAAACCCCTAACGGGAGGGATTGTGGCTGATTTTCTATATGATAAAGACATAATCTTTCGATCAGTTTAATTGAGGTCTGGAGCTGGCATGTAGGAAACTGCTGGCAGTCCTGTGTTAATATTTTGACATTATTTTAATGCTGCTTATGAGAGGTAAATCCTTGAAATGCGTCGTATATAGCATCGTATAAAATTACTATATCTAATATTAGTATCTTTGGATTGTTATTTTGCATAATTTCTTCTGTTATTTTTAACATCGGACTCGGACATCTTTTGAACTCTGTTTTACTGTGTGTATTGCTGTGTGTTTGTTTATTGCACATTGGCTACAGGTATAGGGGGATGGTTGAGATCTCACAAAACACGTTTCACCCCGCCGACATTTTGCGCCTGTCCAAAGTCAGAAATCGCTAGCCTTTGTTAGTCTTGTGTGATTTTTAATTTTTGTTCATTTGTATGTTTCGGAGTTAAGTGTGCCGTCCATTTCGCTGAACTAGTATGTATTATTGTTTAGGGGTTACCTGAAGCCCGCCCCCGGGTGCGATATTTTCTCGCTGCGTTGAAGACCCATTGTTGTGGCCTTGAGCAGTTTTCTGCTCTTTCGTCGGGTTGTTGTCTCTTTGACACATTCCCGTTTCCATTCATTCTTTTGTATTTAAATTATTGTGGATTTTGAAAAAGAAGTAAATATTATAATATTTTAATATTATGTGTATAAATTTTATAAATTTCTCTGTCCATCAATACAGATTTCATCAAGATCAGACAAAAAACAAAATTTGTGATTTAACAAATAATATATACGAATATTTTCAAGTTGTAACTCATTTATGGCTATTCAGTGTAATATTTCGACATGGGAATATTTTAAAGGAATTTTATTTTGAAAAGGTATTATCTTACGCACGTATTTATTAACACATTCAACAGAACGTCAATGATAATCATTTAAAATCTTTTCTCATTATACTTGTTTTATTTAAATATTCTGTAATATTTACGACATTGACTTTGTATCTTGATGACAAAGCAACATTTTTCAATGAATAAAAAGTCGTTCAGTTACGAAAAACAGATAGAATGTAATAACCTAAAAAATAATCATCAAAATTCATAACTGGTATTCTGATATCAGTTTTGTAAAACTAAACCCAGTCTCCTCTTTGTTTTCAATTATTTCTAGAGACACATGTCTTATAAAGTAATGATATTCGTCTG
Organism: Mytilisepta virgata; assembly: GCA_028015205.1. NCBI lineage: Eukaryota > Metazoa > Mollusca > Bivalvia > Mytilida > Mytilidae > Mytilisepta > Mytilisepta virgata. The sequence goes on along the minus strand of CM051518.1, from coordinate 75,938,363 downwards.
AATGGGGTGTTAACAATACCGATTATATTTCTGTGTTGTCATTGGTATGATTTTAGAAAAAAAAAATATAAAACATGTTTGTAAAATTTGTACAGATAATAAATTCTATGACACCCTTTTTCATGCACAAATTGTGGATATTTCGTAGATTTACGATTCATCGGTTGTAAAATGTTTAAAAACGAACCAAAAATCAAAACCGTTGAAGAAGAATATCAAAAATGGCAAAATGAAGGAATGGATAAAGCCAAAACCATCTAAATGCATAGCTATGCACGATGGAGATATTCATAAGTTTTTAACAATGAGAAAATTTAACATTTTTGCCACTTTAAATTCAAAGTATCAATTTCGGGCTAGCATCGAAATACTGGAAACTGAGCTATTGATACCTACAGGGACTTTGAGTCCATCAGCAGAGGTATCGATTCAATGGTAACGGTACATTGTATGAGACCAATGTTGAAACATACTATGTGCACATTTCGTCGATATACGATTCATCATTTGTGCACAAGGTCTAAAATTTCGAAAACCAAAACAATAATCCCAAACTTTGAAGAACAAATTCCAAAATGCAAACATAATTATAAATCTAAAACCATCTAAATAAGACGATACTAAAACTTCTTTCCATGAATATCTACGGAAACAAAATATAAAGCCTAGACATCCTTTATACTCCATACAATGGACAAACCTTACCAAAATTCATTTTCAAATGGTCAAAGAAAAAACATAACTTTTAAACACCATCCGATATGTTTCCATTTTTTTCACTCTCAGTACTTTAACACTGATTTCCTGGTGTAACATGTTTAACCATTTATTTCTTATGTCGATTCCATACTGCTCTCAAATACATGTATCAATGAAACTGACCAATAAAATTCTAGTGATATCATATAATGAAAAGTGTGTTCCATTGGATAATTTCTTTATACTCGCGAACACCAACAAACTTGGTATACATTATGATAAATCCATAGTTCACCATTTTCTCTGTATACCCTTATATACATAATGTATAAGTGATGGTAATATTTTATAAATATGTGCGAATTAAAGGAAAAATACCAACTCCCAGAAAGGCAAAAGGAAGTTACTTGTAATCAGATATTATTTTAAAAATATCAAATACATGTACCTGATTAAATAGGCATTTAAAAGTCAAAATGTGAGTATATAGGTTCAAACCTCTTAGGTCATTTTCTAGTAACGACAAACAAAAAAACCTTCTTTGATATGCTAACTGCACTTAAAATTTTAATATTTTGTTCGTTATGGAGATTCCGTGTATCGCCAAGTTATCGGAATTCCAATGGGGAATAACTATGTACAACCTATTGCGGATCTGTTTCTGTATTATTACGAATAACATTTTATGTATAAAATCAACAAAGACCCAAAGAAACAACATCTGATAAAAAATGTGATCACACTATTAGATATTTGGATGATATTTTGGCTGTCAATAATGACGACTTCCGTATTTACACTAAAGAGATTTATCCTGTTGAATTTAGTTTAAATAAAGCTAATACTTACAATGAACACTGCACTTTCCTTCCTGGATCTTGATATCTATATCTATAACGGGGAGCTTAATACTAAAATTTACGATAAGAGAGATGGTTTTGCATTTCTTATTGTTAGTTATCCGTTTTTAGATGGCATCATCGTATGGTGTTCGATTTGCTCGTGTATGTAATAACGTATTGGAACGAAATATTTCTGTATTACTGAACAATTATTACACCTGGGATTTCGATATCACAAACTTGTCAAAACGTTTACTAAATTTTATATTATCGGTACAAGGATCTCATTCACTTGATAAGCTAACCAAACCTTAAACTTTAAGTAGACTTATCCACAAGGGATACAGTTACGATACTGTTGTCAAGTCATTAAAGATGGCATTTTTTGGAATTAATATTGATTCCCTCATAGGATCTTTGCATCGGAAATAAACACATTTATTCTGAAACCAGTTGTTGGCATGATACGGGTTCTTCTCGTATAATTTATGATGGCATGCTTTGAAGATCCATTGGTAGGCTTGAGCTGTTTTCTGCTCTTTGGTCGGGTTGTTGTCTCTTTCAAACAGTCCCCGTTTCCATTCTCTATTCTATTGTATATTTAAATTATTGTGGATTTAAAAAAAAAAAAAACAATACAGTATTATAATATTTTAATATTATGTGTATAAATTATATATATTTCTCTCCCCGTCAATACAAATATTTCTTGAAGATAAGACAAAAACAAAATTTGTGATTTAACATATAATATACACGAATATTTCCAAGTGGTAACTCATTTATGGCTATTGCGTGTAATATTTGGACACGGGGATATTTTAAAGGAATTAGAGTAAATTTATTTTGAAAAGGTGTAATCCTATACACGTATTTAGTAAAACAGTTAACAGAACGTCAATGATAAATCATTTAAAACATTTTCTCATTATACTTGTTTTATTCAAATTATTTAAAATTTGTAAGTAATATTAACGACATTGACTTTTAATCTTGATGACAAAGCATTCATTTTTCAATGAATAAAAAGTCGGTCAGTTACGAAAAATAGGTGGAATGTAATAAGCTGAAAAATAATCAGATTTTAATCAAATTTATAACTGGTATTGTGATATCAAGAAATACCAGACACATTTCTTATACAGTAATGATGATCGTCTTAATGGGGTGTTAACAATACCGATTATATTTCTGTATTTTTATTGGTATGATTTTAGAAAAGAAAAACATCTTTATATGATGCTTGTAAAATTTGTACAGATAATAAATTCTATGATACCCGTTTTCATGCACAAAATGTAAATATTTCGTAGATTAACGATTCATCAGTTGTAAGATGTTTAAAATCAAAACAAAAATCAAAACCTTTGAAGAAGAATATCAAAAATGGCAAAATGAAGTAATGGATAAAGCCAAAATCATCTAAATGCATAGCTATGCACGATGGAGATATTAATTAGCTTTTAACAAACAATGAGAAAATTTAACATTTTTGCCACTTTAAATTCAAAGTATCAATTTCGGGCTAGCATCGAAATACTAGCAACTGAGCTATTGATACCTACAGGGCCTTTGAGTCCATCAGCAGAGGTATCGACTCAATGGTAACGGTACATTGTATGAGACCAATGTTGAAACATACTATGTGCACATTTCGTCGATATACGATTCATCATTTGTGTACAAGGTCTAAAATGTTGAAGACCAAAACAATAATCCCAAACTTTGAAGTGCACATTCCAAAATGCAAACATAATCAAACGGATAAATCAAAAACCATCTAAATAGGACGATACTAAAACTTTTTTTATGAATATCTACGGAAACAAAATATAAAGTCTAGACATCCTTTATACTCCATACAATGGACAAACCTTACCAAAATTCATTTTCAAATGGTCAAAGAAAAAACATAACTTTTAAACACCATCCGATATGTTTCCATTTTTTTCACTCTCAATACTTTAACACTGATTTCGTGGTGTAACATGTTTAACCATTTATTTCTTATGTCGATTCCATACTGCTCTCAAATACATGTATCAATGAAACTGACCAATAAAATTCTAGTGATATCATATAATGAAAAGTGTGTTCCATTGGATAATTTCTTTATACTCGCGAACACCAACAAACTTGGTATACATTATGATAAATCCACAGTTCACCATTTTTTGCCGGGTTGCACAGAGTGCAAATCCGGGTTATAGTATGGTGAATGTCGGGCGGGCGGCGGCGGCGGCGGGCGGCGAGGGGCGGGCGGGCTCCTCCTACAGTTTTTCACCCACATCCTTGAAACTTCATAGAATGTTCTTATATATATTGAAGATGTGCACCTCACTTTATGGAATTATTTCAGGAATTATTTCCCATTTTTCCAAACTTTGGTACCTATTTGTTTTTTATTGACATCTTCAATAGAGGGTACCTATTTTGTGAAATCAACTCCTCCTACAGTTTTTCACCCGCATCATTGAAACTTCATAGAATGTTTCTATATACATTGAAGATGTGCACCTCACTTTATGGATTTATTTCCCAATTTTCCAAACTTTGGAACTTAGTCGTTTTTTTATTGACATCTTCAGTAGAGGGTACCTATTTTGTGAAATCAACTCCTCCTACAGTTTTTCACCCACATCCTTGAAACTTCATAGAATGTTTTTATATATATTGAAGATGTGCACCTCACTTTATGGAATTATTTCAGGGATTATTTCCCATTTTTCCAAACTTTGGTGCTTATTTGTTTTTATTGACATCTTCAATAGAGGGTACCTATTTTGTGAAATCAACTCCTCCTACAGTTTTTCACCCGCATCATTGAAACTTCACAGAATGTTTCTATATATATTGAAGATGTGCACCTCACTTTATGGAATTATTTCAGGAATTATTTCCCATTTTTCCAAACTTTGGAACTTAGTCGTTTTTTATTGTCATCTTCAATAGAGGGTACCTATTTTGTGAAATCAACTCCTCCTACAGTTTTTCACCCGCATCATTGAAACTTCGCACAATGTTTTAAAACATATTGAAGATGTGCACCTCACTTTATGGAATCATTTCAGGAATTATTTCTCATTTTTCCGAACTTTAGAACTTAGTCGTTTTTTATTGTCATTTTCAATAGAGGGTACCTATTTTGCGAAATCAACTGCTCCTACAGTTTTTCACCCGCATCATTGAAACTTCGCAGAATGTTTTAATATATATTGAAGATGTGCACCTCACTTTATGGAATTATTTCAGGAAACTAATGAAATTGATGACTGCCTCTGTGCTCGTACACCAACATACAATGTGTCTGATTTTGTATATAAATATTCATGACTGCCAATGTGCAATATGATCTTCTAATCACCTTTGTCACCACTACAGTAAACACCCAGTAAAGCAGCCCGGCCATTTGTTTCTTTGGCCCATTTTTATATACCCTAATATACATAATGTATAAGTGATGATTATAGTTTATAAATATGTGAGAATTAAGGGGAAAATATCACCCCTCAGAAAGGCAAAAGGAAGTTACTTGTAATCAGATATTATTTAAAAAGACTTAAGTCATACCTTTGCACAAAACTTTAAAGTGAACTATGCACCTAATAAACACATGTGTGCAATTTAAATTTTTAATGAATAATTTGACAATTTTTCAGAAGATTGAACATCTATTAGTAGTAGTAGTTTGTTTAAGACTGAATGCACTAACATAAATATATATTGAAACCGGGAAGTACAGTGTAGGTTTAACAATTAAAAGGCAGGTACAAAAAGCATACAGTATTTTAATTTTTTGACAATGTGGTGGTGTTCATTATAACAAAATAGAAGCTGTTTCTAGTAGATGGTATTTCTGTTTTCAGATTTTTCCTGAAAAATAACTTTCATTTAAGTAATTTCCAAGAAGTAACTGCCGTCAAGGAGATATGAATAAAACAACAACTAAATACGGGAGATCAGGAATATATGATATGGCTGGGGATAGCGGTCAGATGAGAGCAACTTACGTTTTCAATGAAAGACTTGGAAATAATTACAATGACGGATTTCAATATGAAAGTAACAGTGATCATACGAACTGGTTAGATGGGTGGAATTCCACCGAAGAACCTACTATCTTTAGAACAACCAGTACTATTCCAATTAATGAACCGCTTTCAGACTACAGGCCAGAGGAATCTTTTTCGCAGGATTACACAGCTAATGGATATACATCCCCCTGGAGGAAAATATTACTGGATCCTATGAAAGCCGATTATTTCTTATCAAAGCCGTTGCCAAGGGTAAGTTTTCTTAAGACTGTACCTAAATTTTCTTGCATTGCACATGAACTGTTTCATTGTTTCCTAAATGTAAATTAATATATAAAACAATACATACTTGTCACAGAAATTTGACATTTTTCCTCGCATGTTCATTGAACGTTCGGCAATATTGCGATTGTCTCCCTCTATCCGTCTGTCCGCCTGTCACACCATCTATGCGAAATAAGGTTTTCAAAACCCGGGGCCCCATGGGGTTGAATTTTAAAAATTGTGAATTTAAGCCTGAGACCTAAATTTTTGCCTTTTATTTCTTTAGATTATTGTTATACATCATATTAATAAAATGAATCACAAAATATCTCAATAGATTTGATGCACTTTATGGCCATTTCGTTGACTGACAACAGCACTGCTCGAGATCAAAAAGTTGGAAATCCGGTTAAAGATATAATGATGCATTGATAAATTAAGATGCGCAATAAAGTTTTCAAAAATGGCGAATTTAAGCTTGATTTCATTTTACACTGATTTAGTGACTTTTAAAATTTCCTCATAGAATGACTGCGTGCACATCCAAATGAGCAATAAGGTTTTTTACTCTGAGTTAGTGTCCCAACTCATTGCAAGGAAAAGGGGGGGGATATTTTCAAGTTATAAATAAATGCACAATATCATGTTACATAGAGTTTCATCATACTATTCCGGCATTTTGTTTGCAATTGAAGATAATATTTTGTATAAAACAAAACATTTGAATATACTTAATTAATGTTGTGGATCTTGAATCGTAATTAATTGTCAGTTTAGTTGCCTAATTCATTTCTATAATTTAAGTTGAAAGAAAAATCATATCCTTTTTTTCATTTGGTTTGTAATGGTAGTATTGGTTTGCATCGATCTCAGCCTCACCGTTAAATATATCGACAAATCTTTCCAAAAGCAAGCCCAAAGCAATCGCTCATAGTTTTCTTGATTTATTTACCTCTTGTTTTAGGGAGTTCGTTGTTAAAAAAATGAAATCCTCACAGCTTTTATATGTTATTATTTGTTGACTTGTAACTATGTTTCATTTAATGAAGTTAATCTTCTTTTTCATACAATATCTCTACTTTCATTTAAGAGGAAAAAAATTTGGTCCCTTTCACCTTGCAAATTATTTCACATTTTTCACATGTAAACATCCCTTTTGTAAAACGTTCAACAGATTGGGATATATACTCTCAGACATCGCTTGGCAAATAATTATTTTAATACGGATGGGTGGGTGTATGTTAAATGAATTATTAATGAAACTCTTCTGTGAACCATTCCCTATCTCTACTTTCATTTAAAAGGAAAAATAGTTGGTCCATTTTACCTTGTTTTTTTCAGCGAATTACTTCACATTTTTCACATGTAAACACCCCTTTCGTAAAACGTTCAACAGATTGGGATTTACACTCTGAGACGATGCTAGACAAATCATTATTTTAATACGGATGGGTCGGTGTATGTTAAATAAATTATTAATAAAGCTCTTCTATGAACTATTCCCTATCTTTTGAACCTAATTTCCTGAAATATTAACCTTTATTCTTAATGTTCAGCAACTTAAACTTCTATATAGAATATTATCTCTTTTATACTGGGAGGACAAAATATTCGAAACTACAAAATAAAAAAAAACCTATTTGTATACTGGTACCTAACTTGCTTCAATTTTAATTTTAGAGTCAGACTCGTGATACCGGAAATGAGTTTCTGGAAAGGGCTAATATTGCTATGTTCGCATCATTGGCGACGCCAACAGCATATTATGGAATGACGGAATAAAACAAATATCATAAATTGAAACAATTATCATAATGATAAAAATTTAGAGATTGATAATAATAATAACAATTCTAATTATTTTTCATTGTTATCCACCCACTTTCTAAGAAAGTTAGGGGATATTCTTGCAGCTCCCGTGTATCTGTCCGTCCATCTGTCAAACTTTATTGTGACCTATACTCCTCTTTCATTTTTCACTTAATGCATTTTGTTTCTATACAGTATTGCCATGCACCATACTGGTATGTAGATGTGCAGTTAGGCTTACGAATTTTGACTTTCGAAAACTGAGGACCAAATGATTGTGAAAGTGTAATACATCATTTGGGGAGAGCAGGGATATCCGTCGTTTCTGAATGCCTCCGTCTAGTTTAACGATAGGTTGCTATCTTAAATAGATGTTACATGCCATGGACGTGGAAAGGAACACCTCCTTCAAGTATATATGTATACATAGATAATAACAGTGCATTGACTTGGAATAACATTGATATACGGATGAGGCTTACGATTGAGTGGAAATGTGAAAGTACTTGTTTTTTTTTTACTTTATTTATTTTAGATTTTAGACGCAGACACCCATGCACTAATTTATATAAAACAGCGATTTGCATATGTTTATTGAGTTTCACACATCCGTAATGCAAATTACACTAACACATTGATACTATCCTTGCGTTGAATATCTCACTGACTTTCTCCTCTAACTAACAATTTTATATCTTTCTATATAGTTAGGTGATATGCAAATATTTTATGGAAATTATCTTATTAATGTATGTTGTTTTAGTTCACGACAAGTGTTCCGATAGCTAGAGAAGATTGCTGGGAAAATTATTCTTGGTTTCTATGAGAAATATTTTTTACAGAAAAGGAAGAATAACAGCTTCAATCTTTCTGTCTTACACTTCACTTTTGGAGACAATGAGGATAATTAAATTTTGCAAAATATATTACAGGACTGTAATCCAATTAAATCCGACGCTCTTGAATATGGAAAAGCTTGTGAACCTATTGCTAGGCATCTATACTCTAAAGAATATAAAAGAAGCATAAATGTGCTAAGCTTCCACAACCTGGTTTTTATGTGTCACAGTCAGTATCATACATGGGAGCTTTGAAAGCTAGCAATGTATCAAAACCTCAATTTGACGCATTTTTGATAGCTATTGTCAAATTCTCCCCACACCGTGACTGTACACTCGTTCGTAAATTGGGGATGATAATGTGTACTGTTATATCTTTTCATGTTTTACTGTTTATATAGTATGTCCTATATTTTAATGACAGGTAACACTACGTGCTTCATATAAACCTACTGATCAATTTGGTGCCGTTAAAGAGTCCAAAGAGAAACATGAAATTCAAAGAGAATCTCTAACAAGTCGCACAGTTTGTTTCATCATAGCTGGACTTCTCTTGATTTTTGCTGTTTCTATACCAGTTATTGTGATATCAACGTTATCAAAACATGGTATGTATATGATTGTGAGCTAAACATTAGTACATCCTGACAACTAATTTAGCTTGCTGTTTGTTATTAAACGTTTAATATGAATAGTGAAAAGATGAAATGGAGGAGGAAATCAACCTTTATTAACGACAACACCTTGAAAAACAAACCACAAGCAAATAGAATCAAAACACTGAAAACTAAGTGCTCTAGTAGTACAATGCAAGGACGCAAAAATCCGGTGAACTAAGGTGCTCTGGAAACTGGCAGCAAGCAACTTCTGTCTTAAAAAGTGTAAGCATCGGGTAAGGTCTGGTAACAGTGATGAGTATAACAATAGGAAAAAATAACTAAAAGGAAGATGATCTCTAACATTTAAAGGGAAGTGATATACCAAATAAGAATTTTAATAAGAAAAATATATTTTTTTTGTGTATCAAAAACTGAAAAAATATAGAGTGTGAAGATAATATTTGAAACAAATATGGAGATGGTATTGGTACTTGGTTATGGGTGCGCGGTAAGAAAATAAGATTATAATGAGGTGTAAATTTTTTCGAATGATTTAGAGATATACCGGTTTAAAAACCTTTCACAAAGTATGAATGTTTTAGATTTTGGTAAAAAAAAAGAAACTTATTAAAATACCGTCATAAGTTCTTTCCTGGCCACACATCAAATTAAAGTCAAATGAAAAATTGCGATTTTCACATTTTTCTTGTTTATTCAACTGGGTTCATTTCAAAGTGCATTAAAAGATATGACCCATAATCAACTTTTTATTTCAATATTCATTATTGTATTATTTTTTCAGATGATGATTCCAAGCTGTATGGTATGTATTTTACTCTATATCTAAATCTTATTTATCAAAAAATACTAGATTCCATTCTCTATTCTAGATAAATTTGAATTTCAAGTTATTCCCCATGAATGGAAGTACAAACATAGCAGACAAAATGACTTATGCAATGATAAAATGTTTTATATCTCACACTTTTTACCTTTTAACAACAGTTAAACGGTATACATGTGTAAATGTATATTCCACACATAATGATAATAAACAATTAAAGGAAATTAAATGAAGAGAAATTGAAGTATGGCATTCCTGAAATATTTGTTTAATTTCTAATGTACCACAAACTCTATCTGGCCATAGCCTGGTATAAATTCCCTTAGCATTTGTAACATTTGTTTTAATCATTATGTGAAGTACCAAATATGTTACCAAAATTCTCTAATTTATCCATGAAAAATTCTTTGTGCAATATTTTAAAAAATGCATTTCGGATATCTTATGTTCAACACGAAGGGCAGTATGAGAATTCTTTGGAACAGTATTTCAACATATTGAAAATATTGACGAAACCTGTCGCCACTAATTACGTGCTTTGCGGGTATGCTGTTTATGATAAATCATAAACATTCCTGTGTGTTAACATTCATATAGAAATTATATATATTCATTTTTTACAACCAAATTTTGTACAATTTAAAAAAATAATTATTTATACTTGAAATTGAAACGAAAACTGAAAGAACATTACGCACTTCTTTCTGTTATATACATGTGTAGCGTGCAAATTAAGAAGCATTTGTTAATTTACAAGTCAAATGTTAAACTTAAAATGAAATAAAAAATAGTACCATGTACATGTATAGCGTTCAAGCTGTGGGATTGTAAGGATATAAGTTTAATCCACTGGAAAAGGGAAATGTCAAACATTTACCACTCATAACCAGAATCTTTAATAAATACAGTATCTCATAACAATAAGCATATGGCAATAAGTAGCAATTGAAATCACAGAGTGCTGCAGAATTAAACACGTTATAAATATTCAAAGGTCCCCGTAAATCTTTGGTAAGTACCTTTCTAATTATTTAGTTTTTCAAGACAATTCATGAATCGCAGAATTTTAAAAAAACCCTAGACGTGTGCTACGCACCAATCATCATATCTTCCACTCAAAGTCATTTATTTTATTATATTAAATAATGTATATAAGTAGATGTGTACATTTTTACTTTCTCTGGAACATTAAATAAGCAAAAGTCATTTTATTTCAATGGACGCGAACTACAAAGTTGAATTCGTGCTGTACACAGCCACGAAGGGTCGAGTCATTAAGCATAACAAATTAAGTACCGTAAATTCGGAAATTCTCGCGTCCACTTATTATTGCAATTCTTCTGCTCCAGGCAAAATTGTGAGGTTTAATTATTGCGATCACTGACCGCGTGAAAACTAAAAGGCTTTATTATTTCAATCGGAGATCGGATAAAAATTGAGATGGAAGTTTTATTAATGAAATCGTTTTAATTAATGATTTTAAAAATATTAAAATTCAAAATGTCATTTATATACAATAGCTGTCCAAATAATAACTACAACTAAGTATCTACCAATTAACCTGTTTCCAGATGTCGGCAATCAATGACCAGAAACTTACCTATGTAAATTTAAACAATGGGTGACACATTTGTAATAAATCGGGCATGAAAATATGCATTAAAAATGCGAGTTTTTAATATTGCGATCCCAAACCAATCGCAATTTTCGCAATAATTTCCGTATTTACAATATTGTGTTCTGCCAGACATAAGCTTAAGTGTTGCTTGTGGATGGTTACTTATTGTTAGAACTAGTGTTATTATTTGGCCTTAATTCATATTATTTGTATTAGTGACAGCGAAGATGTCATTAAACATAAACAGTAGGTACACCAGTGCCTTGAATAACACGTCATCGACTGAATATAAGAATTTCGGAGACAGGTTTTGCTACGAGGTGAGTACTTGGATTTTGACTGAACAACCTGTGCTGCCTTTTTAGCATAATTACTCACAATGAGACAACACTTCGTGACATCACAGAACAATTTTCCTTTTTTTTCATATGAAATTCGTGAAAACGAAGGGACTAAAATAAACCCACTTATCTAAATTCTTTGTGTATGATGCACATTTCGGAATTGACCTTCACCAGAAAGGGAAGACAAAATAATAAACAGCAAAACCTTAGGATCAATACAATCAGTTGAACCTAAACAGTTTAGTAATAGAGCAGGTAAGGTCAAATTTAGTCAACACAAGAATCTAAAAATCACGATATTATGGCCACATTGTAAGCAATGAATACAGGCGATCATATAGATATGCCTACAGTTGTTATGTTTTTTAATTTGTTTACATAAACTCACGCATGTAAACATATGTTGCGGTTGTTTTACCGATAATTCGGCCCCACGAGCCATTGGATCTAAATATTTTATACTTTAACAAAAAAAAAAAACAATTAAATCATCATTCACATGAGTTTTTGTCTCTTTTTCAGTTTTAAAGGGTACGTGATTAAATTATTAAAAAATTAGATTTTGTTTTAACCGTTGATTTCAGATAGAAAAGGTCTATAGAGACGGTACGTCAATCGGAGAATACTACGGTTGCAAAATAGATAGCTTAAGGTGAGTATAATAAAAAGATTTAGTTTAACATTACGTAATCATAATATTACATTGCAGAATTGAAATAAATTAGCTGTTCATATATCAGATAACATTTCTATATGGTGCACAATGCTATACTTTCAACATATAACCTCAATTACAATGTATCTAATACTTTAAACGTAATATTCATTTTAAGACCATTTACAAACATAAATGGATATGTATTTTATCTGCAACATATTATCTCCATTAAACAGGCATTAGATTTCTTTTTGATTATTATTAATATAGAGTGGTGTGTTTTCAATTCATTTATCAATAACTTATTAACATTTTTTTACAAAATCGCCAATAACGTTTCTCTAATAAAATGTTAAAAATTTCTAAACATTTTGCTGTAAAAATTGCATTTCTATGATTTTACCCTTTTGGTAATTTTTGCAGTTTTGAATTTGCTCTTCAACATTTTGGGCTATAGTTTTAGTTTTCAATATTTTAGGCTATAATCTCAACGGATGAGTTGTAAATCGACTAAATCTTCTGCATCAAAATTGGTATAATATAATTTACTATATGTAAAATATCATTGTATTAGACATAAAACTGACTGTATATTGTAACTATTACAGGGATGGTAGTATATTGGTAACGTTTATTATTTACTTCACGGAAACTACTGAAGAAACTGTAAACAGTAAAGCATATTCCACATTAAACTCATACATTCAAGCAAACAGCTTCGGAACTTTTCTGATAGTACCTGGCAGCATAAAAGTTATTGCATTTTCAGCATTGAGTTTGGCTGTTCCTCCGGAAGTCCAAAGACCTGCCGCTCCGACAGCTTTAACAACTAATGAGATATCAAAATATACTAGTACTCAAACAACTACGGATGTGAATATTACCACCGTGGATTTAACAAATATAAATATAGAAACAACTACCAAGATGACAACAAATGTGGAAATATCAACTACTACCGAAAAACCAACAGCCTTGACAAAAACAACAGAAAATAAGGTCTCGTCAGAAATTTCAACAGCTGAAAAGAAACATATGGAATCAACAACAGGTATTACAGCTCAGCAGATCTCAACAGAAGAAAAATCACCGACTACAGACACAACAATAAATAAATTGGTATCAAAAAGTAAAGAGTCTGATATATCTACTACGACAAAAATGTCAACAACTAAAGAAAAATCTACAAGCACAGAACCAGTACCGAGTGCATCAACAACAGAGGAGTTTAACATCTCTACAAAAATGTTTTTAACTTCTACTAAAATAGCAAGTACAGATAGTTCCGTGACAGTGACGTCAGAATTACGTACAACAGCTGACAGTACCAATATTTCAACAGCTTCGAAAATGCTTTCAACAACCGATGATAAAACAACTTCAAGAAAACCAACTACAAAAGAGATAATAGCAACAACTACTACAGAAAACCAAGATACAACTGAAAATATACAAACCGAATCTCACGATACGCAAACTACAACCTCACAAATACAAACCACAACTACGGATAAGCAATATATTATTACAACAAAACAACTTATAATAACAGACACACAGAATTCAACTACAGAGATGAACACCACAAGTACAGAAATACGACCCACAACAAATGATTTAATTGACACAACTACAGATATGGAAACCACAAAACTGGAAACCCCAACAACAACGTCAGCAACAAAAACTGCAGATAAAGCAGCTACAACAACAGAAATTCAAATTCCATCTACGATAATAACAAATACGAACGTTTCAACCGCTACGTTCGTACAAACTACAACAGCAATTTCAATAAGTACAAATATACATACAAATATTGAACAAACTACCGAGGTACTATCCACAGTAGATATACTAAAAGCAACTGAAAAGGTACCATCAACAGACGCGCTGTCATCAACAGATATACTTCAAAACACAACAGATGTACCTTCAACAACAGATATACTACAAACCACAACAGAGGTACCGTCAACGACAGATATACTACAAAACACAACAGAGGTACCGTCAACGACAGATATACTACAAAGCACTACAGAGATACCGTCAACGACATATATAATACAAAGCACTGCAGAACTACCGTCAACATCAGATATACTACAAAACGAAACAGAGGTAACGTCAACAGCTGATATAATACAAAACACTACAGAGATACTGTCAACAACAGATGTAATACAAAACACAACTGAGGTACCATCAAGAACTAATATAATAAAAACAACTACAGGATTATCAACATCCAAACAAATAGAAATGACCACTACAGTAGGCCGATCAGGTGAAGTATAATTGATTCGTTGATTTGGCTAGTTACCTTCTTCTCCTTCAGAAGTAGGCACGAAAACAAAATATTAAACCGCGATCTTTTTACAAAAATATGAAAGGAACAAAGGATATGTGCTTGTTTGATACAATACTTGTATTGTCGAATTCATAGGTATATTATTACATGTACATACATTATTTACTGCATGGCTAGCAAACCGGATTATATAATACACGTCCCTAACCATCAGTAACTACTTTAAACAACCAATTTTGTTTTAAAATTCAGTCAGATCCATACAAAATTAAAAGGTTAAAATTATGACTGAATTAGCATAAAGTTTATTAGTTATTATTTTCATATTTACGGTTACTGGAGTTTAAAATGAAGTGTTAAACATACACAAACACACACACACACACTCAAACACACAGTGGTCGATTTGTAACTTTTCCCTTTTGTCTACCTAACACCATTTGTGTGTGTCAACATTCATTGCCCAAGCATTTGGTAGTAATTATTTAAACTTGTTTTCTAACATTTTTACTAATATTTGTTCAACTGATGTATTTGTAGAGGTATCCTGCGACGATGTCATTGCAGAATTATTTTCAGGCCCAATAAACACCACTTGTCTAGTAGTATCATCATATGATGTATTTGAAATAGCTGTAATTAGGGGAAATTACTCCTCTCCACAATTTGTGACAAACTTGCATAGCAATGGTTCTATACTACGCCAAAATAACCCTTATCCAAATATAGACATTTCATGGGATACTCGTTCAGTGCTGACCATTTCATTTGGGAATATAACATGTAATTTGAACGGAACATATGATGTACTCTTAATTGACACCAACAAGGACGTAATTGCAAGTACAAGTGCTGACGTCTTAGTTACAAGTAAGTTTATACTATTTATTCTTTTTTTTTGCAACAATGTCTATGTAGTTAACCATAATTTTATTTACAAACAGTCTAAAGTCCTACATCGAGAGGCGAATGTTAATTCTTAACAAATGTCTAAAATAAACTTTTTATTTAATTCTGCAAAAAAGACATCCATAACATCATCTTATAGTATTCTAATGAATCATATAGATACTCATTTTTTGCGATTTCAAAGACTTTGACAAAGAACTTGTTTATTATACTCTCCTTTATTTTCAGACCAGCCGGGAAAGCCGGTATTGACTCTTGACGCCGACCAGGTTATAGGTCTAGCTTTTGATGACGGTGTTTTTTACAGAGCAGAAAATGTTCATAAATGTACAGGAGATGTTGGTCATCCTCCTGGCGAATTACTGATACAAATAAGACATTCGGGCAGTGCAAACTTCACAGCTTTAACAGATTCTCAAATGAAAATAATTTCGAGAGATGTGACCACGGGAACCTGTTTCAACACGCAAAGTCTTACATTTGCAGTAAACTTCACACAAGAAATGGACGGTGGAAAACTTAAATGCTTAGTTCCCGGAAGTTTAGTTGATGGTGTAGTCAGCGAGGAACTTAAACTTATACCACGTAATTTGCTTTTTGAAAAGATCACTGAAATAAGAATTATATTAAGAATGTTTAAAATAAAAAAAAATAATCTTGAATAATTCACAAGATATTCACAAAATCTAATATTTTCCAGATAATTTATACTGAATTTCTCGTGCGTCCTGTATTTGAACTAAACTCTAATACAACGTCGAATATCTTTTAACTTAAAATAAAGCATTCTTAAAAATAAAATTCCAACGAAATTGAAAAAAAGTTTTGTTTTGATGAGACAATTACAATAACACATGAATACGTTGCTGTAAGAAAGATACACTACTAGCATCAATAAATTAAACATGTTTTTTAAATGTCGTCATCATTTTCCTTATGTTACCAATATCATCAATTGACAGGAAATATTTGTTCTTGCGCACCCAATGAGAGTTACCTTAAACAT
Source organism: Mytilisepta virgata (assembly GCA_028015205.1). Lineage (NCBI taxonomy): Eukaryota > Metazoa > Mollusca > Bivalvia > Mytilida > Mytilidae > Mytilisepta > Mytilisepta virgata. The sequence goes on along the minus strand of CM051518.1, from coordinate 75,921,584 downwards.
CCCAAAAGATGTGATGTGGAAGTATTTTGCTTAGAAGACAGAGGGGTTATGTATCCTACTGGGCAAGCCTGTCCTACAAATGTATGTGTTAATAATAACACAGGAAAATGTGATCCAAATGTCAACTGTGCGGAACAAATTTGTAATTCACCAGGATCAACATGTAATTATCTGTGCTAATTTTTAATTTGCGAACTCAAACGAATATACTTTATCAAATAAAACTAGACATATACATGTGTAAATAAGGGCAAGTGTCTCTACTCGTGTGGCAATCAATATTTACCAAATAAATATTAGGTTTCTTTATATTTTATTTTACCATATACGATATTAAATACACAAAACAGAATCAGGTCAAAATATTACAATTAATACATGTACAATGTATGTATTATAACAACACGATTTGATGCAAAAAGGAAAATAATTATCAACATATTAGTACCTAACGGTTTAATAAACCTAAATAATTTGGGATTACACGATGATTGTTCCTTTCGTGGATTGCTGTTTAGGTTCATACAGCATGCTATTAATGGTAACACCTAGTCGCCTTAATCTGGAAATAAACATATATTAGGCTTTCATGTCCAGAATGAATTGTCTTTTCCATCAAAGATATTGTGATATTCTATTAACCCAAAAAAAGATTTACGTGTGTCATCAAGGGGATATTTTTAAGCATTTTATGAAAACACTTTATGGAATTATCGTTACTCTAAAAAAAAGCATTAAGTATGTATATATATTTGTGTGTTTTTTCCTTATGATATTAGGCAATATTTGTCAATTATTCTTTCAATATCGATAATTGATTAAATGTTGAATTTCCATAAAATTGAAATTGAAAAAAAAACAAATAAATTTATAGATTATACAATATTAAAAGTATTTATTAATGTGTATTTTTCAGATCCTTGTAGTACACCAAGCCCCTCTACAACCACACTGTCACCATCTGTTTGTAAGCATCATAAAGAATTCTTATAACATATATGTTATCGGTTAAATAAATTTGTAATGGAAATCATTAAATGTTTTTATAAGATTTTTTCTATGGTCATTATAATGTTTTTCCAAACTTCATGACATAGATTCTTTTACATATACTCTCAAAATAGTGAAACAGCCGTAAAATGACATTTCCATACAACGGCAAAGCAGTTAATATAAACACGTCAATATATATAACGACTATACTATAAATGATATTGGTCATTTAGTTACAAGACAAGCAATTTTTACAAACGAACCAGACATTTTTTGTACACTTGGTAAAACTCCACAAAATTGTAGAATATCGTGTGGTTTTCCCCATCTTTCACGATATAGTTCTCTGGTCTGTATTCTATTTGTTTATCAAAACAAATATGTGCCCGTAAAATAATTACATCAATTACCAAAAATATTTATCATTCTTTTAAAAAGACCAAACATTTGCTAATAGACATGCTGGTTGAATATATACATTCGCCTTTCAAAATAGTGTTGAGTAAATCAACAAGCGGATGCATACATGTACAAATGTGAAATATGATTCAAATTAAGATTTATCTGTTTACCATAAAGCATAAATTTAAATAGCATATGAGAAAAAGAAAAAAAATATTTAAAACAACATTGTTATATGTTTTTCTCTAAATTTTCAGACATTAGCTGCAACGATTCATCCGTATTAGAGAATTCCGGACCAGTTGATATAGTTTGTGTATTTAACGGTTCATTTATATTCAACGTTGGAAATATTACATTTAGGAATGTTTCAAGTACAGATCCTTATCTTATCGGCCAAATTCAGAACAGTAGTGCCGTAGATACAAATACCAGCGATAAGATATCATTCATGTTTTCTTCAGACATATTATCTATTACAATAGAGAATGCATCATGCTCAACTAATGGGTATTATGGTATTTCATTAGAACTTGTTGGTGGAAATATTGAGAAAGCAGAGGGAAAACTTACAATTTTAAGTAAGTTAAATATTATAATATGTAAATCTAATTTAATTCAATGATAAACATTTTACAGAAAGGTTTCCCTATCAACAGCAATATGATTCCCTAGTTCTGGTTTTATTCATTGTTTGGTAATACACAAGCACAACCTTCGCATATATCCTTAACATGCTGAATTACTGGTGACCTATAATTAATGGCGAGTTTCTCATTTAATGAGATGAAGCTGATACCAAATACATAATAGATAACGTGTTGGGTAAAGCAACTGGACATTACAAAACGCTGTAGTTGTGATTCCATCGTCTATCGCCGGCATTTGGCATTTACTTCAAATTGCATACCGAAAGTCACACATAAATAATTTTGACAATGATGTTTATTGGATGAACATTAATGTGTGTTTTCAATTGTAATAACAGATTTTATGGTTATTGTAAATAATGTTGAAAATTATATTTCATTGTTGTTCTCTTATTTTGCTCTTTTTCACACTAAGATAAACCGAAGGGTACAGCAAATTTGAAGTTGCATGCAGATCAAATAGCAGAGATTGGTGGATATCGAGGCTGGTTACTGCATGAATGCAAGGCAAATGTCGGATATCCAGCAGGTGAAATTCATTTTGAAATTTTGCAACCAGGAGACACAAAGTTTAGCATTCTAAACGTGACTTATGAGGACGATTCCAATACATATAATGCAGAAGTTTGCAGTATTTCAAGAACAATACATTTCGGCATTAATTTTACAACAAATATGGATAAAGCTGTTATCAGATGTGTTGTCAGTCATCAGATGTTTCCAGAAGTTGTTGTTTATTCCAACAACGAAACTGTATCTCTTATTCCAAGTATGTATAATATTTTTTTAAATATATTCTATCCAATGGATTTCTAATTATCATCTTCCACAAATACCATGTATATGACCATGTTTCTATGTTTATGTCGATAAGTAATATTTAGTTTTGAATAAGGTACTTCGAATTTTGTGTCATCGATATCATAAGAACGTTAAATTCTTGACTCGTATTCATATGGCGATGGTCCATAATAGGGAAAATGCAGAATACTTTGGATACAATTTTGGTTTTTTCATCAATGAAATTTCATTGTTGGAGATTTTCATTATTCCAACATTAACATTGAAATATGTTTCCACATTGGCTAGAGGTATAGGAGAGGGTTGAGATCTCACAAAACATGTTTAATCCCGCCGCATTTCTGCACCTGTACACAGGAACATCTAGCCATTGTCAGTTTTCTGTGTTTTTAAAAAAATATTGGTTCATTTTTATGTTTTCAGAGTTTAATGTGCCGTCCATTTTGCTAGTATACATTATTGTTTAGGGGCCGACTGAAGCCGGCCCCCGGGTGTGGAATTTTCTCGCTGCGTTAAAGACCTATTGTAGCATTGAGCTGTTTCTGCTCTTTGGTTGGGTTTTTGTCTCTTTTACACGTTCCCGAATCCATTCTCTATTCTATTCCATTTTTTTCATAACCCTATATTATGATGTGGAAATATGTTCCAAACATCATACACTTGCCGAATATAAATCAACCTTAAATTTCTCCGGTGTATGTCAAGTAAGAAGTAAATAACAGAATTATAATTTTCCAGAGGATTTATGTAAGACTGTATCTGGAAGAGGCATTCTTATTCCACATCCGACAAACTGTGAGGACTACGTAGAATGCAGTAATGGTACAACATATGGATTGTCATGTGGGACACCTAACACATGCTTTGGGATCCAACAATCCGATGCCTGTGATTATTGTTCTTCTGTAATATGTCCTGCAGGTAATTTGTAAACACGTTTAAATACATATTATACATTACTACATGTAGATAGAAAATAAACATAACTTGTTGTTTGGTTGTTCAAAGTAAAAATAATATAGGAGTAATTAAAGTATAATTAATCACTGATTTACACGAATATCAGAAAAAAATCGGGTAATAAAAATAATTTGAAAGTGTTGAATTTATTTGTCTTTATTCTAATAATTTGTATATTGATACTTTATAGATATTACGACAGAGTCTACACAGGAAACAACAACAGCACCAGTTTCTCATTGTAAGAAATTTGATGAATATAAAATGAAATTTGTATTATAATAATATTTTTCATGTGTATCTTTGATTGTTTAATTACATGCTAGTTTATATTTAAATATACTTTTCTGAAGTAGGAACAGAAAATTATTCAAATTATGTCATAAAATTCACCTAAAGAAACATTTAATATCATACAATTTGTTAGAATGCAGGAATATTATGTTAATATATAAATGTGTTTTCTTCTCAGACATATCTTGCACGGAGGCATCTGGTTTACTAAATTCGGGACCAGTTAACATGACCTGTTACTTAAACGTTAGTACATCTTCAAGTCTTAATATAACGATCAACACACCTGACAGTACAGTGGTGGCAAACATTCTGCATGACGGATCACCTACACAGTTAGATTCACGATTTTCAGTGGAACTGAGGAGTGATACATTGTCAATTACAGTTCTAAATATCACATGTTCACTTGCAGGATATTATACTGTATCAGTAGATATCGGAGGAACTGTTGAAATATCTCGTGCGTTGTTAAGTATACTGAGTAAGTAAACCGAGCCAGATTTATGTTATTGTAGCAGTAATATTAAATGTACAGAAAAAAAAAACAAAATGTCGTGCTTTTGTTTATGGTATTCGCGTGCAAAAAACTTTTAAATGAAATCTATCCTGTCCGTAGTATTTATATTTTGATAGGTAAGAATTATTTTTTTCTTCTAAAGCCAAAATGAGCAGAGTATTTTGATATTAGAAAGTTACTGGTGCCAGAAAGAATAATAATGTAATTCGCATATTTCTTTTGTACTTTCCTGGTTTGCAATATTCGGATTGTTTTAGATATTATTTAGTGGATTGTATGATGTCAGTTTACTATTTAATGACCTTTAATATCGATATTCACCCAGTGCTTCAAACTATTGTTTCATTATCGACCCTTCTATATTAGTATCCGAATATATATCACGAGGTTGAATTCTCAAAATTTAAGTAGCCTGAAGATTTTTAAATAAGTTAAGTCAAGAAATACCAAAGGGATATTCGAAAATAACTGACAAACTACGGAGAACAACGAAGACAAGACCAAAACAATACAAACACTACACGTAAAAACTAAAAAACATATGAACAACATGAACCCTACCACAAAACCGGGGATAGACTTAATGAAGCATAAGACAATTATTGTTACCCCCCCCCCCCCCCCCAGTAAGACGATTTCAACCTCCGGAATTAGAGTGAGGTGTTCAGGCTGCATGAGAAGATATCTATTAAACATATTCATTGTTCAAGTTATGCAAGATAATGACTTTCTTAAGGGTATTATATAGTATGTGTCTTAGGTTCATTATAATATAGAAAATTTATTAATTAGACATACATGTAGCCCAATTTAACTGGTATTGGTGATTTTGTCGTTTAAATTCTTATTTTGTTGTTGGTGTTGTATGAAATAAGTAGTACTGCTTTTTAAAACAGTCTACGACCTTTGTGTTTGTAATGCAAATATTGCGTTGACATTCAAGTGTTGTTAAATTTTGGGCTTTTTAATTTTTGTATTGTATTCTGGGAATTATTGCATAATCTAGTTTCTCTAATTCTTGGCTAATTTAACCATTTTTGAACCATTGTTTAACAAACTTAATCAACTTGTGGTTGGCGATTATCTCAGTCGATGATTGGTTAAAGCAAAATGTCATAACCCGAAGTAACAAATAAACATGTTGAGCAAGTGTGCCACTTGACAATAAATAGAGTGACGAATAAGTAAAATTTATCTGTTGTTTGACATGTTTTCTGCACAGTAGTTGAATTACCTTGTTTATATCACGTAACTGCCATTTTCAAAGAGTTATCTTTGGAAGTGAAAAGTTTTCAATGTCCGATTTCAAATATTTATCACATTTTATTGTTAATACATTATTGGTACTACTGGTATATTGTGGTTTCATCTCTTTCCTGCTTTTTTACCATATCTGATTATTTAATTACATGCCAATACAATTGATTTCGTATAAATAATAGTGTATGTCATCCTTTGGTATATTTTAGCGAAACCCGATAGGCCACTTATTACAGAGAACCACGCAACGATAGAAGGAGAAGATACATGGGTAGCTACTTGTTCTGGAAAAACTGGTAACCCAGCTGGTGAGATACAAGTGCTGTTCAAAAGACAAAACGATTCAGATTTTTCTGTGCGGTATGAACATTACGTGCAGAGAAAAAAGATGGCAGACGTTGGCTGTAACAACAATGAAACAGTCACTGTTAAAGGGCCACTTACATCGGAGCTGAATAATACACTAATAAAATGTATTTCAGTCAACAGTGAAGCGTTAGACGAAGACGAAAACGTTGGGCTGTACTCATCTGATGAAGGAAGAATTATCCTTATTGAAGGTGTTTATACTATTTTTAATATTTATTATTCACATGTTGGTATGTGAAAAGCTTTCTGATGCTGCTGATGAGAGGTAACTCCTTGAAATGCGTCGTATACAGCATAGTATAAATTTACTATATCAAATATTAGTATCTCTGGATTGTTATTTTCAAACTCCTGGGATGATGCCTCTGCTGGTGGACCCTAGGTCCCCGAGGGTATTCGCCAACCCAGTCGTCAGACTTGTCTGACATGATTATTCATTGATTTGTTACAGAAATTACCAGTATTTAGCAAAATTTAAAAATGATAGAAATACTAAGGGTTCATTCCTTGTATTGCACATGGTAGATCTCCTTAGCTGAAATTTGGCTTCCTATTTCGGTTTTTTTGGTTGAGTACTTCTTGTTTAATATAAGTTTGGTTTTTGGTCTTCCAAATGTTTCGGTTTTAATGCTGCTGATGAGAGGTAACTCCTTGAAATGCGTCGTATACAGCATAGTATAAATTTACTATATCAAATATTAGTATCTTTGGATTGTTATTTTCAAACTCCTGGGATGATGCCTCTGCTGGTGGACCCTAGGTCCCCGAGGGTATTCGCCAACCCAGTCGTCAGACTTGTCTGACATGATTATTCATTGATTTGTTACAGAAATTACCAGTATTTAGCAAAATTTAAAAATGATAGAAATACTAAGGGTTCATTCCTTGTATTGCACATGGTAGATCTCCTTAGCTGAAATTTGGCTTCCTATTTCGGTTTTTTTGGTTGAGTACTTCTTGTTTAATATAAGTTTGGTTTTTGGTCTTCCAAATGTTTCGGTTTTAATGCTGCTGATGAGAGGTAACTCCTTGAAATGCGTCGTATACAGCATAGTATAAATTTACTATATCAAATATTAGTATCTTTGGATTGTTATTTTCAAACTCCTGGGATGATGCCTCTGCTGGTGGACCCTAGGTCCCCGAGGGTATTCGCCAACCCAGTCGTCAGACTTGTCTGACATGATTATTCATTGATTTGTTACAGAAATTACCAGTATTTAGCAAAATTTAAAAATGATAGAAATACTAAGGGTTCATTCCTTGTATTGCACATGGTAGATCTCCTTAGCTGAAATTTGGCTTCCTATTTCGGTTTTTTTGGTTGAGTACTTCTTGTTTAATATAAGTTTGGTTTTTGGTCTTCCAAATGTTTCGGTTTTAATGCTGCTGATGAGCGGTAACTCCTTGAAATGCGTCGTATACAGCATAGTATAAATTTACTATATCAAATATTAGTATCTTTGGATTGTTATTTTCAAACTCCTGGGATGATGCCTCTGCTGGTGGACCCTAGGTCCCCGAGGGTATTCGCCAACCCAGTCGTCAGACTTGTCTGACATGATTATTCATTGATTTGTTACAGAAATTACCAGTATTTAGCAAAATTTAAAAATGATAGAAATACTAAGGGTTCATTCCTTGTATTGCACATGGTAGATCTCCTTAGCTGAAATTTGGCTTCCTATTTCGGTTTTTTGGTTGAGTACTTCTTGTTTAATATAAGTTTGGTTTTTGGTCTTCCAAATGTTTCGGTTTTAATGCTGCTGATGAGAGGTAACTCCTTGAAATGCGTCGTATACAGCATAGTATAAATTTACTATATCAAATATTAGTATCTTTGGATTGTTATTTTCTGTCTTAGAAAGCATTAGGTTAAGGGAATCTTACTTCAACGTGATAAAAAAGCAAGAGATACATGAATAGAAAAAAGTTTAAAATTTGTAATATTAAAGTATTTGTAATTGTGAGGAACAACGGATATGAAGTGAAATTACAAGTAAAAAACAAAATCACATAACAAAACAAATATCCAGAGATTACAATATGGTGTGTAATGCTGGAAAAACACGCCATGCCGGAAGCCCTGAATGGCACCAGTGTAATTCATGAATAGTTACGCCCAGTGGTACAATACCATGTCAGAAAATAAATAAACTATAGAGCGAGACAAAGACATTCATGACGATACTTTTCTGACTTGGGACAGGTGCATAAAATGGTTAAACTTTTTTCGTGGATCAAACCTTCTTACTTTTGAAATACGGTCAAGGAAAACCAAAAAATAAGTCCTTTGGGTTTATCTGTAAGGGGGTGATGGTGGGGGATTGGTTACCCACAAAGGTGTTATCCCCACAAGTGTTCAGTTTCTGTACCAAGTCAAGCTATGCTAACTCTGTTTTATTTATGTTCGTGTTTTGTGCCTTTTGATGTTATTTTTTGTTCAGGATTCTGTGTTTTCTGTGGCGTTGATTGACTAATACGTCATTATTAACCTTTCCTGTTATCAATTTTTTTGTTTTTCTAATCATATAATAATAGTTAACACGTGTAATACTTAAATCAATTTCAAACTGTAACTGTATTATCACTTGGCTATCAGAATCGCCAAGTTGGCACAAAAACAATTTTACTTGTTGATTTTGAAACCATGTTTCAAGAAGAACAAAAATTATTGTATTTGGAAATTTCAATGAAAAAGAGAGATATCTGTTTTGATAGTTTCTCAAATTAGGTACATATAGTACATCCCTGCATTACACCAAATATTCACATTCATAATTTGAGGTACAGATCTTTAACTCTACAAATATTAGCAACCAGGATACACTTTGTTATAGAATTTAAACTTAAAAAGTATTACATGAACATTTCAAAATGTTTTACCAGGATGTACATTGAGTCTAATTTCATGTTTAGCAAAACAGATACAAGAAAATCTCAAGTCTACTTGAAAATTGAGTACGGGATATACATAACAAAATTTGCTTCTCTTTTCAGAGAATTACTGCAGAACTAATGAAAGCTACAAGTTTCACCCACGAGGCTGTTCGTTCTATATACAATGCGGTGTGGCAACGGGAACAATATATTCTTGGAATAATTGTGGGGAATCTATACCGTGTTTTAATTTCAATAGAAATTATTGTGACCGTTGTGAGAATGTTGCTCCTCCTTGTTCCAATTTTACTATATCTTGAAAATACTATTTGTATCTATTATTTTAAGAAAAAGGATGTTTATTGAAAAATAACTTTACTGAAAAACATATTTGATTAAATAAATGCAATTATAATATACTATATTTTTGTTTTCATCCATGCACTCTCAAAGAAAGTTCAGGGTATTTGCATCACTTTGTTTGTACGCGACACTTGCTAACTAAACTCTCGCACAATATATCAATATTTCTAAATGAATATAAGCCACAAATCAAAATTTTCTACCCTCCAATTAGAGAGGTAAAGGAATGAGTTGTTATAAAATAATGATAAAGGTCGTGGTCAAATAGAACGAAACCTTACAAGAAGCATCTATATGCGTTTTGTTACAAAGTTTACTCATTTCGCCCCAATCGGAAAACAAATATGGTCGTCGTAGGCAATTCTTGTTTCTCATTGGTAGATTAATAAAAGTTTTTCTTTGGAACTGCTTGGCCAAATGGAACGAAACTTGACCTGACGGAACTATGGAAGGTTCTTTACAAACTTTCCTCATTTGTACCGATTGGATTACAAATGTGGTCGCCATAGCCAGTTTTTTTTTTTGGCTGATATACAAAAATCCTGTCCTCGGAAGTCGCTAGGCCAATCGGGACGAAACGTGATAGGAAGCATATATGGGAGGTCCTTTATAAAATTCCTCCTTGCGTCCTTATCGGACTACAAATATGGCTGCTATGAGCAGTTCTTGTTTCTGATTGGCTGATATGAAAAAATATTCTCCCCTGATGTTGCTTTGCAAAATGGAACGAAACTTGACAGAAAGCATCTATGGGAAGTTCTTTACAATTTTTCCCTATTTCGTCCCAATCTGGCAACAAACATGGCCGTCATGGGCAATTCATGTTTCTCATTGGTTGATTAAAAAATGGCCAATTGGGATCAAACTTTGGTGGAATTGTTCTTAGATGGCCCCTTTCAAAATTGTGTCCGGCACCCCCGACTACAAACCCACATGGCTACTGTTACTAAAAATAGAAAACATTTTTGAGTCTTCCAAGGAAGACATGTGTCGCCTGCGGACGTCAATTTTTACAAAAGATATTAAAATTTTCTAAAAATGAAATAAATATGCACACCTTTGCATTAAAGTTAATGCACAGAGAAAGTTTCATCAAATTGCTGTGAGCCGTTATGGAGTAGTTGAGGATATAAGTTTTGAACCCCCCCCCTTTTTCTAAATGTCAATTTTAACAGAAACAAATTTAAATTTTTTAAAAATAAAATATATATGCACACCTGTGCATTAAGGTTAATGTACAGAGAAAGTTTCATCAAATTCCTTTATGCGGTTAAGGAGTAGTTGAGGATAGAAGTTTTGACCCCCCTTTTTTTTTAAAATGTCAATTTTTACAAAACAAAATTTAAAATTTTCTAAAAATGAAATATATACGCACAACTGTGCATTAAGGTTAATGCACAAAGTTTCAACAAATTTCTTTGAGTGGTTATGGAGTAGTTGAGGATAGAAGATTTGACCCACCGCTTTTTCAAAAATGTCAATTTTCACAAAAAAAAATTATTAAATTTTTTAAAAATAAAATATATATGCACACCTGTGCATTAAGGTTAATGCACAAAGTTTCACCAAATTCCTTTGAGTGGTTATGGAGTAGTTGAGGATAGAAGTTTTGACCCCCCCCCCCCCCTCGTTTTTCCAAAATGTCAATTTTTACAAAATAAAATTTAAAATGATGGCCAACACGGTAAGAATTTTGTACCGAAATTTGTTTAAGAAAATTAATAAAACAAAAAAAAAAAGGAACGATTTCTGAACTTTAAAAGAAAAAAAGGAACCCTCATGTTTTCAAAGGTTTAGAATTTAGAATTCCGAAAACGTGGTGTTGTAGTATATCCTTGGAAAGGTTTTCGATTGTTGGAAAATTAATTTGTTATGATCTATTCAAGATAATGGTCGCTAGTTTTATAAAAAGTCAAAAGAGGTCGAGATTATTAGTTGGAGGAAGATAATGGAATATAATATTGGAAAGGTTAACGATAAGGGTGTCATGAGAAAGGTCAATGAAGGTTATCTCTGAATAGAAATGGGAGAGAGGCAAGATACAAAGTATGAAAGAATTTTCGATAAGTGTCATAGCGATGGTCTAGCATTCGTGTTTATCAAAATAAAAATAATTCAGTGTGAAAGTAATGTGGTAAAGTTCGGCGATATTTTTATCCTCGGTCTGTCTGCCATTCCGTCACACATTTCTTGTGACCGAAGTCCCTCTTTCATTTTTAACGAAAAATTTTGATGCATTTTGTTTCGATACAGTATTGTCATACACTATATGTCAATGCAAAATAAGGTTTTGGATTTTAATTTTCAAAGCTTTTCAAGCTTGTAACCTAAGCCCCTCTTTCCTTCTTACCTTTACGGAGTTTATTTTTATACAGTATGTCATACAGCTGAATATTAACACGCGGATTAACTTTTTGATAAACAAAAAGTTCAGAAAAAGTTAAATTGACAAGGAATTAGAGAAGGCCACTTTTCTCAAAGCACTATAAAGTAACAGTATATTAATCCCTCATTTTATTTATACATGTTGATAACGCGTTACTGTTTGCTCGCTACTACTTACATGTATAATGTGGGACCCACAACTATTATCTATTCTTTGGATTTTAATGCCTTACCATTCTGCAGCAGTCAGTTGGGACCTATATGAATTATGTGTGGTAAACATGCATTCCTTGGCAATAAAAATGCAAAATGCAACAGGAATGTATCTCTTCTTATACGTTAATAACTAAAGAACAACATTCCTGTTTTTTTTCTACCAAATATACACGTGTTGCCCTTCCACATAAAAATGTTTTATGTGATTAAATCCGGGTTTTTCTAAACGAAAAAGGGCAACAGCAATCACCTAAAGTTCAAGTCGACTTTATAATTGTTGGGTTACGAGGAAACACTTTTTACCAGATTTTAGATTTGTCCGATGGATACAAACTGCATTACTCGACAAATTTTCGACCATTGTAATGATTTTAACTTTTTGATTGTGAACTTTGGTGCTGGAAATCTTGCAAAGAATTTTAACTATTGAAATGCTACACACTATATTTTCTTCATTATGCATGAGACACAGGGTTTATTATTTTTTTGGTGTTGTTGTTTTCTTTTACTGGAAAGGTGTGAAATAACCTTGCGCGTCTTTTGTTTTGTTTCAATATCCTGGTACATGTTTTTCTGCTATACACAAAGGATGCGTTTTTTTAAAATTTACTTTATTCTATTCCATTTGTTTAGTTATTACTTTTATGTGTGTCATTTGTGTGCCCTCTGGTTTACTTTCAAATTATTTCCCCTGTTACGTTTTACAAATGTTAGTTTAGCACACTTCGGATTAAACATTAAAAACACGGAAACTTCCATCCACTTTATTTCAACCAGGTTGATAAAATATGTTCTTGCTTTATTTCTTTTTGTTTTGAGATCGGTCCTGATCTTAAAATCTGTTAACTATATCCAATATATTGTCTTTTAGATATATCACCTCTAGGATGAAGCTTGAAAGATTCTACTGGCCAAGCAAGTTTTCTGGAAAACACAAAAATGTAATATAGTTTGATTATAAACCCGCACAAATCGAAAATAATTTAATTTAAAGTTCTTGTATATGTTACAATTAAATATTTAATGCGAACATGGAGAATGGGGACAAATTTCGTAGCATTTCATGTGCCTCCACCGATTTGTGACGTCCATCGGATTGACTTTGTTGAACTTCACGACGGGTGTCGTATACGGAACAGGAACTGCTTACCCTTCATGAGCACCTTTTTTAGTTTTATATGTTTATTTGTTGTGCTTGTGGTTGTTCATTTGTCTTCTCGAGCTTGTCTCTCTAATGAACTACGTTTCCTTGATTGCTCTTTAGGTATATTAGTCATTTTTTAACATTTCATCGGATTGACGTCCATATTATGTAAAAGATTTCCTTTATTTGCGACACTTTAGTTGTCGACCATATATGTTGAAAGTCAAAGCAATAATTAAAACCGTTGAAAAAACAATTCAAATGCCAAAACCACCGGAACGACAGAACCAAAGGGCTAAGCTATGCACGAGGGAAATGTTCTGAATATAAAACAGAAATTGTATGACAGAAAATTGAATAAATGGAGAATTTCAATTGGCCACTTAATGGCTTTCACTATGAAGCAAATTTCAATACCAAATTTAATCACACAAACAAAATATTAATAGATATGTTTAGGTTGTGTAACGTAAAAGACTTATAGGTTCTTACATGAGTTCAAAGTGAAGAAGTCCCGAGACGCTGAATTTTAAAAACGAGTTCTTCATTTTTGAACGAGTATATTAAAGTACCTATTTATTACCTATTTATTCCCTAAATACTCGGGTTTTAGGCCTCGCATTCCCATGTAGCCCAGTGGACGAAGATAAATAACGTTACGCCTGATTGGTCAAAAGGTATGACAAAAGTATTCCCTTGGTCGAAGTACCCATGAAAGACACAGTCGCGTGCACCTGTCTGTCACAGAAAATGCCCAACACGGAAGTAAATATATTTTGATGTCGTTTCAAAAGAAAATTAACTTTTTTCAGCGCTGTGACCACATGAAGCTATGAGTGGAAGGGTAGAATAAGGAAGAATGACCTTGAGTGCAGTTTGAGAAAAACAAAACAAATGACGGACTTTTATTTCTTTAGTTTCTTTATTGATGGGCTATGGAAGTACTACGAGCTAAACATCAAGCAAAATATGAATTCCACATTTAATTATTATAAAAGAGAACATTTATATCCATTTTTTTTTGTTTCTCTATCATATCGTCAAATAACAAAAATACACTAATATGTGTAGGAGATTAATTCTTGACATATAATTCATACTGGTTGACTGATATCTGCTACTTACATGATATTGTGTCTTCAGGACTCGGTGTTGTTGTTGTACAATTGTCTGTAATAAATACATGTATCAATTAATCAGGGTTTTGCTATATGTTTCTATCAAATTTCATAATATTTTGAAACAAATGTTTTTTCTATGTAAGATTATTATATAAACTTTTGTTTCATGTTTTTCTTTATTTGAACCATTTTAAAGTTTTTAATGCTTAGGTTTTCTTTAAATGGTTCGGTTTTGGTTTTGGAAGTAGTCTACTCTTCTGATGGTAATAATACATTATTATCTTCTGGTGGTAATTATACATTATTCTCGTGACTAATATTTTTATTCAGGGGTCAAAATACTGTATTATGTTATCTTATTTACCCAAATACAAACGAATTATTACATGCTTAATTACCAAAAATTGATCATATGCCACGCCAAAACGAATCTGATTAATTCCTAGTGAACGCACATATACTAAGCATGGATTCTACTGTAGTCTTAAGGTTTTTTTTATTATTTTACTGAAGGTACTTGTAAACAAAATACCTGCATATAAGTTTATAACAATTTCTCTTATGTAACTAACTTACAGGATGGCCCTGGTGCACTGCAGATTTCGTCAGTACAGTCAACACTGCATTGTCCACTACTATTATTAACACAAACACCTGTTGGACAGGCCTGACCAAAAGGATACATGATTTCATTGTCTTCTATACAATTCACATGGACATCGCATCTTTTGGGATGTTTAAGGTAGCTTCCATCAGGGGCACACGAGCAAATATTTCCTGACATATAAGAATTAAATGAACAGATACCATAATCGTGATGATAACTTTTATTCCTTTTTGTCTTATTTTCGACTTATTATGTTATATGATATTTACCTTTTTCCTAAATAGATACTTTTGCTATATTTCTAAACTAAAGAATGTACACATGTTGTAAATGAAATTAAAATTAAAGTTTTCTGGAATATAATGAATATTTTTAGGTGCCTTAAAGATAACCTAATAGCATTGTAATGATTTAGCTTGAGTAACAGTAAAAACCTCAACATTGAAATTCCAACCAAACCACTAGTTCGTAGTTTACATTGTTCGTTTAAATCTATCTTTTTATTCAACGTTAAGTTTATGGCACCCAAAAAGGGCTTCCGCGAAAAATGGTATTAAAGTAGTACTTAACATTGAAGGATTTTTACTAGGTTTCAATGTAACCTTAAATCATAATCCGCAAAAACACTGTTCTTCCTTGGTTGCGATATTCTTAACTTTGTAAATGAGTTTTGACGTCATGCATTTGCATTTTATCTATTCTCTGAATGCAAATGTGCTTTCTTATGACAACTGTTAAACGGTACATGTATATAAACTATAAAATATACTTTTTAGTGTTCCGAATTATGCTTATCTGTAGCAGTTTTAAAAAAAGAATAAACGTACTTGGAATAAGTTCAAGCTGCTCACTCACGGATGAATTAATCAGACTTCCTGGAACTAAACATTTAAGTTCACCGCCGTCCATGTGCTCTGTGAAATTTATAGCAAACGTAAGTTGTTCCGTGTATACGCATACATCGATTGTATTTGATGAAATTCTTGAAATTATTTCTATATCAGGTTCTGCTATAGTAACGAATTCAGTACTACCAGAGTATCTAATTTGTAACATTAATTCACCGGGTGGAATGCCAACGTCTCCTGTACATGTATGATTGCTTTCTTCTCTGTAAAACAGACCATCAGCAAACACTACGTCTATAACCTGGTCAGCATTCAGTTCCAAAACTGGTTTTCCTGGTTCTTCTGAAATAAATAATTAATGTAAAGATACTGTATAAATATGAAGAAAGCACAATAAAGGACTGTAGTTACTCCTGGAAAAATTGCACAGAAAAAAACATTTACAAAGATGATATTATACACTTTCATTGCCATGATAAAGAAATCCCGCTTGGAGGAAAACTACTAAATTACCCCAAGAATTGTTATATTTTATAACTTGAAATCTTTTGCTAGTGGCTGCCATGCCACGTTGTAGCCTACAGAATGCCAAACAACAGGAATATTTAAACAATATTAGGCATACATGTTGCAATACAGTATCAATATAAGAGAGGCTACCAAATAGCCTTGACCTTTTTGTTTATGTTTGTAAAGACAATATATCAAAAAAGTCCACAAACATAAAACGCAAATAAATATATATCAGATTAGGGTATTTTCGTTTGAAATACATTAAATAGATAATAAAATAATAAGATAAATTTAAGAACATTGCGTTCAAATTTTTTTGCTGATCTTGCTGTCGCCAAACTGTTACATGACATTCATATTAATCCACAAAATGACTAAATAATGCCAGACCTAAAAAATTCTTTGCTTGCTGAAATAAAACAAAATGTCACTGGCTAGGTCAATATTTTTTTTTAGATCGGGCCAATTTCGAAGAGGTGGGTACATAATTATACTTAAACCATTGTTGTGACGTCATCTATTGAAGAAACAGTGGATTATTTTTTAGGAATCCACTGAAGTTCTGATTGTGTCTATAAATACTACTCACCACAGTTCAACGAATTTCGTGTGAATGAGTAGATTTAATTACAACCGTAAAAAAAACTCGATCTACAAATTGATAGAAAATGAATGTTGTAAACGATAAGGCACCAACTATCGAAACTGTTTTTTTTTTTTCTCGAGACAAAAATTTATTTTTTCTGTTGGTCAGAGGATTATTTTTATTTTACATGTAGGAACAGGATTTTTCAAAATAAAATGTCGTTAGTGAAACAAACGATTTTTTGCCAACACTTTTGAAATATTTGCTTCCCATAAAATTTAGTACCCCCATGGTGAACGTCTTATTGTAAGGTAATATATTGATGCTGTGCACCTGCAACATTTTATACATGGATTTTTAAAAAGAATGCATTCCCATTTTTCCTGACTTTGGAACTTAAATGTAGGAAATTTTTCAGCAAACTTAATAACAAAGGAAAGTACAAGTTTTGTGTAATCAACCCCTTCTCAGTTTTCGACCTAACTGAAGTTGTACAATTTTTTCTGTACGTGGAAACTAGCTTATTTCAAGCAAATTGTACAAAGGAGAGTACAAGTTTTGTGTATTCAACTGATTAACTACTCTGACGTTGTTTAACTGAGACCTTTCAAATATAACCCCCAAAAAACTGTCAATAAGACGCATTTTTTTTTTAAATTTGATGAACCCAAGCGGCAGTTTTTTTGACAGGAAAAAATAATAATCTTGTCTTCTCCCTGATAAAAATAGTTATCCTCTTATACATAATTTATGGGCCTTTCCTACGTGTTGAACACAGTTGAAGGTAGTGCGGTTCATATATAACTGCATAGGACCGTTTAAGAACATCATATATATACTTTAGAAAAAAAAGGGGGGGGGAAATACTTCGGAAAAAGTGGGGATGAGGATTTATCTCTAAAGAATCAAATAAATATAAAAATATAATAATATTCTTCTCACAGAAAGCTCTTCTATTTGATTATCAGACACTATCTTCTTTATTCTTGACGGCCCTGGTTTGGTTCGTGCTCAGAATCTACCTTATCGACTAAGGTACACATTAAATCCTCGTCTGATGCAGACGATATATCCTCATAAATAGGTTTTATAACAGGAAGTTTCATTTTCAGATGCCGACGAAATGTCATCATACATTAAAAAAAAGTTTGCACTTAAATCCTCATCAGATTTTTGTGGATTTTCACAAAATTTAGATTGCGTTATAAAAATATCCTCGTCGTCCATTTCCATTGTCATATAATTAATGATGAGTAGTTTTTATTCAAACTTCTACACTCATATATATAATAATATTTGACTAGGGGTAAGTTCAAAAAACATTTTAATGACAAATGTTCTAGCATCGTGATTTAATGCTACTTTTTTAAAAATACTTTTGGAATTGTAGCTTTTTTTATAGTGATTTTAAATTAAATACATATGGTTATTATTCTGTGTTAGAATTATCTGTATTTATAGTCGGACTATATTCATTTGTTTGTTTAATCGATTTTTTATTTTCATCTTTGAAATAATCCATCCATGACAAAAATCCATGCAGAACGAATAGTGATTTTAAACTCACTCAGAATTAAAATTTAATTTTAAAAATGTTATTCGAAAGGGATATATTTTATTCGATTCCGACAACAAAAATGTGAACAAACTATAAGGAAACGCTGAAATTGTATATCACAAAGAGTAATGACTTAAAGAATACATAGCAATGGTTTAAGTGAGAGAACTTATAAGAAGTAGTGAATTCGGAATCGATAATCAACTCGCGACTGACGTCGCTCGTTGATTAACTTTTCCGAATCCACTACTTCTTATAAGTTCTCTACTACTTAGGCTTTATCACATTTTTTTAAATTTCGAACCAAGACATATAATTTGCTTTAGTGAAGACTGTAATTTTATATTTGTATTCAGCAGTAACTACTCCTCTGTTGTTTCTTTCTTTTTTCCCCTTTTTGGGGGGAGGGGGTGGTAAATATGACAATTATCAAAGAGATGTACAAAGTTACTCATTGACACTTAACTCCTAACTCCCTAAAAGGATGGCACTAAATATGGCGGATAACCACTATTAATGTGATAATCTGTGAAACTAAAAAACTATAACATCAAAAGGTAGCTGACGCCAAACCCGAAGTTGTTTTTATCTCTTAGAATAGGTTGAAGTTATTTCTAATAAACAACTGCTTGGTATAGATAATAACTTTTTGTGGTGAAATGTTCATTGTGAGTGAAAAGATAGTCAACAGTCGACGAAAATAATTTTTGGAGATAATTAAAACAGAACTGAACCATAAAAAAGTTTTCTTTTCATAACAATATGCAATTTATAAATGTTTTTGTTATATTGTTCAGTATGTTCTGACGTCCCACGGGTCTAGCCAATTCTAAAACATCCTTGTTTGTGAAAGGATCGAACATCTTTCATATATTTGCTTCTTAAATACATGAAACCATTATTGATATTTTAAAATAATTTTAATTACTAATATACACGTACCTTATACATGTTATATTATAATAATGTGTATTAGTTAAACACAGATGATTTTCCGGGAAAAGACACATAATAAAACCACGGTTGCGTTTGAACTCTTCAATGCAAAGTTGACCAAACAATATTTCTAATCACATCGTGTATAGTTTTTCCAATTTATCTACAGTTGTCTCAAAATCGCTTAAGTCGAAATATCGGTAATGTCGAACTTTTTTTCTGGTCCGCAGAAGATGACAGAATAATCTATGTATTTTAATTCCGTCATAGCCAGAAATGAACAACCGTCACGTGGTTGTCATAAGTTTTGACGGCTGTATTTTTTAAAATCAAATCGATTCCGGACCAAACTTGACTAAATGAAAAC
The DNA here is from genome assembly GCA_028015205.1 of Mytilisepta virgata. Classification (NCBI taxonomy): domain Eukaryota; kingdom Metazoa; phylum Mollusca; class Bivalvia; order Mytilida; family Mytilidae; genus Mytilisepta; species Mytilisepta virgata. The sequence goes on along the minus strand of CM051518.1, from coordinate 75,901,811 downwards.
ACGAAAGGTCAAACTAAATTAAATGGAAATATACGTAAAATTCGTGAATCCTCTTGGAACCTCTTTCGTGGATGTGCATTTAGTTGGAAATATTAATTTAATTCTTTCGAGGGAACCTACATGTTTGTACTGAGGCATTTCTTCCTTAAAAGTCTAAATATGTAATGTCTGAATTTCCGGAATCCGCCACCGCAATTAAAATCTCCGTCACTTTAAAACGTAAATAATTTCTTGAAAAGAGAACAAATATACCTAAGGAGCAACCAAAAGAGCGTAATCCATTAGACAGACAAAAACTGGGAAGACAAATGAACAACCACAAGCACAATAAATAAACATAAAAAAAACTAAAAAACAATGAACAACACGAATTCCTATAGAAACCATGAGTGAACTCAGGTGCTCCGGAAGGGTAAGCAGTTCTTGCTCCGTACAGCACCCATCGTGAAGCTTAACAGAGTCAATCCAGCGGTAGTCACAAATCGGTGGAGGTACATGAAATGTTACGACAGTGGGAACAGGTCCAACATCATCTTATATATTGGAACATTGTAACGGTCAATCAATTCGTGATGACGACTGTAAAATTTCCTAAGTGTTGAAATCAACTTAACCCTTGTTAAGAAACCATCAAATGAACATTTTTCCATTTTCTATTGTACAGTAATACAGGGTACTCACTTCGAAATTAATTTGATTTTTGGAACCTTTAATTATTAACGTACAACTCCAAATTTTGGATAAAATTGTTAAATATATTCAAAGTTTCGCCCCTCCCCCACCCCCCACCCCCCGCAAATTGTTCCGGTCAGGTAAGACGGATTTTTCCTGAAGAAGTCTGTATTTATTCATGAGAATTCAATATGCCGCCATTTTGAATATTTAAATGAGCAAACTGTGTCTCATTTCTGGATATGTTTATCTCGAAATTCGATGAGTCGAAATTTCGGCTGTGTCGAAGTGATATTATGTACAAAGGAAATATAATTAGTGCAAAATAAACTCGTTATGTCGACTTTATTAATCATCTGCACAGGTGAACCAAATTTTTACACCTGTCAAATAGTATGTAGGAAATTGATGACGGAACTTTCATATCATGTTATTAGGTTTTGATAACAATCTTGTTAAGAATTAAATGTTTTATCATGTTAATAACAATATTGTGGATTTTGTGATAAAAATAATTCTACATCAATAAATCGAAGTTTTCTTAAAGTAAACGATCGTCCTATTTATTCACACTACGGTCGTTATAAAATTCGGATTATGTTAAAAAGGCATGACTTGCCGAAAAAGAATTTATAAAATCAATATTTGTCAAAATGAAAGGATTATCAATTTGTGATTTGAAACAAAGTGTAATTAAGAATCATTAAGAATTTATGAGACAATCATCATTAATCAAAATCATTTGATTACGCAAATCAGATGACCCCCACTGATAACGGCTTGTCCGCTATTGTAAAGTCCTTGTGTACATGTATCATGTGATTATTTGTGTATTGTTACATTTGTATTGATCGATTTATCGATTGATTTATCCGAGATAAAGGTGAGTCTTTTCATAGAATAAATTAGTTTTTTTCCTTTAAATTTTATTTGGATGGAGGTAAAATGCAACAATTACAACCAAACACATGTATCAAACAATAAATCAACAAGCAAGTATGAAAAGGATCAGTGAACGGATGGAAAGGAATATAGAGGTCATTTAATGTATATCTCCCTTGTCCAAAACTCGTGAATTCCAGCTCCTTTTTAGTCGAACTTCGGCTACCTCGACCCCTGTCCCATGGTCGATTGCACTTCGAGATTGTAAAGCATCTTTAATTTGTAACTATTTCTACATAATACTCACTTGTTACTAAGACATCGACACTTGTACTGGCAATTATATTAGTATTGTTGTCTACTAAGTATATATCGTACGTTCCATTCATACTACATGTTATATTCAATAATGTTATGGTCAGATTTGACACAGTATCCCATTCTATGTTTATATTAGGATCCGGGTTAATTTCCTCTAAGATGGATCCATTTTTATGCAACCTTGTTCCAAATACAGGGAGAGGGTAATTTCCTCTAAATACACCTATTTCTATAAACTGATACAAGGTTGGTAATGAACAAATGATTGCCAGTGGCCCAGTCGCTAATTCTGCTGTTATATTGGTGCAAGGGAATTCTGAAAAAAATATGACAATTACTCGCTATACGCGTACGTAGAAACCGTTGCTAACTTGAGTACGTTTTAATCTTGTTCTACTAGCATGGCGATCATAGGTCAAATATTAAAAATAATTTGTTTATCTCTATTATGAACATGTAAATATGAATGGCTGGTGTCAAGACATTAAGGTGCTTAGCTATCTTATGCATAACGGTTGATAATATTTAATATCATCATTATTCTGTTTTATTTTAAAATCCAAGAATGAAATTCGATGTTTCCTAAGTCTGTTTTCTAGTAAATTACATACTAGTACATGTAAAGCTGCAAAACCGCGCTGAACTGATTGTCGATCTCTTTCATAGCCAGTATTAGTTCGGAACATTTTTTTCAATAATAATTGTGCGTATCTAACCAGACACACACACACACACCGAACAGAAAGTAAATCATGGAATCACATTCTCTACACGTACTCAGCGACTGTAAAACTTAACCAAAAAAAAATGTTATGAATAAGAGAGATAGGTGGCCGTGTTAAAGCTGAATCCGACATTAGCATCGTCTGCTTGATTAATAAATGACATCAATTTCCTTTATATTGGGTTATGTTGACATCGTCATTATAAAATTCCATAAATTCATATGTAAAATAAATGAATAAATTGTAAATGAGACTCCATGTTTTCGGTCGCTTTTCTCCACTTCGGATCCTCATTCAAAATATTTGAATTCATTAACAGTAATTAATTACATGAACTTTTCATAGTATGTTTTACTTGCAAGCCTGGTTGTAAAAAGCGGGGTGTTTAGTAAATTAGTTTACAATAATTCAATAATTTATTGATTTCTGACATTTAATTCTAGATATTTGTCATTATGACTTGGTTGACAGGTATGAAAAAACGCTTTCCAAATGAAAATGGACCTGTTCCATTGATGTTATCCCTTCCTCATACCGGATTTGACATTGGCAGCATGGCGGGTGTCATGCATGAAGCAGAGACTGCTTACTCTCCCGGAGCACATGAGTCTACCAGGTTTTGTTATGGTGTCCATGTTGTTCATATGTTTTTAGTTTTTAATTATAGTGCATGTATTGTTTAGGTCTTGTCTTCGTTGTTCTAACAGTTGTTTCGATTTTTCCTCCTTCGAATATCCGTTTGGTATTCTGGACTTTACGTGTACAAAATATACATTTTTAAATACTCTAAGCCTGCAATTATATGTTGCCAGTATTCTGATTATCTTAAATTATTTACCTTGGATGTTTAGTAAAAAAGTGAACAGACATAAACCTAAAATAAATATGAATATACCCATAACAGAAATGGCAGTCGTCGATGGTGTTTGTAAAATCCCTGTGGTTCTTTGCATTTGTGTAGTCTCCATGCCGTAAATATCTGTTTCTGTTGTTCGCCTCCATGTGGTTGTTAATCCAATGCTGCGAATGTCTGAAGCTGTTGTTTGCGTCTCGGTGTTTGCTGTCCCTACGCTATGAATATCTAGTGCTGCTGTTTGCGTTCCTGTGGGTACTGTCCCTATGCTATTAATATCTGGTGTTGTTGTTTGCGTCTCCGTGGTTGTTATCCCTATGCTATGAATATCTGTGACTGCTGTTTGCGCCTCTGTGATTGTTGTCCCTACACTATGAATAACTGGGGTTGTTATAGGCGTGTATGTGGTTGTTGTCCATACGCTATGAATATCTGTTATTATCCTAGTGCCGTGAATATCTGTAGCTGTTGTTAATTCTACGTTTTGAATATTATGTGTTGTTTTTTGTGTCTCTGTAGTTATGGTTCCTAAAATTTGAACATCTGTGGCTCTTGCGTGTGTCTCTGTGATTGTTATCCCAATGCTTCGAGTATCTGTGGTTGTTGCTTTCGCCTCTGTGGTTGTTAATCCAATGCTGGGAATATCTGTAGCTGTTGTTTGCGTGTGTGCAGTTATTAATACTACGTTTTGAATATTATGTGTTGTTTTTTGTGTCTCTGTAGTTATGGTTCCTAAGATTTGAACATCTGTGGCTCTTGCGTTCGTCTCTGTGGTTGGTATGCCTACGCTATGAACATCTAGTGCTGCTGTTTGCGTCCCTGTGGATTCTGTCCCCATGCTATTTATATCTGGTGCTGTTGTTCGTATGTGTGTAGTTGTTATCCCAATTCCATGAAAATCTGTGGCTGATGTTTGCGTCTCTGTGGTTATTATTTCTACGTTGTTAGTATTTATCGGTGTTGTTTGGGTCTCGCCATAAATGTCTGTGAATGTTGTTTGCAAAGTATCTCCTTATTTTTAAAATAAGATCATACATGTATTTGCTGAAAGCTATAGGTAACGAATTCATGTCGTCTTATTTCATTTTCTCCGGTCAAAATCGTCAATCTCAAAGTCTAAGGTCACGGTGTCTATCTATATCGGATCCTTTAAACGCATTTTGACGTTACAAAGATCCTTCCTGATCAAGTGACGAATCCTTGCAGTAAGTCACCTTAACAAGAACGTCCACTGCAAAGATGTTCCTTAGGTATATTTGTCCTATCTATATCTGTTTAATTTGATTAGTAACTACGTCTTCTTCCGTGATAAAAGAATAATTCTTTACAAAATGTTCTTGATTATTACAATTTTATTCCGCGTTTTTCACTCGTGGAAGTACGGAATTTTTGTACCATTTCTTTTTTTATCAGCTAATAAATATTATCGAAATCAGAATGTTTATTCTTTTTAAAATAAAAATCCAAAGATACTAATATTAGATATATTAAATTTATTCTATGCTGTATACGATACATTTCAGGGAGTAACCTCTCATCAGCAGCATTAAAACCGAAACATTTGGAAGACCAAAAACCAAACTTATTTTAAACATGAAGTACTCATAACCAAAAATACCGAAATAGGAAGCCAAATTTCAGCTAAGGAGATCTAACATTTGCAATACAAGGAATGAACCCTTAGTATTTCTATTCTTTTTTAATTTTGCTAATTACTGGTAATTTCTGAACAAGTCGTAACGGATCTTTTAGATCAAGGTCTGTGCATCGTTTTCGATTCTTGACAACATATCTTAACGACAGTCGGACATTTATCTGATAAAAAAGACAGTTTATACGTACGATCAGAGTGAATTTTAGTTCTGGTGGGAAAATCGTTTGTTCCCAAATTGGTCAATTGGGTGTTTGACTGATACATAATGCACTGGTCAAGAATCGCAAAGGATTCCTTGCCATCGATCTTAAATGTCCGTTACTACTGGTTGTGTAGTTTTTGTACGTTTTTAAACGAATTCCCATTCAGATTTTTAAAATACGTTTTAACTGATTAAACGACGAAAAATACTAATAAGTTCACAACTTTTATGAGCTAAAACGTGGAATAAATATGTAACAATCACCAAATTTTGACATCGTTTTTAAAATTCGCAAATATTTCACTTTCTTTTTCAAGAATTATTGCTTTATCGTTTACAGCTGAACAAAAAAAAAGAGACGTACGTACCTACCTTGATTATTTACTTGTTCCGTCAGCTATTTAGTTTTAAATAACCTAATTAAACAGATATAATATACAGCTTTGCAGTGGATGTTCTTGTCAAAGTGACTTTCTGCAAGGTTTCCGTTACTTGATACCGAACGATCTTTGTAACGTCAAAATGCGCGTAACCCTGATAGACACCGTAAATGTACATACTGTATATAGTGCAAGGCGAATATGTGATAATCGTCGTAGTACTGTGAGTTTGAGACTTACCGAGACGGGTTAAAATTTGACAGAATTAAAACAAATTTAATACACAATATAGGTATGAGGTCATTTTTTTAATAAATTTAGAGCATCGAAGAAGATCAGTATAAACACATACGAAGATACATTTGTATATGAATATGAGCAAGTCTGATTTTTGCCTCAAAAATTAAAACTATTTGACCAAGTATTTATCGGGTTTAAAATGGTGCAGTTTGAGATCCGTCCTTACTTGAACATATGTCTTATAATTCTCTGTTCGGAGGGATATCAGAATACACTCCATATATCATGTATATCAAGTATATAAAACTCAGAAATATTATAACATGTATAAACAATTATCCATGTTTTTGGAAGAACAAAGTAAATTTCTGGTATAAGACCTTTAATATTTAATTTCTATAACATGAAAATAATCATCTTTTAAAAATGATTTAAGTCAACTTGAGATTACTGATTTTGAGTAGAAAAAATGAAAGCAGACGACAAAAGTTCTTTACCCATAGCTTGCAGTTGTTATTATCGTAATTGCTAGTAAATATAATTAGAGATACTTATAAAACTGAAAACTTTACTGCATTGAAAAATGGCTATGGAAATCAAACATATAAGGTATTCTTAAACAGATTCGACAAAATTCTTAGTTTCATCTATGGAGTGCGCTTACTGCCCATTTTTTGTTTCACGTTTCAGCTGTGCTAAAATAAAACCCCGTAATGCAAGGATCCACCTCTGTATAGAAATAACATAAACTACTGCTTGATTATTTATTATTTCATTATTATTCTAGGAACCTGTGATGGTTCACGGGGGTTGAGTCAATAGAGCTATCAAGCGCGTCCCCAGGTGACGGATAGGGGAGACTCTCTCGTTGGGGGGTTGTCAATTCATAATACCGAAAGCCTGACCGCCGACCATAGTGGGTAACGTGTTTGGAGAATGCCACACTCCCTGCACGCTAAAGACCCCTTCTGTAGTTTTCAAAAAAAGAGTAGGCTAATGTCGCTACAGAAGGCTAAATTATCCGACCCTACCCAACCATCCTCCTTTTACAGTGGCAGTCAAAATTGGTTCCCCTGAGCCACCCCTATTTGAATTGTTTGATAAATTGAGCTGTTCTCGTCCTGAAGAAGCATGAAATATTTGCCACTGTACGTTAAGCAACAAGCAATCAATCAATCAATCATCATTATTTATTGATTATCCCTGAAATAATGGATAGAACTGAAGAATTTAAAAAATATATATACTGAGCAATGCCACTGCTGATGGATTCAAAGTCCCCGACAGTTTCCCCGAAATTGACACATAAACTTTACTGTTACGAAATTGTAAAATTTGTGAAATCTAAACTGTTTGGATTGCTATTTTGGTTTTCAACATTTTAGGCATTGAGCACAGCTGATGATTCGTAAATCGACGAAATGTACACCTCATGTGCATCAAAATTGGTACAAATGAATTTCATCATTCACTTCAAACAGTCCGAGTCGAGAGTATCGAATTTAAAAACTGCGAATATGTTGTCTGCATTGAGTGAGAAACCGACTGTTGTAGACATTATTAAGATGTACATGCCGTTGTTATATATCATTTATATACGAGGTTGAATTTGTTCTATTTCTGAACATTCTGTTGTGTCCCTTATATGATTTTTTACATGTAAATTTATGAAATGTTTGATCTATTGTTCTCTCTCTGTTCGCCGGCGCTATTAATTAACGGACGTCAATTTATTAGTTCTAATTCTTTTTACCTCTCTCCTCGCCATAGGATCGCTACAGTGTTAAAGTTTGTAATCTCTGTATTTGTATACATTTAAAAACAGGCATGAAACCATCCACAATTATACCTTAAATTTCTTTTAGAGTTAATTTCGTAGAAAATACATGGTTTCTTCTGGTTGAAGGACGACAATGCGTAGTTGATGCGTTCTTTTCGATGCATTGACAATATTTTAACATGTTCTTGTTGATATGAAATATTAGAATTATTAAGTAAAGAATTTCAAAAACAACTTAATTTGAAACTTTTATACATAGACCAGGACAAAAAGTTTATCAATATATTATTAAAAGATAATATGATTTCTTTTATTTAAAAACAATAAGACGTTACCCATTAATAAGATACTTGCACTTACCTGGTTCTTTGTCGCTACGGATGGATATGACGGTGGCAATTATTACTATAAAAACTAATAATATTGCTATTACTCCCATTATTTTTTGCTTCAAACTGCAGCGGTTTGTATGATTATCCTGATATTGAAAAATAAAATATTGTTGTTACCCGTAGAACAAAGGCTATCACTAAAATTACCTCCTGGTAAAGCAATTGAAAATTATAACTTATAATTTGTTTATTCTATTATGCCGAATCGGAATACCATTTGTTTTATTTTAAAGAGATCAAAACTGGAACAAAGAATATATATAATACCGAATCATTATAGTACTTGCAAGATTTCAAACGGCTCAAAAAGATGACGTTTTCAACATCCTAAACAATCATCATTCTAGAATTGTTGACAAAAATATACATATACATGTATTTGTATTTATTGGACTTAATATTAAAACTAATTGTGTTATCACCAGAATATAATTTGCAATAATTTAACCACCGGGAAAACTACCATGATTAAAATTTTAACCGAACCAACACGTGGAGTGAAATATAATGACATCAATAATTTTCCTTCCAACGTTATGTATTTGTGGCTAAGCTTTCAAGCTCGTAATCACGATTTGACGGATTCAGATTATCGGTTACAGATGGTCAACGAAATATATTCATGACATTGACATATTCATAATGTGATATTTTCATTTAACATTACTTACAGTTTTGTCTTCATTGTGATCTGATGATCGCGACAAAGAATGTGTTACATCTCGGTTTGGTATATGAATATCCGTACTCCCACCATAAACACGGCCATTAGTTTGATTAGTTTCATTTACATTTTGGTTTTCATCGTGCTCTGGTGATGGTAACAAAGAGTTTTTTACATATGGGTTTGGTGTAAGAAAAGCTATGCTTCCACAATAAACATGGTCATTAGCTTGAAAGAGGAACATATCGTCTCCGTCTATATCACTTACAGTTTGATCTTCGATGTGATATGGTGATGGTGTCAAAGAATTTGTTAAATTAGGGTTAAGTGTAGGAGTAGCGATATTTCTACAATATTCATAATCACTAATTTTAAAAGGATCCATATCGTTTGCGTCTATGTTAATATCACTTACAGTTTGGTTTTCATCATGCTCTGGTGATGGTGACAAAGAAAGTGTTATATCTGGGTTTAGTGTAGGGGTAGTTATACTTCTACAGTAAACCTGTTCATTAATGTGAAAAAGTTCCATATCTGTTCCGTCTATGTTAATATCGAGATCGAGTCTATCCTGGAGCTCTGGATCATCGTTTTCCATTCCGTCCATTTAACTCGTGATGTAAATAACTATCATAATGTGTTATACCGATAGTATTCTTTTGACATGGATACGAAAGCTTATGTATGTAGTTTATATCATGGCCAATGTTTTCAACGTCCAATTTTTTCACACTTTTCCCGTCTCTGATTTCGTGTTATACGATGTCTGTTATGAGTCATGACGTTATAGCTTTGACAATGAAGAGTATAGGAACATTAGACTTATTGGGAAACCAGATTGTATTCTTCGGAACATTTGTGCTAATAATAATCAAAATAAATATAAACTTTTTGGCAACTTCCGCAATTTGATATTCCTATTAAAATGAATTTAGTAGTGGAAACCACTATGCAAGTTAGTCTTTTTTTTAAATATTTATGGATATTGTTTTAAAACAAAGAAAATATAGTTAATTGACACAATTGTTCAAAACATTCATTAACGTCTCGGTATTGGATTTCGAATAAAAACAGTTAGCGATCCAATGAATTTGTTTGGCTCGAAGACAAAATTAACAAGGGAAAAATAATCAAAATGTTCTAAACATTTTATTTCGTAATTTAAAAATATGCTACCATGAAGTGATTGTAATAATTTCACATACATGAAATTCCTTTTGGTACAACACTGAAAGAAAATATACATCATAAAGATGTTACGCGCTATGTTCGGTGGTTTGCCAAAAAAAAACGGCGTGTTTCGAAACAGAAAACCCTAAAGCATGTGATCTCTTTATGTCCTTTAATTGTGTGCAGTTTTCTTTCAAAGATGTAACTAGAATGTTAGAAAAAATACTGAACTGACTGGCATATTACCGACTTTAAAATTTACATTTCGCTCTTAGCCCAGCTAACAAAGCGCATCGCAATAAATTATAGTTTTAAAATGGAATTGCTCGACAATAACTTAATGCTTGTTGGCAAATTTTTCATGGTAAAAATTGGCGATGTTCCATGGTAGTTATACGTCATTTCAATGTTACGTAATTATGATTACATTAAAAGGTTTTGCACTTGTCCGGTCAAAACAGTTTCAGTTTCTTGGCATAAATACGGACCAACAAGGAAAACACAAAATGCATACAAGTATGAACTTACGGTATTAAATGTATGTTATTTTGATGAGATTTGATATTCACGATTCATCGAGTCTAAAAATATAAAATGTTATGTTTTCAGGGGCCTCTAAGCAGTTAAGAAATTCAGTTTTCAAAGTCTATTCGTTCATTTACTCTTATATCCGAAATAGACGTAAATAGTTTGTGTATTGTCAAATTGATGTATCCAAAATTTCCAGAGCCCCTCGTCTAACAGAAGAAAGAATAATCACAACCAACGACGCATAATAGTCATATTATTTGCGCCGAGTTCTATCTAAAGGTTATCATGGGTGTTCCAGATTTCATGAAACAAAAACTAAAACTAAAACAAAATAAAATGAAAAACTAAATAAAACAATTAATAACATGAAAACATAAAAAAAATACTAGCAAATTTTAACTGCAGACGTTTTAAAAAGTCATTGAATTTTAAAATATTTCAATGGTTTTATCTGAGATCTTCCAGTTACTAGAGTCTTCCGATAAACATTGCAATCGTTTTAAGAATCGCTTTTTGTATAGGAAAGCAACGTTCTTGATAAGGATCACATCGTAACGTCATGTTATTCTTTCAAGCCCGTGACGTCAAAACATTTTGACTTGATAAAAGTTTACACATTATGATTTCGTTAGATAGATATAACAGTAAGATACATTGTATTCGATTGATCTATTTGTAATTTTTTTTAATTACGGAGAAAGAAGTACGTGACAAACATGTGTTTAAACAAACAATATTGTCCACTTATTAATACTTATTATGATTAATAATATTTATATTTTTGCATATGTTGTAACGACCAGAATTGAACAACCAATATTTTCCCTCCTTAGGCTAATAACACATCAATCAAGTGCTATTCGAACGTACCCTGGCTGATATGGCCATATCATACCGGGGGAGTTCCGTATAAGAAGTTGTATATGATAAACAGATTAATACATAATCTAATGCGTTTCATCCCTCGAAGGCAAGCCCTAGGTCCGAAATGGGAGTATCAGAATGAAGGATTAGGTCATTTGTAAATCTGTTACTAAAAGTCAAGGAATACCAAAGGGATATTCGAAGGAGAGAAAGATCGAAACAACTGACAAACTCCGGAGAACAACGAAGACAAGACCAAAACAATACATGCAGTACAATTACAAACATGGACCCCACCAAAAAACCGGGGGTAGACTCAGGTGTTATCATATACTTAGTACTAACTATGATGGTTTATGCACATGTGTAACGGTCAGAAGTGAACAACCCATATCTGCATACCCAGCTAATAACGCATTATTCAAGTGCTATTTGAACATACCCGGGCTGATATGGCCATATCAGACCGGATGAGTCACGTGGTAAAGTTGATATGGCTATATGAGACCGGGTGAGTTCGGTGTAAGTACTTAGGCAGTGTATGCTGAACAGATAATACATGACCTAATCCATATCGGAAAACATATCATCCCTCGACCCATATCGGATTCTCGGGATGATACCCGGTCCGATATGGATATGGTCATGTATTAATCTATAATAAATGCATCAAAGTAAAGAGTAAAAGTCTACTTATAATCAGCAATAATATACAATTATCATCCTTGTTGGTGTATGACCCGACGGTTTGTCTCCCAGAGGAAAGTAAGGTTACCCGAGGGCTTGCCCTAGGGTGACCTTACTTTCCGAGGGGAGACAAACCGTCGGGTCACACACCAACAAGGGTGATAACTGTTATATTATATCGAATATTCAACTTTTGACAGCACTCGAAAATTTCCGTTTAGTGTTCTTGGAGTCCTTATCAGACAGCAGGCGTTCCATTTCTGCCTCATCCACCGCAAGCAACTTGTTGTCGGACGCCATGTTTTTTGTTTACTGAATCAAGGGAAGTAACTATAAATGGAAACACGTGAGGCTCACGAGGGGATTTCCATGGGGTTTTCTCGCGAGCGGTTGACCTTACTATGCGACCCAACGATTTTCGGTTGACCCAACGAATGGGCAAATATCACGTGACACTGTTTTAACAAATCAGATTAAAGATTTCTATATGAGTATATAATATTTTTATTTCCAATGTTTAACACTTCCTTATAGTGTGACCATCAAAAGCTTTATAAAAAATAAAAATCAGTTCTTTATTTAGTATGGTTGGTACTAAAGTAAATAACTTTACAAAAAACACCCAGACAGACAGGCAATTAGAATCACGTGTCAAATGACAATACTCAGGTGACAATACACCATTTCTCCTTCGACAAGAAATTGTTTTCATATCATAAGTCTTACAAAGTATAGGGTCAGTCAAGTATTTAGTTTTTGGGGCGAACATAGAGGACGTGATATAAATGTAGTCAAAAAATGATACTTTTTTCTTCAATTTTAGTTACTACTGGGATAGGTATCGACTGCTGGAGGACGTGTTGTGTATAAACGTTGCATGAATTGTTATTTTAATAAATAATTAGATATGGAGACAGCAGGATCACATAATTTCTCATTTTGAGTCGCCCGTTCTCCTTCCCAAAACAAAACCATGCATATAAACATTTCAAATATCTTATGCCAGATTATTTTATCATGTATTTATAGCGAATGCAGCGAGCGCTATGGGAGCATATGGGTCATTTATAAAAGTGTTTGCTTAATGGGGGCAGCCCTTATGAAATCCAAATTGAATTTATTTGTTAAAGCGAATATGGCCATATTGTGCTACATACTAAGGCTAGAAAAAGTTTCGTTCGCCGGAAACGGAAGGAAGTAAAGTAAGGGAAACAACTTGGTTCAAATAATAATTTCAGAGTCAGAATTGTGATACCGGAAATGAGTTTCTGGAAAGGGCTATTGCTGTGCTTATTTTCCATTATAAGTGTGGATTGTTTTCGAAATAACATCATTAAATCAGACGAATACAGCAAAATTGGCACATCCGGTAGCAATAGAGTTGCCCAGAAAATATTGGTATCTTTTCAGCTCTATATAGCAAACCAACCCCGATGACGGGAAGAAATAAGAATATAAAAACACATACCTGTAAAACACCAAATAGAATCAAAACAAATCAGCACTCAAATTAAAATACGGTGAAGTGTCAATTCCTGGTATACCATTTGTGAGATACGTCAAACAATTCGTGATGACAATTCTAAAATTTCCAGAGTCTTGATACTAACCATCTAGAGTCTGAACGTTACCTTGTTTTAAACGTAATTAAGAAAGTCAACATACAAATTACACTGATACACAACAGTAATGAATCAACCATAAATATAAATAGTGTTACGGCCGAAATCACCTTTTAAATTGTAGCCAACAAAAGACACAAATCAATAATAAAATTTAACAAGATTTATTATATACAAGTTTACAAAAATATTACATAAAATAAAATGTCAACTTAACTGTTCAAAATCCTTCGTCTTTTCCTAATCCGGAATTCTTCTCGTCACTGTTGCGGGAATCCAAACGGAATATTATATATCCAATCAGTCACAATCTAGTATGATGTAACGTAAATAAAAGTGCCAAGTACGATGTGTGAAACGTAAATAGAAGTGTGTCAATCCAACAGCTGAGTCTGGTCCGATATCTTCTGCTCTGCAAGTCTAACTTTCTTGTCCGTATATATACTGTAGAACGGAAACTTCTGGAATACGGTAGAAGTTCGAATCACACCATAATTATTACGTAAGTCAAATAGAAAGTTCTAGTCATTCCATCAGTATCTATTATTGTTCCAGTGATTTCTAAACTGCGCAGTTATAACATTATTTGGTAAACAACTATAAGTATTATGTAAACATATTATACATGTTATAAGGCTACGCAAAACAAATCAGGCCAAGATAAATAATATAATAATTACAATACCATATGAAAATAAATATAATAATACAATATCATAACAATAGATATAATAAAGAATGTATCTTTAAAGAAATGATTTGAGGACTGCCTCATTAGGCTAAACTAATTTTCCTTGGGGTCCTCGAAATATGAAACATACAAACATTAACATGTATGTAAACGAATATCATAGAATTGTACAATTAGCTGGAGACGTGTGTATATTACAACTAGGTCAGTGGAAGCCTTCTTCCGTTCTTTGCTTTCTATATCTAGATGCAAGTATAAATCTAAGTATGAAGTAAAAGTGGATATTTATTTTCATTGCAACATGTTACTGTTTTTGCCATTTCATAAGTCACATTACATTATTGGAACAATACGCAAGGGATCAGCTGCTTCAGAAAAATTTTCAGTCTAATTCAATTTTCCAAAGTAGCATATACATGTATTTCTTTGTGTGATTCACACAAAATAATCACATAGAATCATACAAAATGTCAAGAACTTTTTAAATGCCGTGTGCAAAAGAATAGACTTCCTGTCTTTGGAGGGTTAAAACATTTTCCTACTAAATATTTTCATAGGTATTAAAACTTCCATTTGCACATTTTTCTTAAGGAGTGTTCATGCATAATTCAAACTTCCATCGCCAAATGACATGCATATAAAGAATTACCATGTTGGTATGAATTATATTTGTAATATTATTGTTTATCTCTGAAAGATACGTTTCTTTCGAAACTAAATTGCCAATTAAGTCTGTGTGATTTTCTGACTTGGCAAAACTTAATATCATTTAGTTCACACAGTCTTACTGAACTGTCATTCCCGAGACAGCATGTTGCTAAAGTTAACAGTAAACCGAAAAAAAATCCTCAAGCTAGTTGAATGAGAAAAATAATGACCATCAACAGATATAGAAAAATCAAATGAAAAATTCACAAACAAATAATAAATTGTAATTATAATTGATATGTTATAACTTTATGATTACATGTAATTTGTTACAAATTGAGTGATAACATACAAAATAACAACATCTAGTCTTTTAGTACATGTAAGGATGTTTCTACTTTTATCAATTGTAAATCCTGTGGTTTTGTCTATTTCAAAGAATGAAAATTAATTGTTGGTAACTCATCACTAATCTTTAATGATTTCAATACTTGCCTTTAAAAAAAATCAATTAAGAAAGCATAAAGACATAACCACCTATAAAACATTTTACATATCAAGTTACCTGTTTTCTGCCAAATTAATTATATTCGTTGTCTTTATGTCAAATAAAAAGCACACGGACATGTTATTATCTGCTGTTCTTCACAACATAACAATTTCATATTTTGAAGATCATTATAATTGTAGAAATGATCACTAAAATACTTAAACTTATATTTTACAAATTCGTTATTTACTAAATCTTTTAATTATTAACTATGGGTGCTCCATTCTTATTTCTTTTATTATCATTTCAACTGTGTCAAATAGAAGATTAATGTTAGAAATTAAATTTGGTCATCAAATAAGAAAAGAATTGTAGTTTTCTAAATCAGAATCGGTCAATATTATTAATTAACACAAACTTATCAATGAAATGCTATACAATAAAATTACAAGATGCATTAACATTGTAACAAAAATTGCATGTTCCTATAATACCATCTATACATAAATTATCAGGACATTCCTTTGTGTGTATAGTATCCTGTACACATTCTACAAAATATGAGCATCCTTTAGGATGGTATTTTGTTGTCCTGTTGTATATTTCCGAACAATAGTCATCTGCAATTGAAATCGAACGTGGTTATATTTAATAATTATAGGATAACTAATTCAAGAATTTGAATATCGCACAATATTCAACGAGTGACCGAAAAACACCTTAATTCACGAATGCGCGCAGCGCATGAGAGAATTATTAGTGTTTTCCGGTCACGAGTTTAATATTTTCGATATTCAAATTCTTGAATTAGTTATACTGTTTAATACATTGATAAATAGACAAAAAAGCTTCAAAAGTTTCATATTTTCCTTAGATCCCTTCCTGAATCTTTCGACGTCACAAACGTCATTTGTTAATAACGCCCTTGAAACGTTAAATAAAAACCGACCTTTCACTGAGTGAAAATATCGAATTTATTTTCACTGGAAATTACGATAAAACTCCATCATCAATGTAATAAACAGTGATATTTTAAATATAGCATATAGCATACAAACAAAGAAAATACAAAAATTGAGACAATAGAATGGCAAAAGTAAGAAAGACTCAAAATAAAAAAAATAACCAAAGCCTACTTAAACCTTGAATTAAACCAGGAGATATTTTTTAAACGTTATACTTACTGCTAATTTAGAATACGTGCATTTTTCTAAAAATAATAAGATTATGTACAAGTACGATTATTTTTGGTATTTTATTTGATATAAGTTCTAGCTGAAGATTTTCTGTTCTTTTGTACGTAGTAGTTATGTGTACTTAAGTTTTGAGAGGAGGTTATATTGTGTTTCAAAGTATTGTTTCTTTTTCAAAATAAAAATTGCCCTCATATTTTGCAATTGTGCAAAATTATGTTTGTTTTTCATAGATTAGCAATGTTACTAATTGTTTTTCAAATAACCAATTTATTAAGAGTAAAATAATTTTTTATACCAATTTTGATGCATAAGACCTGCACATTCGTCGATTTCCCACATAAGTGGTGCTCAAGGCCTAAAATGTTGAAAATGCAAACAAAAAATCGTAAAATGTATTATCTATGATTTTTTTTTTCAATTTGACAAAGTTACCTTGTATAAGGATAATCTGATCTTCTTCTGACGTATATTTTGTCATATTCTCATTTTCGTCGACAGTGTCTTCGTTATCCACCTTGCAGGTGATTTGTGTGTTATTCCATTCACTTGTAAAATTTTCTCGAAACTTAAATTCAATTTCAGTATCGCATTCCATATTTTTTTTATTCAAAAGTATGTTAGTCCATGTATGTTCACTGTAGACATCACTACTTCCTTTTTTAACTAATACATGTATAGATCCAGCTGGATTACCAACGTTTGCTGTACATGTACTGTAGCGACGTTCAAGTTCATTTACAATCGAATCGAATGTTACTTTAAGTACAGGTTGACCAGGTTTTCCTAAAGTTACGAAAAAACGTTAATGACCTCATAGGCTTCAAATAAGTTGTTTCTATATTATATTTCTTAGTATAGCATAATTAGATAAACACATTATTTTTTATCATTTCAAGAAAAATTGTAATATACAAATATATAATCTATTCCGTCTTTTATTCTTTTACAAACTATAATCAAAAAGCCAACAGTTAATTTTTACTCCTTCTCTTCTGTTGGAGGGGAGGTATTGTTACTGTTTCAACTAAAATTGTACGCATACATAGCAAATGTCTACTAAGCCTTCAATAGAGTAACATTCTGGATTAAGTAAAGCGGAATTTCTTTTTCGAAATGAAAATTATCCCTGAGTGCTTTTTACCATTTTTTTTATATTTTCTTACTGCAAAAAAAGCTACAGTTTTTCATCACAATTATTTAACAACTGTTGATATTTGGCGAACTGTTTCCACTCCAACCAACATCTGACGTATCAAATGGTCTAGTTTCAGCATTAGGATCAGCCAAACTGAATAGTCAAAATAACATTTCCATCTTACTATATGGGAGTCTGTCAGGTCTTTAATATTATGACAAGAAGATGGCTGAGGTTTCAAAGAAGATTATCCAATATCTCATTTTATTGACTAATAAAAAAATTAAATTATTTACGCATGACAGATCGGTCCAATTTGTAGATGACCGATCGGCACAATTTCTGGAATAAAACAAGCTTGCGTCTTGTCCAATCTAAACTTAAAAATCAAAACTTCCGAGTCACATGGTACTGCATTTGGAATCGAGAATGAATTTATAACTTAAAATGTCAAGCTTAGAATGGTAAAATTTTAGCATCAATGCTGGTAAAATAATATTTTGCGGAAAACCTACAAGGACCAACAGTAATTTATATTTTTCAATAAATTCTATTATAGGGCATACTATTTCATTTAAATAAGTCTTTGTGATCGTATCATATAACCTAATTTAACATTCCATATTTGATGCACCAGATGTGCATTTTCGCCGATTTAACAGTTGAGCTGAGGGCCTAAAATGTTGAACATCAACAAAATAATCTTAAAAGTTGAAGAGCAACTTAAAACAAAAATTTAATGCTTAATCGTTAATAAGTTCAAGTCCTCTACCGGCAAAGTTTATATATATAGGCGATTTTGGGTCAATTTGTATCACCTTTTATAATATTACCAAGAACGATATTCAGGACTAAAACAATTATACTGACCTATAAAAGGAGATACATAAAATCACTTACAGCCAAACATTCGTTTTGGTTCATTGAAAAACTGTCAAAATGAAGTTACTTTGGCAAATTTGTGTTAAACTGTCTCAGTTATGTAGTTATGTAGAAAAAATTTGACTAACTTGCTTGTTAGTTGTTATCATCAAATCTTTAGAGACCACGTCCCATACTATTTCTCCGGAGATTTCGAAAGGTTTTAGGCGACGTTTTGAAAATTAGAAGTGAAATAAATGCAGAGGAAAATGGCCATACTTCTGTGGAATCGTGCAGGGTATGATAGTGATATTCTATTAAATTATTCGTTGTTGACAAAATCAATGTAAAAAGCAAAAAATACACTAAACTGATGTAAAACTAAATGTATTGATTCTGTAATTTAAAATTAGTGGTAAGTCTTCCAGGGAAGACATATCGCGTGAGTACTTATTTTCTTTTGAAAAATTAATTCATCAATAAAAACATCATCGTAATGAAAAAGTATTTAATTCTAATTTTGTGATGAAGTTAATTTTGAATTAGTTGAAGGATGAAATGTGACAGAAATCTTAAAATATTCTAAGTTCCGTCAAACAGGAAGTGGACATGTGGCAGATTTCAAACTGCCTGAGAGAATACAGTTCTCCATACTGATACTCTGTGCTAAATATCAGGAAGCTGGATAGTGTGGTTCCTGAGACAAATGTGACAGAAATTATTCTGTGATGCTGACGCTCACAAAGACAACGCAAGATGACGGATAGTAATCCCTATATGTTTTTACCATGTACAGATATAAACCTAGAGTCAAAACGCTATCAAAACAGTATACCATCACAGAATAATAGACACAAATATGCCCACAATCTGCCTTTTTGTTTCAAGATAGACAATTCAATATTGGAAAAAGGCGGCAAATATTAAAGTTTGCTTAATACAGGCGTCAACAGAAAAAGGTTAATCAAAAATTGCAATACGATATTCATAGTTTTGTTCTGATGAACTTACGTTTCGCAATCAATTGTCCTGTACCTATGTGGGTAACATTTCCCTCTTGATACGCAACGAACAAATACTCTCCTTCATCTTCACATGCCATTGTCAAAATATCCATGGATAATAAACTATAGCTAGTTTCTGTATAACTAATTCTCAAATTTTCCGATTCATTTAAATCGACATTTCCACCACTTTCAACAATAGCGATAATTTTGTTATTTGAACCAGATTTTCTTGTTATTGTTATATTTAAAAGGTCTGCTGAGAGTGTAAATATACATCCGATACTTGCAGGGCCGTTTCCTATCAACGTTGATTCTGCAGTACAGTTCATAGCTGCAACATGTTAAAAAAAATATAAAATACAAAAATGCAGTAATGTAATCAAACGTATCACAAAATACCGAAATAAATTTGATGCATTGTATGGCCATTTCGTTGACCGACAACTCATCAGCAGTGCTCGAGATCAAGGTGTTGGAAAACCGGTTAAAGATATAATGATGAATTAATATGCACAACCATTAAAATCCAAAACAATTAATAAAAACAAACTAGGTGCAATATATACTTCTTGGAGAAAAAGAAATTATGGTTCAAACTTTTTGAAGCAATAATTTGTCTAGAAACATTAAATTTTATGATTAAATTATATTATATGAAACAATAAGTTAATCCCTCGTATAAATTGACACATCTGCACTACGTGGGGATTTACGACTTTAAAGCCGACTGAAAAAACAAAAGCATACATAGATATTGAGTTTTCTATACATATCCAGCTGTTTCTGTAGTTGTTTTTCTTTTCTTGGTAATATTACATTTGGCATAAAAATTAAACACACAAAAATAAAATAATCAAAATGACATTTTTCTTAAATTACCTTCTGTAAGCACAGACTGGTCTGTAGAAAGGATATTCAAAGTTGTTGTATATTCAAAAGTTGCTGCAAATATTTTAACAGAGATATTTAAATAGTTGACTAGTAGAACAAACCGCACATACTATGTTACATTCTTGCATATTGAGTGCATGGTACACATGTAATACAAGACAGAAATTTCACGACAATCGGTTTTGTTACTTTGTACCATAAAAAAACCATAAATTTTATTCATATTTTCAGTGAACAACGAAAACAAATAAAGTGACCAATCAATTAACGACATCCAACCGACAGAACATTAACGTTTGACAAAGAAAAATATTTCTCTCTGCTTTCCCTTAGTTGTCATTCTTTAATAAATGGAAGTATGTTGCAAACAGTGGAATACATCAAAGTATGATACAATCTTAAATACACCTGAACGTTTTAATATCTAACTTTCTTGGCGAATCCCAGAAAAAGATTCCTGTCTGGCAATTTTGTTTCTTCCAATATAAATTTAATGACATTTAGCATTCACAAACCTACCAATATAAAGTAATGACAAATTCCCCGACGAAACATTAAGGCCTGACGATACTATTTTTTTCTTTCTATCTGTACAATGGTATATAAAAGACACAAAGCGTTTTTCTCAATACTGACAACCTTAAACTATTTATGTTCTTTAATGTGCTATTAACATGTTTATTACCAATCAATATTACTGAAATACATTGTTTGAATGATCTGATGTTTATACCCGTTAACTTATTACGTTTCAATGGATTTAAATATTAATCTATAATATTTTCTATTCGAAATACCTATTTAATCTCCACTCAACGTTCATCTGACTCCATAAGTTGTCACGCGTGTACTGATTTAGTATCCCAGGATATTTAGTATTTATTACATTATACATCTCACTTAAAGTACATATCCAACTTTTGTATACACAATTTAATATTCGATTTTAGTACACAAACGACATGTGTTATTTAACAATCCCGGTGCGTTCGATCATCAAATGATAAAAGTGTTTCATAACTAAATCCATTGCTTTGCTTTTATTTTGTTCCCTTTTTTTCATGATATTTCATTATGTATTATTTATGTTGTGTTCAATATGTATGTATATATTTATATGTTTTAGATAAGATACCAAGTTGCAAAACTTGTGTCTAATCCATTTGTTGTTCAGCAATAAAATATGTTTAAACTAAACATGAGCTCAGTTCAAACCATCAAGTATCCAACATGAATAATTATTAATAAATAGTTTCTACTAACTTGTTTCTACAGAGCATAAGACATTGTAACAATGATCACAATTCACAGAGTTAACACCAAAACATAGGTCCGAATCACATCGTTTTCCATATGGATAACCTTGGTAACAGTGGATGTACATATGACAGTCAGTCGGGTGTGGAAGAAAATAGTTGCTACTGTTCTGACAAACATCGTCTGAAATATATGAACATTAATTATGAGTAGTTTAACATCAATAATTAAAATGCAATATGAATAGATGTTATCAAAATCGTTGTATATTTCAAAACTATAAACACAGATTTTAAAATTAATTCGTTGCCCCTTTCATAATGTCTAGAAAATTTTTACTTACGCTACATATTAAATGTACCTGACACTCACCGTATATCAGCTACGAAGTACTAATCCTATACCAAATTTGATTAATATTTCAATAATTATTTATCAATAATTGATAATCTTACGTGGTATTAAAGACATCGTCGCATTATTTGAATAGAATGTTTCATCGTGAAAATCAACTCTGCACCGCATAACGGCGCCATCCATTTCTGATGTAAAACTGATACCAAATTCTTCCTTTCTTATTGTTGTGCAATCAGATTTGGTATCTGTGATAGCAGTTGAAATATCTAATGCAGTAAAATAATTTCCTCCTTCAAGCATCATTTCAATCTTAATTGAACCGGCAGGGTTTCCAACATCAGCTTCACAGCTGTGGTAAGCATCGCCTCTATAAAACCCTAGGTCTGCTATTTGGTCTGGATGCATGGTAAGTGTGACACTTCCGATGGGTTTCTCTGCAAGCATTTATAAAATAAATGATTACATTGATGATGGTGATTTATGGTAATTTCCACCAACGACGTTGAATATTGCTATAATACAGTCGGCGCGTAATCCCTTGTATTTTCTAGTCAGACTTACGAATACATGGAATATTTATAGGATAACTAATTCAAGAATTTGAATATCGCAAAATATTCAACGAGTGACCGAAAAACACCTTAATTCACGAATGAGGGAATTATTAGTGTTTTCCGGTGACGAGTTGAATATTTTCGATATTCAAATTCTTGAATTAGTTATATTGTTTATTACATTGATAAAATAGTTCAAAAGTGTCATATTTTCCTTAGATCCCTTCCTGAACATTCGACGTCACAAACGTCATTTGTTAGTAACGCCCTTGACGACGTTAAATAAAAACTGATCTTTCACTGAGTGAAAATATCGAATTTATTTTCACTGGAAATTACGATAAATCACCATCATCAATGTAATAAGCCAATTTAATTAACAGAATAACTAATCTACAACTTGTGACCGAAAAACATATTTTTGAATTAATATGTTGTTTGGTAACTTGTAGATTTGTAGCTATCCGAATTTCCAGATCAGTTATACTATAATTACTAATCATTACTAATAATAATTTTTACACCAATATTAAAGAATGGTATACTATAGGCATTTTAGACCAATGGTTAATTCCATATGTATAAGCTTGTTCAATATGGATTCTCACATAGCTTTTAAAGGATTATCGAATTTGGCAAAGACTTTAAAATCCGATAATTTAATTATCGAGACTTGCAAAATCCGGCAACCATCCATTAACGTTGTGAGAATCAGATTATCTAATTATTATTCGGTAAATTTCACATATTTTAAAACAAAATCAACCTTCAGGTGCCGTTGAATCGCTGATTGTTATGTCATAAACTTGTGCAACATGTTTATTTGTTGCTATGGTGTTATCGATCGATTCAGAGAAATCCGAACGTTAAAGTCGTTCTGATTTATAAAATAAATGATTGATTATTTCCTGGTTGTTCTGATAGGTTGTAACCTTTTAGCAAAAACCAATCATCGACTGAGATCATTGTCAACCACATGTTGATTAAATTTTGAAAAACAGTTTCAGAAAGGGTTACATTGACGAAAAATTAGAGAAACGCTTTTGTTCTGCTTTTGTCTAGACATTTCATCAGGTAAGAAGTTGATATTATTTAATTATATAATTGCATTTATAATTCATTATCTAGTTCTTATATACAAGAATTTCTGAAGGGTTGTCAAAACAGATATTGATGTTTTAAAGTAAACGAAACTATTTTTGCGAATTTAGAAATGTTTTGATTGAGTAGACCATTGCTGGTATTTGTAAAGTCAACTGAGGTAAAAACTGATTTACGATATGAAAATATCCGTACGTACTTTATTGTATAAAATTTTTCCTCATATGCTGACACAGAGGATGATTCTAGTTACACAATGTAAGTAGATTACTTTTATGCTAAAAATAATTACAATAGTCACTAAAAGGAAAAATTTACAACGTAATATTGTTTACGTTAAAAATCTTCCTTCACTGTTTTTCTAAAAGTAATTCACAAATTATATTTGCAAAAAACTGTGATTAGCATTAATATATCAACATACTTATAATACTTAGTTTTCCTTCTTCCTGTTCCACATTTCCATCCTCGAAATCTACAGATACTCCATAATATCCAGTATTTGTGCATGAAACATTCTGTATTTGGATTGTTAAAAGTTTTGATACAAAGGAAAAGGATATAGAGTCGTTAT
This sequence comes from Mytilisepta virgata, assembly GCA_028015205.1. Taxonomy (NCBI): domain Eukaryota; kingdom Metazoa; phylum Mollusca; class Bivalvia; order Mytilida; family Mytilidae; genus Mytilisepta; species Mytilisepta virgata. The sequence goes on along the minus strand of CM051518.1, from coordinate 75,877,410 downwards.
TATTAAAATCTTTAATATTTCCATCAATTTCAACTACACCAATTTTATGCATCTCGGAATCCAATGAGACCCTGAACGTTATATTTGCCACGGCAAATGAGGCATTAAAAATACATGAAACGTTTTGTGGACCGGAATTCTCCAATACTACTAAATCGTTACATGTTACATCTGAAAAAAGAGTAAAACACTCAATAATCTTTTATCTCAAAATAAGTTAAGCTTCATTAAATCAAAATGTTTTAGCTCATTTTTTAAATTGCTTTTCTTCAATGAATGATAGATAGATTTATTGGAATTTTATTGTGTGCTGGCCGTATTCATTGCGAGAAACTATCTGTACTACATCTCATAACTTGATTAAACATCTGTTAAACCAAAACCTAATAGTTTAAGATTTTGAAAATAATTTGAAGCTAACGATAATGTTTTTGTTACTTACGCATGATCGTCTGTTCCACGAGCTACTTATTTAAAGAAAGTTTTAATATTCTAATATTCTCCGCTGCAAAAAGAGAATTACTTACAAAGTGATGGTAAAGGAGTGGTGGTAGGAGGGCTTGGAGTGGTACAGATATCTGAAAATGGATTATTTATATCGTATATCTCACTATTATGTTAATAAATACTGGCAATATAAATTTCTGCTTTTTCTTGAGTAATATCAACTTTAAATATGATTTTAATCGACAATCAGTCAGGTACTCTGTATTAGCCAACAAACAATTCAAAAAAGAAGGCAAACTGGAACAATTTTAAGTTTCTCGCATACAGATTGAATGTCAATCCAGTCAGGTCCTTTTTATAATATAACTTTGCCAAACAAAAAGTTTAATGTTCCCAAGAACAACATTCTGTGCAACTGCTCAAACAACGGTAAAATAACATGAACAGAAAACTCTCTTCCGCATTATTATTTTGGAGTATTTATGTTTTAATCATCTAAAATGAAATCTAAAATAAACTATATGAATGCATGTGTATTTGTGTTAAATCTGACTGTAGATGCATTGTAAATATTGGAATTGTTTATGCAATACGTAAATTTATTAAAAAAAATTAGATTAATATACATGTTGGTCCGATAGCACTACAAACTTCTTCTGTACAGTTTACACTCCTGTCACACCTTCCAATGGTGTTGTTGACACAAACGCCAGAAGGACAGACTTCACCAGTAGGATACATAAGTCCTTTGTCTTCTAGGCAAAATATTTCTACATCACATCTTTTGGGGTGTTTCTTGTAAAGTCCAGTAGAAGCACATGCACACACATTTCCTATGAATTACATTATTGTACTCGTAAAGTGTATCTATCTACATTCAACTATCTTTAAATTTTCATTTTTACTTTAAATTTTTTATATATATAAAAATACACTTTTTAGGTTACGTTTACATTAACATCATGATGGAAAAAAATTACTGTATACCAAGATAAATGTGTTAGTCAGTGAAAACATCCCATCCCTTTCACCACGTTCAAGATGGTCGGATTGTTTTTATTCTGCATCTTTTATTGTTTTCTCGTTCTTTAAGAATTCAGGCGGAATATTTTATTAAGATGAACCATCAATATGAAAGGACATAAATTAATGGTGTTTAGTGCCTATCCATAGAAAACGGTTTGGTTTAATACTGTTAGAATGATTATCTTAATGGTATTATTGTCAATTTTGTAGTCGTAGTTCTGACATTGTCAAGATCTACACTTATACAAACTCTAGTACATTACCACATAGTCTTAATTTATATATGTTGGAACATTGTTTTGCTCGAATTTATAACAGTCATTTTGTCATTCAGAAAACATGGAAACACTTTTGCATTATAGCAATTATTAATACTTTGTAAAGTTTAAATGTTTTCGATTAGCTACTGGTTGAAATGTTTAGGCTATATAAAGATTTCTCTATAAAATTTAACGTACTTGGTATAAGTTGAAGTATGTCACTGACGGTACCGTTAGTGAAGCTCCCTGGAACAAAACATTTCAGTTTTCCACCGTCCATTTCTTTTGTGAAATTTATTGCAAACGTTAGGGTTTCTGTGTTTACACATTCATTTGTTGAATTAACTCTTGAAATTATTTTCATTTCAGAATCTGAAAAGCTTTGGAAATTTGAACTTCCAGGATACATAATTTGAATTGACAATTCACCAGGAGGGTTACCAACGTCTCCTTTACATATATGTTCATTCCCTTGTCTGTAGAAATTACCGTCATCAAATAACAAATCAATCACTTGATCAACGTCAAGTTCCAGAACTGGATTTCCTGGTTGTTCTGAAATAAGTCAAGTTATACATATATTAAACACAAATGGATGTCTAATACCCAGGGGGAACTCCCCATAATCATCTGTACATTCATGTAGGCTCGTTTCCGGAAAAACATTTCTTCCAAAAAATAGTACTTCTTTCAGGACACCCTCCAAAAAAGTTGTCTTAATAAGTGACACAATAAAATATCTAGAAAACAATTTACCCCCTCCCCCCAAAAAAATACCTTTAGTAACAATACACCACCAAAAATATCTATGAAATTTTGAAAACCATAAATTCATACTCAATTTGTAAACTTGAAATGCGGATTCTGTACCAACACTACCATTTTCACAGTACATTACTTCATACAGCCCAAATATATTGTACTTCAACTGGGCACAATTCTTCCTATTGTTTTGCACCCAAAAAATATCACATAATTTCCTGACCACAAAACAAAAATAGCTCAGAAATATTTAACTCCAAAAAATACTTTTAAATTCTCACAACCTAAAAGATAGCAAAATTAATATAATTGAACCAAAAAATTGTACCAGCCTAAGTAAAAAATCATTTACAGATAACCCTCTCCCGGGGGTCCATTAGGTAATAAAATTTCGTCATTAGTATATGTATTCCACTATGTGTTCAATGGTGGTATCTTTTAGTATTATTCTATGTATTTCTTATTAACTATTCGTCTTTATGCCTCTTTCATGGCAATAGCTCACGTGGCTTTTTAGTGCAGGTGAGCTAAAAAGGTGGCTTCTAGTCTCGTTAAGTGCGATTCTACCTGCCATTTATCTTTACATTCTACAAAGAGGAAGTTTAAAATTTGTTACTGAGTGAAGCAAATTTTGATAAGCCAATTTGAACATCGCCGAGGAAATTAGTCTCATATTCCTCCGACATCAAACGTATTCGGTACAGAATGGGCATTTATTAGTATATTATAACTAAGACATGTATTTGCTACTCAAAGAAAGTGTATGCTTTACCTCTATAAACGTTTTACTTCAAAAAATTATATACATATGTTTGGTAAATTTTTTGATAACAATTGCAGTAATGTCTCATAACTATTATATGTTCTGACGTAATTGTTTTAAGAAAAAGATTCACATTTATATATTTTTCACTTAGGATTGAAGAGTCGCGATCGAAACTGTAAGGTCTTCTTACAATACGTGTTTGTCTTTAGTTTCAAGACCGAACCTCATTGGTGTATTTATAATTCTCTGTTTTACACAAAAGTACACAAAGGTGAAGAATTTAGTACGAAGGCAAAGCAAGTGACTAACAACACGGAAAGTTGAATAGTCGCTATTAACCAGAACGATCTAAAGTTGTTAAAACCACTGATCATAAACAAACATATAAAGCTTCTCCTGGCAGATTCCACACCAAGCCTTCATTATATAACAAAGAATACCTGATTTTAAGCATTTGGAAGCCTGCCATAAGCTAGAAATATTTTCAATACTTGGGGTGATTTTGCTTGATAGCTGTTTTAAATTAATTGTGTCTGTTCAATACATTAAATATCACTACTGATAGGTCTCATTCATAGCATACTTTTTCATTGATGGTAGTTAATGAATGTCGTTTCTCTGATTTTAACCTTTGTATTGTTTAACATCTTTATTATTCTCTTTGATATGTTTAGACTGAACATCAATTTTTCAATATATTTCATATTGCAATGTTAGAATAATTAATTATCTGTCATAATGATACGTACTTGTTACTAGTAATTCTGCACTTCTGCTGGCAATTACATTACGGTGACTGTCACTTAATATTATATAGTATGTTCCATTCATATAACAGTTAATATTCAAAAATGTTATTGTTAGTTTTGATACATTATCCCAGGAAATCGTTATATTGGGATCTAGATTCTGCATTTGGAACAAAGATCCATTCTTTTGCAATACAGAAACAACATCATTCCCTCTGCTTACACCTATTTCAGTGAAGTTGTAAGATGTTTCGATTGAACAGGTTATATATTCTGGACCAGTAAATATCTCTGTAGTAAGACTGTTACAGGAAAATTCTGTAATGAATCAAAGTAAATAAAAAACAAACAACGAACTATAACATGGAAAGAAAACTAAAGTGAATGCCTTTTAAATTTGAAATATATATGTAAATTGAGACATGCATGAGGCTCTGTTACAATCCACTTTGAAAAAAAAAATCAAATTGCGTTAAAAGTTCGTCAAAAGTTTGGACCAACTCAACGCAATTTAATAAAAGTATTTTTTATGTTTGAAATAATTATCCGAACAATTTCTTAAGATTGGTTTCGATAATTGTGGTTGCTGAGCTCGTCTGTTTTTTCAGACCTAAAGGTTTCTGTCATTTTTTAGAGTTTCGTTGACATTAATTCCCGCACTTTTAGACGAAATTTCGGGAAACAGTCGTTACCAATGTCCGTGCGTGCATTTGTCAGACCTTCTTGTACATGTAACGTCAAATCCTATTACACTTTGTGTGTAGGGATTTAAATTTTCTATAGAATGATTGCAAACCACTGTAGATTTATGATTTTCAAAAACAGTCCACAGGAGTTGAATTTCAATAATTGTGAATTTAAGCTTGTGTTTTAAACAGTGGTACAAAGATGGCATTTCCATTGTTTCCATGTCAAAAGTTAGGACCTAGTCAACTAGGTATGAAATACTCCTTTCAAAGTATATCAAAAATTGGGAACAGATTAACGAGATTTGATTTTTTTTCAAAGTGCGCAAACAAATGGGACCAACTTCAAAGCGTCTTGAAAAATGTTTTTCAAAGTGTGTCAAACAGTAGGACCAACTTAACCCAGTTAAAATTTTGTTCAAACTGCGTCAGCAATTGGGACAAACTTAACGCAATTTGAACATTTTTTTCAAACTTCCTCAATAATTGTCAAAAATTAGAACAGAGTCAACTAGATTTGAAATATTCCTTTCAAAGTGCGTCCAAAATTGGGACCTACTCAATGCAATTTGAAATTCTTTTTCAAAGTGTGTCAAAAATTTGGAACAGCTTAACGTGATTTGAAAAATCATTATTTAAAGTGTGTCAAAAATTAGAACCGAGTCAACTAGATTTGAAATATTGATTTCAAACTGCGTGCAAAATTGGGACCAACTTAATGCGATTTGAATTTTTTTTCAAAGTGCGTCAAAAAACATGACCAACTTAACGCGATTTGAATTTTTTTTCAAGGTGTGTCAAAAAATATGACCAACTACACGATCTGAAAAAAAATATCAAAGAGCGTATGAATTTTAAATTTAGCACAAATTGAGCCCGGTGTCATATGGTAGTTTAACCCCATGGGAAATTGATCTCGTGGTCATAATACCATATGGAATATTGACCCCGGGGTCACAATGCCATATGGAATACTGACCCGGTGTTAATTTCTCCTCAGAATTTTGAACCCCTTCATTGAAAAGTGAACCCCAAGTTATTTCATACATTAGGAAGATTTGTATGTGAATGTCCCATGTTAAACTAGTATCGATTGTGGCGGACATCTTGGTCAGAAGTCAGAAATGCAGAACACAATTTTGGAAGGAGACTATCAAGGATCCTTTCAGCAAAGTTTGATAGCTTCAGAGGAGAACATTTTTTAAATCTTGACCCCTTCTTTCTGTTTTTAGCTTGGAGGCCATCTTGGTGGGAGATCGGTGCCACCGGACATACTTTTAGAAGGGAACCACCTAAGGAGCATTCCCCCAAAGTTTTGTCCAAATTGGCACAATGGTTTAAGAGAAGAAGCTTGAAATCTACATTAAGGACGACGGACGCCGTGATGAGAAAATCTGACATGGCCTTTTAGGCTAGGTGGGCGTAAAATAAACCCCCAGTAAATTAATAGTTTATCTGCTGTTGTATTCTGACCCACCCCCCCCCCCCCCCCCCCCAAGCCATGGAAAAATGAGCCCCCTGTAATTTACCGGTAATCGTTTATTTGCCGTGGTATTCTTGCCTCCTCCCTTTCCGTGGAAAAATAAACCCTCTGTAATTTAATAGTTTATCTGCTAAGGTATTTTAACCCCACCAAACCATGGAAAATGAACCCCATATAATTCAAAAGTTTATTTGCTATGGTATTTATAACCGATAACTATGGAAAAATGAACCCCTGGTATATTTCAACATGTTCAAAGTTTGTCTGCCATGGTATGTTAACCCCCCAACCATGGAGAAATGAACCCCCTATAAATAAAAAGTCTATCTACCATAATATTTTAACCTTCTAACCATAGAAAAATAAGCCCCTATAATTTATTAGTATATTTGCTATCGTATTTTAACCTCCTAACCATGGATAAATGAACCCCCTGTAATATTAGCTTTACCAGCCATATTTTGACCCCAAACCATGGGGTTAATATTCCGTGAGGATCATAATATAATACAGAGGAAGGTCACTATTCCATAGGGGGTAATATACCATGGCTGAAAACTGACCCCGGGGTCAATTTCCCATGGGGTCAAAATGAGAAATATTAACTTTTCAATTTTTTCCAGACACAAAATGAAGGTTAAGTGCCATTTGACGATCATCCTTATTGTTATAAAAGAGTCATTAACCTTTATTGAGAGAAAAACACGGTTTGGCTGGTTTTTGTGCGATTACTTAGGATACAATTAATGAATCTCCTTCAAATTTGTATATGCCATTAATTAATTCTAATTAAATTTGAATATTAAAATACTATAACGAATTGCCACATCTTTTAAGTGGCTTTCTTTTTGCACCAGCATTAAGACATTTTATTTATCAATTCTTTGTACCACAATTCCATATGAAAAACTGAAATTTAGACTTAAACTATGGTTGTTTTACGAAGAAAAATGGAGAACAAACATACAAAAATCTTGTTGTTTGTAGTGATAAAACTCACTTTGTCTAACAAGACACGACACTTAACAGATTTTGGGGACTGGTGTTTAACAGACGATCGGTATTCCAATGGGAATAAAGTGTGCGCATCTCCTTGCCGATCTCAGTTGTTTCTTCACATGTACAAATCCCTTTCGTCATTATAAACGTTCTATTAGCACAGACGTGTTAATTTCGGAAATAATTTGCTATCCAGCTTTTGTGGCAAATATAACTAGATGGCGGCAGTCGGAAACTACAGCTATCCAAGAACTCCCTTACACGTTGTATCCCTGTGCACCACTTTCATAACCATGTTTGAATACAGGTCCCAATTTTGGGAAATAAAAACTCTAAATCTAACCTGGACATGTAAATACAGTGTATGACAATACTGTATAGAAATAAAATGAATAAAATGAAAAATGAAATAGGAGTTTAAGTCACAAGCTGGAATTCACAATTCTACTCTTGTGTCCCCCAACTTTTTGAAAATCAAAAGTCTAAAACCTTATTGCGTACATTATGTTACATTATGTGACAGTATTGTATAGAAATTAAAAATAAAATAAAATGAAAAATGAAAGACGAGTTGAGGTCACAAGAAAATGCGGGGATAATGATTTCCTAGAAAGAGCTCTACTGCTCACGCATACGCTACTAGAACAGGTATATGTTATTCCTGGTTTGAAGTCATCACTTCAAAATTTCTACGGCCGACATCACTAACATTTCGATGTTAGTTATTGAATATCGATGTTTGTTGTTACATGTACCTTGTTGTCGTCTTTTCTTATATCGGATTTGTTTCCGTCTTTGGATTTGTGATTGTTGTTCCTCTTCATTGAATTAAGCATGGTTTTACAGGTAGAAATAAATTTTCACCATTATCACTTTTTGTCTTTTTAAATGGTTTCAATATTTTATCTTAAAACATGTTTAACAGATTTTTGTTTTCTAATTTGAATATGTCATTTTTAATGTTAGATCAAGATTAATTTTAACGATTATTTCTTTGTCAAAGCAAAGTTATGCTCCATGGTTAAGAGAAAGATGGGACCTTGAATAGTATCCATGTGATAAGTCGTCTGTCATAATTAAGAAACATCTATACATGGAGCTGTGTAACAAATAGTATAAAATATCTTTGAGTTTTGTTCCAGTTGACCTACTTTTGTCCTAATTACTATCTTGGACTTATAAGGTTTCGTGAATATACATTCTGATCCTCCTTTCTGGAAATGTATGAAATACGTTTAAAATAATACTTTTACAGAACGGTTGGAGTGTGGAATGACGCTTTACTAAAACACGCCATCACCCCCATAAATCATTAACACAATATTCTTTCATATTTTATGCACAGATATGATAATTATCAATACAAGGTGTTTTAGCATGAAAAAATATATTTCAAGACTGATTTCGGAGAGTCTGATTTTTTCATGTAATGAATTTGCAAGGAATCTTACTTCTTAATTTAATAAACTTTCTATGACACATTATGCCTGTATTAATCTCGAAATTATTTAAATAATCAATTGTATATTAAACTTAGGGAAAATACTCCCTGATTTAACATTTTGTATATTTAATTATCTTTGATAAATTATTCGACACGTTTTGATATGTTAAAAGTGTTAGAGAAATCCTATTTCATAAATACAAAAAAAAAACGTTCACATGCTACATGTTTTTTTCTGATGGATTCATGTTATATTAGTGATTTATCCCACCGACAATTAGTTAAGTCAGTCATACTAGAAAAAATAATACCCTGTAATGTGACATCTTTACTACAGCTATTAATATTATAATCATCTGATTGTTGGAGTCCGATTCATTTTAAATTTGGAAGTAAGAGCATTTCTGTTGCACGTCAGAAATGTCAGCCTTCAACATATCATATACAAGTCTTTTTATTTGTTATCTTATAGATCTATAATCATCGAAGCGAAATAATTTTTAAGAAAAGATAGATATCATATTTCGTTTTATCTAAACGTTTACAAGTGTCCTGCAGGAAGCAGAGACTGCTTACTCTTCCGGGGCACCTGAGTCTATCCCCGGTTTTTTGGTGGCTTCCATGTTGTTCATATGTTTTTAGCTTTTAATTTTAATGCATGTATTGTTTTGGACTTGTCTTCGTTGTTCTCCGGCGTTTGTCAGTTGTTTCGATTTTTTCCTCCTTCGAATATCCCTTTGGTATTTCTTGACTTTACTTACACTAGCAGTCGTTACACAACTACTTACTTACCTGTTGAAGATGTGGTGTTTTCATCTCGTGAAGTTGTTAGCACTTCTGAGGTTGTTAGCAAATCTTTAATTGTTGATATTTCTGTAGTTGTAATAATTCCTGAATTTTTCCGCTCAGTAGTTGTAATCATTAATGTTGTCATTTCTATAGTTGTTGATATATCTACAGTTGTTACCTTTGGTGTTGTGTCCGTAGTCGCTGGTATGTCAGCAGTTGTTACCTTTGGTGTTGTCGTCTCCGTAGTCGCTGATATGTCAACAGTTGTTTCCTTTGGTGTTGTCGTCTCTGTAGTCGCTGATATGTCAGCAGTTGTTTCCTTTGGTGTTGTCGTCTCTGTAGTCGCTGATATGTAAGCAGTTGTTTCCTTTGGTGTTGTCGTCTCCGTGGTCGCTGATATGTCAACAGTTGTTTCCTTTGGTGTTGTCGTCTCTGTAGTCGCTGATATGTCAACTGTTGTTTCCTTTGGTGTTGTCGTCTCCGTAGTCGGTAATATGTCAACAGTTGTTTCCTTTGGTGTTGTCGTCTCTGTAGTCGCTGATATGTCAACAGTTGTTTCCTTTGGTGTTGTCGTCCCTGATGTTGAGACATCTACATTTGTTTTATTTGGTTTTGTCGTCTCTGAAGTTGATGGTATATCCACAGTCGTTACCTCTTGCGTTGTCGCTTCTGTAGTAGCTAATATATCTACGGTTGATGTCTTTGGTGTTTTCATCTCTGTAGTGTTTGTTATCTCTTGTGTTGTTATTTTTGTGGTTAACATAGCATCGCTAGGCGTAGAAATATCAGTTGAATTTGCTTCATTAGTTGTTGATAATTTTTCAGTTGTTGTCGTTTCTGATGTTGCCATCTCTTCAGTTGTTGGTATATCTTTAGTTGTATTCATCTCTATGGTAGTTGTTTCTCTATTTGTATTCATCTCTACTGTAGTTGTTTCTGTATTTGTATTCATCTCTATTGTAGTCGTTTCTGTAGTTGTATTCATCTCTATTGTAGTCATTTCTGTAGTTGTATTCATCTCTATTGAAGGTTTTTCTGTATTATTCATTTCGCCTGTAGTGGTTTCTGTAGTTGTATTCATTGTTCCTGTAGTCGTTTCTGTGGCTATTGACAACTCATCAGTCATCGTCATTTCTGTATTTGTGGTAGACTCTGAGAAAGTCGTTGCTGTTTCCTTCACTGATGTTGTCATTACTTTTGTCGTATTCATTTCTGTTGTTGATCTTGTAGATGGATATTCAGTTGTCAACAGCTCTGTAGTTGTATTCATTTTTATCGCTTGAGTTGTTATTGTGGTTGTATTTTCATCTTCCGGCGTAACTGCAGATGTAGATATCAGTGAAGTTGTTGCGTTTTCTATAGCTATGGTCTTTTCTGTCGTTGATTGCAGCTTTGTAGTGCCGATTGTTACTTTAGTTGATATCGCTAGAATTGTTGTTGCCCCTGCAGTTGTTGGAATTTCTACAGATGCATTAACCTTTGAACTTGTTTGGGCATCATTAGTTGTACGCACGTCCACTGTTGTTTGTGTAGTAGTCGTTCCAATTGTTTGTATGTTTGGTGTTGTGAGTGTCACTGTAGTTGTATCAGGCTTTTTTGTAGTTGCTGAAATGTCTGCAGTGGTTTGGAAATCTTGGGAAGTCATTATCTCTGTTATCTCTTCTGAAGGAGCTGTAAGACCTTGTATAATTGGTGGTTTGACTAATGTATTCGCAGAAACTTCAATAACGTGTGTACTTGTGGAATCTATAACAAACATACCGAGTCTTGATGAACTTGTTGTCAGGTGTGTGGTTAATGTTAGTTTTACTTTGTTTTTTAGTGTTTCTACACTGGTATCGGTGAAATACACAAGAAAATAAACAATGATACTTCCACTTCTGAAAAAAAGTAGTACTTTGAGATTGGGTTTTTATACAAATATTAATAGAAAGCACACACACACCCTATCGCACCTTTACACACACACACACACACACACACACACACACATATATATATATATATATATATATATATATATATATATGTGTGTGTGTGTGTGTGTGTGTGTGTGTGTGTGTGTGTGTGTATATATATACTGAACCGCAAAAGAAACGTCGCTTTTTCAAAATGTTAGCAAAATTCAAAATAAATATTAATTAATGATTTTTATATAATCAGTATTACGATTACATCACCAGGTAAGATTAAATTACCTGTGAATTAAATTTTCGGTTGAATAATTTTCAGTTGATATCGTAGAGCGACCGTACCTAAAACCGCTCGTGGGACACACTTGGCGGTAATTTTTCTTAAATCTTAAATGTTCGTGAAATTCATGCTCCTTTATGGGTATAAAAGGCCGGAGAAAATTAAAGAGTGTTAGTATCAGTGTTGACACAGAAGCTTTGCCACGTCTGACTCCACAACAGAGAGAACAGGCCATTGGTCGATTGGATGCTGGGCAATCTGCCAGAGTTATTGCCAACGACTTCAACTGTGCTGTTCGAACAATTGAACGTCTACGGACACGGTACAATGCAACAAACAGCACAAATGACCGTCCACGGAGTGGTAGACCCCAAGTCACTACCCCTAGACAGAATAGAGGCATTGTTCGTCACCATTTGATGAATCGGTTCACCCCAGCTGCCGAAACTGCCAGAAACACTGTTGGAACACATGGACGACCCATAAGTGATGATACGGTTCGTCGGCGATTAGCTGCTAGAAACATGAGATGTCGCCGTCCAGCAAGAGGACCTATTCTTACTCCTCGACACCGTCAAGCTCGTCTTCAGTGGGCCACTCAGCGACAGAATTGGCGAAATCGACAATGGCGTAACATCATCTTCTCTGACGAAAGCCGTTACTGCATTTCAACAGCCGATGGCAGAACCAGAGTGTGGAGAAGACGCGGGGAACGTTACGAAGACAGCTGCATTCTGGAAACAGACGCGTGGGGAGGACCTAGCATCATGGTATGGGGTGGAATCGGCCTTAACGTTAAACTTGGTCCAGTCATCTTTCAGAACCTTGGCCCAGGCAGAGGAAATGGCGTAACAGCTGCCCGTTACATCGACCAAGTCTTGACACCCCATGTTCAGCCCCATTTCGCACGTCATCAAAACAAGACTTTCCAACAGGACAATGCACGTGCGCATACCGCAAGAGCCACAAGAGACTTCCTACAGCAGAATAACATTAATGTTATGGATTGGCCGGCTTTGAGTCCAGATTTAAACCCTATTGAACATTTATGGGACGAAGTTCAAAGACGGTTGAATAATGAGCAGCCAAGTCCGATAACTGCAGCTGAACTTTCACAAGCGTTTCAGAGAGTATGGGCACGTATTCCGATGGCGTTTATTAATCGGCTTATCAACTCCATGTACCGAAGATGTGCCGCAGTAATTGGTGCCGGTGGAGGACATACACGTTATTAACGGACGTGGGAGCACAGCATTGAAAACATGTGACGTTGCGACAATTGTGACGTTTTTGTGAACATTGTAACCAAAAGACTGTAAATCATTCATTAAATTTTGTAAAAATTAATTTAAAATATATAAATGTCACTTTGAAATAAATGTATGTGAACATGTCATTTTGTGCGACGTTTCTTTTGCGGTTCAGTGTATATATATATATATATATACGTCTAAAAAGTTGCAAAACAACATCAAAATAAAACAAATAAAATTTTAAATTATAAAAATAATTCAATTAGCAAAATTTTCGGATCCCTGAGATATCCTTCATCAGTGCTGTTGCGTTGCGAAATGACTAATTAATTACATGTAGAAAACAATATTGCTAATAGTGATCTTGATCTTCCTCGTGTGTATCGACGCATGTAAACAAAAATTAAAATAACACTGCTAAATAATCCTTTAACAAAAGGTAGAGAATTATGTTACAGAATTATAACATCATAACATATGAAAAAGTACACCAAAAAAATAATAAGTAAAGCACTTTGAAATAACAATAAAAAAGGAGTATTCAATCTTTGTATCAATTGAAAAATAAATTTATTTCTTTTTATTTATTCTCCTTGGATATAAGGTGCCTAGTTCCTTTATCCAGAAGTCTTTCGTAACGCGACAGCACTGATGAAGGATCTCAGTGATCCGAACATTTTGCTAAATTTGAATTAGGCCTATTGTTATAATTCTAAATTGTATTTGTTTATTTTGATGTTGTTTTGCAACTGTTTAGACGTTTATTTATTTTTTATTTTGCAATTTATCGTTAATTTATTATCAGTCGAACATCTAGTAAGTTCGAAAGTTGGTTATTACTTTAGACGTGACAGCACTGATGAAGGATCCATCCGCTTTGTAGAATATAGATTGAGTACAACACTAAACATGTATCTTGGGAAGAACATGGCACAATTGCATACGCGTGCGGCGATGGAATTTCATACCTCTCTGGCATTTATTTGACAGTAAGCTGATTTTGAGTTTTAATCATCATATGGATATATATATATATATATATATATATATATATATATATATATATATCTTATTGAATCTAAAACTTAGTCAAGTATAACACACATAATGGTATACAAATGAACATAAAAAATGTTCTATATCTTATTGAATCTAAAACTTAGTCAAGTATAACACACATAATGGTATACAAATGAACATAAAAAATGTTCTTACAGAATTAATGGCACACGAAAGGAGATATGTTAGTTTCATTTGTTTAGTCTTCACAACAATACGTGTTATAAATAAACTGAAAGTAGATTTATTTTTAATGTGACAAGTCTAGGAAAAACTGTTTTGATTATATCATGTATATTTTATCATATGTATGTTTACCTTAAGCTTGATACCTTACAACCATAGTATTGACCAATAGAACTATTACTTCTATATACCTGTCCGATCTGCAATGTTAAAAAAGTACTTAAATATACTGAATACTTTTGCACCGTCAAATTTCTCATTTTCATATCACTTGAGACCTTTTTTTCAGGTATACAGTTGTTTCGGTCTTTTTGGAATTTACATTTTCTATTAAACATTTTGGAGTTTAACATTTTAGGCCTTGAGCACAACTAAATGAGTCGTAAATCGATGAAATGTGCAAATATTTGCATTAATACCGTATCATAGAAGATACATGTACATGTAATTGAAATCTGACGTTACTAAATTTATCAAATTTGTTTATTCAGGTTTTATTTTCTGATGCAAATACCTATATCTCAAATTTGGAGTTTTGTTAGGTTGGATTGAAATTTTGGGGCTTTGCAAGGATTTGGAAAGAAGTCTTTCCGCACACAAAGTTGGTATCAAAAAATGTATTACCAACAAGTCCATTCTTCTGCTAATGACTCAAAGTCCCCGAGGATAACACAGCTCAGTTGGTAGTATTTCGATACTTACCCGAAATTCATACATTAAATTTACAGTTACAAAAATCGACGAAATGTGTTCGTGTGCATCAAAATCGTTAACAAAGAATTTAATATTTTTTCCGCTGTTGTTGGGCTGATAGAGTGGAATATCAACACATTTCTCAACACACAATATTCAAGTTTTTTTCAAGATTTTTTTCAATCAGTTTTTTAAGGAAGAGTACTGGTGTGAAACGCAGTTAGATGACCTGTTCCCCCATGTCTTGCATCTTCCTTATGCCGTTTTCGTATTCAAACGTTATTGCAAGATTCTGATAGTAGAGTATTATACATTGTTCTATTACTATTTGTATTCATACGGACACATTTCCTCGTTACGATTTTTACGCATAATTTCAAAAGCAATCGTAGAATACCGAATCACAGTATATCTATAGTTTGCACAATTCTGCGATTATTCTGAAATGTTTAAGCTTTTTACGACATTGCGAAAAGAATTGTCCTATGCTATGCATAAAATTGCCAAAAATAGTAAAATCAAAAAGAATATTTTCAAACTTAAAGCTGTTTGTGACCTTGATCTTCAAGGTGACGATTTAGATACACCTTCCTGTTCATACATGTATCGATTCTAGGCACAGTTTTGGAATCTAGCTTTCGGTCTGTAAAGTACGCTTTTGACCTTGACTTTCAATGTTTCAGATTTTAAAAAAAAACGTGCAGATACATTTATTAGTAGTGAACATTATAGTTGTTCAATATTGTTTATTGAATGAAATTGTAATATCTTTCCCTAGCAGAAAACGTGTTGAAAGCGCCTTATTTGGTATAATTTTGATAAACTGTTATTCTTAATATACAATGTAGTCTTTTTTCAGTTGAATGCTATTGTTTATTATAGTCTTCAATATATAGTAAATTGTAACTAACCTCATAGCAAAAATGTTCTCCGAAATTCTGATACTCAGTAGACGCTGTGTCGTTTAAATTACTGTTGTAATCACTTGTTATCGTTAGTGACATATTTACTATGACTAGAAATAGAGCAATATTAAAATAGTTCTTATCTTATACAAAGTAAAGACAATTTAATATATGAAAATGCCAAGAATATGAGATAAATTGATTTCATGTTGCTAGTGCTATAGTTTCCGTGCTGTCTTGTTCAAATTCTGTTAAGTTTTTACTTGTTTTTTAGCTCACCTGGCCTATAAGGCCATGTGAGCTATTTCCATCACTTTGCGTCCGTCGTCGTCGTCATCGTAAACTTTTCACATTTTCACAAACTCCTGAAACCGCTGAGCAATTTAAACCAAACTTTAATTGAATGGTGCTTGGATGGTTCCCCGTAAAATCCGTGTTCACGGTTTTCCGGGGTGTCATCCATTATGGCCGCAATGGTAGGACATAGTTATGGGAATTGTAACATTTTCGTTATCTTCTCTGAAACCACTGTGCCAATTTGAACAAAATTTTGGTGGAATGGTCCTTGGGTGGCCCCTTTTTAAAAATGTCTTCGGTTTCCCCGAAAGCCATCCAACATGGCTGCCATGGCCTGACTTAGTTTAACATTGAGCCTATGGGAATTTTACTTTTTCGTCAACTCCTCTGAAACCACTTAACCAATTTAAACCAATCCTTAGTGGAATTGTCCTAGTATAATCCCCTTTAAAATATGTGTTCGGGTTTTCGAGGCGCCATCCAATATGGCTGCCATGGTCGGACATAATTTAACCATGGACCCTATGGAATTTTAACATTTTCGTTAACTTCTCTGAGACCATTAGGCCAATTTGAACCAAACTTTGGTGGAATGGTCCTTGGGTAGCCTCTTTGGTTTCCCCGAACGCCATCCAACATGGCCGCCATGGCTGGACTTAGCTTAACATAGAGCCTATGGGAATTTTACTTTTTTCAACTCCTCTGAAACCGCTGAGCCAATTTAAACCAAACTTAAGTGGAATGGTCTTTGAATAATCCCCTCTAACATATGTGTTCGGTTTTCTCATGCGCCATCCAATATAGCTGCCATGGTCGGACATAATTTAACATTGAACCCTATGAGGATTTTAACATTTTCGTTATCTTCTCTGGGACCATTGGGCCAATTTGAACCATACTTTGGTGAAATGGTCCTTGGGTGGCCCCTTTCCAAAAATATGTCCGGCATCCCCGACTTCCAACCGACTTAGCTGCTGTTGCTAAATATAGAAAAAAAGGGGGGGGATGAATTTTAAAAATAATCTTCTATGAAACTACAAGGCCAATTGGAACCAAACTTGGCAGTAATGGTCCTAAGGAGGTTCTTTTTCAGAATTATGTCCTATGACCCGGACTGTTAACCAAGATTGCCGCCACAGCCGAACTTAGTTAAACATAGGGCCCTATGGAAAAATTCATTTTCTGAAACTCCTTGACCAATTTAAACCAGACTTTGTAGCAATGATATTTATTAGGTACTCTTTCAGAATTGTGTCCGATTTCGTGGACTGTGAACCAAGATGGGCGACACAGCCGAACTTAGTTTAACATAGGACCCTATGGGAAATTCACTCAAACACCTTCTTGTCTGAAACCACTAAGCCGATTAAAACTAGACTTGGTAGCAATGGTCCTGAGATTCTGCTCCTTCAGAATTATGTTCGAACACCCAGATTGTTAACCAAGATGGCCGCCACAATCGAATTTAGTTTAATATAGGACCGTATGCGAAAATTAAGTTAAAAATCTTCTTGTCCGAAACCACTTAACCAGTTGGAACAAGACTTAGCAGTAATGGTCTTTAGATAGTTCTCTTTTAGAAATGGGTCCATTGACCTGGACTGTTAACCAAGATGGCTGCCACAGCCGAACTTAGTTTAACATAGAACCCTATAAAAAAAACCAGCCAAACTGACTGCAACACTTAAATATTAAGTCCTGCTCAAGGTGAAAAGTTAAATCAAGGTTAGCGATACAGGCTCTTTAGAGCCTCTAGTATTCTTATGCTAATGGTATTTGCTTGTTGTGTTTTGTTTTGTTCATACGACGCAAAAACATGTCTGCATTTCCTTTAGTTTGTCTTGTCGCTTCTGTATTGTTTCGCCGACATTGACCACAGGAAGACATTGATTACATCTACGGGTCATCATATTGATGTCAACACTGAGCAATAGTTCAACCATTAAGATAAGCAGTGAATATTATTGGAAACAATACTGTTATAATTCCAAAAATATCAGTTACGGTTCATGTAATTTTTAATTTATTCCATAGTAGAATGCCATCAAATGTCTATATACATATTAAGCAATAGTAATCTAATATACCCAACAGCCGGTAGTAGTAATTCAATAAATTACGAACAATTATATAGGAAGCAATCCCACCCCTTTAACAAGAGGCTCGGTGGGCTGAGCCTGTATCGCTCACCTGGCAGTCACAAACTTTTGATTTGACAGACTAGATTGATTTCTGGAAACTTTGTAAATGATCTTCTATAAATGCTTCATACCAAGTGTAAGTTCATTGGCCAAACGGTTTCAGAGGAGAAGTTTTAAATTTTGACCGATCAAAACATATAAAGGTTTCTGGTGGCAATTTTGTTTCACGGACTAGAAAGATTTATGCAAAGTTTGTAAAGGACCTTCCATAGATGCCCCATACCAAAAATCAGTTCATTTGGCTTTACGGTTTCAAAGGAGAAGAACTTTTAAAAATCGACCAATCAGAACATGTAAATGCTCATGGCAGCCATTTTGTTTCACGGACCAGGAAGATTTATGCAAACTTCCTAAAGGACCTTCCATAGATGCTCCATACCAAAAATCAGTTCATTTAGCTTTAAGGTTTCAGAGGAGAAGAAGTTTAAAATTTTGACCAATCAGAACAGTAAATGCTCATGGCAGCCATTTTGTTTCACGGACCAGATTAATTTATGCAAATTTTGTAAAGGACCTTCCATAGATGTTCTATATCAAAAATCAGTTCATTTGGCAGGAGAAGAGGTTTTACATTTCAACCAGTCAGAACATGTAAATGCTCATGGCGGCCATTTTGTTTCACGGACCATGATGAGTTATGCAAACTTTGTAAAGGACCTTCCATAGATCATCCATACCAGAAATCAGTTCATTTGGCTTTACAGTTTCAGAGGAGAAGAACTTTTAAATTTCGACCAATCAGAACATGTAAATGCTCATGACGGCCATTTTGTTTCACGGACCGGGAAGATTTATGCAAATTTCCTAAAGGACCTTCCATAGATGCTCCATACAAAAAATCTCATCATTACCATTCACCAAGGATACCATGTTTACTTTAAAAACCAAATATTGTTGAAATCTGAGCAAGTGTAAAAAATGGCAGGAAAATGTCATACATTTTAAAAATGGCCGTCCAAAACAAACTTTCATCATCACCATTCGACTCGGGATACCATGTTTACCTTGAAAGTAGCTTTCATCTTCATTTTCTTTCTATAATTCAGGGAAAAATAGCAAAAAACAGCATTTTGACCCCTATGTTCTATTTTTAGTAAGGGCGGACATATTTTTCGACCAATCAAAAATCCAAGTATTAACTTTTTGCAGGATACCCTAAGGAACAATCTTACCAAGTTTCATTTGATTTTGAATAGTAGTTTCAGAGAAGAAGATTTTTGAAATAATAACATAAAAAAGCCAAAAATGTCAAAAAAGGGCAATAACTCTAACATCAGTTGACAGATTTTCACGACAATCAGCACACAGGTAGTTCTCATCATGCTGAACACTTTTAACCTGCCACAATTTGCCGTAACCTAATGATTTTTGAGATATTTACAAAAAACTGTTGTTTGACCCCTATGTTCTATTTTTAGTAACAGCGGCCATGTTTTTCGACGAATCAAAAATCCCCACTTCAGTTCTATGCAGGGTACCCCAAGGAACATTCATACCAAGTTTGGTTCTAATTAGTCAAGTAGTTACAGAGGAGAAGAGTTTTGTATAATTGTTAACGACGACGGACGACGACGGACGACGACGACGACGGACGCCAAGTGATGGCAATAGCTCACATGGCCTTTGGCCAGGTGAGCTAAAAAAGGAAAAAGTTTGACAAATATGACTAAATATTTTTTATAAGACTTCATCAAAACGTCTCCATATCTATTTATATGACAAAATATCCACCAGTAAACGACTTTAGATCTTAGGCCATTTTTGTTCTACTTACTTTTTGATTTTCGAATTCTCTGAATTTTAAGGTGAAAATTATAACAAGACAAAAGCAATATATACTGCCTTCTTATCGATGGATATCACTTACGATACCTTCTCATAATCATTATTTACATCTAATTAATACATCAATTAATAATAAATGATGTCCATGGACTTCGATAATCGGTCTAAATCAAATCGATACACGTCACGAGTCAGAACTCGGATCCTCGTTCATCATAATTGAACCCCTCATGGTTTATTTCTAGCTGCAAGGATATTATTTAACATACCTGGTGGTAAAAAACAATGTATCTTCATAAATTATTTTTCAATAAATTTTCTTACAGATTTATACACAGACTAAATAGTAATTAAAATATATGGAAAGCTTTATATGTCCATCTAATAGGTAGGTTAATATTAAAAGTTTATAATCATACTGATCTAACTAGTGACAAAATAGAAAACCCAAAACCTTTTAAAAGTTTTTACTATTTATTTAATGTTTTATTCAGGTGATTAACTTATCTTGGACGTTTTTGAATGATTGCACGTTTCGTAATTTCACTGTGTAGTACCTAGACATTTACAGTCCCAAAAATATATCATCCTCATTTGCTACTTGTAATTTTTCAGGTGCTATACGAAAACCACATGGACTTTAAAAATTTATTTTCTTCATAAAAAATGGAAGAATACCGAAAATGATGCTTCTATTGAACTATTCATCTAATTTTTGTAGGTAGTACACCATTGATTTGTTATTGTTCACATTTTTTTGTTTGAAAAAGTTTTTTGTGACAAGAAATATCAAGATAAATAAGAATAAATAAGATCGGAATGAATGCGACTTATTTGAGTCCAGTTAATCCGCCCGTCCGGTAAATTCCGCATCATATAATATATAAGATATCTCATATAATATATAAGATATCTTATATAATCTAGTTTTTATAAGATATCTTATAAACTTTATTCTAAAGTTTATAAGATATCTTATAAAGTATACTAGTATAAGATATCTCATAAAGTATATAAGATATCTCATAAAGTATATAAGACATCTTATAAAGTTTATAAGATATCTTATAAATATTTTTTATATAAGATATCTTATATACTTTATAAGATATCTCATATAATTTATAAGATATCTTATATAGTTTATAAGATATCTCATATAGTTTATAAGATATCTTTTATAATATATAAGATATCTTATAAAGAAAATTATATGAGATATCTTATAAATTATATGAGATATCTTATAAACTATATAAGATATCTTATAAACTATATGAGATATCTTATAAACTTTATTATATATCTTGAAGTTAGAATAAATAGTAAAACGGCTTGCCATAGTTCACTTCAAATTGGCTTTTTGTTTGAGAGTAAATCTTCTGGTGCAAAGCAGCTGACGAAGTTTACATTGGTATAGCGAACTGATGTTTGCTTGAAGTAAGAATAAATAGTAAAACGGCTTGCCATAGTGAACAGCTCTTTGGTTAATACCAAGAAATAATTAAAACATCAGTAGTTTTTTGTTTGAAACTAAATATAACTGTGAAGTTACAATTCATCCTTTTCAAACATATGAAACTCATTCCTTATTAAATCATTAACAAATCACGAATAACTGAATTTGCTGTCGTTACCATCTACCAAACATTTAGTATTTCGGCCAGCGATAGAATATTTTCACGTATGGGCGGGTTTACCAGATGTGATGTGATGAAGTGGATTGTAACACAGGTTGTGGCTGATTTTCTATAAAGCCATAACGTCAGTAACGGCTTCTAGTCCGTTGTTAATATATATTGATCATTGTCATTTTGCTTAGTTTTTTCTGTTACCTTTTTTAAATCGGACTCGGACATCTTCTGAACTGTGTTATACTGTGTTTACTGTGTTTGTTTGTTCCACATTGGCTAGAGCCATAGGGGAGGGTTGAGATCTAGAATAAACATATTTAACCTCGCCGCATTGTTGCGCATGTCCCAAGTCTTGTGTGATTTTTGAATTTTGGTTCATTTGTATGTTTCGGAGTTTAAGTGTGCCGTCCATTATATAGTATTAACTAGTATGCATTATTGTTTAGGGGCCAGCTGAAGCCCGCTTCCAGATGATGGATTTTCTCGCTGTGTTGAAGACCCATTGATAGCCTTGAGCTGTTTTCTGCTCTTTGGTCGGGTTGTTGATTAAATAACAGTATAACTATTGAGTTCACCACCTTATGAAGTTACCTATATAAATATTTGTATTAACTAATAGTATATGAATTACCTTTATATTGCCCATATTTTAGTTTTAAACACATTTCACTTTAAATTTGTCTATCGAGCAATAGAACGATAGGTATGAATATTTATGGATCTCATTAAGAGGAATTATGGAAAACTCATATATTTGTTATTGTTAACTGTAAAAACATGTGCATCCCAAAACTATTATTAGGTAATAAAACAGTTATTGAATGTCTATACAGGCAATAGAACAGAAAATTTTCCCCTCGGTACTGGGAACAGCTCAAGTGTTCTATTAACCTCAGCCGTTGGCTTCGAGCAAAAGAACACTAAGCTGTTCCTAGTAACTTGGGAAAAATATTCTTGTCTATTGCCTGGCTACACATTCAATAACTGTACTGTATTTTCTTAAAACCAAAATACCGCATTAGGGCGCGGACGTAACGGTACTGTGAACAGCTCAAGTGTTCTATTAGCTATTGGCTTCGGGCAATGGAACACTAAGCTGTTCCCAGTAACTTGGGAAAAATATTCTTGTCTATTGCCTGGCTACACATTCAATAACTGAACTGTATTTTCTTAAAATCAAAATATCGCCTTAGGGCGCGGACGTAACGGTACTGGGAACACCTCAAGTGTTCTATTACCCTCAGCCGTTGTAGCCAGGCAATAGAACGGAAAATTTTCCCCTCGGTAGTGGGAACAGTTCAAGTGTTCTATTACCCTCAGCGGTTGGCTTCGGGCAATAGAACACTAAGCTGTTCCAAGTAACTTGGGAAAAATATTCTTTATTGCCTGGGTACACATTCAATAACTGTACTGTATTTTCTTAAAACCAAAATATCGCCTTAGGGCGCGGAAGTAACGGTACTGTGAACAGCTCAAATGTTCTGTTACCCTCAGCCGTAGGCTTCGGGCAAAAGAACACTAAGCTGTTCCCAGTTAATTGGGAAAAATATTCTTGTCTATTGCCTGGCTACACATTAAATGACTGTAATGTATTTTCTTAAAACCAAAATATTGCCTTAGGGCGCGGGCGTAACGGTACTGTGAACAGCTCATTTTTCCAAAGATTCTGGTTCATTCAAATAAAACAACATATGTTTGTACTATTTTGTTAGAGAATAAGTAGCCACTGTACTTTCAGACAGAAGTTATTTTCAATTTCGATTTCCGTTAGTTTTTCAATGATATGTTTTGTAATTTTCGATTTTAAAGCATTTTAATCATACGTTAACATAATGTTAGTCTAGAAGTGCACTTTCATTCTTTAACATTTGGTATTTGAGTTTTTAGTATTCTTACCATATACTTTTGATGAATCATCTGGAATGAAAAATGACCACACTATAAATACAGCATGTATAGGATGCATGGCCTATAAAAATAGACGGAGAAATAACATTCTAATAGACAAACACATGTGTTCTTTTACTTATATCTAAATGAGCATTCAATTATTTTGTCAGCTATACTACATGTTGTTTACATTTGCTCTTAACTATTTTACCTATATTACACCCAATGATATTTTATTCAAAATAATTCAAATTTAGTATATATCTAACGATTGAAACTCCATGAATTTTGTGCATTTTTTAAAATTTTATTTTTATGTATAATTTTCTGGATTCGTTTTGGACTGCAATCGTTAAAAGGATATGATCTTGAGAAAGGTTTTGTTTTACATTAGGAAAAGAAGAGTTTCGTGATTGTTTATGTTTCATGCTCAAAATGCGCAATTTTCAGTATAATTACTTACTTGGGATAAGTTTAACTAATACTGGTTGTTATTCACAGCATAACAGATGGTCCCCCCCCCCCCCCATTGCCACTCTAGCCCCAAATATCATTTTTTACGCATTTGTTTCTCTCCGTTTTTCACCTTAGATGGCAGCAATCACTGATTTTTGAAAATGGTCGTCTATATTATTTTCGATGGTTCTAAACATTTCTACGTTAAAATTGGAGCTGTCCAGAATGTTGTTCTTTTTTTTTTTTTTTTTTTTTTTTTTTTTTTGAAAAGTTTAAACTAACCTGCAAATCTACATATAGTTTTTTGTTTCGTTTTGATGGTTCAGCCATCGTAAAAAAAAAGTGACAAAAGAAAAAAGAATAATAATAATAATAATAATAATAAGGGACAGAGTTAAAACAATGGGGAACATAACTACTATAAAAGGAATTATCTAAGAACCTAAAATTACATAATAGGACGATTACACAGAAAATGAATTAAAACTGAGAATTTGATTCGGCTAATATTGTTATAATTTCTTTTCTTTTTATGGAATATTTATTACAACTGAATCGATGCCTCTGCTAGTGAGTCAATACTATCCCAGTATTGATACTTAAATTTACTGTCAAAATTTGTTAAAACTACAGTTGAGATCAGTTCTAACCTCTCAACTATTCTGTCAGCGAAGACTGTCCTAGAAGAAATCTAGAACGGTTCTAGGGTAGAACAAACCCTGTCATAAATGATTCTCAGGTGGAACCATCATAAATAGTTGTAGAGTAGAACTGTCATAAATGGTTCACGGGTAGAAACGTTCAGAACAATTCTAGGATAGAACCGTCCAAAATGGTTCTACGGTAGGACCTTCCAAAATGGTTCTAGGGTAGAACCGTCCAGAACGGTTCTGGGATAGAACCGTCGGGTCATTAATGATTCTTGGTCAGAATTACCTACATGTATAGCATATTAATCTGAGAAAAACTATTCATGAAGTCGGTTGTTATATCGAAAAGCTGATTTTTGAAATTCTAAAAATAAATAAACTCATAAAATTATTGATGCGATGCTTAAGATTGATAAAATTTAATTTCAGACTCGATTACTAATGATGATGCAGATGATAACTTTTTAATTTCAGATTCGATTACGAGTTATTACAGTATCTCGAAAAGATAGTATTTAATATATCACAACAAAGTAAATATTTAAATTCCTGAGTAAACTATTACAGTATGTTAAAAGTTGATTTGAAAATTATGGCAACAAATGAATTATTTTATTTCTTATAATTTTTTTGTTCAAAATTCATAAAGTGCCAAAATCTCTAGATTTGGCTCCATTAGTTATTGCAGTATGTTGAAATGGTTCTATAATGGTTCTAGGTCAGGACACACCCTGTCATAGACAGTTCTAAAACTTTCAGTATAACAGTTCTAGAATCGTTCCAGAAGAGTTCTTTTGACAGTTTAGAACAGTTGTAAAGAGGTTAGAACTGAGCCCAACTGTCGGCAGCATTTTCCTCCTGCATAGCTCTCCTCTTAGATGAATTTGACTTTAACTTTTTTGACTATTTTGTCATTTCAATTTGGTCTTTTTCGTTTTGACTTTTTGCTTCGACTTTCAACATTTGAGGCCCTGAACAAAACTGCCCAGTGGCAAATCGATGAACTTTGCACATCTTGTTCATGAATATTGATATTTATTTTTCCTTTCATAGTAAGATTTAATAGTATTCATTAGTTTTACTGTTTGATCCAGTTAATGAAAACTACAGTAAATACATAACGTTATATATATCAATTATTTGATAGTGTATAAAAAGGACAAATATACCTAAGGAGCAATCAAAAAACGTAATCCATTGGACAGAAAAACCCGGGAAGACAAATGAACAACCACAAGCACAACAAATAAACACAGAAAACTAAAAAATAATGAACAACACGAACTCCTATAAAAACCAGGAGTGAACCCAGGTGCTCCGGAAGGGTAAGCGTTCCTGCTCCGTATACGGTACTCGTCGTTAAGTTCAACAAAGTCAATCCTGGGGAAGTCACAAATCGGTGGAGGCACATGAAATGTTAAGACAGTGGGAACAGGTCCAACATCATCTTAGATATAGGAACACTGTAATGGTCAATCAATTCGTGATGACGACCGTAAAATTTCCTAAACCATCTTTTGAAAAAGTTTCTATCAGCGAATCTACTATATGTGTAATAAGTTTGAAAGTTTACAAACCGTCTTCTGCCAAAGTTGTTACCACTATGACTGGTATAACGGATGCGATAACTATTAGAATTCCTGTTGTAATGACACAAATGGTCCACCTTGTTCGATGACTTGTACTTCCATCTAATTCATTTTTCAGGTTGTGGTCTTTTTCCTCCTCTGCTTCACTTGGTTCAACCGGGCTTTTTGCCTTAAATGAAGCTCTTAGCGAAACCTGTTGTTGAATGAAATACGACAAAATACCAATGTATTTAATGGCAAAGGTAACATTATTTTTTATCCCATATCGTATGTTTGTGAAGTTATCACACGGAGTGTACATATGTTTTGCTAAACACTGTTTAATTGATTTTTTTCATTTGTATAATCAGCATGAACTATAACTATATATATATAAGCTATAACTTATTGTTGCTGTCAAAACGACCTCTTTATTTTAATGTAAAAATGAAAGATAAATCTACACGTATAAGCATGTTTTACAAGTATCGTTTTTGGATTTTGTTTTTTAATTATTGATAACGCTGGACTTTCATTTAAATTTAAAGTTACAAAATAAAAGAGTTAGACTATCTTTCGTATGTGAAAATTAGAACAGAAACTACAATACCACTTAAACAATGCCCGCACTGATACATTAGTGACGAAATTATAACCCCAACATTTTTAAAGTATATTTATGTTTAGAAATCTCGGTAATAGTGCAATTTAAAATATGAGCTTCCGAAAAAGATACACCAGTCAACTACATTAATGATACTGTTATGATATTGTAATTATTATGTTTATTTATCTTGGCCTAATTTGTTTTGTACGGCCTTATAACATGTATAATATGTTTACATAATACTTATAGTTGTTTACCAAATAATGTTATAACTGCACAGTTTAGAAATCACTGGAACAATAATAGATACTGATGGGATGACTAGAACTTTCTATTTGACTTACGTTATAATTCTGGTGTGATTCGAACTTCTACCGTATTCCAGAAGTTTCCGTCGCTGTTATATATATATACGGAAAAGAAAGTTAGACTGGCAGAAGATATCGGACCAGACTTTAACATTCTTGTGTTCTCAGCTGTTGGATTGACGCATTTTTATTTACGTTTCACACATCGTACTTGACACTTTTATTTACGTTACATCATACTAGATTGTGACTGATTGGATATAATAGTGACAGTGACGAGAAGAATTCCGGATTAGGAAAAGACGAAGGATTTTGAACAGTTAAGTTGACATTTTAGTTTGTGTAATATTTTTTTGTAAACTTGTATATAATAAATCTTGTTAAATTTTATTGATTTGTGTCTTTTGTTGGCTACAATTTAAAAGATGATTTCGGCCGTAACAATACATATTTATGAAAATTAATTTATCAAAATAATAGAAATTGTAATTATTATGACAATTGATTGTGATAGCAACTTTAACGGTAGAATCACAATCTTTTTAAAACCCGAGAATTTCTAAAAACCGTAAATTTTAACATATTTAACAAATGGGGCAAAATTAAAAATCACAAAAATCCCAAACAATTCTAACACATGATTTTTAAATTTAAAATTCAGAAGGTAAATTTTGTGGAAGTGATGATAAAACCTTCAAATATTTTTTTTAATTGTTTTTGGTTATGAGTACTTCTTCTTTAAAATAAGTTTAGTTTTTGGTCTTCCAAATGTTTCGGTTTTAATGCTGCTGATGAGAGGTAACTCCTTGAAATGCGTCGTATACATCATAGTATAAATTTACTATATCTAATATTAGTATCTTTGGATTGTTATTTTTAAATTTAAATTTGTGAAAACCGTGGTATTTAAGATCTAATAATTCTATTAAAGTATATCAATTTGTGTACTTTCAAAAGAAACCACATACCCTTGGCCACTGTCTTGATAAGAAAGCGCCGGCCATCATAGGATCCAATAACATTTTTCTCCATGATGGCATCTCTCGTTGGCTACCCCATAGGGATGATTCATCTACTGTATAATTTGTTGACTGATCATTTCCCAGGGTATCAGCCGTTACTTTGAAGTCTGTCCATCCATCAGTGTTTTGTACATTCAGTTCGTTAATTGTTGCTCTTAGTTGCTCTGTTGACGTTCTCCGTTCAGAACTGTTATTTCTCAGTTGTTCAGTAAGTAAATTACTTTTCCCAATATCATTATCTATTTTATCAGCATTGTCTTTAAAATACTGCAAGCCGGCACTGTAACTACTTCCAAGTCGTTCTTGTAAGATATCCGTGGCCCTAAATTGTCTATTGTCTCCTGCACCGTAATAAATCCCAGATCGGCCAAATTCCGGTGCCGTTTTACCAAAATTTCTTCCGTCATTCATGTCTCGGATAAAATTCAAAATAATTCGTTTTTAGTATACATGTAATTTAATATTTTTATTAACTTTTTATATCCGTAATTGTGACATTTGCTCTTCAACAAACCACAACACAAGAACCGGAATAACAACCTTCTATAAATAGCAATTCTATAGAGTTCTTTGTCACTACTAAAGTTGGTTCGTGTATGGCAAAAGTTGTCGAAAATTCAATTGTATTTAAACAAAATAATTATATGGCCCGTTTTTAGAGCCAAACGAATTACTTAATAAATATTGTATATTTATATTTGAAACGCACGTCTTTTAATAATATGTAATGTGATATTGCACTTCCTGATCGATATTTGTTTAAGACGAGATATTATCGAAATGATAGCTAAACCGTGTACATTGTCCTTTTGTTTAAATTTCAAAACGGCATTATTGTGTTAAATTACATATAAAATGTTCTGTATTAACTGTTCGAAGTAAGAAATTTAAAATGTATTGAAACGTGTGCAATAAGCACAGCACAGTTTATTGTATAATTTTATTGTATACTTATTGAATCTAATTGTTGTACAATGTATATTATAGATTCCATTAAAATTATTAAAGTTACACAAATATTGATTATGTTATAGCATGTTAATGCATTTAATATAATGTAATAACTATAAATGGAATTTTTCTTGCCTTAATGTTATATTAGATCAAATTCAATATACCACTTGTAGTTAATCCCTTTCTCTTACTTAAATATGCATAACACGTATTTTACTGAAAAGAATATTTTTGAAGCTGAAAAAATCTCGTATCAAATGATACTTTACGAAAGTTTGTGAAAAAAAAGAATTGTGGAGGTTCACAACTTATACAGTTGTGCTTTTTGTAGTTTATATTCACGTATTAAATAACGACTAACAGTAATTACAATTATAATTTATACATATGAGTTACATCGTAACATATCAACCACGAGATAAGATTCAGTCGCTAGTTGTTCTATACTAGCCCAACCTTTCATGATTTCAGCCATTATTTGGCCCCATCTGACATGAAAAGTTAAAATTAAGATTTCAGATTCGAATTTATATCATTTTTATCGTATAATGATCGAACAAATTTCACAGTCCATCTATCATTGTGCAAAATTCCTTCCCATGATGCAATAGTGACGTCATGAACTTGTTGGATTATTGTTTTGGCGTTCAAAATTGTGGTCTTAAACATAACAAATGATACGTAAATCGACGAAATGTGCACATCTTGTGCATCAAAATTAGTACCAATATTTATTTTTGTATCTAAATATGTGTCCCTATTAGTAACAATAAATCATAAATAGTTTATGTTCCTTTACAAGGATTTCTGTATTAGCGAGAACATAAACAAATAGCGATGCGTGATTCCCATACAGACAAAAGAGGATGTCATTTTAGAATTAAAAATAAAATAAGTTTCAACAAGTCAGCTTGTCATTAAATTAATATGCAGTATACAAATGATATAAATTTGGAAAAGTAAACTACACCACACTTTCCAGTTTTCTGCTTTAGTCTATAAAGGTAGCAGACATTTGGTTTTAATGCTAACAAAGAAACAATACGTACCCAAACAATACGTCCTCCAATCCATACGTATTTTCTATTTTTACTTAAGAGCCGAAGATTTATATCTAAATGTTTTACAATTTGAAGCCTTAACGATGTCACCATATTTTATAAGACTATTCATTTTTTTTTTAGAATTCTCAAATGTCATGAGAAAACGGGGAAAATGAGTAAATCTTGAAATTTTTGTCAATAAAATGAAAGTTCAACATACAGGACAATTATGCTTTCTTCACATTTAGATGAAAATGACATAAGATGTATAAAAGCTGAAATCCATCATGTCAAAACCATATTAAACTGAATTCACAATGGGTAGTGCCAATCCCATTTAAAAGAACTTATTTTTACTAAGTTACGTCTCCAATTTTGTACAGAAAAGACAAACTAAATTGACGTATATTGATATTTTATTAAACATAAATACTTCATGGATATACAAACAACTTTTGGCAGACAGAAGTTGAGGTGTTTAATGCTGCAGACGGAATTTTAAATCGTGTTTTCCGGAGCGAAATGGTTGTTTCTGGATCAGCTTTTTATTCAAAAGGAATCTATTTTCCGACAAAAAATTCAAGTCACCTTTAATTAACCAAAGTCTTTGAATTGCCAACAAATACGGACATTTAGTGCAAAGCTGTGACTGGGAGAGAGAGAATTACCTGCTGTGACTTGGAGGAACTAGATATGATTTGGAGGAATCCATATTTAGAAAATTTAGTAGTGCATTAATATTTGTATTATATCCCAGTCGCAAGTGTGGTGGTATACTGGAATCGTTTTGTTCGTTCGTCATTGCGTCCATCTGTACGTCCGTCCGTCATTCCGTCCGAAACCTCCGTCACAACAATCTCTGCTTTGGAGTAAGGTACGCATAAACGTCATAGAAAAGAATAGAATAGAATAGAATATTTTATTAAATCTACTCACGAGCCATCTCTGGCATGTCATACATGAAATAACAATATACGATTCATTTAACAATATCAACAAAAAAACCTGCTTGCCGAGTCTAAATAAATTGGCCATGTTAGGGGAAACTAACAATTAATTTTCCTTAGCCCAAATAATCTTATAGTTGTCCTTTTTTAAATTTTAATATTTTTTTACATACCGAGAACAGAAATGATCGCTGCCAGACGTGAAATTGTGATTTGCAATCTCATAATTATAACTTTACAAACTCATATGACTTTTATTATATTCATTATTATGACTTTTAACTTTTCTTACTCTGAACCGTTTAGAAGTCATAATTACGAGATTGTAATCCAAATTTTTATTTTCTAGTATGGCAGCAATTCTCTTTGGTAGATTTTCATGACGGACATTTTACCATTACACACAATCCAAACAAACAAACTCTGTCTTATTCTTCAGTAACACAATGGATGGTAAAATAGTTAGGGAAGAAGATTCTCAAGAATTGTCATAAAATAAGAAAAATAGGGCCTAGACAATTTCGTAGTATTTATAGATAACTTACACGTTTAGGTCTCTATTTGGGTTGTGTCTAATGGTAAAATAAAAATTTTGGTTTCACGTCTGGAAGCGATCACTTCTAGGTAAAAAACATATCAAAATTTTTGAAAAAGACAACTGTACGATTATTTGGGCCAAGGAAAATTAATTCTTGGTTTTCCCTAACATGGTCAATTTATTCAGACCCGCAGGAAGTTTTTTTTTTTTTTTTTTGTTTGTTTTTTTTTTGTTTTTTTTTTTTTGTTTTTTTTGTTTTTTTTTTCATATTGTTAAATGAATCGTAAATTTTTATTTCGTGTATGATATGCCAGAGATGGCCCGTGATTGGATTTAATGAAATATTCTATTTTATTCTATTTTATTCTTTTCTATGAAGTTAATGCGTACCTTACCTCAAAGCAGAGATTGTTGTGACGGAAGTTTCGGACGGAATGACAACCGTCACATTGCCAGTGAAGTGGCAAGTCTTGTGAGGTACCAATTCCGGTGAGGTGTCAATTTCAGAAGGATGTAAAATCTTACTGAAGATATCTAGTCTCATACACGATATAGAAACTTCGTATCGACCAATCAATTCGCGATGACGACCATAAAACTTTTTTTAGAGAAATTAACATAGACTGAACATAACCCTGTCTAAGAGGTTTAAGTGACCGCAATCTCGCCCTGACGAGGAAATCGCCGTATAAATCACATACGTGGTAGTAAAGAATTAACTGTGAAAAGTACACCCTATAGGCGGTAGACCTTGGTATGTTACTGATAAGATAGGCGAAGATCAAAATCAGAAAGTTGAAATCATCAAGATTGTCACAACGTTTGGATTTCAACCACCCATTATTATATATGTACAAGTTAAAATCTAGATATTTAGCAAACGTTGGTGTGTATGTATTCTCTATAAGTTCACTGGGAAAGATGTGATGGAGGTAATCCTTAAATTAATTCGTTTAAACTTATTATTCTAAATATTAAGTATGGTCAATCAAGCATCCACATGTGTTGTCCGTTCACTTCTCGGCTTTTACCTTTATACTTTAACAAGTGTCATGCAACTTCTGTGTATTTGACAGTAAATTAATGATAAGCAGATTGTACATGTAAAAATGAGCACAAATATTCAACATGTACAGTTACATGTGCCAGCAAGAGCTAACAAGGAGAAAGTTATATTTAAATAAATCTCTGTGGTCGAATCATACAGTTTTTATAATGGATAGGAAAAGAGAACTTTCTTCAAATACACGGCCTTTGCTTTAACATTCCGTTTCAAGTTTCATGTTTTTTTATAATTTATACTATAAATGTAAATATAAAGTTATTTTAACTTTAAATTAATTTTTTTCAAAATGTAGAGAACATTTTGATAAAACAAATTCAAATGCCAAAAATATTTTTGGAGATTCTGGACTCTAGAGAAACTTTGCAGACATCAATGTAATGATAGTATATAATATATTAAATATTTAGCCAATGAATGAATATAACTATATATTACAATTGGTATGTTTTATAGAACTGGTGTCTCAATTGACAATGTAACTGTGGAATGAATTAATCAACTACTGTCAATATCATATTTTATAAAACCATTATTTGCATATAGTTATAAAAGGAAATTAAAGGGTTATGTTTTTTTTTTTAATTTGGGGGGTTTTATCTGTGTGATTTTATTGAACAAGTGCAAAATTTAAAAGACACCGTCCAAACGATACTTGAGAAAATATCTTGTCGTTTAATAAGAGAGAAACTGCAACCATGTCCAAACACATAATGAAATTTA
Organism: Mytilisepta virgata; assembly: GCA_028015205.1. Classification (NCBI taxonomy): domain Eukaryota; kingdom Metazoa; phylum Mollusca; class Bivalvia; order Mytilida; family Mytilidae; genus Mytilisepta; species Mytilisepta virgata. The sequence continues at coordinate 75,844,024 of CM051518.1, read as the reverse complement.
TGATTAAAATATTTGCGGGGATGTTTAGACATATTCCGTTTATTGCTTACATTGGATTTTAAAATGTATAAATATTCCACCTGATAATTTTGTTAAGGAGTCCATAGAAGTTTTTTTTTTGCACTGGAAATAACATTGAAACAAACAATCCAATACAATTTCTACACTGATGAAGTTAGGGCATTTAGTGCAATATGGAAGAATATTGAATGCTAAATTTTAGTTAGTTACGCTCTACATGGAATATTGCGTTGCTGTACAATAAAAAACATAAATATGAGTTACGCTATAAAATCCAAACATTGTTCTGTTATTGTTAAACCTTGTACATGTGTTATTGGTATAATTTATGAAGTATCTCATCATATTATATATGTATTTATCGTATACATGTACGTATTAAAAATAAATAACAAATTTTACCCTGATAAAACTGCGTAAAATAGCTGGTAAAGCACTTTAAGCGGGCCTATAAAGCTAATTCCGGAATTTATCACATGCCTCTTCGTTTATTTCAGGGAAAGCAGCTTTAATTTAGCTACATTAACTGCAGACGACACAGTCCAATTCATAAATTCTATGAAAATTGCAAACACAAACAGAAAAAGTGGAAGGAAGGAAATATAATGATTTCAGAAAGTTAAGTACTAGTACTGTGTGTCCACATACTTCAAAGTAGGTAATAAGTAATTACGATATTTGAATTAAAATGTATCATTCCTGAATACAAATACTATTAAATAAATAAATAATTTAAATAAATGCATTTTCTATTAGGCGTAGAAGTGATATGGTGGTTCAATAGTAGAAAAGGGGAAAGGAACACAAATATTATACATTAAGAAAACATCTTCTTACTTACTAACTACTAAATACAAATAAAAAGTGATTACAGTTGGAAGCATTTATCAGTCATCTGCTGGCGGCTCTCATGACCTAGGGCTGATAAAGCATTCGATATGAAATATTCCATGTGAAAATGTACTTAAATCTCATATCTAAATTATAATTTATGCCTTTCGTTTCACTGTGACGTTGTAGCAGTTTCCGTTGCATTTGTTGCCGATTCTCTTGTTGTTATCGGTGACTGTACCGTTGTATCCGACTGGTTACAAAAATCTGCAAATAAACGATTTCCAAAATAGCGCTTCTCTTCGTATACGTTTTCGTATCCTAAAGTGTTAGTTTTGTTTTTAAAATCAAAACCATATTTCCGGTTTCACTACAATTTTAGAATTCGAAGGGACCCATTATATTAGTTTGAGCCATCGAGATCCGAAAGCTATAGTGTATCATTACCAAGTGGCTTTTGAAGATAAATTTAGAAAAACAAATTAGGTCAATTACCTGTAAATATCAATCAGATATTACATATCAATTGTAATTGATATTCAATCACATACATGAACTAATGGCATATCAACTGGACCTTCCCTTTTTTCCCTCAAAATTTAAGTTCGAGTTTTTAAGAGTAAATTACACCATTTCACTTTGTTGAGAAAATCAGAATTTTAGTTGAACATGTTAAAAAAAATCGAGAAATCTATATTAAAAAAAACACGTGCTAATTTACAAGAAAAAAAATAGAAACGATCATCAGACTTTCTAAATAAGGTTTTTCCATTAACCGGAACACAACTCTAATAAATTACAAAACTAGGAGCACATTGTTGTTATCCTTACTCGTTACTTTATTGTAAGAAAAGTGTTTAACTATTGTTATTGTTGACGATTAATTTCAGTGTTACCATGTATTCATTCGTAAGATTTGGAATTTTCGAATCTACAGCCGTCTTGGCGCATAACCTAAACTTCAAGTCTCCGATGTTATATAGTTGAATAATGTTCCACAATGTATTAAAGTACATGTGACTACAAAAGGGGTTATATACCCCATCTCCTACTGTTTTATAGAACCCCTTTTGTAGTAATATGTAAACAGCAATGTCAAGCCTTTACCGGAATGTTGTTTCACTGGCAATACAGTATATAGTTTGAAGTCGGGGTGCTAAAACTTCGCGCATACAGATACAAACCTGGTGAAACTTCTTGATTGCATGTTTCGGAGCTGCAGTCACTTGTACACATTCCATTGTTGCTTCTTCGGCAGAGATTTGGCCCACATTCAACCCCAAGTGGGATATTACGTTCAATACATTCCACATAAGCATCACATCTAATCGGGTGACCTATCTTGTCTCCAGGGCTTGCACAAGAACAAATATTTCCTTAAATGAACGTATGGATCTCTCATGTATATGATAAAATGACAATTGAACAGAAATAAAAGAAGTTGAAAGTAAACCATTCTACTCTTAAACAACCTTTTCTGTCTTACTTAATCTTGTCTGTATTGATTTTGATTTTCTCTCAATTTCAGATGAAATCAAAATAACAAAATGAAACGATGTATTACCTTCTAATCATCAGTTCAAAAATGTTCACAAATATTTTGCAACCTACCTATGCATGATTGATTATAACTGGCCCTACCCTAAATTGATTGCCCGTTATTGCCTTGTTGAATTTGTTTGAAAATTACCTATGCATGATTGATTATAACTGGCCCTACCCTAAATTGATTGCCCGTTATTGCCTTGTTGAATTTGTTTGAAAATTACCTATGCATGATTGATTATAACTGATCCTACCCTAAATTGATTGCCCGTTATTGCCTTGTTGAATTTGTTTGAAAATTTGCGATCCAGAAAATCAATATTACTAAGAACAAACACGACAAAAGGGGTAGTTTCATTGATTTGTTACAGAAATTACCAGTATTTAGAAAAATTTTAAAAATAATAGAAATACTAAGGGTTCATTCCTTGTATTGCACATAGATCTCCTTAGCTGAAATTTGGCTTTCTATTTCGGTATTTTTGGTTGAGTACTTCTTGTTTAATATAAGTTTGGTATTTGGTCTTCCAAATGTTTCGGTTTTAATGCTGCTGATGAGAGGTAACTCCTTGAAATGCGTCGTATACAGCATAGTATAAATTTACTATATCTAATATTAGTATCTTTGGATTGATTGTTAGTTTAAAACAAAAATGGGTAGCTAGGGATAGGATACAGAAACAGTGATTTTATACACAAGTGCAAACAATTTTTTATACTGGATACACGTTTTAAGCATGGCAACATGTGTGTCCGGTGGAATAGTTCTTCAAATGTAATTTTAATTTAATATCTCATCAGAGCACCAGAGCGCTCTTAATATGTCCGAGCGATTCGTGTAGGATCGCACTCTCGTATTGCCATGATTGCTGTTCTGCATTTTAAAAAAAAATCGTTTATACCATTTTCAAAATTCTTATACCGAAAAAATTTGCTCCTTTCAGTTTCATTTGATAATAAAAGCATTTCCTTTAACAACATTGTTTATACGTTTTATGCTTATGTTTTATATTTGACTTGATTTCCATTGTGAATTGAACAACATCAAAAAGCTTTATGTAATCTCACGTGTTTTTCCAAGAACATACTTGGTATCAAATACAATGCTTCTGTAGTACCATTATCAAAGCCACCAGGAACGATGCATCTCACTTTTCCTCCATCCATCTCCTCCGTGAATCTCAGTCCAAATGTTATACGTTCTCTGATTTCGCACGAAGTTTCCGTTATGTCTTCTCTTGATATATTTACTTCTGTGATGTCAGACAAATTTTGGAAATGTGTAGTACCAGCATAGATAATTTGTATCTCCAGAAAGCCAGGAGGGTATCCTACGTTACCTTCACACTGATGCATGTATCCTGTCCTGTAATAGCTCCCATTGTCAAATGAAAGATCTATCACCTGATCAGCGTTCATAGTCAATACAGGTTCACCAGGAGGATCTTAAAAATTATATATATCTATATTCAAAATTTCCATAATGCAGTTGATTGTTGTTCTTTAGAGCTCGACTGAGTCAAAACATCGGGTGGTTCGAAATTTTACATAAAACTCAACAAACATTCTTAACAAAAACATAACACAAACAGTATAGAGCATATAAAACATATAAATAGTCTATAATGACACAAGACTGTCAACCTTGTTTCAGTCGGAGAGTTTCTTCGTTATCCCTTTCCAACTTGCATCACCACTATGTTTAGTAGAACTACTGATAAGTCGTTTTTGCGTTAACGAGGGTCACGGCGAAGTAATTGAAAGTATCCTACAGTTTTCTATTTTTTTGTCAGTGAGTAAAACTAATCGAAATACATTGGAATATGAAATAAAAAGGGGGATACCCGTGCTTATTTATTTGCTATAACCCTTTTAAAATGCGTTCTGAAAGTAACTTTTAACAAAGGATGATGTTGGACCTGTTCCCACTGTCGTAACATTTCATGTGCCTCCACCGGTTTGTGACTTCCGCCGAATCGACTTTGCTGAACTTCCCGGCGGATCCCGTCTACGGAGCGGAGGCTGCTTGCCCTTCCCGAGCACATAGATTCACCCATGGTTTTTATAGGAGTTCGTGTTGTTCATTGTTTTTTTTTTTTTGGTTTTGGGTCTTTGTCTGTTGTGCTTGTTGTTGTGTGGTTGTTTATTTGTCATCCCGGGTTTGTCTGTCCGATGGATTGCGTTTTTTTATTTGCTCTTTGTGTGTATTTGCCCTCTTTATATATAGGAAAAACGTCAACTTTTCGAAAATTTTGCTCGAAAAGTCTGTCAAAACAATCGATGTTAATTCTACAGTTTCGTGAAAAACTACTATTATATTGCCTCACCCACGAGCTTTCTGATAATATAAAAACATTTTGGGGTCCCCATGCTCCATTTCGTGGTATCTGATGCTGAAGATAACATCAAGCTACTAATTTTGTTGATTTTTATTTCAGGCAACGTCATGACGTCCGATCGACGTTCGATAACGTTATGTATTGCAGATAATAATTAAAGGACGAACAGCAAATATTTTCCTTTTATCTGATATACATTTTGTCATTTAACATTGTTCTTATATTTTTTTTTTGGTTTATTTGTTTAGTTACCATTTTATTTATTTATTTATATTTTAAGGAGTTGCAGATTTTATCTATTATTTGTTGAATCACGGTGTTTGATTTTCATGTTGTCGATGGGTGATTTTTATTGTCACTGTATCCTTATAGTCTCGTAAAATATTACTCGACCCCGAAAAATTGGAAAGATGAGGTTAGTGTTGGCCAACGCTCATATCATCCTACATATATATACATACATATAATGTACTATATTTTTAATTGCTTATATTAATGTAGACGTGTACTTTTTTTCTCTTTTTTTTGTTTTGTGTGCTTAACCTTATGGTGCATATGCATTAATAACGTTTATTATTAAGCATTCAAAAGTTTCTTAGTAATTCATTTTTCTTCTATCCACTCCGCTATATGGAATGTAGATGTAAAAAATACATATCCTTGATATACTTTGTCGAGTTACTACTAATTACTCATATTTTCCAAATTCAAAGTGCCTTAAACTATGGTCAAGCTTACCAAGATTTTTAAAAAAAATCAAAGTTAAGTCAAGTAGACCAACTCCGCGTAATTTGAAAACACTATTTTTTATTTCAAAGTGTGTTAAATTTAGAGGGTATGGTCGTTATCACAAAATTAAAACGTTTAACGAAAAATCTTTTGCGTGTGGGAGATAAGCAGGAGTGTAAAGATCCATAAGGATAACGGATGCCCGGAAACATTTTTCAAACAGTGGGAGCTGTTAATGACTAATTTTGACTTAAATATTCCCCGTTAAATTCCTTACAAATTATTCCAAAGCCAAAGGGATTTTTTTTGCGGCTTCATCCAGAAATAAATGCTTAACAATTTGCCTCTTATTCTTCATTTTTGAACAAATTAAAAGGAAATTTTTTAGCGCCAGCTCCTAATGTTTTTGTAAAATTTGATTTTTCTTCTATTTCTTTTGGCATACTTTACTTAAAAAATTGTGTCGCACTTAAGTTTGATCTTCTCTTGAAAAAAAAAACTGGTACGCAAGAATTTGTTTTTTACTTTTTGCTCGCTCGCACCTATATTACCATAAAATAAAAAAAAATAAAAATCAATTTTATGTGGCCTAATTACTAACCAAAACGAAAAAAATAATAATAAATGTACACTCTCAATGCATCATGCAAAATTAAGTTAAACTTAGTCGGTCTGTATGTTGATAATACGCACAATTTCAATCGATTCCATTTGATTCTCAATATTCAAATAACGACAAAATAGCGAAGTGGTACGAATTAAATCTACCAGGCGAATTCGTGTGAACAGCGCAATTGCAAATATATTGGATCAAAAATAAAAGTAACAATATTTTTAAAGGACAAAAAACACCATCTACAGTTTAGTTTTTTTATTTCTCGTCAATGTAGAAATGACACTAGATGCGCAACTTGACGACAAATGTGCATTCGCGTTATTTACTAAGCAGGAAGTCCTTGATAACCACAAGACCGTCCTTCATTCCTTTGGCATTTCTACAAAGGGTGAAGAAATGGGCCTTCTTGCTCTTTATTGGATTCCTAAACTACATAAGTATCCGTTTAAACAAAGGTACATTGCTGGGTCAGCTAATTGCTCTACAAAACCTCTTTCAAAGATTTTAACATTCATATTGACATGTATTAAAGAGGGCCTTCAGAATTACTTTGAAACATAATATTCCACCAGTGGCGTCAATCAGATGTGGATACTTAAAAACTCCAAAAATTTACTTCAATATCTAAAATCAAAATCTTTGGCTACATGCAACAGCATAAAAACATTCGACTTCTCTACACTCTACACTACCATATCACATTCTCAATTAACTTTCCTATTGTTAATTTTCCCTTCTTGAGTAGCAATATGCCAGCATCGCCTGCATATGGCGTCGACGTTTCTCAGCTTATCCGATTTTCAAGGGCATGCGTGAGTTACGCTGACTTTCGACAAAGAGGATTACTGCTGTCACAAAAGCTTCTTAACCAGGGTTTTATCAGGGATAAGTTGATGACATGAAATTTTACGGTCGTCAATACGAATTGATTGACCATTACAGAGTTCCAATATCTAAGAAGATGTTGGACCTGTTCCCACTGTCGTAACTTTCATGTGCCTCCACCGATTTGTGACTTCCCCCGGATTGACTTTGTTGAACTTCACGACGGTTCCCGTATACGGAGCAGAATCTGCTTACCCTTCTGGAGCTCCTGGGTTCACTCCTGCTTTTTATAGGAGTTCGTGTTGTTCATTGTTTTTTTTTTTTTTTTTAGTTTTCTTTGTTTATTTTTTGTGCTTGTGGTTGTTCATTTGTCTTCCCGGGTTTGTCTGTCCAATGGATTATGTTTCTTTGATTGCTCCTTAGGTATATTTGTCCTTTTTACTAAGTTCTAACATGTCTAAGGAGAGAGATGTTTAGTAAAGTTAATAACAGTGTATCTGTGACCTAAGTGTGAACAAATGTGGCTTAAGGCGTGGTAATACCATGGCGGTAGTAACCATGGCGGTAGTACACTGTACTTAAATTTTAACTAAACAATTTATCTGCATTATTTACTGTACAAATAACAACACGTACCTGTGATTCTGCAACGAATTATTCTAATATGCGCTTACACGACTAAAAAATGCTTTTCGAATGAGTTTTAGCTAAAACTTTTTCTAAACGTTTTGATAATGAAGAGACGTGTGAACGCACAATGCGTTTTGAAACGTTTTGAAAACGTTTTGTGTTGCGCAATAACTGTCCAAAATGTACGTCTGAACATACCATTATTTCTACCGTGGGATGACGCCATTGCCCCTCCGGAGTCAACGCCATAACGACTACGACGTAAGACAATCATTCGGACGTAATACAATGACAATGGGCTGTTACCCATGAAACGGTAAACAAATGAACACTAGATGGCGTTTAATTACTTCGCCTTGACCTTAAGGAAAATTATTTAAGTACATTAAAATTGGTATCGAAGAATATTATTTTTACCACTGAGTCGATGCCACTGCTGGTCCCGAGGGTATCCCAAGCTCAGTTACTAGTATTTTCATACTAGTAATGACATTTAAGGATTGAAAAATTTTATTCCGGTCAATCTAATTTAGTACTCAATGTTTAAGGCCTAAAACGTCGTGAAAGTAGGAAGTCCCTTTAATGACGTCACATTATGAAAAAAATCTATATTCTATCACATGATAGACTTACACTATTTAATTTTATTAATTCTAAAACATTTAAACGGCAAATGAACACTCCCCCATTCCCAAGTAAAACAAATTTTTACTATCAGATATCATATAAACAAAGGTTAACATTTCCGAACACAGATATTAACATGTATGCAACTGAGTAGAAAAATATGTACATAACAGTAAATGTTAATATATTCTGTACTTACTTAATACCTGCAGGTGTCCAGTGGTGGTGTTGAGTACTTCTGTACCCTCAAACAGGTTTATTTTGTAAAATCCACCCATGCTACATGATATATTTATGAATGTTATTATCAGTGTAGTTATTGAATCAAATGTTACATTTATATCTTGTATTCCCCCGGTTGTGTTGTATACGCTGCCATCCTTTCTATTCAGTACAAATCCCCAGTCAGAAATATTACTCACAGCTCGTTCTATTCCAATTTGACTGAATTTCATAGAAGTTCCAACAACACACGTCAAATAGTGTGGTCCACTGTACAGTCGAGCTGTAATATTAGTACATGAAAATCCTGAAAGATATTAAACAAGTTTTCCTTTATACATGTACAAAAATCAACTCATGAAAACTGTATATACATGGATATCCAAATAAATGTATATATGATATCATTCTTGTGTAATGGTTTGAATAAAAGAATACCCGGTATTTATATGTTCAGTCAAACGGGAAAGGCCCACTTCAAAAGAAGACAGATAGCGCACCACAATATGTACGTGATACAAACTCTCTATTTTGGTGAAGGGTTTATATCTCCTCCTTTCGATACTTAATATGAAAATTATGTCTTTATCCCCATTTAAGATCCTCTGACATTAAAATAATAAAATTATCATTTTTAACCAATTCTTTAGCAAACGAAGTAGCCTTCTCTTGCATGTATATGCCCTTAAAAACCTAGAAATGACGGTATAAGTCGTGTACATTTAAACAGTGGAAGCAAAAGTTTTCATTTATAGAACAACCTGAATATAAAGTAAGTTAATAAATGCAAATACCAAAATTTTCAGCTGGCTAAATAAGCGTTTGATCCTCCTATCGTAACACATCTATTTACAACACGAACATGAGGATAATATTTACTGCAAATTCCATATAAATGTTGAACTTCTATTTTAACAGCTGTCAAAACGGGCCTCCAAAGTTATTGTGAGACAAACTATTCAAGGAGTGGTATCAATCAAATGTGGATATTAAATTACTCCAAAGACTGAAAGGATATTTTACCATCTCGGTCCATTTCAGTCTGTAACAGTCTAAAAAAAGGTCTTTTCTCTACCATCTATACCACCATTCCTCATTCACAACTGAAGGAGAGGTTATAAGATCTAATCCATCGATGCTTTCAAAATAAAAATGGGAACAGCTGATACATATACCTTGTCAACCTTTGTTAAAAACTACTCTAAATCTAACAAAAAATATACAGACGACGAAAATGTCGTGAAGATTGAGTTTTTGATCGACAACATATTTGTTCAATTTGGTGGACGTGTTTTCCAACAGACTATTGGTATTCCTATGGGCAGTAATTGTATGCAACTTCTGGTCGACCTGTTCCTTTACTCAAATGAAGCAGACTTTCTTGACTGGCTTCTTAAAGAAAAACAGAAGAAGTTAGCCCTTACCTTTAATTTAAGCTTCCGCTATATAGATGATGTTTTATCACTCAACAATTAACCTTCTGGGAATTTCTTACATCTTTCCAAATGAGCTCGAAATTAAAGATACCACAGACACTGCCAATCGTCAGCCTCCCATTTTTAGCGGCAAAATGCCAGACGCGCCGGCGTATGGAGTGTTTATGTCACAACCCATACAATACATGCAGTCAAGAGAGTTTTATTTCATTTCAAGAACATACCTATTTCAATACAGCTATCAGATGCACAGTTATGTGAACAGATTCCCGTTGTACCATCATGGCACTGACTGGAATTACATTTAACTCCCATCGGGTACATCCCATCTAAACATTCTACATAGGTATCACATCGGGTTGGGTGGCGTATTTTATCACCAGGGGCAGCTGACACGCATATATTCCCTATAATTGGAGGCAAAGGGTAAAACAATCAACACAGTTTTAATGCATGGTTAACATAAATGAATTATCCTTTCAATAGAATAACTCAATATAATTGTGTAGTCTTTCATTTCTTTGTAGGTTTACAATTCACAAAGAGGATTACTGCTGTCACATAAGCTTCTTAACCCGGGTTTTATCAGGGATAAGTTGATGTCATCACTTAGGAAATTTCGAACTGATTGCCCGTTACAGTGTTCCAATATCTAAGATGATGTTGGACCTGTTAACATTCCCACTGTCGTAACATTTCATGTACCTCCTTCGATTTGTGACTACCACCGGATTGACTTTGTTGAATTTCACGACGGGTGCGGTATACGGAGCAGTAACTGCTTACCATTCCGGAGCATCTGAGTTCACTCCTGGTTTTTATAGGAGTTCGTGTTGTTCATTGCTTTTTAGTTTTCAGTGTTTATTTGTTGTTCTTGTGGTTGTTCATTTGCCTTCCCAGGTTTTGACTGTCTTGATTGCGTTTTTTGGATTGCTCTTTAGGTATATGTGTCCTCTTTGTTCAAGATAGACTACTAGCTCCATTGGTTTTCCGTTTGGTTATCATGTGTTGTTCTAATAGTACAATCCTGCTATCTTCTAGCTATTTACTAGAGATTATATGACGTTTTGGAAGTAAAATAATTGGTAGTCTAAGAGACTTTGAATGTTCAGTTTGAGAACGGTACATTTTAAGCTTAATTGCATACTGTTTCTTTGGTCATTATTCAACATGCGTCTTTCCGAAACACGGATCGTGTATTTTCAGTAATTTTGTCATTCTTTTTAAATATAATTCTCTCTTTACTTAAAGTTTTTGTTGAATTTTGTCCGATTTTCGAGGTTTTTTTAACTACTGTCTTATTATTCAGTTGTGTTGTACTGAACCATATAAAACAACTTCTGTAGTGTTCAATCTATCTGGGTGTTACAACATAAATGCACTAATTTTCCCATCCTAGTTTGTACTGTAATATCGTGAATAAATGGATGAGTCTAGCTTGTAACCCAAAGAAACTTGGTAGCTACATTTTGTTGTTTATACTTCATAAAATATGTTATATTGTATGTATATTTGATGATAATCTTATGTTGGATTTTATATCGATAAAACTTTGAACTTTTAACTTTCTTTAGAAATAATAATCGAAACCCTATTGGAACGGAATTAACAACGGAACTCAGATCACGGACATTTTGGGTTTATTAAATTAAGCTACGTTACTTATCGTAATTTATTATATTAAATTAGAAAGTATATTTTTATATAACATTCACTAAATATTTATCATCATATAATATTTCTGACGATCGTCGGCTCGGAAGAAAATGTCAGTCCGCAAATTTAATAGTATAGATAATTACTAACACAGTTCACTATCTAGCAAACCTTCATATTACATTATGATATTGATCTAGATAAGCATACTTGGAATTAGAGCCAGATCCTCTATTGCTGCTAGATTTTCAAATTCACCAGTACTTATTTCAAGTTTACATCTCAGTTTTCCTCCACTCATTTCCTCTGTGAACTTTACTCCAAATGTTATTCGTTCTCTATTTTCACAAGCTGTGGTAGTTGTGTTCTCTTTTGTAATATTTACATCCGTAATATCTTTCAATGGTTCATCTCTCATACCATCAGCAGATATATATTCTATCACAAGGGAGCCAGGTGGATGACCGACATATCCCTCACATGTATGGATAAATCCTGTTCTGTAATAACTTCCATTTACAAACATAAGGTCGATCACCTGATCCGCATCTAAAGTCAGAACCGGTGGTCCTGGGGAACCTGAAACAGTAAATAAATACATCCAAGTCTTTTATTTCCCTAAACATTTACTATTTCAATAATTTGATTTTATTATTTTGTTTGGTATAAATATTTTATTGCAACACAGTAACAAATTTTAGGGAAATAATAAATAAAACAAATACAATTGATTTGACGAGATCAAATGACTTCCTCTTTCAATACACGAAATGAGTTAATCAAGGGCTGTAGGGTTATACGAAAACAAAAACTAATATTGGTTACATCATGTACTTTAATGTAATATTTGAACATGTTTTATTTCTCACCTTTACCATAATGATACAACCATTACCACTGTTAGACGTACAATCCATGAATATTTTGTTTGTACCTGTTCGGCCTGTTTCATTCTTCATTCAGATAACATTTTTTTTGCAATTTAACATATCACAAGGTTTTCAATGGCACACAAGTTTCCTAAATGGCATCACAATCTTATTTTTTAACAAACTTTTTACAGAGGCTACAATTTTCGTTGATGCTTATATTTCGAGCATAGCGCTTTTTTTAATTATTGTGTTCTTGGAAATGTTGGTTACATCATGTACTTAATGTTATTATTTCTCACCTTTACCAGTACAGGTATTATTACTGTTATGAATATTTTGTTTGTACCTGTTCGGGCTATGACCATGCTTTTAAAGAATACTATCTTTATTTTGGTAGGGCATTCTTTATATTTTAAACATCAGTATTTCCGACGAAATTTAGTTCTGTCCGTTCCTGATATTGGCAGTGGTTTTTCCACAGAAAGTGCGTATACGGTATTTTGAAATTCGTGCCAATTTTAAAACACAAGGTACTCACATTTCGTAAAAACACGACGCATCAATTGTGCACAAGGCCTCAAATGTTAAAAAAAATCCAAAGAGGTGAAGAACAAATCCACAAGTGACAAAAAGACCAAAAAGTACAAAGCAAAAACTATCTAAGGACAGAACTATGCACGAGGGAGATATTACTTAGTTTTCATAAAATGTAGCATTTTTGAAATATTAAATTTAAAGTATCAAGTTCGGGCCAGTATCAAAATACTAACAACTGAGTGGGTGATACCCTAGGGAACTTGGATTCCACCAGCAGCGGTATCGATTCAGTGGTATTAATAAATTCTTTGATACTAATTTTGATGCATACATGTAAGATGTGAACATTTTATCGATTTACGACTCATCAGTTGTGATCAAGGCCTAAAATGTTGAAAACTAAAGCAATAATCCCAAAAATTTAAGATCAAATTCAAAGTTGTCAAGGATAACGTTGAAACCATTTAAGGACAGAGCTATGCACCAAGAAAGACTGGTCAGCTCTGGATAAAGAATAATATGTCCGGGTCGGAAAGAGCATGTCGTTCAAGTAAAAAGCATGATGCATATTAATATTACATCGACATCAATATTTTCTTGCCCTGATATTCAGGTATTAATAAACGCTGAAAGTTTACCAATACTCAATCAATCAATGTAGTCATTTATATTGCTGATTTTTACTCCTTAGGTATATTTGACCTTTTTTATACTGCAGTTAGCTTTGCTTGTTTGCTTGTATGTATTATTTTTTTTATTGATAATTCTTCTACGTCGGATGCCAAGAAAAATGTCCAAATTGTTTTCTGGAAAACTTTTTTGGTCAGTGGTAGGTGTTTTTCAACAAACATGTACTTACGTTTTATTTCCAGATGAACTTTTGTGTGGTTAATAAGATTGTTTCCATCAACAAGCAAGTTAATTTCATAAAATCCATCCATGATACAGGAAGCATTTTCAAATATAATTGTCAACATCGTTTTGTTATCGAATATAACATTAATGTCTGAGTCATTTACGGATGTAATATTTTTTCGTCCATTGTCTCTATTCAAAACTATAGCATAAACAGTAACGTTCTCTGACGTAAAATGTGCAACACCAATTTGATCATACTGGAAATGTGTGCCAATCGTGCATGTAATTTCATGTGGACCAGAGTATAATTCGACTGTAACGTTTGTACATGAAAATGCTGAAATGACATATGTACAGTCAGCAAGTTACACACATCAGTGGGTTAATAATTATCTAATAATTCGTAAGAGTATTTTTCATCAAATGAAACAAATAAAATAATTCACTGTAACATGAAAGATACTGCAAACAAAAATTGTCCACATTTATGCAAATTATTGTCTTTACTTTTTCTTCTTTAATTGCCCTTTGATATTATTGTAATTAACTTGTATCTATAATCAGTTATATATATGTATATAAATATACTTTCTGTAACTTATATACCATCAATTAAATGAAAATTTAAATTATTTAAAAAAAATCTAGATTGTTTTACACCTAAAATATGACGGATGGAATGTCCCTATTCAGGACCACTTAAATTCAAAACACCCCCTTGTTAACATCAAACCAATTGAAATTAAGTACCAATCAAGTACATGTATATATTGTAGTGGTTTTTGCTAAATGCAGAGTTAACTGTTAAATTAGTGGATTGTCATAAATTAAAATACTGGAAATGTTAAAGACCATTATGTGAGTTAAACTCTTATTAAGTAAAAAAGTAACAGGTTTTGAAACATTGGTTTTTTTCACGAATATAAAGTATATTTTTCTCATAGAATTAAATTAATCACAGCTTCGGAGGGAACTATGTAAAAAAATGCAAAGTAACCCCCCAAAAAATTACATATGAAGTTTGGGGTTGGGGTCAGTTGGTAAAATATGCAACCCCCCCCCCCATTTAACTTCTGGATGGCAGTTACATATACACTGAACCGCAAAAGAAACGTCGCACAAAATGACATGTTCACATACATTTATTTCAAAGTGACATTTATATATTTTAAATTAATTTTTACAAAATTTAATGAATGATTTACAGTCTTTTGGTTACAATGTTCACAAAAACGTCACAATTGTCGCAACGTCACATGTTTTCAATGCTGTGCTCCCACGTCCGTTAATAACGTGTATGTCCTCCACCGGCACCAATTACTGCGGCACATCTTCGGTACATGGAATTGATGAGCCGATTAATAAACGCCATCGGAATACGTGCCCATACTCTCTGAAACGCTTGTGAAAGTTCAGCTGCAGTTGTCGGACTTGGCTGCTCATTATTCAACCGTCTTTGAACTTCGTCCCATAAATGTTCAATAGGGTTTAAATCTGGACTCAAAGCCGGCCAATCCATAATATTAATGTTATTCTGCTGTAGGAAGTCTCTTGTGGCTCTTGCGGTATGCGCACGTGCATTGTCCTGTTGGAAAGTCTTGTTTTGATGACGTGCGAAATGGGGCTGAACATGGGGTATCAAGACTTGGTCGGTGTAACGGGCAGCTGTTACGCCATTTCCTCTGCCTGGGCCAAGGTTCTGAAAGATGACTGGACCAAGTTTAACGTTAAGGCCGATTCCACCCCATACCATGATGCTAGGTCCTCCCCACGCGTCTGTTTCCAGAATGCAGCTGTCTTCGTAACGTTCCCCGCGTCTTCTCCACACTCTGGTTCTGCCATCGGCTGTTGAAATGCAGTAACGGCTTTCGTCAGAGAAGATGATGTTACGCCATTGTCGATTTCGCTAATTCTGTCGCTGAGTGGCCCACTGAAGACGAGCTTGAGGGTGTCGAGGAGTAAGAATAGGTCCTCTTGCTGGACGGCGACATCTCATATTTCTAGCAGCTAATCGCCGACGAACCGTATCATCACTTATGGGTCGTCCATGTGTTCCAACAGTGTTTCTGGCAGTTTCGGCAGCTGGGGTGAACCGATTCATCAAATGGTGACGAACAATGCCTCTATTCTGTCTAGGGGTAGTGACTTGGGGTCTACCACTCCGTGGACGGTCATTTGTGCTGTTTGTTGCATTGTACCGTGTCCGTAGACGTTCAATTGTTCGAACAGCACAGTTGAAGTCGTTGGCAATAACTCTGGCAGATTGCCCAGCATCCAATCGACCAATGGCCTGTTCTCTCTGTTGTGGAGTCAGACGTGGCATAGCTTCTGTGTCAACACTGATACTAACACTCTTTAATTTTCTCCGGCCTTTTATACCCATAAAGGAGCATGAATTTCACGAACATTTAAGATTTAAGAAAAATTACCGCCAAGTGTGTCCCACGAGCGGTTTTAGGTACGGTCGCTCTACGATATCAATTGAAAATTATTCAACCGAAAATTTAATTCACAGGTAATTTAATTTTACCTGGTGATGTAATCGTAATACTGATTATATAAAAATCATTAATTAATATTTATTTTGAATTTTGCTAACATTTTGAAAAAGCGACGTTTCTTTTGCGGTTCAGTATATTTCATAATCATGTGTGGTGCCATACATGTAATTTCTTTTTTACGTCCAGAATTTCTCCCCCCCCCCTCCCCCCCCCCCCCAAATTGTCCCACCCCAGAACATACTTTTTTTATTTATCAAAACAATTCTGTTATAAAAAGTACTCTGGAAATGTTTGTAACTATTATACATGTACCTCTGCCTATACATCGTACATGGTTGGTTGAAGATAGAAAATAATAACCTTGTACACATATACAAACAACATTACTGATTACCTGTTTCGGGAAGGAATTCTGTCGTGGTGAAAAATAAGGTTGTTTCAGCTGAAGAAGCGGGTTTTGTGCTTGTGGCTTTTGATGAAGTTCTAATCTCTTGTGTAGTCGATTCAGTTGTATTTGGTTGTAGAAGGTCAGTTGTTGAAACATTTACGTTATTTCGGGGTACCGTTGTTTTTTGGGTAACCACTGTGTTTCCATGAGTTACAGAACTCATACGAGTGGGGGTCATTGTTGCAGTTTTTGATATCTGTGTTAGAGATGTCAGTATGTCCTGTGTTATGGATGCATGTGGAACGTACTTCGAGGTGTTGCTGGCCATTGTTGGGGTTTTGGTTGTGTGTGTTGAAGATGTTGTCACTATGTCTTGATTAGTGGTCCCATGTGATGTCTCAAAAGTAGATTGCGTTTCAACTTCGTGACTTGAAATGCCAGGTTTTGTAGGTGAAAAAGATGTTTCGGCCGTATTTGTTTTTTCATTGCTGATTGTTTGTTGAGAAGGTGTCATCCGTTTTTGAGTCATGGTTGAAATTTCGGCTGTCAGCGGTGTAAATGTTGTCATTTCCTCTTCATAAGTGGTTCCACTGGTTGTTTCAGCTTGTCGATCTGTGATATCAGGTGTTTCAGTTGGTTGATCTGTGATAGCAGGTGTTTCAGTTGGTTGATCTGTGATATCAGGTGTTTCAGTTGGTTGATCTGTGATATCAGGTGTTTCAGGTGGTTGATCTGTGATATCAGGTGTTTCAGTTGGTTGATCTGTGATATTAGGTGTTTCAGTTGGTTGATCTGTTATATCAGGTGTTTCAGTTGGTTGATCTGTGATATCAGGTGTTTCAGTATTTTTTGTTTCAGCACTAGTAATGGGAGATGACAAATGTATTTCAGTCATAGTTTTTTGAATCATGGTTTTGTTTGTCTGGGTTGTAACATGTTGATAGAGCATAGTCACAGTATTGGTTGTCCATGGTGCAGATGTCACAATTTTTTGGGAGGTGCTTGAAAATTTGATTGTTTGAGGAGTTGTTATTATTGATTCTCGATTAGTGCCTCCATTTGTTGATCTTGAAGCAGATGAAGTTTTTACTTCCTTAGTTTGGAATGAAGGTATTGTAGATGTATTTGGCGTTGAGGGGTCTTTTTGACTTGTTCTTTCAGTTTTGTCTGTCTGATGTGGAGATGACACAAGCATAGGAGTTTTGGTGACTGAATTGGTCTCGTATTTTGGAGTTGTTTGCTGGGTTATAATTCTAGTATTAGTTGTCTCTGCAGGTGGTGTTGTCATTACCTCTTGAACAGTGCTTCCATTTGTTGTCTTTAGTGTTTTACTTACTCTAGTTTGTATTTCAGTAGATGTCGTTGTATAATTTTCATTGATTGTTTCAGTCTTCAATGATTGTTGTGAAGATGTCATGGTCACAGTTTTTGTTGTCTGCTGCATAGATGAAGAAGCTATGGTTTGCACTTGCACATTCGGTGGATTGCCCGAGTTCTCTCTCGAAACCTCTATTAGATTTAAGGTACCAACAATTATTTTAAATTTTCCTAACGTGTAATTATTTGTCTCGAGATATGCACGCAAAATAGACTCTGCAAAATTTGATACTTTCTCCTCGTTGGTATTCGTGAAGAAAACTTCGAAAAAAATTATAATGCTACCACTCCTACAACGAGAAAATCTATTGAATGTGTCTTATTTTGCTTTCAATAGCTTTCATATTCAGTAAAATCTTAATTTCTATTTTATTCAAGAACATGCACAAGATGAAATATTAGTAAAGGTCAAATTAAACCAATCGCGATGATAACACAAAACTGAAAGCATCATTTTGTAAAGCGCCTTAAAATATACTCAGCAAATGAACTTGCCTTAGATCTGTAACATTGCACCAAAAATATTCTCCAATGGAACTGTTATCTTTATATACCTCGCCAATCTGTAAGAAAATATCGTTTTGGGTTTTTTTTTCATTCAATACTGAAAATAAATGAGGACAAAAATATAATTATAGTAAATTCATTGGAACCAATTTTGATGCACGCCGACTTAAGACTCATGAGTGTTTTCAAGGCGTAAAATGGTAAACACCAAAAACAATAACCCAAAAGGTTGAAGAACAATTTAAAAAACACTAAAATAACAGAACATATCTAAGGACAGTGCTATGCACTATGTAGATGCGTCTTAGTTTCACAAAATTTAACATTTTTGGAACAGCAACGACCTACTCGTAACAGAGCGGATGATACTCGCGGAGACTTCAGTAAACCAGCAACGGTTTCAGCTCAGTGGTTATAGTACATGTATGTTCTTTGAAACCAATTTTTATGCATAAGGTGTGTACATTTCATCGATTTACGACTCGTTACTTGTGCTCAAGATCAAGACTGTTGCCAACCAAAACATTTTATCCAAACATTTGAAGAGCAAATTCAAAAATACCAAAATAACCGAAAGGGTGTAGCCAAAACCATTCAAGGACAGAGCTATGCACGGTGGAGAACGAGGGATATACTCTTTAATTTTCAAAAAATCTAAATTTCTTGGAATAGAAAATATATTTATAATCTCTCTATGTATTATTCTGTTGGTCTAGCATTGTTTATAAGCATTTTGCTCAAAATCAACGAACACTTGTATCTAACAAATATATTGAGTTCTCAATATATATAACATCAGAGAAATATACAAACCTCAGAACAGAACTGTTTATATTCGACGGCAGATGGGTTTTCCAAGGAACCAGTAAGGTTTAAGTTGCCAACTGTTATAGACATATTGGCTATTACTGTAACGATATAGAATTTGTGATAATTAAGTAAGTTTTCCGTAGATTGTAGATTGTTTGAACACAAAATCCTTAAGAGCTTTAAGAATAAAAGTTATTCAAAGTGTCAAAACATATTAAAGTTGTACAAAACTTTATACTATGTAATATACAAAAGAATATCTAATTTCAGAGACTTTGCAAGTGGTCGTATCTTTCATTACTTTAGTCATGAAACATTCAATTAAACATGTTCAAATGATATTCTATCCAATAACCTCCTCTGTATGTTACACATCCTGCATACGTGTTGTTTTCTTATCTTAAATTTTACCATATCTCAGTTTACTTCTATAAAACATCGAAATCTTCAAAGTTATGTGAAAAAGTAAAGATATTTGCGACAAAGTTTTTGAAGAACTCGATCTGTTTTATACTAAAAAAGATTTTTAAACCAAAAGCAGTTTAAACTACAAAGACAGCATATAAAGGCTCCTATTATCACGATCATATATTGAGAAAATTGGAACTTAGAAGTAGTTTTGTTTTACGTTTACTTGGAAGATAGCAAAATATGTGTGTTTTTATTTAGTGACAGTCAACGTAAATTATACATGTAATAAGTTATCAGAAACAATATGGAACTCATAATAAGCATGATAATTATTCAGTTGATATTGAACTAAAATAAATACTAAGTTGTGAAGTTGCATGGTGCTAAAGTTTTCTTTAGATATCTCACATTAATTTGAGTATTTGAATATTCAAAAGCCTACTACGTATGGGACAAAGGCAATTATCATTAACTATTGTTTTAAAAATCAGACTATTAAACCCAAAAAACTGAAAACTGATAGTTTTGCTTCTACGTTAATAAGTAAGAGCAAAGAGAGCATAATGGGTCCAGATAATTTTCTTCCTTCATACATATTTTATGGGTTGAACTTTCAAAACGAAACTGCTACACGTCATTCCCACTCTATCTGCAATGCTCTTTTAGGTCTACACATATTATGGTATTATTGACTGGGTATGATGGAAATATTAATTTAAAGTCCCCGAGATATCAACTACTGCCCCGAGGCGTAGCCATGAGTCAATAGTTGGTATCGATTGGCTAATAAACTTACTATTCCCGAAAATACAGTCAATAAGTTTTTTTATTAAACCGAAAGCAAAACTGATGCCTAATACATTTTTTGGTCTTTTTCGCATCGCTGTCGTCTAATATATCTTGTTATTCCGCATCGGATAGGGAGGCAAATCGCTCCCAACTGGATTCCGCCATTTTCGTCTGACAAATTAATATTTTCGATGTTATCTGGATTTTACTTTGCGATAAGATAATACTAGAAGCATTCGAAAGAAATGACGTAGGAAAAATGCATAATGTTTAAAAGTATCATAAAGCCGGTTTAAGAGTTTTTTATGAATGTGTTATTGACCAGTCAATAGGACTTAGGCAGAAACAATGAAAATTGTTTGAATATTAGTATTGTTATCATCTGTAATTTTCTAATGAACCTAATTCAATGAGGTATAATAATAATTATTATCAGTTTAAACAGATATATCTCGATAAATAAAACAAAAGCATATACATCGCAGAAAAGAATAATTAAATAAAACATACTTTTAAATTTCTTTTAATATCATTATTATTGTTTGTTTATTTTATTTTATGGTTAAGGGGAGGGGGAGCTGAACATGATTGTTTTTAAATTTTCGTGGATTCAATACATGAATTTTGCTTGTCAAAACGCTTCCCTAAGGCTTACATTATTAATTGTGTTTTATAATTGAATGGATTTGTTACATGAATTCACTTATAAAATTTATTACGGAATCTTTCAAGACATAACTATTAATAGGAAATCGGATTTTTAATACTTTCATGAAATTTTTTGATAAATTATGTCTAAATTTTGTTAAGATATCTCAAAACCGCCTCTGAGTTTTACTCATACGCTTTCTAGGAGACAAAAATTCCAATTTCACAGTGAAACTACAAAAATGTGCTTTTTTTAAATTTAGGATGAAACCTGGTAACGTTTAGGAATATCAGATGTTGCAATATAAGAAAAAGGTACGTTCTATCGTAGAATATTTTTTGGGAAATAACAAAATACATATTATTTAACATTTTATGAATGTTTTCATCAGTTAATTTATATAAGTGTTTGTTATCACTTACAATCATCTACGAAAAATGCCTTAACACTTGCTGGGTGACCTTTTAATCATTTCTAGGGTGACAACTGGTCAGATTTGGCAATATCAGATAGAAGACTAACGTACTTTTATCATAAAATAGCTGTATTTTGCCGTTAAAAATACATGTATAATTCATAATTTATTTAGTTATATAATTTATTATGGCATTATTAAAGCCTCTAAAAGAATTCTTTACATTCAAATATGAATGCAAAATGAACAAATCATAGAATGAATATAAAAATAGTTCGTTTTGTAATTTTACGTTAGTATTTAGCAATTACTTTTTTGGCCGTTTTCGAGTATTGGACTAGTACGAAGCACATTTCTTAATCGCCTCATATTAACAAGTTCCCATTCAGAAACTGCTACTAGATGTTCACAAAATAATTCTAAAGATACACATCGTACAGTGACGAAAGTGTGTTATAACCTGTCTGTTCTATTGCATTGAAAAGTGAACATGATTTATTTTATCGTGTCACAAATTAATATTTTCGATGTTATCTGGAGTTTTACTGTGCGATAATATAATACTAGAAGCATTCGAAATCGAGAAAAAGGTCGTGGAAAAATGCATAATGTCTGTTCTGTTGCATTGAAAGGTGAACATGATTTATTTCATCGAATATCAAATGCATTCTAAATTCAGTGTCAATTTTTCGTCAAGGGTAGTTTTGGTCACAATAGAGGTTTTATTCGAAATTGTTTGACACAACACTTTATATACATGTATACATTACACAGACAGCCAGGCTAATAAGAATATAATAAAATAACAATCCAAAGATACTAATATTAGATATAGTAAATTTATAATATGCTGTATACGACGCATTTCAAGGAGTTACCTCTCATCAGCAGCATTTAAACCAAAATATTTGGAAGACCAAAAACCACAATTATATTAAACAAGAAGTAATCAACCCAAAATACCGAAATAGGAAGCCAAATTTCAGCTAAGGAGATCTACCATATGCAATACAAGGAATGAACCCTTAGTATTTCTATTATTTTTGAATTTTGCCAAATACTGGTAATTTCTGTAACAAATCAATGAATAATCATGTCAGACGACTGGGTTGGCGAATACCCTCGGGGACCTAGGGTCCACCAGCAGAGGCATCATCCCAGCAGTTTCAAAATAACAATCCAAAGATACTAATATTAGATATAGGAAATTTATAATATGCTGTATACGACGCATAAAAATAAGAGTTTTTTAGTTTTTCTTTAACATTTTATTTACGGACTCAGTCTTGCTCTGTGTTTCAAAGAGTGTGTTTTCATTTTTATTTTTTACATGCTCGTTATCAAGGCCATATTGGTCGAAAGGTTGGGTATTTTTAACTTTTTAGTTTGATTGTTGTTGTTTTTTACGATTTTATACTTGGTTTTGTTCGACTTTAAGTCGTTTTATGCCCCTTTTGACAGCTCACCATTTGCATTTATTTTCCTTGTTATCTATTATCGTATGAGTGGTAGGCCATAAAACCTGGTTTTACCACCATTTTCGTATGAAAATGTCTGTACAAAGTCAGGAGTATGACTGTTGCTTTCCAGTTGTTCTGGTTGTTTGTGTGCCTCTCAACTTAGCCAGTTTGTCAAATTTTGATTATAACACTTTCTTTCTGTTTTGTTTCGAAACTTTATCTAATCAGTCAAATCGAAGTCTCTCGAACAATATTATAATTTAATCTAAAATTTTCTGAAAATTCAATGGTATTTTAAATAACCGATTGCAATACTTTTAAAGAATAAATAACAAAACGGATAAAGGAAAAGACATACATTGTGTCAACCAATCTTCCAGTCCACGGGAATAATTTTTTTTTGTATCGACATACCAACTCAGACACATAAAAATGCACAGGTTTTTCTTGTCTGATAATTTCTTACTTTGGTGGCATTTGGTTGTTTATTTTTCAGTCTAGGATTTCATTTTTTTTTCATTTCTGATAAAGGTAGTTATATGTTTTCATGCATGATTATCTAGTATATTATTGTACCCCTGTGTCGCACACTAGTATTCTAGTACTCACCATAAAAATCGGTTGCCTTGTCTGCAACAAAATAAATGTAGACAACGGTCATAAATACTGTAACAAAATCTTATTTCATTGTTCTTGCCTTTCTTAAAACAAAACTGCGACGTAGATTTTAAAATTCTATGGCGTATAGTACTGGTGTAACAGAGGAAGCAGTACAATTAGCAAATGTAGTTCAAAATTATAAAAAATAGTCTATGAAATTTTAACATTTCGTTCATGTTTAACGTATTTAATATTAGCAACTTAATGAGTGATACAATTTCAAGAATTTCTTCACGATCGACCAGCAGAAGTGACAGATAAGAGCAAATGAAAATTATCAAAGTACATTTTACGTCGGCACTAGAGCCATCTTGATCTTGTGATTAAAAACATTATACATTAAAAAACGAAGATGAAGAATCACGTGTGTTAACTTAATATATAATATATTTAATGTAAGCAGTTTCTAAAAATATATTTAGAAAACAAAGTGCAAAAGGTTACGTACCTCCTCTGGTCAGAATTGACAATGTCACTGAAGCTGCAGCTATTCCAAACAGCACGAACAATATGCATGAAGTAATGATGATAATAACTACGTGCTTTTTACATATTTTATTTGTACTTTCTGTGTTACCATCGCTGTCATTACAGTACATAGGATTTTGATAATATGCATGTTCCTACATAAAAATAAACATATCAGTTTGGGTTTTGACATGTATCTACTTACTCGTCATTTAACCTATGGTTTATTATAATTATCTTTAGCCCATTGAATAGCTTGTTGACCATTTGATATTTGCCATTTAGCAATACAATCGGTTTGCAATATAATGTTACTGTTTATACTGTTTCTTTATCATACATCATTGTAATGCGCTAAATGTTCCTTTTCCGAATTACTAAGCACGGGTTGTCCTCGAGGCCGGAAATGTGAAACGTCGAAATGCTGGATAGCAATCCCAAAAGACAAAATGACAAAATGATAAATTAAAACCATTCTTCAAACAAAGTTATGCTCTATAGAGATTGTAAGGTAAGCATTTAAAGCTAGTTGCGATATACTAGAGACTGAACGGGGGCATGTGAGTAATCGTATATCCTGAAAATTATTTCGCAGCACCCACGATTCTGCGTGTTTTTTGCGATATGAAGCAAATGCATTTCCTCTGTGGCAGCAATAAATACTCTCTGGTGTAAATTTTCATTCCAATTTAAAACCATGCCTTTCATCCTTTTCAAGTTCATCGCTGATAATATCATCAAATCTGTAATATCATTCCGAAAAAAGAATTTTCTTTGAAAGAAAAAATATGTTTACGTTAAAGCTATGTTTGAAACTACCTCTAATATTTTACAAAAGCTGTCCAGAAAATAATCTTCAAACTTATCTAAACTTCTCTGGCGTATCCTACGTCTCAAATTAAGAATTGTTCTGATCAGAACTGTATTAGATGAAAAGCTACTGTGAATTGCCGTGTGGTAGAGCTGATATGTTCTGGTATAGACATTGGAAAAATTCTAAAGTTCTGCTATCAAAACGACATAGTATTTTTTTTGTACTTTAGTAATTGAATAAAACTGTGACAATCTAGACATTTAAAACACAAAAGATTTCCTCTAGCCTGCTCTCGTCACAAACTGTTTCAAAACTATTAGTAGAGCAGCCAGGAGAACCCTAGCACTATGAACTTTTGCATTGTCTAAACTATAATTTAATGATTATTCGCATATAATGATACTGGAGATGTAGAATTATAGATTTCAGTAGGATATAAAAAAACATAAAACAATTCTGTTTTTCACTTCTACACGTACATGTACAAATGTATAACGATAAACAAATAAGTTGCTCAAACATATATTTTGATATGATCTAACGTTCCTCATATTTGGTTCTGCTAAATATTTGACTGAAAACTAATTTTACCAATCATTTAAGGTCACGTTTTATGAATATTATCATTTCTGACTTATATTGAAAAAAGTGTATTAATTACCTGAGATATTGTAATTGTTTCCGCCCTTCCGTCACACATCAACTCCTCCTTCACTTTGGGTTTAGGTATTTGTTTTCTATATATATTGTTGCATATTGCCGGTTGATTCGCAACTAGGTTTTAGAATTTTGATTTCTAAACTTGGGGCCCCAAAGGGTTTGAACTTCGAAAATTATGAATTTAAGATTAAGACCTAAACACCTGTTTCATTTTGTAATTGATGCATTTGATTTCTATACAGTATTGTCATATGCCATAAGTACACATGTTTCATTTTGTAATTGATGCATTTGATTTCTATACAGTATTGTCATATGCCATAAGTTGCTCACACATATATTTTGATATGATCTAACGTTCCTCATATTTGGTTCTGCTAAATATTTGTAAGTAGTATATGGGCACAGTTCAGTTGGCATTTGAAGTGGATCATGAGGTGGACCACACGAATATAACGTCACAGGAAGTCACGTGACCGGAACCGGAAGTGTTTTCCCGCCATTCTCTTTATTTATTTACGGAAGTGACGCCAGTCACGTGCCTGGACCCGGTTGTGTCGTCTGCACATATGTCACCAGAAAAGGAAGTGGTTTGCACGCATGAGCAACCGAAGGTAGGGTTTTCCCGCCATTTTACCATTATTTGCTTACGGAAGTGACGTTAGTCACATGCCGGGACCCGGATGTACCATGCTTGACCAGAATTTGAATTGGATTATCTCCCTTTTCCCGCGCTTCTCGGTCGTTTCTGGGTCTTTCATCGGTCTGTATAGCGTAAGGGTCTCGCATCGAGTCTCTAGAGACATACTCACACTGTTATGTGGAAGTCCGAGAGTATACGAAGTGCAGACGCACTGTTGGATTATCTCCCCTTATCCCGCGCTTTTCATTGCGGATGTTTTCCTTTCGTTCCAGGGGATTGGATTATGTCCCCTTACCTCTAAGTGATGCTGTCACCATTAGGTCAATTGATGGGTGTCCTTAGCAACACCTTAGCAACCGCCTTAGCAACGGCGATCCATTTTATTGCTCTATGCTGCTCTTCGCTGCTCCTTGCTGCTCATCGCTACTCATGACTATACTCAGGTTCTCATTTCGGTTTTTTGGTGCTACTTGTCGGTGTGTTCGCTGCTACTGCTCCTGCTGGTTGTTGCTATTCGTCATTGCTGCTTTTCTCTTGCTCATCGCTGCTCTTCTCTTGCTCATCGCTGTTCTTCTCTTGCTCTTTGCTGCTCATCGCTACTGATGACCATACACACGTGCTCAATTCGGTTTTTGGCGCTACGTATCGCTGTTTTCGCTGTTGCTATTGCTGCTTGTTGCTATTCTTCATAGCTGCTATTTGTTGGTTATCTCTTGCTCCTTCCTTTCTCTATGCTGCTCTTTGCTGCTCATCGTTACTCATGACTATACTCACGTGCTCATTTCGGTTTTAAGTTGCTGCTTGTCGCTGTTTTCGCTGCTGCTGTTGCTCCTGCTGCTGTTGCTCCTGCTGCGTGTTGCTATTCGTCATCGCTGCTCTTTGTTGGTTATCTCTTGCTCCTTCCTTTCTTTTTGCTGCTCTTTTCTGCCCATCGCTACTCCTGACTACACTCACGTGTTCATTTCGATTTGTTGGTGCTACTTGTCGCTGTTTTCACTGCTGCTGCTGTTCTTGCTGCTTGTTGCTGTTCGTCGTCGCTGCTCTTCTCTTGCTTATTGCTGTTCTTGTCTGGCTCCCTGCTGCTCATCGGTACTCATCTCTTGCTCTCTACTGCTCTTCGTTGGTAGCCTCTTGCTCCATCCTTTCTCGTCGCTGATCCTTGCTGGTCATCGGTAATCATGACTATATTTCGGTTTTTTGGTGCTACTTGTAGCAGTTTTCGCTGCTGATGCTGCTCTTGCTTGTTGCTGTTCGTTATCGCTGCTTTTCTCTTGCTCATCGCTGTTCCTTCCTTGCTCTTTGATGCTCATCGCTACTCATGACTATACTCACGTACTCATTTCGGTTCATAGTCGCTCAAAGTCGTTAAATACACGGTTAAGCACATATTTTTGTTTTTCTACGGCATATTCTCACTATAAGCACTTACAGGACAGGAGCTCAGTCGACTATCGAATCCCAGGAAAGAAAGACGTCTTAAATGTATAGCTGTGACATGTGTTAATACCTATCCAAGCGAAACTTCAACCTAGTGCGTCACAAAAAGAATGCACACGGTA
This sequence comes from Mytilisepta virgata, assembly GCA_028015205.1. Classification (NCBI taxonomy): domain Eukaryota; kingdom Metazoa; phylum Mollusca; class Bivalvia; order Mytilida; family Mytilidae; genus Mytilisepta; species Mytilisepta virgata. The sequence goes on along the minus strand of CM051518.1, from coordinate 75,816,169 downwards.
TGGAAGAGGATTCAACACTGTATAGTGATTCAGTCTCAGACATCACCACAGAAGCCGAAAACGAGGAATTGGAACAGGGCAGTGACCATAGATCCAACGAAGATTCCGATGAGGAAGGCGAACAATCTCCATGGGACGTCATTTTGGATAAAACATTTCAACTACATCAACAGGAATGCTCACAGAAAGTTAATGAAAGAGTCGAAGCCGGAATGGAAGAAGACAAGGAGCATATAAAGACATGTTTGACTCATACAGAAAAGAAATGAGAAAGCACTACATCGGACTGATGTCCTGGCATCAATACTGAATAAAGATCCTGTACATAGAAAGATCAAGAAAACAGCTAAACACTTGAGAAAAGTGGTAGACTACGAATCAAAAGAATCATGGGAATGTGCCGTAGAAAAACAAAAATATCTGCTTAACCTTGTATTGGACGATTAGGACTCACCACCAGCTGAAGACAGCAATGACTTTATGTTACGGAGGAATTGGAACTAACATTAACATATGATAATGAAAAACAGAAAAAAAAGAGAACATTTTTTTTTAAATTAAAAAAGGGAAGGAGGAGTAATGCAGCCTACATATGTTCATACATATATAGCCAGTCACAAGCCTGGACAAATGCAGTGTGGACTTTCAAATGACCCGGATGTAATGGTTCTCTTGCACAGATCCAACCTTTGACTAACGACAATCGACCGCCACTAGCAGCAGCAGAGAAAGACAACGAAATGTGCACGCGAGTATAGTCATGACCAGCATTGAGCAAAGAGCAAGACAAGACCTGCGATGAGCAAGAGAAGAGCAGCAATGACGAACAGCAAAAAGCAGCAGAGCAGCAGCAGCAGCGAAAACAGCGACAAGTAGCAACAAAAAACCGAAATGAGCACGTGTGTATAGTCATGAGTAGCGATGAGCAGCAAAGATCAATGGAAGAACAGCGATGAGAAAGCAAAGAGCAGCAATGACGACCAACAAGAAGCAGCGGCAGCAGCCGCATCAGCGAAAACAGCGATAAATAGCACCAAAAACCGAAATGAGCACGTGAGTATAGTCATGAGTAGCGAAGAGCAGCATACAGCAATGAAATGGACCGCCGTTTCTAATGCGGTTGCTAAGGACACCACTTCATTGACATAATGGTGACAGCATCACGTGGAGGTAAGGGGACATAATCCATCCTACCTTTGGTCCTCTCTTGAAAGAAAGGAAAACATCATCAGCAATGAAAAACGCGGATAAGTGGAGAAAACCAACAGTACCTCTGTACTTCGCATACTCTAGGACTTCGATATAACAGTGAGAGTATCAGTCCCTAGAGATACGATGCGAGATACTTACCCTTTACAGACCGATGAAAGACCCAGAGACGACCGAGAAGCGCAGGAAAAGGGAGATAATCCAATCCGAATTCTGGTCAAGCATGGCACATCCGGGTCCCAGCAAGTAACTGATGTCACTTCCGTAAGCGAATAATGTTTAATTGGCGGGAAATCCACTACTTCGACTTGCGCATGCGCGCAAAGCACTTCCTGTTCCTTTGATATGGGCAGACGAATCATCCGGATCCAGGCACTTGACTGACGTCACTTCCGTAAACAAAATAGAAAATTGCGGGAAAACACATCACTTCCGGTTTCGCCTGTGCGGAAACCACTTCCTGGTACTTCCAGCTCCGGTAACGTGACTTCGGGTTCCGGTCACGTCACTTCCTGTGACGTCATTTCCGGGTGGCGTCACTTCCGGGTGATCCACCTCATGATCCACCTGAAATGCTAACTGAACTGTGCCCATATACTACTCATGTAGATGCGCAATAAGGTTTTATAATTTTGTTTTTCTAAACTTGGTGCCAATAGGGTTCAGTTTTTAAAAACAGTCAATTTAAGCTTGTTACCTAAAATTCTCTCATTTTTCAATCTATGTATTTTATTTCTTTACAGCATTGTCACATATCAAATGTAGGTGTGCAATTAGGTTTTATAATTTTTATTTTCAAAACTTTGGGCCAACAGTAATCGAATTTACAAAACTGCAAATCCAAGCCTGTCACTTTAACTCCTCTTTAGTTTTGAAATTTTTTTATTTTATTTGTATATAGTCATATACTGTATATTAAACATGTTAAATGTACAAAAAGGTTTTATGATTCTATTTTTTAAACTTTTGGCCTACAGGGGTAGATTTTCAGAAAATCTTAATATAAGCTGATGGACAAAACTCCTGTTTTATTTTGTAATTTCTGCTTTCTTTCCTTTCAGTATTTCCATACACTGTGTATATGGGCAATACAATATAGAATTTCGATTTTCTAAACTTAGGGCTAACAAGAGTCGAAAAATTGTGAATTTAGGCATCTGTCCTACACATTTTTCAATTTCCATTGAATTTAGTGATTTAATTATTCATAGAATAATTGTATAACATCTTCAAATGGGAAATAGGGTTTTAGATTTTTAACTTTAGGTTTAATTGAGGGAGATGAGGGGGTCGCTTTTGAGCTCTGAGAGAAATCAAAATCTTTGGGGTAAATATATGTTTCTTTTTCATAATGGTTTTCGTAATTCAAATTAAGATGCACAAGATGTGCACATTTCGTCGATTATCTCACTAAATTTAACATTTTGATATTAGCAAGTTTAACGTTGCGATTTGAAAATGTAATCACGTTGGTTTATTGATATTTATGGCATGTTTCTTAACGTAAATGAATTTAAAAAGTAGACTGGGATTAGCTTTTATGAATGAAATACGATCTGTTATATCGACAAAAAGAAAAGAAATACGTACAAATCCATTGTGTGATCTGTAATTACTTCTGTTAGCCATTCTTTTAAATTAGTCGAATGACTTATCAGGCATTTTTCTCGTAGACTTCTGCATTTTGGTATTTTGTTTCAAAGTACGCCATTGTATATCCATCAGCCTTAAATGTCGAACTATTTTGGTTAAAATGTGCATTTAATATACATCCGCATTATTTGAATACTGTCATGATTGTGTTGCAATTTTTTAGATCTGATTTCGTTTCATTCTCTGTAGATATTTAAATTACCGACGTTTAAAAAGAAACGGGTTTAGAACGAGTAAAAAAATCTGCTTTTTGGGACCTGACTTGACCGGCCTCCTGTTTATGTTTACATCTAAAATTGATGTACAAATATTATTCATCGTAAATGTAGTTATCACTGCACTTTCGAAGTAAGTTTGGGTGTGTTGCAATGGTTTCTCCTCATCTCGTTTCTTTACAGCATTATCATAACGTTATGTAGATGTGCAATAAGGCTTAAGAATTTCGATTTTAAGCGTAATAATCGGATAGTGAAGTGGACGCATTTTTGAATTGGAATATACCTGTATTTGGTTTGGTATTTAAATCAGTTCAGATAAAGAGGTTAATTTTAAAATGAAAAAAAAACAGATATTTTTAGGATAGGGATAAAAGTCTTCTTTTAAAATATATAAAGATTATAGATCGATTAATGATTTTATCCCTTTGGGAAATGAGGTATATATCATATTGATTTTTTCATAGGAAATGAAAAAAAAGGACTATGGTTAAGGGGTACTAATTTCGATTGTTTCAAAATGTTCATATACTTAATGTTGGAGGGGTGGGGATCCGCTCATGAATGTGAATGATTTATATTTTATAAAATTGTCTTATCAACGAAAACAATATTTTATGGTATTAAATGATTATATGATATTATGAAATACGTTTCCAAGTTTGAAATAAGGAAATTTGATAATGGATATACATGCATACATACTAGTTCAGCCATAATTTATTTAAACGGGACCACATTTTACAGAAGTGAGTTTTCCATCCGGGTGGCCATGCTATTGACAGCCTTGGTGCCTTGTTCATAGGATGACTATAGTTGCTTTACTGTTGTGTTCACTTTTGCTAAGTATTTTCAGAGTATATTTTCAGGCGAATTTTGTAGACGGGTCCTATATTTCAGTAATGTTAGGAATGGAAAAAATCTTGGTAGTTGTTCAGCCTAATCGGACACATGGACGATTATCTTATTTGGCAGTCTGATTTATCAGATTCTGAAAGAGGACCAATTGAAGCCCATAGCTGTCAAGTTAAGTTCTTATTGCCTCTGTTTTTCATACTTTCAAGTTTCTAAAATAATTTTTCAAATATGCTTCTATGTTCCATATGATCTGCTATAGTGGCCATCTTTGTTAACATTTTATTCGAAACACTTTCGAATTGGATCAGGTCGATAAAGCAATTAATTCTTGCTCGCATTCGACACCTCAGAATGTCCATGAGTTCTAAATCTGAAAGCGTTTTTAACGATCCCCAAGTTAGAAAAACACTGTCCTACCTTCATTACAATTATGTCATTGTTCCAGTTTACAAACTTCAAACAACTTAGTTTTTGTCTGCAAAAAACACTGCATTGACGGCCTGATTAAGGAGATGTGTATTGCAATTCACTTGGCAACCCCACTTACATGCACACTACGATACCAAGGGAAAATATTATTAATAATCATATTTCTGTTCTATCTTCCTTTGGTATTGCTGTAAGTGATGACAATTTTAACCCCCTTCCATTTACTGGATACCCAAACTTCATAAGTATCCATACAAACAAAGATACATAGCAGGCTCTGCCAAATGCACTACCAAATCCCTTTTAAAACTCCTTACTACCTTACTTACGGCAACTAATGATGGTCTGAGGAGCTGCTGTGATAAAGCCTACTCAACTGGTGGTGTGAATCAGATGTGGATTCTAAAAAATTCTAAAGACTGACAGCAATATCTCACTTCTAGTGACCTTTACCTATTGTAATAGCATAAACACTTTTGATTTTTCTACACTATATACAACCCTTTCACATGATAATTAAAATCTGTTTTTTAAGCTAATTCAACAATGTTTCTACACTTAGCAAGGTTTACAAAGATTGTCTATCTGGTATTAGGTAAGGACAAGCTTACTTTGTACATACTGATTCTAACAAAAAGTAGTCAGAGTCTTATGTTGTTGACATGCTGGAATTCCTCATCGACAACACCTTTGTTGGGGTTGGAGGACATGTTTTTCAGCAAACGATCTGCCCAATGCGCGCAGGTTTTGGCTGACCAGTTTTTCTTTTCGTATGAAGCTGAATTTTCACAAGGGCTAATGATTCGGAAAGAAAAGAAACTAGCCCAGTGCTTTTATTTCAGTTTCCGCTGTATAGATGATGTTTTGTCACGTAATAATCCTCACTTTAAGGAGTCGCTACATCTTATCTATCTCAGTAAACTTGAAATTAAAGAGACCACAGACACACCAACTTCTGATTCATATCTAGGTTTGTACATAGATATTAAAAATCCCCAAATTCGTTCTCATTTACTTTATAAGTTCAGATCGGCTCGTCAGCGGGTGTTTGTTTCTTTAAATAAGTATTTTTAAAAGCAGACGATTCTCCAGTCGATCTCAATTCATTAAAAAAATCTAATGTTGAATGCTCCGGTAGTGTTCCTTGTTGGTGTGCAAATACAGAACTATACTTCACGATCTCCTTCCATTGAAATCAAACACATTTACTACTATATAATAAATCAACATATTAAACAGTGCAAATATCTTATCTTTTCCAGCATAATGCAAGACAATTTCCCGTTATGTTGTAGTACATGTAAAACATGTTTACGTAGTGATATGAAAAAAAAAAACAATCAGGGACAAATTCGTAGCCTACGTAGAATTTTTCTGCTTTTCAATACAATTTTATTTTTTTATCAAAATGGTTTACATCTAAATATTCGTTTTCCATGGTCTCAATTGCAGATTTCAATATCATTCATTGTGAGAGTCTTCATAAATAAAGCACAAACAATCGATTAAAAAAATGTGTGTCACTAGTTACGGACATTGTTCATGTTGCTTTTTCTGATCCTTCACATGTCAGAAAGGCAATCATTAGAACCGTTCTAGAGCTGGTTCAGCACTGTATACAGGTAACTGTAATCTAGTTTAAAAAAAATAAAAATCAACATGAAAAAAAAATCTTTGGATAGTTTATTATGTTCATGTGAAAATGGGACACATACCTTCCTTTGACAAACTTGATATAACTATAATTGGTATGCTAGACAAAAATACCAGCAACAGTCCACTTTCTTTTTTGTTTCGTATTTTACTCTGTAGGTTCTGTGACGTTACTGTTTTCTTTTGACTGTGGGACTGTTTCGTTTCGATTAGAGAATGAGTTTTGTGTAATTTTCTGAAGAAAAAGAAATCAATATTAAAAAAAGTTTGAGAAATAATTCACGGTGGCTTCAAAATATCCTGATTTTACCACGGGTAGGCCCTTTATGGCAAATTTTTTGCCACGTGCTACACAGAGTGTTAAAATGTTGGCAGAAAGGGCCTACCCGTGGTAAAATAATGATATTTTAAAGCCAACTGGAACTATTTCTATATTATTTCATATCAGAGAAAATTTACTTGTTTTTATTGGTTAAAACATGGTCATGTGGTATTTATTAATCTGCGTTAAAATGCCAAGCAGGCATCATTATCCCCTCTTTAAAACGCAAACGTTAATTAAATTCTAGATATTTCTAAATGAAATTTTGGTTTCAATGAAATAAAAACAATACTTGCTCAAATAGTATTGTTGTAATAGTATATAACAGGGTGCCTTTTTTATGTACTTAGTAGGTATGCATATTTCGAATAATAAATTCTTGTCAGTAATCCTTGAAGTAGAAAAACGAATAATATGGGGAACTTCCACGAATATACAATATAACAGCATAGCACCAAAAGTTATGATAGAAACTTAAACACACATCCAGAGGCCATGAGATATTCAACATACATGTACATGTAAGGAACCCACAACCAGCAGATTTATATTCTTCAATGAAATAAACACAGTAGTTGCTTATATAGAGGGTATTATCATGATAAATTGACTGCCCTCGGGACAGATATTGTCTTCAACATTGATAATGCCCTTGCCTGCGGCTCGGGCATTATCAATGTTTCAGGCAATATCACTGTCCCTTGGGCAGTTACTATATCATGATAATTCCCTCCATATAAGCAACTATTGTATAATTAATAGGACACTTTCTACGACATTTTGAAACGCCGCAAATACATGTAGGTATTCAGACATGGCCATACCATTATACAACGCAAGTTATACTATGACACCGTTAAATCTTGTGGTAAAATTTACCTGAACGTTGCCAAACAGCCGTCTGATGTCTGTGACGATAGAATCAATATCCATATTTTACCATATGACTGAAAGCGTTTGGGGCAGGTCATATTAGAATTTGAAATGACTTCGATAAGACAAACGCATGGATACATGAAGGTAAGAGTTATTCAAAAATAAAAAACCTATTATACATTTGTTTCATTTTTATTCGACAATATAGTGTGGTTGAATTTGTGCATGTGCAATATGCATGTAAGTTCTGATCTGAAACTTCTTATGTAATTTAAAAACTTGAAAAATAACATGTTGATGTACGTATCGACTCTACAACAAAATTATTCATCCTTGGAAAGGAAAACGTCTGAATGTTCGTCTCAGCTCTGTCGTGGTTATAATTTTTTAAAACAGAAGTCAAAGGCCATAATTGGGATATTCTATATGTAATGAAAGCTTGAATGTGACTTTGGGCGAAAGTATAACAAAAGAGATATTAATTTCAACAATTCTAAAGAAGATTTAGCGATTCGGGTCAGCTATTTACAGTATCATTGAATGTTTGTATCATTGTCTCCATTTAATTGGACTTTTTAAAAGATCTATTAATTTACCTGAAGAATTGTAAAGTAGCTGTAGCGATTCGTTTTACAATATTTCTTCTATTATACCAAATAATTGATCAACAGCAGTTTTATTCTGTAAATGTTTTATTTGCGTAATATACAGGTGTGCATACAGGTGTGCATATAAACATTAGTAGACGTATCAAGACTCATGTAACCATGGTTAAATGTAGAAATAAAGAATGTTGTTAAATTGTTTTCCTGTGGACTGTGACTAGCATAAATAACGTAAACATTGATGACATCTTAGCAAATACATCAATCAGATGTAATCAAATATAAAACTAATTTGTTTAAATTTGAGAAAAAATAAGGAATTATAGAAATAGGATGGACAATATTTCTGAAATGTTCTATGGAAGGGTAAAGGGATCTTTCCGATATGTCATTAAATGCTTTTCGCCTACATACACGGCGCTCTAGGGTTCCAATTTCAATGCCCAGTCACTAACGGTGTGCAATTTACTGTCCGTTAGTGATGATTACGACTTGATATAAAAAGATGTCCTCAAAGCTGATTGGGTTAATGTTCAACTTGATAAATGTTGAAAAAAGGCCATAACAGCAATAATATCTCTTGCTAATAAAAAAAGGCAAAAGGAAAAGAACACTAAATACATACTTGAGGCGCATACTTATTAACATAAGATCCGGTCATTCAATGGTCCTTTGAATCTGTGCACCACTTGGGAATTCCAGCTGGTTCATTTGGTTTGGTTAAATCCTTCACAGTAACGTTATCAAATGGGTCATAATTAGGACCCTAGTATTTATAGTAAGAGACGGTCATTGTATTGAAAATATAGTCGTCCAGTATCTCATTTCCTTTCTCCTCATTCACAGAAATATCTTCTGTGTTACTTTCTCCAATTTTACTAAAATACAGTCTTTGCCTTTCTTTGTTCATAATGTTCATTGGTTTATCCTCCATTCTTTTCAAAATGTCTCTATACATTGCCATTCTGCCTTGTCAAATCTTAACAATGATGCGATTGCCAAAGACACGTGTTGTTTCAAATATTTCCAATAGTTCTGACATTTTTATACATAATAATTTATGAAAATTTTCATTCAGATTCATACATACTCTAGTATGTTTTTTTAATTAGTACTAGATTGCCGACTCCCGAATTGCCGATTCTCATATAGCCGAGTCCCGAATTGCCGATTCCCATATAGCCGAGTCCCGATATGCCGATTCCCATATAGCCGAGTTCCGAATTGTCGATTTCTATATAGCCGAGTCCCGAATTGCCGATTCCCATATAGCCGAGTCCAATTTGCCGAATCCCATATTGCCGAATTTTCTGAGATGTCGGATATTTTATCCGATTTCTAGTTGGCCGGACCCAAATTGCCGATGTGCAAATTGCCGACTCCTACTGATTTCGGCTATTTAGAACAAGACTATTGCTTTTACTTACTAAGAAGGGCACATCTAAGGGTAGAACGGCTCATAAATATACTTAATCTATATGTTAGACTTGGAACAACAAGTAAAACCTTTGAAACAACTCATTATGGACTGAATAAAAGGGAGACAATACTACTATATATTGCCCCAATACTGACACATCTCCGGTTCGGAATAAAATAATTAATTTTTGTTTGCGTTAATAAATTAAGTAAAACTTAATCATTTCTTTGAAGCATCAATTATTAACATGCCTGTTGTTGTAAGAAAATTTTACAGCATTTTTTAATCACTTTTTGAGAAATTATTTAACAATGAACTCAAGCCTGGGATTCGGCAAATTGGACACGACAAAGTGGGAATCGGCAATTTGGGATTCGGCAAATTGGACTCGACAAAGTGGGAATCGGCAATTTGGGATTCGGCAAATTGGACTCGACAAAGTGGGAATCGGCAATTTGGGATTCGGCAAATTGGACTCCACAAAGTGGGAATCGGCAATTTGGGATTCGGCAATTTGGGATGTTACCGGTTTTTCAGCTTAAGATTAAAGACAGTGTTCCCGGCTGTCGAATTTTGGTTAAATTCAATATCTTAAAAATAACTACAAGGTTATATTTATCATTTTGTACGACTTCCCTTTTTTCGTCAAAAGCGGTATATTGTTTCGTTTTGTTGAAAATGTTAAATAGACCATGAGATATCCTTACTGCTGTTATATTCATTTGAACAATACTCGTTCACGCAGAAAAATGTGCACCTTTAAATCATATTGTGTATTGGTAATTGAATCCCAAATATTTTGAAGTACTCGCATAACTTCTTTACAAAATAAAAGAATAATATTTTAGCACAGAGTGTCATTGTAAAATTCTGATTACCTCTCTTTAGCCATTTTATTTTTAATTCCATTAAATAAAATAAAATCACCCTATATTTTAAGTTACAATAATTGTATTTGTGTAAATCACAAATGGGATCAGACATATGTTTTACTAGAACAACTTATTATCACTTATTACTTTCTATGATTGGCATTTGTTGTGTAACTGACGTCAAGCTAACCCGTGACTTTGAAAATCCGACTAAAATCCTTATCACGACAGCCAAAATCTATTTAATAAGAATTAATCATATATCTTATTCAGAAATCTAATTTGCCCTTTAGAAACGGAGGTCTAACTGGAAGACATGGTATCATTTTTTTCACCCTAAAGATGCATGTAGAGTCCCATGATATATTTTCTAGACCTCATAGTTCTGTATCTGAGCATAAAAGAGGAATTTCACATGTAATTAATATTACGTCATCAGACAATAGACTATGGTTTAAGCTGGATCCCTGTTATTTTGGTTTTAAAAATGATTTATATGTATGTGCTTGTTACATCCCTCCAGTGAATTCATTATATAACAATGATGATTTTGCAGATTTAGAAAATGAAATTTCAAGTTTAAATAGAAAGGGAAATGTGTTGATTATAGGTGATCTGAATGCCAGAGTTGGTGACAAATCAGATTTTATTGAAAATGAGTCAAGACCTAATGACTCACTACAAAATTTACTTCCGGAAAACTATAGTGAAGATAATTATTTTTACATAAATAACACCGGTAAAGTTTGTAATACACAAGGTCAGTCCCATCTTAATCTCTGTGTTGCTTCCCACATCCGTATTCTTAATGGACGTTTTATGGGAGATTTTTTAGGAAATTTTACATGTCATAAATCGAATGGTGCTAGCACAGTAGATTATGCCTTGGCCAACTTGGACCTCATTAAATCTATTAATTATTTTGAACTTAATGATCCAACTTATTTGTCAGATCATTCTCAGATTTCTGTTCATCTATATTGTAACATAGTAAATGATGATGATGATGAATTATTGTTTAACGTCCAGTGGTAACCAGGTGCATATCAGGACGAGATCATGTTGATATGATAATGAATATGCTCCCTGCTTTGTACTAGACCGACACGCTAAGTCGGATTTTTAATGTGCTAGCTCACGAGGTAACTGTCCGCAGGAAGACATATAACCACATATTATACTGACTCCGAGCAAACCAGTCTTTGCTCTTACTCCTAGATGCCACGTGCTTGGCGGAGAAGCAGCAAATACCAATTTTAATGTATTTGGTTTGACCCGGCCGGGGATCGAACCCGCAACCTTCCGCACTCGGGGCTACCACGAGACCACCGAGGCGGTAAATGGATCCTCTTATAAAACTAAAAATTTTAAAGAAATACAATACACATATAAATGGACATCTAAATCCAAAGATAAATTATTAAGTGTCTTATCAGAAAGAGAAACAATAGGCGAAATAGTATCCTTTGAAAATTTGAATTTTGAAAGTGTTGATAAAGCCACTGAAAAAATATCAAATATTTTTCAAAATTTAGCCAAAAAATCATGTAAAATTGTTAAAGTTAGTCGAAATAAAAAGAAAAAGAAAAAGGCTCCATGGTCCGATGGAGAAATTGAAGACCTTAAAAAATCTTTAATTGATCTTGGTAAAAAGATGAAACAGCAACCATATAACTTACAAATAAAAACTATTTTTTTATAAACATTGCAAAAATCTCAAAAAATGATAAAAAGAAAAAAGTATTTATATAAGAAGTCAATTATTGATAAACTTTTACACTGGAAAGAAACTGATCCAAAATTATATTGGCAGATTATTAATAATTTAAGATTTGAAGAGACTGCAGGAAATAATTCAAATGATTTCAACTTAGATTTGAAACAGGTAACCAACATTTCCAGTCTCAAGGTAATCCAGAGAGTATTAATGATGATTTAACTTCAATAGTAAACGAATACATTAAAAATCATAAAAATACTTTAGCTTTTAATGAAATAACTGATAAAGCATTATGTATCGCAGAAATAAAGAAATGTATTAATAAACTTAAAATTGGTAAAAGTGCAGGGCCAGATCTAATTGGCAATGAAGTAATAAAATTTAGTAGTAGCATTACTTGTAAAGCTATAACAAAACTTTTTAATTTGTTATTAGAAACTGGACAATATCCAGAACAGTGGAGAAAATCATATACAGTTCTTATATTTAAATCTGGAGATAAATCTGATTTGAATAATTATAGAGGTATTTCTTTACAAAACTGTATAGCCAAATTATTTAGTACAGTATTGAATGATAGATTAATCAAACATTATGAAAAAACCCTTGCTGACAGCCAGTTTAGTTTCAGAGCCAATCATAGGACTACAGATAGCATTTTTATATTAAAATCGTTAATATCAAAATATTTAAAGAACAATAAAGGAAAAATATACGCATGCTTTGTAGACTTGCGCAAAGCTTTTGATTCGCTGTGGCATAATGGACATATGTATAAGCTGATGACCAATGGCATAGGTGTAAAATTTTTAAACATTGTAAATAATATGTATAATGGTTGTCTATCAGCTGTAAAAATTCAAAATAAAATTTCACCCTATTTTAATTTAGAGATAGGGGTAAAACAAGGGAATAGTTTGAGACCTTCCTTGTTTAACTATTTTATAAATGACTTGCATGATATTTTTGATAGTACATGTACCCCCCTTGTCCTAGAAAACTCCCTCAATAAGCTGGAAAAGTATTGCTTTGACTGGCAGTTTACAGTCAATACAAAAAAAACAAAGGTGGTGGTTTTTCAAAGTACTCAACCACCTTCCCCAAAATTTTACTACAAAAATGTTTTCTTATCTCAGGCCAAAGAATACAATTTTCTTGGCAGTGTCATTGATTCTAAAGATAGTTTTAAAAAAGCTACTCAGGAATTGAGCAAGAAAGGACTGAAAGTCTTATTTTCACTGAAAAATAGATTTATGAATTTTACCTCCAGTCCAGTAAATCTGTCATGTAAACTATTTGATATACTTATAAGACCTATTTTAACATACAATAGTGAAATTTGGTTCATGGATGACTATTTTTCTATTAGTACAGCTCTATCCAGATCAGAGCAAAATGGCTCTAACTGTGATATATTATCACTAGAAGATAGGTTTTGTTATGAAAAGATACACAATAAATTTTGTAAATATATTTTAGGTTTAAAAAAGACTGCATGCAATATATCAGCGAAGTCTGAATTAGGAAGATTTCCTATAACAGAATTTATCAAAACCCAAGCAATACTTTATTTCTGTAGATTACAAACAGAGCCATTAAACCCTCTGCTTAAAGAGGCACTTTCCATCTGCAAGTCTATTGACTCAGATGGAATCTATACTTGGTATAGTTTTATAAAAAATATTTTTAAAGAATTTGATCTTGAAATTTCAGATTTCGAAGATTTTACCAGGCCATTTACTTTTATTAAACAATCACTTAAAATAAAATTAAGACAGTAATTCATGACTCAAATAATAAAAAAATATTAGAAAAAATTCATTCAACGACGCCTCTAAATTATATTTGTACAGTAAATTAAAATCATAGTTTAAGCTAGAAAGTTATTTACTATTTTTCTAAAACTTCAAAACAAGACAATTGTTTTCAAAATTAAGAGTCAGTGATCATAATTGAGAAATTGAAACAGGGCGATATAAAAATATAATAAGAGAAGAAAGAATATGTAAAAAATGTGATTTAAATGAAATAGGAGATGAATTCCACTTTTTCTTAAAATGTACAGCTAATCATTTTCTGCGAAACACTTTATTTGACAAAATAGTATTATATAAGCCTGACTTTCTTGAAAAAGAACCATTAGATCAAATAATTTTTTTGTTAAATTCTAACTCTGAACTTTTGACAGAAATAGGAGACTTTATAAAGCAATCTACAGAATTGTAAAAATGAGGTCCTTGTTGTTCAAAGTTATAACAGTATTAATAATAAAAGGTGATTTATCATGTATTTTATATCATAATTCTGAATTTGTGATTTTATATGATTTGCTTGTTTGTTTGTTTGTTTGTTTGTTTGTTTGTTTTCTTGTTCATGTACTTGCTTGACCCACATGGGTGTAATTTTGCAAATAAAGAAAGTTTATAAAGTTTGTGATGTTGCACTGTAATCCTCAGTTTCAACACTTTATATCAATAATCTTAATTTTAACCAATTCCGTGATACCAGTTGTAATTGGTAATTGATAATAATAATATATATGATAATAATAATATAAATTCTCTATTTAAAGACGGTGACTCAATTAGAGCAAGTCAAATTTTCATTGAGGCCCTCAGAGAAATAATAAGTACAATGTATATATTATAATATACTCATGCACATATACACATGTAAATTATCAAATAATGTTCATATATAAATAAATACTAGACATTGAACCCGCGCGAGCGCGGGAAAATAAGCATTTTTTTTTTTTTTTTTTTTGTGGTGGCCATATTGACTTTAAAAAGTTTTTGCGGCCATGGCATTCGTGGAACAGGAACTCAATGTGGATGTTGTGGCAGGCTTCCCATAAACTTTCCTGTCAAGTAGGTGGTATCAACTGATAGTTTCATGTCTGTATATGCTGTGGTATTCCAGAAATGGATGTTAATGCAAACTTTAACCAAAGTCAATGAAGCGTGAAATGTAGGTCAACGTGACCTAATTGTCATACGGTTGTTCGTTACTACCGAAGATGTATCCACTGATGAAGTAGACTGTATGCCACGTAGAATTACCAAAATGGACCTTAAGGTTCCATCATAGTCAAAATCTATGACGAAAATACAACCACATAAATTGTCAATATGTTTATGTTACAATTAATTCTGAACTGGAACTTGATGAAAAGCTTTCATTAAATACACATTTCATAATGCATTACCTTTTTCATTCAGAATAAATATGAAAAAGAATATGAATAAACATTTCCTTAGTGACGGATGAATTTTTCAAAAGATGCCGTGAGTTAAGTAGAGCATATTTTTGGAAAATAATTGTTCCAATTGTTCATTGCCATCATGGGCAGGGCAAGCGAGGCTTAATTTCACAAATAAATCCAATAGACGATAAAAGCATTTTTAGTGTGTGGCTGCGTGTGCTGTCCACGTTTATAAAGATGTCCGAGATAAATTTCGTCATTACTCATAAAGATGACCATTTGTTAAAAATATTTTTATCTAGGGCTTACAGGGAATTGTATGGTAGAGATATATTTAGACAGGTCACACGACAAATAATGTAAAAATGTATAATGGTTGGTTTTATCACTTTGTGCAAAGTAAACATCCGAGCAATCCAAAAACCAACTAAGTTAGGAATTCCTCTGAACTTTGCCTTACTTCTTCATAATCTTCAAAGCTCATAATGTTTATAGTTAGGAGAAATTGCATAATGGTAGAAAAAACAATCCTGAATACATGAAGCGGAAACATCCCACTCGAAGGAGAATGTTTTTAATTTGTTTTATTCTTCTTCCGTAATTTCTAACAAATATACATTTAAAATATGTGCATAATTGTTTATTTAAATCAATGTGTTAAAATGATGCATTCGAGAACCTTCTAAGGGATATGTTGGGAGAATTCAAACCGGAAAAGTCCGTGCAAATTCCATTTGCACATAAACAAAACTGCAGTTTCAAATTTATAAATGCAGATTGTCAAATCCCATAATAACCTTTATAATCTGAACCATACATCGTTTATTTTGAACCACGCGTTTTGCCGCCTATTCGGCTAATTCGTAAATTTAGTATTATAGATATCAATAAATGATCACATCTATAGAAAATGTTCAAAACAGTTTGTTTTATACAAATTTAAATTAGCAAAATTTTGAAGACGATAAGGTAAATCGTTCCATATTTTGACGAAAGAAAACGGAAACGATTGCTTTAGAAAATTAGTATTAGGACTAGGTAAAAATAAATTATTATCAGAAGCATATCTCGAATTATATCTTTGAACATGTTCTCCGTTTCCTGTTTGTATAATCATGTATTTTGTCGATTTACGTTGAAACCCTAAGGGAACAGTCATTATTTACCAGCTGGGGAGTTGGGGAATTTATACCAAAACCATGATGATAAAATTAACCCCCCCCCTCCCCCAGATGGTGAAAATCCAAGAAATCAACCCCCCAGAAGAATCAATTTGAAATTTTGATCCCCCCCCCATTCCTTAACTTCCTAGTATCAGAGAAATCAATTATCTGCATGTCCCTTTCGGTTTTTATATTTTGGATTGCTCAGTAGGCATTCTTGTACAATATATGAGTTTGAAATTGTATAAATACTTCTCCAGCTTTGGTTTATTAACCGTTTTCCATACCACATTCACAGAGCCTTAATCGTATAAGGCAAAGCTAAGGCTGCAGATTCGGTTTTGGAAATTTTGGTCGATGGGTAAAATTATCAAATGTATCCAAATGACTATATGATGGAATGCCAGGGTGATATTGTATAAGAGAGGAGATCTTCAAAATATAGGTGTATTTAAGTGTCGAAATGTTGGAATAATTGCAGGTACAATTGTTTGTAAAATACATAACTGATTCGGGACACTCTTGTTTGTAAATTAAATTGATTTTCCCACGCGTTCGCTGTTTTGTAACTTTTCATACATGTCATATTTATATGCTTAATTAAGCGTGTCTCAAAACGCAGCATTCTTTAACACACAATTGTTATTTAATAGAATTATCTTTTAATAAATTATATCCTACAATGAATTACTGCGTACGATCATTGAATGCTTCCTGGATTTAATTTTTACTAAAGTTCTTAGAAATATTGGTAGTACTTTGGACCAAGAAACTATTGTGTTGCTTATAATCCAGCACTGCTAGTGCTGGACTGAAAAAAAGTGTTTCCAAGCTTGATTGACAGGCCAGGTCAGCGGACACAACTACGAAAGGGGAGAGGGACATCTAACGTCCATTGCAGCCAAGTCTGGTCCCAATTAGCCAATTGGTCTCAGTTCAGAAGATTTTTGAATGAAACTTCCCATAGCGTCGTATGTTCCCTAATGAAACCATGAATGGTGGACGTATGAACATTTATATAAGAATGATGACCAGCTGGCATGAGAGATTACACTGTCAACAGTTTACATGGTCTATTAAGCTCGGATAATATGAAGGCATTTATTTGATAAGCAAGATTTAATCATCCCCATCATTAAACAATCACAGAAACAGAAAGTGGGCTGCTCAATATTTGCTGTAGTAAATAATTCTGATTCAATTTTTCAACCCCCCCCCCCCACCCCCACCCCAGTATAAATCTAAAAAAAATTGACACCCCCCTAAAATTCCCAACCCCCCAGCTGGTAAATAATGACTATTCCCTAAGAAAAAATAAAGAATTTTATATACACAAATCCATGTGCATCTCTGCGCGAATATGTATAACAATGGACAAATTCAGAAATAACGTTGCATTATAGGTAACAAAATTACGAAGACGCACGCAACGATGCCATATTTATTCAACCGGAAAATGTAAACACAAACAGCTGATCCGTAAAAATGGCAAATAATTGTATCATTTGTCATAGGACTTATAGAAAATTCAAAGATATCAATTTCATACCATTTCCTAAGAAATTTGAAATAAGACAAAAATAGTTGGAAGGCCTTAACTTGACTTAAAATGATCTGAAAGCGTCAAGCCGAGTTTGCTCTTTTCATTTCTTTCGTGGCGAACGTAAGAAAAATGATGTCCTGTCTCTTGAAATTGGAGAAAAAATTGACTCAAATAGTGGTAGGAAAAATCCTAAGGATAAAATTAGACAATATGAAAAGAACCAAGTGAAGCAAGATGGCAAAAAAATAAATAATACTTCTAAAAAAATCGCCCCACTCGGAGGAGGTCACTTGAAAGCTTACCAGCACTTTCCAATTTTTCAATCCCAAAATGGGCATTAGCACAGTGCACTTTATGAATGTAAATAAACACAGTGACCACACACATACAGAAGGAACATGGAGCCTAAAAGACAATGAAGTTAGGATTCGTTTTGCTTTTATTGAATAAGAAAAATATTTATGTGCCTAACGTACCTACAACACAAGTACATTCTGCATACCGGATCTTAATTTTCTTGGATAAGGGTTCATACTGG
This sequence comes from Mytilisepta virgata, assembly GCA_028015205.1. Lineage (NCBI taxonomy): Eukaryota > Metazoa > Mollusca > Bivalvia > Mytilida > Mytilidae > Mytilisepta > Mytilisepta virgata. The sequence goes on along the minus strand of CM051518.1, from coordinate 75,797,888 downwards.
TAGAGAGATAATTTCTTCTGGTACTGAGAATTTTTTATACTGGCTTGAACATATGTTTGAACGTATAGCCCATTTTCAATGGGTTCGATCTCGGTGGAGACAGAATGAAATATCTCGTGCATGTCATGCAGGATGGTGTTGGTTTCCTCTCATCAATGCACGGTTATGGAATCTCGTGCCCTATGGTCAGCCATCACAGCGTAATAATTGAGTATCGTGTTATGGTTAAAGTTTTTTAGATAGCTCAAGGTTTCTTGAGAAATATCATCAGAAGTCTCCCATGTTAGTGATTTGGAGGGAAATATTTGGTAGTTTAAGAGGTGGAAATGCTTTTAGGATTCCTTCGTTAAGGTACCAGACTGTCGTAGCTTCATAAATTTTTTGTCTGTAAAATAAGGATACTGTGGATCAGTTATTACAAAATTTACTTATAATCGATGTATCGTACTGTTATCATTGGTCATAATTCTTTTATCAACTATAATAAACCATAACACTATGGGAGAAAGACCACGTAAATAAACATGTGTCACTACAACAACATAAAAAAAAAACACCACATACTGGATAAAACCAATATTTCTTTCTTAGTGTGTCGAAAAGGGTGTTCAGTAAACTTGCATTTTTAAATTTCGGATGGAAAAAAAATCAATACATCAAACGTGAGAAATAGGTCAAGAAGCTTTAAATCCATTTCCTGTAGAATAAATGTCTTCCTTATACGTAAAATGAACATCCTGTTGGGAATGTCCGTCTCAGTATTGTTGTTTGATAATACATAATATATATATATAGTTATAATATAAGAAGGCAACAAATATTTACACTATGTGCGATGAAATGGATTTGGAAGAGTTTTGTAGAAAAGAAGAAGTTGTACAAGATGTTATGATTCAAGAAACGGCAAAGAGTATGTACAATTATACATTAAAAATATCATTTAACCTTTTATAGAAAATCAGCATTTACGGCAAATAAGTTCTTATCCCTTCTGTCAAATGACAAAATTGAATATAAATAATTGCAAGAAAAACTATGTGGGATGTTCTCATCTTGACATATAACTCAATGCCTTTTCTTTCTTGTAAACATGTTTTACCAAAAGTTTGATTTGTCAATTCAAACTTTGGTTATTATAGTAAAAGCTTGAATTGACAAATCAAAATTTTGATAAAACACGTATACTTTAAAGTGAGAAAACTAAGGTTTCAGTGGTGCTTTTTTGATAATGAAACATATGATTTCTAATAATTAAAGTAGCATACCAAGCAAAGACTCATATTGTTGCAATATGATGCATATGGGAGGTGCTTTGCTTTCTATAGGGTTTGGATGACGAAAAGAGAGAATATGAATTGTATTTTACACAATTTTCGGATATAACAAAACAAATGTGTAGGTGCCTAGTATTGAATATTGAACTAATGCAACCAATGTGCATTGTCTTTCAGTATGTGACAGCGCCGCCTGCTTGGTTATAACACATATACCAAAAGGTAAAAATATATTTTTATATAGGCAGCCATAAAACCTGATAAATACTCAAACATAAGTATTTTGATATTTCAGTTAAATTTTATATATCATAAAAATGCGAAGAGTACCGAATGTAGTGAAAAAGTGATACATGTCAGTATATGTATTCATTCCAGAATTCTAAAAGTGAACAACAATCATGTCAGCCTTTTAAATTACACTTTATATATAGAATAATGGCAATATGTATTCTGATACTTTTTCATGTGTATCATTGGACTTGCCCTGTGCCTCTATATCGAGTCAAACGACAACCGGATAAAGTCAGTATGAAACAAAAAAAAAAAACCAAATTCCTATTATTCCTTTAATCGGTAATATTTAAAACTGAAATACACGGTAGAACGGAGTTTGAAGAAAGCATATTGTGCACTTCAGTGCAAATCTTCTGAATGTCTACTTTTGGTCAATTTAAATCGGAAATGGAACGTTTTTTTCCTTAACATTAACCACTTTTACGTTCATTGTCCTGTACAAAACATGACAAATTTATATTTGCGTTTAACATTTATCTTTCAAGCAAATTATTTAGAAGAAGACCGTGAACCTAAGAATGGAAGGACAACATCATTTATCTTATTCAACTGTAAATAATAATACAAATAACTGTATTATAATGAAGACACCTTAAAGATGACACCAAAAGAGTTCTTAGAAAAAATATATAATATTCTGCATCGTCCTCAACTTTTGTTAAATAATAAAACACTTACAGTACTTATATATTGTATTGTATGTTTTAGTATCTTTTCATGCCTGGGGAAAAAAAGAAGATTCACTGGAGATGATAGAAAAGCAGATAGTGCCATCAACATGCCCAAAGCCCAGGGCAAAGGCAAGTTAAAATTTGCTGGCCAACTGTTGGCCAATTTATTCTTTCATTGTATAACGTTTCTTCTTTTTTTGCCACCCCAACCCTTTCTTACGTGAGATTGTGAGGGCGTAGAAATAGTAGTGGTCCGTTCATCTGTCACAGTTACTTCTGTCATACAGAATGACCGCAGATATTAAGCACATATTTGATAGTTATCTTCTTTTTCTCACACAGATGTATACAGCGTAAAGTTATTAGGGGAATTGACATTTGTAGAGACAAATCACATTGTTTGAACTCTAGTCTCTTGATAAATCATACATATTTTTTTTCAAACCGACATGAGACTTTCAGCGCATTCTGAGTGCCAAATTTCATGGGCTTGGTCCTAAATTTGAAGTAGCTTTCAAGAAAAATCATAAATGCCAAGTGATAGGTTAACAGGACATTTTAAATTTGGTTTATTTGCCTTTGGTCCTATCAACATCTCATTAACCAATCTGTTCATTTACATAAAATGTAGCACACGTGTACAAGTTTTTTCGCAAAACTTTCATCCAAAAATCATCCAAAATTAAACCATGTTTGAAATTTGAAGTACATATAGATTTTATACTTCAATATCTGAATTTTGTTTATAATTGTTGATGGAATTGTTCACAAAAAAATGGTGAGATATTGTTTTATATGTTTTTAAACGATGATAATTGTCATTTGTGCAAAGTCGGACTGACGGAGACCATATCGATTACATTCATTTGTATTCCTTTGTTTTCCTGTTCTTTTGAGATACTTCCTGAAACTTCCTTACCTGTTTTGTTGAAAATTACAATGACTTTCTATGGAATGTAAACATTCCAGTCAAATACAACATGTATAATTATGTTGTGTAGTAGTATGTCATTCATATTTGGAAATAATTTATATCCGAGTATTGCCTTTATTTATTTTAATGTTTGGTCCGATGATGCAGGTTTTGTTGAAATTTTAAGACTAGTGATTGTCAAAACGGAAACATTTGTAACAGTTATCGGTTAAATTGATGTCAGGGTCTGTTTTGATCTTGCATTGAGTCCTTTAGCTTATTGTTGAAGAATGGACGACCAAACGAAAAATAACAATAAAAAATCCTGTTAACCTACTTTTTTCATTTATACTCCATCGTGCCTTGGTTATTAATAGTTTATTAATGCAACTCAAGACTATTACAGCCATGGCATACAGTACAATACATTATATAACAATGACATACATATATTCATAAATTGACATAAAGAACATGGAACAAACAATCAAATGACATAATAAGTAATATAAATATTTTATATTAATTAATGGAACAATACCATAGAAAGTGTTGACAATTATCAAAACTAACTAGGGTCTCCCTTCCTCAGTTCTAATGACCGATCTATAAAAGAGACAACAGTCCCAATTTCTTCAGGAGTTGACGGGTTTAAAATTTTTATTAGTTTTTCATTATTGTTAAGCAGTATAAAATTTGGATACCAATCTAAAAGCTTTTTAAGTAATTTATCTCTTTCCTTTTTGTTAATTGTACAATTTAAAAAGAAATGTTGTTCATCATCTATAGCGTTACAGGTTTCACATAGTCTCAAATGCCTGGGAATTTTTAAATATCTCCCAGTTTCAATCAATAATTTATGATCACTAATTCTAAATTTGGTTATGTTTTGACGTACTTTTTTATTTGGATGTTTTAAGTAAAACTCCATTTGATTTTTTGTTACTTTAATACTTTTATATAAGAATAACTTATTGTCTTCTGTTAAATTTTCTATTTTAGTGATAGTTATTTTTTTTATAATATTCATTCACATTGTTTTTAATTATTTTTTTAACATGACCTAATTTTTATACGACCGCAAAATTTTTGCGGTCGTATATTGGTATGACGTTGGCGTCGTCGTCGTCGTCGTCGTCGTCGTTGTCGTCGTCGTCGTCTGCGTCGTCGTCCGTCGTCTGCGTCGTCGTCCGAAGACATTTGGTTTTCGCACTATAACTTTAGTATAAGTTAATAGAAATCTATGAAATTTAAACACAAGGTTTATGACCACAAAAGGAAGGTTGGGATTGATTTTGGGAGTTTTGGTCCCAACAGTTTAAGAATCAGGGGCCAAAAAAGGGCCCAATAAGCATTTTTCTTGGTTTTCGCACAATAACTCTAGTATAAGTAAATAGAAATCTATGAAATTTTAACACAAGGTTTATGACCACAAAAGGAAGGTTGGGATTGTTTTTGGGAGTTTTGGTCCCAACAGTTTAGGAAGTAGGGGCTAAAAAAGGGCCCAAATAAGCATTTTTCTTGGTTTTTGCACAATAACTTTAGTATAAGTAAATAGAAATCTATGAAATTTAAACACAAGGTTTATGACCACAAAAGGAAGGTTGGGATTGATTTTTGGAGTTTTGGTCCCAACAGTTTAGGAATTAGGGGCCAAAAGGGTCCAAAATTAAACTTTGTTTGATTTCATCGAAAATTGAACTATTGGGGTTCTTTGATATGCCGAATCTAACCGTGCCTTTAGATTCTTAATTTTTGGTCCCGTTTTCAAATTGGTCTACATTAAGGTCCAAAGGGTCCAAAATTAAACTTAGTTTGATTTTAACAAAAATTGAATTCTTGGGGTTCTTTGATATGCTGAATCTAAACATGTACTTAGTTTTTTTATTATGGGTCCAGTTTTCAAGTTGGTCCAAATCGGGGTCCAAAATTAAACTTTGTTTGATTTGATCGAAAATTGAAGTATTGGGGTTCTTTGATATGCCGAATCTAACTGTGCATTTAGATTCTTAATTTTTGGTCCCGTTTTCAAATTGGTCTACATTAAGGTCCAAAGGGTCCAAAATTAAACTTAGTTTGATTTTAACAAAAATTGAATTCTTGGGGTTCTTTGATATGCTGAATCTAAACATGTACTTAGTTTTTTTATTATGGGCCCAGTTTTCAAGTTGGTCCAAATCGGGGTCCAAAATTAAACTTTGTTTGATTTCATCGAAAATTGACTTACTGGGGTTCTTTGATATGCCGAATCTAACCGTGCATTTAGATTCTTCTTAATTTTTGGTCCCGTTTTCAAATTGGTCTAAATTAAGGTCCAAAGTGTCCAAAATTAAACTTAGTTTGATTTTAACAAAAATTGAATTCTTGGGGTTCTTTGATATGCTGAATCTAAACATGTACTTAGTTTTTTTTGTTATGGGCCCAGTTTTCAAGTTGGTCCAAATCGGGGTCCAAAATTAAAGCTAAAAAAGGGGTAAATTTTTTTTTTTTTTTTTTTTTGGGGGGGGGGGGGGGAATTCTCCACAGCATATTGTATTGCACAAGAAGCAAAAAATTGAATATAAATTCAAATCATATGACCAATTCTAAGTTCTTTATTTCAGTTATTCTGTGTCAGAAACCTATTATGTGTCAAATATTTGAAGAAATTTTCAATTGCACAGTATTGTGCAATAGCAAGAAATTGATATGTGTGCTCTGCTATCAAAACCTTATTATTAACAAATTCCATGACTATGATGTCATTTTCTATTTTAATATGTTATGGTGTATTTAAATGGGCTGTTATGGTTGCAAAGTATAAAGAAATGGGGGGGGGGGGTTGAAAACAAAATTTAGAGGGGGGGTAAATGAGAAATTGGGGAGGGGGTAATTTTTTTCTCATTTCATATTTCATAAATTAAAAAGAAAATTTCAAATTTTTTTAGCAAAAAAAGGGGGGGTTACATTAAATTTTATTGTTTTTTGTTTTTTTTTGGGAGGGGGGGTCAATGTGCAACTTCATAGTGTATTGCACAAAAGCTAAAAAAAGGGGTAAATTATTATTTTTTTTTTGGGGGGGGGCAATTCTCCACAGCATATTGTATTGCACAAGAAGCAAAAAATTGAATATAAATTCAACTCATATGACCAATTCTAAGTTCTTTGATTTCAGTTATTCTGTGTCAGAAACCTATTATGTGTCAAATATTTGAAGAAATTTTCAATTGCACAGTATTGCGCAATAGCAAGAAATTGATATGTGTGCCCAATTTTAAATTTTAAATTGGTTATTTCTGATTTATATATAAAAACAAATAATACTGATATGGTTTGAATAGGTAAATTAAAAAATTTTAAGTTCTTAGACAACATTCATTCTGTGTCAGAAACCTATGCTGTGTCAAATATTTATTCACAATCCAAATTCAGTATTGTATCAAGCTTGAATGTTGTGTTCATAATTGCCCCAACTATTCAGGGTTCGACATCTGCGGTCGTATCTAGCTGCGCCCAGCGGAGCATTTTATTTTATATATGTTATTTGGTCGCTTACATTAATATCACATCCGTCTTTTATCCAATAATTAATTACATGTACTAAAAGTCCTTTGTTTTAAAAATTGTTTTATAACCGCAGAAGATATATAGAAGTATACAAATATATACATTAAGAAAAATAACATTAATTTTTTTCCTTACAAATTAATACAATATTTGTTCTGATTAAAGGTTTTTGGAACAGATAGGGGATCGAACATAACAGAACTCCTAATGTGTAGAAACAACGGCGTTATAATTAATCTGATGTGCAGTCTACAAACTACATATACAGATGACAACAAAAACTTTCAACATACCTTTGTGTTTAATAATTATCAAGATGCATCGGATTCATTGTGTTACCATAGATTAAACATCAGGTAAAGTTACAAGAAACAGAACCAAAATGTGTGGAGAGGATGTTTTCCTCTAGATCGACAATTTATCAGAGCTCAGGCCTTCTTCTCTGGCCGAAATCTGAAAATCCAAAAATAACAATATGTTCGTCAATTTCGGTACGCTTCAATATTTATGCTGGACCCCTTCGCTTTTGATGTTTTGTGACCCGACCTTAAAATATATTCTAATGTATGACACAGCATTAAACTGAATTTTATATCATTTCCAGCTTGAGAAACACTGAGAAAAGATAGAATCAGAAAAAAATACTGAATATAAAATCTGGTGAAAGACTATAGGAATGATTGTTACCAGGGGAACCAAACCCATAGGGTATTTTTAAGAAAGTGCTCCGCCCATACTCCACCAACAAAATAGATGCTACCACAAAATATCATTGATCAAAATACCATTGATCAAATTCACGTCTCCTCTTATCCTTAAACATGTTAAAATCAAATATTTTTTTTCAACTAAAGTAAGAAGTCTTAGTGCAATATGTAACAAATAGTTAAGGGACTTTGATCCGATACTATGAACTATTAGTTCTCATTATATTAAGAACTCGTTTTCAGAAACGGAGACCAGCTTCTGAGTGTAAATGGTACAGACGTCACACTGATGGATCATTCAGAAGTCTTGGAAAGCTTACGAATATTGACGAATAACGAAGGCGAAAATATAAACTTGGTATGGGATTTCTAAGGTTTTAGTAAATGATTTTATACCATATTCTAGAAAAATAATGATCTACTGCCATGACTGCCATATGAATCTGGTGTTCTTTCAATTCAGCACAAAAATCCTGTTTACGTTTTAAAATTATCTCCAACTAATGAGAAAGTTTGGTTCATTATAAAGGCTTTTGTGATACGGGTTAATGTGTTATATGTGCATATATGTGAATGTCACATTTATCAATACTGGTCCTTTTTAGCTCACCTGGCCATAGGCCATGTGAGCTATTGCCATCACTTGGCGTCCGTCGTCGTCGTCTGTAAACTTTTTCAAACGTTAACTCGTCCTAAACTACTGGACCGACTTCAACCTAACTTTGCAGAATTGTTCTTTAGGGCATCTGGAAAATTTCTATCGTTTAAAATTTTTGAAATGTCGAAAAAACATGGCTGTCGTTACTATAAATAGAACATAGGGGTCCATCAGTAGTTTTCTGCAAATAACTTGAAAACGAAAGCAGATATCAAAATTTTGACATAGGGTCAAAATGTTCAGCACGATGAGATCTACCAGTGTGCAAATTTTTGTTACGATCTTACAACTGATGTAGGAGTTGTTGCCCTTTAAACGTCAAATTTGGCAATATTTCGTTTTTCAAGGCTATTATTATGAAAATGAGAAGAGATAGATAATCAATGTAAGAATAAAAGTTGCTCAGTTAATAAAGATCTATGAATGTTCAAAATTTCAGGTCAATCAGACATACCATGTTAGAGTTATTGCCCTTGAAAATGTCAATTTTGTTTGCAGATTTTCCCTTTTTGTGCAATTATTGTGAAAGGAGATAAATAATCAATGTAAGAATAAAAGTTGTTCAGTTAATTAAGATCTATCACTGTGCCAATTTTCAGGTCAATCAGACAACCTATATTAGAGTTATTGCCCTTGGAAATTTAATTTTTTTCAGATTTTCACATATGTTCAAGTTTAGCATTTTTAATCAGGATGTTGTTTATTTATATTTTATTGCTACTTGAAATTATTTTTATTGAAATTCTGTTTAATGTTTTGAATATTTCATCAACATTCAATTCACAATAATTATTTTTTCATTGATGTACTCGTGAGCTTTGGTGCCGAGTGAGGGACCATACTCAAGGTTTTAGCATTTTTTTTTTCATTTCCATGTCATTTCCTGCAAAATCAGGTAAACTTTTCACTCTTGTTTATATCATGATTATTGTCCTTTGCCACAATTGTCCATTTACATCGTGCTTATTTATTATTGTCCTTTGCCACAATTGTCCAGAATCAATTTTACTTCCATAAAAGTCCATTCATGTTAATATTTTTGATGCAGATTTATAACCAAAACATTGCACAGGTTGTCCAGAGCAAATGCCTGAAATCAGGTATACAAAGCTTTGAATCAATTTTTCTGACTTCTATAAAATAAAGGCATTTTCTAAATATATCATTCAAAAGAAGTGATATCATAGCTATATGTTTTAGCATCTTTCAAATTATAAAAAATGATGTCTTGTTAAATGCCTCTGCAGTGACAAAGCTTTCTTGAATTTTCTATTGTATTAGCAGACGTTAACGTGTGCAACCAGGTCTGACTTGAGCACATCTCACTCTCCTTTGATGATATAATTGGCATGTGACCAAGTTAAGAAGGATGATGTCAAGTTCTTTGAAAACAAATTGAATGTATTTAGGAAATGTGCTTGACCGATGGACTAGTCAGATTTAAAATTTGGAAATTAGCGTTTGTTTCAACAAGTTGTCAAATTTACTATAGAAATATATAATCCGTCCTGTAGATTTTTGCTTTCGGTCTGACAGGAATTATCAATAACATCCTTAACTTATTAAAAGAGTGCAATTCAGGGCTTTCAATATAAGCCAGAAGGTGGCTATTTTATCTGTATACTTTTGGCATTTAGCCGCCTACTTTTGAGAAATTTCTATTAATCCAATAGGGAAATAGCCGACTACTCTTGAATAAGAAATGTTTACTTGAAAAAGTGTTGAAAGCCCTGCTTCATGTATGCAAAGTTGTGTTTTAAATTACAGGTCTCTGATGACCATATAAAGGGTAAATGCTGTTAAAAACATATTTTGTGTTGCATGTGACTCTTGCTTGATGTTTTGTTGAGGAAATAATAATTGAACAATAAATTATTTTTTCATATTGTCACGTAAAGCTTAATGCATTAATGTAAATTGTAATAACTTGACTCCAGACAATTTATAAATGTTGAATATGCGTGTCTCGTAAAAGCAGACACTTGACTTCCATATGAAAACTTGTAAGTATTTTGGTTACTGATGTACACAAATTAATAAATTTTTATGATTTCAAGACATCATGGCTTTGAAACAGATTCCTGCGTTTAAAGGATACACTCATGCCAGTATATGATACATACCGTCTATTTTCATATAACAATTCTATTGTAAACGGTTCAGTTCATAACTTGGTCATCCTAATGATACCAGGCCATTTTTTTATCACTTCATACATATATTGTAAAAAAACAATCCAGGCAATTTGTCTGATGTTACCTTTAACAGTATGCATGACTTTAAGATCATCCGTTCTAACAGATTAATTTCTCTACATAAGAACTTAAGGCCTAGAAAAAAGTGTTGTGTTTGGATAGCCAACCCTATAAGTACCTCAAACTTTTTTGTAATATTCCTACTTCAAAAAAATAAAAAGAATCGGAAATCTGGTGGACCTCATTTTCATTCCCATTTGTAAACTTTGTTGATTTTTTATGGCGATATGGCGCTTTCAGTAGATATTGTTCATATCAGAACACATTTATTGAAAAGTTGTTCATACAACACCTCTACAAAAGTCTCTGTAAGTTTGACATTGTCAGATGATCATTTTAGGGGTTATCGCCCTTTGAAGGTAAAAAATAGCGTTTTTCATGTTTTTGGCTTTAGAATGAAAACTAATTAATGAAAATAGCAAAAGATGCTGCTTGCTTAAACCTTCAACTCGTTGAACTTTAAAAGACACTCCATTGGATGGAAGTTGACAAATGGGCCTTTAAATGGGTAATTGCTAAAAAGAGAGACCTTTATACCTTAAAGACCAGGTGAGCGATTCAGGCTCCTGGGAGCCTCTTGTTAATACTGCTACAAAATTTCCGTAGTATGTAATATTTTTACTTGTGTCCTTGATTTTGAAAACACCAGTTGTATTCTTATTACTTTTATGCCAACATATATATGAGATGGTATTTGTTAGGGGTAGAGATTGAATTTTTGTTATCTTAAATGTATTCGGTTGTTCGGAAGTCTAAAAAACATATGTTCATTGCAATAGGTGTTTTCTGTTTAGATATGAGTTACTTTTATAGTCATTTTCACATTTAGATACCTAAAACAATGAAAAATATTTGTAAGTGTTTGGAGTAGTTTATGATATCGAAAGGATATATATTTGCATGTATTATGCTATTATGATATTTAAGGAATGTTTTCAGTTTTTTAAACAGGTTATACAATATAAGATAGTTTGGGTCAGTTTACGCATAAGAAGTGGTTTATGAATGCCGTAAATTGACCAAAACCAGGCTATTAAAGTATAACCTGTCCAAAAATTGGAAACATTCCCTATAATTTAATTTCCAAACAGAAGTACTATGAATCCTCGATTCAAGTATCATTAATGATATGAGATTATTTGAATTTACAAGTGGCGGATTAATCTGTTGGTGACGTCACAAGATCAAACCAGGTTATACAGTATAACCAATGTTGCTCTATACTGTTCAGCCAATCAAATTGTATTATTTATAAATGACCTATGAACATTGAAATTAAAGTATTTAAAGTTATTTGAGATCGTTACGTTTTAGGCGTACTGGAGACCAAATACTGATAGTATTACAGAATTGGGTTTTAATCTTACTTTAAATGGTAAGTAAGTATGAGACTTTTGCTTTTGATATTAAGGATGTTCGCTTGAGAGGCATTTGAATTTTTGTCATATTTTCGGAATCTTCTGGTTTTATCCATTTGATTGCCATAAAATATTTTACCCGTTTACCCCCATTTTTCTTTTCATAAATCTTTTACATGCAGAATGATAAGCTATTTGTAAAAATCATAAAAAAAACCCTTGTTATTTTTTAATAGTTTTTGAGAAATAAAACTTGTCAATAGTAAAGCCATGAAAAATCAAGAGAGAATATTTTCTCCGCAAAATAATCAATATTAAAGTATATCTATACTGTATATTTTTTTATTATTTTTATTTCTATTTTTGGGGGGATGGGGGGGGGGCTTCTTGAGCATCATCGTTGTGTCAAGTTGTTACCAATTTAATTGTTGCCGTTTCTACCTTTTGTAATTTCGTGGCAGAAGAAATATTTAGGCCATAAAAAAGAATATGTTTGTTTGCCCTAACCCGACCGACCCATAAAAAAGCGCCCGAGTCAAAATCTTTTTTTGTTCAAAATTTGAGATGTTTTTTTTTTTTTTTTTCGTATCCGTATCCGTCTTGAGCTTGTTGCATAGAATAACCTGATCCGATCTGACAGCGCTTTATCACACGCCAGTGTTATGTATAAAAGCCTCCAATTGATACGAATGAAAGAGCCTCATCGGTACAAATAAAAATTTAATTAAAGTCAAAACCCGTAGTTTCCAACAGACTCTATCGTTTTGCAAACACAAAAACATGGAAAGAAATGTTCGATGAAGTGTGTGATGACGATTTCATGCTGAGGAAAACTGATGAAATTTGTGAGACTGTCTCGGACCGATCGGGAAACTCGTTTGAGCCCGATTTTGAGGAACCAATCCAAGTTGTTCAGGAATTAGATTCGGCGTTAAAATTTGCTACATTTGTTGTTAATAGATACGCTTCTAGTTCAGAAGAAAACAACAATGAATATGAACCAGAAACATCAATCACGAATTAAAAAACTTGAAATCCAGAAGTCCCGACTTTAAATCAAAGTCAATCCCTCCTCCCTGAAATTTAAAATAGGTATTCCCGGATCTCGAAAGTGTTGTTCCCGAATTCTGACTTAGAAATGAGCATTCCCGGTGTACCTTTAAAGGTTTGTTTGTTTTTTTACGCCCATCTTTTAAGACGGAACGTATTATGGTATACAAATGGATGTCCGTCCGTCTGTCCGTGTTAACATGTACTATAAATTGAGAACCTCTTATCCAAATTACTTCAAACTTTACACAATTGTTTATTATGATGGTCTCATGGTCTGTATACTTTTTTTGGTGAAAATTTGATTTTCCGTTCCGCAGTCATGAAAAAAGGGTGTTTTCCACATGTCACATCTTATCTTAAAAACGTATTATCAAAATTGCTTAAAACTTGACACAAGTGTTTGTTATGATGGTCTCCAGATCTGTATACTTTTAAGTGAAAATTCGATTTTTTGTTCCAGAGTTATTGAACTTTTCTTTAAAAAACAGGGTTTTTTTCACATGTCATGCCGTATTTCAAAAATACCTGATCTGAATTGCTTCAAACTTTATACAGCTGTTTATTATAATGGTCTCTAGGTCTGTATACTTTTTGGTGAAATTTTGATTTTTCATTTAAGAGTAATGGGACTTGATTCATCAAATTAAAAGGAATTTTTCATATACAGCCCTTCAACTTAAGAACCCCTTTGCCAATTCACTTCGAACTTAGTACTAGCAGAGTTATTGGATATGATGGCCTTATAGTCATTTTACATTTTGCTGAAATTTCCATTTTTCTTTCTAGAATTATGGGACTTTATGCATCAAATTGAAGGCAATTTTTCGTATTTCGTGCTCGAACTTGAGAACCCCCTGGCCAATTCACTTTAAACTTTGCAGAGTTGACGACGGGCGTATTATGCGCTTGGGCAGCTGATTTTTATATAATTAGTCGGCTGTCGTCCATGCAGAATTGCTTGTCAGGGTACTTTCTCCTCTTTACCTGGGCTGATCCATATGATATTTGTACACGATGTTTATATCAATGACAAAATTCATCCTTGGTAAGTTTGATGTTGGGATCCATGCCGCCATTCCATAGTGGGGGGGGAGGGGTAATTGAAACGGTGAATGATAAATTTTTTTTCCGAAAAAACGATATACGAGAAATTAGATCCAAGATCTAAAAACAGAAATACCTTTCTGACAATGTTTTGTTCAAGTGTTCAAGTGTTTTGCATTTGAATTTTGTATTCAAATAATCCCAGTTAAACTGTTTTTCTGTATTTACAATGTAAACATTGAGAAACATAATGTGGACATTGAAGTGGAAAACTGAACAAATTGTTATTAGAAAAGATCTTAGTACAGATAGATCCTGGCATATATATGTCTGACAATTAGCAAACTTAGTCTTTCATTTTTAAAGTCGTTTATAAGGTAAAATAATTTTTACCCCTATTTTTCTTTTAAAGTAAAAAAAAAAGAATTTCCCTACCTACCTACCCACACCTGAGACTGGTCGGTAGGGTTTGGGCAAACAGAAATATTTTTAAGTCTGGCCTTATTCAGATTTAATTTTCTCTGCATACAAATTCCTAATATTTTAAGTCTTTTTGTTCCTGTTTTTAGAATCTGCAATAGCAGCAGATGTCAACCATGAAACGTCATTTCCTCGAAGGTCTTGGGAATCAAAACGTACAATTGCTGTACACAAAAGAGGAACATGCAGATACTTACAGATGGATAAAGATAGTGGACTAATTTTTGCAGAAATTTTTTCCTCAGAACCAGGACAGGGGATAGGAAGCCTTCACCAATGTAATATGTAGATTTAATTTAAATCATAAAGATATTGACTTTTCTTCAATGATTCAAGAAACATCTTTTTTAGAGATCTTAACCGGAGATACTCAATTTCCATCCAGAAGATATAGTAACAGATATTCCGCAATATACTCTTATCATTCTTAAATGTTTATGCATATCCGAAATCGTGATTTGAATGTTTTCTCTAAAAGGAAAAAAAAAACGTATCAAAATTGGTATCGGTAAATATACATTTAAATCCCCAGTTTTCATAGGGATTCGCACTTCTTGCTACAGAAACAGGTAGTTCAACCCATTTTGCATACACATTTTGTCTTGGAAATCATTCAACACGTCTTGGAAAGGTTTTCAGCAGTTGAAAGCACCGGTGGTTTTTTGCACTATTTTTCTTTCTCTTGCATAATATGCTAATATTATATTATTATATGATGTCGAATATTGGGACACGGATTCTGTGTAGTAAGGGGACAGTGATCAATTTTATAAAAACGGTTAAACTGACGACGTTTCACCTTTTTACATTGTATTTATTATTAAGAACATTGTGGAATCCAGTCTGCAGTTGTGTGTTGTTTCAGGGAAAACGGTAGTATGTATTTTGCCATAGGGATAATTATACCCTTTTTCAAATTTTCACCAGTTTTTAACAAAAACCCAGAGCTAACATTCATAGTCAATTAAAGTACTTTCATAACAGTATTCAGAAATATATTTGAGAATGACCATCTTCCTATTCAGCCAGCTTGACAAACTAGGGTTATCGGTACTTTAGCGCCTCTTTCTGTGCAGTGAATACAAAATTTTTAAAAATTGTCAAAAATTCATTTTCACATGGATGTAAAACTTCGTTCATACTTTATACACCTAATTCATCCTACAACTTCAAAAGATATGCTATGTACACACCGACTTTTGATCATCTACAATGTTCTTATATTTTGACCTGAGTAAGGTACACAATTGAGCAACCTAGTATCTGGAAAGAAAATACTACCATTTTTCCTTCAGTCTCCAAGACAAGTTAATTTTATCTGAATAATTTGATTATTCTAGGTCATTTTGTCGAGGAAAGAAAAATGATTCTCGATGATAACAGGCGACCATTGCAGATCCGGCGATATAGGGAGGAGAATTCACATCGATACTGGAAAGTGGCAGAAAATGGAATACTTGAATTAGTTGTAAGTCTCTTCAGAAATAACATTAGCTTGTTAAAACACCCCATCTTCAATATGTTCGATATATTTCCTAAGAACCGACCAAAGCAGAAACAGTTTACTATCATGGTCATTATCAGCGTTGGTGCTTTTCAAACAGATAATGAAAAGCAGAGCTTTGTTTCACATGTAATATTCAGATTTTTTTCTAGATTATACTTAAATCTTACCCGGTATTGGAAACTTATTAATCATTATAATTTTATAAACCAAAGTCGTTACTATAAAAAGAAGACCCTTAAAAATAGCGTGCCATATTTCCAGGCTTGAGCAATGGATAAGAGGAGGTATAGACGGCAGTATTGACTTTGTTGGTTTTTGCAGTAATTATTTTAGCACAATTGGCAAAGCTGGATGTTTACAACAGTCTTTGCTTATTCATGTAGCCGGAACGGTAGCCTTATTGACAAAACTTTTAAAAGTTAATTCAGACTTATATCATAATAAAATGCTAAGGAGTTTTGAAATAAATTATTTCTAAGTAATTGTTTTTTTTAACAGTTTTTGTGAATAAGGTTGCAGGTCATGGTATTGCACGCTTTAAAAAAAATAATAATAATATCAAAACAGAATAACTAAAAACTGCTAACTTATAGACAATACGAACCCTTATGAAAATCTGTAATTAACCCTTTTGCTTTTTGCCATTCCTGCTGCCTACACCACAACCGTTGGATGATCCAACAAATTCAAACTATTAAAGGTAGGATGATTACATCATCACCATATTCAAAAGTATTTTAATAGTTGTCAAGAATCTTATACATGTGAGTTTATTGGTAAATTGGTGGGGGGAGGGGATGAAGTAGTATTTGTTTTCAACAATACTTATCTAGCTATATTGGCACTTTC
This sequence comes from Mytilisepta virgata, assembly GCA_028015205.1. Classification (NCBI taxonomy): domain Eukaryota; kingdom Metazoa; phylum Mollusca; class Bivalvia; order Mytilida; family Mytilidae; genus Mytilisepta; species Mytilisepta virgata. The sequence goes on along the minus strand of CM051518.1, from coordinate 75,781,276 downwards.
TGTATTGTCACTAGATATCATTATTTAGTTATTATTTTCTACATCCCAAGAAAAATTTAAAATGATATCTATTTTTTTACTTTTCTAGAGGTAAAATTATGAATAATTTATTTTTGTTCTTACAGAGGAATAAAGATGCAGCTACATATTTTACGATTAAGTCTCCAAAAATACTTAAAAAGGCTTTTGTAGTATTCGAAGAGTATAACACAGGAAAAATGTTGTGTCTAAATGGTGAAAAAGGACAATTCTGTAGATCCGTTCACAGTTCTGAAGAATGTGTTCCAGAAATGTTTCGATTCAGAATAAACAGAATGAAATGTAAACTATTCATGTAACAAATGCAATGTAATTATTGACAATCTGACACTACTGTTGACAATTTGACACAACTGTTGACTGTTGACAATTTGACACAACTGTTGACAATCCGACACTACTGTTGACAATCTAACACTACTGTTGATGACCTGACACTACTGTTGACAATCTGGCACTACTGTTGACAATCTGACGCTACTATTGACGAACTGGCACTACTGTTGACAATCTGGCACTACTGTTGACAATCTGACACTAATGTTGACAATCTGACACTACTGTTGACAACCTGACACTAATACTACTGTTGATGACCTGACACTACTGTTGACAATCTGGCACTACTGTTGACAATCTGGCACTACTGTTGACAATCTGACGCTACTATTGACAACCTGACACTAATGTTGACAATCTGGCACTACTGTTGACAATTTGACACTACTGTTGACAATCTGGCACTACTGTTGACAATCTGACGCTACTATTGACAAACTGGCACTACTGTTGACAATCTGGCACTACTGTTGACAATCTGACACTAATGTTGACAATCTGGCACTACTGTTGACAATTTGACACTACTGTTGACAACCTGACACTACTGTTGATGATCTGACACTACTGTTGACAATCTAACACTACTGTTGACAATCTATTACTACTGTTGATGAGCTGACACTACTGTTGACAATCTGGCACTACTGTTGACAATTTGACACTACTGTTGACAATCTGACACTACTGTTGACGATCTGACACTACTGTTGACAATCTGACACTACTGATGATCGTGTCTTGAAAGAGAAACACACAATTAATTATATCACTTCCGATCATATACATGTAACATAGATATATATACGGCAACATTAACAATCAACGACTATTACATTGATTTTATCTCTATGAAGAAAAAATCTCAGATAATGGTCAGCATTGCCGGACGTACAGCATTAATTTGTACAAAGAATTTGTAAATTTTGTTTAATGTCAGTTCAATTGCCAGGTATTTATCATTTCTATTTCAACCATACAGTTGTAGATTTAACAATTTGTTTCAAGACTGAAATCATCCAAATTTTCTTTCAAATCATATTTTCCCTCTGTTGTGTCCAATTATCTAATTTGTCCGTAAAATTTGACGTCACCTCAAATTTTGGGTAGTGTCATTTGCAATCATTTGACAATTTTCCTAAATTCGGCTGACATCTTTTAAATTCTACAAAGGCATAACCTGGCATATGTTCTCTTAGAGTTTGCTAATACTTACAACCAACTAGGTTATTAGTAAATTCTGTAACTATCTAAATATGACTTTGGGAGACTGTTCTAAGACAGATGTTCTTTTTACTGGTTTTTAACACTGATGTTAACACGAATGATACTCAGAACCAAAACAATTTTTTATATAAGTAAGTACATGTATGTCCTTCCTGTGACATTAAAATGATTTTGGATACGAGCCTCCTTCTTGGTCATATTCCAACAAATGTTGTAACATATCTGACAAATGACAAAACATAAGTAATGATTACCCATTGAATTTCTATTTTTTAACATTCAAATGCATAATGCAATATCATTTACGATAGAAATTGATAAATATTAAAAAATACATTAATTCACAGTTATGAGTGAAACAAATACAAGAGAAAATGGCCATAAGGCATATTGTCATATATCATGTATATACTTAATGGATATTAATTTGAAGTTTACAGAATTATAGGCATGAGTTCTTTATCAATAAATCATTAGCAGAAATATTGGGTACAGTCAATCATTATTTTTGCTCGGTTTATTTAATAATTTATAAGATATGTTGTATGTATAAACAAAATTAAAACAAACAAATTTGGATTAAATTCATTATCTTTACAACTACATATTAACCTTGTCAAGTTGGAGAGTCTTCTGTTTTTCATCCTGAGCTTGTCTATTTTCTAGCCTAATAAACGTTGTGTGCCTGCTGTTTATTTGGTCTCGTCCTTTCCCACCTCGGTTTTGTTTCAGGTTTTGAATTTGTGATTGAATGTTGGATGATCCTTCGGAATTGTGTTGTATAAGCATAGTGACTACCCCATCTGTTTTACCACACACAATCCACCAACGTGTTTCGGTACCTATTTCTTGATGTATTTAGCTCAGTTTATTATCCATCGTTTTTTTTTTTTTTTTTTTTTTAATTTTTGGTAATTCTAAATGACAAATTAGCGACTCAATTCCAAAATTATTTAATGATGATTTATGTTCTTGGCATACATTCAGTGTAATTTTTATTTGGAAATTTGTCTACATGTACCTTTTATATTTTATGTTGTCATAACCACGATAACCGCAATGAGAGAAGAAGAAGAGAAAGATTCTATCCGTATTGAAAGCGTTTACTACTTTAAAAATTAAATTGAAGTGGCATTATATCGATATCTTTGCATGTATCGAATCGTCCTATGGAAATTTAGAGAATTCACTCAAAATTGCATTACAAAGGATTTGATTGAATTCGATTTGGTTGAATTAAAATTACAATTTTATTTTAAATTGCACTAGTTACGATCCTATAAATTTAACCTTCTGTTGACTTATTTCAATGCTCATGCATGAATGCATTAGGTAAAAGAAATTCATAACAATAAAATTCCTGGGCCCGTATGCATAAAACTACTAAATTTAAGATTTTCCTAAGGAAACACTTAAGATAAGTCAACCCCGCCCATTTTTACTAAGCGGAATGCATACAAATTCTTAGTTTTAGAAAAAGTTTAGTTCCAATAAGCGCCACCAATAATACTTAAGTAGTATGAATAGAAGCTCTTGAACTAAGAAAACACTCAAATTTTCTCTTAAATGTAGAACAGTATACATGTATTTTGTAAAATTATACTTTGGGCCTACGAAAAATCTTTTAAAAAAATACATATCACTGTCATATGCAATCTTAATTGGAAAATAATAGCCATTGTGTTTATTTTGTTGATTTTTGTAACTTGCACATTTATTAAAAATTCCTTTATAACTATCTCACGTATACTGAGAGATACTTTTAATTACATCAGAGGACCGTCAGGGCCTCGGGTGTATTGCCATCGCCTAAATTTCCCGCTTATTTGCATATATTTAAATTAGTTTTGGAATGATAACCAACCTATAAAAATTATAGACCCGTGGACATTATATAGTGCAAAATAAAATTCCTTATCGCTTCTTTTAAATTCATGTTTTCAATGAATACTCAGATTTTTTTAATCCAAATTAATAATATGAAAATGTTTTGTCGTTAGAAATATTAGTATATTAATCAAACAATCTTTAATATCAATGACGTACCGAAAAATTGTTGTTGCGGATGAATATATATAAATATATATATAGATTTTTGAACTAAAACTGTGTGCTATGAACTACTGTTTGGATATATATATGTCGACAAGATTGTCAATGCATGAATAATGCTCTCATTCCCAATGCATCTATACTAGTCATTACAATGTTAATGCCCTTTTTGCTAAGCCGATGGGGGCAGTCAATGTTACCGTTGTCTGTCTGTATGTAAATCTCTGTTCATCATGAAAGTGATTTCCGTTTTATAATATTAATATGGCTCAACTGAATGTTATTAAATATATAAACAATGTTTATTATCACCAAAAAAAACCCAGATAAATTTAAAATTTGGATTGTGTCCCTCTTATCATTATAGTTATATTTCCATTTATATGTGGAAATATTTTTACAATCTTAATAATATTTCGAACTCTTATTTGCCGCAGACAAATGTTAAACAAAACATTATTTATTCTTTCACTATTCTACATGTATACATGTATATGCTATGCGATGTGATGAACTTTTTGAAGTTTGATAAATGATTAATTTTTATGAATAATGTATACATGTTAGTCCATGTATATATTTATAGTTTTTTGCATTTTTTACTATTAATAATAGGTATAGATAGTCTATTGAACTGTATTAAATGGATATAGCATGAATTGAATGGATAATAAAATAATAAATCCAAATGTTTATATATACCAGTTATGACATTTTGTAAAGTTATCTAATGGTCAATCCAAAGTTTGATTGTAACACATGTGATCCTTTTAATCCATTTTAGAATATTAAGAGACTATACAAATGCTAGCTCAGCATACAGATAAATGACTTGAAAACATAACAGATATGCTAAATAAATAATAAAATGCTCAATTCTGTTCATATAATATAGTCCTAATTTGAAAGTCATTATAACTGTAGGCTTAGCATATATATAACTGGATTAAATCAAATATATGGGATCATGTAAAATGTTTCTCGTTAACTGTAATATAAAAAAATGTATTTTGGTATATGTGAATATTTTAAGGAATATCAAATAGAAATTTACTACATATTATAGGAAAAGAGAGGTTCACGAAGGGTTAGAATGGCCCTAAATTGGTCAAGCGATTACAAATTTCAAATAGAAATACTTGTGATAATTCTATTAAGACTAAAATATACTATTTTGGCACCTACTATTAAATATCTTGAAGCTATGACCCCATAATTATACATTATTTGTATTTTTGGTCAATTTTGTCTGCAATTTATATGTTTTGGCATAATTAATCATGGCCGCCATACAATTCCGAAAAGTTTTTATTTTGATGAATTCTTTATCAAATTTTGAGTCTTTTGGTTACAAAATATTTTGGATTGTAGATGGTGGCCAAATTTTCTTAAAGCTTTCATGTCTGAAAATTGCACCAAATCATTATATTTGGACAAAATGGGCGTAATTTGGAGAATGTAATGTACTATTATGAAAGAACTGATTTATTGAGCGTTAATACATTTGAAATCGACCAATTTACGAACCAAATTGTGAACTATTTGGAGTTTAATTGTAAGATTTATATTTTAGACCGTTTTGGGCTATAAATGAACTGTGTCCTTTGAATAAGTGATATCACAATAACCATAATACTAAGTACCTGTTAGAAAATATCCCTTTTACAGTACATTGTTAAAGATGAATACATTCCAACAATGACCAATATTAATGATGTAATATGAGATTATATATATACTGTTTTATATTGTTACATATATAAATGAAAATTGAAACCAAACTGTTGTCATTATTGAAGAAAAGAAACGAAAAGGGAGGTATGATTGGTAATCAGACACAGAAACAAAATGATGAAAAAGAAATAAAGCTAACCATACAACATCTTTACAATCAGGAAAAAACTAGACTAAAATCAATTAGAAATAGCCATGAAATGACAAATATTAAACAATATAAATCAGAAAACGAATGTCCACATCAATGTACAAACAGAAAATCAAAAGATATACACCAAAGAATTACAAGCCCTGTTTTACAGGCCTCTAAGGACCGACGCATTCATATTGTAGTTGTGATCTATATGTATGGTGCAAAATCATCTCATTGCTACTACCCATCCAGAGCACTTGAGATCACCCCAACTATTGGTGGGGTTAAGTTGCTCAGGCTTTAGTTTTCTATGTTGTTTCTAGTGTACTCTTATTTGTCTTTTTCAGTTTTAGACATAATATTATCGATATACGAGTTTACTGTTCATGTGGTATCTTTCACCCAAATATTACAATTTATCTGTTTTAATATGATTGTCTTGACCTCTTTCTCATAATTCAGTGACTAGTCAAAAAAATATTTGCTATGTTGATTCTCTGTCATAAGTAATAAGCTAAAGATTTTTGCAAGTGTGCAACTATACGGTCATAATGCCAATCTAGGAGTTCTCATTTGACCACGTCAACATTTCATGGATAATTCACAAAGATAAGTTTCTTACTATAAGACAGTATCTCAGATATGATAGCAAATTATATTATGTGTACTATATTGTAAGGTGAACATCTGTCTGGCAGGTACTGTATAAACACCTGTCATTTATCAATAATCCAACATAACTTGAGGTCCTCTGATGTTCAGTACTTCAGTACTTTGATTATTTTTATTACGGCCTTACTTTTTGTCATTTACCGAGAGTACATACATTTGAAGTGGATAGTGATCAATACACGTATGACTGCATGAAAACAAACACATAGTTCATTTTTTGGAAGGGGATGTAATTTGATAAAAGTTTTGCTCCATAATTTGGTGTAAATAAGTCAGGCTCAAACTTATTGTGAAAAAATGCAAGAATGAACATCCACTGCAATAGAATGCTAGTTTATTTCGAAATAAAAGTTGAGCGCTTGCGCGCTGAAAAGAGAAGGCAGGATCATGGATGTCGCTAAAACGTTTTCCGGATCAAAGCCTTGCCATCTCTCCATTAAAATGAAACGGTTACTCCTATAGATATTTCAAATTTTTGTTAAGTTTAATATCTTACATTTTCCATTTTATTTATGACAACTGTAAAATCAAGATTGATTCGTATTACCATGATTATCATTTTTCTTAGTTAAAGCCCTACCACTCAAGTTTTTTTCCTTAACTAAGGAAAGTCTTAGTGAACTTTTTGTCTGAGAAACACTTACGTTAAGACGTTTTATGCATACGGGCCCTGTTCCTAATTTTCACATATTCACTGAATATTAAATAACACCTTTTATTAGTTTTGTCATAACACAAGGGTTGGAGTACGGTTGGAAAGGGGTTAACCGCCGAGTAAGAAACAAACCAAGTCCATTAGAAGGTACAAAAAAGAATTAAATAAAGTGCATTTGGATCTAGAGGAACCGATCTAAACAAAGCATATTTTAACTTTAAGGGAAGAACATTCGTTTTTCCAACACCCAAGAAATATATTTTAGTATAAACATACATGTATTTTACCCAATAAGCATCCGCCCGTTACAAAAAGGTACTGTACAAAAATATTAACATGTATATTTATAGGGTTCAGGAACAAGCTAACAAATATTTATGCAAATCTGTCTCCCGAATATTAAAATTAAACCAATATTTTCATATTAGGTATTAACAGTGATTATGATGAGTCAGGGTAAGATATTGAATGTATGCTTTACTATACGAGAACACGGTCGATTTCCAAATACATATCAACATGCCATTTGGTGATTAGCCGATAAAGATTCGACAGATTTAAGGATGCTCGCTGGTCATGTTTTGGTCTTTTTGTCAGATTTTCGGAATCCTCGGGTTTTATTCATTTCTTAAACATGAAATGTTTTGCCCATGAACCCCCAATTTTTCTTTTATAATTCAATTATATATACCTTAAAATGGTGTTTGACAAAATTTTATGAAATCCTTTTTATTTTTTCATACATCTTTGAGAGACTGAATTTGTCAATGCAAAGACAATGAAAAATTCAGAGAAAACCAATTTCCTGCACGTTTCAAGGCCTTATAGCTCTAAAATGAGCACATGAACAGATATTTTTTTCTTGCTTAATTGTTTACTATTCATATGTTCTCTCAAACTTAAACACCTATTTCAAATCCTATTTATTTCCTATTAGACCAGCGATCATCCTTAACTAAGGTTTATCTTTCCAAAACTGTGCCCCCTATTTGGAGTTTACCGTTCATGAGTTGTACACAAATAAAGATGAATAAATTGAATGGTCGAGTCCTTAGCTTTAGACATGAAAACGCCAATCATTTGGCATAGCCCAATCGGCTTTCATTTACGTTTTACTTAATTTTTTGTTACAGTGTTTTTTATTTTATTCTGTGACCATCCAGGAAACTTTTAGATCCAACAAAACTTATTTAAACCATCCCATATTATTTGCATCTATGCCTAACAGGTATATATTTTGGTCAGTTGTATATATTGTCGTTTTTACAGTTTTTTGTTTTTGTTTTTTTGTTTTTGTTTTTGTTTTTTTTTTCAACCGAATTTAGTCTTTTATTGGTTTATCAACTCGAACCGTAAGGCGACCAATAGATGTCTTTTTTGTCCAGTACATCTTCAAATAGATTTAAAATATAATTGAGAGTAAACTTCCGTAAAAAGAGATCCTTGCTGCTTTTGTTAAACCATCCCCACCCCAGCCCCATTTCCAAAAAAAAAAAAAAAATCCAAGATGTAGATTTGCACCAACTCAATAAAAGTGAGAAGTCAATTTTACAGTTGATAAGATCATTTTACATTAGTGGTATAGTTAATTTAAACAGAATTTACATATTATTTCCAACATTTCTTAATAAAACCAAACATAGTGTCATTTTTTCCCGGTGATAAAACCAAATAAAAGACATTGTTTATATTTCTAAGAAATGACTAATTTTCCTAGCACTATCTACGCACCTTTTTCAACTATTTTTTAAACGGGAAATATTTCGTTTTAAAAATTAAGAAAGATGAAATAAACAACCGGAAGGTTTGGTTGTTTTCTATTAAAGTTTTTATCCTGTAAAACCAGGTCAAAACAAGAACAAAACACTTCAGAACAATAACTGTTGACACTTTATAATTACAAATATATTTCCTTGTCATATTGTAAAGTACACGAAATAGGGCTAATTCACTTACGTCATGGATGAACTAGACTGTGCGGTAATGCTCTCCAGAAAGGTGTCTGAATGTAAAAACATAGAACCAAATAAAGGTAAGACATATTTTAAAAATGTCCCGCCTGTTGATTATCTTTACATGTGATAAAATAGAACAACTTCAGTATGAAAAGTCGGAAGTAGTAGGGGTACGTGGGATGATCCGGTAGTCCTTAAAATACATTGAAGTGATACCTATGAATACCAAATATTTTTTTTCATATATTATTACCGTTCTGCTAACGTATAACATTGTCCGTAGGTTTTTCTGATTAATTTACAGTTGTGACAATTGATACATGTACCAAATATTGCTAGATGAAATCAGGTGCGTGATGCAGGTTCGTGAAGCATCTAGTTTTGGGTTATTGTACCGGAATTCGATATTTGTGGTTTAGCAATTCGTACTTCGACCAAAAAGGTATGTATCTTGTGGATCAAAATTGGTACCATAGAGAATGCCACTGTTGGTGGACCAAGTACAATAATGCATCAATCATATGCTAGTACCTCAGCACTATTACTGCAGTGAAATCGATACTCTTATCCTTTTGGTCATTTCGGTATTTCATTTCTTTTTAAAGTTCTGATTTTTTGTTTCGGCGTACAATATTATCGGCCTTGGACACTGGTAAGTATGATTTATAATTATCAATATATTTGATAAGTCTGATTATTTTTATCATTATGTAACAGTAGAGCATTATTTGTCTACCAAAATTACCTACCGCACCAACCGGGGATCAAACCCGGAACCTTTGTAGTGTTTTATGATGGTCTTAGGATCATAACAGGTTGACGGAATATTTAAAATGATTTAACAACAATGAACATTCAATGCACTAGTATTTATAGCAAGTATGCACGATTTTAGCCTTTAACCGTTTTATAACCGATACAGTGACAAATTGAACTCAACTCACTTGTAGATAAAATGTAGTTATTATTTCATTCTTTTTTCTCTTCCTTTTGTATTTTAATTTTCATATGTATATTGGTGTGTAATTAATAGATTATTTATAATTACACTTCATTTTTTTCTTTGAAAAATCAATTTTCAAATGATCTAATTAGGGAATATTCATCAATACGTTTAGCAATATTTGGGAAACACATACTAAATTTATATTAGTTTTTTCATAAATATTTAACTTCCGACACGTTTAGGACATCTTTGCTAAGATCATCCTAAGACAGCTTCGAGAATTCGAAGCGGTCTAAGATATGTCCTAAGATAGTCATAGGAAGATCCTAAGATTGTCCTAAGATATATCTAATGCCAGGTCTTAGGATAGCTTCGTGAAACCGGCCCCTGTTACGGTTCTATAACTCCTATCGTAGACGAAGGAACCCAGTTACACTTATTTTCTCTTTTTTTATGGGAAGTGCTTGGGATGTTTTTGTTTTCTCCGTTTGTTTGCTTTTTTAAAATTTATTTTGAAATATTTATTTTTGTATTTATAATAATTATACTAATTCTGTTTATTTATTTATACATTTTCATCATTTAAAAAGGCACACTGACATGTTGTATATGATACTACTTCGACACTTGAAATTGATCCTTAAAATTACTGTTACAGAATTTCAAAATTTGTGAAAATTACATAATATCTATGGCACGCCGTTTTTATATTTATTCAAATTCTAAGATATCTTATTTATTTAACAAGATATCTTATTAAGTATTAAGATATCTTTAATTTTTATAAGATATCTTATTAAGTATTGTGATATCTCTAATTTTTATAAGATATCTTATTTAATTTGAAAGTAACTACGATATCTCTATAAGTTAATAAGATATCTCTATTAGTTAATAAGATATCTCTATAAGTTTATAACATATCTCTATTAGTTTATAAGATATCTCTATTAATTTATAAGATATCTCTATTAGTTTATAAGATATCTTATTAAGTAAATAAGATATCTCTATTATTAACTATATAAAAGATATCTTATATAGTTAATAAGATATCTTAACAAATAATACAGATATCTTATTAACTTATAGAGATATCTTATATATTTAATAAGATATCTTTATAACCAGTTAAATAAAATATCTCTATAAGTTAATAAGATATCTCTATAAGTTTATAAGATATCTCTATTAGTTTATAAGATATCTCTATTAGTTTATAAGATATCTCTATTAATTTATAAGATATCTCTATTAATTTATAAGATATCTCTATTAGTTAATAAGATATCTTATAAATTAATAGAGATATCTTATTAACTTATAGAGATATCTTATATATTTAATAAGATATTTTTATAACCAGTTAAATAATATATCTCTATAAGTTAATAAGAGTCTATAAGTTCATAAGATATCTCTATTAGTTTATAAGATATCTCTATCAATTTATAAGATATCTCGAAATTGAATAAATATAACAACGGCGTGCCATAAATATCCACCTCGCGCATAACTGTCCTTGCTTCATCCGTTTTTGGTGATTTCGGAATTTGCTATTCAACTGTTTGGATTGTTTTGGTTCTCAACATTTTAGGCCTTGAGCACAACTGATAAATCATAAATCGACGAATGGGCACATCTTGTGCATTCAAATTAGTATCAAAGAATTTTATCATTTAACAATTACTTGAAACTTTACTATTTTGACCAAACAAAACACAGTCACGAACTGGTTTCGATCTGATGACAATTGTTTTGTGTTTAGAAAACGACAAAGGAAATGACCCAGAATCTTAGATTTTCAGTGAAAAATAAACAAAAAGAAAGAAAGAAATACTGGGTATTCCCAAATTAATAAGCTGGGTTCTTTTTGAGGTTTTTCCAATGTTTCTATAAGGAAATTAGAATTCAAAGCTACGAGACATAATTTAACCCTATCTCTTTTGTCATGAACGGGGTAACGTTAATTCCAAAGAAAGTAATCTATTGCTTTATATTTAGCTTTAAGTACGACTATTGTGTCATTATTTAACGTTATAAACCGGTCTTATTAGTCCTCATACAAATACTACATGTGTGACTTTAATTTGGACCTGATAATACGGAAATACTTCAGTGCAGTAGAATTTGCACTCATCTTTAGGATAAAGTGCCAGACGCAGTAGATTATAAAGTTATCAATAGAAAAGTTAATATTTTTTTTGTTTCAGGATCACCACAGTTTTGGGTGAATAAAACACTTTTACTTTTTTCGCATGGTTTAAACACCTTACTGTTCTTACCTTTATGGCCGAACAACGCGAATGTTATTTGGACATTCCTAAATTAAAGTGTTTTTCGGAAATCGTTCTCGAATTTTAAGATGAAAACATGAGCTTATATGTTATTCCCTTTTTTATTGTGGCCTTAAATTAACTATGTTATTATAGAAGAATATGTTTGGTGGAGTAGTTCTTCACACAAAATCTGCACATATACTTACCTAATTTTAAGCAAAGTAACATAAGGTTCATTGCTGTTCTTCATCTTAAAGTCAACCACACACCCACTGTAAATTGAAGACGGCATCAAACTTAATATTTATCAGTAATAGTGTTATAATATATGGTTATTGCACGAATATTGGGATAATATTTCCCAATTTCGTGCAATAACCTTTTATTGTATGGCAACACCACTCAGATCACGAGAATAGTCCGAAAAATTAACAAAGACATCGTCCTTACAATGCAATATTGCTCTCCGTGCAATATCGACGAATATTGCACAACAGTTTTTGGTTACGTTCTACTTATTTTACCTCACAGTATAATTGAATAAATCTATTGGCTAATAAAAGATCAATAATTTGGATAATTTCGTCCTAATTAGTTGTGCCGGAGAATAACCTTGAAATTGCATCGTCAGGTGAATAACCTTATTATTGTCCGGTGAATAACCATACATGTATTATTCACCACCGGAGAATAATCTTATTATTCATCGCCAGTGAATAACCATTTCTTAATTATATAAATAACTTTTTTTTCATTTTTTGTCTCTTTCCACAGGCCAAATTGAACACCAATATTTGTCACGGCGCTATGAGTCGGGAGATTTACCATTTTGGATATTTCCCTCCTCAGAGGGCCGTAATTGTATATTATTTCCTAGCAGTATTAAAAATAAATTAAAACTTCATAATATTGACGTATAATTGTCATGATTGTATATTTTAGGTTGTACAAACAACAACAAAACAAGTACATATGGAAGTGCGTCACATGTAGACAAAATAAAGGTACTTGAGATAACACAGACTTCCTACTATTATGGGATGGGTCATAATTTCCTTGTTACTACAATATATGACATTTTATGATATTATTAGATATCTTAAGATTTGGTGTGTTTAGTAATTAGTCTAATACGAAATTAATTACTCAAACGTCCAGTATATTGGCCAATGTTGCAGCCCTTTCTTGTTTTTAAGTTAAATAATACCTTTGTCAGTATAGAAACTCAACATTGTTCCTTTTAACTGATAATTTGATAAGAAACTGCAATTGTTTTTTTATTAATGCCACGTCAATCATAAAAAAGTTTGGATTTGCTACCAAAACCAAAAAATAAGGATATTCGCAAATTTTGGGAATATCCTTATTCTTTTTGATTGAATTACACAGAAAATCTAAATGGGGTAACAAAAAAAATGCTTACATATAAGAAAAAATGCATTTTTTTTTCAGGGAAGGTCTAGGTGTGATGCAGTCGATGTTTTAATGCGGACATTACAGACTCTTTATGTCGAACATAAAGCTTACTTTGAACATAAATTTATATTCAAGAGTTCCCAGGAAGTTAGTGATTTGAGACTAAGGTATGAAAACTGTTTGATGTTCATGCGATTTGCAGTACCATTTGAGACAAACATACATGTATCAGTGGTAATTGGTGTTTTATCTGGAGCCTGACATTTTTAAAATGGTCTACCACTAAATCGTCAGTACCAAATTAAAAGACTATAAAACGATTGACTTGAAGATACAAGTCTTTGAGCTATCTGAGCATTCTTTTTTTTTGACAGGTAATTTCTGTTATTTTGAATATTACCGGTGGAGATATTTCCATTTAAACAACTTTTTCTTTGATTATACAGAAGTCTTAACTTCGAATAAAATACTTTCATCATGAATTTTTGTTTGCAGAAACGGTGATGAATTACTGAGTATAAATGATGAAGACGTTACTCTTATGAATGATAGTGAAGTTAGACGATGCTTTTCAGCGTTGCCTGTTGATGGGACGGTCATAGAAATGGTATGTTATACATGTTCCATGTATACATAAGTTTTGGATTTGATGTAATTTTTTATTAAAAATTAGAATTTTTTTTTCACTTTTATTTCTAAGCTCGAATATTATTTGTTGCTGTGGTCTGTCATATTGGGATGCTACAGATTCATAAGTTATTAGTTGTACATTTACCGAGACCGAAAAGTTGATATTTAATCAAGGATAACCCATGAAAGCTAACAAGCTTATTTACAATGGGGAGGTTGCAAGTAAAAATCTTTTAAGAACAAAATAAAAATATAACTTGAACAATTTAAGACTTTGGCAGGTTATATTTGGCACATTACGAGATATATAATGATCAATTTCGTGTTTGTGGTTTGTTACTCTGTAAAGATTTTAGGTACTAATAAGTCACTGTGGATTATTAAGATGAAGAATTTTTTTTTTAGATTAATATTGTACACTTTTATCTGATATAATAAATTCTGTTTTCTGTAAAACGCAAGTCTTTTTATAAACACAGAAATGTCCCGAACGGAGTTTAGTCACTATGCAAACAATATGTTCAGTATTCTTTAAAATTTCTAGTAAATCCTACTTATAAAAAAAAATATACAAATGGTCTAAAAAAATGATAACACTTTCGAATGTTTAATCCTGTAGTATGTCCCCGAATGTCGGGTCGAATGTCCAAAATAATTGTGAAAGGTTCAATACGTTACACCCAAAATGCAAAACATACAAATAATATACAATTATGGCCCTCTTAGGAGAGGGACATCCAGAATTGTCAACTTGTGAGGGTTGTCTTCCAGAGGGCTTTAACCCGAGGGAAGACAACCTTAACAAGTTGACAATTCTGGATGTCCTCCGACTAAGAGGGCCATTATAGTTTTATTAAACCGAGCTTCTTGGTGACACATAAATTTAAACAAAAAAAAATTTTGGACGAACCGCTTCCCTGACATGGAAATGTTGAAAATGAAAGCAAGCAAACAGACGACTTCCGGTTTGTGTTTTCCGTCACGTGACCAGAGGAAATGGGGGGTGAAAATAGAGATGTCGGAGGTGACAATACTATTGTCACTTTCGAGTGGTGACCTTTCGTGGTTGTCAGAAGAAACATCCCAATTGTGAACGTCACGTGATCAATTATGTAGCCAATTAGATACTGTTTTACATAGTGAGGTTTAATAATACAACATAAAGAAAATCTACAAATGACTGACTGCCTAAATGAATTATAATAAAAATATTCAGAATTGAGAACCACTTTATAAGCGGTTTCAGAAGTTTAAAGGAATTAATAGAATTTCAAAGTTAAAAGTCAAATCTTGAACGTTCTATAATGGACAGGTCTGTCATCTATTACAAACTTCTGAAAAAAAACATTGTCAAAATAATTACAATGTCAAAACATTATCAAAGCAATTTTACAATCACATAGCAACTTATTTTCAATATCATAACACCTTATTCAATAAAAAGAGAAAATTAGCAAATTTATAAGCGTTTACTTTTCATCCAGGATTACAGGAGACCAGAGACAGACACGATTACAGAAATATGTTTTATGATGAAAATGGGTGGTACGTACATTGTATCATACAGTACAGGTCTTGAATGATTTATTTATTCATAAAAGTTATTCAGATATGTTTTTCTTTCTTTCAACGTGACTTTCTGGTCAACTTCGTGATTTTTTGGAATTTGTAGAAGGGCTGATTGATCCACTGTTTAAATCTTATCTATAAAAACGAAATACATATTGATGTCGAAGAATTTTTAATAAGTTAATCACAAAAACTTGATAAAAATATTTTTAACAGTTATAAACATTACACTTTCATTGAAAAGTATGAATCTCCGAAATTCTTTTTTTTTAATGTAGATTCAAGAATCGAAGTAGAAATAAATAATGAAACTGCACGGCCAAGCTCTTCATGGGAAAAACGCCGAGTTTTAGCTGTACAAAAGAGGGGCTGCAACAAGTACTTGCAGGTACTGACGAGTGACCAAACGATATTCGGTGAAGTCTTTTCACAATCAGGTCTAACCATGAAAGATATGCATCATTGTAAGTTTTCTTCGTTATCAAATTTTAAACGTGTGACAAATGGAAATACTTTGAACTTAAAGGGTTGCTCATAGACTTGGGGTGTTTCAGGCCAGACTGTTTATCTATTACCATGATTCACAGGCGCTTGTCTCAGAAAAAAAAATTACTATATATGCCAAGAGAAAAGAAAAGGTCCCCAACTCGGGCATCACAATTTTACGCGCCTGCTTCGATTTCCAAAGAATTATCCCTTTCACCTTTCGGTCTCGCTCAAAACTTTTGGATCAATAAAAAAAAAATTTTAATTTATCAACACAATGATGTATGACACGCCTACCTTACTTGCCAATTAACAGTGCTTTAGCCATATGAAATCGGTCAAAAGTGAATTATTTATCAGTACTACAATAAATTGCAAATTTGAAGACGAGGATCAAATGAATTGCTGCTTTCTGATTGGCTAACTCAGTATGCTAAAATTAAAACTTGGAAACTAGAGTATTAATTTATAAATAGAACGCCATCAACTCATCAATTTATTTACCAGCAGCGATTTATTATTACTTCTTCATACCATTGTTTTTCAATTAATTAATCATGACAAAAGAACAAAGAAAGGAATTTTTTAAACAGTTCATTTTCTTTATTTTATTTTTTTTTTATTTGCTCCTTGTCTTCAAATTTGCAGTTTATTGTAGTACTGATAAATAATTCACTTTTGACCGATTTCATATGGCTAAAGCGCTGTTGATTGGCAAGTAAGGTAGGCGTGTCATACATCATTATGTTGATAAATTAATATTTTTTTTATTGATCCAAAAGTTTTGAGCGAGACCGAAAGGTGAAAGGGATAATTCTTTGGAAATCGAAGCAGGCGCGTAAAATTGTGATGCCCGAGTTGGGGACCTTTTCTTTTCTCTTGGCATATATAGTAATTTATTTTTCTGAGACAAGCGCCTGTGCCATGATTATGATAATTAGTGAGTTAAAATGTAGTAATTACCATATACAGGTTGTTTACATCGAGTCTTTATTTGGACTTTATGTTGAGTTTGTGAGTGAAAAGGCCGAGTTTACACATCGATAAACTCATACAAAATCGTATTTAATCCTTATAATTCCATTTCAAACATCGAAAAGTTGTTCCTGACCGAAAAAAAAATTTCCCTTTTCAGGCGACATCCATCTTGAATCTGGTACTATTTTTGGCAGCTGAGCAATTGAATGAAAAAGTCAACAAAGTCATTTACATATCAAAAAAACAAGGAAACTTACCTTTTGATAGATTTTAACATAATCTGAAGCGTACAGAATCCATGCAATGTCCGATGTTTTCCGTTTGAAGAATCCAACTTGCGTTGTTTACAAATATGACGTTGCAATCTTGACTGTGACGTCCGTGCAGCAAATTTTCGCGGAATTTTTGAAAACGCAATTTTCATCAATTTTTAAACCATTTCTCAGTAAATTTTAACTATTATTGTCAGTATCATCCTTAAAATTTATTCTTTTACAGCATTCCTCACATTTAATGTCTCATTTGAAACTTTAAACAATAAAGAAAGCGCATGAATATACTTGCCAAATACGGGTTTATCGATGTACAAACTTTTATGATTTTGCCCTTCCGACCAATGAAATTCTTGTATTTTACCATATGCAAATTAGAATGGAATTATATTAATTTATATTTTAATTGAGAGCCTCAGGGAAGATTAGCTTATTATGCTAATTGTGTTACCCTCTTTAAATAAAGACATTACTTACTTACTTACTTGATCTAAACACAACCATTCTAATCTTGTTTATTCTAGAACTTTGTCTTGTTTTACTGAATCCTCAAACTTTCAAAACTTTGTCTTGTTTTACTGAATCACCAAACTTTCAATCAAAATCAAGACAGTAAGACCAAAGTAAGAAGTACTTTCTTGCAGGTAATCACGATCAGTCAAGATAAGTTACGATCAGCACACTTACCTTATATCAACTGGTCTTAACCAGTCTTGATTGAAACTAAGGAAATGTATCATGTTTTTGTCCTTGTTGTCTCGGTACCGTCTGAAATTTTGAAATTAATTATTGTAGATGCTGAGATAAAACATTAACTATTTTATTTTAAGGTCATTTTATAGAAATAAGAAAAAGAAAGTCGGACGGTCGTGACACCTGGATGCAGAGAAGGTATATGCGAGAAGAATGTCAGACATATTGGCATGTCGAGTTGGATGGAAGCGTAGTTCTGAAGGTAGGAAATGTTTTATTACAGAGAAAATTTGTTGTTTTTATTTTCCTTAACACCAGTTGTGGCTACTTCAATTTATTCTTATTTTATGAATGTATTGCAATTAAAGATCGTATTTTTGTGATGTCTAGAATTGAGTCTTACAATTGTCTCGAACAGGATTTAAAATACAGAATAAAAATGATAACACATTGTTCCCTGTTAAGAATTCTGTAAATTCTTGCCTATTTTTAAATAGGTAGTTATTATAAATTCTTTCATTTAGTCTATAACAGGAAACGTAAATTGTTATTGGGTGTAGTGAATGAAGTTATGGTTTGGGTAATGTATGGCAATTCCTTTTTTTCAAGAGGTCACTCACCTGGATTTCTATTTAACTCTAATTTACAATTTGGTGTCAATTTCCACAATTATTAAAGGTTGACATCTATGGTCAATTTCAATGGATATTACCTTGCAAAGATCATTACATATTTCAATCCCATGGTACAAGGCTTTCAAAAAAGATAATCTGGAAAATTTAACCAATCAGAAAAGCCCATTTTTGGACCTGGCAGTCATTTGAGCTTGCAGAACTGTACCACTTATAACATATGTGGTAGTAGTCTATTTAATTGTAAATCGTAAATATATTTTTTATAAGACTCAATGTTAAATAAGGTAGGCGCAGATGGCCATCTTCGACTTCCAATCTGCAACAAAGTTTTAATTTTTTGGAAGTATCTTGAAATGATCATGCATTAAAGATTTCAAGTAATTTCACAAAGGTTGCACTCCACAAATTAATAGTACCATTTTCTATGTGAAGTGAGCTAACAAATGTCATGGTCTTGTGCCATCGTCAGAGTAAATAATACCCATATACATATATATATATATTCTGAAAGGCCATTATGTTAGCATTGTTTCAATCATGATAAAATAAATAAAAAATATCCATGGAAACCTAGTTGGCATAGCAACATTTCAAAATTTTTCATAAAAAAAGCTTTAAAAATGTTAAATTTCACTCCACTTCGGCTTAAAATTGAGGTCTGATGCAGCGTTTCAATCTAATTGAGACTTATTTTTTCAGATTCTGCTTAAAAGTCCATTACATATGTGGAAAAAAAAGGTTTAGTTTTCCGGCTCTTTTTTTCGCAATTTAACTTACCAGTGCAGGTGCTGATTATCACTGTCAAAGTTTTACACATCACATGTCAATTCACAAGTCCCATTACTTGTCAGAAGCAAAATCAGTTAATGTTTTCGTATTTTTTTAAACTAAAATCTATCCTCTTTCAGTCAATATTACAATTTTGAGGTTAAGACATTTATTATTTATCTATCATGTAGTCAAACTTTACCAACTCTAATAATTAATAAAATTCTGGGGTGCATTTCTCTGAAACTAAGATAATTTTTAACGACATTATAGTATAACTTGCGTTGTGTAAAGCCGTCTTCGTGTCTGAATACCTGTGTTGCGGCGTTTTAAAATTTCGTAAAAACTGTTCGATTAGAATTGAGATAATTCACGGTGGCTTGAAAATATCCTGATTTTACCACGGGTAGGCCCTTCATGCCGATATTTTACCACTCGCTATCACTTTGGCGAAATATTTAGTATAAAGGGCCTATCCGTGGTAAAAACATGATATTTTTCAAGCCACCGTGAATTTTTACTCAATTTTCCCATATTTGCGATTGAAATCAAAGTAACAGCACTTGTTCAGAAACTTTATAGAAATATATTTTGTAATGTTTGGGTTCAGTCGGATAAATCGTTCTTATAGAGAGGTTTTTTGAAGATCAGCCCATCAGAAATTAGAATAGTTTATTGCAGAAATGTTTCTTGACGAAACTAGCAAGACTTGTAAAGGACCTGACTCTTTGTCTAGTTTGATTAAATTCTGCTCAATTGTTCTCAAGAAGATCAATATATGAAAAGTTAACGGATGGATTACGGACGCCAAGTGATGGTAAAAGCTGACACTTGCCTTTGTAAATGTAGCTAAAAGGACTCCTTGTTTTCAATAATTTTTGGTATTTTCCTTAGATTGTGCAAGGGATGTTTCCATATAGATGTATACACGTCAATTATAATCGTGTAGTATCTTATGGGCAATGATTGAATGAGTGTATACTTCTAAGACGTGCTTTTCTTAGAAATGGCTCTTTTAAAAATTTTCAACTGGGGAAAAATTAAAGGGTATAGATTAATGGGGCACCTTTCCCAATAGACTATGCCTTTCACTTTCGATTATCAGTGTTTCATTTCGGTTTTTATTGGCTAAGTCAGTAAAAAATTGAATACCAATTTTGATGCACCAGATTGCACATTTACGACTCATCAGTTATGCTAAAGGCTTAAAATTTTGAAAACCAAAACAACAATCCAACAGGTTGAAGAGCAATTTCAAAAATACCAAAATGAACAAAAGGGGTAAAGACAAAACCATCTAAGCACAGGGCTATGTACGAGGGAGATACTCTTTAGTTTTCACAAATATAATAAATTTTAAGTATCATTTTGGGGCAAATATCGAAATACTAGCAGCTGAGATGGGGTTACTCTCGGGAACTTGAAGTCCACAATCAGTTCCAATGTTTTAGCGAAATCGTGATTTTTCATTGTGATTCGTGATGGATCTCAATAATAACCACTGTGAAATGAACAAAGAAGTATATATCACAATCCAACAACAAAATGAAAATTCTTTGTACTGTTTCTAACGTATGTTGAATGTCTCATGTAAAGTCATCATCAGAAAATTGGCCTTATTATTCTTTATTAATATTTCAGGAATGTACAGATGAATGTAGTAAATCACTTTTTAAATTAAATGTAGCCGAGAACAAAGCATTTTATGTATTGGAGGAAAACGATAGTGGACGATTGCTTCGTCTTAATGTAGACCAGAGGGGACAATTTACAAAATGTGATAGAGACATAGAAAACATTCCGGAGGACTACCGATTCAGGATAGAAAAGTTTAACTGTGGTTCTATTTAATTTTGCGAACTTCCAGTTATTGCCATTTCTTGTAAACTACCAAATAGTCTCCGCAATATTGTGTTTATGTGAGAATAGTATTAACGACGACATGTCTGGTATAACCATGTTTAAAACTTACAAAATCAATTCAATATGCACAAACAATGTAAAAATTGGAAGATTATAAATAAAGAAGAAAAGGTTTATATACATATGAAATATATGTACAATATCGGAAAATATAAACTTTAATTGTATATGCCTCAAAAAACAGGTTGAAATGTGAGTTTTACCGATGACAACTTGTGGTTTTAATTATAATGTATAACACTTCAGCTATGTTCATGTACTTCCAACGCATTTTTGGAAATTATATAACTGTGATACTTATATTATGTATTTTAATATGTGTAAATAATAAAAAAATATTTAAAAAAAAAAATTAAATAGGGATTATTTGAAATTATTTTGCCAGTGGAATCACACGTGTACCAATGTATGGGCGTGAAAAAAATACCTGCAATAAATCACCTGGGTTACGTACAAAATTTATTTGAACGAAAAAAGTCGAGAACAAACAAATCAGAGACAGAACGCCGAAGAAAAATGATGTGCAAAATGGGTGAAGTCAGGTGGTAGATTGGTAGATTCGCCATTTATCTTATCCGTAGACATTACCAATAGGTAACCGACCGATATATGGCATTCATATAAAGAATATGGCTTCGAATAATTATATTAAATTGATATATATCGGCAAAAGAATACTGAAGCAACAAAACCGTACGATTGAAATACAAAGGCAAGACAAACTCATAACAATAGAACATAACAAACAAATGCAAAACTGTACAAACAAAACTAAAAGAAGGTAAAAAAATATGATAAACTAAACAGAATTAAAAAAAGAGATTTCATAAACTAAAGCACCAGCAAAGAGAACTTCCAATTAAACCACGGGTGACATTAGGTTCCCAGAAGTAAAATAAAGATGACAAAAACACTCATTTTATTATACTTTAATAATAACATTACTTGGTTGTTTCATTGAATTCCGTAATTTTTATTGGAAGATACTGGTCACGTGGTTAGGGTTGCACCTTTTTACAATCACATTTTTGAATACAGGCCCAAATTTTCGAAAAACAAAATTCTTAAACCTTACTGCTCATTTATATATAGTACGTGACAATACTATATAGAAATTAAATGCATGAAATTAAAAATTAACGAGGAGTTAAGGTCACAACCTTAATTTCCCAATTTTCAAAATTCAATCCCTGTGGACCTAAGTTTTTGAAAATCAAAATTATAAAACCTTATTACGCATCTACATACAGTTTGTGACAATACTGTATGAAAATTAAATGCATAAAAGGAAAAAAAGAAAGAGGAGTTTAGGTCACAAGCTTAAAATTCCAATTCTCAAAATTCGACCCCTGTGGACCCAAATGTTTGAAAATCAAAATTCTAAAATCTTATTGCGCATCTACATTCAACATGTGACAATACTGTATAGAAATTACCTGCATAAAATGAAAAATGAAAATAGTTTAGGTCACAAGCTTTAATTCACAGTTTTTTTTAAATTTGATCCCTGTATGCCCCAATTTTTGAAAAAAAGTTCTAAAACCTTATCATGCTTATTGCGCATCTGCATACAGTATGTTACAATACTGTATAGAAATTAAATGCATGAGAAGTTTAGATCACAAAAAAGTGTGATGGACGGACATACAGACGGGAGGGTGATAACAATATCCCCGAACTTCTTCCAAGTGCGGGAATAATCAAACATGGGCATGATTAGGCAAACATTTCTACAATTTTAGCTAAATATTATATACATATTGACTGGGTATGAGGGGAATAGTAAGTTTATTGTCCCCAAGGCGTAGCCGAGGATAATAGTTGGTATCGAAAGGATAATAAACTTGCTATTCAGTCAGTAACAGTTTTATCATACCGAGAACTCTGTACCGGTCAATAGTTTCAGTTCTTGACCGGTCAATAGTAGTGGAAACTATTAAAATTGACCGGTCAATAGTTTCAAGTTTAGAAATAGACAAAATCGTAAAATTATTGTCTTAATTTATATACAGAAAAAAACATACTGAGGAATAATAATACAAATTTTAATGTCTATGTATATATATTTGACTACATTTGATTAATATACTTTTCTACATAAGTACAATTTCATAAAATTGGAGTTAACTGTTAGGATGGTTATGAAACTGAAAATTAATTTGCGTCAATATTCTATTAAATGAGAAATCGTCATGAAATATCATATTGTGGGGGCATAGAAAATTAAAGTCTGGAATAACACGTTTCTTTAAGGGTTATTTCCGGGTTATTGAGTTCATAGCTTGTAAAGAATATTTCAAGACGTTAGTTCCTTGTTTATGATGTTATCCTTGAAATTAATGTATGAAACCCTTGGCAAGTTTTACAGTTAAAAGTGTACATTTTTACCGTGTTCTCTAAATTATGAACAGTCTATCCAGTATTAACTTTCTGGCTAGAGGTTACCGTGTTGTTTTTATAGTGTATTTATAGTGTACACCAGAGGGTCAGGGTAGATAAGGAAGGGGGTACCAATAACCCCGCTTTTAACCGACCACTTCTCAGTCTCTGTTGCTTCTGTGCTTTTGTGTTGTGAGCTTTGATTTTTTTATTTATTTTTTTATTTTATTTTTTTTTATTTTTATTTTTGTTTTTTTTTTATTTTTGTTTTTTTTTTTGTTTTTTTTTTTTTGGGGGGGGGGGGGGGGGCGGGGGGGGGGGGGTGTCTGTCGAATGGACGACGTTGGTTGATTGGCATGTTGTTGTTGACTTTTCCTTTTGTGTATTTTGTTGATTATCTATCTTCCAATCGACAAAGATGACTTATGCCGGTGTTTTTTTATGTTCTTCAACCCTTTTGATATATCGATCACGGTTTATAATAATTTTATTGCAAATTATACCCATGTAATTTGAGTAATATTTCACAGTTAACAATACATATATATAAAACAAAAACTGTTAAATAATACAGACAAAGGAGTTAACTATATATATAGCATTAGTTCTAGATAAAACTGTGACGGATGTGGACACCTATTTCCGCAGTTCATGGACTGCTATATAAAATCACAAATAACGGCACACACGGTTCGCCTCTAGGGATTAAAATATTCTTGTCTCTTCATCAGTTTCACAGAATTCGGTGTTCAAATACATAGTATTGAAAGTAATCATGAAGAATAAAAAAAATTACTAAATTTGGCACTACCCTTTTCATGGTGCCACAAAAAAAGCTATGTTACATTCACTGCGTTTTAGGCACCTTTAACCATTTATGCTGAAAACGGTAAAATATTTAAAAAAACTTGGTGTATTTTTTGTTGAAATTTTAATAAGGAATTCATAATTTAAATCTTTTAATAAATCTGATAAAATTTGTTAGTTTTGTTTTGTTTCGTTTTGTTTGTTTGATTGTTTGGTTTTTTTTTTTCTATTTTTTGGTATAAAAACAATAATAAATGTAGCATTCTCACTTTCTGGGGCAATTCAGAATGCACCAAACAGATAAGGGTCCATATATTTATTTGAAATAAATACCCTGCAACATATAAAATACATACACAAGACGTGGATCAACATGTATAAAGAGAGATAACTCTCATGAATTTATCTAATAAATACATAACAGTTACTTCTGGTTTTTATAGGAGTTCGTGTTGTTCATTGTTTTTTAGTTTTCTGTGTTTATTTGTGATGCTTGTGGTTGTTCATTTGTCTTCCCGGGTTTGTCTGTCCAATGGATTACGTTTCTGATTGCTTTTTAGGTATATTTGTCCTTTTTTTACTAAGTTATTATAAATTATAAGTTTATTCTACACTCCAATATTTCACCAAAGTATAAATTTGGTAATAATTCAATAAAAAGAAAATAAAGCTCACAACATTCTTATAGGATGTTGACTATAAATATGTAATTATGACTTGTCTTACTATTACAATTGAATAAAAATATTGGATAAAGGGAAAATTGACAGAAAACACAAACACAGTACATAAACATATGTAAACAGACACACATTGAACACAGCTTAATTTACCGTATATATAGTAAAGAGGTCGAAAGCAGTGCTCCACACTTAAAACTTCAATTAATTCCGACTAATACTCTTGTATGAACCAAATCATGTTTATACCTGAATAAAATAAATGATGACTTTCATAAGTCAAAGTATTGAGGTTTCAGTGTAACATTTTCTAGATCAATACTTTAAATCACTGTTAATTATTAACTATTGCAATTAACTTAATTAAGTCAATAATTATATGCACATCTACACTAGATTTGGTATTTCATGTTCTTTAAAATAAAATTAATCCAAATTCTCTCTTAAAGAAAAAAAATCATTCATACAGCACTTTCAAAAGATCACTATTTCCTTCTCACTGGGTAAAATCTATAGGAATTATATACATCAGTATATGGATAAGTAACTGACCTGAATAATTGCACAGTGTCAAACTAGAATTAATTTAATTATATAATGCATACAAAAACAACAGTGGCCATTAACTTCAAAGGAAAGTTGCCTCCTAAAGTGTAAACCAAAAGAGTTCACCAATAACCAACAGAATTGCAAGAAAATTGAAATACCAGGATATAACTATCAGACCAGATAACTACATGTAAAATCAAAGCACTGAAGTACTGTCAGTCTAAATGTCAAAGTCAATTCCTTCATCACATGTAATTATAATCATAATGAACATAATAATAATAATAATAAATGAATTATAATCCATATCAGGCTCTACTACATAAATAGTTTGTTATCTAATTTTTTTTTAAATTTCACATTATGTTACGTTGTTCCTAATTTGTAAATTGTGTGTACAAAAGTTCATTTTAAGGCACTCTGTCTACGTTGTAAAGTTTTGTAAGTCTCCATAGAATAACATGAATGTATAGTAAGCAGAGAAACAAAGAAAAAAAGAATGGCATTTTTACAGTGAAACAGTATTTTGTTGTTAATATGAAATTAAGTAATTCTTTCGCCTGTTTTATCCTTTCCTCTCAGCTTTTTTTTTAATGTTACAATTTATTCGTTTTCAGATGAATGCATTTAAACGTAGTATTCCTTTTTGTAAAATAATTTAAATAAACAATACCTTTCCAGAAAGTCTACCTTGGCCAGCGTGCACATATTTTGATTTTCTTGATTGTCGTATAAGTAACAAACATTCATCACAGTACAATGAGAACAAAAGAAGTCTCCCTAAGATGAAAGTGAATACTTTTCATGCACTCGTACCCATTCATGTTCCGAGGAGTTGTGTTCTCGCGCATAAAAAGTATCCTCTAACCTCTTATAAAGGACGCTTGTTTTGTTCTAATTGTACTGTATCTATTATATATATGGTTTTCTTAATTGATAATCAACCTGTTTAAATTCAAATTGTTCTAATTGTAATCGGAAATATCAAATATAATACTTATATCCTAAATGTTGAGTGTTTAATTTCCTTTATTTATTTTCATATCCTGGGAAAAACCTTCGATCACACGGATGTCAGATTTAGGTGCAAATTCTGAATGGAAAGATGTTTTCTTTTCTTCGGCGCCTTTGTCATTTCAAAGAAAGTTCACCTGAGGTAAGACTTTGCTTGTATAGAATTTCATGTTATACTTATGATCGGGTGTATCATTAAATTTCATCTTATAAATTAATGTTATTTTAATAACTGTATCTTAATATTTTATATTATCGTATTTCCCTATGGCTATATCGACCTGCTGAGGCCTTCAGAATTTCCCGTATTTCGGCACTGTGACGTCGTAAAGAGTTGACCCGACCCTAATATGAGCTGACCCGAATATATCAGCGACGTCATAATGTTTGACCCAACGTTGACCCGAATATATCAGGAAAACATCCGGTTATAGGCGGATGGCCATTGAAAAGTAAGAAATTCCATTAAGATTGCTAGTTAACAATACGATAAATTTATCATCAAGTTTTCTTCAAACAAATATTGTAAAATATAAGCCGCTCGACACAATATGAAGCTTTTTGGCTCGTTCGCTACGCTCACTCGCCGAAAAAGCTTCACATTGTGTCTCGCGGTTGATATATACTGAACCGCAAAAGAAACGTCGCTTTTTCAAAATGTTAGCAAAATTCAAAATAAATATTAATTAATGATTTTTATATAATCAGTATTACGATTACATCACCTGGTAAGATTAAATTACCTGTGAATTAAATTTTCGGTTGAATAATTTTCAGTTGATATCGTAGAGCGACCGTACCTAAAACCGCTCGTGGGACACACTTGGCGGTAATTTTTCTTAAATCTTAAATGTTCGTGAAATTCATGCTCCTTTATGGGTATAAAAGGCCGGAGAAAATTAAAGAGTGTTAGTATCAGTGTTGACACAGAAGCTATGCCACGTCTGACTCCACAACAGAGAGAACAGGCCATTGGTCGATTGGATGCTGGGCAATCTGCCAGAGTTATTGCCAACGACTTCAACTGTACTGTTCGAACAATTGAACGTCTACGGACACGGTACAATGCAACAAACAGCACAAATGACCGTGCACGGAGTGGTAGACCCCAAGTCACTACCCCTAGACAGAATAGAGGCATTGTTCGTCACCATTTGATGAATCGGTTCACCCCAGCTGCCGAAACTGCCAGAAACACTGTTGGAACACATGGACGACCCATAAGTGGCGATTAGCTGCTAGAAACATGAGATGTCGCCGTCCAGCAAGAGGACCTATTCTTACTCCTCGACACCGTCAAGCTCGTCTTCAGTGGGCCACTCAGCGACAGAATTGGCGAAATCGACAATGGCGTAACATCATCTTCTCTGACGAAAGCCGTTACTGCATTTCAACAGCCGATGGCAGAACCAGAGTGTGGAGAAGACGCGGGGAACGTTACGAAGACAGCTGCATTCTGGAAACAGACGCGTGGGGAGGACCTAGCATCATGGTATTGGGTGGAATCGGCCTTAACGTTAAACTTGTCACTTTCAGAACCTTGGCCCAGGCAGAGGAAATGGCGTAACAGCTGCCCGTTACATCGACCAAGTCTTGACACCCCATGTTCAGCCCCATTTCGCACGTCATCAAAACAAGACTTTCCAACAGGACAATGCACGTGCGCATACCGCAAGAGCCACAAGAGACTTCCTACAGCAGAATAACATTAATGTTATGGATTGGCCGGCTTTGAGTCCAGATTTAAACCCTATTGAACATTTATGGGACGAAGTTCAAAGACGGTTGAATAATGAGCAGCCAAGTCCGACAACTGCAGCTGAACTTTCACAAGCGTTTCAGAGAGTATGGGCACGTATTCCGATGGCGTTTATTAACCGGCTCATCAACTCCATGTACCGAAGATGTGCCGCAGTAATTGGTGCCGGTGGAGGACATACACGTTATTAACGGACGTGGGAGCACAGCATTGAAAACATGTGACGTTGCGACAATTGTGACGTTTTTGTGAACATTGTAACCAAAAGACTGTAAATCATTCATTAAATTTTGTAAAAATTAATTTAAAATATATAAATGTCACTTTGAAATAAATGTATGTGAACATGTCATTTTGTGCGACATTTCTTTTGCGGTTCAGTGTATTACGATATACGTTTGCAGAAAACCTGATAATATGTACTTAAATAGATTTTTCATTGACCCAAATATGTGTGTAAAGTGCTTATAAATTTGATTTGAATATATAAATAGTATATCTTTTGTTAAGGTATCCAGACCATAATAGATCATGATCGAAAATTGTTTCTCTTTTTGACCGTGAATGGCTGAACCAAACAATTTAAAGCTGGAATTTTGTATATATATTTTTCTCAAGTTGAAACACACTGCTTATATGCAGAGTCTATAAAAGTACGTTATATTGACATTTCCGAAGTTTACCGATAATTACCGAGGTCATTTCAATTGCAACTTTTGAATAATCACTTGGTCATTTGGGTCCAGATACCTTAAATTTCTAGTTCTGTTTTAGACAGATAATGTCTGGTCTGGTCTTCCTTCAATATAAAATACATGTCTTGGAAAATTTAAAGACCAAAACTGCCTGTTCAATCCAAAAAGGTGATTTTTGTTTCAAATTTTGTGTTAGTAGACCTTTGTTAATGTATATTGATCATTGTCATTTTCCTTACATTCTTCTGTTACCTTTTTAAACATCGGACTCAGACATCTTTTGAACTGCGTTTTACTGTGTGTATCATTGTGTGTTTGTTTATTCCACATTGGCTAGAGGTATAGGGGAAGGGTTGAGATCTCAAAAATCATGTTTAACCCCGCCGCATTTTTGCGCCTGCTCAAGTCAGGAACCTCTAGCCTTTGTTAGTCTTGTGGGTTTTTTTTAAATTTTGGTTCATTTGTATGTTTCGGAGTTTAGTGTGCCCTCCATTTTGCTGAACAAGTATACTTTATTGTTTGGGGGCCAGCTGAAGCCCGCCTCCTGGTGCGGGATTTTCTCGCTGCGTTGAAGACCTATTGGTAGCCTTGAGCGGTTTTCTGCTCTTTGGTCGGGTTTTTGTCTCTTTGACACATTCCCCGTTTCCATTCTCTATTCTATAATGGGTATTTTTATGTTTACTGGATCATTAATTAAGCTTATTCCTAACTGATTTATACATCTATGTTATATATCTAACAAAATACTTCATATGGAATCCAAAAATGAAATACCGACATGATTGTCCAATTAAGTCCTTTTTGTTTCCCCTTAAAATCGCGAAATCGAACTATACATCTACGTGCCGTTTGCGCATATTGAAAAATTCATTCTGCACATATATGACTTAAAGATTTTATAGGCACGTATACATCAACCAAGAAGTTTTTTTAGACGTCCAATCAGAATCTCTTGTCATACCTTTTGACCAATCAGGCGTTATTTTACTTCGTCGACTGTGGTCAATGAATCAACCTAGGTACAGGAAACCTACAAATCGATTATTTACGGAATAAATAGCTACTTATAATCGGTCAAAAGTGAAGAATTGGAAAAACTGAAGAGAGTTTTTTTAAGATTCACGTTTTTTTCCGAATGGAAAACAGCTGAACGAGGAGGAAATACGCGAAATTTAAAAAACGAGTTAAACATTTTCTGGTTTTCACTTTCGAACGATTATAAGTACCTATTACTTCAATAAATACTAGATTTTTGGGTTTCCTATACCATATTAATTCATTGACCAGAGTCGACGAAGTTCAATAACATCGAGCCTGATTGGTCAAAAGATATGACAAGAGAATATTCTGATTGGAAGTCACCACAGTGGAGATTGATGCACGTGACACGATCTTGCATGAGTCATCTCCCACTAAAAACATCCATTTACGGAAGAAAATTAATTTAAAAGTATTTTCTCTTGCATTCGATTTAAACTAGGGGGATATCTTTAAATAGTTACGTTCTAAGATTGGATGAAAAAGGCAAAAAGATGGATCTGAGTATCATGTGAAATCAAATATTAGATATTTTGAAGAAAAAAAATCCATGACGATGATGCCTTTACCCATACAACCTTCACAAAATATATAAGTCGTGTAATTTCGTAGGGAAATACGATAATGGGTTAAATACCTTTAAGACAAACTGGAGAATAATATTATCTGTGCGTTAATTTCGAGGCGATCAGTTGGGGAATAACATTGCCTGTATAACTTGAATTGATAAACATACACATTCTCAATACCCCGCAAATATGTAAAATACATTTACAGTACATAACAACTACGACAAATCAACAATCAACAGCATAACGCATTTCACACTTCAGCATAGAACAACAACAAATATAATAAACTTAAACATTAAAAAGAACATTTACACAGCGACAGTTTCCTTAAATTGAACTAAGGATTCTTTAAACTTAAAGCCTGTTCGACGCAGAATTTTTGGACTCCAAAAGTGAAATCGAATGATCCGGGAAGTTTATGTTTAACGTAACTTTAATACACAAACACAAAGACATGTGTTCAGATGGTGTGTTTTATGTGTTTAAGGTTCGTGTTCTCTTACATGTATGCAGAGATAGAGACCCGATTCTATTCTTTAATGGCGAAAATACTTCAGAGTTATCAAGCACAAATCGAACAATTAAAAACTCTAGCCTTAACAGACCAAAGACATGACAGAAACTATTCCTATGCAATTTCTTTCTTACTTTATGATTTTCATTTTCCTCGGCGATTAGTTTCCCCATACATTCTTGCTCTTAACTGAAATTTGAAATGTAAACAGACCTTGATTTAAACGAATCATAAATATCGAATGAATATTACAATTTGTTCATCTAGAATTATTATTTGTCTATACAATAAGTAAAAAAGGGCATCATCATTTCTCTGTAGATAAGCTGGAGTTCCGAAACTGAGATTTCCAATGAAACGCATTTTAAATTGACAACTGATAAAGGTTAGTATGAATTTTATGATAGAAACTACATGTAATTTTACTGGTTCAATAAGATATCAACCGAACAAATTGTAATGCATTTTCTTTTTTAAAAAATCTTGATCAGTTTTACCAAACATAACCCCCCCCCCCCCCCCCCGTATGTAGAAAAATAAACAGATAAACAAAAAATACTTAAAAATATTTTCCTGTTAAGGCTTAACTTTGGTGGAATGATGGTTCTTACAATGTAGGTGGTCCTCTTTCAAAATTGTGTCTGGGTGTCTGGACCTTGGATCAGTATGGCCGTTGTTAATAAAAATAAAACAAAATAAGCAAAAAAAAATACTTATTATAAAAATCTTTTCTACTGAAACCTATGGGCGATTTGGGCAGGACCAATTTTCTCTAGTATATATCTTTGATGGAATGGCCCTCGTTTATAATTCTCCACAGAGGTGCGGATCTTGGACAAACATGCCTGATGTTACTAAAAATAGAAAAATCAGCAAAAAGATACTTTAAAAATCTTCTCTGAAACAATTAGATCAATTTAGGCTTAACTTTGGCGGAATGGTCCATAGGTGGTTTCCTTTAAAAATCTTGGTCCAATGTGGCTGCTGATTTTTTTTTAAATCAACAAAAATATACATTAAAAATCACCTCAAATGAAACTGATTGGCCAATTGAGACGTTACTTGGTTGAATTGTTCTTAAATTGACCCTTTCAAAAAGCCCGGACCTTGGACCAATATGGGCGCTGTTGCTAAAAACAGAAAAATCAGTCAACAAAAATGTGTTCCTGTCTAGTTAGGCGAATTGATGTCTTTTGCGGGATGGTTCTTAGGTGGTCCCCTCTGTTTCTGTACATCCGGAGCTTGGACCTATTTGGCCTCTGTTACTGAAAGTAGAAAAAAGGCATAATCATTGTTAAAAATCTTTTCCTCTCAAACCATTGTGCCAATTCAGGCTTAACTTTGCTGGAATGGAACTCTTTCAAAATTGTCTTCGGGGAATGGTCCTTATATGGGCACTTATCGGGGGGGGGTCTGCATCTTAGACCAATATGGTTGCTGTTACTAAACTCCTTAAAGATCTTTTTCTCTGAAGCTTAACGGTTGTGGAATGGTCCTTATGTAATCACCTCTGAAAATTGTGTGGTGAGAGAGAGGATTTCGGATCTTGTACCAATATTGTTGCTGTTATTAGAACATAGAGTAAAATCAGCGAACAAATGCTGTCGACTTAAGCTCAAAGTAGTGGAATGGCCGTCCTCTAATGAGGTGTCCATTTGTCCGGACCTTGGACCAATATGGCAGCTGTTATTGAAAATTCAAAAATATATCGAGAGAAAAAATCAAAATCTTCTCTTATACTAAGCAATTTATACCAAATTTTGTTGAAGTATTCCTTAGGTGGCTCCTCTTCAAAATCGTGTCTAGATTTAAGACCTGTCCAATATGCCCTGTATTACTGAAAATAGCACCAATTGACTTTCGACAGGTAAGCAATGCAGCCTCTTGGGAGCCTCTAGTTTGAAAAAGAAATTCCATATTGCGTACGTAAAACTAATATGCAGTATATCTGACCGACTGGCTATATAACTATCTATTGTTCTTGAGAAGGGAGGGTGTAAGTTGAATATGAGCAATTTTATAATTGTAGAATCGGAGACAATTAAACGGCCAGAAAATCGACATCCGGAAACGGAGGCAAAATATATATGTGAAGAAAAAGTAGACAATTCAGTATCAGACAAAT
Source organism: Mytilisepta virgata (assembly GCA_028015205.1). Lineage (NCBI taxonomy): Eukaryota > Metazoa > Mollusca > Bivalvia > Mytilida > Mytilidae > Mytilisepta > Mytilisepta virgata. The sequence goes on along the minus strand of CM051518.1, from coordinate 75,747,740 downwards.
GTTGGAAACAAATGCGCGTTGTCACGATCAAAAGACATGGAAATGACAAATATCTACAGGTTAAAGATGGTGAGGTGTTGATTAGGCCTTTAGAATCACCGGGTGGTGACCAAAGGCCATGTACTCTTGCATCATGTAAATGTAAGTTTTACTGCTCCTCATGGCACAAGGAGTCAATTAGTATATATGCAATTACTAAAAAAAATATTCTTGATATCTACGTTTTAGTGTCGATAGTTGTGACAAAATTTTGTTGTCAAAGGAAAGTCTTATCAGTCTTACGAAGTTGATTAGCGTTTTTTTAATTGTAGAATTTGGTAGGAAAAACTGAGATATGACTACCCTACAGGTTTTCAGACATATTGTTTAAGGTTCATCATAACAAATGGACAAATATGGCTATGTTTACACATAAAAAATTACTCTGAGCACCTACTTACCTGTGCAATTGAACACATTTTAAGGCATAGCATCCACTAGAGATATAAAGGTTAAACGTATTTAATTTATTTTTCAGACAGATCAAATATTTTTGAGGATTTTGATGGGCATTTTTTTCGTAAGTGCAGAAGGTGTAAAAATAAACAAAGTTGTGTAATATGTTCCAGATTTCCCCTCTCAGGTAACAGTTCAATTGTATTGTATTGATTGATATGGACAATAGAAGGACAATAGATTTCTCAAATTAAATAGTTGGACTGAGTGACTGGACAGTGTCAAAAATAACTCGGGTGTTGTTTATTTTATCCTCTTTTGCAATGATGAAAAAAATGCCCATCAAAATACAACAAATCTTTTATCTGTTTGAAAAACAAAATGCATTTAACTTTTTATATATCTAGTGGTTGCTAGGCCTTAAAATGTTTTCAACTGTACAGGCAAGTCTGTGCTCAGAGTGATTTTGTAGGTGTAAGCACAGCCATTTTTATTTGTCCATTTGTTATGATGAACCATAACGAAAATATTATTCTTCTGTAGAGGGCCCTTTTCGAGTTGAGACGACCGAGTGAAGACGACTTCACGTGCGCTCGTCTTTGTTCGGTATGACGTCCAGTAAGAATCCTTAATACTTTCGTTTATTGTGACTCTTGACCAATCAAACGTAACGTTACTATACCTTTTCGGTTGTTCATACTGAAAATACATACGTGTGCGAGGTCTAAAACCCTTGTTTTTACGGAAGAAGTAGATACTTATACACGTTCAAAAATGAAAAACTGAAAAATCTTCAACTCGTTTTTAAAATTCATCGTCTTTGCCCTCGTTCCGCTGCGCCCCACTCGGGAAAGACGTGAATTTAAAAAACTCGTTGAAGATTTCCCAGTCTGTGAGAACCTATTAGAGTTCGTAATAAAATCTGAAAGACGTGCATCGGACAGCTTAGGAAAGAAGTAATATATTTGCTAAAACATGAAAAACGACCCTGATGTTTTCACTGATTCATATTTGAATTAAATTTTGTAACCACACAAAGTCCAGTTTCACGAAAACATTTCAATCAACTTTACTTAATATGATATCATGATAATTATAATTATTGGATGATTAGGGAATGATCATTATCTATCATCCAGGGGGTTGGAGCATTTTATGGGGAGGGGTTCATCAGTGAAATTGCATTACCACCTGGGGGGTTGTCGCTGAAAACAAAAATAATCAGGGGGGGGGGGGGGGTCAAAGAAATGGTTCCTTTAATATTTGAAAAATAGGTGAAAACAAGATGTGTATGTAGAGTTGTGTTCATGCATACATTATTCAGTTAAAATTATCTATTTATTAGAAACGTACATTTATATATTGTACCCCCAGGGTTAAACGTTTGGTTAGCTTTTCATGTGAATGACGACATTTGTGTGCTTTGTGTAGAATATTACCTTAAAAGATGGGATGTGAAATACCTGAACATATAAGATGTTTGCACTTAATATTTACGAATGAGGTCCTTGTTTATGGTATACTAATGCCACCCCATAGTTTTAAACTCACAGATCTTTGATGTACAAAGTGCAGTTTTATCAGTTGTTAATATTAAAAACTCACATTTTCCACATACTGACAAAAACAAAAACAAAAAGCAATACATATCTTTTCTATCTTTTGGTGTTATGTAAAGTTATAAATTAAATTAATCATAAAAGAAGAAACCGATGACTAAGTAATTGCTAAATATCAATCAATGCTGCAAGTTTATCAACAAATTCAATTCTTCAATTTTATAAGTTTCCAGAAAAATCAATGAAATGGAAAAAAAACAAAATCGAAAGGTTAAGATGAATAACCTGATTTTTTTATGAATGACTATCTGAAAGGAAAAACAGATATAGCACAAAATGCATAAACATGAACATTGTCTTAACATGTTTCCTCCTAAAAGCTGAAGAAATTGTAACTTAGTAATTTTTTGCACTTTGTCAGAACTGAATTTAAACAATTTCCAAAATTTTTTTTTTAGGGGCCTCGGTGGCCGAGTGGTCTAGGTAGTTCGTCATGACTACTAATGATCACTAGCCTGTCAACGCTGAGGTTGGGAGTTCGAATCTCACCTGTGGCGGGGTGTGTTCGGCTCCGATCTTAATTGACAAGGATTGCCAATTTTCCTACCGAAGGTCGGTGGTTCTCTCCGGGTACTCCGGCTTCCTCCACCAATAAAAAACTGGCCGCCGCGAAATAGCCAAATGTGCTGAAAACGGCGTTAAACCCCAACTAAACAAACAAACAAACAAACAAACATTAAAATGTTTTTAAAGATTTGCGAAGTTTTCACGTTCATTTTGATTCTTCACAATAAGAAAAAAGGACATTATCACATTTCATGTCATTTCCTAAAAGTTCCCTATATTCAATATTCAAAACGTCAGTAAAAAATTTGAGAACTGTAATTTCATTTTATATATATATATTTTTACTATATGTGAGAAACACAACAGGAAAAGAAAACATATCTGATTCATTTTAATTGGAAATGAGGGGTCCTGTCTCCCTAGCCTTGTCTTTAGGGGGGTCTTCAATTGCCTAGTGGCACGGAAAGGGGGTTTGCAACAGAAATGCGTTAACCAAGAAAATTTGCTTCATCCTCATTAGCTGATAAATAATGACCCTTCCCTTATGCCCGTTATTGAACTTGATATGCCCCCATGGTAATTTGCATGACACGATGTCCCTGTTATTGAACTTACTATGCCCCCATGGTAATTTGCACGACACGATACCCCTGTTATTGATCTTGATATGCCCCATGGTAATTTGCACGGCACCCCGCAATACGCCTAAGTAAATTTTGTTAAACGGTTTGAAAAAAATTAAGTTCTTTAAAAAATTACAAGCTTAATTATAATTTTTATAGTAATGTCCATTATTTCATATAATGCACAAGTTTTTCCGACCTGCTCCGTGTCCCACAGATTTCTTGAAGACAAATTCCGGAATTTATTACATTTTTATTGGGAATTTCTTACATTTCATCTATCTAAATGAGTTCGAAATTAAGGATACCACAGACACTGCCAAATCTGCATCTTATCTTGACCTTCTTCTCGAAATTGACACCAGAGGAAGATTGAATACAAAACTTTATGAAGAACGGAATGACTTTGACTTTCGGTTTCCAATCGTCAGCTTCCCATTTTTGAGCAGCAATATTCCAGAAGCGCCGGCGTATGGAGTGTATATTTCACAACTCATACGTTATTCTAGAGCTTGTGACATATACATTGAATTCCTGGACAGAGCCCGGCTCCTGACAGAAAAGTTGCTCAGACAGGGGTATGTTGCTCCTAAGTTGGAGTCATCCTTATTAAAGTTTTATGGACGTCATCATAACTTGGTTGACAGGTATAAAAAACCGTTTCCCAAATGAAAATGGATCTGTTTCATTGATTTTATCCCTTCCTCATACCGGATTTGATATGGGCAGCATTGTGGGTGTCCTGCAGGAAGCAGTGACTGCTTACTCTTCCGGAGCATCCGAGTCTACCCCGGGTTTTTGGTGGGGTCCATGAAGTTTATATGTTTTTAGTTTTTAGTTGTAGTGCATGTATTGTTTTGGTCTTGTCTTCTTTGTTCTCCGGGGTTTGTCAGTTGTTTCGATTTTTTCCCTCCTTCCAATATCCCTTTGGTATTTCTTTACTTTACCTACAAATCAACATGGAGTTACTAGTAATTATGTAATGTGACTGATATCTTTTTTCACAGATAGTAATTGTATCTTTTGGATCTCTGTGGTACGTCTTTTGAGAAAAATATGTTTTAAGTGCATACTGAATAGGGCATTAATGTAGGGGTTGAATTGTATGCAATATGATAAAATTAATTGGTCTTTATCATGTTTATGGATAGCGATAATGATTTTGCTTTCTAGCATTGTCTAAGTGCGGCGACACAGATTAACAGGAATATTTTATTGACTTATAAACATCACAAAATATGCTAATTTTGTTTTATTGGCAAAACAGAATACTAAAATTATATGAAGTATGGGGATGCAGCTTCTGTATAGCAAGGGAACAGTCATCATTAAAAAGAAACCGGTTAAACTGACGCTATTCCGTGTACTTTTATACTATTCCATTTACAGCACCATAACAGATACTAGTAAACGTTTTGGTCATTTTGACATTTGGATCTGTTCCTCAACACTTTGAGTTATTTTTACTGCTTTCTGTATTTTTGGCCTTGGGCACAACGATGAGTCATATTTCAACGGCATGTGCATATCTAGTGCATCAAAACTGGTATCATTGGATAATTATTTCTGAAAACTTGTAAGACATTAATTTCTTTCTTTTTAAAAAAAGAGCCATGTCGTGTCAAAGTACGGGTCATCGGTTTGTGCTGAAGGGCAAAAATATTGAAGGGCGAAAAAAATACCAAAAATGTTGAGCAATTGTTAAAATGACAAAAAAGATAATGTGTTAAAAATATTGAAATATGGAAAATATCTCAAAATATATAATGCAACAAATTAAATATTTGAATTCTTCAGATTTTAATGTGTTAAATGAGTTAAAAAAAAGCTTAATTTTCACTTTATATGTTAAAAGTTTATTTGAAAATTATGGCAACAAGGAATTAACAGATGCAATGTCTAGTTTTTGCTCCATGGCATTAGTTATTGCGGTATGTTGAAATGGTTCTAGAGTAGAACCTTTCAGATTGTTCTTGGTAGTACTATCAAAAAGGATTCTATAGTAGAACCTTCCAGAATGCTTCTAGGGTAGTACCGTCAAAAAGGATTCTAGAGTAGAACCTTCCAGAATGGTTCTAGGGTAGTACTGTCAAAAAGGATTCTAGAGTAGAACCTTCCCGAATGGTTCTAGGGTAATACTGTCAAAAAGGATTCTAGGTAGAACCTTCAGGAATGGTTCTAGGGTAGTACTGTCAAAAAGGATTCTAGAGTGAACCTTCCAGAATGGTTCTAGGGTAGTACTGTCAAAAATGATTCTAGGGTAGAACCGTCCAGAATGGTTCTAGGTAGTACTGTCAAATATGATTCTAGAGTAGAACCGTCCAGAATGGTTCTAGGGTAGTACTGTCAAAAAGGATTCTAGGGTAGAACCTTCAGGAATGGTTCTAGGTAGTACTGTCAAAAAGGATTCTAGAGTGAACCTTCCAGAATGGTTCTAGGTAGTACTGTCAAAAAGGATTCTAGAGTAAACCTTCCAGAATGGTTCTTGGGTAGTACTGTCAAAAATGATTCTAGGGTAGAACCGTCCAGAATGGTTCTAAGGTAGTACTGTCAAAAAGGATTCTAGAGTAGAACCGTCCCGAATGGTTCTAGGGTAGTACTGTCAAAAAGGATTGTAGAGTAGAACCGTCCGGAATTGTTCTAGGGTAGTACTGTCAAAAAGGATTCTAGAGTAGAACCGTCCCGAATGGTTCTAGGGTAGTACTATCAAAAAGGATTCTAGAGTAGAACCGTCCCGAATGGTTCTAGGGTAGTACTGTCAAAAGGATTCTAGAGTAGAACCGTCCCGAATGGTTCTAGGGTAGTACTGTCAAAAAAGGATTCTAGAGTAGAACCTTCAGGAATGGTTCTAGGGTAGTACTGTCAAAAAGGATTCTAGAGTAGAACCTTCAGGAATGGTTCTAGGGTAGTACTGTCAAAAACGGTTCTAGGGTAAAACCGTCCAGAATGGCTCTAGGGCAGAACTGTTATAATGGTTCTAGGATAGACCGTCCATAATGGTTCTAGGGTAGAACTGTCATAAACGGTTCTAACGTAAAACTGTCATAAATTGTTCTTGGTTAGAATTGTCAAGCGGTTCTAAGTCAGGGCACACCCTGTAATAAACGGTCCTAAAAGTGTCAGGATGGCACTTCTAGATCAGTTCTTCTGGCAGTTTACGACAGTTTAAAAAGAGAGGTTCGAACTGAGCCCAACTGTATATTAACATAAGATAAGAGTGGGGGGCATATTGACATAAGAATAAAAGGGGAGCACATATATTGACATAAGAATAAAAGGGAAGCACATATATTGACATAAGAATAAAAGGGGAGCACATATATTGATATAAGAATAAAAGGGGAACACATATATTGACACACGAGTAGGGGTGATGCATATATTGGCATAAGAGTAGAGGTGAGGCACATATGGACATAAGAGTATAGGGGCTGTCCGTATTGAAATAAGAGAAGAGGGGCATATATTGACATAAGAGTAGAGAGGCGGTGCATATGACATAAGAGTTAAGGGGTGGCACATGTTGGCAAAAGAGGGGCGGTACATATTGACATAAGAGTAGAGGGGTGGCACATATTGACATAATAATAGAGAGGCGGTACATATTGACATAAGAGTGGGGGATGAATATATTAACATAAGAGTAGAGGTGAGGTACATATGGACATAATAGTAGAGAGGCGGCATACATTGACATAAGATAAGAGGTGAGGCACATATTGACATAAGAGTAGAGGGCGGTACATGTTGACATAAGAGTATAGTGGCGGTGCATATGATAAAAGAGTTAAGGGGTGACACATGTTGGCATAAGAGGGGCGGTACATATTGACATAAGAGTAGAGGGGTGGCACATATTGACATAATAATAGAGAGGCCGTACATATTGACATAAGAGTGGGGGATGCATATATTAACATAAGAGTAGAGGCATAAGAGTATAGGGCAGTCCGTATTGAAATAGGAGTAGAGGGGCATATATTGACATGAGAGTAGAGAATAAGCATACATTGACATAAGATAAGAGGTGAGGCACATATTGACATAAGAGTAGAGGGCGGTACATGTTGGCATAAGAGGGGCGGTGCATATGACATAAGAGTTAAGGGGTGGCACATGTTGGCATAAGAGGGGCGGTACATATTGACATAAGAGTAAACGGAAGGCACATATTAACATAATATTAGAGAGGCGGTACATATTGACATAAGAGTGGGGGATGCATATATTAACATAAGAGTAGAGGTGAGGTACATATGGATATAAGAGTATAGGGGCAGTCCGTATTGAAATAAGAGTAGAGGGCATATAATGACATAAGAGTGGAGGGGGCACATATTGACATAAAATAAGAGGTGATGCACATATTGACATAAGATTAGAGGGGTGGTACATATTGACATAAGAGTAGAGAGGCAGTGCATGACATAACAGTAAAGGGGTGGCACATGTCATGAGAGGGGCGGTACATATTGAAATAAGAGTAGAGGCTGGCACATATTGACATAAAAGTAGAGGGGTGGCACATATTGACATTATATTAGAGGGAGGTATATATTGACATAAGAGTAGAGGGGCGGCACACATTGACATAAGCTAAGGGGTGAGGAACATGTTGACATAAGAGTAGAGGTAGGGACATATAGGACATAAGAGTAGAGAGGCGGTACATATGATATAACAGTAAAGTGGTGGCACATGTTTACATCAGACTAGCGGTATATATTGAAATAAGAGTAAAGGGTGGCACATATCGACATAAGAGTAGAGAGGTGGCACATATTGACATAAGATTTGAGGAGAGGCACATATTGACATAAGAGTAAAGGGGGCACGTATTGACATAAGAGTAGAGCGGTGTTACTTGTTGATACAAAAGTGAAAAGGAGGTACATGTTGACATAGGAGTTAAGAGGAGGCACATGTTTGATCACTTTAATTGAGGTCTGGAGCTGGCATGTCAGTAACTGCTAGTAGTCCTTTATTAATATATATTGGTCATTGTCATTTTTCTTCCGTTACCTTTTTAATATCGGACTCGGACATCTTTTGAACAGAGTTTTATTGTGTTTATCGCTGTGTGTTTGTTTAATTATTCCACATTAGCTAGAGGTATAGGGAGGGGAGGTTGAGATCTCACTATCGAGAATAGCTGTTTAAGTTGTCTACATCGGACATCCACAAAAATCCTGTCGCATCTGTTCGTCTAATCCAACGTGTAAGAATGCTTTTTCGATATCAGTCGAAACTGCAACGGTGTTTAATCGGAAGCGCAACAACAGTTGTGTCAAGTCATTAAGAACTGGTGCTGTATTCATCAAGCAGTCGTTCAGGCTCGGATATTGATCAGATTGTCTACAGCTGCAATCGTACACAATACGAATTGGTGTGGTTACCGAATCCTTTCTTACTGGGTGGTGCAGTATGTAATGTATTGTCTTTCCGTTATATTCCTCGTTATCAATTCTTTCAATAAAACTAAGAGTCTCTTGGTTCTTGATGATATTGTCGTACGTTTTTAACATACCTGGTTCCCTGTCTAGCCTTCTAATAACAGATTCCGTTCTTCGTTTAGCAACATTAAAGTTAGTCGGAAGTTGTTCGTGTTCTCGTTTCCACGGTAACTTTGCTACATATTTGCCGTCTTGAAATTCAATACAAGTATTCTGATATGTTTTCAAATAGTCTTCATTCTCGTGGTCTATTTCTTTAGAGTTGATTCCCATTGATTCTATGTTCCAGAATGATGCTATGTCGAACTCCTCGGTCTTGTGCGAAATAAAAAGGTTAAGAACTGACAGCGAGTATGCAACTAACTCATTTAACGGACCGGAAAGAAGGTAGCCTAGTTTCGATTGAACTGCTGTAGGCCCATCTCCACGGATAACCTAGTCTTCAACAAACTGCCAATAGTAATCTCCTCCTATTAAAACATCAATTTTGAAAATATTTTCATCGGTGATTGGATGAGCTAAATTTAAACCCTGCAGATACATGTACTTGTTTCTCAAGTCTAATTTTCGGACATGGTCTTGTAGCGGAACTCCAATCTTCGGTACAAGTACATCAATTGGTATTTTCTGTCCTGTTTTTGTTTCAGTCAAAAGCGTGAACTTACCTAGGCGGCGTACATGATTGGTTGTGTCTCCAAAGCATGATAAATGTATGGTTTTTGTGTTGTCGACTTTAAGTTCCAATTTCATAGCAAGATCTTCTGTAACGAATGAGCGTCGGGCACCTTCATCAAAAAGGATGTTAGCGTCAATACCTATATACTCGGACCAAACGGGTGTAATTGCGGTTTTCAACAAAGTGCTTGAATGTGCCTTATGTGAAGTGTGGAGTATTTTTGTGTCTTCGTCTTGTTTATCCTCTTTATCATTTACAGTGTTGACATTTACGAATTGTGATGATTTAGTAGAATGTACATTTCTGTGTTCTATGTTTGTGTTTCGAACGGCGTTTTGATTCACAAAATCCCGACGTGGGACAAGTGTTCTTCTATTACCACTCTTTGACTCGTTACATAAGCTACTATGATGTTTTTTCTTGCAATGACGACATACGTGTTTAGAATTGCATTCATTGACACGGTGCGTACCGAGACAATTAAAGCAAAGGTTGTTGCGTTTTACTATAGCCATACGTTCTTTCGTGTCTGTAATTCGTGTACAGTTTACCGATGCGTGAATTTCCCGACAGAATATGCGTGGTCTCGCGGTTAGATCTCGTAAGTTGGGTTTTACATAATCGACTCTTCTTGATGTATGTGAATCCTTCGCGTAAGGTTTTGTTTCCGTAAGAAACGTACATGTAGGCGTAGTAGAATAACTTTGTCGGATACCGTAATCCTGGCCGGCTTCGATTATATTTATCTCATTCCGAATAGCATTGCGTAGATCTGATAAAATCCAAGTATTTGAACCATTTTCTTGTGCTAAATGTTGTCTTACCTCTCCCGGTAGCTTACTCAAAATTATTGGGACCAGTAATGTACCGTAAGTGTCTTGTGGTTGTCCCAAAGCTTCTAATCCGCGTACTGATGCATCTAACCGATCAAAAAACACTTGTAAACTAGATAAATTGTTCTTTGCGGGTATAATTTCGAGCATTGCTTGCATGTGTGCCTGTGTTATTTTGTTCGATTGTCCGTATCTTTCTTTTAATACGTGTACTGCCTCCTTGTAATTTGCGTTTGTCAATGCGAAACCATCTATAGTATGGGATGCTTCACCTTCAAGTTGTGATTTTAGATAATTGAATTTCTGAATTTCTGGTAAAGTTTGATTCATATGTACTGCAGATTCGAAAGAGTCCCAAAAGGATTGCCATTCAATAATATTTCCGCTAAATTTGGGCAAAGTTAATTTTGGCAAGCGATGTGTTTGATTGCTAAACGTTGACAGTGACGGTGCGATATAATTCTGCTGTTGATTTTCAATACTTGTAGTTGGAATAAATGGTGGTGCTTCATAATTCAACATTTGATCAGATGAAGTAGACTGTTGACTTTTAGGAATGTGTGAATTGTCTAAATTCTGAATGAAAATACGCAAGTGTCTTAGTTTGGTTTCTAAGTTTAAAGTATACTCATCTGTATTCAAAATCTCTTCTTCAACTTCCTCCGAATCAATTGCACTAATAATCTGTTCATTTAAATTGTCCAATAATTTCTTCTTTTGTTCCAAACTGTCTACTGTTGCGAAAAAATCCACCTTGTCTAACTCCGTTTCGTTTTTCAAATCATCTATTTTGCGCAAAAGTCTTGTCACAACACTTTTGTTTCCTTTCCGAATCGATTTCAGCTTATTTATGTCCATTGTCACGGCACCATTTATATCGAGAATAGGTGAAGAAAATAAGAAAGTCGTTCTACTTGTTATAAATTGTATTCGATCGCCATTGCCCAAGTATACAAATGTAACGTCACAAAGTCTTTACGTTCCAATATCGGAAGTACTTAACGTTCCCGCGTTGTGTTCGCGCCGTATTTACAACACTCACAAAACATGTTTAACCCCGTCGCATTTTGGCGCCTGTCCCAAGTCAGGAACCTGTAGTATTTGTTAGTCTTGTGGGTTTTTTTTTTTTTAATTTTCGTTCATTTGTATGTTTCGGAGTTTATTTGGCCGTCCGTTTCGCTGAACTAGTATGCATTGTTGTTTAGAGGCCATTTGAAGCCCGCCTCCGAGTGCAGGTTTTTCTCGTTGCGCTGAAGACCCATTGGTAACCTTGAGCTCTTTTCTGCTCTTTGATCGGGTTGTTGTCTCTTTGACACATTCCTCGTTTCCATTCTCTATTCTATAAGAGTAAATGGGAGGCACATGTTGACATTGGATTAAAGGGGAGGGGCACATATTGACATAGGAGTAAAGGGGGGCACATATTGACATAGGAGTAAAGGGGAGGCACATATTGACATAGGAGCTAAAGGGAGGTACATATTGACAAAGGAGTAAAAGGGGGCACATATTGACATACGAGCTAAAGGGAGGCACATATTGACAAAGGAGTAAAGGGGCGGCGGCACATATTGACATGGGAGTAAAGGGGAGGCACATATTGACATGGGGATAAAGGGGGGGGGCACAAATTTAGATACGAGTGGTGGCACATATTGCCTTAAGAATAGATGGGCAGTCCATATTGACATAAGAGTAAATGGGAGGCAAATATTGACTTAAGAGTAAATGTGAGGCACATTCTGACCTAAGAGTAAAGGAGCGGCACATATTGAGATAAGAGTGGTGGCACATATTAACTCAAGAGAAGATGGGCAGTCCATATTGACATAAGATCAATCGGAGGCACATATTGACATAAGATTCGAGAAGCGGAACATATTTATATAAGAGTAGAGGGGTGGCACATATTGACATAAGAGTAAAAGGGCTGTTTATGGTGACATAACAGTAAAGGGGTGCTACATAAGAATGACAATACGTCACATATTGACATAAGATTGACCATACGTTAGCAAGGATACGTTAAATGAAGGAATATAAATTGAAATAAAAAAGAGTAGCTAAAAAATGGGGAGCTGTACCCATGCCTCAATCACCTGTGTGAATGTTTACAAGTTTGAATAAATGATAAATCTTTACTAAATCGAAAAGCTGTTTTATTTTTAAATAACTGTATTTACATTTTTAACTAAGTTCCAAATTTTCACATATATGTAGGTCAATTTATAGAAGAGCAAAAATGGAAAGATGGCAAGCGTGAACAGTTGTATAGATACAAAGTTAGAAATAGCAATAGATATTTTTATGTCAAGTCTGAGGGTGAAGAAAAAGGAATTCTAGGGGTAAGAAAATTTCAACAAAATACAAACTATAGCATCAGTCACGAGAAATTTTAAAGTTTATGTTTCATTTACGTGAAAAGGTTTCATCTATTCTCAACCGTTTTTTTTTTTTTTTTTTTTCTTTTTACTAGTACACAGGTTTTTTCATATGACTACAAATGCACGGAAAAGAAGAGAGACAACTAGTGGTGCCAATCAATAAACACAAATCCAGAGACAAAGACAACACCGGGCAGATAAAAACAGAGACACAACACAGAAAACTAACAAAAAAATAGATGAGAATGGGTTGCCCCACAGTAAAAAAACCAAGATGAAATTAAGATGGCACATCTGGGTAGGCAGTTTCTACTTCTTAACGAAAACGACTAAGAGGTTAAAAGGTTAATTGATATTATCGATTTTGTCATGCTTGTAGTAACGAAAAAGAGTAGTCATCAAACTTAAGCTGCTTTTAACCTTCTTTTTTATATAATTTAAAAATTATTATTATTACTGTACTGGGAAAATTAAATCGTAAGCCGATATTTTTCTTCTTTTTTATATTTTTATAAGGGCGTACGTTTTGTACCTGTGTACTCATACAAATTAATTTATATGGCTTATGATGTGTAATTACAGACCACAGAAAATCCATCAATTGCAAGTATTTTTCAAAGAATACCAAAAAGAATATCTGCTCCAAGAGGATTTCATGTTATTAAAGAATGCAACTCCTATTCTGAATCTGAAAAGGGCATGGGACGATATCTATGGCAATTAGATGATAGCTGTGGAATTTTCAAAGAGTGCAAAAATTGCGATTGTGCTGAAAACTGTCCACATATTTCAGATTCATTTAAATTCGAGTTTTCTAAATGCTGTGAAATATATGAATTTAACTCTAGAGATTCTGCTAATGAAAATAGATTCAATTGTATTCTACATTAAATGTTGGTTTATGCTTTTTGCGGTATTTTTTATGGAATGTCTTTTTTTTAAGTTTTTATTATTTTTTTTTAATTTTTAGTTACTTGTTTGCGGTGTATTTCTGATTGTTTTTTTCATCCAAATATATGCAACGAAGTATTGTCTTTCTAATGTTTCTGTCGTTGCATTTATTTATGATGGTTTACCGATGCGTTCTTTAGAATGATACAAGAATGCGACAATTACAAAAGGATTTGCTTTTGAAAAATATTATTGCCTCTTTGCAAACTATTTATAAAAACAACTTCGTTGTTTCAAGGATTGTTATTATAAAATCAACCTGTGACATATTGGGCTAATATGGGTCGAGGGTTGATATGAGATGTGATATGAAAAATGCCATATTTGTAATGTATACTGATATATTTTATCATTTGTGTCATGTACATTTGTTATTCTGTTTTGTTTTTTTTTTTTTTTTTTGCTGATCACAATCCTTTGTTGGATTTAAATCAATAAAGAATTTGAATTTGAATTTGAATTTTAGTGAATACATTTAATTGCATGAAAAAAATATTGTCTCAAAATGCTCTTATACATGTATATTTGTGAATAGCTCTATATTGAGCATGTCATAAGTTTATTAGAGATATTTCGATACGGATATATCATTTAGTATGAAAGATTCCGAATTTTTATATGATTACCATGAAACAGGATATGAAAAGAAAAACAATTCCAAGTCACCTGGAGAACTACAGGAAAATCATCATATTCTTGTCTACCCTTATTCTTATATTTTCGGACGGTTGTAAACAACGATAAATCACAGACCTGTTATAGTAACTTTATTTGCATAAAATACACCCATATGGGTCAACGCAAAACAATACAATAACACTTCAATATATATACATCACAATAGACATTAAAGCAACATGAATACAACAAACAACTTACAATAAAAAAAAAATCTTTATAATTATAATATGAACTCTGACCAATGTGGACCCTATTTTCGTAGTGCCAATGACTGCTTTATAAAGTCGCAAACATAAGGTAAAAGTTCTAATTTAGGGTTTAAAATTTGACTAATATGTTCCAATTTGTTATTAAAATCTATATTCAAATTAAGTTGAAGATGTTGGAACATAGTTTGCCTTTGCTTTTTATTAGTGTTACAAATTAAGAAAAAATGATACTCATCCTCAATTTCTTTACACACAGTACATAGCCGGTTTTCCCTTAAAATATTGTTGTATCTTCCTACTTCTATATTTAAAGAATGGTCACTGACTCTGAATTTAGTAAAAATTTGTCTATTTTTGAAACTGGATTCTTTTATTAAATATTTTTCCAATCCAAAATCAGATTTTATCTGTTTATATAAATATAATTTTGAATCGCATGTAAGACTTGATAATTTCAACATTAGTTGATTTTTATATTTATCCTCTACCAGTTTTCTTGTTTTACATTTTAAATTATATTTAATTTTATGAAAAGGTTTATCAAACTTTTCGTATTCTTTAATGTCAAGATCAAATTCTTCAAATATTTTCAAGGCATGAGTATACCATGTGTACATGCCTTCATCGTTTAATTTTTTGTATAACTTGAATTTTTATGAAACTTTCAATTGGTAGTCTACCTAATTCAGTTTTGGAAGAAATATTACATGCTGTCTTTTTTAACCCAAAAATTGATTTGCAGTATCTGTTATGTATTTTTTCAAAGGAAGACCTATCTGCAAGACTTAAGGAGTCGCATATATATATCATGAATCTGGATCTATTAAAATATATGATTACAACAATAAAAGTCACAAAGTATATGTAAATATATATTTAATATATTAGCATTGGTCAGAATCTGAGCCAAAACCCATATATATATTGTGAATAAAAGAATAAAATTACATTATATGCATTCATTCTCAAATCAATTACTTGACTTAGTGTCAATATTCATACCTGCTCTCCTTAATTCAAAACAGTCACCAATATAACAGCCGAGTTTTTCCATAAGAGTTACATTTTCTTGGGTCAAGAGGGTCCGTGTATCACTTAACAATTTAATATTTTAAAAAGTTTTCAAATTTTCATTTTTCAATTTTTGATCAAAGTTTTAAAATATCAACTTTTCAAAATTTTGAAAATTTAAAAATTTCACCAAATAATTAAAATTTTAAGATTCTAAAACTCGTATGAAAATTTAATATTTTACATTTTTAATAAACTTTGAAAATACTAAACTGAATGTACAGTTTTGATAATTTCGCTTTTTGAAAATTAGAATTTTTTATTTTTTGATTAAAAATTAAAGAATCCAAAATGGACCAAAAGGGTCATCTGTATCATTAGGCACCGACCATATTATTCCTGAGGGGAGGGGATGGGGCTGGGTTCCCCCAAAAATATGTCCGGCTTGGTCTAAATTTTTTTTTTATTATTTCCCACTATATTGAAAAAAAATCAAATAAGCCTGAATATTGAACAAAAAAAATATGCTCCGTGGCATAAATTCCAAAATAAAGTTTGTAGTTGAACCTTCAAGATATGTGTAAAGAGTAGATCTAGAGCAAACAGAAGGACGTTGAAGAAATTTTCAACTATATATTCAAGAACTATTGAATATCTTTCACAAATTTTGAACTCCTGCTGTATTTCCCTTTCGGCTTAACTGTGTGGTATTTGTCAGGAGCTTGCATAGCATGTGACAGAGAAAGACAAAATGACGTTACAATTTTACATGAAAGTGTGTGTTTGTCTCCTTCCCTCCTTCCCGCCAGAATATTATAGTCCGTAGCAAGAAAAGCACTTTACTGGCCTCATAATATCTTAAAATTTGAGTTTTTTCTTAAATATGTCCGTGATAAGCATATGGAGTTGCCCATTACTTCAATATAATAATACTAAAATCTGAAGAAAAATTCAATGTAGAGATTTTTTTCTCAGAAACTGTAATACCTAGACCCACCGTATTTATTCTATTGATAGTTCTTGGTGGATACATGCCAGTCTGATACTTGTCTCCTAACCTTGACCTCAATTTCACATATGAGTGACTTGCATCCAAGTTCCGTGATTAAGTCCATTTTTCAGCAAATGTAAACCTAGACCCACCGTATTCGGTCTATAGATAGTTCTTAGTGGGTACATGCCAGTCTGACAATGCCTCCGGACCTTGACCTCAATTTCATGCTTGAGTGATTTGTGTTACATTTTCGAGATTATGTCCATATCTCATCAACTGTAATACCTAGGCCCAGCATATTTGGTCAGTAGATAGTTCTAAGTGGTTATGCCAGTCTAACAACTGTCACCTGAACTTAACCTGAATTTCATTCCTGAGTGACTTAATGAACATTTTCATTTTAAAATTAGTCTATTTCTCAGCTATTGTACTAACTAGACCCACAGTATTTGGTTGATAGAAGTTCTTAGATGGTATATACCACTTTAACATATGAAACCTTACCTTTGGCCTTTATTTTATGCTTGAGTGACTTGTTAAGATATAAGTATTTTGTTGCTTCGCGTATGAGAAACAATTGTTTTACCAAGAACAAAACTCAACCCCGCAACCCCCCTTCAATTTTCAAATGGTCGCTCCCTTATCTTGATATGATTGTAAACTATAAGTTAGAAATGTTATTCCTTCATATAGGTGGAATTTGTGTTCTCAAAACGCATTCTTCACATCCGCATTTTTTATTCAAAATTTAACCATAAAATTTCATTGCCTACCTTGAAATTGCGCTTAAAAAATGAAAACTGTATAAGGTTAACTGTATAAGGTTATTTTTGGAGCTGAATTCAAAAGCACATGTCTCTTGTTTATTATCAATGTGGGCTCAACTGTCAAAGTGTCAAACGTAATAATGGTCCCAATGACCCTTTTTTGGTCCATTTTCGATTCTTTAATTTTAATCAAAACATGAAAAATTCAAGTTTTCAAAAATCGAAACTATCAAAACTGTTCATTCAGTTTAATATTTTAAAAGTTTGATTAAAAATATGAAATTTTTAATTTTAAAACGAGTTTTATAATTTTAAAATTTTAAATTATTTGGTGAAAATTTCAAATTTTCAAAATTTTGGAATGTTCATATTTTAAAACTTTGATTGAAAATTGAAAAATATAAAATTTGAGAACTTTTTAAAATATTGAATTGTTAAGTGTTGCACGGACCCAAGAGCCATAAAAATTTAGAAGATTTATTTAAGTTTTTAAAATTATAACAATTGTGAGAAATGTATTGAAAAAAATCTTCCCTTTGAATATCATAAAGTGAGCAAATATAAATCTGTCACGTTAGCGGGATAGTTATATAGATTTCGCGGGAAATTATTGAGTTGCATCCCTTGCCGCGTATATATTTCCTGTAACATGTGTACGTTACACGGCTATAGGTCATAAAATAATTGTCTCCTTTTCCCTTATTTCATTAGATAACAAGACAGAAAAACAATATGACGTAATTAAATTAATCGTATATTTGATAAATTAAACGGTTGAGTAGGGTTATCAATCATTTCCTCGTTTCTAAGCTTCACGCGTAGTGATTCAACACCTTGACAACGGATAAACTATAGAAGTGTGTTGGTTGCATTGTTGAAAGAATAAACAGTTGACAGAGACACATACTACGTTAACTGATAATATGGCACTGCCATTTCTACCAGGAAATTCCTTTAACAAAAACGTAAGTTATAAAACATTTATACAGATGCTGCCAAATGATTTTACAAATTAATTGCTAATACCCTGGTACACAGTAACACTAACAGAGAATGTTGAAGTTGTAAATTCGGCGTCAACTAAAGCGTACCAAAATACCGTGCAGTTTTATACAGACATTTCAAGCTGGTATTGTAGTCCATTGAGATATTATGAGAAGATAGTATACTTCATCCGGCTTTAGACTCATATAATTTCAGACCAGTGACAGTGTGAATTCATGAAAAATAAATCAGGAATGATACCCTACTGTAATTCATGCTTATGCATTAAATTAGCATGGTATGAAAGGCAGTGTTAGACAAGCCTGTATCATGGGCACCAGCTAGATCTATCAAGCATCAAACTAATTTTTAATGTTTAAATAATGTACATTTTTCAAATCTGAGACAGATAATTGTTCTGTAAATTAATTTACAAGTACATAATATATCTAGATGGCCTTCTTTTACTTTAGGAGACTTTTATTCGATTTATATAAACAAAAATTGGGTGTTCATGTACATGTGTACATCATTTTCCAGATGCTGTAGAATCAGAAATTTATTGTGTTTTTTCTTAATGCTAAGAATTGGACCAGTGAGATGTCTGAGATGGAGATCACAATAATTTGAACTTGCATTTTGATTTTTATTAGGTATTAATTCTATAAAATTTCAATTGCATTTTGTGGGTTATTTCAATTGTGCTCCAAACCTCCTTGGTGGTCTCGTGGTAGTGTGCTTGCCTCGAGTGCAGAAGGTTGCGGGTTCGATCCCTGCCAAACACATTTAAATTGGTATTTGCTGCTTCTCCGCCAAGCACACGGTATATAGGAGTAAGAGGTCAGTACATGTATAATGTGTTCGGGTGTGGTGATATGTCTTCCTGCGGACTGTTACCTTGTGAGCTAGCACATTTAAAAATCTGGCTCAGCCTGTCAGTCTAATCATGTTGTTTAACTGCCAGAAACAGAGGGATTCTTCTTTATGACTTTACAGAAGAAAGAAAAATTAAGGCTTACATCAGAGAACCCAAATTGGACCGTGTACCCAAGAAATGGCAAAATGCAACCGTTGCATTCATTGTACTATGACATGTGAATAGAAGTGAAATATTGATTTTTAAATGGCCGTTTTCAATTTAACAGAGTAAAAATGATGTACCGGTATGTCTGTTTACTCTTTATTGTGCACTTTGCATTAAAAACTTTTTAAAAAAATTTACAATTAATACTTACATACTAAACATTAGATTCTGAAATTTTCAAATTTGATATTAAAAACTTATGATACAATTTCAAATACCTTTTTGGTCCTATTTTCAGTTCACTTAGGGTGCGAACATCAATTGTTACATCTACGTATCATGCACTAAGACACTGAGAGATCCATTTTTAAATTTTAAATATCCAGATATGAAGGTCTATAAGAGTAGTAAAGATATTACATTTCCATTTTTCGGTAAATATGCAAGTTTTTGAAGCTTAAACAAAACTGTTTAGGTACTGTGATGATATAGGATGATAGACTGAGAAGAACAAATCAATCAGAAGAGTGTTTAACATGTACATCTATAATGCTAAAATTATTAAATTATAATTGATCGTTTAGGATATAAAGCACAGGGAAAAGATGAGAGATGTGCTGGTAAGGGTATAAAAAAGTAGAGATATTGAGACTGAATGTCACTATTTTATATGCAAGAGCACGCTGCATGAAATAAGGCCTTATAAATATGAACATGTATGTGAAGAGATTTTATTGCATTTTTGCATTCTTAGGAAAGTAGATAATTTTTTTCAGATATTTCAGATTTGCATGCCCATCTCACAGTGTTATTCTAATACGTGTATAAGATATATATATATATATTATATAGCATGTGCAATTAACAAATTTACAATTGTTTACAGGGAAAACTTGTGTACGTGAAAAAGACAGGAGGAAAAGGGAAAGTTTTTGTATATAGTATTTTTCATGAAATTGGGATGTGCAATGACAGTTGATGGGGTATAAAATATTATGAAAAATTCTTTTAGTTCTATATTAGACATAAAATTTACTGAAAATTATTGAAAGAACTGTCATACTTAATTTTGCGCTATTCTTTATTTTGTGTCTACTTTTTGGTAAAAAATCCTTTTTTAAATTCTATTATTCTTCAATAATTCTTTCAGCTTGGAAAAACAAAGTATCATTTGTCACATCACTTTGATACCAAAAATGATGTGGCTATGTTGGTTGGAGAGGACAAGCCAGGTGTTGGTGGAGAAATTCTTAGAGGTCAGAAAGTAAAACCAAGGAGTAGTGTATTTCCTCGTGGCAATGGTACCAATTTGCCTGCTTGGGTAGCATTTGATAGGCAGGTTATGTGCTTTGATGCTTTCTTCCAAGAGGCTGTCCATGAGAAAAGAGAGGAGCAGTTTAGAGTGAGAAACTGTAAAATTTACTTCTACCTTGAAGATGATTCAATCCAGGTTATTGAACCAAGAACAAAGAATAGTCAAATTCCTCAAGGTAAGTTAAACATGTTTAAAGAATACAAAAAAAGCATCGAGACCAAACACAAAAAATGATGAACATTTTACAATCTCAGCTTCATACATGTACATGCAATATACTACCATTCAAAGATCACAATCTATATTTCTAATGCAACATAACATATAACGTCCTTTTTGATTGGGTAACGTCAAGCGTAAAATCCACGGTTTACCGTCGGAACCATTGACGACAACGTTGCGCAAACGCATTTGACGTTTCCTGTTTACTTTTTATTCTATTTTTTAACGTTTAACAGAGGTTGCATTAGAATGGGGATGACTGTATTGTATTTTATCAGTTGCCGACGTAAACCGGTGGTTTTACCATCGCAAATATCTGTTTACCTGGCTCCGCTACGCGTCGCCAGGTAAACTCAATTTGCGACGGTAAAACCAGCGGTTTACGTCAGCAACTGATAAAATACAATACAGTTATCCCCTAATTTAAAGTAAAAGGGAATGAATTTCCTCATTTGGTCATAATTTAAACTAGAGTTGCAGTATTTACATTGTACAGGACAAGCTTTTTTTACATTGCTAACCAGTAATTTTATTTTTTGTTCTGTACTCCTGATTTTGGAGATTAACCTTTTTTATTGACTAAATTAAAGAAGAATTTTTAATTGCAGAACTGATGCATATTTGTTTGCTATCATGTAGACATATCAAAATTCAGAGTATAAATTTGTTTAGTTAAGGGGGGATAACCCAGATTTATGACTTAGGTAATAGTTAAAAAGTTTTAATGACA
Organism: Mytilisepta virgata; assembly: GCA_028015205.1. NCBI lineage: Eukaryota > Metazoa > Mollusca > Bivalvia > Mytilida > Mytilidae > Mytilisepta > Mytilisepta virgata. The sequence goes on along the minus strand of CM051518.1, from coordinate 75,726,322 downwards.
TTTTACCATTATTTCTTTTGAAAGGTACTCTTATCAGAAGACACAGAGTTCCCAAGCCACCACCAAATGATGATGAATTCTATACTATAGAGGATTTAAATGTAGGAAAAGAAATTAGTTTATATTCCAAAGTATTCAAAATCACTAATTGCGATGAATTTACCAGAAATTTCTTGAGGAAACTTGGCGTGAGAGTCAATATACCATCTGAAATACCAGATGACCCTTACGCAAACTACAGAAAAGCTGTAAGTTGTTTTATATATTTCTATAAAAGACAATCATTCTTAGTGGTATTTTTGTTTATAAATTTGTTTTTGTCACAAATCACTTATGATTTTAAGACAATAAAAGTTTGAAATTTGAATCGTAATATTTAACCTGAATTTCCAACATATTTAAAATCATGTTATTAGTTGGGCTAGGTGCTGTACATTATATATAGCATAAATAGAAATGAAAGAAAATCCAGTTTGCTGTTACCCACAATCAGACAGATTCTTGTTTAACTTTGTTTTAGATTTGGTTTGTCATATATACACAGGAGATTGGTCTATAAATAAGAAATTAATTTATTCATGTTTTTCTCTATCACACTTTCTTTTAATATTTAGCATTAACAAAATAGATTAATTATAGCAAAAGTAAGAAAACCATTCTTTTTTTAAAAAATTATTAAAAATGTAAGACTTCATAATTTTTGTTTTTATTTTCCTTATTTGATAATATTTTGTAGATGGATGAGAGCATGCAAGCTCTAAGGCCATATGAAAAGCATGATACTTTGAAACAGTTCCTGGATCATGACAGACATGTACTTCGTTTCTACTGTTATTGGGATGACACAGATAGTATGTTTGGTGATCCAAGGGAAATGATACTTCATTACTTCCTGGCAGATGATACTATTGAATTAAGGGAGGTAATTCCACCAAATTCTGGAAGAGATGCAGCTCCAATGTTCCTTCGACGTGGAAAACTGCCCAAAAATGTAGAAGCTCTCAGACAACCTGGAGAAATTACAGATAGAACAGTACTAAATGTGTTTGGTCCAACAGGACATGGGGGAAGATATATTTTAGACAGTTTGAAGGTATGCCATGTCATTATAGTTTTTTATGAAAGTAAAGGAATATGCTATACAAAACTGATCAAAGGTTCAGATTTATTCTGTTGATCTGCCTTACTTAAATTTTTCAGAATTATATTTCCATATTTTAAACTATTTATGGATACATATATGTACTTTGGAGACGAGTTAGAATTAATTGTTCAGCAGCACAAAGTTACATATCAAAAGCTGTTTATATACTAGGGAATGCCAATCTTTAAATAAAATCTAATCCATTGACTGAAAAAAAATCACTCAAACTGTTTGTTTAAAGGAATCTTATTCTGTTAAATTCATGTACAATGTACATGTATTAAGAACAATAAACATATTTATGACATTTCAGACAGGAGCAGTTCATACAGACTTCTACAAGGACAGTGATCTGACACTCGGTTCTGTGTTGAATGTCTGGGGAAGGAAATTGATAGTATGTGATAGTGATGACTTTACTAAAGAATATTACAGAACTAAATATGGAATTGGTAAGATGCTATAGTTATCTCTGAAACTGCTCAAATTCCATTGATATCTTGATCTATACCTTGATTTTGTGGTTCTCTGTAAGGTGTTTGAGCTATCAGGTTTTACTGTAAATGAAAATGTGTAATCATGGATACTAAGAATATTTGTCGAAATTAGCAAATGTGCACCAAAGGTTGACATTAGTTCTGAAATAATTATAAAACATATTGATTGATATTGGGTACCAGTTAAAACATTTAACTTCTTTTTCTTTATTTCCAAAAGAAATGAAATTTTAAATTGGCTATATCATAATTTAAGATAATTTTTTCAACTTTTCAAAAAAAATTAATTTTCCAGAGGACTTTACTCCAGTTAGCTATAAGAAAGATGGGTATCGTACACTAGAACGAGAATGGCCACCATACAATGGCTGGGGAAGCGAGGAAGATTCATTATGTTCTTGTATGGGTCTGTTGCCTAAACCTCCAAAACGTGACTTCATCAAATTTATGGAGAAAGATCGTCGTGGCTTAGACAGTAATGTACTTAGGTTTTTAGCCAGAATGGATACAACCAAACCAATTGATCAAGACAGAAGATTTATTATATCTTACTTCCTGTCAGATGACACAATACTTGTATTTGAACCACCAGTGAGGAATTCAGGTAAGTTTTTTAACAGTGTATTGGCATTTTTTTATTTTTTTGATAGGCTGATGGTTAAAAGTGATAATTTAATATGTTCCTGTTATATCCTAAATTCTTCCAAGCATTTGTTATTGCAATTCTTTCAGAACTGGCCAAAGGAGAAGTAAAATAAGTTTTTTTTTTAAATATAATATTGCTATTTGAAGTTGAAAATATGAGTTTTTATTATTGCACAAAAACAGCTTCCAAAAGTAGATGGCATTGGATTTCTGCCTGTTTCTTTTATGTCTTATCTGCCTAGACTTTGGCAAGTTTGCAGACAGGTAATAAGCCACCTACTTCCTCAGTTTGGCATATAGCTATTTCAAAACTTTGAAAGTCTGTTGCAGTGTTATCATTGCACATTTTTTTAAACCATTTTCCCATGTACAGTATATATGGGCTTTCCAGTCTTTTTAATGTATCTGAAGACAGAAATACAAAGAACGACAATTCCTTAAAGGGATCTGAATTACAAAATGTCTGAAATTAACTGCTTTGTTTTTTAATGTGTACATAAATTGACAATTTATAAAAATAAAATACCATAGTACTTAGTTATAAATACACTTTACAGGCTTGTACAATTAATTGAAGTACAATTACTAGATTGGTGAATTTACATGTATGTCTGTAAAAAGTTATGTATAACATACCGATATGCACATTTCACCACCTATGTTTAAAATTAATAAATTTTCCAAAAAATATTTTAGGTATAATTGGTGGTAAATTCTTGGAAAGGACAAGAGTAAAGAAACCAGATCAACCATTGTACAGTACAAAAATGTCAGATTACTATCTTAGTTCTGACTTGTTTGTTGGAGCCAGAGTAATTTTCAACAGTCATGTATTTTTACTCATTGATGCTGATGAATATGCATTTAGATACATGGAAGACAATCCACCAGATGTAAGTTGTGATAAGATAAAGTAAATTGACAATATTTTACTGCAGATTTGTGAAGAATATTAGATTTCATTACCAGATATACCGCTATGAAGGATTTAATTTGAGATGAGAACAGCATTAAAATCTTTGTTCTTTTGTGTAATTTTTGTCACTTGGATATAGGGAGATTTTTTATCAAGATGTAATTCACCATATTCCTTCTCTCATATTATGCAATCTTTGTTTTAACCTATAGATGAAAAATAATTAAGATCTTCTAAGTTAATGGGGTTAAGAGGTAGTTCCATACATTTTGACAGAAAGCTCCAACAAAAGACTTAGGTTTATATACTTAAAATTTTGGTGTATGTTTTAAGGAAACATGATCCAAACAATATTAATAGAAAAAGATGACAAACCTGAAGTTTTAAAATATTGTGGCATCCTTGTATATACTGATTATGATATGGTAACAACCCACTTTAAAATAAAAAATGTACCCATCCAGAATTGGGATTCTTTGAGCATGTTTAAAAGGGAAAAAAAGCAAAAATTAAACCTGAAACTTTTGGTGTTTTTTTTCCAGATATTTCCCTTACAATTCCTGATGTGATAATAAGGAGATACAATTAAATTTACATGTCCCATCTACATTCAACCCTCATCTTTAGATAAGGATGTAAAATACTCAAGCCTAGGAGATGAATTTGACCTGGCTTCAGTAATTCAAAAATATAAATATCACATTCAGCTGAAATAACCTTATGAAGAAAAATATGTTCATCTTGATATTATTTTCACTCATTTCAGTTTCCAAAAGCAAATGTGAACCTTATTGTCAATAAACTGAGAGCATCTGTTGGAAAGAATCCAGATGAGGTGAAATCCTTTTTCATGAGGAACGATCCTGAAGGTGCTGGTCTCCTTGGATATGACCAATTTGTGTCATTACTGCGGCAGGTTGACTCATCTTTAACAGATCATGAAATCATGACATTAGCTAGAATGTACAGTGAAAGAAGCAAAGAAGATGCTATTGATTCTAGAAAGTTATTTGCTATTATTCAAGAACAATTGAGAAAAAGAAATTATGAAGGATTTGCTAAATTAATTGAAGACTGCCAACAGAATGACAAGGCAAAGTGAGTAAAAGATTTATTTTTAAATTGTTTTATATTAAAACGATACAAAGCCATATTATGTAGCTCTAATTAATACTAATGATATCTCTTTTAATTGTTTTGAGGTATCTGGAAAATGTAAATTATATTTATTTTTGACCAAAAACTTTCAATCAGGAATAATGTAGATACATTTTTGTAAAATTGAAACACACTTCATTGTTTGTAAAAGACACTCATAAAAAGAAGTTAGGTATATTGCATTTCTGAAGTTTGGGAATAATTACCTAGGTCATTGTCAAGTTACATACATCCAGGATATTGGGTAGAATCAGGTGATCATTTCTGAAGTTTGGGAATAATTACCTAGGTCATTGTCAAGTTACGTACATCCAGGACATTGGGTAGAATCAGGTGATCATTTCTGAAGTTTGGGAATAATTACCTAGTTCATTGTCAAATAATGTTAATATAATTTTTTTTTTATATTACAGACAAGGATTCTTAGATCCAGAGTTGGTCAGAACAGTTCTACATGCTCATCATGTGCCACTGCCAGATGATCTGCTCAGAGCAGGAATTACTATGTATGTACACATATTCCATTAAAAAACATGTTTTGAAAGGTTACTATGGTGCATTAAGAATTTAAAATAAACACATTTCTGAGCTCAGTACGTTGTCAGGAAGAATATTCAGGATTCCATGCGACTGTAATGGAAGTCCAGGCATTTCGTCTTTTTTTTTTTTTTTTTTTTTTTGGCTTTCCTGGTTGGAAAAAAGTCCTCAAAATGTACAAATATTGCAAAAATGGAGGAAAAAATTAGAAATTCACCTGACATTGTTTATTCTGTAAAGCTGGTACTTGTTTAGAGTTGTTTGTATCCACAAACAATCTTAAAAACACTAAAAAAATTCATTGAAAACTCATTAAAATTCTATCCAAAAATGTTGTGGGAACCCTGAATGTTGAGACACTGTTTTCATTGACACCGTTGCATGTTGGACCTACAACAAAAGCAATTAAAAGCAGATACTTTATTAGAAAAGAACTGAATTGACACATTATTTAGCAACATAGCTTAATTGATCCATTTTATTTTGAAAGTAGTAAGATGCCAAAAAGCTTGGTGTAACATTTTCCAAGAATCATGTAAAAATTTGTGACATGAAGCTCTTGTATCTTGGAAAGAGGTAAAAAAAAGTGGGCCATTGTGACACTACTGAAAGCAACAGTCAAGAGAAATTGAAAGAAGCAAAAAAAAAATTTACAATTCCCTAAAATTAATGCCCCTCTTTACATTTGTATTTCATATAGGGGAACATTAAAATATTATATATTGTTTTCAGAAACGTCAATGTCATACCTACGATTGTATAGTGAGGTTGAAATGACACTAGAACATTTTGTTTTATATTTCATTTGTATATATTTACAGGGCTCCCTCCAATGAACACGGTGAAGTGCAGTACAATGCTCTTGTCAATCTAATGAACTGGCGTGATGCTCCCGTCCCACCCATGCAATACCAACAAATTGTTGATGATCCACAATGGCAAGGAACCAATCAGAGCAGTAAAACATCCGTATCCAGAATCAATTATACTGCCCTATTAGAAGACTTTTTTGGAAAAAGTACATAGAATATGGACTTTTTTAACTTGTTTTTAATTTGAAGAATCTGTGATAAGTGTCAAAATTTGTGCAAGAAAAAAATTCAGAAGAAGATTTATGGTGAACAGTTTTAATAGTCAACAAACATGATAAATAACAACAAAATGGACTAGAATAAATTTTGACACCATTAATGATAAAATTGTAAAATATATAAAATATTATTTATAAAATATGAAACAAAAAGCATTGTTTTTTTTATCTATGTCCCTTGAACAAATTTTTCAGAATTCACACTTTATATGATTTGCTGTTTAGGCAAGCTAAATTGTTGGTTTCAAATCAAGATCAAGAAGCTGTGTGACTGACAACAAACTGGTTTATCACTATTTGAAGATGCCAAACTAATAATAAAATTTTTGCTGTTGGAAAAACAGATTAAAAATGGATAGATCATAAGCATTACTTTTTTCTGAAAGTAGTAAATGGATTACAAAATAGTGATGGCATATGCTTGAAATTTTACTATTAACTAGATTTTCCATCAGTAAAAAAAACTGGTTATTAGATTGGCAACACATAAAGATGGAAAATATGGTTTGCTGTCAATCTGACAGATCATTTCTTGTTGATATAAAGAAAAGATATATAAATATTATTTAGTTTTTATGAGAAAATAGATGATCTAAGCAATACATGTATTCAAGTTTTCATTTCACTGTTTTGGGGTAGTTAAATTTGCTTTGAGCACCAATTCACTGTTTACAACTTGGCAATTGAAATTCTGATGTTCTAATAGAATACTTCAAGCTTCTGTTTAGAATTTTCAATTTGTTCTTGTATTTCTTGTAAGCACTCATTAGCTTTGTGATGTTCATCTTGGAAGAAAGTCCTGAAAGAAATGAACATTTTGATAATTATACAGACAGGAAAAAGTTTTAAAATCCTACAATTTGAAATATAAAATAAAAACAAGAGGCTCCCAGGAGCCTGAATCGCTCACCTGGTCTTTAAGGTATAAAGGTCTCTCTTTTTAGCAATTACCCATTTAAAGGCCCATTTGTCAACTTCCATCCAATGGAGTGTCTTTTAAAGTTCAACGAGTTGAAGGTTTAAGCAAGCAGCATCTTTTGCTATTTTCATTAATTAGTTTTCATTCTAAAGCCAAAAACATGAAAAACGCTATTTTTACCTTCAAAGGGCGATAACCCCTAAAATGATCATCTGACAATGTCAAACTTACAGAGACTTTTGTAGAGGTGTTGTATGAACAACTTTTCAATAAATGTGTTCTGATATGAACAATATCTACTGAAAGCGCCATATCGCCATAAAAAATCAACAAAGTTTACAAATGGGAATGAAAATGAGGTCCACCAGATTTCCGATTCTTTTTATTTTTTTGAAGTAGGAATATTACAAAAAAGTTTGAGGTACTTATAGGGTTGGCTATCCAAACACAACACTTTTTTCTAGGCCTTAAGTTCTTATGTAGAGAAATTAATCTGTTAGAACGGATGATCTTAAAGTCATGCATACTGTTAAAGGTAACATCAGACAAATTGCCTGGATTGTTTTTTTACAATATATGTATGAAGTGATAAAAAAATGGCCTGGTATCATTAGGATGACCAAGTTATGAACTGAACCGTTTACAATAGAATTGTTATATGAAAATAGACGGTATGTATCATATACTGGCATGAGTGTATCCTTTAAAGCAGGAATCTGTTTCAAAGCCATGATGTTTTGAAATCATAAAAATTTATTAATTTGTGTACATCAGTAACCAAAATACTTACAAGTTTTCATATGGAAGTCAAGTGTCTGCTTTTACGAGACACGCATATTCAACATTTATAAACTGTCTGGAGTCAAGTTATTACAATTTACATTAATGCATTAAGCTTTACGTGACAATATGAAAAAATAATTTATTGTTCAATTATTATTTCCTCAACAAAACATCAAGCAAGAGTCACATGCAACACAAAATATGTTTTTAACAGCATTTACCCTTTATATGGTCATCAGAGACCTTAATTTAAAACACAACTTTGCATACATGAAGCAGGGCTTTCAACGCTTTTTCAAGTAAACATTTCTTATTCAAGAGTAGTCGGCTATTTCCCTATTGGATTAATAGAAATTTCTCAAAAGTAGGCAGCTAAATGCCAAAAGTATACAGATAAAATAGCCACCTTCTGGCTTATATTGAAAGCCCTGATGCACTCTTTTAATAAGTTAAGGATGTTATTGATAATTCCTGTCAGACCGAAAGCAGAAATCTACAGGACGGATTATATATTTCTATAGTAAATTTGACAACTTGTTGAAACAAACGCTAATTTCCAAATTTTAAATCTGACTAGTCCATCGGTCAAGCACATTTCCTAAATACATTCAATTTGTTTTCAAAGAACTTGACATCATCCTTGTTAAGGTTCATCTATACACTTCAACAAAAATGGCTGTGTTTACACCATGAAATTTTCTCTGAGTACAGACAAAACTATGTAATTTTAAAAGTTTTAAAGCCTGGCAGCACCTTGATAAATAAATGTTACATCCAATTTATGTTCTAAAAAGTTAAAACACTTTATGGATTTTGCTAAACATTTTCTTTCCTTTGGAGTCCAGTTTTTATTAGTTATTGGGTCAATTCTATTAACTTGAATCATCCATTTTCTCCTTAAATCGGGATTCTTGTTTTCTGTTGGAAATGGAAACAACTTGAAAGGTGGTTCACAATCACAAGACCTTGTTCCAAAATTACACTTATGAACTGGACACAAATTCTTCATCCATTTGTTGAGGTGGTAGGTGGAATTACCACACCCAACAACACAACAAATTCTCATACTGTACAAATTCTCTTTAACATTACAAGGAAACTTTAAATATCTTGACCTTTACTTTGAATAATACCTGAAAGAAACAAAGACCAATCAAAACCTATTGCCACCAAGTAATAAACATTACAGAGCAACCTGTGTAAACTGAATAAAGTGAGCACCATTATTTTGTCAACCTCTAATAGATGTTAACTGAAACAGTTTTAGGCTAAAGAGATCTGAATTCTCTGCTGATGACCAGTACTTTTTGCTTATTAACTAAGATATATTACAAAACTGTTATGCAGTGTCTAACTATACAAATCCTTGGAATTAACTAACAAATGACTGCCACTATAAACTATAGATAGATAGATAGATAGATAGATAGATACTTTATTTCCAAATTAGGGCCCCAGGAGGGCATATTACAGAACACATATAATTTTATACATTCACAATCATTGACAAATGGGAGACAACTCCCTCCTACAACACAGAACTCATATAGTTTTCAACACAATTAAATATGTACCAATATGCATGAACATCACTTATAACAGCAAATAAAATGATTTACAGAACCTGCTCACGGTACACACACACCAAGGTGAGTAATATTACCAGTAAACACATAAATTTTGCAGTATACATATATAAATATATATATATATATTGCCAATGGCATAACAGTGACAAAACTGCATGAAGCACCAAGAGTCAATGCTATAATGACCAGGTCATACTTGTACTTCATGCAGGAATGGCATATGTCATATCAATGGACAAAGTTTCTTATGTACTACAATTTTAGGGTGTAGTAAAGGATTACAAGGTTTTAATCTGCACACATATCGAAACATTCCAAAATTGCAAAAAACACCAAGAGACTATGCTTAAAGGATAAAATCCTACCTGTATTTTATGCAAAATTGGAAAGCCACCTCAGACATGCATACATTGGTTTTTTTTTAATAAATAATCAAATTTTTGTATTGTGATGTGATAGACTTTTGTAAGAATCTGCCCAAACCACTTTTTGAGGAATGCTTTACAAGACGCCATCGGTACATATGCATGTCATGACCGTCCAGTTTCTCCGTTTTTTTATTTTTCTAGAACAATTTTCCGTGAAACTCATTTGAAAACCCTATGTTCACCATTCAATACTACCGTTTGTTGGGTACAATAAATATTTTTCTACCTGCGCAACGATTACTAACGTTTTAAAACATTTTCACGATATCCGTTTTGTATTTATCCCGTTTGTTTATCTGCAATGACCTTTCGACCTTAATGGGTGATCTCCCTTGAATTTTTTCGCACCTGCGCATTACAGAACTCCGAACTCGCTTATTGTGGCAAAGGACAGTAATAAATAAGCACGATGTAAATGGACAATTGTGGCAAAGGACAATAATCATGATATAAACAAGAGTGAAAAGTTTACCTGATTTTGCAGGAAATGACATGGAAGTGAAAAAAAAAATGCTAAAACCTTGAGTATGGTCCCTCACTCGGCACCAAAGCTCACGAGTACATCAATGAAAAAATAATTATTGTGAATTGAATGTTGATGAAATATTCAAAACATTAAACAGAATTTCAATAAAAATAATTTCAAGTAGCAATAAAATATAAATAAACAACATCCTGATTAAAAATGCTAAACTTGAACATATGTGAAAATCTGAAAAAAAATTAAATTTCCAAGGGCAATAACTCTAATATAGGTTGTCTGATTGACCTGAAAATTGGCACAGTGATAGATCTTAATTAACTGAACAACTTTTATTCTTACATTGATTATTTATCTCCTTTCACAATAATTGCACAAAAAGGGAAAATCTGCAAACAAAATTGACATTTTCAAGGGCAATAACTCTAACATGGTATGTCTGATTGACCTGAAATTTTGAACATTCATAGATCTTTATTAACTGAGCAATTTTTGTTCTTACATTGATTATCTATCTCTTCTCATTTTCATAATAATAGCCTTGAAAAACGAAATATTGCCAAATTTGACATTTAAAGGGCAACAACTCCTACATCATTTTATCACCGTGATTGGGTTATAACAGTACACGTATTTAAATATGCAACTTATCTGATAAATACCAGGCACCCTTTATATTACATATGGTGTTTTTCTTCCTTCTCAATGGTTCATTAGATAACGTGTAAACCAGTATGTATTTTGTACAGACTCAATCTTTCTATTACTCTATGGACTCAATGTTTTTACATACACTTGGTGTCGAAAAGTAACTACCGGAAATATTTGAAGGATGTCTACTGCTCAGTTTCAAAAAACATGCTTTACATAACACTGGTAAATTTTAATAGTGGATTAATAAAGGAACTAGAAGAGCAAAAAAAATTATAGGTTTGTGTGCTTGTTTTCAAGATATAAGCCATTTAAAATTTGGCGGGAAAAATATGCTCTCTTGATTTTAAATAGCTTTATATATCAATGACCAGTTTTATTTCTCAAAAACCACAATATAATAACAAGGATTTTATAAGATTTTTACAAATGGCTTATTATTCTGCATGCAAAAGATTTATGAAAAGAAAATTGGGTGTTAGAGGGAAAAATAATTTATGGCATTCAAATGGATAAAACCAGACGATTCTGAACATCTGACAAAAATTCAAAAACATGACCAGCGAAAATCCTTAATACAAGTAAAAATATAGGAAGGACATATGCAAATGATCCAACTTTTTGAGGTCACAGGTCAATTGTCAAGGTCACTTTGACATTTTGCATTTCTGTAATGGTCTTGTGGATACAACAGAGCTTTTTCAAATGGTCCAATAGAGGCCAGGTGAGCAATACAGTAGAAACTTTAAATCATATTTAAAGTTGATTCAACAAAACATGGTGATATCTAGGCTTTAAGTGCTTTGCTAAAAAAAATCCTATTACCTAAGGTTTTGATAATTGGAATCCTCCATTGAATATGGATGAGGATCTCACATTATTTAGGCGAAAACCAAGGAATAACGGATGGCTCAAAAATATTACACCCATCACCTAGGCCTCTCTTCCAAGTTCAATGTGTGGAGAAAAACTGAATATTCTATAATCATCACTATTCTTTCTTTCAATTCAACCTTAAAATTACAATATCCATAATAATTACCAAAGATCTTTCCTCAGCTCTACAGGAATGTCACTATAACTTGGTTCTTGTACTGGATTTAACTTTAGGTTTTCCAAGTCAGATTCCATTCCTCTAATACTATTCTGATAGTTATTATCTATATAAAAAAAACAGCATTTATAATAACTCTCTTGACTTTAAGGTATCCGGACCATAAATGACCACATGATTATTCAAAAGTTCCCGGATGTTCCATACAACGCAATTGAAATGACCTCGGTAATGATCGACAAACTTCGAAATGAAATGTACAAATATTAACTTGATTTACAGACTCTGCATATAAGCAACAAAGTGTGTTTCAACTTGAGAAAAATATATTTATAAAATCCCAGTTTTAAATTGTTTGGTTCAGCCATTCACGCTCAAAACGAGATACAATTTTCGATCATGAACTATTATGGTCCGGATACCTTAAGTCCTTCAATTTTTAATTTTTCGACAGAAAATGTTATTGAGAATTCTTTTAATCAAAATAATTAAAATCACATCCGCAGCAACATGTCTGTTTTGAACCCTACACAAAGTTCAAATCAGCATATTTTTCAAAGTACTCACCCAAACAGAAAATCCTGATAATTTTCACATCTCCATAATGTGATATAACACTCCATAAAGTTTCATGAGAATCATGCAAGTAGTGTAGGAAGTGTTGCAGACAACACACTGTAACAAAGTTTTGTTAAAAATTGCAGACAACACATGTAACAAAGTTTTGTTAAAAATTGCCTAATTCCAAACAGCCGCATATCTTACATTTCTTGTACAAACAGAAATTCCTGACAATATGCACATCTCCATATAGTGATCTAACACTCCATAAAGTTTCATGAGAATCATGGAAGTAATGTAGGAGGAGTTGCAGACAACACATGTAACGAAGTTTTGTTAAAAATTGCTTAAGTCCAAACAGCCGCATATTTTACATTTCTTGTCCAAATAGAAATTCATGATAATCGTGCAAGTAATGTAGGAGGAGTTGCCAACATTATTTCAGACAGATAGACGGACAGACAGACAGATTGAACTCTATATACACTCCAAAACTTCTTTGCTGGGGATATAATAAAGGGAATATTTAATATTATCATTAGTAATGCATGAACAAGATAAGCAGTTGTGAAACCAGTTCGTATAAAAGTTTTATATATATCATTACTAAATAGCAATAAGACTGTATACAATTATTGATTGTTCTTGAGGTCTACTCATGACAATACGAACCTAGTCAGGCATTGGTCGACCTAGGCCAATGCCAGAGGTTGACCAATGTCTGACAAGGTCCATATAGTCATGAATAGACTTCCAGAAACGTCAATAACTGTTTTATTAAATAATAAGGAATTTTACTGTCTTTTTATAAATAATATATTCAACAATTTTCCAATATCAACAATGTTATAAATACAATAATTGTGAAATTTCAACAGTTAAATTCAGTTTAGTTTTTCACAGTATAATTTATAGTTATTTGTCCATAGTTTCTGGACATATGGCTACTTGTTTCATTTTTAATCATTTTCTTAAATTTTCTTTCATTTTTTTGTGCATACAACAGGAAATATATTGAAAATATATACTTACAATCAAAGGGTAAAGGAGTATGACGCCCCAGAGATTGTAATTTCAAAGTCTAAGGAAGACATACCACTTTTTAGCAAAATATCTATACTACTAAATCTAAAGACCATTTTGTTCACCTAATAAACACATAACCGAAGAAAGCTACAAGTCAAACTTATATAAGGGTATATATACTTGATAGGGTATACTGAAAATTTTACCCTTTTACATCGATTACTGTTTGAAACAATAAGCAATTAGACAAATTAATAAGTTCCGGAACTATCCGATGCGATTTCCTTTTAGTCATGTCATTATATTTCTGGTCTAATGTAAGCAGTTTAACATGTTAAAGAACAAGTAGTATAGATATCATCATTCATAATGAAACAAAGTACTTGCCCCATTATACACTAATCATGCTGTACCAAACTTGAAACAAACTGCTATTTTCATACAGTTTTTTGCAATTTGTTCTTAAGTATATAAGTCTGCCATTGCGAAAAACAACACGCACATTTTGGATCCATTATTATCTCCCCTGTAACTGTATCGTATGCCCTTAAGAGGTTAAAGGCAGTTTGGAGAAGATATCATGTTGTCTTATCAATAACAAGTGGTTTAAAGAACAAGTAGCATAGATATCATCATTCATAATGAAACAAAGTACTTGCCCCATTATACACTATTCAATACATACTCATGCTGTACCGAACTTGAAACAAACTACTCCCGGCCCCAATATATATAAATTGTACGTGTACTCCCTGTCATGTAAAAACATTGTTAAGAGGTTAAAGGCGGTTTGGAGAAGATATCATGTTGTCTTATGAATAACAAAAATAATTTATATATATATATGCATAAAGCATATTTCAACTTTAAATTGCAACAAAGAACTATTTGACACTTATTGTAAAGCTAACTATACACTTGACTAACAATTTTCCACGTGTTTTTTCCTAGTGGTATTTATGATGACATCAAGGTTTAACTGGAGTAAACTGACCAAGAGGGAACTTCTAAATTTTGGCAGATTTTTATTTACTACTTTGTATTATGTGAAGAATGTTTCTTTTCAAAAATTTTATTATTTATAATAATTTTTTACCTTTATTTTTTTAGGCAGTTTACAAAAACTGATCTGTCTGACAGCATACCGAACTTACCTTTATCACTGTATCGACACACCCAACAAATCCCCACACAACGCCAAACTAATAATCCAGTTAAAAATAGTTTCCTTCCAATTAATCCATATGAAATAATAGAATTCTCAACTACATGTATGTATTATTTAAAAGAAATATTTATGGCTTTCTTTTTAAAATTAAATTAAAAATATGTATACTTTCAACTTCTTTTACCATAATCTATCATATGTTTACATTTTTCATTGAGTTCCTTCTCTACAGTTTCTAATTCTGTCAAACTGTTCTGTAAATTCTCATCTGTCTGAAATGAGAACATTATTACGGTAATGAATTAGGTTTTCAAGTAATGGTACATGTATTTTAATGAATAATTCTAGAGGTGGTACATTATCAGAAAGACAATGGCTGACGAAATATGGACTTGAAGTTACAAATTCTTCACAAGTTTAAAAATTAGTCTTATTTCTGAGAAGAAAATTAACCAACACACACAATGTACTAAATATTTTTGAAATGGGGAGATAACTCACAAACTCTCTGCTGATAACAAATATAGTGGAACATAAGAAGGAACCTATTTTGTTGGTTTGTTTGTTTGTTTAGTTGGGATTTTACGCCGTTTTCAGCACATTTGGCTATTTCGCGGTGGCCAGTTTTTATTGGTGGAGGAAGCCAGAGTACCCGGAGAAAACCACCGACCTTTGGTAGAAAAATTGGCGATCCTTGTCAATTTTGATCGGAGTCAAACAGGTGAGATTCGAACTCGCAATCTCAGTGTTGACAGGCTAGTGGATCATTAGTAGTCATGACAAACTACCTAGACCACTCGGCCACCAAGGCCCCCTACGATAATAGTAAATATTACCAATGGTTTTATTACATTTCATTGGTAAACCCTTATTAACTGTCAGTTTCTCATAACTTATCTTCTATGTCCTCAGAAAACTTACATACATTGTTCTGGCTGAGAATAAATGGTCTGAAACTTCTGACAAATTTTTTTCAAACTCTCTCCTATATGAAATAGAAAAAACAAACAAAAGAGTCATTTCCACTTTTCATACTATTTAAATGCAACTTTTACATCTGACAGACAAAATGGTGTTTTATCGCAAGTTGAATACTCTGACAGGCAAAAGTGTTTTGGTATTATGACACCAACATGTTCTGATAATTATTGATTCAATTAAAAACTACAGATAAGTGTGAACAAGCTGGAAACAAAAATGTTCAACAAAACAAGAGTTGAAGAAGAAGTGGAAATAAACCGGATTTATATATTTAACTGAAAAAAAAAACACTTATAAATTTAGATGGGTACATTGGTTTATACTAATAACTTTAACTTTCTGTGTCCTGACTTTCCGTTACATGTTGTGCATTTTTAATTTAAAATTTTCCAGTATCACTGCAATACATGTTACTTTTTTAAAGTAATGATCTAATAACTCTTAAGTGATAAAAAATTTAAAATGTTAAGTTATACACAATACTGTAAAATACCATACACTTCATCCATCTGTAAGTTTTTCTCTTCATCTACTTGTCTATTTAAGTCTGTTATGTTGTTGTTGATGTACTGATTTCTTTCCTCCAAGCTTAAAATTATGAAGAACTAAGAATCTAATAATTTTTAAAGAGGAATTACTGGTGATCAAAATGCTTCAAAATGCTTCTTACAAATATTTTTTTACAAGTTTTATTAATGATGCATAATACTTTGTTAATATAAAAATATATATACACTATGTAGATATAGAAAATGAAATGTGAATTTCAACTGAACTCATCTAAATAGCATTTATTGAACAGTATCTCAGTATCATGGAATTTATCTTTCCTAAAACAATCGCAATGTCCTTTGCAGTTATTACAAGCACATCAAAACAAGAATATGTTGATATGTTATGAATTTGAACCCTGCTTTGTACTAGACTGACACACTGAGCCGATTTTTAATGCCCCAAACAGACTGCACAATTTTTTCTGAATCCAAGCAAACGGTTTGTCACATGCAAAACAAGCAGCAAATACCAATTCTGAATTCTTTGGTTTGACCTGGCAGGTGATCAAACCCCCACCTTTCATATTTGTGGCAAGAAGGCTAACCCAAGAGCATCCATGCTATTCAATTGCAATCAAATATATCAGTTTAAAAATATGCAAACAAATTCCATTTATATACCAACTTCAGAAGTTTTGTCAATATTAATGTATTTACATACCTGTCAAGAAGACACTGTGTTTGAGAAACTTTATGCTGTGCTATTTTCAAAGTTTCTGGAATATTATCAGTCATATAAGATTATAGATTATAGAAATATTTCTATGATGTAAATATTTTTTGTGGGTTTTTCTCTTTTATTAAATTCCCTGTCAAAACATGTTTGTGTCAAAGGCATCTGTTGACTTTTATAAGAGATATTTCCCATTGAATAATATAACTGTCCTTCTAAACCAGAAGTCATAGAGGCATGGAACCTTTTGATATGAGATGACATTGATTCTTACGTTAAGGTCAAAGGTCAAGGTCAAATTCTGAATTTTGGACTAACCTTGCTATCACTACTTCTCTGAAACAATACCAGATAAGAGTAAAAAAGGATTGGTAGGACATATCTGGGACATTGAGCTCTCTTTATGATCTATAATCATTATGGTCAAAAGGATTCAGTTATTATAACAGAAAAATGTAATGATATAAAAAAAAAATGATGTATGGGGTGTAAATCAATACTAATTAATGCAATGCTGAGATTAATTTCCACATTATATGAAATGAGAAGGTTTGATTACATCTATACAACAGACCACATAACAATGAAATGCTGATATTTACAATGCACAACTACAATAGTCCAGTCAAACTAAGTTTTAACCTCAAACTAATTGCAAAAGAAAATGTTTTAATTCTAATCTATAGCATTAAGCCCCAAATATACACAGAAAAAAGTCCCATAAAATCTAACTTGCGGAAAACTCAAAATCAGCATTTTTAATTTCCTATGGAAATTAACATTGGAAAGGGGAGATAACTCCACAAAAATGAGTCTTTTTTTGTCAGGTTTTGGTTGATTTTCTTAAAATTCATGTAAAGTATGATACTTTGATGGGGTTATAAGTTCTTATTTGACTATATTATATAATCTTCTGCTCATGAAATGTACAAAACTGAAGTGTTATGGGTATTTTTATTTTTTTTTTGCGCATTTTTCATAAAAGAAATTGCAAATTTGTGGCTTTGTGACCATTTTGAAAAAATAATGTGAAATTTTGGTATTGTTTATTTCTGTAAATTATATTTGTTCAGCATCTACCTTGTATAAAGAAACTTTAAACCACAAAAAGAAGAATGTATGCTTAATTATTTTTTATTAAATTGGTGATTCTTTACCTTGACATGTTGAAAAAATTATTAAATGGTCAACTAATGAATTACGAAATCTAGGTTGTAGCTTGATAAAAGATAGGAAAACACCTTTTGAGTTGTTTGTTATACTCTAAAGACGTCTAAAATATCAAGAATCAATACATTCTGCTGAAAAAAAGGGGTAAAGTTATAATTTTGTATCAATTTTTATTGATATTTCTGCCTTTTTTGCAGAGTTGTCTCCCATTTTCAATGCAAATCTCCATAGGAATTTTAAAATCGTGATTTTTTAGTCTTCCTCAAGTTAGATTTTGTTGGACTTTTTTCTGTGTATATTTGGGATATAATGCTAAAGATTAAAACTTAAGGTCAAGGCGAAGTAATTGAACGCCATCTAGTGTACATTTGTTTACCGTTTCAAGGGTAACAGCCCCTTGTCATTGTATTACGTCCCCGACTGATTGTCTGCCATCGTAGGCATTATGACGTTGACTCCGGAGGAGCAGTTGTGTCGCCCTAAGGTAGAAATAATGGTGTGTTCAGACGTACAGTTATTACGCAACGCAAAACTTTTTCGAAACATTTCAAAACGCATTGTGCGTTCACACGTCCCTTCATTATCAAAACGGGGGCCTCGTTGGCCGAGTGGTCTAGGTAGTTCTTCAAGACTACTAATGATCACTAGCCTGTCAACGCTGGGGTTGTGAGTTCGAATCTCACCTGTGACGGGGTGTGTTCGACTCCAATCTTAATTGACAAGGATTGCCAATTTTCCTACCGAAGGTCTGTGGTTCTCTCCGGGTAGTCCGGCTTCCTCCACCAATAAAAACTGGCCGCCGCGAAATGGCCAAATGTGCTGAAAACGGCGTTAAACCCCAACTAAACAAACAAATCATTATCAAAACGCATTCAAAAGCGGTATTTTGGTGTGTAAACGCATATTTAGACTAATTCGTTTCAGAATCATAGGAACGTGTTGTTATTTGTGCAGCAAATATTATGCAAGTAATTTGTTTAGTTTAAATTTTAGGTATTTGTGTACAGTGTACTACCTCCATGGTATTACCACACCGTAAGACACTTATATCACGGGTACACCGTTATAAATTTACTAAACATCTCAATTTATATATATATGTCTTTATTCTGATAACCTTTGCAGTAACAATGGTATACAGATACATAAATATAACAATATAATACAATGAAAGTAAGAGTAATTTCTGTGAACTTAGTAAATAAAACGCGAATGCATATATGACGTCAAGTTGCGCATATAACATCATTTTTACTTAGATGGAGAAATAAAAAATGTCAAGCAAGTGAAAACGGTCCTCATTATCCTTTTAAAAAATAGTGTTACTTATATTATTGATTAAACGTCTTTGCAATTTCACCGTTCTCTAGAATTCGCCTGGTATTGGAATTAATTCGTACCAATTCGCCATTTGAATACTGCGAATTAAACTGAATCGATTGAAATTGTGACCGATATTAGCTTAATTTTATGATCTCATGACATGATGCATTGAGAATGTACATTAATTGTTTCTTAAATTGGTAACACAAAATTGATTTTAAGTTCTTTGGATTTTTTAAAGGGTAAATATAGGTGCGAGCGAGCAAAAAAATTTTTTTTCTAACGGGCTGGTTTTTTTTTCAGGCAAATATAAAACTTAAGTGTGACACAACTTTTTATTTTTAATTTGAATTAGGGGCGAATTTTGAGCTAATATTTTTAAATGAAGGGGCAAAATCCAACGACCTAAAAATCAGTTTGGTTTGGCCTAATTTGTAAGGGATTTAACGGCGAATATTTCAGCCAAAATAAGGCACTATCAGCTCCCACTGTGTGAAAAATGTTTCCATCGTCAATTATCCTTACGGATCTTTACACTCCTGCTTATCTCTCGCATGCAAGAATTTTTTGTTAGTTTTTATTTTGTGATAACGACAATACCCTCTAAATTTAACGCACTTTGAAATAAAAAATGTTGTTTTCAAATTACGTGGAGTTGCAATTGGCCCACTTGACGCACTGTGATATATTTTAATATTTTACGGGGCTGTAAGGATACAGTTGCAATACAAATCGTCCATCGACAACAGGAAAATCAAACATTGTCATTCAATAAATAATAAATAAAATCTGCAACTCCTTACAGAAAACCAAAAATAAATAAATAAATAAATAAAATGATCAATAAATAAATAAATAAAATGATCAATAAATAAATAAAAATTAATAAAAACATTAAAATTAAAAAATATACATCAGATAAAAGAAAAAGGTTTGTTGTTTGTCCTATAATTATTATCTCAATGCATGACGTTGCCTGAAAAAATCACCAAAATTAGTAGCTGGATATTATCTTCAGCAGCAGATACAACAAAATCAAGCATGGGGACCCCCAAATATTTTTATATCAACAGAAAGCTCGTGGATGAGGCAATGTCATATTAGTTTTTCAAGAAACTGTAGTATTAACATCTATGGTTTTTATAGACTTTTCGAGCAAAACTGTCGAAAAATTGACGTTTTCCCTATATATCTTTGTTAAAAGTTAATTTCAGAATGCATTTTCAAAGGGTTATAGCAAAAAAAATAAGCATGGGTACCCCCCTTTTTTATTTCATATTCCAATGTATTTCGATTAGCTTTACATGTACATACTGACAAAAAATTAGAAAACTGTAGGATACTTTCAATTACTTCGCCTTGACCTTAAAAATCTTCTGTTGCAATTACTGTTAGGGTCAAATTTATTCTAGATTGACTGGACTACAAGTACTTAAAAGCATATATATATTCATTTACTGTTGACTATTTTGTATGTGTACATACATGTATAAGGTCTTGTGTAGACTTGATAGATATTAGTTTAAAATGAATTTGAAATTTGGTTTTTTTGGTTTAGACATGAAAGTTTTTTTTTACGAAAGAATGATTATTTTAAAAAAAAAAATAAAATTAATAGATAAATAAATAAGAATTTAATAAATTCACCAAAATTAACAATTCTTACAGTCTTTCAAAAGGGGATGGTAATACATATATTTTTTTGTTGGAAAAGTTTCTATTTGTTACATGCACACACATGGTATGTACTGGTAATTTCATTACAAATTATAAGCAATTTTACATTTTCTAACCTCATTTACATGTAACTGACAAAATAACAAAAGGGATATGGTTTATTAATACTTGACACAAAATGTCCCTACATAATTATATATATGTCACAATTTAGCAAAAGATTTTATTCCTATTTTTCATCTTAAAGTCACAATAAGGCCTACAACACTGAGAATAATAATGTAACTTCATGACAGCTCCAAAAACCAAAAACACATCTGTGTTACATGTATTTGTCAATTTACAAAAGTTCCTTCAGCATAATTTTAGAAATGCCCTTTATCAGGAATCAGGTGTTTTTGGTTTTTTTTTTCATATAATGTTTACCTTTCATCTTTGTGTGAAGATCTTTGACTTGCAGATACTTCCCGTTAACTAAAAAAAAAATACAAAAAACAATATTAAAAAAAAATTATGCCAGAACATAAGTCATTTTAAATAGAATGACTCATACAACTGCATCTATATATATATACAGATAAAATAAAAAACTGTAGGCCATTGGACCCCTGATCACAAACTAAATATGTAATTTAAAATATTGAAGTTACTCTGTAGTCACCTGAATCATTGAACTTGATAGATGTTCATGAAATTCATTTACATACCATGCCTAACTTCAATCTGATCTTTGGTTCGCAAGGTATCATCTGTAAACAAATTGTTAAAGAAGGGACATAGCTCCACTAACACTTTTCCAAAAACCAGAGGCGCCATGGATTTTAGATGAAAACAACTCACAAAGCGCTTCTACTAGATAAGATCTGTAAGGAATTGTTCTACAGTGTCCAGCATTTCTAGATAAGATATGTAAAGAATTCTTCCAGTGTCCAATGTTAAATATGTTAGACTAAGTCCAGCTGTTGCAGCTAGCTTGGATTCCAATTTGGCATGAAAACATAACATCTATCCAAGGATTTCAATTAGCTTAGTGTTTTCTGACAAGAGGACCTTTGTACAAATTTCCCATAGCATTCAATGTTAAACTGTGGTGGCCATATTGAATTTCCGATCAGCACAAAAAACATATTTTTGTAGAGAACCATCCAATTAACATTCCTGCCAAATTTGGTTCAATTTGAACTGGTAGTTTCAGAGAAGAAGATGAAAATGTGAAATGTGGACGGACAACGGACTACGGACACAAAGTGATGGCAAAAGCTTACATGGTCTTTTAGGCCAGGTGAGCTGACTAGATCAAGTATTAGATATTTGAAAGATTAAATCTGATCTAAGTTTGTACACGAAATAATTAAAGAAAATTATTCCAGAAATGCATGACATATCAGTTAAAGATTAAAAGACTATACATAGTTTTAACATGACACGTTTATAAGAAGAGTGGGCATGATGGGAAATGGAGGAAATATCAAAATCAATCACTGGATGACAGAAAATACCTAATGATCAATTAATAATCAAAATATTAATATATGAAGCTTTTTTCGTGTCTTTTTCCAGACAGCTGCTCATGAGTAGTATTTTTGTATTCATCTAGACAGGCATTTTGAACTTTTCATGCTTTTCTAACTTTAGAGTATTTGTTTCAAATGTATCATTTTGCATAAGTGTGTTTCATCATTTCTCTGTTAAATAAAAGTGAAGGTTACAGTTTATCAATTAATCCGAAATTTCTTTTTGAGCTCGATGATTACTTTTTTCAACAGAATCGATAGAATTTCTATTATAATCGATCGTTGCGATAACACTAGTATTCTAGCTATAGTACAGTGAATTTTTTTTTACTTTTTCAAAAGTTGGTACTGTCTAAAAATAAACTTGATAAAATTATTTAACTACTGAAACTATTGTCCTTAAGGCAACATTTCAATTTCTTTCATTTAAAACAACATTTCGTCATTTGATCACACATCACATTTTAATACAAATTAATACATCTAACTAATAATATAGTTCATAATAATATCACTGCTACTCAGGCCACATAAAAAAACTAAGTTATATACCACTTTCTAACTCCTGTTCCAATTGCCGTCTTGTATCTCTCCTTTCATTTAATTTTTCTTCCAAACGAATTTTCTCTGAAATACAAATAATTTTTTTTACTACCATTGGAAATAAAAAATGGTGGTCAATTTCATCCAAAAACAAGTGTTTCATTCAATTTTTTCGAATATATCATCTCTATTCCTTTTAAGATCACAATTATAAATTAAGTAATGACCAAAAGAAACTTCTCGCTAATAACTAGGACAAAATAGAGTTTCCAACTGAAAAATTATCTCAAAACTCCCATCACCTGGTCTCCATTTGGTCAGATATCAAATCTCACAAAAGAATGAAAACTTATATTGGCATGTATAAATGACACCCCCTTAGCAAAAACGTATTTAAGGTTTGTAGTTCAAGGGAAATAACTTTGTATGGCTATCAGTTGTAGTTGTTCATAATGTATTACATAAATGCCTTTAGGAATAAGAAGTTTAATTAATGGGTTATTATGACATTGTCCACCTTGACAAAATCATAAGCAGACTAGATCAGTAACGTTTGAAATTATTTCTCACTGTAGATTATCAAGCTTCCAATATACAAGAAGTGTGGGTTGGACAAAATTTCCAACTAATCAAATTTAAGATATTGCAGTGTATAATCCACAGAAAAAAAATATAAATAATGAATAAATAAATAAATGTATTTAAAAAATTTTTAAAAAAATACAAAAAATTATTTCATCACAAACATACCTTAAAACATAAAAATGAAGGGCTTCACAAAGCGCAGCATGATACGATCGCAACATGCTTTTTTGACCCTTTTAACCCCTTAATGCCTTATATCTCAAAAGCCATAATAACTGGAAACACTCATCAAGATAAAATAAAAGAAAAAATCCCAATTAAAATTGGATGAGAACTAAAAAGTTTATGCGTCCTTCAAAATGACTAATTTTGGAACCTTTAATCCCCTTTATCTCTGCAATGACAAATGTAACACAAAAATACCTTGAGTAACTTTTATTGCTTTACTTATGAAGAACCATTTAAAGAAATTAATCAAAATCTAATAAGAAATAAAAAAAGTTTCAAATATTAAGGTGTGTCCCTTTTTTGGCACCTTATATCTATAAAATAGTGTAAAATGCATCTTCACAATTTTTTCCATTTTTGTCAAGGAACATTATAAACCAAAAATCATAAAATTGGATACAAATTTTAAAAGTTAAACCAAAATTATCCAAAACCCCTGAATGACCCCCAGAAAAAATATGGGCGGGGCCAGATTTCATAAAATCAATCCCACCCTGTATTTTTTATGGAAGACCATTGTGGTAAAATATCATAAGGATACTTTCAATAGAACAAAAGTAAATGAGCGGAAACCCAACTGTCTACAGACGTCAAAGCCGACACTGATGACAGGCTCATAAAAAAATACGACCACAAATATTTGCAGTCGTATAAAAATTATATAATTTTTTAATTAATTCACCCTTTTCCAAACACCAGATGACAGGGCCTGATAATCCAAATTTACGTGTAAAACCTCTTTTAGCTACAATAGATTGTACAGTGAAAATACTTGTGGGCTGTGTTAAATCTCAGATTTAAACACTTATACTTTTTCTAGACAAAAACAAATTTTGTTTTGAATAATTGAAATATTTTTCTCCATGTTTATGAGTTTTTTTATGTTTTAAAATTAGATTAAAATGGAGAAAATTAAGCTTTAAAAAGGCATATACTTGCTTGAAATAGTTTCAGAATGTTCATTTAAATTGAATAATTTATTGATCAAATATGTATCTTGTGATGTGATGTCAAAATTTGTTTGTTGTTTGTATTATAAATTGACCATCTGTTTTGTTCCAGTTGATTGGTGTTACAGTGGGTGAGACACCTGAGTTTACCTAAGGGAAAAATTATGACATTACACAATCAGATGGAAATAACTGATTTTGCAATAATTTTAAAAAACCATATAGAATATAGATTTAATTATGACGAAATTTAAAAACTGATAATAATAATAATAGTTATTATAGTAATAATTCATAGAAGAGTGTTATACTGTTTTAAATGGATTGTTTTTCAAGTTTTGGTGATGATTTCGGGTCCATACAAATACCTGAGAACACCCAAGAATACCCAAGAATACACAAGAAATCACTGACAATTATTTTCATGGTTCAATTTTTCTTAAAGAATCTATTTAAAGAAGCAAACTCAAATTGGACGGATTTTTTGGGTATTCTTGAGTGTTTGTATGGACCAATTTCTATTGCTTGTAATCTTGAAATATGTGGTGACAATATTATTTGAAAATTTTGATTAAATTAGAACTTATCATTGAAGTTTTTTAATTAGTACCTGATTACCTGAAGATAAAAAGAAAATTTATGTTTTCAAAAAACCGGATGAGCAAAACCAGATAATATGGTGAAAACTGTCTCAGATTAACTTTTCTCATTCTGTTCATCAACTTTAACACCAATAAACTTTATTTGAATCAGACATTTACCGAGGTGAGTCCATTTATAAGTATCTTTAGAAACTTGTGTATTACCTGAGAGACTACAAACATCGAAAGTCTAAAAAGCATGTTTATTAATTTTTTTTCGAGAAAAAAGATTTTCAACTCAAATGAAATGTATTCTATAAGATATAAGGTTAAATATGACATGTGAATGCTCTTAAAGTGTTGAATAACCATAATTATTTTATAATTTTATTCTTTCACACCTTTGTGTGGCTCCATTTTTTTTATTTTTTTTGAATTTCTTTAATTGTGGGTTAGACATTATTTTCTTTCTCAATATTTTTTGATACAAGTATAATAATATATTTTACATTTATTTGTCTATTTCTCATGTTTTTAAAACTGTATTAATCTACCTATATAAACACTTTTTCTAAGCTGGGCACTTGTATATTCAATTATTAAATAGCACCTAACCTTTGGAGATTCGTCCACCTGGAATTTATTCATTCCAGGTGTTATAATTGATAGAATAAACATGTTTTGTTAAGCCTGCCACACAGCTAATCATTTCACTGTTTCAGTCCTACATGTAAATTTGGTTTATCTCCCCCTGATACTGCTAGGGGAATCTTTTTCTGGGAAAACGTGAATTTGCTATATATGGACATAATTTGCACATATATATGTTATATGTCATGAACAATATAATTTGTGTGATTAATATTTGGGTTATTTCAGCTAATCCTACCACAGGGATAAGGTAAAATATTCAAACTTAAAGTAACTTTCACTTTGTCCAGGACAATATTTCATTATGAAATAGTGTCCTTGGCCATGAAATTTTGTCACCTCCTTCTAGACAATATGAAATTCTGTCCATTAGGCCAAATAAAAAAATCCATGTGTTTAGGATAACACACTGAAAAAAGTTAGGTAGGGTAGGTAGGGAATTTTTTTTTTTACATTAATTTTTTTAGTTAGGTTGTATACTGGAGTCACCTTGACTTTAACAGTGCTTGTTGAAGAAAGGTTATAAAAAATTTAGAGTAGGCACTAAAAATTAGGTAGGGTCGGGTTACCCTAAACACAACTATATTTTTTTTTGGGGCCCTACGATATTTCACTATAAAATAGTGTCTGTGGACAATATTTTATATGAAATTTTGTCCGAGGGACAATATTTCACAGAGAATAATATGTTCACTATGAAATTAATACTGTCCATGAAAACATTTCTTAATCACATTATTCCAAAATTAAAAACAGTACACAAGCTAAGTAGAAATTGGCTCTTCAGTTTTGGCATCCAGAAAAGGTCCTATCAAATCAATTCCAATGTTTCCGCATACACGGTTACCACACGGCACAGATTGGAGTTCTGGTACTAATGTTTTTGTCTTTTTATTCTGTTTTTGACAATCTTCACATTTGTTAGTGTATGATTTTACTTTCTCATTATAGCAGGGAAATAATACTTTGATACAACTTTGAAACAATTTCGTTTATCCCTAAATGTCCTCCACTTTCTATATGACAAAGATACATTTTATCTTCATGAATTACAAGTTTATTTGTAACATCATTTGTTTTCTTGTCAAAACTTTTGAAATAAATTTCATTATTTTGTAAACAAAATGAATTAGCCTTTCTTCTGATAACTCTTTTCTAATTTTCAGAAATTCCCTCCGGTACAACTTTATGACTGAGATATTCAAAAAGTGTTTTGTATTCCTTGCCATCCATCATGTTTTCTGTTTATACCTGTATCTATTTAATAATTTATTAATTTGTGTGTTTATTTGTTATTTTCAATCAAAGAAAACACTTTAAGGTATCCGGACCATAATAGATCATGATCGAAAATTGTATCTCTTTTTGACCGTGAATGGCTGAACCAAAAATATTAAAGCAGGAATTTCGTATATAAATTTACTCAAGTTGAAACACACTTTGTTGCTTATATGCATAGTCTGTAAAAATAAGTTTGTTATATTGGCATTTCCGAAGTTTGCCGATAATTACCGAGGTCATTTCAATCGCGTTATATGGAACATCCGGGAACTTTTGAATAATCACGTGGTCATTTATGGTCCGGATACCTTAATGATATCATTATCCAACATATATGTTGATAACCTCCCCTTCATGAGTCAAAATTTCATGACAATCTATTTATGAAATATTGTCTTTAATAATATATACAAAACATTACCCCCCTTTAACAGGACAAGATTTCATAGTATTCATGTGTGAAATATTGTCCATATACAGACAAAACTCCACAATGAAAATGTGTCCTTCTCTGTACATTTTTTCATAGATGAGGTCAATATTTCATGATGCATAGTCATGAAATATTGTCTTGGTGGACAATATTTCATAGCACAAAGCCACCCATTAAAAATATTTTTAAAGTTCCTGAATCTCAAGAATATGACAACAATGTGCCTACTGCAGCAGAGAACTTGTAAACTTATACAAAAAGAGAAAAAAACCTTGTTGTATTTCTTTCAAACTTGCCAAAAGAGTTTCTACTCGAAAGGTGGTCATGCTTTTCAGTTTTCTTCTGCAGACGCTTTATTTACTTCCGGTTCGTTTGCCTGGTACTTCTTATTACCATCAAGATTTAAATCGAACTGTTGCACGACGACCGTGTTCGGTATAGGGACCACTGAATGGGACAAGATTTTACTTTTCGAAGTTCTTTTCGAAATCCCTTCTTTATACTTATGTTAAAAAACAGATTTGAAAGAGTAATCTCCTACGGTTCCCAGTCTTGGCTATTGAGAAATTGAAAAATCCTTATTTTACCTAGCCAAAATCAAAAGGTATTTAAATTAGCCACCAAAGGTATCGGAAAATAGTATTTTCCCCAATTAATTTTTACATAAATACATCGGAAATAAACACATTTATTCTCTATATCTTCCGTGCGAGACCTAAATAGGTAGTCAAGGACGTTAAAAACTTCCCAGTCAGTCACATTTATTCTCAAATCAGTTGTTGGCATGTACGGGTTATGTTCTTCTCGTAAAATTTTTGATGACATAATACTAAACCCCTAACGGGAGGGATTGTGGCTGATTCTCTATCCTATGATATAGACATAATCTTTCGAACAGTTTAATTGAGGTCTGAAGCTGGCATGTCAGTAACTGCTAGTAGTCCTTTGTTAATATTGATCATTGTCATTTTGCTTAGTTTCTTCTGTTACCTTTTTTAACATCGGACTTTGACATCTTTTGAACTGTGTATGTGTTTGTTTATTCCACATTGGCTAGAGGTATAGGAGGAGGGTTGAGATCTCACAAAACATGTTTAACCCCGGCGAATTTTTGCGCCTGTCCCAAGTCAGGAACCTCTAGCCTTTGTCAGTCGGGTGTATTTTTTTAATTTTGGTTCATTTTTATGTTTCGGAGTTTAGTGTGCCAACCATTTGCTGAACTAGTATACATTATTGTTTAGGGGCCAGCTGAAGCCCGCCTCCGGGTTCGGGATTTTCTCGCTGCGTGTAAAACCCATTGGTAGCCTTGAGCTATTTTCCTGCTCTTTGGTCGGGTTGTTTTCTCTTTGACACATTCCCCGTTTCCATTCTCTATTCTATGTACAAGATTTTTTGCATTGTCATATCTTCAAGTTTCGCCGTATTATATTACGATTTACATTTTCAGTCATCAATGAATTTGTAAATGTTTATGAATAATTTCTGTGTCATAGGTCAAACCCACTACTACAACTGAAAAACACTGTTTATTCAAAGTCAGTTTGTACTGGTAACAAAAAGTAGATGAAACAGCCATAATTCACTGTATTTATTCACAGTACCTGACGCTAAATGGCAAAATATGATGAAAAAATAAAGAAAACTGTGTCTACTCTATATATATAGTATACCTAGTTTTCTTTGCCATTTAATGTCAAGATTTATTCATCACTGAAAATATTTTTTTTCAAAAGGAAAGTAGAATTTACTGTATGTAATATTTCTACTATGTTGACACAGTTTTTCAGGTAAGAAATGATTCGTGGAAGTCTTGGTGTATCATGACACATTTGTATGTTAAATTTGCATTTTTTTTTAAATAACAATCCGAAGATACTAATATTAGATATAGTAAATTTATAAATTTATACTATGCTGTATACGACGCATTTCAAGGAGTTACCTCCCATCAGCAGCATTAAAACCGAAACATTTGGAAGACCAAAAACCAAACTTAATTTAAAACAAGAAGTACTCATAACCAAAAATACCGAAATAGGAAGTCAAATTTCTGCTAAGGAGATCTACCATGTGAAATACAAGGAATGAACCTTTAGTAATTCTATTATTTTTGAATTTTGCTAAATACTGGTAATTTCTAAAACAAGTCAATGAATAATCATGTCAGACAAGTCTGACGACTGGGTTGGTGAATACCCTCGGGGACCTATAGGGTCCACCATGCAGGAGTTTCAAAATAACAATCCAAAGATACTAATATTAGATATAGTAAATCTATACTATGCTGTATACGACACATTTCAAGAAGTTACCTCTCATCAGCAGCATTGAAACCGAAACATTTGGAAGACCAAAGACCAAACTTATTTTAAAACTAGAAGTACTCATAACCAAAAATACCGAAATAGGAAGCCAAATTTCTGCTAAGGGGACGACCATTTGATATTCTGGGGTGGGGGGGGGGGGGGGGCAGGAGGATTTTGAAAATAAATAACTCAGCCTTGATAATAACAAAAATGAATGGTTTGTTCTGTGGTAGTTTGAAAATAAATAACCTCACCTACAATGTATTGAAAATAAATAACTCGGCAGGCCTTTTAAAGCATTTTATAAATGCATGTTTTAAAGCATGAGATGGCACCAGATTCTACCAAAATTCGTCTTTTTTCATATTTTTTTCGGGAAAAACTTCCCAAATCTTTTAATAATATACATGTATAAACTACACCATATATAAATATTAATGTATTTGAAATGTCTGAAAATGGGTTTCATTTCATATGAGGTATATTGTTTCATGAACATTTACCTCACTTTAATACCTTTTCCCATTTTAACCTATATTGTTTTTTGTACGTATGCAATATATGCAGTTTTGAATTCAGAAGATTCACTTCCAGAGGATGATGATTAATTTTGATTAAATGGTACATAATGTATTTCATCTCATTGAATTTATAAAATGTAAGTATAAAATTATTATACTGATATGCAACATACTGGTACATTTAACTTAAACTTCAGAAATATATATCTGCATTCCATTTTCAGGGGCGGGTCCAGGTGAGGGCGTATTGGGCGTACGCCCCCCCCCCCCTTTAAAAAAAAACACTATCGTAATCTGCTTATTTTGTATTGAATTTATCATATTCATTAATTAAACAATTACTCTGATTTCTTTAAAAGACTATTGAAATGTTAAGTAATGCCTTATACCCTAGAATTTGGAATTTCTCGTTATTGGTCTACTGCTGTTAAGATCCATCCAATCATTTTAATATACCATACATGTAAACAATTAATGGAGAGAATTTGGCATAAAAAATATCAAACCCTGACACTTTAACTATAAAATATACATGCTCCAAGTAAGGAACCGTTACATTAGTGCATTTCACAATTATTTTATGTTTTTTAGCAAAAAAGGTCCCAAAAAATTTCGCCTCGCTCCGCTCGGCCATTTTTTTTCAAATATCCCGGAAACTCCCCTGATTTTCCTTTCTCCTATACATTAAACAGAGCAATACACAATACAACATGAATGTACAAGCATGTATTATAAACATTGCATATTTCTATTTGCACCTATAATTCAGTTTCTTGATTTGGCAGTTATGAACTTGGTGCACAGATTTATGGCAATGGTGGCCATTTTTGTGCTAACATCAAACACAATAGTATCTTTATGATGGTCTTAAAGAATACCACAGTGATGGACAGGGACTGAGACTGCAAGGTGGAACAGCCAAAATTCCGAACAGATACAACCTTGACTATGTTATTTATTTAAGAATAAAAACATGAATTTAAAAATTGTGTATTTTCAAATATTATAAATATAATTGTGAAAATAAATAATCAGTCCCTTGTTTAACTGAAAATGAAAAATCATGCTTCAACGGTGCAGAAAATAAATAATCTGTCTTTATTTTCCACAAAAATAAATAACCCATCCAAAACAAATCCTCCTGCCCCCCCCCCCCCCCCCCCCCCCCAGAATATCAAATGGTCATCCCCTAAGGAGATCTACCATGTGAAATACAAGGAATGAACCCTTAGTAATTCTATTATTTTTGAATTTTGCTAAATACTGGAAATTTCTAAAACAAATCAATGAATAATCATGTCAGACAAGTCTGACGACTGGGTTGGTGAATACACTCGATAATTTTGAAGCAGATATGTGTGCTATTTACCAGTTTGTTATCATCTTATCAAATGTAATTATTCAATAACAAGTTTAGTTTGGTAACAACTCAACATGATTTCATTGGAGAGTGAATGAAACCGAAACTTCATGAAACTGTTTAGTAACAAATACATGTACATGTAAAACACTTACACAAAGACAGATGAAGACGATTTAAGCAACATGTAACATGTATGGTAATCTAAACCTAAAAAGTTTACTTTGTTAGTAAAATATAACATCTATAAAAATTGATGAAATACATATTTTAAGTTGCTAGGCCAGGTGAGCTTAAATGTATGTCATCACTTTGCTTCCGTCCGTCGTCCATAACGTTTTCACATTTTGATCTTCCCCTCGAAACTACTTGACGGATTGTAACAAAATTGGTAGGAGTGATGTATGGAAGGACTTCTACAAACGACCCACAATTGGTTGGATAAACAACATGGCCGCCAAAGGTATCTTTGATTTTTATTCGCCAATTTTTAAAAATCTTCCCCTCTGAAACTACATTATGAAATGTTTTGAAATTTTGCAGGATTGGTGACAACAGTACACTCTACAAACAATCCACTTTTGGTTGAGATTCATCTGCTCAGCAGATGGCTGTGGCTGTATATGTATCCATTGAAACCATTTTGGAAAATATTTGTTTGTCAATTGGAAGGACCTATATTAAATATCAATCTTTGGTTTCAGATTGATGAACAACATGGTCGCCAGAAGCTGTCTGATTATGATTGGCCAATTTTCAAAAATATTCTCGGAATGAAATGTTTTGAAACTTTGCAGGATTGATAACTACAATCATGACAATATCTTCTACAAACGATACACTTTTCGTTGACATTCAATTAATCAACCGACAGCTGCGGCTGTTCAAAATTTCTATTGAACCCATATTGGAAAGGACTTTTTTTTGTCATTTTCTCCGGAACTAGTGGGCAGATTGTAACCAAAGTTGGCAAGAATGATGTATTGAAGGAACTCTATGAACTCTCGAACTTTGGTTCCAGTTGGTTGAATTACATGCCTGCAGGAGTCCATCTTTGATTTTGATTGGCCAATTTTCAAAAATCTTCCTTTTCTGAAACTGCATTTTGAAATTTCTTTAAACTTTGCAGGATTGAGGTGAACAGTACCTTCTACAAACGATCCACTTTTGGTTGAGATTCATCCGATCAACTGATGGCTGCGGCTGTTCAAACTTTCCATTGAAACCATATGGGAATTTTTTTGTCATTTGCTCAAAAACTAATGGGCAGACTTTAACCATAGTTGGTAGGAATCTCATATGGAAGGAAAGATTTAAATGATAAGGACATTTTGTATTTCTTTAACAGCCTTGTGGATACAAGAGATTACATTTTCAAATGGCCTGATAAAAAGCCAGTCTAGCGATACACGCTCAGGTGAGCCTCTAGTTTTGTTTGGTATAGATTTGTTTACATTATATAGAATCTTATCTACATGTATGTATAATTTCTTGAATGAATCTTTTGTCATACAAAGTTGAGATTCAGTATTAAAAGAAATAATACTCATTGTATGTAATAGCTTGCCAAACAAATGTACATGTATACGGAAAGGTTACATTGAAACCTTGTGACAATAATATTTACATCTATTTCTTTTTTAGGAAGTGAATTTTTGTGGTATGGAAATCTGATATATAATGTTGCTTCCATTGGGGGGAGTAAGTGGTGTTGTGATACCAGATGAATCAGAGGAAGATGATAGCTCTCATTTGTCTGAATTCTTTTCAGAGATGGAAAATCATGGGGCTGAACTTGAAATAAAACCAGAAAATCTACGACTGGAAAAAAAATATACAGCAAATAGTATCAACAGCAATATCAAAAAACTATGTCAGTCAAAATGGAATTCTGGAAAGGAAACATCTGTGTCTTTAACTCCTATAATTGCATCTAGTTCACAATATTTGATATTTATCTATATGATGCCAAATATGATATACTTTTGCGTAACATGGGAGGACCCATTCCATCATGGAAGGATCCAGTCATTGGGATAAAGCCAGCAAGACGTAATATTTCATCTGTTGTACAACTTTGGATGACCCTAAATCACTTAGCTATACGACCGCAGTTTTCAGAAAATACCCTGAACTTTTTAACTGGTTGTTGTTCTTTTCTGTCAACTTTGAAATCAAATACATTAGATGAACGATAGCAAAGTCATTTTACCCGCAAAAGAAAAAAAGAGTATGTAGTATAGTAGCTTTCATCGCAGTATCACAATGAACTATTGATGGCTGAATGACGAGGAAAAAACGGTCTAGACATTCCTGACCTTTATAACTCCCATACGACTAGTATAAAACTAAGGAAAGAGTTAGTGATGTTTTCATATGTAAAGATTCACGACTTGTAATGTTTTATGTGATTCACCAATATGATACTACTGCATGTATACTTAGCAAGAAAAGTTAAGCAATATTAGACATAATGATATGATAATTTTTTTTAACTTAGGTCTACAATACTGAAAATTTTTCAAGTCAATCTTCACCTTTTTCACTATCCGGTTGTTATGTATGGTTAACAGTCGTGGCAATTTATGCAAAATTTTAATGCATTATCAGGCTCACATGAACACACCCAAGGTTCACCAACATGAGCGAAAAAGTCGCCTTTTAAAAGATGAAATCGCCCTAAGGGACGCCAAAATCGAAGATGTAGTCGCCCTATCATTTCTGAATCGTCTCAGTCTTGGTTTTAGATTGTTATCAAATTGTCATAGAGCAAGAATTTAAATCCTTGCATATGGTAAAGGAAAATCTTGTGATGAACAAATGATGAAATGATCAAAACTGTGTTTTTGTAATAACATCGGTAATTCTACAAAGTTGGGAGTGAAAATAAATCATCAGTCTGTCATTTTATTACTAAGAATTTTTCAAAATCGGAAACATTTTCTACTATCGGCGGAATTTATCGCAAAGGAAGATATTTCGCCTTTTAAATTTGATTTGCCTCCCTTTGTCTAATTACTTCACCGTTAGGTGTTTACTGACAACATGCAATATTTTAACAATAAAGAATTGATTTGAAAGAGATAATTGTAAAGTAAACAAAATAAAAAAGATAAGGAAATGAAAGGATTTACCATATGGGCATAAAAATGTCTTGGACTTTTAATGAGGGTAATTGGAATACAGAATAATGCCCCTATTATAAATAAAGAATAATTTTTTAAAAAGATGAAAGAAAAAATGGAAAGAAATAAAGATTGAAAAAATAAATATTTCCAGAATGTTCTTGTGTAAAGCATATTACCTTACAATATATGAAACCATTTAAGATGGAAAGCAACGATAAAATCTGATGTTTTTATCAATACCTGACAGAAACCACTCTGTGCACATCTCAAAGGCAGCAAACTTTGGAACTCTTTTTGACAGATGGATTCAAAAATTCTAAACACTCATGGCTTTTTCTTAAAGAGCAACAAATACTCTCCTTGATAAGGCTTTTTTTTGTTCATGTTTTCTTGCACATCAGTCAGACTGTTTATTGCATTGACATTTGTTGAATTCTTGAAACCACAAACACCATTGACAGAAGAAAACTGTTTACCCATCTAAAAAACTTAAACTATGAAAAGTAATGTTTGGATTATCTTTTTTGTTGAAGTATAGTTGCATTTGATAATAAACAAAAATAAATTCATAAAATGCATGACAGATTTGAGTATTTCGTTCTTAGTTCTTTGGTGATGTAGCAGTGATATTTGACCACTACAGTCCATTGTGAAAACCAGCATACTTAAATTATTTTAATATATATTTATTTCTATTTATGTATTTAATTTGAACAGATATATATCATATAAAAATTTATTACTGTAACGGAATTTCCCAAAACGAAATGAGCTACACTGGGTTTAATGTCGTCATCACCGTGAACTTGTCATTGACAACATGAACATGTCTCTATTATACATTTCTACTGAGGTCACTGTCATATTGGAATCAAATGGAAATGGTTAGCTTCAGGTTCTTTTATCTTATATGTATCGATTGAAAATTCTTCATTCAAGCACCCCTGATGACAAATGGGACGTCAGATTTAGTGGACTTGGATAATTTGTATTATTACAGCTAATTAGGCTTCTACTGATATTCAACAAGAAGTCTGTGTGATCCTGTGGTAGTTTGCTTGCCTTACGTGGGGAGGTCACTAGTTCAATTGTTGGCAAAGTCAAACCAAACATTTTAAAATTGGTATCTGCTGCTTTTTTTCTAAGCATGTGACATTAACAGTTAAGAGTTATACCAGAGTAGTTTGGTGAGAGTCAGAATGTTTCTCGTTGATGTCACATTTTTTGTTGCAAACTGTTATGTCACGAAATAACAGGTTGAATATTCAGCTCTCTGTTGGTCCACAACAAAGTAAAAGGGTTTATATTCATACCACATACACAGGCTCTCATGCTGATATGATTCATACCACATACACAGGCTCTCATGCTGATTGATTCATACCACATACACAGGCTCTCATGCTGATATGATTCATACCACACACACAGGCTCTCATGCTGATATGATTCATACCACATACACAGGCTCTCATGCTCATATGATTCCTACCACACACACAGGCTCTTGTGCTAATATGATTCCTACCACACATACAGGATCTCATGCTGATATGATTCATACCACACACAGGCTCTCATGCTGATAAGAACGTAATAATTTAAACTTTACATTAACCTATCATCAGTCAATCAACATTTTTGACCATAAGTGATAAAACCTCAGTACCATAAATCTGATAAATTCTAATGTTATAGCCTCTTGCATATACACTGAAAGTTTTTCAGTGGTTTTTTATTTGATGGTATTTTTAAACTAGAAATACTGTGAGCAAAGCTCACTACTTGATACGCCCTGCCTTACATAAGATACATGAAAGGAAATCACAATGAATAACAAAGTCCATGTTTTACTATGTGAGACCCCAAAAATTGGTCAGATCAAAATCGGAGGTGCACTATGGCATCATGTGATAAAGATTCTCTGAAAGTTTCATCAAATTCCATTCGGTGGTTTGGGAGGAGTTGCGGATGGCATACTGGTACCCCCTATCACAAGGAATGGCAAAGTCAATGTTTTGATATGGAAAACCCAAAAAGTTGGTCAGATCAAAATCTAAAATAGGTGCACTATGGCATCATGTGATGAAGATTCTCTGAAAGTGTCGTCAAATTCAATTCAGTAGTTTAGGAGTTGCGGATACAAAGGTCAAACAAACGAATGGACGGACGGACGGACCAACAGACGGACGGACACAACGAATATTATATACCCCGCTTTTTTAGTGGTTTAGGAGGAGTTGCGGATGGCATACTGGTACCCCCTATCACAAGGAATGGCAAGGTCCATGTTTTGGTATGGAAAACCCCAAATGTTGGTCAGATCAAAATCTAAAACAGGAGGTGCACTTTAGCATCATGTAAAAAAGATTCTCTTAAAGTTTCATCAAATTCCATTCGGTGGTTTAGGAGGAGTTGCGGATGGTTTACTGGAACCCCCTATCAACATGAATGGCAAAGTCCATGTGTTGGTATGGGAAACCCCAAATGTTGGTCAGATCAAAATCTAAGATATAGGTTGCACTACAGCATCATGTAATAAATATCCTCTGAAAGTCTCATGGAATTCCCTTTAGTGGTTTAGGAGGAGTTGTGGATGGCATACTGGTACCCCCAATCACAAGGAATGGCAAGGTCCATGTTTTGGTATGGGAAACCCCAAATGTTGGTCAGATCAAAATCTAAAATAGGAGGTGCACTACAGCATCATGTAATAAAGATCCTCTGAAAGTTGCATCAAATTCCATTCAGTGGTTTAGAAGGAGTTGCGGATGGCATCATGGTACCCCTATCACAACGAATGTCAAAGTCTATGTTTTAGTATGGGTAACCCCAAATATTCATCAGATCAAAATCTAAAATAGGAGGTGCAGTATGGCATCATGTAATAAAGATTATCTGAAAGTTTCATCAAATTCCATACAGTGGTTTAGGAGGAGTTGCGGATACAAAGATCGAACGAACGAAAAGACACAACAAATACTATATACCCCACTTTTTTCAAAAAAGGGGGTATAATAATGCTGAACCATGTAATAAGAACCTTCAGTGTATGGCCCTGTGCACCACTGAAAAGAAATAGATTAAACTCCCCGAGAATCTGAGGATGGGATCTCTCAATGCTTGAGATGACGTTTTTGAAACAGCAAGAGTAACCCGACTCAATAAATTCTGTTGAAAAGTAAGTCTGGCTCAAATATATGGTAAAAAAAATTACAGGATTGAATATAAAATACCTAGAATCAAAAAGCAGTGGATTTCAAGATCATTTCCTTGCACTTCTCCTAAAAATCAAATGTTTGCATAGCTCTTTTTCACCGTTCCATATTTGGATTATACATGTAGATTGATTAAAATATTTTCCTTGTCCGTGAGTAAACGGTTAACGTTTAACAAACTTTTTAAAGAACTTTAAAACTACACCATCTTTTGGTTTGCCTTGTTTAGTTTCCAGTCTCTTTTTTAATCCCAAATCGTCAATGACTTTTTCTAGGCAAAAGGTGCCTTTGTCAATATTTGTCAATGCTTGCATTAGATCTCTAATTGTGGATTTAAATGAATCATCGTCTCTCCATGTATATAATATGCTCCTTGTTTGTGCACTTAAATCTCCTTTGTTACTATACTGGATTGACTGCAGATCCGATACTTTTAGTCCAAGCTCTATTCCTAGATGGAAAGACTTTAGGCCTACCAGTGGTGCTAATGCATCAAGAATTTCATCTGTAGGAGAGGCATCCATGTACTCAGTGGGCAAGTCTAAAAAAGTTACATGTGTATAATATCAAACCATAAAAAGTCCCAAATATTAAATTTATTTTACATACAAACAAAAACAATCATGGAAATACAGAAATACAATTAATTGTGAAACATTTTTTTTTTTTTTTTTTTTTTTTGTTGTTGGAAAAACAACTATTAAGAGAAAATGAAAAATTAGTTTCCCAGAATCCTAAAAATTACACTATCCTGGAATGTTTTTTTACTAGTCTAATCACTTAGAATTTTTAGAACATTTTTACCACATCAACAATGAAGTTAAGGAACTAAGAAAAATTCCTCTGATTTCCTCAATAGGAAATATTTTTGCTGGCATTTCTAATTTTATTGAAAGATGATGACTAGTCCAAGGTTTGAACAGCTACACAAAATTTGAGAAATGCATCTTCATGGACCGTTAGAAAAGAAGTTTGCATGGGCAAAGTAGGGATGAAATAAGTTTTATTCGAAGTACTGGGACTGGATCTACAGAATTGTTAACAGAAATGTGTAGTGTTTCGATTTTTTTAATTTGACATGGTCTATTTATTGTCGCTTTCTGGGTTGTGATATGTCTCAACTGATGAGTAAATCAGCTCAACTTAGAAAATGTTTTGTATAACCACAAAATTAGACAATAATTTCTCATAAGAATTTCTCTATCAATATAATATTCTAACATTGTGTTACGCCGTTTAAAAATATATTTATTTCATGTTACGATAATTATTATAATAACATGAGATCATCTATATATAAAAAGCTTTGTTTTACAGTCATATTTATATAAATGTATAAAAGACAGTCTTGGGTTAGTCTTTGAATATATATTTATCTTAGGAGACATTTAATTTTTGTCGTCCTTCTGGATGTAACTTTGATTTAAACATTTAGTTAAAAAGTTTTATACAGATACATCATGCTCGGGATGGTTATTTGCGAAAAATACCTGTCGAGAGACGTGCAATTTCACGTACCCAACGTGCGAAGGAAATGTTGTCTCGAGACTGGTATTTTTCGCAAATACGCCTCCCGAGCATGATTACACTGAATGTCAAAATAAAATGTTTCCAACTACAAACGCTTATACTAAAACACAGTGATGATGTAGACATTTCAAACGTCCGGTCGGATGAGAGAATTGTTCGCAAATACCACGGCAGAGGGTAAAAAGTACAAATACATTTTGGCAAATACCCCGCTGCCTCTAGATCTGAAATCGTTTGTAATGCATATTTGTAAAAATACCCTTCTAATGAACCAATCAGATTACAGCATTCTTATAAAAGGTGTAATTATAAAAATAAATCTGTATGATATTAAAAAAATACTTACTAGTTTCTATTCTTCTTATCCGTCGAACCTAATTTAGAAACAAGGATCAAAATTAATATACCAATACATTTATATATAGCGACGGATTATGGATTTTCTGAAGTAAAGAAAAAAAAAGTAGCTACCAAATAAATTAAATTTTGAATCAAATTGGAACAAACATTTGATTTTAAATGGAGGATTCGTAATACATTGTGTAATAAGAATGTCAGATATTTAAGGAAACAAGAAAGCTAAAAATGTTCGTGTTTGTGAAAAGATAACAATGGATCCAAGATAACTGTCATCCGTATAAGCTCCAAACACAATGACAAATTAATTTGTTTCACCTGCCCCTTCATCTATATGTAGTTAGTTTCACATTTTATATACACCAGACTCTGTTAAGACCACGTTAAGAACAGGAATT
Organism: Mytilisepta virgata; assembly: GCA_028015205.1. NCBI lineage: Eukaryota > Metazoa > Mollusca > Bivalvia > Mytilida > Mytilidae > Mytilisepta > Mytilisepta virgata. The sequence continues at coordinate 75,685,713 of CM051518.1, read as the reverse complement.
CCTGGTGCTGATAAAGGCGTTTTTTTTAATCCACAGCCTTATTAGATCATGTCAGTGTTGTCTACATCATAGAAATATTACCTATAAAAAGGACAAATATACCTAAGGAGCAATCAAAACATTGGACAGACAAACCCGGGAAGACAAATGAACAACCACAAGCACAACAAATAAACACAAAAAACTAAAAAACAATGAACAACACGAACTCCTATAAAAACCAGGAGTGAACCCAGGTGCTCCGGAAGGGTAAGCAGTTCCTGCTCCGTATACGGCATCCGTCGTGAAGTTCAACAAAGTCAATCCGGTGGAAGTCACAAATCGGTGGAGGCACATGAAAGGTTACGACAGTGGGAACAGGTCCAACATCATCTTAGATATTGGAACACTGTAATGGTCAATCAATTCGTGATGACGACCGTAAAATTTCCTAAGTGATGACATCAACTTTTCCCTGATAAAACTCTGGTTAAGAAGCTTTTGTGACAGCAGTAATCCTCTTTGTCGAAAGTCAGGGTAACTCACGCATGCCCTTGAAAATCGGATAAGCTGAGAAACGTAGACGCCATATGCAGGCGATGCTGGTATATTGCTACTCAAGAAGGGAAAATTAACAATAGGAAAGTTGAAGTCATCACATATGTCATAAAGATTTGTCTTCAAAAGTCCCTCATAGTCTATTTCAAGAAGCAAATCCAAATATGAAGCGGACTTTGGTGTATCTGTAGTATCATTAATTTCAAGCTCACTGGGGTAGATAAGATGTAGAAAGTCTTGGAATTTGTTGTTATTTAACGTTTCAAATTAAGGTCTAAAATTTTACTTTCATATAGTGGAAATATGATCTTCTGTTCGGTTTCCACAAAATGAATTTTAAATGTAAAAGCAAAATATTCTCTTTCTATCGTATGTTGCAAATGTGTATCATAAATTGAAACACAAACCAAAAATAAAATATTCAAACGTTTTTGAATGCAAGGTATATGATACCTTAAAAAATCAAAAATTAATGCGATGTTTCTATTATTGCGAAATTACGATAGATCGAAGACTTAATAATTCAAACTCGCATATATATAAAAAAGTAAACCAGTGGCTTTCATTAATTTTGCAATATTGTCTTTTAACAAAGATTTGTAACAAGAAATTCACGTTAAAATAACTTAATTTAAGTCGAACATGTGTAATAAAAACTAACAGTATCAAATTCAAGAACTTGTATCGATAAAAGGATTCTATTATAGTAGCATCATGGTAGCATTTTCCTACAATATAAAAATAATACTTGACACAATCTGTGCTCAGTCTCTTCCACGCTTTTAACCGCTTCTAAAAGTTGCTGATAAGTTCCCTTTTTGGTTTCCCGCCAGTGCCATAAAATCAAAAACATTACATCTTCGATGTTTTCTGGATGATCATATCTAATTGTGTCCCAAGTCTTTTTGGTTGAACCCAAATGAATTGCCAATTCATACATTGTTGAAGGACTGAACTGTACTGCGAACCGTCGAAGTGCAAGATCACTTGGCACTTCAGATAAGGCACTTTCTCCAAGTCCTACAGAACATGATAATCGAGTGGTTTTACGTCAAATTTATGTTATATATATAGGCAATTCTTATATAATATTTGCAATAAATAATATACCGAAGGGGGATGAACCATAGAAAAAACATCGAGTGTATATTTTGTTTGTCGGAAAATCACCCCAATTTCCTTGAAAGTATATTTCTGATTTAGAATACCTTGTTTGTGGCTGTTTGTTTATATTGTTTACGATTTTTAATGATTTTTTGACTTTCCAAAGCTTTGATTACGTGCCAACATAGGACATAAATTAGTACCGGAGTTTGTTTTAAATATCATTTATTAAATAAAAAAAAAACCTTACATAATAAAACTAGCGCATTAATACATTATACATATAATAATTATAGTATGTTTTTTAATAGAATCTAACGAATCAGCACTATCCCATTGAATTACCCTTTGTACAATACGTTTCTATTCGCGATCCAATCCGACTCTAATTTCAAGGGAGTTTTTCCTCTCTGTGTGTATGAGAGCAACAAGGAATAATAAATTTCCCGGCTAAATTTGGATAATTGGTCATTTGTGCCTTTTATGCATTGATTCTCAAAAAGTATACCTGTACAGTCTTGTTCACATTCCTCTTTGGCCTAAAAAGAGACAATATAAAATTGTGCATGTTTCATGACAAAATAAATTATTGATGCAAATATTTTACCCCTTTTCTTGTATACCCCTAATAGATTAAACAATAAATGATTGCAATATATATAATGCGGGATACAGCATAAAAGACAACAAATACTGAGAAATGAGTCTGATTTACTGACAATTTCTATTGGACATAGGCTTTTGGCCCAAACTACAGCGACTTACAAAATGAGATGTAGCAATAAAACTGCTTCTAAGAAAAATATTTTGAACGGTTTGTGTCATCTTACTATGGTGTGCAAACGATAATGACATATGTGTCGGATCATTTCGTAGTATTCCTGCAAATATATATCTAATCACAAACAAGACTCACTGAAGCAAAACTACTTCCAGCTGTTTTTCCATCTCAATCATCAACAAAAATGATTTGATGAAACCATCAAAACAGGATTATAAAAGTAATTTGTGGCTTGTATGAAAAGCATAAGGCAGACCATCATAGGATTTTTTTTATGTAAATAAACACTATTTTATCTAGAAACAATACTAAATAAGTACCAAGGGGATTCATCAGAACCTGAAAGAAGACTGTGTAGAGAATTGTCTGCTCTTATTGTTAATTACCAAGACAGTGGTGGTAAAATGAAATCCTTAAACAAGTTAAAGAAACAATTCTAAACAAAATCTTACCGGATCAGAATACCATATTTGCAAGTCGTGTCTCTGATGCTCTAGTTTGTGCACTGGACATATCCACGTGTCCAGTTTTTCTAATTCTTCATGCTGAATAAAGCATGTCATTTCAAAGCAAGTCAGTTGTACTTGGAATGGAAGAAGGTGCTCTACTTTGTCCCCTTCTTTATCTGTATGATATGTTTGCGATATTCGCTCTAATGCAGTATACATGCACTCTCGTATACTTGAAGCAGTATCTCTTACTATTAACTCCTTGGAACTTCTATGGACCAGATAGACAAGAATCATGTTATTTTGTAGGCATATAACTAAATCAAGTGATTTCTCCACTGCTAAAACCACAAAACCCGTATACAGCATGAAGTTCTCCTGATAAGTTTTGACGTTCCACATACTCAGACAGCTACTGATTAATCGGTTTGGCAACGCTGGAGGGAGAACTGTACCTTGGAATGCAAAGGCTAAGCAAATTGACTTCTTAGGAATGCATTCAATTTCCATATATCTCGTATTGTTCTGTTTTGTCAACATGCAAGGTACAAAATAGTGTTCTATTGGTAGTCTACTGCCGGTTTCTTTATCATATCGTCTCTTCTCCGATAGAATATCCAAATAAACTAACGTATCAAATATATATTCTCTAAAAGGCCATATTTCTGAAAACTCTTTTCTTTTCCAAATTGCAAAAAGGTCTTCCTTTCGAATAATGCCTTGACTCGTCATGCCTCTAAAAGCATCTTTCACTCCTGTTTCTTTCGGCCAGAACTGTTTATCTGTAGATTATTAAAATTACAAAGAAGAACTGCATTATAAAAAAGTACAATCACGAAGTATCTGAGTTTTAACAAAACCTATTCACCAAACCATTTTTTTTTACTTCGTTAAAAAATCAGGCCGTGCTTTATTTTGACATTCACTTTGAGAACAAAATCATGTTCTAAATCAAATATCTCGCATATTTTTCTAACATGGCCTGTTTGTGAAAGTTCGAAATTAACATCCGTATGTTTCTGCTTCTAATACAACTTTAATAAATACCAATGAAATGTTTTTATCTTGTTTAATCATTTTCTTTTAATTCGCTAATTGATATGACCCCCTTACTGAGTGGAAAACATTCGAAAATTCTTTATTCAGTTAGAAAAAGACGAGGATAAGAATATATCGTAACGAATACAATTTTATATATTAACAAGACAACTGATCTATTGATATGTACATGTATATAAAAGTATCATATTCTTAACAATAGGGTGAATGTTTTCATACAAATGGACAATTCGTCATATTGTAAATCATCTTTGTATGCTCATACATTGAACCTATAGATTTACTGCTTACCTGTGATAAAAGATCTCATTACGTCCACCAAAAACAATGGATTAATTACCACAAAATTTCTCAGTCTAGGATTGTTGAAGTATACAATCTTTCCAAGCGTGTGTTGTACATGTAGGAACAATTCTATTTGTTCCGATGAGAGTACAAAAACTTCACTTGCATGGTTCAAGTCTTGGAGTTCATCAAGGGACAGAAGGTTTTTACCACCCGTAACTAGTTTGGCCATTTCAAGTTCCAACGGAACCCAAGAATTTGGCATTTTTTCACCCCAAGATGGGTGCTCAAAGGTGAGATCTGTGATTACATTCTTCAGCATTTCTATCTCTGTATCGTTTTCATCTTTCGCATTAACAAAGATTCGATGATTGAGAACTAGATGTTGGTATCCCTCATGTTTCTTAAACAAACACTCTATATCATCGTATAAAGATTTGCGTATACTTTCAACTAACCCCTATAGCACGAAAAATGTAAGCAGATTATAATCACTCAAATGATTTAAGCTTTATAGTATAATATACATAGATTTAAAAAAAAAAACAGAGGATATTGTTCATAAGAATTAACGTGTATATTTTACCAGACTGGTGTCGTTTGTCGTTTATCCATCCGGATATCTAAATACATAATATAAAAAACACTATAAAATTGATATTCTAGTGAGTGTTGAAAGTTATTATTTTTTAACCAGTCTGTAGAAACTTTTAAAATTATTGCACGACTATCTTCACATGTTGGTGTATCTAAATGATTATGTTAATGAGTAATAGATATTCTGATACTTAGCTGCAATTTTAATACACAACATATTTCGTTGAATTATATTTACCAGTTGTGCTGAAGTCCAAAAACGTTAAAAGCAACAATAATACACAAAAATTTAATAGATCAATTTTAAAGTATAAAAGGTAAGCAACGGTATAATTTTTTTTAAACTTCATAAGCTTGTATCCAGGTGATATCAAATGGAATCATAATATTAAACCATGTTTTGTCGGAAAATATATTTAAATGAAGAATAATGCATTTCATAAGAAACTAAATTTATTTCATTATCTTACCTCTTCTATTAGATCTTTATGAGTGGCAACAAACAGAATCTTTGGAAAACCAATCATCACTCTCTTACAGTAAGTCAGAATAGAGTTTACCCAATGCTCCAGAAACACTGAAATATCACAATATATTACACTCTCTTACAGTAAGTCAGAATAGAGTTTACCCAATGCTCCAGAAACACTGAAATATCACAATATATTACACTCTCTTACAGTAAGTCAGAATAGAGTTTACCCAATGCTCCAGAAACACAGAAATATCACAATATATTACACTCTTACAGTAAGTAAGAATAGAATTTACCCAATGCTCCAGAAACACTGAAATATCACAATATATTACACGTTTAATGATTCACATAATAGATTGCCATGAAAAAAACTAATGAACAAGGCAAAATAACCTACCTGCATGTGTTGGCGAACCATGCAGTCCAGGAAAATATTCACAATCTGGTAATACCCCATGTATTCCTTTGCTGCCATCAAGTATTAGCAGAAACAATGCCCTGTATGTAAGGAATGTTTGATGTGTGGTGTAGTATACATATTGACCTCCAAAATCCCAAAATACAAGTCGCCCAATTTTCATCGAATATGTTCCCTTCTTCAGGGCGAGCTCTAGTTGCTTTCGGATTGCATCTTTTGTCAGTTTAGGTTTTAGTTTCTTTGTTTGTTTCATTTTAAGTCCTGTTGTAAATGTAGACTTTGCTCCCAGTGGATTATCAAAGGTTTCTAAGTCATCAGTGGTATCATTGCCTTCACTGTTAAATTTTACTGCTGAATACTCCTCCTCCTCTCCACTCTCGACTGTATTTGGTACGTCTTCTACGATACTCAAGTCACTGGGTTTGCTGGGCTGGTTTCGTACTGGACTCATTAGAATTTTTTCGTATAAAAGATCAGTAATGTTACCTGTTAATTGAATTGGTGTCGGATTTAGTTGAAGATAAGTTATTTGCAAAAGTGAACGACTTAGAACATTCAAGACATTCAAAAATAGCTTTAGCTATTCATTAAATCATCAATGAAAACACAACACGGGGCGATGCTTTAAATCATCAACGAAAACACAACACGGGGCGATGCTTGAAATTATCAACGAAAGCACAACACAGGGCGATGCTTTAAATCACCTCATGCATGTATATTTGCTATTTACGTATTATGTAATATGTGTGTGATTACATGTATAGAAGTGAAAGTACATGGAACATTTGTTTGCAATACCTTGTGCATCAAAACTGGTATCACAGTACCATTGAGTGCAAGACTCTGCTGGTAGACTGCAAGTTTTTGTCTGTCCAGTAGGGTTGTTTTGAATTTTGAGCTTGAGATCATGACACATATATTTTCTGTCACTAGTCTTCCGCAGAGTTTTATTCGTAGATTAATCAAGAAAACTCTTATGTACAAAATATTGGTGTATTGTTATCAGTATATAGTATCAACCAGTTGAAAAGAGTATAATGTATTAATAATAAATAACCTTTCTGCATCAAGATCCACTTTCTGTCTGCTATGTGTACGCCACATCTGCCTTCGTACAAAAATATTCCGTCGGTCGATCGCCTTTTTTCTGGGATTTTGTCACCAATAATATTTTTAATTAACGTCGTTTTTCCAGCACCATACTCTCCACATGCCATTACACGCATTTCATATAGATTGTAAGAGCCTTCTTCCAGTAAATCATTAAATTCTTCAGTTACGTACTTTTCTATTGATATAGGAGTTTGGCTCAATTCTTAAAGACAAAAGCAAGCTATACATTAGACGATTTGAAATACAACATTCATAAAAAAAAACGTATCACAAAATACCGAAATAAATTAGATGCACTGTATGGCCATTTCGTTGACTGGCACCTCATTAGCAGTGCTTGGGATCAACATATTGGAAAACCGGTTAAAGATATAATGATGAATTAATAAGCACAACCATCAAAAATCAAAACAATTAAAACAAACAGGTATCCAAACTCAGCTAAGGGTTACCTCTGCATCCAAATGAAGAATTTCCGTTAATTTTTGTCAAATTTTGAACGGAAAATTAAAAGGCATTTGAGTAATGAATCATGCCAAGACAAAATTTCTGGCTACTGGGCTGATAATGCCCTCGGGGACTAACAGTCAATCAGCAATGACATAGACCTAGTGGTTGCAATAAAACGTATCACAAAATACCGAAATAAATTTGATGCACTGTATGGCCATTTCGTTGACTGACAACTCATAACATATATAATATATATAATATAAACTTTTAAAGCCTCTTTTGAAGATGAAAGATGTATGTGGTGTTGAGAAACTGACCTCTGTAAAAACTAACACATAACAGGAAAATAAAGTGAACAACGGTTGTTTTCTTTTTTCTGTCCTTCATCTTGAAAATATTTATGATACACTAGATAATTCTCGGTACCTGGGGGTCTTAAACCTGGGCATTTCCTCTCAAATATCTTTCATAAAAAGTTTGCTCGTTGGGGAGGAGCTACTTGACTATTAGATTAGTAAGAGTAGTATTAGCCGGATAGTGAAAACACTACACATTACTGCAACACACTGATACTATCAAAAGTATTGGGAGTATCCTCCCCACAACCTCACACCTGGGAAATTTTGATCCACAAGATGTGCAAATTTTGTCGATTTACGATTCAACAGTTGTGCTTAAAATGTTAAAAACTGAAACAGTAATCAAAACAATATGTACAAATATAACGACGTTCAAATGTGACATTACCAATACCAGTGAAAAATGTATGATTTGTTCTCAGAAATACTCAGTTCCTTATTTTACTACCCACACTTAGATTCCCTCTTTTGACACTTCGCGGGAACTATGGCTTTTGGGGAGACGTTAGAAGTCTGTTTTCGATACCATTATTATTAATGAGGGTTTGGATGGGGTTAAATGATTAAAGAATAATGCCCTTAAAAAATGAAGATTAGAGAATAACGGGCAAAAAAAATGAAGATTAGAGAAATGCGTGGTCTAAAAATATAATGAATATTGAATAATTAATAAAAGAAAACGCTAAAAATTAAGTGTTTACAGAATTTTCCCTTCTTAAAATTTAAAGAAAATTATCAAAATTATCATTGTAAAAATATAAAAGTGAAAACAAACTTGGTAAACCTTTTTGGTTTCGTGATAACAGACTATAGGATTCAGTCAATGTGAACTGGTTTCCGATACTTCTACTGTTGTTTGGAAATCACCGTTCTCATTCATTTAAAAGATTGTTTTTTACTTTTTTTTAAAGATTAAAGAAAACTGGGGAAAAAATTAGAGAATAATGCGTAAAAAAATCACTTTTGAAGAATAGACTAATTTTTTGAAGATTAGAGAAAAAAGGGGTAAAAATTAAATGTTTACATAATAATAGACCCTCCCATCCAGACCCTCATTAATACACTCGTTTGATGCGTGAAATTGATACATGTACTGAACAGATAACTGATAAAAACATCTTGATTTTTAGACACTAAATAGAGTTGCTCTATCTTTGGATTATTTCGCCGTCTACTAAGGTATCATCATCAACAGTAGTTTATTGTGCAATAATCAGTCTAGAACTGTTATTTTTATAAACGGTGGCAATTTTAAAGATTGTCGACATTGATATTGATCTTAAATATATACATACCATCTGTACTGATGTCTGCCTCCTATAAAATAAGTAACATTAAATCATTTTAACTTTCCACGGGACATTCAAATTACGGTTCCATCATGATTGTCCGTTTTTGATAACTACTTGTATAAAAGGTTATAGTTTTGTAAACCACTCGGGAAGAAGTATAATGGATTCAAAAATCGTTTTTATTAAATGAAAATAACAATTGCTCTTGAAATATATAATTTAACAATTGCTCTTGAAATATATAATTATGTATTTCATATGATATATTTTACATCAATACTATAATAAAAAAAAAATTAATTGAATACAGAATCATGAATACCCAATCCCCAATCCAATCAAGAACCCTTTATATGCGATTTTAAAGTCATTTCCAGTAAAAGTCTTAAAACCCAGAAATAGAACAATCAGTGATACATGAGATAATTGAGAAATAATTCACGGTGGCTTCAAAATATCCTGATTTTAACACGGGTAGGCTCTTTATGCCAAATATTGGCATAAAGGGCCTACCCGTGATAAAATCATGATAGTTTCAAGCCAACGTGAATTATTTCTATTCTAATAGGACAGTGTCTACGACATTTTGAAACGCCGCGACATTTGTATTCAGACATGAAGACGCCATGAAACAACTCAAGTTCTACTATGACGTCGCTGAAGCTTGTAAGAAACTTTAATGACGTTACAAAATTAGCCTTCTAATGTCTGTGACGTTGGAATCAAAATATCCAAGTTTTTCCATGGTTGTAGACTTAAAGTGTTTAAAGCAGGTCATATTAGAATAAAGAACACTTACTTTCTCTATTGGTTTACACAGTGTCACTCCGTCTAGAATTTCCGTAGTTTTGTAACGTTCTATGATATCATCCAAACTAAATATATATTTTAAAATGGTTGGTAATTATGTGCACATATAATGAGTGAATAAGTAGAACTAATGTAATCTGCTATTCAAATGTTCATGTTAATTTTTCTTCTTGTCCGTTTTAAAAATACCGTCGAAAATATCATAAGCATTCTAACGAAACTTTGGATGTAACGATGACGTTGAAAATTTTAATGCAATCAATTCCACAACTGACGCTATCTAAGTTACCGCATGCAAAGCATTGCGTGGTTTCAAAAATTCTATTTCTACACTTAAATCATAATGGCGTTAGTAGTAAATTAATCTATAGTTTAATATTTGACGGAATTGTTTTTTTATTTCAAGGTTGCAAGTATCAATTTACTGCCTCTGCTAAAAAAATTATGTCAGCGAAAGAATTGATACATGGTATTCTTTTTGCAGGATACAGTGGCAATACAAATACAAATCATCCATCGACAACATGAAAATCAAACACCGTCATTCAACAAATAATAGATAAAATCTGCAACTCCTTAAAGGAAATAAAATAAAATGTAAATAAATAAATAAAAAAGTAACTAAATACATAAATAAAAATAAAAAAAATAATAAAAACATTAAAATGAAAAAATGTATATCAGATGAAAGGAAAAGATTTGCTGTTCGTCCTTTAATTATTATCTACAATACATAAACGTTATCGAACGCCGGACGTCATGACGTTGCCCGAAAAATCACCAAAATTAGTACCTTGGTGTCATCTTCAGCAGCAGATACCACGAAATCGAGCATGGGGACCCCCAAATATTTTTATATCATCAGAAAGCTCGTGGATGAGGCAATATAATATTAGTTTTTCACAAAACTGTAGGATTAACATCGATGGTTTTTATAGACTTTTCGAACAAAATTTTCGAAAATTTGACGTTTTCCCTATATATCCTATGTTAAAAGTTAATTTCAGAACGCATTTTCAAATGGTTATATCAAAAAAAATAAGCATGGGTACCCCGCTTTTTTATTTCATATACCAATGTATTGCGAATAGCTTTACATACTGACAAAAAATTAGAAAACTGTAGGATACTTTCAATTACTTCGCCTTGACCTTAATGTAAATAAAAAAAGTAAATAGTTCTGTAAAACAAATGTAACTTTATCAAATTGTATAGACAGCGGGTGCTACAATAAATCGCCACGCGTACCATGATATGATTCCTACTTGTATATTCGAGATAACATAACTCCCGAAGACATGTGCCGAGAGTCAAGAAATTTATATTTAATACCTATTAAAAAATCTTCCACCCATTAACAAATGCCCGTCCATGTGTTCAATTCTAAATCTTTGAATGATGTCTCCACAATTAACAAACAAGGTAAAGTTTTTTGAGTCGTCATTTGGTCTAACCAAAAAACTTCCAAGACCTCCTGAAAAATTCATCAAACAATCAACTGATATGTCTTAATATTCACACTGAGACTTAAACAAGTTTGAAAATAGCTTAATACATTTTTCTTACATTCATTATAAAAATAAAAACCCATTTATTCTGGGAAAACACACAATTATTGAGAATCCATTTGAAAACTTAACCGTCCCATTCCCCAACAACTGATTAGTTTTCATTACAATATGGATACAAAGAAACTCTCGTTTCACATGAGCAGTTTTTTTAATGTTGTGTATTATTGTTCAATGCTTTGCTTTGGTACCAATTGTAATTTACATTTAACTATAAAATGGTCTTTAAGTCAGAATCAGACTAGATTTATGTACTGTTGTTTATAAGTTTTATAATATTTGATCTAGGTTTATTAAAAACCACAAAACCTCAGGTTAGAGCATGGAAATGAAACAAAACATTCACTATTTTCTCCATTAATAATCGCATACACAAGTATGTGGTGTTCCATAACTGGAAGGATTTACATACAATAGAAGAAGAAGAAGAAGAATAAAAGCGCATAACTCTGGAATAAAAAACAGGATCAATACCCATAATGTACCTTGTCCTGTATATTGTAGTAATAAGCATTGTGAATAAAATTGAAACCACAAAATTTGCAATTTTCTTATAGATAAAGGGGTGTAATTCTGGAGTGGTAATATATACCATACCAAAAATTTGAACTGGATTTGCATATTGTGGAAATAACCATTGTGTAGGTTTCAAAACATCTAACCAAGACAAATTTCGGTAAGAATGCAGAAACCAAACTGTAACGCACGAACTGGGCATAATACAATATTTGTTTTCATTTCTGCGTTTTCTTCCTTACTTTCAACATTATGAACGTATATTCAAACCTGCTTTAAAGTGCATCTAATCACTGTCGATAAAGAGCACTGTGGAAATGTCCCAGTTTAAATTGACAATATAAATACAATGGATAAAACATTATTAAAGTTACCTTTGTTTAATTTGTTTACAGCACGATCTATTGTGATACTGGTATGAAAGTAGCTTAAATTCTTATATGTTCCATCTTCTATTATGTTACCTTCTTTGTTGTCCTGTAAAGGAAGACGGATACCATAATAAAATTTTGAATTTCTCAAATTCACAAATATTAATAAAATATTTTAAAGCAGAACGTACGATAGTTAAATTATAGAATGTTAATTTCCTCACCAAAGTTCGATTAGATAAATCCTATAATGACTATGTATAAGAATCTACCAATAATAGTTTCATTGCATATAAAAGAAATTCCAAGATGTTAGATAAAACTTTCAGATTAGGCGAAAATCATGTACTCCAACTGAATAATGACTTCTGTCTCCACTTGATTAAAACAGTTTTAACACAAAAAGTTTATGAAGTTCATTAGTTTGGTTTTTTGTCTCAGTTTTCTTGGAAATTGAGTTTTTTTTATACAAACTCGATTTAAGAGAATGCAAAGGACATACTTGATAGAAAGGTACGAAAACAGGTTCAATTAAAATATTAATAAAAATATGCATAACATTTTAGGTACGTAAATATAATACCTTCGGGGGAGCTACAGGATACTTTAGCTTCTCATCCTTTAGCAACTCCGAGTCGGTGTAGTAACCAATTACATGTGATAGGGATTCAAAATGTCTACCACCAATGAAGTAATCTCCATCAATGGTTGTAATCCTGAAATATTATATCTCGCACAGTTTCGAGTTTATTGCAGTAATAAAACATGTGATTTAACCCTGTCATTCTGCTCATTAAGTTAAACATTCCAAAAGGCTAAAATACAGTCGACAAACACAACCGTTAGTAAAATATTTTTTTTAATAATGACATTAGTAAAAACTAAGAAAAAGACAAAAATCACAACATTACAGTGCAATGAAGAACAATAAACAACAATTGAATCACAACATCACAACAATACAGTAAAGTGTAAGGAAAAAGAAGAATTATACATGTATACAGTAGAAATTATTGAAACAAAATATTGCTACATTGCAAATTTAGCAGGAGCAGGATTTTGTAGGTGCTAGCTCACGAGGTAACAGTCCGTAGTAAGACATATCTACCTATCCGGATATATTATACTGACTCCCAGTCTTTGCTCTTACTCCTAGATGCCTCATGCTTGGCTATGAGGCAGCGAAATACCCATTTTAAAGTTTTTGCTTTGATCCGGCCGGGGATCCCGTACTCGACACTAGCACGTTACCACGAGACCTCCGAGGTGGTTCAAAATAAAAACCAAAAGAATCCCAATCATGCAGTTCTATATAAAAGGAAAAAACCACAACAGTATACTATGACTTATAAGGAATATATGAGTCACAGCAGTGCCAAATAAGGGAAAGTGGAAAATGAGAGAAACAATGAATCACAACATTTTTGTTCATTTTTCCTTTTTTTTTTATTTGAACTTGAACGTTTTGGTTTTTTTGGTTTTCAACAGTTTTAGGCCTTTAACACAAGTGATGAGTTATAAATGGATCATTTTGTGCTAGAAAACTGGCATCATATAGAATTTGTTACAGTAAACAAATGAAGGAAAAAATCACAACTTTGAGTAAAATTATGAAAAAAATCCTAGCAGAACAAGTATAACTGTATTGGGATGCCAACATAAAAGTCCTCAAATCTGCAGCCATTTAGAAATTTCCGAAACCTTTATGCACAATTAGGCATGGGCAGCTAGTTTTGTACCAAGTTTCATTAAGTTCGATATAACGGTTATTGAGATCCATTTCGGACAAGTTCATGGCTCAAAAGAAGGGAAAAGAAACGGAGCAAGAACAACAAGTCCCCTAAACTTTGTTTTTGTGCCTTAATAAATAAGAAACACATCGCAACTGTTCAAAATTAGGAAAAGCGAATCACAACAATTAACACAATTATAAAATATGAAAAAGAACAAACAGTAATAAACAAAATTTAACCCCTCTACCTATTTTTAAATTTAAAAAAATGCGATTTATCAGAGACTTATATATATTATGACAATAATTATTCTATTCAGTATGCTCGCCCCGAGTGCGGAAGGTCGTGGGTTCGATCCCCGGCCGGGTCAAACCAAAGACATTAAAATTGGTATTTGCTGCTTCTCCGCCAAGCACGCGGCATCTAGGAGTAAGAGCAAAGACTGGTCGGCTCGGAGTCAGTATAATGTGTCCGAGTGAGATGATATGTCTTCCTGCGGACAGTTACCTCGTGGGCTAGCACATTAAAAATCCGACTTAGCTTGTCGGTCTAGTACAAAGCAGGGATCACATTCATTATCGTATCAACATGTTCTCGTCCTGATATGCACCTGGTTGCCACTGGATGTTGAACAATAATTCATCCATCCATCTATTCAGTAATTTCAGACCATTAACCATTTTGTATTTACTCACTTAAAGTGGGAAATGCCATGTAATCCTAGATATGACAAGACATATGCTTCGACATCTACAAGATTTAGTTTCCTAATTAGGTAGCATCCAAACTCCCCAGAATTTCCATTACCAATCGATTTTAATCTTATTTCAGCTTCTTTTCTGTCCAGGTATGAATGATACCATCTGTAACATAAAACAACATATATAAAGGATGATAGTCTTTTATGGCATACCAAACGTTATGGTTAAATTGTGTTATATTTGAAACCAGGTTATTTATATGTTATTCAATATTACCTTATTTGTATTCAATATTTCAATGTTTATGTTCAAAATAAATCAATTGTATCAAATATTTTGTTATTTATATTATAAGACGTTATATGTATTCAACGTTTCCTTATTGATATTCATTATGAAGTTTTTTCGTTATTTATTTTTAAGACATTTATTCATGTTCAAAACGAAGTTATTTGTTTTTAGTATGGCATTATTTCTATTAAATATTCAATGTTTCGTTTATTATATTTAGTATGAATTGTTTTTTATTCATTGTCTCGTTATTCATGTTGAACATAAAGTTATTTGTACTGGATATTCATTTATGTTATATGAAGTTATCTGTATTCAACAGTTCAGCATTTTGTGTATTCATTATGAAGTTATTTGTAAAATATCTTGATACTTCAATTGAAAATAAAGTTATTTAATTGAATTTTTCATTATATTTACATTATATATGTTCTTAATGAAATACTGATAACACGATAATTTGATATTGAACAGAAATCCCGAAATATTGATACCGCCTCGGTGGTCTCGTGGTAGCGTGCTCGCCTCGAATGCGGACGGTCGCGGGTTCAATCCCCGGCTGGGTCAAACCAAAGACATTAAAATTGGTATTTGCTGCTTCTCCACCAAACACGCTGTATCTAGGAGTAAGAGCAAAGATCTACTGGTCGGCTCGGAGTCAGTATACTGTGTCCGAGTGGGGGAATATGTCTTCCTGCGGACGGTTACCTCGTGAGCTAGCACATTAAAAATCCGGCTCAGCGTGTCGGTCTAGTACAAAGCAGGGATCATATTCATTACCATACATGTTCTCGTCCTGATATGCACCTGGCTGCCACTGGGCGTTAAACAACAATAAACCCATCCATCCACTCAATATAAATAATGTGGCTTGGAATACAATAGTAATGTTAGACTATAAATAGCGTGGTTTCAAATA
This sequence comes from Mytilisepta virgata, assembly GCA_028015205.1. Taxonomy (NCBI): domain Eukaryota; kingdom Metazoa; phylum Mollusca; class Bivalvia; order Mytilida; family Mytilidae; genus Mytilisepta; species Mytilisepta virgata. The sequence continues at coordinate 75,669,876 of CM051518.1, read as the reverse complement.
CAGATACATGTAACATGGCTTAAAATAAATGAAAGAAGCAAGGTCATATACGCCAAGATCCGACTTAAGGATGTTCGCCAGTCATGTTTTTGAATTTTTATCACATGTTCAGAATCATCTGGTTTTATCCATTTGAATGCCATAAATTATTTTCCCCGCTAACAGCCTTTTTTTTCGTAATCTTTTGCATGCAGAATGATAAGCCATTTGTAAAAAATCTTATAAAATCCTTGTTATTATTTAATGGTTTTTGAGAAATAAAACAATGATAAAGCTGTGTACAATCAAGAGAGCATATTTTTTCCGACTTATAATATGTCTTCGCTCTTTCAGTTCCTTTATTAATCCACTATCAATATTTACCAGTGTTATGAAAACCTTGTTACTTTGAAATTGAGCAGCGAACACCCTTAAACTGGACCAGCATATAGTCACTTGCTGGCATACAAATTTTTCCGTTTATTTTTTCTCTACACAGCTGTGTGTGCATGAGATAACAAATTGATATTTTACAAGTCCCCCTTATCAAAATTAACATTTTCGGATGATCGAATTTGTCCAAGGTATTGATAAGTGGAAACCTTCTTGCAAATATGAAGCCGACCCAACAGAAAATGAAGGCGCTATATCTGGAGACAAACATTTTTACAAGTCCCCCCTACGAAAAAATGGATTCCATTTCTCCAGAGTTGATAATCAAACCTATCTGAATCTTAATTCAAATTTAAAAGGGATCCAACAAAAATATCTACACAACAAGAAATGAAATGTTATTATTCGTAAGTCCGTGTCCCGAAAAAAATGTTTCCCATTTTCAGAGTTTTCAGATAATCGAACTCATAGTAATGTATGGAGAGGGGTACTTACTACATAGTAATTTAATGGAGAGGGGTACTTACTACATAATTTAATGGAGAGGCGTACTTACTACATAATTTAATGGAGAGGGGTACTTACTACATAGTAATGTATGGAGAGGGGTACTTACTACATAATTTAATGGAGAGGAGTACTTACTATATAGTAATGTATGGAGAGGGGTACTTACTACATAATTTAATGGAGAGGCGTACTTCCTACATAGTAATGTATGGAGAGGGGTACTTACTACATAGTAATTTAATGGAGAGGGGTACTTACTACATAATTTAATGGAGAGGCGTACTTACTACATAATTTAATGGAGAGGGGTACTTACTACATAGTAATGTATGGAGAGGGGTACTTACTACATAATTTAATGGAGAGGAGTACTTACTATATAGTAATGTATGGAGAGGGGTACTTACTACATAATTTAATGGAGAGGAGTACTTACTATATAGTAATGTATGGAGAGGGGTACTTACTACATAATTTAATGGAGAGGGGTACTTACTATATAGTAATGTATAGAGAGGGGTACTTACTACATAGTAATTTAATGGAGATGGGTACTTACTACATAGTAATGTATGGAGAGGGGTACTTACTACATAGTAATGTATGGAGAGGAGTACTTACTACATAGTAATGTATGGAGAGGGGTGCTTACTACATAGTAATGTATGGAGAGGGGTACTTACTACATAGTAATGTATGGAGAGGGGTACTTACTACATAGTAATGTATGGAGATGGGTACTTACTACATAGTAATGTATGGAGAGGGGTACTTACTACATAGTAATGTATGGAGAGGGGTGCTTACTACATAGTAATGTATGGAGAGGGGTACTTACTACATAGTAATGTATAGAGAGGGGTACTTACTACATAGTAATGTATGGAGAGGGGTACTTACTACATAATTTAATGGAGAGGGGTATTTACTACATAGTAATGTATAGAGAGGGGTACTTACTACATAGTAATTTAATGGAGAGGAGTACTTACTACATAATTTAATGGAGAGGCGTACTTACTACATAGTTATGTATGGAGAGGGGTACTTACTACATAGTAATTTAATGGAGAAGGAACTTACTACATAATTTAATGGAGAGGGGTATTTACTACATAGTAATGTATAGAGAGGGGTACTTACTACATAGTAATTTAATGGAGAGGGGAACTTACTACATAGTAATGTATGGAGAGGGGTACTTACTACATAGTAATGTATGGAGAGGAGTACTTACTACATAGTAATTTAATGAAGAGGGGTACTTACTACATAATTTAATAGAGAGGGTACTTACTACATAATTTAATGGAGAGGGGTACTTACTACATAATTTAATGGAGAGGGGTACTTACTACATAATTTAATGGAGAGGGGTACTTACTACATAATAATTTATTGGAGAGGGGTACTTACTACATAGTAATTTAATGGAGAGGGGTACTTACTACATAATTTAATGGAGAGGGGTACCTACCACATAATTTAATGGAGAGAGGTACTTACTACATATTTTAATGGAGAGGGGTAGTTACTACATAATTTAATGGAGATGGGTACCTACCATATAATTTAATGGAGAGGGGTACTTACTACATATTTTAATGGAGAGGGGTACTTACTATATAATTTAATGGAGAGGGGTACTAACTATATAATTTAATGGAGAGGGGTACTTACTATATAATTTAATGGAGAGGGGTAGTTACTACATAATTTATATAATTTAATGGAGAGGGGTAGTTACTACATAATTTATATAATTTAATGGAGAGGGGTAGTTACTACATAATTTAATGGAGAGGGGTACTTACTACATAATTTAATGGAGAGGGGTACTTACTACATAATTTAATGGAGAGGGGTACTTACTAACTAATTTAATGCAGAGGGGTACTTACTACATAATTTAGTAGAGAGGGGTACTTACTACATGGGGGTAGTTACTACATAAATTAATGGAGAGGGGTACTTACTACATAATTTAATGGAGAGGGGTACTTACTACATATTTTAATGGAGAGGGGTACTTACTATATAATTTAATGGAGAGGGGTACTTACTACATAATTTAATGGAGAGGGGTAGTTACTACATAATTTAATGGAGAGGGGTTCTTACTACATAAATTAATGGAGAAGGGTACTTACTACATGGGGTAGTTATTACATAATTTAATGGAGAGGGGTACTTACTACATAATTTAATAGAGAAGGGTACCTACTACATGGGGGTACTTACTACATAATTTAATGGAGAGGGGTACTTACTACATAACAATTTATGGTGTCTAAGATCTGCACAAGGTAATGTCTTGGGGAAACAACCATTTGATTTCCAGAGGAAGGGCTAGGAAGGAATTCAAAAGAGGCACAAAAATCTGATAAAAAAGCAGGTAATAAATGTTGTGAAAGAAGAAAGGGTGGAGGGAGAATTATCTGGAATCAACGGTGCCCTTGCGTGTTAACAAAGAAGGGCACTCTTATCGATGCCACAAAAAAACAAGCATCCAAGATGACTACTGTGTTCTCCTGTAAAAATCAAATGGCTGCCCCCCTCATATGGACTTGGAGGAGTAAAGAACAAAAAATACTCTCCCCCCCCCCCCCCCCACTTGCCCTCTGCATTCCTATATACTGTCACATCCAACATTTCTTGGGACCAGGAATTTAATTTTTTTTAGGTTTTGTCAGTAAAATGTCACTGAATCAGTTTCTCACACAATTTGGACTATTCTGACAACATGTGGTATCATAACACGCATGACCGACCTAGTTTTTAGTCATTTTAACATGGCTATATTTTATTTCGTAGATACACAAACATATTAAAATGACTAAAAACTAGGTCGATAATGCGTGTTATGATATCATATGTTGTCAAATCAAGAAATAACTATTTTTATTACACAAATATACATAAGTTGTACCCAAGCGCCTGTGAGACAAAACTGAAGAATTCTAAATTAAAAATATATCTAATACGAAGAAATCGGCAGACACCGTGTATTAAATTTGCCCAGTAGTTAAACGGTTTATATACACTATGTCAGTTTAGTGGAAGAAAAAAAATATATAGATATAAAATTTTAACTACGTGAAAACCTACAAATGTTGAGGTGGTACGCCTGCGACATTGATGGATATTCCTTCTTTATCGTCTTCATTAACTGCCCTGCGTGTGTTTTCAGCCATGCCTCTGTAGACGATGTTCTGCCATTCAAGGCATACCTCCACTTCACATAGAGAAACAACAAATATTAAAACACAATCACGCAAAAAAATAGTCCATCACCATCACATATATTACGCAAAGACTTCCATCACCATAAATAAGTCAAATGCAAAGGTTATTTGGGTTGGTATATCGGAACCAAGTAAAATTTAGAGCTTAATTAGCTTATTGGAATAACAGTCCAACAAGTATACCCAAAGACACATTTTTGTTTACATTATAAACCGTCAAAACGGAAGTATATAAAATTTCAGTATATAGTTAATAGACCATGGTCATGACATATTTACACTGGTGATTATATACTACCTTATTATTGCATTCAGTTTGGAACTCTTTAAAAAATGTTTACCTGTAAAATTTCAAGGGACATTTTAGCGAAACGTTTTTACATGTGACTTTTATTTATTGGTTTTATTTATTTTTCGAAGACTTCATGTCAGTTGCCTCGGAACACCAGAATTGTTCAGCATAAGTGACATTAGTAGAGACTACTGTGACGCAGTATTGGACTTAGACACAGAGCCATTGTTGATATGTATAAATATCTTGTTTTTTAGTGCTCATTTGAGATTATAATATATAATAATAGTGCTGGATTTTTAAACATTAATTATATGAAAGTCAACTATCATCCTGTTCAAAATCCTACTATTACCCTGTTATTGGTGAGCATATAGTCGGGCTAACGGAAGAGGTAGATGTTTAATGACTATAAAGTCTTTCGCTAAAATGTCCACATAATTTTTTAAATTCTGCCAAATTGTCCTTTAAATCTTCCGCTAAAATGTCTACAAAATTTCCGCTAAAAGGTCCATTTTTTCCGCTAAATTGTCCTATCAATCCGTTAAAATTTACCGCGCCGGTCTGCATCTTGTACCTAAATATTCAATCAAACAGGCGTTAACGGTGTAGCCAAAAATAGCCAGGATAGTTCCAATTTACATATATTAAAAAGAATAAAATTTACTCAACTGGAAGTCCCCTCCGATTCAACAAAAATATGGGCTTGATAAGGCCACCTAAATTGATTTCTAAGTCTTTGGATTTTTATGGCGAAAATAGATGCGAGCGGGCGAAATTTTAATTTAATTTTTTTTTCTTGAAGACTAGTTTTTTTCAGGCGAAGATCAAATTAACGTGCGGCACAAATTTTTTTAACTATTTTTTACCAAATTGTAGGAGCGATTGAACACTTTTTATTGTTAATTTCATGAAAAATGAAGAACTCAGACTTCCAGCATTTTTGCAAAATGAAGCGACAAAAAAAAAAAATTCTATTTTTTTCTAAATCTGAAAAACTTAAATCAATTTGGCGTGGCCTAATTTTTTTTTTTAATTTTCAATAAAAGTTTTCATGATGATTTATCGAATGTTGAAAAAAATATCAATTTTTAAAGAGTTTGAAAGACATTCCGATTTTCCGACGTTTTGCATACAATTTTATTCGATGAAAAGTTTATCTGAAGCGGACACGCGTTATTGAACACCAATTTTTGTTCCTTCAAGCATTTATTGAATTGTCTCCCTTAAACCACGAATTGATGTATAAATTAAGTTCTGTTATCACATAATTTGATCTGATAAGTTTTTTTTTTTTTTTTTTTTCATAGCTGATATTACCAAATTGGACCTCAAATATCAAGAACCGAAGTCTAATATGCAGTCATATATGAATTTCCAATACAATTCCTTTAGAAATCCGTATCAGCGCCCATATTAGACCTGAGGGCTGATATGGATTTATAAAGGAATTCTATTGGAAATCCGTATCAGCCTCCGTATCGGACGTGAGGGCTGATACAGATTTATAAAGGAGCTCTAATAGAAATCCGTATCAGTTCTCACGTGATCCCGTAATGCGTCCCACTTCCGGTCGCTTATTAAAACTTTGTTTAGTAACATTATCAAAAGGTCCAGGGTTCCCTATGAATTCTTCATCTTGTTTGCCATAATTCAAAAGAATTCACATAGCTGTTATAATTTTTATTCCTCTGTCATTTTCCATATAATTTATTTAGTTGTGTATAGATTTTAAATTAAAAATATGTGATAAATAGATTATGACATGGCATTTTCCATATCGGCCCTTGTATCATCCCTCGATCAGTATCGTACCTCGGGCCCGATATTGGAGTCAGGGCCGATAATGCCATTTATCATATATTTAGTAGTAAATACAGTAGTTTTGAATATTTGATAAATAGCCTGCTGTTTAATCCGTATCGCTCAACTTTGATGCGCACCCTTCATCACACCCCTTTATCGCATGTCTACCCTCTGGCTGATATTGGTTTCTCGGGTTGATAAAGCATGTGATACAGATGCTTCCATGTATTATTCTCTATGTAATAATCTATAATTATCGTCGTCAATTTTTTTACTTTTTTTCGGGCCGTTCAATGCATTCATGAACCTTTAATACATGTACACCAGTAATTTTTGCCTTCTGTAACAGAAATTGCTTACAGCTTCTTATTATATCGATTATTTTTAAGGCAATATGATATTTTTGAGGTGGGGGAGTAAACTTGGAACCTGGAAAAATTTCCATCCGCACAACAGCTAGGGCACCTATTTTTCTAATTAAATATGTGTATACTTCTATTTTGATTCCAATTTTCAAACCTCCTTCAATCACACATTTTTATCCTACCAATATTTCTTTATTTAAATACAACAAAGTTCAAACTCCAACAATTATTCTTCCAACAAATCGTCAATGTCGGGCCTCTCTTAGACATACGAACATTTGGAGTACATGCTTATTCACTATTCACTATTCTTCCAGGAACAAATGGTTTACATTCATTTCCGGGGAGGGACGGATGTATCACCTGTTTGAGATATTTCGAAAATGAAATCTAAATAAAATTCTTAAAATTATTGATAACTCAAGGAGTATTTTACTGTATAGCTTTGTAATTAGATGGTCTTATAATATTTTGGAATATAGGAATCGGTCTGTCTGTCCTTCCGTCCTGACGAAATCTGACTGACTAATTAAGTCAACTAAATTGACCATGATATGCTAACATTATAAGAAAAAGGACGTTCCGGTCAATCGAGTTTTTCCTGAGTTGTGGCCCTTTATGGGCATGTGGGTAGGCTTTCCATTGCATGCGTTTTTCACGATCGAGTTACTGTTAGGTCCAGATATAAACTCTCACCAAATTAACTTAGAACAGTTACGCTGAGTGCTTTAGAACTGCTCTAGGATAGAATCCTGACTGCTCTAGAACAGAATCCTGACCGATTCTGACTGCTCTATATAAGCTGTCATGGTCAAGAACAGATCTAACCTGTCATGGTCGAGAATAGTTCTAACCTGTCATGGTCTAGAACAGCCCTAACCTGTCATGGTGTAGAACAGCCCTAACCTGTCATGGTCTTGAACAGTTCTATAACATTGTTATAAAATTGATCATGTTACCCACCCATTCATGATATGGATCGCATCACTGAACTGACATTTTTTTTAATGTTAATTTTTTTTTAATTTTATTATTATTAATTTTTTTTTGATTTAATTTAATTTATTTTATTTTTTTCATTTTAATTTTAACTTATTTTACTCAAGATCTTTTCTTCTTGGGTAAGTAATTATATATAAAAAGGGGAGTGGCCTCTGATGATGGGTTCTATAATGATGATGATGATCAATTCTATAACAATTGATGAAATGAAGCGATATCGTCGCAAAAGAAGTCGTGGACCAGGACTGCTCTTATTCTTGATCAGAGCTGTTCTAAAAAGCAGTCGTGGGCCAGGACTGTTCTGATTCTTTACCAGAGCTGTTCTAAAAGGCAGTCGTGGACCAGGACTGCTTTAATTCTTGACCGGAGCTGTTCTTCCTGGCTGCTCTATGTTAGCTTAACTTAGAACTGCCCTGAAAGTTAACTTGGACGAGATGTTATGACTGGTCGCAACTGTATGACCCTTTGGACTTTGGATTTTTTTTAACAATGTACAATATACACTTTGTCATCACAACTGAAACCGCTTGGCCAATTGGGACCAAACTCTGGTGGAATAGTCCTTAGGTGGCCCCCTTCAAACATATGTCCAGGATCCTAGACTTCCAACCAACATGGCTGCTGTAACTAAAAAAAGTAAAAAGAGGGATGAATTTTTAAAATCCTCTTCTATGAAAAAAACATAACCAGATGAACCAAACATTGCTGAAATGGTCCCTGAGAGGTCAACTTTCAAACATTGAGTCTGATAACCAATCAAGGTGGTTGACTAACTTAGTTTAACATATGACCTATGGAAAAATTCATTAAAGAATTGTCGAGTCTGAAATCACAGAGCCAATTAGAAATGAACTTAGTTGACAGACAGCAACGGTCCTTAGATGGTCATCTTTCTGCATTGTGGGCCCGGATCTGAACTAAGATTGACATAGGAACCTATGGGAAAATTCATTGGTCTAAAACCACTTATCAAATTAGAATCAAACTTGGCAACAATGGTCCTCTTTCAGAATTTTGTGCAATTGCCACCACTAACTAACGTAGTTTAACATAGGACCCTACGTCTAAAACCACCGGAACAATCGCAACCAAACTTGTTGCATTTGTTGCATTTGTTATAAACATATGAAACTTGGTGGATTGTTAGCCCATAGTGTGCAGATGTGCATGTGGATGTTTTCCTGTGTCATGGTCCTCTGGACTTTGAAAATTTTGACATTGCACGGTCGCAACTCATCTGACATGGTTAATTACGTTTGTCATATGCATATGAAACTTGGTACTTACTTCGGTTGTAGATGTTCATCTGGGTTAATACCCTTTTGTTAAACAGAAACACTTCTTTCTTCATATCAAATTATGCAATTTACAGCTCCATTCATTGGAAAGTCTTAAATACTGAGGAGAGTGCAGCCTGCTACTGCATAGTTTATAGTACATCAATTAATGTTCTTCATTTATTGCTTGTTTGTTTAGTTTATGATTTACTGACATGTATGCCATCAACCATCAGGGGTATAATTGTGCATTTATTGAATAAAGTAAAGTATATACATTTGAAACTTGTGAGCAGATGTACATATGGGTAGAATGTTTTTCTAGTCTGTTGAGTTTTGCCTTTTTAACTCTGGTTAATGGTGTTTATAGTCCCTTTAACATAGTTTGTATATATAGGAGTTGCTCCAATCGTAGAACCTCTTGTTATCGTAGGCTACTTTCAAATCTATTGGATATCAAATTTTCCCGCGTTGGAGGTATACGTCCTGCTCTGTGGATAGTTCTAGTTCAGCTCTGTTTAATTGTTATTGTTATTGACTTTTTTCACAATTTATTTTTTACTTCAACACGACTGATGAATCATCTTTTGAAGAAATATGCATAAAAATTGCATCACAGGCAATAAATTGTAGTTGTAATATTTGAAGTGGAAATTGTCCATAATTTGACATTTGTGTCTTAAAATACATCATGTACATGTATATAGAAAACTAGCAAATATTATTTGACAGGACATCAAATTAAAGACATAAATGATACTAAGTTCAAAGATGAGGTCACCAAATATGATGCTGGTATTTCGGAACTACCGTGAAACAGACAGTTATATAAGTTTATAATTTTTTGGAAACCTTTCTGAATATTGTCCGCATATTAATCACAAATAACGAGTCAAAACTCGACGAGGTATACCAATAATCCCATAATTAGAAGTATTTACTAGTCAACGATGCACGATGCAAGATTGAAATATATATACATATATTGTCACCTTGACATTCATGGCGTCAAAAATTATTTCAGAAAATAAAAAAAAAATCTCTAATTCAGTCATGTTCTGCCGAAAAAAAATTCAAAATTTTCTGATTTTAGTGAAGGTAAACATCGATGCGCACATAGTTTGAAAATGGTGTCCCCATGAACCATTACACCATTTAAATTTGCCACAGAAGAGGAGCTTTTTAAAATTTAATTTTGAAAAGCTAGTACCTAAAGGGTTCGCTTCCGGCAAAATATGGTCTCAAATAGCCTGAAAGTTTCAGGGGAGATATTTAAACTTTTTGATTTTTTCTATTTTAGCTACGGGTGACATATTGGTCCTAGGTAAGTTCGTTCCCTTACCCGACTCAAAAGATTCCAGACGTCGTACGGCCATTTCACGAAACTTTGGTCTTAATTACAAGAAAACCTTTTGAATATACTTTTTGCAGTTTTTTTCTATTTTAAGGGAATAAGATACAGTAGGGTTCCTCTTCTGATTTTTACTGAAATTTTACAATTAGATCATTTTTTCTCTATTCTTTCCATGGCCTTAAGAAAATACAATACAGTAGCATGGGAGGTAATGATTGTGACGTTTAAAACATACAAAATATAAAGTCTTTTAGCTCGCCTAAACCAAAGGGTCCAGGTAATCCATTGCCATCACTTTGTGTCCGTCGTTCATATTCGTAAGGTTTCCTTTAAACATCATTTTCCCTGTAACCACTGGGCCATTTAAAAAAACCTTTCTTCCAAATTAGTACGTGTCCGACATTCTCCGTTTCCAGCCAACATGACTGCTGTTGATAAAAAATTAATAAAAGGCGAAATTATTAAAATCTTCTATCATGTCTACGGAACCAAACTTGACAGCAGTGGTGCTTAGGTTGTGCTCCTTTAGAATTGGGTCCGAGGATCCGGACTGTCAACCAAGATGGTCGACACTTTCGAATTTATTTTAACATAGGACCCTATGGGAAAATTCATTTAAAAATCTTCGTCTGAAACCACCAGGCCAATTAGAACTAGATTTGGAAGCAAGGGTCCTAATATGGACTGTGAACCAAGGTGGCCAGCACAGGCGAACTTCATCTTATGATTTTCTTGTTCATGTTGTTGTTTGCCAAGAAAGTAATTTGAATGCCTTACTTACGGTAAAAGGAAAAAGAAACGCGATATTTTCTTATTAATATTTTTGTGGTTCATTACGAAAATTCGAGTATGATAATTTCGTAAAATTTGATTGCATAATATGAAATATGCATTTCATTGAATACTTAAATTCATGGTGCACTTGTACACAAAAACACACAACTATTAGCATCCAACGAATTAATAAATCCACAGTACATTAATGCACTGTCTCCATGAAATGAACTACGGCACTCTTTTTAAACATTTCTCTTTAAAACTTTTAATGCAAGCTTATACGAAGCTGCGTACTTATACAGACTTTTCAAAATCATAACATTTTGTCAAATAAAAACGAAATAAATCTTTTATATCAGATTTTTCCAATACTCCAAATAAAGTATTTTTGTAGCGTATATAATTTCTGATAGAAATACAAACCTATAAAGTACATTAAGAAAAAATATTTTGAAACTTTCCATTCATTGGTACCTACCGCAAACCGGTCTGACGTCGAACCGTGTTGTGTGACTCGGCGCCGTATATATGAGCAACTCAGGGTTTGCATTGTATCCTACCCGAGGTATATTTACTATTTACCCTAAAACGGTATGAGAGAAAATAGCTTTCATTATGATCGCATTTCTATCCTCTTTTTCTTACACACGGTATGATTTTTATTTGAATTTTATATGATATTAAAACGATAAACAATCCGATCTTCCCGACATGCTGTTTATACTAATGTCGTAAATCAGTCTACATTTTGTCATTAATAAACTTCACACAACAATTTCGAGTACATATCGAACCGACTTGTAAAATTTCAAACGACCAGTTATCTCATAAACAAACTGCCTTTACTTGATCCGTGAAATCCAATACTAAGAAACCCCATGTAGAACAGGAGACTGATAGTTCTGAATTAAACCATTTATTTTTAATTGATTATCTTTTGTATAATAAATGCTGGTTTTATAATATGATATTTTAAAAAGGATAGCTTACTCATGGAAATTATTTTCTAAAAATATATTTGTGGTCGGTGGCAAATTTTCATAAAGATAAGAAGTAAAATCGATTGTATCTGTATACAAAAAAAATTTCTGATATTTTTTTTTATAAATATTGCATGTCTTATTAAAAATTATAATTGGCCAAATTTTTGCTATTTGAATTCATTGGCATAAGTTACTTTGTTGATTCGAGTTTTCATATCTTTCACAACGATAAGATGGGTGACGAAATATCCAAATCGTATCTCTTTAGCAAATTCTTGGAAGCCGAAATAATATATAAAAGTAGCACAGACAAGAGTTTATAGTTTTATAATAGAAAAACTAGTCTGAATTTCTTAGTTGTATCTGTACATATGGTATACTAGAAACCGAGTTCGTGGTGACTCGCTAGCAGATGCATCCTAGAGTTTTAGTGATCGATAATAAACATACCACGATCATGACGATATCACTTTTCATGCAGCGGAAACAGAAATCGAGAGCTTGTATCCCGTTTTCGACGGTCAAGTGAAAAAAAATATATATAAAGCTGAAAAAAAATACCCAAAATGTAGATCACAATTAAATCCAAATGTGACCAAACAATGTCCTTCAATCATTTTCATTCTCTCTTTTAATATTATTCCATTTTCCCTTCTCTTTTTAAAAAAATAAATTAAAGAGAAAAGATACATATTTAGTTCTGAATATTTGTGCACTAGAGAAAGTTGGTTCCAACATTGTGTTCATTATTTTTATTCCAGCACTTCGCAGAAGTTCTAGGATATTGTTATCGCCCCGTCAGTCAGTCCATCACACGACAAGACCTTAACTCCGCGTTCATTTTTAACTTCATGCATTTAATTTCTAAACAGTATTGTACTGTATGCAATAAGGTTTTAAAATTTTGATTTTCAAAAATTGGAGCCCACATGGTCGAATTTCGAAAACTGAATTTTATGCATTTAATTTCTATTAGGTATTGTCACCTACCTTATGTTGATGCGCAATAAGATTTTAGAATTTTGATTTTCAAACACTGGAGCTAACAGGGGTCGAACTTTGAAATTGGGAATTTAAGCTTGTGACCTAAAGTCCTCGATCATTTTTAACGTCATGCATTTAATTTCTATCCAGTATTGTCATTGTATGTAGTTGTGCAATACGGTTTTAGAATTTTGATTTTCAAAAATTGGGGCCCTTTATTTGGACATGATTTTAAGTGGTGCACAGGGATTAAACATGCAGGGATGTAGGAATAGCTGTATTTACACACTGCGGCTGTCACATACTGTTTATAGATGTGCAATATGGTTTTAGAATTTTGATTTCAAAAAATTGGGACCCACAGGCGTCGAATTTCGAAAATTTGGAATTAAAGCTTGTGACCTAAACTCCTTTTTCCTTTTCATTTTATGCATTTAATTTCTATTCAGTGTTGTCATATAGTGTACGGGTAGATCCCAAATACGATTTTAGAATTTTTATTTTCCAAAATTGGGACATACAGGGGGTGGAAGTTTGAAAATTGTGAAATTTAGCTTGTGACATAAACTCCTCATTCATTTTTCATTTTATGCATTTTATTTCTATACAGTATTGTCAGTGTATGTAAATGTGCAATACGATTTTAGAATTTTGATTGTCAAAAATTGGGGTCCCATTATTCAGACATGATTGTGAAAGTGGTGCACAGGGACAAAAAAAAACATGTTGGGAGTGCGGGGATAGCTGTCGTTACAGATTGCCACTGTCTATATCTTACTTAATGGATAAAATGCTCACATCATAAATGAGACAAATATACCTAAGAAGCAAACCAAAAAAAAACGCATTCTATTAGACAGACAAACCCGGGAATATAACAAACAACAAAAAAAAACATTGAAAACTAAAAAATAACACGAACTCCTATAAAAACTAGTAGTGAACTCAGGGACTCCGGAGGGCTAGGCAGTTTCTGCTCCGTACACGACACCCGTCGTGAAGTTCCAACAAAATCAGTGCGGTGGTAGTCATAAATCGGTGCAGGTACATGAAATGTTACAGTATTGAAAACAGGTCCAACATCCTCTTAGATATTGGAACACTGTAACGGTCAATCAATTCGCGATGACGACCGTAAAATGACATCAACTCATCCCTGATAAAACCCTAGTTAAGAAGCTTCTGTGACAGCAGTACTCCTCTTTGTCGAAAGTCATGGTAACACACAAATGCCCTTTAATATCGGATAAGCTGAGAAACGTAGACGCCATATGCAATACCCAAGAAGGGAAAGTTAACAATAGGAAAATCGAAGTCATCACGTTTGTCATAAAGTTTTGTCTTCAAATGTCCCGCACTGTATATTTCGAGAAAGTCTTGGAATTTACCGTTATTTAACGATAACACGCAATCTACTAGTATATAACGAAAAGTGAAATTAAAGGATTGGGCTAGTTTCCTTTTGTTTTTACGTAAAAGCCCTTGAATGAAGTCCACTTCATATTAGTACAGAAACAGATCGGCGAGGAGAGGAGCACAGTTGGTTCCCATTGGTATGCCGATTGTTTTTTTTTTAAATTCGACCGCCAAATATGTTGTCTATGAGAAAATCTAAAATGTGTGTATATGTTTATAAAGAGAGAACAATAGTGAACCTAGCATCGGCATAATCGATACTAGGTTCATTTATTGATAATCGCCACATGTTTTAAAAACCATGTAGATAAAGTCGGATTTGTGAAAAAATACTAATATCAAACTTATGATAGAGTGACATAAATTTCTGCATTGGACGAAAAAAGCAAGTAAAAGAAAGCGTCTAGGTATAAATAATTCCAATTATAAATAATTCCAATAATAAATGTCATGATCAGGATAACTGCGGGGTCCTGAAATGCTGATAACATTGGGGAAATGAACAAACTGTATAAATAAATCAACAAACTGTGCCGTGCACGATCAAGATAACTAAAATCCTGAACAGCTGTAAAAAATGAACAATTGGAAAACTGCATATTAATACTATATAATATTTTATATACAGATATTCTGCATTGAAATTGGCATCACAGAATATTTATTTTAATATTAAAAATGTCAATCAAACAAGAGAAAACACTTTGATGTTGGTATTGTGTTACAATAACCAACATCAATGTTTTTAAAGCATTAAAGTCTTTTTATTATTATTATTTTGTTTTGTTTTGTTTTTCAGTTTTATACATCGTTATTATTATGTGTATGTTTAGAGACCTCAAGGTGATTGTTTTACAGTTATCTAGTCCGCGTATAGAACATGACATTTCATTATTATACATCTTTAACAGTGATCAAAACTTTGAAAAGCCAAAACTCATTGAAATAAAATCACAAAATACCGAAATAAATTTGATGCACTGTATGGCCATTTCGTTTACTGACAACTCATCAGCAGTGCTCGAAATGTCGGAAATACGATAGAAGGTTCAATAAGTATTCCCTGACACCAATTTTGATTCACATTATATAAGTGATGATAGAAACAAAAACAAAGAACATTAAGCCTTTAATAAGTTCTGTCACAGAGCTAAAATGTATTTCAAAGGCCAAAACCATATAAGAACAGCACTATGCATTATGGAAATGATCTGTATTTCATTTTTATAATGGTTATATAAACTTTTTATTGTAAACTTTATGGAATTACTATTATAGTATTCATGAAATACTGGCAACTATTCTGGTACATGGCATGTATTTACCAACAATGGCATCGGTCTAAACATTCTATGTGAGCAGTTTCAGATAAGGCATGAAAATGTATATGGAAAGGGTCCTGTAACGAAATTTGGATAGACAATCATCGAGGGACGTTTTTGTGTAAATTATTTTTGGTGGGTCTTTTGTTTCATAAAATTGTTACTTATTTTGGTCACTGGTGAATAGTTTCTTCACTTTTTAGTATACCAGTGATAGGTGTATTTAGATTTTTTAGTATTGGTGGCAACGTTAGCACAATTTAGGGGTGGTCTTGTAATTTCAAGGTACTTTCATTTTTGGTTTTCAGAAGTGTTTGGACAGGACTGAAGATTATAAAGCTATTCAAAAAATCTCATTGTACATATTATTGTCTGAGTGTATTGTTCAGTGTTTAATGGCTAATAATTTCTTTTGCAAATAGTTTCACCAAAGACCAAAATGGTCTATACCTTTAAAAGTTGGAACACTGTCAAAACATTATGAGGGCAAAATTATATAGAAGAGCCAAAGAAACCATATGTTTGTCAACGTTACAAGTATAACTGTGATGTATTGGTACATGTATGTTTTGGAAGTGTGTGGTGTATTTGTACAGGTATATTCTGGAGGTGTGGTGTATTTTTACAGGTATATTCTGGAAGTGTGGTGTATTTGTACAGGTATATTCTGGAAGTGTGGTGTATTTGTACAGGTATATTCTGGAAGTGTGGTGTATTTGTACAGGTATATTCTGGAAGTGTAATGTATTTGTACAGGTTTTTTTTTTGTTTGATCTTCAACATTTTTGGTCTGTGGTTCAATATAAATTCGAATGTCAAAAAGATCTATATATCTTTAATTGAAACTAATAAAATTCATAACAATTTAAATTGAAAAGACAATAAATAAATAAATCTTTGTAACAATGCACACACAGTACTAAGCGCTAAATTATTTTGTGACTTTTTATAATTGTGAGTCTTCTACAAACTTCTATTGTGCGTAGTGTACTATGACTGTAATTTACTACCCAACATATTTCTAACCTCAATATCTCACTTCTTGCAATTTACAAAATATCATAATATAATTAAAAAATTACTTTAAATGCTGGTATTAAGTTCGGTATATTTTTTTCTGTTTTGAAAATTTAAATCGCAAAATTAACTGAGATTTTCTATATTTGAAAAAAAAAACATTTGTATAAATAAAATTTTATCACGGAGTTCCGTCACATGACATTTTGGAAAGATTACTCTTAATTTTTTACAAATGTTTTATCATTCATTTTATCGTTTGTTCTAAACACCCATGTCGATATTCTTTTCTTGAATGTCTTGTCTAGAATGAAGAATGCCTTGGGTTTCACGGTCATCATTTTCATCCACAAATACATCATGTTTTGTCAATGATAGTGGTTCTGGGGTCCGGCTAACATTTACTGACTCATCTGAACTAATGTCATTGATTTTTTCAACATCAATGTACGTTTGGCTGTTTTCACCATCTTCATCATCACAACGGAGGCGTTCGTGTATACGTTTATGTCTTTCCAAATTACTTTTGTGGCTTGTGGCATAGTCACAGTGTGGACACGAATAGTCTTTTTGTCCACTGTGAACGGAGAGGTGCCTTTTAAGCAATGCTTTTCTGCAAAATCTTCGTCCACAGAAAGCACATGAGTAGCCATTGTGATGGAATATCATAATATGTTCTCTTAAAGATGCCTTGGTTGTGAAATTAACGCCACAACACTCTAAAACTTTGTCACAAGCTTGATGCATGGTCGAGATATGTCTCTTTAAGTTGTTTCTTCTGTCGGTCACATATCTACAATGAGTGCATGGAAACAATTTTCCTCGGAAAGTATTACAGACTAGCATTGCAAGTTCTAAATAATTTCTGTTTATGAAAGGCGACTTCATTTTGGAGAAGTCGGTCGGAAATCCTGCTGAAGGATTCAAGTTTTGATACTGTGCAAGTGTAAGTTGTCTTAATTCATTAGATGCCATATTTTGAAAGGGGTACATAGCCGTAGGGTATTGAATAACTGTTGATGGTAACGAAGTGGTAGAGGCAGAGGAAACCGAAGGCAGTGACATATTTGCAAAAGGTGTCACGAACGGTGTGGCCATGGCCCTTAAAGACAAGCTGGTCAGACTAGATCGTACATCTGAATTTCCAACGGTATGTATGCTCTCTCGAGATTTAGGAACTGGATTTCGAATAGCTGGTATGGGTGTCTGAATTGCATTATTCTGTATTGCTCTGTTAAATTCTACAGGGATCCGTGGTGTACTTTCATCGCATGTGGAAGGTCCCCTATAAAACAAAAGTAAAACGAGAATTAATTCTAGAAAAAAGTGTTTCTATCACGAAATAAATATAAATGTAGGTGACAAGATACCGAAGACAGAAATAGAACATACAGAGCATAATAAACATAGTGTAAATTTCCATATTTTAGATAAATCCTGGCAGTATATGATGCACTTAAATTATAGCACAGGTTCTTAAATTATTTATTTATTTATTCATGTTTTTAATATAATTTAATTTAATTTATATTGTTATTTAATATTTTAATGTGTTTATAGATTGATGGAAAATAATTGTGACTACCAGTACTTTTCTTTAACACGTATAAAAATGTATCTTAAATGATAGACATCTATTAATGATTTACAATTCAGAAAAAAATATTATTTATGTCTCTATATATTTTACAAAAGGTTAATTGACATTCACAACAATAATTGAATCTCTTTGACAACTTAAGTGTCATGCAACGGTTAGCATCATTTGGGATGCCATGTGATCGATATTCCCGATGATGAAGAAAAAATACTGGAGTTTTATATAATTTTAAAAATTACTATCATAAATTACAGATAAAGAGTTGGATTACAATAAAATTGAAGGCATATACATTCAGAGGGCGCTTTTCTTAGCTTGAAGTCCGGATGCGAAGAATACTGTCATTATTTCACTTTGGCAAGCAGAAGGAAAACCCTTGATAGCAATCGCGTGTGTATAAATTAAATGATTATGATGTCTTTTTATATAGTAACATTAGCTTGCAATTCCGACCGGATGTGCTCAGGTAAAATAATAACAAAAAAGGTCCGTCTTTGGTACTGATAATACAATTAATTGTTGTCTCCTGCTAGCGGAAATGAGGTAGTTCATGCCACTGCAAATAGTTTTTGAAATGATGTTTTAATGTTAAGTGGTTAAATTTAGTGCGATCTTGCTGTTTGGGGCTATTGAAAATACAACTTCTGAAATTAATAATAATTATAGGATCAAAATACCGATGATGCGATTAATTTGCTTTTAACGAAGGTGATAATAACATTTAAACTGTTATTTTTGAAAGGTGCATTCTGACGGAGATAATTATTCACAATAAAATTGAATTTTACTGTTTATATTCTATGAAGAACAACATTATTTTCAGATCATAATTAACGAGTTTTTGAAGGCTTAAAATAAAGCAAGCAGAATCAAAATAAAACTGTCTTCCAATGTTCCCATGAAAAAGTACTTCCTTTGTGGAAAATCACAACTTAAATTAGGATTGGTTCAAGGAAGAAAATCATTTGACAGAGGAAAACCATCAGGTCACCTTTTATAATCATACTGACATATGCTGAAGAATCTTTGGGTGAGGCCCTCTATTATTGGGTTGAATACCACAAAAAGTAAAAAGTTAAGTATAACTGGAAAAATTCTTACAAAATATATTTAACTTCTTTTGTTTCTCCTTGAAATATGTTTAGGCTTTGAGTAATACTTTTCTAAAAAAAAATGGTGTCCGGCAAGATAATGTTTACAATTGTAAAAGCTTATTTAAAAATTTCGTATTCTATCGGATATAGATTTTGTTTAAAAATTAAAGAAATATTTAAAGATAGATAAATAAATAAACTTAAAATAAAGTCCACAAACCTCGCTTGTTACTTCCATTATTTTTACACTTTAAATAATGAAATAAGTGATGTTCATAGATGTTGAAATGTGAAGGAAACCATTTATTGATAGACCCCTGCTGAAATGTTCAATATAACGGACTATGATGCACATTGTCACAGATGGTTATTGTAAATTGAATTTTCTCTTTAGTATAAAATATTTCATCAAGAATTTATCAAACACAATTTCCCAGTACGTTTGTGAGTTATAAAAATGACATAAACTTTAATGTAATTACAACCAGTTTTCGTTTAACGCCATGTTGATAGTTTATGTTTTTATGCTCACGTGGAGTTCGGTTTTGTCAGATAAAACTATAGCCGTAGGACATCTTGGTTTGTCTTTTGTACTGTGTAATGTGTAAGGTAACAGATTTAGATATAAAATTTATATAATGAAAAAAATGAAAGGAATACCGGAGAACTGAAAAGATACACTTTATTGTATCTCTCAGATTACTCCGTGTAGAAATTATAATAAATTCTACAACAATAAAACTAAAACCTTGATCAAAGGCTTCAGGTCAGTGATACGTTTGGTATTTAACTTTAAAATGCGCAGTCATTCCTCATATGCACCTTCAGGTGAAATATAAAACAATTGAAAGAACTGTCGTCTAATAAATGCATGGTGACGATTTTTTTCCGATTTTTCTTGACCGCTTTTAAAGGATGAACATCTTCGTATTTGACTAAAAAAATATTTACAATACTTAAGACTAGAAAAGTTTTTTCTTCAAACACCAAAATCGCATGAAATAAAGTTAATAGTCAATGGAAGTGAAACCAGTAACATAAGGTCAATAATGATAAGTTAAGACTTTGGTTTCCTTTGGAGACATAATAATTCTATAATATGACAATTCACTTCAAAATACTTTTTTAAAATCAGTTGTAAGTACTATTTTTTGATTGACAAAACTGAAAAACAACTGTTAACGTATTTGAAAAAAAAAGAAATGAAAAATGCACGACATTTACATATACATAATTATTAGATATTTTTGTATTATGTATTTACATAAATAGATTTAAAAATGCTATAACCGTTATACAAAGGAAAAAGAGTGAATGGACTGTGTATTGCTATTCTCCATTCTGAAAGTTATTGTAAAGGCTGCAATAAAGCCGCTGTGCATGGGTAAAAAGTAGACGGCTACTGTCGTTGGCTCAGGTCTACAATAAAGCGCTGTGCATGGATAAAAACAGACGGCTACTGTCGTTGGCTCAGGTGAATCAATTTAAGGAAAATCATAATTATTTTATCGTCTTCACCAAATAACCATGAATGAAACTTTAATCTAGTGTTTTGTAGGGCATTTGTTACTTCTAGTTTTTACTATTATTTAACATTGTTCTAACTTCAAATAAGAGCTTATTATAAGGAGGAAAATTAAAATATTGACAAGGCGATCAAACAATAGCATATTAAACTAAGTTAATGGTAATCAATACCATGTACATGTACTAAACAATAGGGTAATGACGTGAACATTATACTGCACATCAGATTTGAAACAATTGGGATCAAAACCGAGTTATGTAAAATAAATTATAAATGATAAACCATTCCGGAACCATTCCGGAAAGAATTTGTATTTTTAGGAGTTCGTACGTGTATGATTCAGTTTTCATTTTTTATATACCCACATATTTACAATATGTATTAAAATATTTACTCTTGGACGCCATTCGTGGCGAGATATGCTCTACTCCGATTTTAATTGACAAAGATTGACAATTGTTCTGCGGAAGGTCGATGGTTCTATAAGGGTGTTCTGGCTTCATCCGCCAATAAGAAATGGCCGCCATGAAATGGCTATTTGTGCTGAAAGTGGTGTAAAACTCCAATAAACATACTAATAAAACATTATTTTGACGTGATTGTGGTGCGGTCAAACTGAGAAGTAACAACAGAAACAGATGACTTTCTTTTCAAAGAAATAAATTTGATATTAAAAACAATATTATACAAGTCGTTTATTAGAAAACAACTGTGTTTCTTCTATACTGTAATAGATTTTTACTCATATATTTTCATTTAATATTGATATCGTTTAACTCCCATACTTTAATTTTTCCAAGAAGGTATTAAATGTTTTTAAAATTTAAATCAAATTAAAAAAAATATATATATTCAGTATGATTGAAAGAAGATTTTTATTTACTGATACAAGGTTTTAGACATACGTTATTTGTCTAAATTAAAATTGGAAAATGAACCTCTTTAAAATTTATAGTGTTAGTTAGTGTAGATATATCTTAGTTTCATTCAAATTCCAAATAGTTCTGCTCATCATTTTTTCAATTTTCAATTACTGTAATTATCATTATCATATAATAAATTTGGAATTTGTTAAAATGGTATATTTATAGTAAAATGAAATACCTTGTGCGAATGAAATACTATTAGATCTCCTTGATAAACATATAGCCTTTTGTGAACTTTATCTTATTCAGTTTAATTTGATTATATTAATATAAATCTGATCTCAAATTAATCGTTATAATATTTCAATATTATACATTGTACCTGTATTTCTTAGTTTTAATTGAAATTGTAAGGTATTTGTATTGAATTTCGAGTTTGACTGATGGTTGGTCTATGAGCGCACCTGGATGACAAGACTCATACAGTGCAGTTGACGTATAGGATTGCTGTTTTTTATTGTATGCATTAGTTACTTCAATACCAGCTCAGCTAGTGACTATCACAAATGTTAACAAATTCCTTAATGATCTGAATAGACTTAAACGTTGAACAGAGTGTGTAAAACATATTAAAACCAATTAATCTTCAGATATACTGCTGGTATTTTGGGTAAAGTAAAGAAATCACAATTTGTCAAAATTTCATACAAGGTGAAAACAATTCTATTGACTTGCTGTATTTAGTAAAAGGCAAAAATAGGTATTTTTCAAATTAGAAACTTTCAGTAAACGGGACAAGAGAGAGAAAATTATGCCACTGGAACTGTTCATTTCCTGAAGGCATATTTATATTTGAATTTCTAAACACATAAAACACTAAAATATACATGATGCGCTTCTTATTACAAAATGACAACAATGCAAATTGAAATAGCATATGTAAATAGAACGACCAATAAAAATAGTACAATAATAATAATTATTATCATTTTTCAATAAATATAATATATGCACAGTGATTTTAGATTGTGAGCCCTAGATGATAAAAATATATTTCACTCAATATTATATGATATTTGATGATGTTCGTCGCAATATTATTTCCATAAAAATGGGTTACCATGAAGAAATACACCAACTTTAAATATCAAAATTATAATAAATTTTCAAATAAAAATATTAACGAAAACAATAATTAAAACTTTGAATAACAACTTTATATAATTATAAGTGTTATTCTTTTTATGTAAAAGATGCAAACTGATTTTTTTTTAATTTGACAAATCTAAATCTAATAACGGACAAATATTTTTAAATAAAAATTTCATATTTTCTATCATATTTATAAATTGATTTAAAAATTAATTTGAATAAACTTGAACTGAAAGTATCTAAGAAGAAACAAAAAGACCATGTGAATTTAGTTTAGAATAAAGAAATATTTTACTTCTATAAAAAGTGTCAATTTCAACACTTCATGTTTGTATTTCTATTTCTAATATTATTTCTTAATTTCTTTTGTTTTAGAAATTACGAAAACTTTACACAACTTAATCCAATTTTGTTATGTCTTTATAACTATTTTGTTCTGAAAATCATTGTGGTAGCTTATTATTATTACCAAGGATTTAACTACTATTCAAATCCTTGTTATTTCTAATATGAACTTTGCACTCAACAAATATCTGAATTTATTTAAATACGCATTTCAAAAAAATATATAGACATTGGATAATTTTTAAAAAAAATTATTATTATTTATTTAAAAAGGAGTTTTTATTATCCTTGTTTGAAAATATTATTTTTGAAGGAAATTAAATATTAAAAGCAACTTACCCTAAAGTTAAACCCGGAAACATCATCTTCATTCTATAGAAAATAGAGGGTATTTTCTGCACTTTTAGTTAAATAAGCTATCTGTTCAAAATAAATTAATCTTATCAATTACTATCTTTTAAAGAATAAGATGTTTTATATTAATAATATAATCTGATGGTGGGAGTGTCTTAATATATCACATGACTCTTTTATCGATATCTAATTGGGCCTTTTGTACGACACTTCAGTAAATTACCAGTTTCAGCTTTCATGACTAAATTGTGACTTTACAGAGCTCTCGTATAACAATGAAGAGAAAATTGTTTACAGTAATTTTCTAACAACATATAACTTGACAGTTTCAATTATAATCTAAATGACGCTTTTTGATCAAAGTTACCCATCTTATACGAAGAGAAATTAAAACGGCGCTTAAATGTTAAAATCGTGATCTTTATTAAGTACGTACAAGCATACGAAACATATTTTTCATTTACTTATAGACGCATTTCTGTTTACCATTTAACTCCATAAACAATATTTTGTATTCATCTTGAAGCGAAACATTATACGGTATCATTGTCAAGACCACAGCAGGGGGAGGTAATTGCCACTTTATTAAATTGAATAAATACATTTCAATCCAAGTTGTCCTCTTTGCTTCCTTTTGTTAAAGCATTTAAAGTCACTTTATCCTGACGAGACTCTAATTTTCATTTATTTTCAATGTTTTCCATTGAAGTGCACCTACAGCGATAATTATCGACAAAATTTGAAAATAAAACATTGAAGTGATAAGTTATCCTTTCTATCGACAGGGAGAGATGGTTAGGATTGTTCACTTATTCATGGAAGTATCTCCCAAACGCAGGTGAACGACGTCCATAGAAGGATATCGTGGTAAAATTATCCCAATAAGAAGTGGGATTCATCAATGAATGCTCTAATTATACTGATTACTCCCTAGGTTATCCAAAATAACATAGATTGATTTCAAATCTTAATTTTCATAAGACTTGTCACTTCTTCAATGTATCCAGTCATTCTTTTTCCCACCCCTTCACAGCGCGTGGCTGCTAAGAGATATGCACGCGCGTAACCATGAATTTTTCATTGGTTTTCTTGCGTCTGAAATAATAAAGAATAATGGTTCGAGATTCCTCATAGACACATGTCTGAGAATTTTCTTAATTTTATCTTGTTGTTCGAACCAGCAGGGGGTTTACTATCATCCGCCCACCTACATCTGCCCCTGTTCCATTTGGCTAATATACTGAACTAACAATCTTTCAAAAACTATGAAGATCGGTAAATAAGTTTTCTACAGAATGATATTCTATGTCACAGCACCATATGGGAACACGTATATAGTTATAAACTATGCTTATTATGCTTCATCATTAAAAATAGGATGAACATTTTCCTTCCTTGCTAGGTACAAGTTTTGCATATTGTACTCATGGTATCAGATTTCCATTGATATCAAAAATATTTTTTATTCTTAATTTTATACTAACTAGATTTATACAGTATGTGTGTACAAGACAGATTTATACAGTATGTCTGTACAAGACAGATTTATACAGTATGTTTGTACAAGACAGATTTATACAGTATGTTTGTACAAGACAGATTTATACAGTATGTTTGTACAAGATTTAATTGTCATTTTGTAACAACAGTATCTATTTATGCTCATCTTATAATGCAGAATATCAAATGCCTTTTAGCCAATAATATCAATGCATTTCTGCATGAAGTATAATAAATGTAAAATACTTGTGGGTTTTCTTTGTATAACATCCTGTATCAAGCCCAGATCCACAAATAGGGTTAACATGGAACGTAATATATATTAAAAAATATAAATAAAAACTATAAATCATAATTCCGGACGTTTCAGCCGGTCACCGGTTTAACGTCCGGAATTATGATTTATAGTTTTTATTTATATTAACATTGAATCGACATGGAATATTAAAAAAAAAAAATATATATATATATATAAAGTATAGTTACAAGAGATGACTAGTGTTATAATTGATAATTTCAGTTACAATAAATATCCCCTATAGATAATTGTCATATTTTAAGTAAAATAAACTCAGATATATGACGTACGTCTTGATTAACCTTCAACAGGTACATGTTCTCACTTGACCAAAAGTTTAGAAAGCCAGAAATCACCAAACTAATGTGAGCAATGGAAATGGAATATTGAACAGATATATAATAGCTATTACGGATATATAGATGTTAAATAATATCAGTCGAGAGACGGCAAACTTTCCCCGGTCGTATAAGGCGAGGGAAACTAATAATCGCGAACCTGGTATTTTTTGCATATACCCCTCCCAGCCATTCTATATTTTTTTTTAATTACACTGAATATCCAGAAGATGTTAATGGAATTGCTTACGTGTGATATTGATTCAGTGGATGAAGTAGAAAAAAATACTGCTGTACCAAATCTTTGCAGGACGCCATCTACGTTTACAACACCGGACATTTTGTTTTATTTAATTTTCGCAACAACTTATGTAGCTTACGAAGAGACATCACACTCGAAGTGTTCCGAATTGAATTTAAGCGCACTTCGGCTCGCGACGGTAAAAATGTATATCCAGGATAAAAAGTGTATATATAGGTAAACAGAGTATATACGTTTTTGCATATACCCCGGTAGAGTGAAATTCGTGTATATCCATTGGAAGTTCATTGAAATTGCGAATATATGCAAGAAATACACCGGAAATCAACCAATCAGAATCCAGGATTTTTATATAAGGTGTGATTAGATAAAGAATGATAGTGATGAGGTTAAACGTCTTCCTACGGACTCTTATCTCGTGCATGAGCTAGCACGTCTAAAATCGGGCTCGGTTGGGGTGATATTGATATCATTTCAATAATTTCTCGTCTTGGTCGGACACGACCATGACGAGGTTAAACAATAATCAGTTCCATGTTCGCGTGGAAACAAATCTTTATTCTTTGTTAACATGTTTTTTTCTCAGTTGTTCCTAAAGAAGACCATATTGGCCGAAACGTTCAGGCTCCCCCTAAATAGCAAAACAAAAATCAGATTTTAGTACTCAAGCTATTCAAAAGATTTCCTTCTGCTGTTAACTGATAACTTAAGATCTCTCTGTGTGTCTCTCTATCTCTCTCTCACCATTTATTCTTCATTTAATTTTTTTTAAATTTCAATGTAAAAGGTTCATAAAATTAATTGGCAATCTTTCTTTATAATATCATTACACAAAAATTCTAAAATTATTTCTATCTTAGCAATCACTGTTTAAAATGTCATCGTAAAGTTAATCGTTTTTAACAAAATATTGTATGCAACCATTTACTGGCTGGTTATGAAAACGAAACAGCGAATAAAGATGACTTTTTCATTTTAAATTTGCTCATATTCACTGTGTGGGAGCAGAAATGAATTTTTATTCCGTCACTTGTTCAGTTGTGATTTTGTATAGCGGCGAATCGGTCACTTCCTACCAAGATCGCTGGTACCCAATAATATATTTTTGTATTTTATACATATTTTATGGAAAGTTAAGGGGTGTATGCCTCTTTTGACGCTTGGTCGTTTACATGCCTATAAAATTACATGAATTTTTTTAACAAACATGATTAATATCTCGTTTATCAAGCTTTGTTCACGGTGCTTCTTAAATTTACTGTTAGAAATGTTGACTTTAGCATAAAATTTATTTCTGTATTTTGTGATACGTTTTTATTGGGAATAGATAACACTGCGGGTAACCCAACTTATACACCGACCACACTCACTAAGCAGGAAGTCCTTGATAACCACAAGACCGTTCTTCATTCCTTTGGCATTTCTACAAAGGATGAAGAAATGGACCTTCCTGCTCTTTATTGGATTCCTAAACTACATAAGAATCCGTTTAAACAAAGGTACATTGCTGGGTCAGCTAATTGCTCTACAAAACCTCTTTCAAAGATTTTAACATCCATATTGACATGTGTTAAAGAGGGCCTTCAGAATTACTGTGAAACATCATATTCCACCAGTGGCGTCAATCAGATGTGGATTCTTAAAAACTCCAAAAATTTACTTCAATATCTAAAATCAAAATCTTTGGCTACATGCAACAGCATAAAAACTTTCGACTTCTCTACACTCTACACTACCATATCACATTCTCAATTAAAAGATCGCTTAAAGCAACTAGTTCATCAATGTTTTTTCAAGAAAAATGGGACACGCAGGTATAAATTTCTTGTTCTAGGTAGAGAAAAGTCTTATTTCGTGAAGAACCACTCTGATTCTGACAAAAAGTATTCTGAAGATGAAATTACAAACATGTTAGATTTTCTCATAGACAACATATTCGTTGAATTTGGCGGTCTAATTTTTCAACAAACAATCGGCATTCCAATGGGAACCAACTGTGCTCCTCTCCTCGCCGATCTGTTTCTGTACTCATATGAAGCGGACTTCATTCAAGGGTTACTACATGAAAACAAAAAGAAACTAGCCCAATCCTTTAATTTCACTTTTCGTTATATAGATGATGTGTTGTCGTTAAATAACGACAAATTCCAAGACTTTCTACATCTTATCTACCCCAGTGAGCTTGAAATTAAGGATACTACAGATACACCAAAGTCCGCTTCATATTTGGATTTATTTCTTGAAATAGACTATGAGGGACGTTTGAAGACAAAACTTTATGACAAACGTGATGACTTCAACTTTCCTATTGTTAATTTTCCCTTCTTGAGTAGCAATATACCAGCATCGCCTGCATATGGCGTCTACGTTTCTCAGCTTATCCGATTTTCAAGGGCATGCGTGAGTTACCCTGACTTTCGACAAAGAGGATTACTGCTGTCACAAAAGCTTCTTAACCAGGGTTTTATCAGGGATAAGTTGATGTCATCACTTAAGAAATTTTACGGTCGTCATCATGAATTGATTGACCATTACAGTGTTCCAATATCTAAGATGATGTTGGACCTGTTCCCACTGTCGTAACCTTTCATGTGACCCCTACGATTTGTGACTTCCACCGGATTGACCTTGTTGAACTTCACGACGGGTGCCGTATACGGAGCAGGAACTGCTTACCCTTCCGGAGCACCTGGGTTCACTCCTGGTTTTTATAGGAGTTCGTGTTGTTCATTGTTTTTAGTTTTCTGTGTTTATTTGTTGTGCTTGTGGTTGTTCGTTTGTCTTCCCGGGTTTGTCTGTCCAATGGATTACGTTTTTTTGATTGCTCCTTAGGTATATTTGTCCTTTTTTTTTATTAGAACTGAATACGTTGAAAACGGTAATACATTTGAAAGCCGCGTTCTCTGGGTTATCTAAAAGGCAATTAAGGTATCCGGACCATAAATGACCACGTGATTATTTAAAAGTTTCCGGATGTCCTATACAACGCAATTGAAATGACCTCGGTAATTATCGGCAAACTTCGGAAATGCCAATATAACTAACTTATTTTTACAGACTCTGCATATAAGAACAAAGTGTGTTTCAACTTGAGAAAAATATACATACAAAATTTCAGCTTTAAATTGTTTGTTTCAGCCATTCACGGTCAAAATGAGATACAGTTTTCGATCACGATCTATTATGGTCCGGATACCTTAATTTTTATACCTTAAAACCAAATTTTACTGAATTATTTTGCCTATATAAAATGAAATAAATTACTTGCGAACAAAGAACACACCGTTTCTCTTAGTGTATAGGTGCTTGTATGTGTACTGTACGGTTGCTTGCGAATGGTTTGTACAGTCACTTGTTGCAATATATTCTTAAGTGTACTCTAATATGGGGTTATTTTATGAATAATGGGAAATATTGTCTTGAGTAGAATGTAATATCGCACGAGTTTGCCGATGTGGTACAATATTCTCATCCTCCCAAGTCAGGGTTTTGTATCCATGTTCGTTCCTACAAACCTGTGACATCCCACATTCATATTTTGCGGGTCGGAAGTGAAAGATTTTTATTGGTTCTTCTCAAGGTCAAAAGAGAATCCATTTGCGTCGTAGGTCGAATTTTCTAGGTCACACACTAGGCGGCGATATGTTCGACCTGCAAAAATAAATGTGTGATTCAGGGGTTTGTAGGAACGAATGTGGATACAAAACCATGATTGGGAGGATGTAATATTCTACGACAGGACAATATTTTCTAATTTTGTGCAACTTCTTCATTCATTATATGGCAACGCAATATAGACCTTCCAACCACACAAGAAAACTACCGATGATTTCGTTGCAATAACTGCGAATATTGGCGCACATTTTTGGTTACGTTTAACAAGGAATATTACATTGCTATACAATAATATTTCCTATAGCTATTGTGTATTATGCGAATTATGGCATATAATAATTATTTAAAGGTTTAAAAAACTTATTCTTCAGGTGTAAACCATGGATCCAAAAGTGTTTTATTCATGTTTTACCTGCTAATTTCAAACAAAGGGCAAAGATTTGTGTGACATAATTGATCATTCTTTTGGTCGAAAAGCTAACTTTTGCTGGGGTTCAGTGCCAACGTCCACTGTGAAAAACGCTTCGTCCACTGTAGGTTGTCTTGATATCTTAATTGCTAAATCCTTTTAATTTGGTAATATTAATTTCTCTTGTTCAATTATTTACTTTGGAATAATATTATATTTTTCACTTTATATATCTTTTTTTCCGTTGATTCCCTTATTTGTCCGGTCGGAAAACCACACAGTGATTAATTATACCACAAAAATATTTGCCCTTTGTTTGAATCTTGCAACTTTTAAACATAAATAAAACACTTTTGGATCCATCATGGTTTACAACTGAAAAATAAATTTAAAAATCTTTAAATGATTATTTCATATTTTATCATACATGTCCTATGATTCGCATAATACAGTATACGAAATATTATACAATTACTGACTTTGTAATAGGTTGCTATCAGGATTTATCAACCGGAGAAAATGTGATGTTCACCGAGCCACTAGGCGAGATGAATATGCATGTTCAAGGGTTGATTAATCCTGATAGCGAACTAAAACATAGTAAGTAATTGTTTTATTACAGGAATCGGAAAATTGTATTTTTACTTCCTATTTTCAGCGCAAATCGGTAACTATTACATTCCGTTTGACAGGTAAGGATCTAGTTTAATCCAATAACCGTATCAAGCGGAATTCTTGCACTAAATTTAGATAATTCTCAGTTAATATAATGAATACTCAAAACCTATTAGACGTTTTTCAGGCCATCCGAGAATAACAAAAACATAGTCATGTAATAATATTATATATTCCTTGTTAATATTCCTTGTTAAACGTAAACAAACATTTGCGCCAATATTTGCAGTAATTGCAACAAAATGGCGAAATCATGGGTAGTTTTCTTGTTTTGGTTGGAAGGTCTATATTTGGTGCCATGCAATAAAGGAGAAGTTGTACAAAATTGGGAAATATTGTCCTTTCGTAGAATAATATATCACACCCGCAAGCTCATGTGATATTACATTCTAATCGGGACAATATTTCCCAATATTCACGAATACTACAATTAAGTATATATTGTAACAAGTGACTGTACAAACCATTCGCAAGCACCCGAACAGTACACATACAAGTACCTATACAGTAAGAGAAATGGTGTGTTCTTTGTTCGCAAGTAATTTAATTCATTTTATGGGGAAAATAATTCGATAGAATTTGGTTTTAAGGTATAAAAATGAATTGTCTTCTGGATAACCTTCAAATATAATACCGTTTTTTAACGTATTCTGTTCTAAAGTTAACATTTCTAACAGTAAATTTAAGAAGCAACGTGATCAAAGCTTGATAAAAGAGATATTGTTCATGTTTGTTAAAAAAATCATGTGCTTTGATAGGCATGTAAACGACCAAGCGACAAAAGAGGATACATACCTTAACTTTTCATAAAATATGTATAAAACACAAAAATATATTATTGGGTACCAGCGATCTTGGTAGCAAGTGACCGATCTTAACCAGCTTTACCAAGACATGATAAGGTATTTTTTGGTGTGAATTACTAGTTTTTTGGCATCTTCGTTTAAGATAATAAATCTTGTAGATGCGGACCATGGAATTTGTTCTGACTAAAATAGCTTTGAGAGTCGTAAAACATTGACAAATATATACTGACTCTTGAGAGGAGCAGGATTCCTAGATTGCTTTCAGGTCTAGTTAATTCTTAATAGAACATTTTAATGTCAAAAAGTGAAAAACGTAAAAGAAAAACATTGGCGTTGTTGGTGTCCTAAGGAAGCATCCATCTGATTTTTTGGAAGAAAGTGATTCTGACATCGTCTACAGCCATTTTATGTTTTCCATCTACTTTGATGTCAATGAATTATCGTTTTATAGGTTACTTTTGTTTTCGAAGCTCTAAAATAAGATGAATGTAACAACTATCCTAGCTACAAGTTTTATTTTGTGTCTTCAGCTCGTAAATATTTGAACAATTTTCTACCTGACATATTAATCAGAGATTTCAACAAAATTACAGTAATTACGTTGTTATTTTACAATGAAATCCGCCACGCAGACAGGTAAAGCACGAATTATCACATCTAATATTCATCCCGAACTGAAATTAATGCCGTGCTGACCGTTAGCTATTTTGACAGTCAAGTTCGTTTGTGACGTTGCACGCGTTTTTGCGTAAGGCTTTTGTTAATGTTTTATAGGCTTCTTCATAATTATTAATAGCAAAGGTAGATTGAATTTTTTTATGTTAAATGTCTTAATTTGCCAAAATAATTCTTTCAGAAATATAGATTAACGCTTGTTAAATTGTGTGAACTGAAAATGAATTAGGCTCTCCTTCGTGTATATATATATATCTGTCCTGGCATGGTTGGGCCTTTAATCTTTTGGAAATGTTGACATTAATTTTGTATATCTTCTTCAACGTTTTTGGTTACTAATTCTGCTGTCAGCATTTTGCGATCTTGCGAACAACTGATGAGTCGTAATTCGACAGTTGATTGATATCTTGTACATTGAGAAATTCGTATCACAGAATATTTATTCTTCAACTGTACAGTCAGTGGACATAAATATTTATTCTTCAACTGTACAGTCAGTGGACATAAATATTTATTCTTCAAATGTACAGCCAGTGGACATACATATTCACCGCTTAAAAATTTATACCAGTAACAAGAGAACTAATTTGTACTGTTTAAATGATAAAGGGGTTTAAATCAGAAAACCCTATTGTTATCCCAGTTGTTTCGAGAAACATTTTTATTGGAAATCATATCCAAATAAACAATGACACTGTGGATTATTCTTTCTTTGATGGTGCAAATTGCATGAAAAAAACGGCTTCTTAATATTTTTTTAAATTGTGATTTTTTTATATAAATTATTAAGAAAAATCTGAATATTTATCTCCACTGACTGTGACTATGTCTATGAGACGCAAACAGTTTTTAATCCTTGTCATAGCAGCATCAGAACAGGGTCAATGATCTGTATAGGATATTTCACAGAAATTTAAAATTATAATATTTAATTTTTCGATATAAAAACACAGAAGAAACCGATCTTCGCTGACTGAATTATAAATTATGAAATTAAAAGAATAGCGATCTTCTGGTACAAAAATTAAATTATAAAATAATGTTTATATTCGTGAGTTTGTGTTATTGGTTTAAAGGAAGGGTCATTAAAGGGTTTATTTATACATAGAATGTATGACACGATATAAGTACAGTATGTAAAGGTCAGAGGACTATAGGTTACCAAAGCAATACAATTTTACAATAGTACAAAGTGGATTACAAAAGTATAGAAACAATGCTAAGGAAATTAGACGAATATTGCATGATTTTCATGCGTATGTCTTTTAGTTTTAACATCTTTATCGATGCCAATTTTTACCTGACACATGATTCCCAAACGAGAAGCAACAATTTCTGCGCAGTGCAGTGTGTCGATCTGGAAGCAGATAAGCTGTTTTGGGAGTGCTGTTTGAAAAATAAAAAAACATCATGCCTATAGGCAATTTTTATAAAACATTTAGATACTATTCGATTCTTCGATCAATTCTAAAACTTTTCACCTTTTTAATAATAGATCAAAGTGTTCGTACTGTTCAATACATTTGACAGTAGGAAATGCAGTTTATTTTCATACTCATTATGATGCTTGTTTAGGTTATTCGCGATTATCTTATCTTAAGATACCTTTATTATTTTTTTCTCCAAATGTTTAGTTTTCAGTTGGATTGTAACATTTAGGTCGATATAAATTATAACCATGCATTAGCAATTGAATTTGAAATTCTAACGCTGTATTTGACTTGTGCACCTGTTCCATGCCGTTCTGGCTTTTGTATTACCTATCTGCGATAATAGTTAACCTATACCTCAACAGAATTGAGCAGGAAAGCATTGTATTTTAAATTTTAATTAGGGGGATTCAAAAGGACATATAGTGTACAAAGTACAGAGCAGAAATCTAAAGCAAACCTTAGTTATAAAAATTTTTATTACTTTATTCACCAAATTATCAAGCTACTAAATCGATAGTTTGATTTTTTGGTCAATAGATCAATAAAAATGCTAAAACTAAGGTTTTATCCAAAATGTTGGCCATTAATCCAGAAAATCGCTATATGCCGGGCCTGAATTGCAGGAGTCGCTAAAATAAACTGCATCAGTATATAAAATCTTATTATACTTAGGATAATGTTATTTTGTTTGGTAACCCTACGACTAAGATATGTCCTTATATGGTCTTATGAAATATCTTAATAATAAGTGACGTTAAGTTAAGATATGTCCTAAAATTTATCGTAAAATTAGGACACCCAACAGCATGTCTTAGGACAATCCTAATGATTAAATTATAATTAGTAGTGTAGATAATTTCACTATTTACATTCTCCTGGGTAAAAGTGATAATATGCCTACCCTTCAGAAATTACAGTTATATATATTTGGGGGGGGGGGGGGGGGGTGAAAGAGGGGGGACAAGAAAGCGAACCTGAAAATTAAAAAAAATTCACGGCTTACATGAGCACAACTTTTTTCATAATATACCATTATTTGAGTCGATGTAATATTAAATATTTTGTATTTTTAGCACATTTTTAAGCTTGCATACATTTTTGCCAAATTTTGTGGTCTATCTTTTTTAAATTCCTTTGTTGCCTCCTCCAATTACCCACTCCTAAAAATATTCCCTCAGTATTGAAAAAATGTAATAAATTTCTCGGATAATACAGTTGTTTCAGATTATAATTTACCCAATAATATCTTCCTTGTTTAAAATCACAATTTACACTAAAACATATCTTCGGAAGTCAATAATTTAAATTCATGTTTTAATTGTGCCGAAGTTAGATTTAGGTAATCAACATGCATGTGATGTCGCATACACATGTATTTATCATATAAAATTATATCGTATAATAAAGGTGTTCATGATATATTATACTAAAAATAAGAAGAATTATTAATTATTATCAGTCTCTAATCTTTAGGTATTTATGACAATAATTTAATAATTCCTGATTTTTAAAAAAAATTATTTTATGTATTGTATTTTAATTCAATTATTCGATATAAAATATTACAATAAATTATAACATATTCATAGCTATACATGTATAATAGATGGGACAATCCTAAGATGATCTTCGAGTAGCTTTGATTTACATTCTAAGAAATGGCATAAGACTATCCTAGCATGGTCCTAAAATGTGTCTTAAGATATATCTTAGGATGGTTTTGAAAACCTAGCCTCTCGTCTAGTCATAGGTGAATCCCACGACAATGTATAACCAATATATATGTTCAGTTTTATGAAAGAAAAAGAATACTTTCTTTTCAAGCAGATTTCATAAATTCTTATTATGAAAGAGTGAGTACAGGTAATTCTAATTGCGGTCCAAACATTTAAACTGTCGTTTGATATGCACATTTCCACAATTAAATACATGTAAAAATGTTTCCCTTTTGGGCGAAATACACCCAACAGGAAGTAAAATCCTTGTCCAAATAAAATGTATTTTCCCCTAACTTTGATAAGTTGTTAAAAACTTATTAGGGTGAATTAGAAAACGCTTTAAAAATGATTTAAGAGTCGAATCATATCCAAATGTTTTAGTAAAATTGCCAATCGGCATGCGACTTTTTCTTTTTCGAACAGTGCCCCAAAAATAGCAGACTTGCTTCCTTATCGAGAAGTGAAATATCACACAGTGCACTGCACAAAAAATGTTGCATCCAGGAGGAGAAGTCCCCCCAACTTTTATATAGAAATGAACTCTTTTTGTAGACATTTTCACCCTTAGTTTTAACAACTTTTTACATTTTTGTTACAGTTAATTTTAAGTGTCAATTTCTTACTAGCAACCGAGCTGGGGATATCCTCAGGGAAGTTTATCTTTATTGAAAAAAGTCAAAAATAATTTTCAAGAAGATATAACACTTAGTAATTTATGTTTTAAAACTTGTTTTTAATTTAAAAATAAAAAAAAAATCACTAAATGAAAAAATACCAACTTTACATTCAAAATTGATTAAATATTTAATTTTGAAACTTGACTATGCCGGGACCGTGCCCCGGTGTACATAAACACGAGGAGTGGAAAACACCAATTAAGTAACCGATACTTTGTACCTCATATGGAGATAGAAAAACTAATAAGACGTGTTCTAATTTAAGAGTATTCTTGTGTATTCCTCACAGTTGGTCGCCATTATATATATTCCTGTTCCTTTTAAACACTTAATGAGAAAATATCTGGTTTCCAATTCTTGTTAATTGATGAGATTTCAGCGAGAGGCTTGTGACCTTTCTCTCTGTAAGCTATTCAAAAATTCAAATAAAATTAGAACTTTGTTACAAATTAATCACTGTCTTTTGGGGTGTATTTTTGCTTTTAAATTTCTTTTAACAGGATTTGTGTCTCACTTTTTGTTAATAAAACATCTTTTTACTCTTAGATTAAAAAAAATCGTATTACATTTTATAGCATTCTTAAAGCAAATTAAACTGTCTAGTACCGGGTACACAGAAGCAGACATGCTTTTTAGATGGCACAATATGCTGTAGAACAGCTTACTCTCTTCTTGTAGTGATCACTTATAACAGCTTGTTTGTATATTTTTGTTTACATTTATTCTTTTTGTTATATTATCTTCTTATTGTTTCATTGGCCCTGGTTTTGGTACACAAACAAGACCATAACGAAGACAAGAGTTGCAAGCATTCTTGTGAGAGACAGTTCACGTGAGAATACAACATCAAACGACTTAATTACGGCAGGACCACTCACCAAGTAATATGGCGCTTGACAAGGTACATGTTCTATCACAAAAGTTGTTGATTGTTTCAACCTATTCTGTCAGGTAACATGTAATTTAATACGAATCGTCTTGGCAAAGAATAGCGTCAGGTTCTATGAGGACATGAATTGTCGATAAACTACTTTCTCTTTCCACGAGTATCAAATGAAGAGAAAACAATAGACGAAATTCTTAGAGATGACAACTCAAAGTTAGTTTGAAATTAACATGAGATCTACTTTGTCCAGCAATCTTTATTTTGAATTAGACGTTGACAGGAATGTCTCGATGAATAATAACACTTCCTTTACAGATGGTATGACAATCTTTATGCACTATCAAAATTTTCAAAACAAAAAGTTTAATTCATTTACCGTGACAATGTGAAAAGCATATCTTTCTTCGTCTTCTTTATATTTTCAATTATTGTGGATTTCATAATCATTTATTTTAAAACCATTTTAACAATATTCAAACTTTTGTTTTATCATTTTTAACGGAAAGAGTATTAATTCATCAAACCAAAGCAAGTGAAAAATACAGGTGAACTTGTTTTTATCTGTATTGTTAAACTTGTTCTATATGTTTCACTTGCTATGTAATTATATGTTTTTGTCACAAGTCAGTTGACTTGTATGCCAATAAAAATTTGAATTGAATTTGACTGAAATTCAGTAAATAGAATTTCTTCATTTTGAAAGTGTAAAGAATGCTTTTTGTAAATGACATGTAGTGATGATAAATTCGGAAATAACAGAAATAATAGATATTACGAAGGCTTATTTGGTCATAATTCATGGTGAAGAAAAAAATATAAAACTCGTTGCCAGGTTTATTAACTTGTGGTCACGATTTACTAACTCGTGGCTAGGCCTTATTAACTCACGGCCACAACCTTTTAATTATCGAGTTAATAAATCGTGGCAACGAGTTAATACGCGGTAGCTACTGGTTGAAGACTCCGCTACGCTCTCATAGACCTCCACGACCTGTAAGATCGTAAAAAAACTGGAAAACTACCTTCAGTGTGACGGCAATCTCGACGCTGCTATGCTCCTAGTACATGCAAAATAGCTGCTACCACACCGTCCTCCTGCGACTGCCACGCTCTATACGTCAGCGGTAAGTATCCGCTATGGTCCTACCACGACCACATCACGCGCCAAGCCCGATATCGCACGACTTCTTACGACTGTGTCAAGATACAGCTACGCGCTAGAAGATCGTATCATGCTGCTGACACGAGTATCACGTCTGTACTGTGTAAGTTTCACGACCTTGTTACGATCGGTGGGTTTTTATTATATACATCTGATGTTTCTGGGTTTTTGACATCAGTTTTATTCTTGTTTTGGAGGAGGAAACACAAGACAAAAAATGTAGTCATTTAATACAATTGCGCTATGTCAAGGTCAACAAGCCGTCCTGCAAATTTAGACCGCAATGACCTCTGCGCATGCGGAAGCCTGTCCGCGTCCACCCTTCTTCCTTCCTCGCAAAGCTGATCCAGAATACAAACGAAGGACTGCTGAGCTGACCACATTATTTTTAATCGTGTTGACAACGTTGAATGGTCGTAGGAGCCACGTCATGAGAGCGTACCGTAGCGAGTCTTCTTGATCATAGTGAGAGCGGCAATGCTCATAGCAACCTCTTAGCCGATGCGATGTTACTATCACCATAAAACGCCACGACCTCGCTATCTAAATTTTGAGCATGTTCAAAATATTCGTAGCTTTACCACGCTCTGCCACGCGCACTGTCGTCCCCACTACTGATGCTGATACTCTTTCGAAGACCACACTACGACGCGAAGACCTTCCACGATCTGGGTGATTTTTTAGGTCGTAGCACGATCTTCATCCAGTTTGAGGGGGTTTAAGCGCGTCCACAAGCTAGTAAATCGTGTCCACGTTATTCTGGAGTTGGTAAAGCGTGGTAACGAGTTATATTTTTTTTTCATTCACAATAAAATTTGACCCTTGTATGCTTTCTTATGATAGAGAAATTACTTTTATATTTCTTCCGTATCATTTGTCTTAAGTCTCAGTTTGTTGAGATTTCCTTGTTTAAATTTTAGTTATTTTGGATCCAGTTTCGAAATAGAAATTTCTGGAATTAAAGGCTTCATACTTTCAAACTGACTAAATATTTTAAAATAATTTCCTGAGACCGAGATAATTTGGAATCTAAAATATGAAGAAAAATATTTCAAAATAGTTAGTGCGCCAGTTGTCTGCCCGGAAAATACACGTCTCTCGTGGGAACATTTGGAAAATATAAGCTGATATTTCCTTAAAATTCATAATAAAAGATCCCATTGAGCTGTTTTCTGCTCTTTGGTCGGATTGTTGTCTCTTTGACACATTTCCCGTTTCCATTCTCTATTCTACTCTAATGATTAGACATTACAATCAGAAATGATAAACAATAAACAACATTTAAAAAAAAACAATTATTAAAACAGAAAGAAAGAAAAAAGGTAGAAAAATTCAATGATATATTTTATATCAAGAAAAAACAAAACAAATTTGTTCAGAATTTTTATTCTGAAGGAAAAAGCATAAGACCCAAAATGCTGGGGAAATAAGTATATTTTATAAGTACAAGGCTATGTATATCTTTCATACTTCTTTTGATATAATTTCATGTTAACACCTTTTATCGTCAGTATCCATTTTTCAATACCTCCCTCTAGACTAATCTCAACGTTCTTGTAACTGATATGCTGCCAT
Organism: Mytilisepta virgata; assembly: GCA_028015205.1. Lineage (NCBI taxonomy): Eukaryota > Metazoa > Mollusca > Bivalvia > Mytilida > Mytilidae > Mytilisepta > Mytilisepta virgata. Next base: position 75,630,186 of record CM051518.1, on the reverse strand, counting down.
TTTGCGACAAGCCGACAACCCTCAAGGCGCAGACGATCACTCCGATTTCTGTCTCAGAATGCCCAATCACGGTCTTTTTCTATCGGTTTGATAGAAACCAGAACACATGTTTGTCTTTTTAAAGACAATATTATACAGATACTAGACGTTTCGTTTGTTTACAAATTAGTTTATTGAATTGCTTATGAAATATGTTACATTTTACAATAGCTCGTCGACACCGCTGTGAATTGAACTATTATAAAGAAGATTTATAATCGTTAGAGTTTGATGTATTCGTTGTACTTCGGGTTTGAAAAGAATCTGGTACTATTCTTACATTTTTATGCTTTTCTTTGATGAAATATCTTTTCTGTTACACGACTTTTTCTTCCAGAATACTATTTCATTTAATCAGAAGATAATCCATGATAAACAATATATTATTTTTACTACCAAATAATTGATCTCAAGGTCTAATTTGAGGATTATTAGCTCACCTGACCCAAAGGGTCAAGTGAGCTATTCTCATCACTTGGCATCCGTCGTCCGTCGTCGTCCGTCGTCCGTCGTCCGTTAACTTTTACAAAAATCTTCTCCTCTGAAACTGCGGGGCCAAATTGAACCAAACTTGGCCACAAGCATCATTAGGGTATCTAGTTTAAAAAATATGTCCGATGACCCCGCCTGCCAACCAACATGGCCGACATGGCTAAGAATAGAATATAGGGGTAAACTGCAGTTTTTTTCTTATATCTCAAAAACTAAAGCAATTAGAGCAAAACTGACATGGGGTAAAAATGTTCATCAGGTTAAGATCTACCTGTCATGAGATTTTCAGACGAATCGGCCAAACTTTGTTGGGTTATTGCCCCTGAATTTTTAATTTTGCAGTTTTAGGTTATTATCTTGAATATTATTATAGATAAAGACAAATTGTAAACATTAAAAATGTTCAACAAAGTAAGATCTACAAATAAGTCAACATGACCAAAATCATTGATTGACCCCTTATAGGAGTTTTTGCCTTTAAAGACGGCATCCAGCGTAAACTTTCCTTTAAAGATCTTTTCCTCTCAAACCACTAGGCCAATTTAGACCAAATTTTGGTGGAATGGTCCTTGGGTGCCCCCCTTCCAAAAGTATGTCTGGTATCCCCGACATCCGACATGGCTTCTGTTACTAAAAATAGGAAAAAAAAGGGGGGTGAATTTCAAAAATCTTCTTATATAAAACTACAAGGCCAGTTGGAACCAAAGTTGGCAGTAATGGTTCTTAGGAGGTCCTCTTACAGAGATGTGTCCGATGACCCGGACTGTCAACCAAGATGGCCGCCACAACCGAACTTGGTTTAACATACGGCCCTATAGGAAAATTCATTGAAAAATCTTCTTGTCTGAAACCACATGACCAATTGGAACCAGACTTGGCAGCATTGGTCCTTAGGAGGTCCTTTTTCAGAAATGTGGCTGAATTCGTGGACTGTGAACCAAGATGGCCGCCACAGCAGAACTTAGTTAAACATAGGACCCTATGGGAAATTCACTCAAAAATCTTCTCGTCTGAAACCACTAAGCCAATTAGAATTGGACTTGGTAGCAATGGTCCTTAGATGGTCCTCTTTCAGAATTTTGTGCGATGACCCAGACTGTCAACCAAGATGGCCGCCACACCCAAATTTAGTTTAATATTGGACCCTACGGAAAAATTCATTGAAAAATCTTCTTGTCTGAAACCACTTGACATATTGGAGCCAGACTTGGCAGCATTGGTCCTTAGGGGGTCCTTTTTCAGAAATATGTCCGATCACCCGGATTGTCAACCAAGATGGCTGCCACACCGACCTTTGTTAAATATTGGACCCTATAGGAAAAATTCATTTAAAAATCTTCTTGTCTGAAACCGCTTAGCCAGTTGGAACAAGACTTAGCAGAAATGGTCCTTAGATGGTTCTCTTTTAGAAATGTATCCGATGACCTGGACTGTCAACCAAGATGACTGCCACAGCTGAAATTAGTTTAGCATAGAATCCTATAGAAAAATCAGCCAAATTGACTTAAATTTTTAGGTCTGCTCAAGGTGAAAAGTTAAATCCAGGTGAGCGATACAGGCTCTTGAGAGCCTCTAGTTGTTTATGAAATAAGTAGGTATCCATATAGTTTTTAATTTGAATTAGTTTGATCTCTATATAATCATAACAAAAGTTCAAGCAAAGCGTCAACGTTTTTATTACAGCTATGCATCCTAAAGTCACAGTTAAAAATTCCACACAAAGAGTATATCGCACCTCACTTAAAGTTTAAGACGGTTCTATCATCGGTTTTATTACATCTGTAATTTAAAGAACAAAGACGCAAGATAGTACGCTATAAGGAAATCTAATAAAGTCCAGTTGTAATTATCGTGATAATTTTATATTGAAAATCTACACCTACATAGATATAAAATAATATGACAATAAAGATGTTCAACATATAAGTTGTATTTATATAATATAAGTACGTCGGAAAATATAGTTTATTTGTACGAGCCTTAGAAACGGGTAGAAATAGAGGTTTGCCGTTATTTTGTGAGAACACGATGCCATAAACAACAATACAAATATACATTGCAAGTGAAGAAATGGATACCAGGAGATGATAGTCTGCCCCTATCAGAATACAATAAAACATATGACAAGAAGATAGGCCAGTTGCAGGATAAAAGAGTTTAAATTAACATTCTGGATGCATGAAATGATGTTTTACATGTATTATGAATAGTAGTCTCAAAAATGAATACTTAATCTACAAAAACATACAAGAGTAAACATTTCTGCGGCTTATACACAGCATACGATAAATTCTTCCATCAATGCAGTCTTCAGTGACACATAACCCCTATATGCACAAGACAAAAGAAAAATTATTCAAAATTACTTCTTCATCCAAAAATAAGACCCATGACGGTCTTATAAGTTTAAGAGCGAGACTGGATTGATATACAACGGTCTTATAAGTTTTTAATAGTGAGACTGGATTGATATACAATGGCCTTATAAGTTTAAGAGCGAGACTTGATTGATATACAACGGTCTTATAAGTTTAAGAGCGACACTGGATTGATATACAGCGGTCTTATAAGTTTTAGAGCGACACTGGATTGATATACAACGGTCTTATAAATTTAAGAGCGACACTGGATTGATATACATGTATAAAGAAAGAGATATTTAAAAACAGAATCGGCGTCCAGACTATAAGTCTATATATAATTTCTGAAGGGATACAAGGTATAAGAACTTTCTTTTTTGCCTCTTTTTTCTAAATGTTAAACTTCTCGTAGCAAAATTACAACTAAAATTCTCTGAAGCCTCCTTAAAGTCATATAACAGACATTCGTACACTTCTTTGACAGCTTTAGAACGGACACCTTGCATGCTGCTTAACAAACGTTGATTGAACTAATAGATATAAAATTGATTTGTAAGTAGCACTAATTAGATCACACACACTCCTATGGATATTAACTTATAAATATTTACGATGTTTATGTAAGATTATCTTGTAGACATGCTTTACTTTTCCTAACAATGATTTAAAATATTGGCATATATGTATAATTAAATTGCATTGCATATAATCAAGGTAATGACCAGGGGCCTTATTTTCGAAGCTATCCTAAGAATTGTCCTAAGATATATCTTAGGATAAGCTTCGGATAATCTTAGGACTATCTTATGACACGTCTGAGATGTCGTATCGAAGCTCTCTTAGGAAAATCTTAGCTAAGATGTCCTAACTATATCCTAAGTTTAGTAAAATACACATTACGCGGCGCTACATTAATAAAATAATAAGAAACAAATAAAATCAAATGATTTAAATTAAAATTATTTTATTTAAAATAAAACTATAAATATTACCACATAATGTGTCAAAATGGCCATATGCAGAAGTTAAATGCGTGCTATATAGACAGGTAAATAATAATTAAAAGTGAAATAAAATGATTTTAAATAAATAATTGTATTCAAAATTTAACAGTTAATATAAATGTTGCAAAAATTGTCATTTGCAGAAATTAAATCATGCAATATCGTAAGTTATTTTCATTATATCTATATTTATTTTTCAATTGAATACGAAGGTGAGTAAAATTGAAAGTGTCAAAATAAAGAGTTCAAAGTTTAAGGGCGTACAAATAACTACCCATAAGGATACACATACAGTATGTATTCCGAATCTGTATCACGTTGTAACGTAAATATGAGCAGGAAAATGAACCCAAATTTTACTGAATTTGAACTCCAAATTCTTCTAGATGAAGTTGAGAAACATAAGTGTGTACTGTTCAGTAAACTTTACGTTTATTCTTAACTTAAGATATTCCTAAGATCATCTTAAGTCAACTAAATTGACATCCTAAATTTAGGATAATTTTAAGAAAAATCCTAACTTGAGACACAATCGAAAATAGCACTTAGGACTAAGATATGTCTTAGGATGGTCCTAAGATATGTCTTAGTCCTAAGATACCTTCGAAAATAAGTCCCCAGTTGATTATGAAATTTATCAACTCGAGATAATTAAATTTTCATTTATAAACGGCGAAGCTTGTCCGAGCAATTTAAAAAAATTAAAATTTAATTATCGAGAGTGGATAAATTTCATAATTAACGCGTCAAGAGTTTTATAATATTTTCTCTAATGAAAATTTAAAACTCCGAGAGGTTTTCGAAATGATTTTTGGCGGTAAATTTCACGAACATTTAACCAACGAATTTATCAAACGGGTCAAGAAGGGTCCCAGGGGCTATCTAGCCCGCATAACTGACCTCGGAACCAAGTAAACCAGGTAGAAGAGTTGTGTAAATGTGAACAGAATTAGAGAAATGTATTTAACTAACTGCAGAGATTTTCAACTCATATCGGTAATATAAAATAAAAAGAAATTGTTTTACTTTTTATTTTGCATGTAATAAAATAAAAAATACAAAGTAGCATTTAGATTCAACAATTGAAATTGTATTACTCTTCACTGGTATTAAAAAAAATGAAAATCTTACCAACAATAATATCTAATTGACTTTTAAAAGTAATGACATTATTAGTTCAATCTCAGCACACATATTATTACCTCAGTCTATAACTACCAATAATGTATTATTATAGTAATATTCTTTTAAAAAATGTCAACTTCTATTATTTTTTTTAAATGATTAGCTGTCGTCTGTAAAAAAGTATTCTTTAAAATCACTAGACCAGTTCATATGAAACAGTGCTAAACCAAGTAAATAAAGATTACTGTTACCCAGTTGTACTAACAACACAAAGACAAAACACAAACACAAAGACAATTACCAGCACTTGTTTCCGGTGGCTTAAAACTTAAACAATGTTCACAACTGAGACTGCATTGCCTAATAAACTAAAATATCACGTGAGGCATCTATGAAGCGTGTTCATTTTTGTTTTACAAGTATTACCGGTTACCTGTATACAAAATGTGTAAAATTATCAAATTGAACTTTCAATATTGTTCGGATATTCAATAATGATCTTTTATGGAAGTTTTGTTTAAATTGTTCTTTAACAATTGTTGTTCTTTGTTGCTGAAATACCTATAATGCTTAACAGATAAAGTATTCTTAAAAACTTATTTATAGAAAAATTTGTATTCATAAAATCCTTTCAACTTTTCTGTTTTGATCTATTTATCAAACACCAAAATTTGTTTCCTGCTAGAAGAAGAATAACAGGAACAGGTTTGCTTAATTTACTATAAACAGTTTTCTATATAGAATAATTGAGGTTTTTTTTTCTCTTTTTTTTTTGCCTCAAATTTGCATTTGCAATCTTCTAAAGGGAGACAACTTATGTTGCATTTTGTGTAAATATAAGATCGATATGACAGCATTCAGTAGAATTGATATCAGAATTGCACAAGGTTTATTACAACAAGAGATCGTAAAGGACAACAGATAAGATTAATTAAATGAATGCAGAAATTTACTATTTGTGAACATTTTAACTTCCAATACAAGCCTCTACCTACGTACTCAGACAGGGGCGTTTCCAGGATTTTTGAAAGGGGGAGCGTATAATAAAATCTTGGCCGAGCGAAGCGAGACGAAAAATTTTTTGGACCTTTTTTTTGCTAAAAAACATAAAATAAATGAGAAATGCACTAATGTAACGGTTCCTGACTTGGAGCATGTATATATATTTTAGAGTATGTGTTTAATTAATGAATATGATAAATTGCCATATTCAATACAATATAAGCAGATTACGATAGTTTTTTTTTTTTTTTTTTAAAGGGGGGGGGGGGGGGGCGTACGCCCATTACGCCCTCACCTGGACCCGCCCTTGTCAGAACTATTTAATATATATACATGTATGCATGACTTTTTATGACCCGTCCACGAATGTCGAAGTCGCATATAGATTTACCCATGTTCGTCCGTGAATAGGTACGATCGTCAGGCGTGGTTGGGTTGTTTGGTTTAGGTCCATTTCTCAGAAACCTATTCAGATATATCAATGATATTATACCACTACAACCTCCTTATAACACTGAACGCAGATGAACATTATTTGGGTCACTATGACCTAGTGTTATGCATGAGTGATATGATAAATTTTTGCCTTTGATTTCCTATTCTGGTGTTGTATCAATGATACTTCACCACTATAATCTTCTTACATTATATATTGTTTTTCTCCAACATTTGGGTCATCAAGACCCACATTCATGCATGAGTGACTCGGTTAGATTTTTTGGTTTAGGTCCATTTCTCATTAACCCTCTGAGACATATCTGTGATATTATCATATTCAGTCATCTTATATATATTACAACAAAAGTCAGCAACATTTGAGTCACCATGACTTATTTTTTTATGCTTGAGTAACTTTGGTAAAATATTTGTGTTAGGATTATCTTTAAAGATCTAATGGTAATGCATCGATGACATTTCACAATTACAGTCATCTATATATTACAACACAGATCAGCTATATTTGAGTCACAATAATCTACATTTTAGGGTAGAGTGACTTTGATTAAATTTTCATTTTTAGGCTTTTTTTTCTAAAAGATAAACCTGTGATAATATATCAATGATATTTAACAATAACAATCATCTTTAGTTCAACAAAGATCACCTGAATTACATTTAATGCTTGAGTAACTCCGTTGAATTATAGAATTTGGGCAAATATGTAGCACTGTGGATTCATTATTTTTAATGGGGAAAAAGTTAATGTAAGCATGCTTATGAAACTTTCACATATTTAAAATAATTGTTAAAATCAGTTACCGTCATAAATACTATAGATGGGAATTTTAAGCATGAGGACAGGGCATCCATGTTTTACATGCGCACAATCTCTAGTTTTTGCAAAGAACACAAGTTATATGCAAGACGGTGATAAAAGAAGTGTATGGAAATGATAAGACAAGATCGTCAATACAAATTATCTTCCTCCGGTAAAGTCGACACAATGAGGATATTGGCTACCTACGTGTATGTTACCCTCTTGATATTGGCTACCTACGTGTATGTTACCCGTTTGATATTGGCTTCCAATGAGGATATTGGTTACCTACGTGTATGTTACCCGTTTGATATTGGCTACCAATGAGAATATTACCTACCAATAAGGATATTGGCTACCTACGTGTATGTTACCCGTTTGATATTGGCTACCAATGAAAATATTACCTACCAATAAGGATATTGGCTACCTACGTGTATGTTACCCGTTTGATATTGGCTACCAATGAGGATATTGGCTACCTTCGTGTATGTTACCCGTTTGATATTGGCTAGCAATGAGGATATTGGCTACATACGTGTATGTTACCCGTTTGATATTGGCTACCAATCAGGATATTGGCTACCTACGTGTATGTTACCCGTTTGATATTGGCTACCAATGAGAATATTACCTACCAATAAGGATATTGGCTACCTACGTGTATGTTACCCGTTTGATATTGGCTACCAATCAGGATATTGGCTACCTACGTGTATGTTACCCGTTTGATATTGGCTACCAAAGAGGATATTGGCTACCAAAGAGGATATTGGCTACCTACATGTATGTTACCCGTTTGATATTGGCTACCATTGAGGATACTGGCTACATACGTGTATGTTACCCGTTTGATATTGGCTACCAATAAGGATATTGCTACCTATGAGGATATTGGCTACATACGTGTATGTTGCCGTTTGATATTGGCTACCAATGAGGATATTGGTTACGTACGTGTATGTTGCCCGTTTGATATTGGCTTCCAGTCAGGATATTGGCTACCTATGTGTATGTTACCAGTTTGATATTGGCTACCAATGAGGATATTGGCTACCTACGCGTATGTTACCCGTTTGATATTGGCTACCAATAAGGATATTGCTACCTATGAGGATATTGGCTACCAATGAGGATATTGGCTACATACGTGTATGTTGCCCGTTTGATATTGGCTTTCAATTAGGGTATTGGCTACTTACGTGTATGTTACCCGTTTGATCTTACTTGTAACATCGTTTTTATTTTCTTCTTCCACATTTATTTGTCATTTTTAAGCTGTTTATGGTAGCATCACTATTTCTAGAAACCTTATTCGGTAACTTTAAAAAACCAATATGTCTATGAAATGACTATATGCACGAATCAAAGTAAAGAACAGCCTTGATAAAGGATAAATATCATTTATATAAATTTCGGTTACAATTTAAAAAAAAAAAAAGAGTTGAGTGTTATTCTAAAAATTCAACGCATTTGACCATGTGTTGACTACAAAATACAGATGGATTAGCTGAAGTAGACTGACGTTCATTCAGTAGTCAGTATGTCACACTGTGCTAGTTCCTGACTGAAGCACATGTCTTTTGGACATTCATACACATCTATTAGTTCTGCACGACATCGTACAAACTTCTTACATGTATAAGGATGAGGTTTGTAAACAACATCAGGTATATGAGATGCATCATCACAGTAAGTTGCTGAAAATGAATTGAAAAAAATGAGATTAATCAAAGGTTTATCGCCCCTCTTTATTTTGGTAGTCAAATTGAGGATTTACTTATGGTAACACCAAACTGTATAAAGATTTGAACAGAAAGGATATCGCTCATATAGAAAAAACATAAACTTTAAAAGTACTACTTGAGGTTTATGTAAATATTTACAATTTCATATAATGCATTATTTTTATTGACAGGTTGAATTACTATTACATGTTTACTGATACATAAAACCAACGAGTATCACGTGACTACTATACTACGCTTAAATCTTTATTTTGGTGGGTTGTTAAAACCTTGTTTAATATATTGCTCATTACGTTTTAAATTTCGATTATCAGAGTATCCGATGTAGGTTAACCAGAGTAAAATTTTCTCACGCATTAAATTCAGTATCTTCCTTTTACGTTTGTTGAATCAAACTATCCGAGTACCTAAATGCTTGAACGTACATAATGTACGTCTTAGCTTCCAAAATTTGGTAATTTTATAACATTAAATTTTCAAACCAAAGCACTAGCTACGAAACATGATACTCTATGGAAGTTGGCCCATCACAAAAAGTATCTACCAAGTAACAGCAATACATATTTTAATACCATTTGATGTTCTAAATGTACATATGTCGATAAATTCAAGCTGGGTTTGTTACTGTTTTCCATCTTAACCTTAAAATTTTTTAAAAATATCAATAAAAACTGTATATTTTGTTTCCCTAAGTCGTTTCTACTAATCAACTTTTCCAATGCTTTCCAATTTTTTAGGAAAGATATTTTTCCGTTTTCTAAGTAGAAGCCATTGGTGTAACATTTGACACCTCCACATACCAATGATACGGTGTTGAAAAAGTTTTAGTTTTTTTAGGAAAGTTTGAATTAAGTTGACTTTGCCTGATCTTTGTTTGAAATGTGTTTTTCGTGGAACACACAGTAGGTAAATGTTTAATATAGTTTCAATCTATTATATTACGTTTTTCAGTAAGAAACCTGTGGAACACACAGTAGGTAAATGCTTAATATAGTTTCAGTCTATTATATTATCTGTTTTTCATTAAGAAACCCGTGGAACACACCGTAAGTAAATGTTTAATAGAGTTTCAGTCTATTATATTACCTGTTTTTTATTAAAAACCCGTGGAACACACCGTAGGTAAATGTTTAATAGAGTTTCAATCTATTATATTACCTGTTTTCCAGTAAGAAACCCGTGGAACACACCGTAGGTAAATGTTTAATAGAGTTTCAATCTATTATATTACCTGTTTTTCATTAAGAAACCTGTGGAACACACAGTAGGTAAATGCTTAATATAGTTTCAGTCTATTATATTATCTGTTTTTCATTAAGAAACCCGTGGAACACACCGTAAGTAAATGTTTAATAGAGTTTCAGTCTATTATATTACCTGTTTTTTATTAAAAACCCGTGGAACACACCGTAGGTAAATGTTTAATAGAGTTTCAATCTGTTTTCCAGTAAGAAACCCGTGGAACACACCGTAGGTAAATGTTTAATAGAGTTTCAATCTATTATATTATCTGTTTTTCATTAAGAAACCCGTGGAACACACCGTAAGTAAATGTTTAATAGAGTTTCAGTCTATTATATTACCTGTTTTTTATTAAAAACCCGTGGAACACACCGTAGGTAAATGTTTAATAGAGTTTCAATCTATTATATTACCTGTTTTCCAGTAAGAAACCCGTGGAACACACCGTAGGTAAATGTTTAATAGAGTTTCAATCTATTATATTACCTGTTTTTCATTAAGAAACCTGTGGAACACACAGTAGGTAAATGCTTAATATAGTTTCAGTCTATTATATTATCTGTTTTTCATTAAGAAACCCGTGGAACACACCGTAAGTAAATGTTTAATAGAGTTTCAGTCTATTATATTACCTGTTTTTTATTAAAAACCCGTGGAACACACCGTAGGTAAATGTTTAATAGAGTTTCAATCTGTTTTCCAGTAAGAAACCCGTGGAACACACCGTAGGTAAATGTTTAATAGAGTTTCAATCTATTATATTACCTGTTTTTCATTAAGAAACCTGTGGAACACACAGTAGGTAAATGCATAATATAGTTTCAGTCTATTATATTACCTGGAATAACTAATATTTTCTCATCCCCTTTATGAACATTTGGAAACGTTGATACTGCATACAATATGGTGTCATTCATTTCCATGGTCGGAATGAATTTAACAATGGTATTGATGTAGGTTTTACATGTATTTTCATTCGTTTTCATTCTCCAAGAAATGTCCCCATTTTTAAAGGGTTTAATTTCAGTGATATTGTCTTGGCTTGCATAGAACCAAGAAATATTTCCCACTGGCCTGGGATATCCTCCTTTCCACGTAGCCTCAAGCTCAACTGTCTGTCCTTCGATAATTCCTACGGGTTGTTTTGTTCTAATATATGATGTCGGCTTACCTGAAGAACAACCATAATTAAACATAAAACAAAAACATGAGAAGGGTTACATATTATACTACGATGGCCGATACCGGACGGCACAATATATTTTTTAAAAATAAAATTTGCTTCCCTAGTGCGGCACTTTTATGCGGCATGCGACTTTTTTTACTGAGGAACAAAATAACACTAAATGGCATTTTGTAAAATATGAATTGGGTTTGATAAAATATACACGTGCTATATATGCGAATAAATTAGTAAAAAAAAATATTTGTAGCCATTATTGCTGAGTTGCATCTTCGAACATATAAATTTTAGAAAGCATAATGTCTTATTATCAGGAAAAGTTTAGCCAAGATATGTTTTGAGAAACGAATGTCGGATTGAATTTTCATAGAAATTAAAAATAACAGTACTATCGGCAGATAATTTTGAGTGGAAGCAATGTTAGAAAACTGCATATTGTATATAAAAAATTCAAATGATATACCCAGTCCTTCAACACAATCCATATTTTACATATGCCTTTTCATAGTGTCAGTTGTAATAATCACAGGGGCCCGACTTCTGGATATTTATTTCTTTTTTCTTTTTTCTTTTTGTTTTTATTTATTTTTACTTTTTTGTTGTCTTTATATTTCATGAGTACTTTTAATAAATATTTACTATAACAACGAAAATTATGCGTTTATTATCAATGTGCTATACACTATCCACGTCCTTATACTAAAAAATCCTAAAGGGATATTAAGCGACCATTTTGGATTTCCTACCTCTGCCACGATTAAAATCAATTAAAATACTTCCATGTGACAATTTATTTCATATCTGCTCTCAATCTCCACCAAAATGAATGCTCTTCGAAATCCAATCATCATTTTACCAAGCTACGACATTAAAAGCGATAATTTGACGAGCGAAGTCAAAAGTTATCATATTTCGTAACTTCACTATTGAAGTCAAAGGGACGCAACTCTCATTGACTTATATACAGTAACGTTGCTTTCGACCCGAAATACGCGAACTTTTGACTTTGCTTGTCGAATTAAAGAGTTTGATGCCGCATCTTGGTGAAATGGTGACTGGATTTTTGAAGAGCATTCATTTTGGAGGAGATTGAGGCCAGATATGAAATGAATTATCACATGGAAGTTTTTGAATTGATTTTAATCGTGGCAGAGGTAGGAAATCAAAAATGGCGGCTTATATCCCTTTAGGATTTTTTAGTATAAGGACGTGGATAGTATATAGCACATTGATGATAAACGCAGAATATTCGTTGTTACAGTGAGTATTTATTAAAAGTACTCATGAAATAAGACAACAACAAAAAATAAAATAAAAAAGAAATAAATATCTAGAAATCGCGCTTATTATTACAAAGTTCTCGCCCGAATAAAATCACGGATCTAGGTCACATTTTATCATCAGGTCATTTGAGGTCAGTTGTTAGTTATTTTCTGATTTTTACAAAAAAAGTTTTGTGCCGCACAAAAGTGCCGCACTAAGGAAGCAAATTTTATTTTTAAAAAAATATTTTGTGCCGCATAAAAGTGCCGCGCTAGGGAAGCAAATTTTATTTTTCAAAAATATTTTGTGCCACGTAAAAGTGCCGCGCCAAGGAAGAAAATTTTATTTATGAAAAATATTTTGTGCCGCATAAAAGTGCCGTGCTAGGGAAGCAAATTTTATTTTTAAAAAATGTTTTGTGCCGCATGAAAGTGCCGCGCTAGTGAATCACATTTTATTTTTAAAAAATATTTTGTGCCGCATAAAGTGCCGCGCTAAGGAAGCAAATTTATTTTTTTTTTTAATATTTTGTGCCGTCCGATATCGGCCATCGTATTATACACATGTATTACTACATAATTATCATGTTCTATATTTTGATTTCCTACTTTTAACAGCTTGTTTCTCCATTCTTTTGTCGATATTTCATGAGAACAACCGGGGCCAGCATACATTTACAAGCTACTAATGAAACAACTTATACAGTGTTATAGTAACGACAGTACCGATTCATCTTCCGAAGCAGTGTCCTAATATACGAATAAGCGCCTGTTTTAGATTGAGTTTAACGTTTTGATTTTCTGTTACTTACATGTACATTTACGTTAAAGTTTGTTTTATTTTTACTGTAATTTGTGTTTTGTTTAACCATTAATTGACGTTTTTTGCAGTGACTTTACTGTTACTTACGTTTTACTATAAGTTCTGCATGCTTATTGGTCATTGTTAAATTACTGGTAAGTCCACAATGAAATGTTCCTTGATCATCACATTCTATATCATTTATAATAATTTGAAGTCGTATTTCTGTCATGTCAGAACCATCCATAATTATAAAATCGTAATCGAAGTTAAACTTTGAATTAATTCCAGTTGTTTTCAAATTTTTAGACTTTGTAAAATTCAAGGTCACGGTTTTTCCTTCCAAATACGCAAAATCCCAATCTACTGTCCTAATGACACACGACATAGATGCTTTCTTTTTACCAATGGTGGTTTCAACATCCGATATCAAAACTGGTTCTGAAATGTATATTTTCAATTATTGTATAGATATAAAATTTTGCGTCATAACGATGTAGAAATAGCATTGATGACTTAAATAGTCCACATTTTCATATAAACTATCCTTAAATATATTTCGTGTTATGGAATCTGCAGATCTTTATGTTTTGCCGGTATTGTTCAAGTAATTCTGTATTGTCATTATTAACTGCTTCTTCCTGGTCCGCTTGCCATCATTTTCTAGTACACAGCTCTGACCTTACATATTTTATACTTTTTTGATCGCTTTGTATGCAGTTCTGCTGTATTGCACACGGCTACCCATGTTTCTTCAGCCTTTACAACATACACATAAACCGTTTAACGTATATTCATATATACATCATGAGCATTACGATAACACCCTAGAAGACGATCCATGTGTGGAATCCCTACACCTTTTCAAACGAAATTTAAACGAACTTTGGAATATATACAAATTAAAGTTTGGTTAGTAAAAAAGCTTACAAACTATATACTTATAATATTCAGTTTCACCAAAATTATATATTGTATACTTTTAGCAAAATCCTGCTAAATTTTGATTTTGTTAACGAAATATTTCAATGTTATAATAAAGATTACAGAGCAAATCTTTGAACTTAATGACCATCACGTTTGATCAGTGAAATCTGTTTGGGCAAAGTTCTGCTTTGGGATACGTAGCAAAATAAAATACTACATATCTGAAAAAGACAAGAGATATTAATTCACTATCCGACATACCAAATAATGGTTTTTGTGACGTGGTCGGAAACCATTCAAATGATTCTTCTACCACAGTTGTTGGAGTAAATGCTGGTCTTTGTTTAATCGGAGTAGTTGACGAGGGATCATCCCTCAAATATGACTCGACGTCAGGATCTTTGGAAACAAATTCCAACTCAATTTCTTCAAATTCGTGTTCTTTTCTCCCTGTGGTATGTTTGTTATCGATAATACTTGTTTCGTTGTCTGGAATTAAAAAAACCAATAATTTAGTAATTATCCTTTGTACTTATATTGTGATGTTTTTGCAGGTATCATTTCAGATTCATCTGTCGTTTGTTTTTGTAACTATATTTATCGTATTTCCCTATGGCTATATCGACCTGCTGAGGCCTTCAGAATTTCCCGTATTTCGGCACTGTGACGTCGTAAAGAGTTGACCCGACCCTAATATGAGCTGACCCGAATATATCAGCGACGTCATAATGTTTGACCCAACGTTGACCCGAATATATCAGGAAAACATCCGGTTATAGGCAGATGGCCATTGAAAAGTAAGAAATTCCATTAAGATTGCTAGTTAACAATACGATAAATTTATCATCAAGTTTTCTTCAAACAAATATTGTAAAATATAAGCCGCTCGACACAATATGAAGCTTTTTAGCTCGTTCGCTACGCTCACTCGCATAAAAAGCTTCACATTGTGTCTCGCGGCTGATATTTTACGATATACGTTTGCAGAAAACCTGATAATATGTACATATGGTTCAATTGGATTTGTAACGTTTACACTACTTAAACGTTAGGTTGTAGTATACTATTTTGAAGGCTGATTGTTAAATAGTCATATCCTAATACTCAACATACTCCAGTTTACACTGGGCCAAGAAGAATGAAAAGGTTACCTGTAGGTGTGATATTTCAATGTATTTATTAGTTAATTTTGACGTCACATTAATTTGTTACAATCAACCAATATGTTATCCTTACAGTAGAGACTGAATGAGGAGAATGGATGCTGTTTCTAAACTGAATGCAAGGACATCTCGTAAAGATGCATTGATCCTCCGGATGAGGTAACGGTTTTCACATCCGAATACATTTAGACCTGAAGGGTTTTTTGTTGTGGGAAACTTTTAATTCCAATTCCAATTTATCACATTTTAAATATGATAGAAAGGCACAGTGTCACCGAATTCTAGACGTAATTGATTTTTTTCGCTTAATACATAAATTTGTTTAGTTTATGTTTGAAAGGACGACCACAGTAAAATGAATTATATTTCGATAAGTTTAAAATAGCAAAGATCTGAAAAAGTCATTGAGGAAGCTTCCATGTTTTACGTATTCATAACGTACCTTGTAAAATAGCCATTGTTTCATTTGCTGTAAAGTTTCCTGGTATGTGAATATGTCCACTCTCAATTACAGGCACAGTTTTCCCTGCTTTAATTCGAAATACAATAATATACTAATAAACCACTTTAATTATGGTCCCTATATGACACCAATCTTTTTATTTCGATCTGCTGGGATATTGACTTATTGGCTCACAGTTTCGCTTCCAGTTTAGAACTTAATTCAGGAATGTTATACATTCTGACATATTTTTGCTTTGTGTACTGACTGAAATTGCCAAAAATTTATAAGAATCAATATTGCTTGTCGGACTTAAAATGTTTGTTTTATTAACAGTGTGTCTTAAGTATAGTTTTGGAGGTATATAAATGTACTTGTTTAAAACTGATATTGTTTAGCAGAAAATGAACTTTTTAGGTAATAGCTATGTTATACCGAATTCCCCGATGCACTTTTCTACAGATATCATATATTTTGCCTCAAAATAATACCTCTCTATAAATATGCTTTTTAACAACAAAAATACTCACTTTCAATATATACATAATGTATAGTTAGGGCTACAATAGCTGCGGCCAAAGCCATTAATGTGATTCCAACACAGACTAGAATCCGTGTTCTCTGTTTTATTATATTGTAATCTAGGGTTTGGTTAGAGCGCTCAGATGACATGGATGCTAGTCTTGAATGGTATGCTGGTGGCATGTCGTCCTCGGATGGATATTTCTCTTGTGGATACCAGCTTGTCTCGTGTGTAAGAACAGGGGGTTGGATAGCATTTTGATAACTGTTTGTGAGGGCTGTTCCATTATTAAGCATCTAAATAAGAATATATTAGAATACTTTAACTTGTTATACCTTAGATGGCTTGCAGGCTTTTAAACATAAAAAAATATACAAAATAATACTGAAAGAAAGGGAAAACATGACATAAAAAACAGACAAACTGAAACAGACGTAATCATCTTGTCCGCTTTACTCAGTAACCAGGAATATTCAAACAAAAATATCTATTATATAAAGTTTTAAAATAAAATCTTTGATACCAATTTTGATGCACAAGATGTGCAAATTTCGTGGATTTACGAAATAGACGATCTAACGGTAAGACGAGAATAGCTGGACAAATAGCATGTCGCTTTCATTGTTGCATGAACACGTAGTACTTGGTATTTTTTGAATTTCATATAAAACTGTCGGTACATTTTGCTAACGAGTAAACATCGTTTTTTGAAGTTATAAATTTTTTCAAGTAATATCGAGTGTAGGTGGTACTCCTTTGCTACACCCGAGGCCCGTTTGTTTATATTGCTTGAACAATGTTTTTGGTGTTTCGGTCCATTAGGCTATCCCAGTGTCTTGCCTAGAGTGGTACTACATGGACGTAAACTATGTGATCGGCAGAATTTGTATTATTTAAGAGTCTCTTTTGTTCGCTAAAATCATAATTCGCTATAATGTTTCTTTTATTCAAAACTGAAAATTGTACTGGTTATTTTATAATCTGCCGCCAATTTAAAACTGGAGCACTTCTTGCAAATATCCTGTATTTGGTACATTGTAAGTAATTATAAATAAATGGCATTCGTGTAGCTAATGAATTACAACTTGGTGTACGTCTAGTTTTAAGAATGTGAAACTATTTAAAGATACACCTGGTCATCAGTTAATTACGATGACAGAATAAGTAATCATTAGGTCAATTGACTGTACATTTGTATTTAGAAAAGTGCACGTGTGGTCTAAACCCATGCTTAAGGAATATATTAAACAAAGATAAATCCTCGCATTAATTCTCCTGCTAGTATAGTACCCGTTAGTATTATCATGAAACTACACATAGTTTTGCGTTCATGTCGGTCATTCGGAATATTTTCGTAGAAGTTCATTGCGATAAAAATGCTTTTTTTACCATTCGGCAATAAATGTCGATGTTTCCGTCAAGGTAAATTTCCCAGCCATTCACTGAATTACATGCTCATTCATACCTTTATATTCTGTCTGGATATATGAACAGATAACACTTACCTGTGACAAATCATGATGCTGGAGATATCTGAGGTACCTTCTGTATAGAGTTCCTTCAAAAAATAAAGTCCAGGGTGGTCTTTCTAATTGTTCCTCATTGTAGTTCATGATGCCTTGTTATCTTCAGTTTACTATTTATTTAACAAAGGAAAAAGTTATATGTTAGGGCGTGACGTATGTTAGAATGTTGTAATTAATTAGCAGAGATGGTAATCAACATTAAGATAAATTTATCTCTAAAAAAAACTAATTATCTATGTAAATTAATGCAAACAAGGAAAAAAGTATTCATAAACAAGCTGAAAGTACACAGATGATATATATGTTTTATTTTACAAACGTGCATAATAAGTTATTTGGAATAATTTTAATATTGAAAATTCAACAATATTTCATTTATTTATTTTTTTAGAAAAATAACTTAAATAATCGACCAAAACATTTCTTGTAGAAAGATGACATCGGCTTTCTGATATTTATGTAGGGAAGAAATACGGGAAATCGAAAAAAATCTTGAGTTCAGAATTCGGCGAAAAGTCAGGCTCCAAATTGGAATTATTAAAAAAAAACTGGACTGTAAAGGTTTTTGATTTGGAGAAAAGATTGTCGTTGTACCGGTCAAAAATAATCCATGCACATATATACTGCGAAAAAAAAAATCAGGGACAGACCATTCTCACCCACACCCCTCCCCCACCGCCAATTAGATAATCAAATGGTGCTCTCTTAATTTGAATCATATGATTTTAAAATGAATTTAAATGCTCAGTATATTGCAACTAATTATCTTTATCAATTTGAACATTATTTTCCTTTTTAAAAAACCATTGAGAGTGGTATTTCATATTAAAAATATTTCATATTTTTTTTTCATAAGTATCTAGTATTATTTATCAAGAGCGACAACTCAGAGGAAATTTGACATGTTACATTGTTTTCTCAACTGAAATTAACATGTCTGTGATCTTTATTTTAAATTTAAATTTAGTGTTTTTATAAAACTATTATTTTTTTTTAAATTACGTGATATTTTCTTCTTATATAACTCTGTCCTGAAATATTTTGTTGGCATTTGACTCGGCTCTTCCGCATTTTGGTTATTGTTTCGTCTTGGAAAATTTTCGGTCTTGAGCACAGCTGATAAGTAATTAGAAAAACGATATATCTACCTTGTGCATACAATTTGGTATTATGTATTTTTTTGTAGACTATAATATGGAAGGCCGATCATTTGACCAAAAATGCTGTAGACAAGAATAAATGTCAAAATGGATTTTATCACTGTATTGAAGACATGCATACTGTATCTTATTATATCATAAGGACATTATGCAACAAAGAGCTATATAAGATCGTGTTTAAACTACAAGACCTTATTGACAACGATCTGAATTGGTAACAGCTATCTGAGATTCACGGTCATCTTTCAAAATACATGTAGTAAAAACAATATTTTGAAGCTAACTTAAATTCGAAACTTAGCATCTTATGACTCGGCTCATACCTTCCGCCCGGAAATTCCGAATGTTTATGCTCATCAAGACAATGTGATGAAAACCTTTATAGGTTTATTTCGTGTTAAAAAGACAAGAAATACAATGAAATGCGTTTCCGCTTAGCGTTTCTATGAACGCTACAAATTTACAAACAGATGGTAAACAAAGTTTCAGCGAACGCGGGAAAGTTCTAACATGGAATTTCATTGGCCGCAGTCTTTACGAAAACCAATCAAATAGACTGACTATAATCCTCCCAAGTCAGGATTTTGTATCCACGTTCTTTCCTACAAACCCCTGACATCACACATTCATATTTTACGGGTCGGACATATCGCCGTCTGGTATGTGATCTAGAAAATCTACCTACGTCGCAAATGGATTCTCTTGTGACCTTGAGAAGAACCAATGAAAATCGTTCACTCCCGAACCGCAAAATATGAATGTGTGATGTTAGGGGTTTGTAGGAACGAACGTGGATACAAAACCCTGACTTGGGAGGATGACTGACTATATGAGATTTCAAAATAAGTAAGTAGGGATTGTGTCAATCGAATGTATAAACAAAGAATTTATTATTAATATATAATCTTTACTCACAGTATTTTAGACATTGAAATATCCAGTATATCTATAATATCCGTGTAAATCAGTTTGATTAATTTCCGAAATTGCCCTTATAATGACGAGTTTTAGATCGCCGGAGGGGGTACACTTCTATAATAAGTTATAGGGACGTACCGATGGAAATAGGTAGCATTTTTCTACTTCATATGGGACCGGCCATTTAACTTGAAAAGAGGGGGGTGTCTCTGGTTTTTACCCCCGGCTCTGAATTTTTTTGCAAGAAATAAAATCTGAAAAAAAATTGGGAAGAGCCTTTCAGTCAAAGTGAGAATCAGAAAAAAAAATGTTCTTACATTTTGAAAACGAAAAAAAACCTCTGTGAAAATGCCTCATCAGAAACACCTTCATGATCAGATTATTTTTTCTTCAATGTTGGGAAACAGAATATTTTTTTTTTTAGGAAAAAGCAAACCCCTCCCCCCCCCCCTTTTTCAAGTTAAATGGTCCGTCCGTAATATGTTATGTATTGAAATCCATACGAAAAATTATGACGAGGTTATTAATGGATAACACTGACTTGGATTTGTTGTTCAGTTGCTAGCATGTCATCAGTTAAAATAAATACATGTGTTTTATCTACTTTTAAGAATCCGTATCTACTATATTCTAATATTGTTCGACAACAGAATAAATATTGCTACATATGCAATATGGGAATGGGTCACTGTTTCCTCAAAATAATATACATAAAAAAGAAAGTATACAATTTTAAGATCATCCGCCGTATTTCCTCGAGCGTATTTCGCTTTTAGAATATATAAATATTTAGAAATAAAATTTTGAGAGTGTCAGTTTTAATAGCCAGTATTTTTCTATATTGGTAATTTGTTAATCAAAACTCTTTGCACTTGGTAATTCATAACAAAGTTATAGGAGTTCGTGTTGTTCATTGTTTTTTTTAATCTTCTGTGTTTATTTGTTGTGCTTGTGGTTGTTCATTTGTCTTCCCGGGTTTGTCTGTCCAATGAATTACGTTTTTTTTTATTGTTCCTTCGGTATATATGTCCTTTTTATGATATACATATATAGGTTCCGTGGGTTCAAACCCCCATGGTTACATTGGAAAATGTAACCAAAATATGTTGTAAACTGTTGGGAGATGGAACACCTATTCCTTGGAATCTCTACCCTTTTATATGACTGAAACCAGATTAAATGATGTAAGGATGAATCGGGGGTATCTGCATTATTTGTATTTTATTGGCCGCTCGTATGTTCTTTGTTTATGTGTTGTTTTTCAGTAATTACATGTTCATTATATAAAGGATCGTGTCAATTATTATCTATTTTATTTTTAACATCCAAGAGCCGAACTTGTTTAAATTCTATTTCATCCATTTAAAACTTTAGCAGTCTTCTTTCGATTTTTAGCCAAGGTATTAATCATTTAGTTACCTGCGATTATTTTTTTACGTCCCGCCTTTTGAATTTGATTAGTCTGTGTAAACCAATGAAAACCTATGTTAGAGTATAGATGTCGGGTTGTTTGTTTCTGCTATTATTAGATTTATCGGTACGCTAAGCTGAAACGTGTGTGGAAAGGCAAACAATTGCGGAAGCCTTGAAATAATAGATGATTATTGACTACAAATGTATTTAAAATTATCCAGATATGAAGTTCTTTTCGATTGAGACCAATTTACGCTAGACATTGTACATACATTTGGAATCAATTATCTCTGGGAAAACAAAAGATAATTGCATTTTGAAGTAAAAATAATTACCACATTCATTTTTGCAATGGTGTACCCAATACACAGGAAAGGAAATTTCGACAACCGACTAATTACCGGATACCAATTCAGGAAAGGGTTTCAAATTTCACAAACTCCAAGATTTATGATGCAACCAGTTTTGAAAAGAGGAGTTCATATCACAATTGTTTGTCAAATAAACTTAAATCTACAAGCAAACATAATTCAGTTTAAAAAAAACAGAGAGAATGACGATTTGGAAATTTATAAATGCAGTCTTGTTTTTATTTTTTTTTTTATTTTAGAAATTAAAGGTTATCGACAATTTTCAGTATTGACATCAACAAAAATATCATTAAGACCATAATTTACTTCTTTCCGCCATGTTATTATCCCAAATTTTTATTTAAGGGTTATTGATATGCATGACCTCAGTCAAAAAATAAAATTCTTTGATATCAATTTTCATGCAGAAGATATGCACATTTCGCTGATTTACAACTCATCAGTTGTGCTGAAGGCCTAAAATGTTGAAAACCAAAACAATAATCAATAAGGCTGAACTGCAAATTCAAAAACTCCAAAATGACCAAAAGGGGTAATGCTGAAACGAACTAAGGACAGAGCTATGCACAAGGGAGATAATTCAATAATTTTAGAAGGTCTTGTTAAAAATTAGGCGCGAACCAAAGGGACGAACAGAAAGATATTTCTATGCAAGTTGTACATTTATAAAATACTGTAACTATGTAAATATTGTCGGTACTCGCTATGACGTACTGTTATTTCTACCAAAACTGTTACAAAATCGTGCAAGTTTAACCAATTAATATTTGAAAGTGGGAGGTTTTGGACATCCGGGTGCTCTCTCGTTTTCATCATAAACTGTAAGGTCTCGGATGGAATTAATATTTGGTATTCAAATGTATATACAAACACGTTAACTTTGTGTAATATTAATCTAAAAAATCTTAAATTCACAAAATAGTTATTAGCAGGAGTAAAAAGTGGCCTCACCATGCCACCACTTTCAAAATCAGCTCTTTGTGGGACAAGATCATTTTATCTCCGTGAACCTCTTTCTTTTCAAACACTGAAACTGTTTGTTTGATTTCAGTTCAGAATGCGATGTCGTGGAACAGAGGTTAGAAAAGACAAGTGCTAGCTACATGTTTTATTCTGCACAACTTTCAAAAGATTTTGATGTTAGATACCAATAAAAATTTATGGATTTGTTATCCACATCTGATTGACACAACCAGTGGAAACGTAGCTCTGAAGGTTATCTTTGAATGGTTAAGATGGAAAAATCTCTTTCTCTGCAAGCATGTGACAAAAGAAAGGCAATCTTTTATTTATTTATTTTTTTTGTCCTTTCTTCAATTGAAAGAAAATCATGTTAGGCCTTTATGTACAGATAAAATCACAAGTTCATGACAGTTCTTGCACTTCTATTGTCGTAGGGTCTTGATGTATATATCAAAGGACACATACATCATGTACATGTATATAGTGTTAAAGTATTGAGTGTGATAATGTAGAACATTAGCTTAAAGGTTGGAAACAAATTTATCCGGCGAACGTTTTTCCAGGCGCGTCACACTTCTTTCTGATCATCGGATATACCTCCTGATCAGCATTTGTCTATTATAAAATATCTATTGTATTGTTAAAGTAAATCTACATGTAAAACAAAATAAAAATTTTATTAAAAAATGTTAGGAATGTCCTTCAGTTGGCTTCATATATTCGTTGTGTCGTGTGCATGAAGACCGCCATACAAGTTTTTTTTTTTTTTCAAATGCTGAAATAAACAAATAAAAACAATTAGATGAACGCATAGGAAACATACCAAACATGTTGAAAATATATAAATCTTAAAGAACTGACACTTAAAATTCAAAGTACAACGTCATATGATAACGAAAGTTTAAAAACACAAACTAAATATCAGTTTGGTTCAAAAGCACACGATAAACTTGTTTTGTTTACCTTCAGAAAATTGAAATATGAAACAATTTATGTTGTAATAAGGTCAGTTTTGTCATTTGGAGTTTCAGACATGAATACACTAAATTTTTGAGTGTTGGATCGGTATTTTAAGAAAACATATCAATTTGAAATAGACAAAAAAGGAGATATCGGTTAAATGCCGATAGGTATTCCGAAAAGTACAAAAAATGGGTTGTCAGATAGTTTTCAACAAGAGACACGAAGCCAGTCTCTTAATAACTCCATTAGAAAAAAGATGTTAATGATGAACTATCCTTCTATCATATAAGTAATCGTCTGCAAGGTATATCAGCCTTTGACGGATCCAATTACAAGGATAACCTAATACATTTAAAACAAAAACATGTTTCTCACTGGACTGATCTATAGAACTATAACATACCTTAATATTCTTTACTGATAACGACATTCTTGTAACTCCTCGTTATAACATAATCCTGACGGACATTCCATAACATCTACCGTGTCCAGTAAACATCTCATATACTTCTTACATGTGTACGGATGTTTAACCGTTGTATATAATGGAACAGAATCACAATAAAATTCTGTAAGTATATAAAGATGTTTATTGTATGATAGAAGGTATTTTCAAGCAAATAAATTGGTAGTTCATATAAAAATATTTTTAAAGTATAAAACGTGAACATTATATATTGGATGCTTTGTTTCTGTTATATATAAATATTTATTACATATATTGATGATGGTGATTTATCGTAATTTCCAGTGAAAATAAATTCGATATTTTCACTCAGTGAAAGATCGGTTTTTATTTAACGTCGTCAAGGACATTACTATCAAATGCCATTTGTGACGTCGAAAGACTCATGAAAGGATCTAAGGGAAATATGACACTTTTGAAGCATTTTTTGTCTATTTTATCAATTTAATAAACAATGCACAGAATATATTCAACTCGTGACTGGAAAACACTAATAATTCCCTCATGCGCTGCGCGCATTCGTGAATTAAGGTGTTTTTCGGTCACTTGTTCAATATTCGCGATATTTAAATTCTTGAATTAGTTGTCCTATAAATATACATGTCGTAATCAAGATGAAAAAGGACAAACGAAAAAAAGAAATATTCTTCTGTTTTATATCTAAATCTGATATATTTGGCCATTGAATGTTCTCAATTTTTTCTACTGCAATTGGTTGGCTTATTATTTTAAGAATAAAATGTTCAAGCACTGGAAAATTGCTTAAATTATGTGTGTGGTAATGATTTGAAAACATCTGTTAATATAAATTATCTTCAATAAATATTTCCTTCATTTCACTAATTTTGTATCTCTGTTTGGCTTATCAATACTTACTGAATACGCTCATCCCAAAGGAAATTTTCCTCTCAAGAGTCATTTCTTCCGTATTGATATATGTATAAATACTTAAAAATTTGCAGAATTCGCAACTTTAAAATTTTGTGTAAAGAAAGACTCTAAAATATATCAATTCTTTCTTAGTACGTTAGAAGTGAAAGGATTTTTTTTCAGGCTTTTGATTATAAGTATACCTGATCAAGATTAACCACGAAAAGGTGTTGTAATTTAATTTTTGCATCTTCGTTGAATTATGCAAGTAAATTAAATACAAGCAGATAATAACCTGATATTAGCCAAATTTCATGTTCTGTATATTCTTTGGAGCCCGGAGCTTGACAACGAATCTTAGCACCATTCCATCTCATGGGAAATAAGAAATCTACTTCGACTGTTTCTTCACGTTGACATTTCCTATCTGTCACTGTGCGGACAGCACTATGAAATCGATATTCCTCGTAATCTGTTGTGTTTACAAATTTTATCCAGAATTCAAGATGTCCGTACGGATAGCCTGGATTGCCGGAACATGAGAACTGAACACTTCTCTCTCCAAATATCTCGGTGTCGATATTGAATATAGGTTTACCTGTAGCAGGCGCTGAAATTAAAATGGACTTATTAAAATTTTTGAACAATAAATAAAATTAATTAGATAAATGCATTTGGCCAACGCTGTAACAGTCACAGACTCAATAAATGTTTGAAATTAAGTGCAGCCGAATTGAACATCACCGAGGCATAATAATATGATAAAGAGAATGAATCTGCAGCATAACAAATAATATCATAAAGTTTGTATTTATTAATACTACATTTAAATGTTTTATCAAGCAGTATCGACTTTTAATTCGATAATGAAATTCGTCACTTACTTTTCACGATAATATCAGCTTCCTCAAGATAACCTCCGTCCACATTACAAATATATGTTCCTTCGTCTTTACAACTAAGTTTGTTGAAGGAAAGTGAAATTTCTGCAAACATATCTTTAACAGTGCCTGACACAGAAACCGCATCACCTAGATTAGATATAGCTTTACCGCTAGGCGTCAGCGATACTGCCTCGCGGGCATTCTTGGTAATCTCCAGTTCATTCCATGTTGTGAAATTCTCAATGTGACATTTTGTAATAACGTCAACTCTGCCTTCAAATTCCTCTACAGACTTAAAAAATAATCCTGGAATATATTTAAATACTGTATAACAATGTATTTAATTATCGAATTAAAGACTGGTGTTTGGTTTATGTACATACATGTAACCCATAGAATTGATGTTCTTCATTTTAAAGTGCTGTTTTCTATACTAATAGAACTATTAAAACACTGATAACATATAGAGAGCAATTAATATAAGATTAAACTGAAATAATGTTATACAATATAAAACAAAATATAACAAATAAACATCTATAACGAGAAAAATTTAACATATTAATATCAATTACCTGGACAACCTATTTCACCACAGGTTTGGAATTCAGCATTATTTCCATCACAAGGTTTCCCACCATATTTCGGAGAGGGGTTGTTGCACTGGCGTTGCCTGTGTTGATTACCACCCCCACCACAACTCACAGTACACACTGACCACTCTGTCCAAGGTGACCATTGACCATCCACTAAATTATTTGAAAAAATCTTTCAGAAGTCTCGATTTTCTATATTTCTTTTCTTTACTTTAAAACATTCTTAAAAAGTTTTGCGTTTTTTGTTTGTTATTTTGTATTGTCTTTATTTTTTTTCTCATTTCCTATTAAAATAAACAAGGTGTTATTGACCACTATCTTGAAATGAAAGTTATGTTATGTAATATATGCAAAAATCCTTGATGCAACAATTTTTCTGAAAGAAATTTAATACTGTTTCACTTTCTTTGCAGACAATCAAGGGACTATACAGGAAGTAAGCCGTAACAGACTGTGTACCTGGACAGTTGTCAGTATTACAAATTATTTTCTCTTCACGAGTGGCAGTACAGTCCTTTCCCCCATACTGTGGTGATGGGTTAGAACAGTTTCTTTTTCTTATAGATTCTCCTCCTCCACAAGATACTGAACAGGCAGACCATGATGACCACAGTGCCCACGTACCATCAACTACAATAACATAAATTAAAACAGAATTTTAAGTTAAGTTTCAATTAATACCAAACATTTGATGATATTCACTTCAATTGATACCAAACATTTGATGATATTAACTTCAGTCTTGTTTACGACAACTGATGTAGATCGATAAATAAATACACATTTTCAATTTTAACATATTCGATTTCTAAAACAAATTCAAGTCAAATGTGAAATTTTTATTTGTCAATAATGTTAACAAGATAAATATTTCTCTTAGTAACTTAACCTTAAATATGTCATTTGATTTATCTTTGATTTAATTCTTTTCAGATTTTCATGAAATTCTGAGGGGAAAAAATTTGACTCATGATTAGCCCTAAAGGGTGATATTCTTGCGATTGGTATGATTTGAGTATATACTTACTAGGACAATGATTAGTACTGCACATCTGAGTTTCCGTATTGTTTCCATCACATTCCTCCCCGCCAAACTTTGGTTCTGGATTTGTACAAGATCGTTCTCGTTTCTGAAGGCTACCACCACAAGTTACGGGACATGTTGACCATTCACTCCATTCGATCCAATTGCCATTTACTATAATGAATATCATAAAGAACACGTATAATGAAAATATTCAAAATTTGACTTTTCAACCATAACATCTTTGCACATTTTTTAAAAATATCATTTTAGATTACTTAATTAGGAAATGGTGAGTGCTAATTAAAGGATACTGGATAATATACTGCTGTAATTGTGTAAATAATGAATTGTTTGGCGTTTTTTTAATACGAGGTAGAAGTTAATAAACACATGCATATTAAATGAAATACAAACTTGGACATGGATGACTGTTACAATTGTCTCGATCAATTTCATCTCCAACACATGCCTTTCCACCATGTTGAGGTTCTGGATTATTACAGGATCTGTTTCGGAATCTCTCCCCACCTCCACATGTAGAACTGCATGCTGTAAACTGTGTCCATTCGGTCCAGGTTCCATCAACTTGAATGATATTTACGAGATAGCTAGAAGCGTGTATATTGCTCACCCAGAGGTACAAAATAGCAATCTGGCAGAACAAGAGTGAAATGTTTGCCAATAGATCTGTGTCATTTTTGTTCGTTTTAATCTACGAGAGAATTTATATCTATGTGCATTAATATATAATCATATTGAGGGCACTCAACCTTGACATGAGGGCAGTATATTTATCAAATCCTGCAATAAACAGTCTTCACCTAGTGTGATGGTGTGAAAGTTTCATAAACGTGTGCCAACACAACAGGGGTACATGATTAAATGTAAATTAGTTTCAAAAAGATAAGATTAAAGTAAAAATTGAAAGTTAGGTTTGGCTACCTGGGGCACATTGTAAAATTCATGATGAGGGCAGCATGGTGCTTGCAGTTGGAGGCATGGTGCAGCGCCATCCTAAATTGGTCTAGGGAAACCTCTACTGTATAGTTTATTTATTGAATATTTGTGGAATATTTTTATGATTGTTGATTTTTTTATAAAATATCGTTATATTTAATGTGGATCGAAGAATAGAAGCAATGGTTTATCAAAAGAAATAGGAGCTCTACAAATGGAACAAGCGCTCCCCTATCTTTAAATACTATTCAATCAAAACATAGTTTTCGGATTTATGTATCTATTATATATTTATATATGAGAAATTTCGTCATATCTTAGACGACACCGATACTTTTTCTCACATTAATTGAAATACATATTCCAACGTGAAATGTTTTTGATATTTCTTGCTATTACTGAGCCATATTTTCAATATCAGTGAATGTCAACAACATTTATACAATAATATTATGTTATCCATGTAACATGTTTAATATGATAAAATATGTCTCAAGGTTAGAAGGTATAATAACTGTTCTAAATATGGTTAAAATTCACCCACAAATAATCACTGTGAGGCATAAGCCACATCCATTAGGCATTATACCATAGTAATATTACTACGACGTTAATTGTTCTTTATTAAAATATGTTCAAATAATATAATTGCAATTGTACTGAAAGATTCTTACAAATACAATCTTTGATACCAATTATCATGCACAAGATGTGCACTTTTCATCGATTTACCACTCGTCACGGCCTAAAATAATGTTTTGTTTATTGTTTGTTTAGTTGGGGTTTTACGCCGTTTTCAGCACATTTGGCTATTTCGCGGCGCCCAGTTTTTATTGGTGGAGGAAGCCGGAGTACCCGGAGAGAACCACCGACCTTCGGTAGGAAAATTGGCAATCCTTGTCAATTAAGATTGGAGTCGAACACACCCCGCCACCGGTGAGATTCGAACTCACAACCTCAGCGTTGACAGGCTAGTGATCATTAGTAGTCATGACGAACTACCTAGACCACTCGGCCACCGAGGCCCCTCCTTAAATAATGAAAACTAAAACAGTAATCCAAACGACTGAATAGCAAATTGAAAACTGCCAACAAAGTGTAATAATATTTTTTTTGCTCGAGATTCGCCGAGGATGTTTTAAAAGGGGTAAATTACCACAACTTTATGAATTAATCAAGTATGTATACTTGCATTCCTCGATGCATACGCGGTAATGGTTTCCTATTACTGCTGACGATTTTATCACGGAATAAATAGGATATAGCGAAAAAAATAAATAATTACTGCTTACTAGGACATGGATGTTCATTGCACAAATCCGCATCAGTCAAATTTCCAGTACATGAGCTTCCACCATACATGGGTTCGGGATTCGAACAATGTCTTTCTCGGTACTTTATTCCACTTCCACATGACTCACTACATGCATTCCATTCTGACCAATTTGTCCAATTACCATCAACTACAAGTTATGTCAAAACAATGAAGTGATATTGATTATTTACTTAAAACACGTATTTTGTGTACATGTTTAGTTGAAGTTGCGGATAGAAGAAGGTACGACATTACGACGCGGACAACACCTACGCAGATCGACAGATGGTGATCACTACGTGTTGAGACACAAAAACTGTTGCTATGAAATATGATGGCCATCCGGACAACAGAAATTTTCATAAACAGTGCATCACTGATAGGTAGCAAAGAACAGATCGACAATTTACAAATATGCTTTCACAGGCAGTTTGGGGATAATATTCTGTCAGAATATCAAATTTTATACCATATTTGAATGTTTTATTTTAAGCACAATCCTGATATCTGATGAACAATTACCGATATATTATCGTTTAAACTCAAATGAAGAAATATAGGATATAAATTGTTCTAAACATATTTTGGACGGATGAACGTCCAACGTTATATTATACATGTAGCTGAAACATGAGACTATTTATACAATACGTAGTCATTGTCGGAAAATATAAATTTATTTGGGCGAGCTTTAGAAACATGAGAAAAGGCGAGCTTTAGTGAGCCATTATCTCATACTTGGACACTGGTCATGGCTATATAAATAAATGTCAGTATCTCATACTTGGACAATGATCTTGGTTGCATAAAGAAATGTCAGTGTCATTTCCAAAACAGTATGTGCCATCGTACTGTGGAGCTGGATCTGTACATGTCCTGTTTCTGGTCTTTATTCCCCCACCACAACTAACACTACATTCCTGCCAACTGGTCCATGATGCCCAATTTCCATCCACTTGTTACATGGAAAATAAATATATCTTGCTTTATAAACAGTGGATATACAAACGTTAGTTGACAACTATTGAAAAAATATGGTGATTGCCATAGTTGATTCTCCTTTTCTGCTAATATGCATATAACAGGATAAGGTAACTATGTTTACCCATATATATGCTAATATACATATAACAGGAATTGGTAACTATGTTTACCAATAGATATGCTAATATGCATATAACAGGATAAGGTAACTATGCTTACCCATAGTTATGCTAATATGCATATAACAGGATAAGGTAACTATGCTTACCCATAGATATGGTAATATGCATATAAACAGGATAAGGTAACTATGTTTGCCAATGGATATGCTAATATACATATAAAGGGAAGAGAAAAACAGGATAAGGTAACTATGTTTACCCATAAATTTATGTATTTCAAACTGTTCACAGGGGTTTCTATAAAAAATTGGACATGAACATAATATATAATAAATAAATTATTCTTGAATTTCAAATGCATATGCATTATCAGAAATTAAATATTGTATATCTCACCAGGACAAGGATTGTTGTTACACTGGTCATTTTCAGTTTCATTTCCAACACATTCGTCACCACCAAACTCTGGTTTAGGATTTGAACAGCTTCTGGTTCTTTGTTGTGTTCCACCACCACAGGAAACAGAACACTTATTCCATGCTGACCATGCAGTCCAGTTTCCATTAACTACGGTGAAAAATGAAATATAAAATGAAATTGAAATTCAATTGATAGAGTTGACATAAAAAATATACAGATTATAACTAGAAACTTAGCATCTTATTGAAACATCTGTTTTTATATTAATATAGTCAGAGGAAGGTTCATATTTCGTGATAAAGGCATTAGTAAAAGTTCAGCGTTAATTTTAACATATTTAAACTTACTTGGACAAGAGTTTAGATGACATGTCTCAATGTCTGTTTCATTTCCAAAACAGAATTGTCCACCGTATTGTGGTTCTGGATCATTGCATGTCTTATTTCGTGTTTTTATACCTCCTCCACAAGAGACACTACATCCCTCCCATTTGCTCCAATCGGACCAGCTACCATCAACTATCAGTAAAATTTGAAATTTCGAAAATATTTTTTTATTATATATGATAGCAAGATGAAAATATACTAGCTCTTTAAACAATTACGATACTCCAATTGTGTATCAATATTCTCTTCATTACAGCCATACTTCGGTAAACTTATATCTGCATTAATCAGTTGAAAAATCCATCCTGTTAATATAATGATTTACAGCATTAGGATTGTTGAATAAGTGCAATCTTTTTTTCAATCTGTAGAGTGTTACTAATTTAACTTAGTCTTACTTGGACAATGGTGTTCATTACAGGCTTGTGAATCAGTTTCATTTCCAATACAATCTTTTCCACCAAAGTGAGGTTCTGGACCTGAACATGATCTGTTCCTGGACTGTATCCCACCACCACATGACAAACTACATGGCCCCCATTCTGACCATCCAATCCAGTTACCATCAACTTTATTGAGATAAAATCATTCAATAATAATATATTAATTGTCACCTGATTGATTATGTATCAATATGTATTCATCAGACCTCCATCTGTCATATATGTTCTTCTTCCTTCACCGGACATGACCTTTAAAGAGCAGCACAGCGGGTATCTTGCAAGAAGCAGGAACTGCTCATCCTCCCGAAGCACCTGATTTCACACCTAGTTTTTGGTGGGATTAGAGTTGCTCGTTTCTGTGTGTACTTTTCGTTTTTTGGTATTGTGCTTTTTGTCCATGGACTTCCCCTCTTTTGACAGTTCCGTATTCATACTTTTTCTTTTAAGATTCTAATTATGCTCATGGTTAGTTATATTTAATTATTAGTATGATATATATAGTATACGAAATATAATTATTTTGAGAGATCATACATTTATAGAACAATTAAAAGAAAACTTTCCGAACTGTGTAGCCTTAAAACATTGTGGTTATCAGCAATATTAACTCTCAAGACTGACAACAATTAACTTCAAAACGTAACCATACATGGTACTGTTCTATTATTGTGTGGACACCATACTTGGACGACAACCTCTTCTTGAAGGTGAGGATTGCAGGTTCAGAATACTTATAAAGTTGCAATTATTATTATAGTAATAAAATGTCTTACACAGTAAAGAGGACAAATATACCTAGGGAGCAAATAAAAAAACCTAATCCATTAGACAGACAAACCCAGCAAGACAAATGAACAACCACTAGCACAACAAATAAACACTGAAAACTAAAAAACACTGAACAACATGAATTCCTATAAAAACCAGGAGTGGACCCAGGTGCTCCAAAAGGCAAGCAGTTCCTGCTGTCGTGAAATTCAACAAATTACTTTGGGAAACGTGTCTTTTTCATGTCTCTGCATGAAGCCAGCATCTTCAAATATGTTGGAAATTATGAAATAGCCGTGTTGTATTTGACGCAATCTAATGAATGCAGCTAGTTTTTTTTAACATCCTCAATTTATAGGTGATATTGATTATTACAAATTCAACATACAATTTCTCAATTAGTGACAAAAATTAAAAAAACATCAATAAAATGCATAACAAGATAGGCATACCAGGACATGGGTTGTCATTACAAAAGGCTACATCAGTATCATTCCCTGTACAGTTTTCTCCACCATACTGTGGTAATGGTTTTGTACAGGTTCTATTCCTTGTTTTTCTTCCTCCACCGCAGGTTACACTACATATATCCCATGCAGTCCACTGTGACCAGCTACCATCAACTACATAAAATGTTTTTAAGTTTCAAATTTGTTAAATAAAGTAAATTATTTTTAAGTACCATAAAAAGGCGCTAAAACCGAAATTAAGATATATTTTCGAAAATTATGTCACAAGGCATTTACTGCCTGGAAACCTCAATTCACGGAATGGATATTTGTCATTTTGAAAATCTAAATGTTAGAATTGAAGACGTTTAATCTTGATAAGTCGTCCAAGAAAACATAAAAGCTGAAGAATTAAAAAAAATCAAATAACTAACTCTCATTTATCTTAAGATTTGTAAAACCGTTATTTATAATACCGTTCATGCTCTTTGTGCATATTTAGTGCAACATATGGTTTTAATACTTCAAAATCTCCCTAGATAAGTCATCTCCTTTTCACATTGAAAATAAAATAAGCAATCCATAGGCAATTTTTTTTGCTTCATTGTGAGCCAAGCTTGAACAAAATCAGGTGAGTTCAATTGCGTCAGTCTAATTACATCTATCAGCCAAGGAGTTAGACGATGCTAAAATTATGAAAAATCTGTTTTTGGTTATCATCAGTTGGAAACTCGGTTAATATTCTGATAAGGATCTTACTTGGACAGTAATGTTCATTGCAGTTCTGGTATTGTGTATCATTACCATTACAATCATTTCCACCAAACTGAGGTTCTGGGTCAGTACATGTCCTATTTCTAGACATGATTCCTCCACCACATGAATTACTGCAGAGAGTCCAGTTTGACCAGTCAGTCCAGTTACCATCAACTTATTTAGAATACAGAACATTTACATTTCAGGCCAAAACTTGACATGAATATTTTAAATGAGGCCACAGTGACAATTTTCATATATTTTAATATTAAGAATAATTAACACTCTTGAAATTCAAAAGAAGCAAGACATGAGTTGTTGATAAGTTAATAGTGTTATGGCAGTCTGTTTTTGATAAAAAAAAAACCCATTGCTTTCTGAATCGCTAATGAGCATTCAGAAATCAAGATTAAAATAGGCTGTTATTAAAAAGCTTGGATTAAGCTTAAAATGTGTGTATCATGTAACATACTGAATAAAGGTATTGGTGATAAACATTTACCAGATAATATACATAGGATATATTTTTGTTAAACTTATTAATATTTTAATATTTTTATCTAAACAAGCTAATACAACAACAAGAGTTGACACTGAATTAATTTTTTAGGAATGATAAATGATGAAAAAACATCCATACCAGGACATGGGTTGTCATTACAGTAGGATACATCAGTATCATTTCCTGTACAGTTTGCTCCACCATACTGTGGTAATGGTTTTGTACATTTTCTATTCCTTGTTTTACTTCCTCCGCCACAGGTTACACTACATATATCCCATACAGTCCACTCTGACCAGCCACCATCAACTACATGAAACATTTTTTTAAGTTGTCTATATTTTGTGATCTTTCAAATTATCTATCAAGTGAATGCATCAAACTGTAAAATATTTTGAATAATAAATATAAGAAATAGCTATAATTCTCATAGTACTAGTTTTTTTTAAATCACCATTATATAGCACATATTAAATATTCTATGATGCCAATTGCTTTAAAATGTAGTTGCAGGATTTTCTCGCTGCGTTGAAAACCCATTGGTAGCCTTGAGCTGTTGTCTACTCTTTGGTAGGGATGCTGTTTCTTTGACACACTCTCCGTATTCTATTATTTTGTATAGTATACATCTTACTTGGACAGTAATGTTCATTGCAGTTTTGGTATTCTGTATCATTACCACTACAATCATTCCCACCAAACTGAGGTTCTGGGTCAGTACATGTCCTATTTCTAGACATAATTCCACCTCCACAAGAATTACTACAGGTACTCCAGTTTGACCAGTCAGACCAGTTACCATCAACTGAATCAAAGTAAAAAGAAATTCAAAATGAATATTATAAAATTTAAATATTGCATGAAAAATTTAATAAAAAAAACTTTGATATGTAAGTTAGTTACTAATTGAGACTTTGAAACCTGTCTTTTTAACGAATCATTTTCTCTGGAATATAAGATAGGTGAGAAATACATTTTCATAGTTACTTCAACCATCGCTGTCATAAATAATAGGACGGGGGCGGGGGGGGGGGGGGGGCACCTTGTCAAAAAATTGACAGGTTGGTTCTTCCAGCGCATTTGAACCTCGACCCCTTTCCAGACAAAATTTGACTACGTTACATACTCCATTACAGACAATTTGTTTCTAAAATAATACCCCTTTTTAACTAGCAATCCAAATGTAGCACATTGACTTCAGGACTTGGCTTCAACTATTTGTCTTATGTTTGTTTTCCCCTTGTAAGTTTCTTTTTAAAGTTGAGTGTGACTGAAATGCTATGTTGTCTTCAAATTATAACCCCGTTCCAGATGAATTACTGCAGACACTCCAGTTGACCAGTCAGTAAAGTTACCATCAACTTAATCAAGATAAAAAAGTTCATTTGCCACGCAGGAACTATAAACGAAGAGCGAATAGACCTACTACCACATTCGAATATGGTACATGTATAAACATTTTTAATAAAAAAAATCTTAAGTTTTAATAAAGTTTGCTAATTTTAGACTTTTATTCGTT
The DNA here is from genome assembly GCA_028015205.1 of Mytilisepta virgata. NCBI lineage: Eukaryota > Metazoa > Mollusca > Bivalvia > Mytilida > Mytilidae > Mytilisepta > Mytilisepta virgata. The sequence continues at coordinate 75,593,836 of CM051518.1, read as the reverse complement.
TTTCAAATCACATTTAAAGAAATTCAAAAAAAGCGGGAAATACATGTTCATAAGCTATTTCATTCATAATCGCCATGTTAATAGGATAATCAACTTCCCAGTTTTATATAACGATAATGTTTATTACAATACTTTATCGTTATATAAAACTGGGGGGGGGGGGGGGGGGCACCTTGTCAAAAAATTGACAGGTTGGTTCTTCCAGCGCATTTGAACCTCGACCCCTTTCCAGACAAAATTTGACTACGTTACATACTCCATTACAGACAATTTGTGTCTAAAATAATACCCCTTTTTAACTAGCAATCCAAATGTAGCACATTGACTTCAGGACTTGGCTTCAACTATTTGTCTTATGTTTGTTTTCCCCTTGTAAGTTTCTTTTTTAAAGTTGAGTGTGACTGAAATGCTATGTTGTCTTCAAATTATAACCCCGTTCCAGATGAATTACTGCAGACACTCCAGTTGACCAGTCAGTAAAGTTACCATCAACTTAATCAAGATAAAAAAGTTCATTTGCCACGCAGGAACTATAAACGAAGAGCGAATAGACCTACTACCACATTCGAATATGGTACATGTATAAACATTTTTAATAAAAAAAATCTTAAGTTTTAATAAAGTTTGCTAATTTTAGACTTTTATTCGTTTTTCAAATCACATTTAAAGAAATTCAAAAAAAGCGGGAAATACATGTTAATAAGCTATTTCATTCATAATCGCCATGTTAATAGGATAATCAACTTCCCAGTTTTATATAACGATAATGTTTATTACAATACTTTAATAAACACAAATTGCAATAATTGGATGTAGTGATCATCAAAACGTCAGCTGTAAGTTACTGAAAACCATGGGTTAACCTTAAAATCTTTATTTCCGGTAACAAACTAGATACAAATTAGGTCGGAATGGTATATATATTTACGACACAATATGACTAGGACATATTTTTATTAGATTCATTTATGTTTAAACGGTGCATGTTTCCATAACGGGAATACAAAATAAAAGTAGATACTGAGTTATCTTTACAGTAAAGTCAATGAAAACATCCATACCAGGACATGGGTTGTCATTACAGTAGGCTACATCAGTATCATTCCCTGTACAGTTTTCTCCACCATACTGTGGTAATGGATTTGTACATGTTCTATTCCTTGTTTTACTTCCTCCACCACAGGTTACACTACATATATCCCAAACAGTCCACTCTGACCAGCCACCATCAACTACATGAAACATGTTTTAAGTTGTCTATATTTAGGGATCTTTCAAATTATCTAAACAAGTGAATGCATCAAACTGTAAAATATCTTTTATAATGAATATAAGGTATAGCTTTAATTATCGGGGTATTAGTTTTTAAAAATCAGTATTATATAGGACATATTAAATATTCTATGATGCCAATTGTTTTAAATGTAGTTTTATTTTGTATAGTATACATCTTACTTGGACAGTAATTTTCATTGCAGTTCTGGTATTCTGTATCATTACCATTACAATCATTCCCGTCATACTGAGGTTCTGGGTCAGTACATGTCCTATTTCTATACATGATTCCTCCGCCACATGAATTACTGCAGGTACTCCAGTTGGACCAGTCAGTCCAGTTACCATCAACTTAATCAACATAAAAAAGTTCATTTGACACGCAGGAACTATAAACGCAGAGTGAATAGACCTACTACCACATTCGAATATGGTACATGTATAAACATTTTTAAGACAAAAATCTTAAGTTTTAATAAAGTTGCTAATTTTAGACTTTTTTTCTTTTTTAAAATCACATTTAATGAAATTTAAAAAAAGCGGGAAATACATGTTCATAAGCTATTTCAATCATAGTCGCCATGTTAATAGGATAATCAACTTCCCAGTTTTATATAACGATAATGTTTATTACAATACTTTAATAAACAAAAATTGCAATTATTGGATGTAGTGATCATCAAAAAGTCAGCTGTAAGTTACTGAAAACCATGGGTTAACCTTAAAATCTTTATTTCCGGTAACAAACTAGATACAAATTAGGTCTAAATGGTATATACATCTACGACACAATATAAATAGGACATATGTTTATTAAATTCATTTATGTTTAAACGGTGCATGTTTCCATAACGGGAATACAAAATAAAAGTAGACACTGTGTTATCTTTACAGTAAAGTCAACGAAAACATCCGTACCAGGACATGGGTTATCATTACAATAGGCTACATCAGTATCATTCCCTGTACAGTTTTCTCCACCATACTGTGGTAATGGTTTTGTACATGTTCTATTCCTTGTTTTACTTCCTCCACCGCAGGTTACACTACATATATCCCATGCAGTCCACTCTGACCAGCCACCATCAACTACATGAAACATTTTTTTAAGTTGTCTATATTTAGGGATCTTTCAAATTATCTAAACAAGTGAATGCATCAAACTGTAAAATATCTGTTACAATTAATATAAGGTATAACTTTAATTATCTGGGTTTTAGTTTTTAAAAATCAGTATTATATAGTACATATTAAATATTCTATGATGCCAATTGTTTTAAAATGTAGGTTTATTTTGTATAGTATACATCTTACTTGGACAGTAATGTTCATTGCAGCTTTTGTATTCTGTATCATTACCATTACAATCATTCCCGTCATACTGAGGTTCTGGGTCAGTACATGTTCTATTTCTAGACATGATTCCTCCACCACATGAATTACTGCAGGTACTCCAGTTGGACCAGTCAGTCCAGTTACCATCAACTGGATAAATTGAAAAAAGTTAATTTTCGAAAAAGAAACTATAAACACAGTATGAACACGTCCAAGTTATTCTATTAAATTGGATATATATCTTAATAACTAATTAGATTTACTTGTTTCAAATTAAGAAGTGTTACTTTACGTATCACACACCTGAAATGAGTTACAATTACATCGGCCTAATACAAGATGATGACATGCCCGACACTAAATATAGCTAATTCACATCAGAATGACGTAATCTAGTGATAACAATGCGTCAATGTGTTCACTTAATGAAAAGAAGAAGTCTCAAACTTTAAATATCTTTTAGTATACTGAAAAAAGTAGAGGCAGGTAAAATAAATGGTAGATGTAAAAAGCTAACAGAATGTAAAGAGTAGCTAACAGAACGTAAAGGGTTGACATTGAATATATTGTTTTAGGAGAAATGAATATTAAAAACCATACCAGGACATGGGTTGTCATTACAGTAGGCTACATCAGTATCATTCCCTGTACAGTTTTCTCCACCATACTGTGGTAATGGATTTGTACATGTTCTATTCCTTGTTTTACTTCCTCCACCACAGGTTACACTACATATATCCCATGCAGTCCACTCTGACCAGCCACCATCAACTACATGAAACATTTTTTAAGTTGTCTATATTTAGGGATCTTTCAAATTATCTAAACAAGTGAATGCATCAAACTGTAAAATATCTGTTATAATGAATATAAGGTATAGCTTTAATTATCTGGGTTTTAGTTTTTAAAAATCAGTATTATATAGTATATATTAAATATTCTATGATGCCAATTGTTTTAAAATGTAGGTTATTTTGTATAGTATACATCTTACTTGGACAGTAATGTTCATTGCAGCTTTTGTATTCTGTATCATTACCATTACAATCATTCCCGTCATACTGAGGTTCTGGGTCAGTACATGTCCTATTTCTAGACATGATTCCTCCACCACATGAATTACTGCAGGTACTCCAGTTGGACCAGTCAGTCCAGTTACCATCAACTGGATAAATTGAAAAAAGTTAATTTTCGAAAAAGAAACTATAAACACAGTATGAACACGTCCAAGTTATTCTATTAAATTGGATATATATCTTAATAACTAATTAGATTTACTTGTTTCAAATTAAGAAGTGTTACTTTACGTATCACACACCTGAAATGAGTTACAATTACATCGGCCTAATACAAGATGATGACATGCCCGACACTAAATATAGCTAATTCACATCAGAATGACGTAATCTAGTGATTACAATGCGTCAATGTGTTCACTTAATGAAAAGAAGAAGTGTCAAACTTTAAATATCTTTTAGTATACTGAAAAAAGTAGAGGCAGGTAAAATAAATGGTAGATGTAAAAAGCTAAAAGAATGTAAAGAGTAGCTAACAGAACGTAAAGGGTTGACATTGAATATATTGTTTTAGAAAAAATGAATATTAAAAACCATACCAGGACACGGTTGGTCATTACAGTAGGCTACATCAGTATCATTCCCTGTACAGTTTTCTCCACCATACTGTGGTAATGGATTTGTACATGTTCTATTCCTTATTTTGTTTCCTCCACCACAGGTTACACTACATATATCCCATACAGTCCACTCTGACCATCCACCATTAACTACATAAACCACATTTAATACATGTTTAACAGTTAAAATATTGACTTCAAGGTTATATTTTGTAAGTTTTAAAACGTCGAAATTTGAGCTTTAAGTTTATATGGTCATGTTGGTAGGGGCAAACAACAGTCCAGTAGTCTAAGTAGGCAAGATGTTTTCACGGATATTTAAAATCTAGGAAAGCATATCCTCAACAAATATCTTTCTTGGTCTTTATTTCAACTGATAAAGCATATTATTTTCAAAGTTTGCTTAAATTCTCAAGTTTTTGTCTTTACCAATATGTTAATCATGTAAAAGCTTCTGGCGGGTGTCCTGCAGGACGCAGAGACTGTTTACTCTTCCGGAGCACCTGAGTCTACCCCCGGTTTTTTGGTGGGGTCCATGTTGTTCATATGTTTTTAGTTTTTAATTGTAGTGCATGTATTGTTTTGGTCTTGTCTTCGTTGTTCTCCTTGGAATATCCCTTTGGTATATCTTGACTTAACTTTAAACAAAACGATTTCTGTATGTTCTTGTGAGCTATTATGTTATAAATCTGCTCAGCTTACCCGTCTTCTACAGGATTCTTATTCATATCTCCATGTACTCGTCATGAATATGCCTTTAATAACTGTTATCTGACGTTAAACAACAATTTATCTCATAAACATGATACCTGGGCAAGGAATTTCATTGCAAGTGGATAAATCTGTATCATTTCCAACGCAGCTAATTCCTCCAAACTTTGGCTTCGGATTAGTACATGTCCTGTTTCTAGATCTAATACCTCCACCACAAGTTAAACTGCAATATCCCCATTCACTCCAATTGGTCCAGTTGCCATGAACTGTGAAATTAATTATTAAATTATCACTGTACAATGCTCATTTCTTGAAAAACATTCAACACATAAAAAAATGGAAATCAAATTGGATTAATAAAATAAAAACGACCCTATTGAGGGTAGCCGAAACCCAGGTAAAATCCATTGTATATGTCATGCCCTTAAAAGTAAAGCCCTTTTCGCTAACAGGGATTTTTAATCGGACACATATTACTATTAAAATTATATGGCGTTATTTTTGCAATATTTGCGACAATGAATAGTTTAACTTACTTGGACAATGATGAATGTTACAATCTGCTGATTCGGAATCGTTTCCGAAACAGTTTTCACCTCCATATTTTGGTGCAGGATTTGAACAAGTCCTGTTTCTAACCGTTAATCCTCCACCACAAAGGGCACTACAGTCAGTCCATTCAGACCATGTAGTCCAATTTCCATCAACTAAACGCGAAACAAATAATTGAATATGGATCTTGATATGATAACTTGAAAAGCATAAATAAATTCCGTGCGTCTAATAACACCACAATAAAATGCGAAATTCCACTGAATCTATTATTAAGTATCAGCAAGCAAACATTTATTATATTTGATTCGATAACATATAAAATAAAAACATATACCATGTATACATAGCACAAAACTATTGTGATTGTATTCTTCCAACTAAAAGAGAAATTCGCATCAATGAGCCTTTTTCTGACAAAAGTATTCTGTCATTAAAAATGTCTTAGTATGTACTTCGTACTTGGACAGGGATCCTCATTACAATTTTGAATATTTGTTTCGCTCCCGTTACAATATTCTCCACCATACTTTGGTACAGGATCTGTACACGTTCTATTTCTAACTTGGACTCCACCATCACATGTTACGTTACATTCAGTCCATTCAGTCCAATCTGACCAACCCCCATCAACTGAAATAGTAAATACAATATAAGTTAGTTACTCTTTAAAATAAAGTCAACTGATAAATGCATTTAACTATGAAAAATAATGAATAGAATAGTTTCCAATGTGAACATGCTCGATTCGTGTGATGTCGGGACATACTCTCATGAATGTAGCTTTTATAAAACTGAAAGTATCAAATTCCGTATAAGAAATGGCATTTATCAATTTTAATACCTACCTTTGAACTGACAAAAGAACGATATCAACTTTTGCTCATATAGAATCAATCTGGCACATGGAGCATTCTTACAAAGACTAAGATTATTTCAACTCTTTTGTTATATGAACGAGGAGGCAGAGAATGCATTATTTCGATTAATATACATGACAATCTACTCATGCAATACTTGAATATTTAACAAAAATGTCAACAGTGCTTTTATTGCAAACTGGTTTTCTTACCGCATGATCTAATAATGCACCAAAGCTCTCATTTTACAGTTATATCAAGACAAAAACTACCCCGGGCATGGACATAAGATCTGATAAAACAACCACGTCTTTTCATTTTTATTCGGTTATTGTAGTTAATGAAATATACAACAATTTAATTAAAGAATTTTACTTGGACAGGTCATGCTATTGCATGTACTGGTTTCTGTGTTATTTCCATCACAATACTCTCCACCGTATTCAGGCACTGGGTCTGTACATGTTCTGTTTCTTTTCTTAACACCACCACCACAAGTAACACTGCACTCAACCCAATCACTCCACTCAGACCAGTTTCCAACAACTGCAAAAGCAACTAATATCTATAATAATACAATAATGATGCATTAAGCCAGAAGGCTCATAACTACTGATTGACGTATTAAACAGTACATGGAAACTGGTACAGTGTATCATAGAATGCCTACTACACACACATATCTTTTTGTTTACTTATTATATTTATTTTGTTTTTCTTCGGCAAATAACAAAGAATTAATGAGAAGTAATACTATATTATTTACCTGGACAAGGTGTATTGCTACAGCTCTTTGTATCTATGTCATTTCCCATACAGTACTCTCCACCATATTGTGGTGTTGGAACTGTTTCTCTTCTGACTACCACCTCCACATGTAACATTACACTCAACCCATTCACCCCATTCTGACCAACTACCATCAACTGTAACATAGCACAGAGTAAAATTGAGAAAAATGTAGAACTAACAACTAATTAAGTAGGCAGCCTCATTAAAATATATTATTTTGACTTCACTGAAACTGAAAATCTATTATATTTTTTTCCAAAATACTCTTATGGTCGTTAAAAGTTTTTTTATTTGTTTTGGTGTTTTTGATTTCTATTTCATTAAAACTTTAACATTTAACTTTGAAAGCAGAAAATCACCACAACTGTTATCCGTTTTCAGTGAAATTCGGGATCTGCTTTTTGATAAATTTTATCTATTGCAATTATTATATATGACTGAATTCTTCAAACGAACGTACTGGGACAAGAATTGTTATTACAAGCAATCGCATCTGTTTCATTTCCATCACAGTATATACCCCCATATTGTGGCTTCGGGTCTGTACATGTTCTATTTCTGGATTGGCTCCCACTGCCGCAAGTAAGGGTACATTCAGTCCATTCATTCCACTTAGACCAACTACCATCGACTAAAATTGTCCAAGTTGTATACAGAATATTTATCATGTTAAATTTAAAAAATGTTCGAAACTCCCTCATTAATAGCAACGATTTGATTTTTAGGAGTTGCTAGAAAGTGGTCTGCGATCTTAGAAAAAAGCCTGGACTTCTTTTTAATTGGATTATGCACCCTACATTATTTTTCCTTGCCTTTTGAGTTCTGGTATTAATATCCAGAATTTTTTTTTCACCAAACTTTTAAGCCTAATATATTTTTTACCAAATTAGGTTCAAGTATTGTTTTTGAAGTTATGTGCTTGCAAACCCATAAAAATCAAATGTTTTTCTAAATTTACGTTTTGTCATATTGATATTTAAATTGGCATCATAGAATTTTTATTATGATCATTTTCACCTATTTCGTATCAAATAATTCAGAAAACAGTCGATACGTACATCTATATTTAAATAACAGAATATAACAAGTTCTTACTTGGACAAAACGTATTGTTACAATTCGAAATTTCAGTATCATTTCCTCCACAATCATATCCTCCATACTGTGGTGGCGGGTTTGTACATGTTCTGTTTCTACTTTTAGTACCTCCACCACATGACATACTGCATTGTGACCAAGAACTCCATACCGACCAATTACCATCAACTTATAGAAAAAAAACAATAATTATTCATTAAACATTCAGAATATGCACGAATTATCCGGACAAATATAATCAGAAAAAAATAATTATCATTTTAGCGACACACTCTGAACACTAGCGTAAATTCCAAAGGCATTTTAAAATATTGCTGTTCACAGAGAAACAGAAATGTGCTTACTCGGACACGAAATGTTGCTGCATATTCTAATATCGTTATCATTGCCTTCACAAAACATTCCACCATACAGAGGTGCTGGATCAGTACAACTTCTATTTCTGGTCTGTTCTCCACCTCCACATGACAAACTACATTCCATCCAGTCATTCCATTCTGACCAGCTGCCATCGACTAAAAGTTTTGAAATAAATTATCATTGCCGTTTAAATGCATTATAATGGTATGAGTTTTAATAAATACTAGGCAACAACCCGTACAAGCACGGATATCAGACGATCGAATGTCTTGTCCTACCCCTTAGACAGAGCACCCCCACCATTTTCAGACGGTGATATATTTGTTCCTGCAAAGCGATGGGTGAAAAACCTAAAGTGAAAAACATATTGCTTTTCCCAGCGGATTCGCCCTACTTGGTTGTTAGTATGACATGTCTATTCTCTATAACAATAATCATTTATCGGTACCAATTTATTATAACAAATTGAAACAATATTCAAATGTACGCCGAAATACTATAATTCCCGTTAAAAAATGGATAATAAAAAAAAATCGTCCTCTTGTAATGTGCTTGTGTGTTCGTTTTAGAAGCTCACTAAAACTTATGATTCTATGTTTTATCCAAGAGTGAAACAACGTTTTCTTAATCAAATGTCCCTCTTTCAATATTTAGAAATGAAAGTAGTTCAATTCATTTTGGTATTTTGTGATACGTTTTATTACTAATAGTATCATCTGCGGTATATGGTACTTTTTTCGTTTGCCTCTGGTCACTGTATAGCCGAAGGAATTAGATTGGAAGCGAAGACTAATGGTGAAACATGGAAACATGTCGGATTGGTTCGGATCGAGTTAACTTATCGATAAATCCAGCGTTTAAAGAAACCTATCGACCAAAACGTGTGAAATTTTCAGACAACCCATTCATCCCCAATCAATCAAATTCTGATTTGAATTGTGTCTATTGCAGTTATTGCGTGATGACGGTCCGTAGAAATCTAGCCGTTAATTTTAGCATTATAGATTAATCTTTATAAAGACATTATAATTATATTAAAACTTCATATACATGTAATTTATAAATGTAATGAAAAGTTACTTATTATTCTGTAAGAGTGAAAGTGTGAACAAACGATTATTTGAATAAATTATATTTCCAGGGACGCAAGGATTAATGCAGTGCATTTCTGTTTCCCCCGCAACAAATCGCAGTGTCAGAAAAGATATAAAAAAACTCACCAGGGCATAATATATCATTACAAAAAATGACTTCAGTATCATTTCCCACACAATATCGTCCGTTGTATTGGGGTACTGGGTCGGTACATGTTCGTTTCCTGCTTTTATTTCCCCTACCACATGATTTAGTGCACTCATCCCATTCAGTCCATCGAGACCAAATACCATCAACTAAAATATTAATATATATATATATATATATATATATATATATATATATATATATATATATATATATAATTCATGAAAAAAAACATGCTGTATTGTAAAAACAAAACAAAAACTTAGCAGCGTTCACATGCAGGTGTCAACAGTATTTACTTTGTTTCACATGTCTCTTTAGTACTTAGAAAAAACTGTCTGTATCAAGTACATTTAATTAGATAACCTCCAATAAATTTCCTTCCTTGTTTCCTTGGAACAGCATATACTCTAGTAGTTTTTGTATGAGCATCTGTGTTGTTCCAAGAAAATTACTGCCGTGGCCAAAAATATTCATATAAATTGTGAATTTGATTACCATATTTAAAAGAAGCTGAAATAGTTCATCATGTTTGTAATTAATATTATAAGAACCTTGATGAAAACTAATTTCAAACATTCTTACTGGCACATGGATTTTCAGCACATTTTGCTGTATCTATGTGGTTACCATAACAATTTTTCCCGCCATATGTTGGACCAATACACGAACGGTTTCGATACATTTCTCCACCTCCACATGAAGTACTACATTCACTCCACTCTGACCATTCGTTCCACTCACCATCAACTTAAAATAGGATGGCAATATTAGCACAAATATATGTTTTAACTTGACATTTAAAAACTTTATATGTTCGAATATACACAACTTTAATAAATATTACTAAAAATAATATAAACAGATTTTCACATTTATTAAAAAGGGACACAAAATTCACGAGAATGCTGATTTAGATAATAAATTAAACATTCATTACGCTATATGTAGCAATACAAGTGTTCTCAATTTTCAATGTTTTTATGTAGAGAATGGAATTAATGTCTATTTAAGATGCTCAGTTGGACATACTAGGACAAGATTTCAAGTTGCAACTGTTTACTTCATTGTTACTGCCAGGACACTCTAACCCGCCATATTGTGGTTCACTGCAAGATCTATTTCTTTCTGTTGTTCCATCACCACAACTTGTCGAGCACTCAGTCCAGGTACTCCAGCTTGACCACTGACCATCAACTACGGATATATGTGGCATGTGTCTATTCCGCAATATCTTACTTATGTTTTAGTATAATCATTCGTATATTAACTGCCAACTAGATATATTCTAATTTTAGATGTATTAACACATATGAAAGAAACAGAGAAACGTACTTATATTTTTGTATGAATTGATGACATTTAATGACAGTGGACACAAATAAGGAATTTAGAAATGAAAGGTAATGAAAGAAAGTTCTACTAATGAACTTTTTATTTCTATAATATACCTGGACAATTCATCATTCCACATATCTGAAAGCTGATATCATCTCCAAAACATTGACTTCCACCAAATTGAGGCATTGGATCAGAGCATGGCCTATTTCTTTCCTGGATTCCATTACCACATGTTACTGTACATTCTGTCCACGAACTCCATTCTCCCCACCCACCATCAACTATTAGTTTAAAAATAATAATCCCTCCTATTTTTTTTTCTTAAAAAGTTATCAATTTTCTATAGTATAGAAAGAACATTGAGATAACTAAAATATTTGTGAAAGAAATAGAATTCATTAGTTGTAGTAATATGACCATCATGAAAAATGTGTTTACATAAACAAATATACTAGTATTTTATTATGTGATCCTGATTGATAAAAAACATAAAAATTAATTTTTAGTTCGTATTTAACAAAACAGACAGAAGCATAATAACGGGATGTAGAAAAAACAAAATTCATATCCCAGAGCTTGTGATCTTATTAACTCACCTGGACAAGGACTGGTGTTGCATTTCTCACTATCAGTATTGTTTCCTAAGCAGTCTTTCCCGCCAAACTGTGGTAGTGGATTATCACAAGTTCTGTGTCTTCCTTTGTATCCACCTCCGCAAGATACTGAGCATTCTTGCCATTTACTCCAAGACGACCAGTCTCCGTTTACTATAGTAAAGTAAGTTATTTACAAAACACCTTGCAACTTTCTAATTTTAAACAAGAGAAGACTAAACACTTACAACAGTTTTAAAAAGTACTTAAATCAAAACGGAAACATTAACAATATTCATAATCTGTAGAAAACAATAGTTTAACGTCACACAGTTTACTACGGTGTTTAACTTTTGTCTTAAAGCGAAGGTAGTACATAACGTTAATTTCATAATTACAAAATTGTTTCCTTTATCTAAAATCCTAACCAGCTTCACAATGATGTCAAAAGAATACCGTCATCGACCGTAGCAATAAGCCTAAGACTAAACTCTAACGGAAAGGCGACTACGGGAGAGCAATATGTCTTGAAAACGTTGTCTAGTATTCAATTTAATATTCGATTTTATTTGATTCAGTGATTTATATGTATGACTTCTAAATAATATTCTTACTTGGGCAAGGGTTATCATTACACATTCTGGTAACAGTTGTATCCCCAATACAGTCTTGTCCACCGTGTATTGGTTCTGGATCTGAACATGATCTCTGTTTGAATTGAGTACCTCCGTTACATGTAACAGTACAGTCTGACCAAGTATTCCATATCGACCACTGTCCATCAACTAAAAATTTTATAAATTATTTAAATTATCCTTATTTATGGTGGCTTATTTCTTTACTATTTGAATTTTGCCGGTTGTGGAAAATGCCATGTTTTTGATGATAGAAACTATATCAAAGTTTTAATAATATATAGATTGTATGCCAAAAACAGTAGCATGAATAAAAGATATAAAATGCATGTACTGGTATTATTTATATCATATAGAAATTATACCATAAAACATCTTGCATTTTAATGCTTAAATCGTCTTCTAAAATTTACTGCATTTTTATCATTTAATTCATAATTTGTTTTCTTTATTTTAATTAGAAGTGCTGATTATCTGGAAAGTTCTAATCAGAATTGCTTTCAATAATTTGACAGGCGTAAATTAAAACTGAACTTTATTTACAAGGACAATATTCTGCACCGCATTTACTAGTTTCTTTATCGTCACCTACACACGGTTGTCCACCAAACTGGGACGCCGGATTAGTACATTTTCTTGTTCGTGTCTTTATTCCTCCCCCACATGATAAAGAACAGTCAGACCAATCGTTCCAATCTGACCAATTACCATCAACTTAAATATACATGTATATTTTTATTCGACAACTTACTTTATAATTGATCACTATGTATATATCTATTTTACGGAATGCAGTAATGCTAATGAAAAAGTCTGCATTATTTATATTATGGTTAAACAAACTATTCATTTCAATGTCACCCTTTTCCGTTTGTATGCAGTAAAATGTAAGACATTACTATACAAGTTCCACATTTCCTTTAATTGTGCATTTTCTTACTTGGACAAGGTTGATCATTACATGGTTCTAAATAATTTTCTCTCCCTTCACAATCATTTCCACCATGCTGTGGTCTGGGATCAGTACATAATCTATATCTTTTCCTTGTACCACCGCCACATCTTGTGGAGCATAGAGTCCAGTATCCCCAGGACGACCACGAGCCATCAACTAGAACAAAACAACAAGAGGCTCTCAAGAGCCTGAATCGCTCACCTGGCAAACAATGCACTATAAACTAAATTAATATATTAATGTTTGTTGTAAATTAAACTGAGTATTAAAGGTCATGTAAAATGCTGAAAATACCTTTAAAAGCCTTTCAAGAACCTCTGGAAAGAAATGAGCATGAGTTCTCCCTACGCTTGATTAAGATACAGTCATGGTCAATCTGATGATTCACAATACAAAATACAAGCTTTAATTCATCTTCAAATACATGTATAAATCTTTTGGTCTATATGTTGTCTACGTTTTTAAAATGTTTGAAAGAAGTTATGTAAAAATTGTGGGTTAAGGCTTTTTATTGTACTTGAAAAGGAAATATTGCAGGAACAATCATGCTAAGTTTCATCCAAATCCCCCCAGTAGTTTCAGAGGAGAAGATGTTTGAAAATTTGTTAATGATGATGACAGACACCAAGTGATGGCATATTAAAAGCCCACATATTATGAAGTTTAATCATTGTTATACAACATTCTCATCATCACCATTCACTAAGGATACCATGTTTACTTTAAAAACCAAATATTGTTGAAATCCGAGCAAGTGTAAAAAATGGCGGGAAAATGGCCGTCCAAAACAAACTTTCATCATCACCATTCAACTCGGGATACCATGTTTGCCTTGAAAGTAGCTTTCATCTTCATTTTATTTCTATAATTCAGGAAAAAATAGCAAAAAACAGCATTTTGACCCCTATGTTCTATTTTTAGTAAGGGCGGACATGTTTTTCGACCAATCAAAAATGAAAGCATTCACTTTTTGTAGGATACCCTAAGGAACAATCTTTGATTTTGAATAGTAGTTTCAGAGAAGAAGATTTTTGAAATAATAACATAAAAAAAGCCAAAAATGTCAAAAAAGGGCAATAACTCTAACATCAGTTGACAGATTTTCACGAAAATCAGCACACAGGTAGCTCTCATCATGCTGAACACTTTCAACCTGCCAGAATTTGCCATAACCTAATGATTTTTGAGATATTTGCGAAAACCTGTTGTTTGACCCCTATGTTCTATTTTTAGTAACAGTGGCCATGTTTTTCGACGGATCAAAAATCAAAGCATAAACTTTGTGCAGGATACCCTAAGGAACAATCATGCTAAGTTTTATCAAAATCCATTCATTAGTTTCAGAGGAGAAGATTTTTGAAATAATAACATAAAAAAAACCAAAAATGTCAAAAAAGGGCAATAACTCTAACATCAGTTGACAGATTTTCACGAAAATCAGCACACAGGTAGCTCTCATCATTCTGAACACTTTTAACCTGCCAGAATTTGCCGTAACCTAATGATTTTTGAGATACTTGCGAAAAACTGTTGTTTGACCCCTATGTTCTATTTTTAGTAACAGTGGCCATGTTTTTCGACGAATCAAAAATCGAAGCATAAACTTTGTGCAGGATACCCTAAGGAACAATCATGCTAAGTTTTATCCAAATCCATTCAGTAGTTTCAGAGGAGAAGATTTTTGAAATAATAACATAAAAAAAGCCAAAAATGTCAAAAAAGGGCAATAACTCTAACATAAGTTCACAGATTTTCACGAAAATAAGCACACAGGTAGCTCTCATCATGCTGATTACTTTCAACCTGCCAGAATTTGCCGTAACCTAATGATTTTTGAGATACTTGAGAAAAACTGTTGTTTGACCCCTATGTTCTATTTTTAGTAACAGTGGCCATGTTTTTCGACGGATCAAAAATCGAAGCATAAACTTTGTGCAGGATACCCTAAGGAACCATCATGCTAAGTTTTATCCAAATCCATTCAGTAGTTTCAGAGGAGAAGATGTTCGAAAAATTGTTAACGACGACAGACGACGACAGACGACGACGGACGCCAAGTGATGAGAAAAGCTCACATGGCCTTTTAGGCCTGGTGAGCTAAAAAGAGATTTACAACCCAGTATGCAGAATACAGATAATGACCATTTTGTCAAACAAAATTTGATTTAGATATCGACTTTGTTTTATTGTGGTACATTTTAATAGCAGAACTCATGAATCAACACAATATGATTTTGACTATATAAAAATCATCACAAAAATCTATTTAATAAAGTTATTAGTTGTGGTCGACACGAAAGAGAAATTCGGCCTTTCAATATAATGTAGACTTAACTACAAATGTGTAAATTTTAAAATAATTTACATGCAACGTACTAGGACAGTCTGTTTCCTGGCATATTTCTGAATCAACATTGACACCAGTACACATCTGACCGCCATATTGAGGACTAGGGTTCGTACAATGTCTTTTTCTGCTCCTGATTCCTATCCCACATGTTTTACTACATTTGTCCCATTCAAGCCATTCTGTCCATTCACCGTCCACTACAATTAATTGTAGACAAGTTAATCAACTACATCACCTACGAATCAATACAGTACTGACTTGAGACATCGGTTCTGAATTCCAGTAAGTAATGCAAAAGTTTAATATGTTTTGCTATTCCACAAAAAAATATATTTATTTTATTTCTTGAGTTTAAAAAAGCTTGCATTTCGTATTTTCAGCTACTACTATTGTCCATTGTTAAATAACAACTAAATCAATTACCAGGGCAATATACCAAATGACATTCTCTCTTCTCTTTACAAATTATTTCTTTGCTGAAATCAGACATTGAACAGTTTCTAGTTCTTGTTTGTATACCATTTCCACACGACTTGGAGCATTCTGACCATTCATTCCACTCAGGATCTAAAAATGTATTGTAAGGGGTTTAATTAAAATTACTGATAAAAGACATGTTGTCTTCTAAAAATGGTGAAACAATCTCCTTTTCATTAATAATAAAGAAAAATAAAATAGGGCATCGAACAAAAATTAAAAAATATCAAATAATTTCACTTCAAATCGTCATTTTTCACAAACCTATACTTAAACTTTTGTATTTAAAAAGACAAATTCTATTGTCAACTTTTCAATGCTTTTCTTCATCTACATATATTAATCAAATAATAATATACTGAAAAAATGAATCTGGTGACTCATTGTAAAATTAATATCAGTAAATTTCAATAGCAACAATATATCATTCTTCTCAGAAACACTTTCGACAAGGCTTTGAGAAATCATAGTTTTAAGTCTAAATATTTGAATTTTTGCAGCAATTCCGAATTTCATTCTGTAAATTTACTCGTCTATTTGCCAATACTTGATACACCATAATTCGGGAAGTTTAAAATTGACATATATCTTTTTTTAAAATACGCACTCAAAAGGCTCTTTTTAAGCCAAATTAACTTTGTTCTAATATTAATGGCACAGGAAATGCTTACTTTTGGGACATACCTTGCTTCATGTCTAGTGCAGGAATTATCCATATTTTTTTAGTTTTTAAAGTTTCTGTATTGTTTTTCGTATCTGTTTATATTCCTACATGTGGGTATGTCTCTCGATGTTAATCCCCAATTGTTTTTTATTTTCCATTTTACAAAGAGGAGAATAGTAAAATCATAATAAATTTAAATCTATCATGGAATATTAAAAATCGTAATATCATATTTGCATAACTTAAAAGAGATACATGTAAATATCGTTGGTCTGAGATTAAAACGGCCTCTTACAGAGCACATCCTATATTTACAATAGTGGGATGGTTGTCAAAATTAAATAGAGCAAAAGATGTATATAAGTGTCTATAGTTCCAATACTTACTTGTGAGGTATTTGCGTTTGTCAGGAAGGTCAATGTTTCCAGGCACATGAACCGTTTCCAAATCAATTTTTATGCTTTTTACATAGACTAGAAAATCTCGTATTACAAGATATAGTTTTTCATTTTTCACAAGTCTCCCCGACTTTTTTATTATGATATCTTCTATTGATTTCTCGTTGTTTGTCTGTGGATTTTTCAAGAAATCGAGATCAAAGTACACGCCGACTTTACCATCTGCATTGCTGAAAAAATGTTTGTATAAAAATGTAAAATACCAGTAAACATCTTTAATGTGCCATAAATGTGTATATCAATGTACACGATTATGAACCAGAAAAAGGACAATATGAATAAGAAGTATTAGGTCCTCTTTATATTTGTAATAAATAATTCAAAATGGAGATAACATAAAACACCAACCGATGAACTTAAGAAATTTTACGGTCGTCATCATGAATTGATTGACCATTACAGTGTTCCAATATCTAAGATGATGTTGGACCTGTTCCCACTGTCGTAACCTTTCATGTGCCTCCTACGATTTGTGACTTCCACCGGATTGACTTTGTTGAACTTCACGACGGGTGCCATATACGGAGCAGGAACTGCTTACCCTTTCGGAGCACCTGGGTTCACTCCTGGTTTTTATAGGAGTTCGTGTTGTTCATTTTTTTTAGTTTTCTGTGTTTATTTGTTGTGCTTGTGGTTGTTCGTTTGTCTTCCCGGGTTTGTCTGTCCAATGGATTACGTTTTATTGATTGCTCCTTAGGTATATTTGTCCTTTTTTTTTTCATCCAAAGTAAAACACAAAAAAACAGGAAAAAATACAAACATAAACATAACAGAGAGTCAGTATAGTCTAAACCTATTTTATGAGTAGCAGATCCTTTCCCTTATCTTCCCTGACCCTCTGATGAGTAAAGGCAACCCTTAAAAACCAAAACAGTATATATGATATCCAACAAAGTGATCACAAGCTAAACCAACAAAAACAAAGTGGCACATCAAGGACAAATTGTGCTCTATTCAACTGTATAACTTGCTCAGGTAATCATAGCGGCTAGTGGATAAAACAGAGTAATCAGAAATAGGGTTTAGTTTGGGTAGTTTCTAATCAAACTTGTTAAGGACTTGTTGACGGAAGGTTCAGTTTGGGAAGTTTCTAATCAAACTTGTTAAGGACTTGTTGACGGAAGGTTCAGTTTGGGTAGTTTCTAATCAAACTTGTTAAGGACTTGTTGACGGAAGGTTCAGTTAAGGAAGTTTCTAATCAAACTTGTTAAGGGCTTGTTGACGGAAGGTTCAGTTTGGAAAGTTTCTTTTCAAACTTGTTAAGGACTTGTTGACCCAAGATTCAGTTTGGAAAGTTTCTTATCAAACTTGTTAAGGACTTGTTGACCCAAGATTCAGTTTGGAAAGTTTCTTATCAAACTTGTTAAGGATTTGTTGACGGAAGGTTCAGTTTAGGAAGTTTCTAATCAAACTTGTTAAGGGCTTGCTGACGGAAGGTTCAGTTTGGGTAGTTTCTAATCAAAATTGTTAAGGGCCTGTTGACGGAAGGTTCAGTTTAGGAAATTTCTAATCAAACTTGTTAAGGGCCTGTTGACGGAAGGTTCAGTTTGGAAAGTTTCTTATCAAACTTGTTAAGGACTTGTTGACCCAAGATTCAGTTTGGAAAGTTTCTTATCAAACTTGTTAAGGATTTGTTGACGGAAGGTTCAGTTTGGGAAGTTTCTAATCAAACTTGTAAAAGACTTGTTTACGAAAGTCGTGTATGTGGTTACATGAAAGAAAACGTTAAGTGAATATCAAATTTTATTAATGAGTAAATATCCGAATATTTCTTTTAAAAATTTCAGTTAAGCGATTAGTCCTTGAAATAATTGAAAACTTCTTGGAACGAATTCAATAAACGTATCAGCAATCTTTAATAGAATAACAAATTGCTCTTGTCTGAAATTAGGAAAATTTTAGCGTAAAATATAAAATAAAAGAAAAAAGCTCACCGCACAGACATTTGTGCTATTCTAATGAAGAATTTAAGTGAAATTTCTCCACGGAATGGCGTTTTCATATTTACCTGAGTCTTACAACATTACAAGTAACAAAATATGAAGCCAGTTCGCTGGTTAGGAAATACGTGTACATCTGCAATGTATAAAAAATTCTCTGAATTATACATGTACTTTAAAGTACACTATTGAGTACAAAAATTACATAAATGCCACGATTTAACACTTTTCTCACTTCATTCCGTTGCTTTTATCCCTTGTGTCTCATTATGTACTGATGTAAGTACTTTGAGAAACATTTTAGCATAACAACAAACATTTTCTCATTTTGATCAAATGTTTTATTCCAGTAGTTTTCAGTTGTTCATATTGACTTGATTTTAATTCAAGTTTTGTGTGGAATTTAGTATTATAAACAGAAGACAATGCAATATGTTATGTTTTATGGAAAAAAGAGCAAGAATCAGCAAAATATATGAATTAACCCACAGACAGAAAACAATAACGGTAACTTATACCACATATAAACGAGTCAGAACGCTTTTATACTTGTATCCCTTTGATATATATTCTTATTTTTTCTCAAAATACAACATAAAAACCTAAAGGAGTATGAAAATGAAGAAGGACCCTTTAAATATTTCCATCCTATGGATTAGCAAGGCCATGAATGTATTTATCTGTTCACTAAAAAAATTGGAAAAATCCCATTCCTTCCTTATATACATTGAGATACTGCTTGATTTTTTAATTATTCATTTAATTTTAGTTACTTTATTGTTTTTATTTATTGATTTTTAAGTTCACAAATTGAAGGAAAATTAATAAGGGTCTAGATAAGTTGATCATGACCTATTACACGAGGTGAAAGAAACCAGAGAGGAAATTAAATAAAATACCAATGTGCCATTTGAGTCATTATGATAATACGTCAAAATTCAAAATGTACATAAGGCAAACAATCAACCAGAAAATGTATAAAATCTAATGCGTAAGGGACGAGATCAAAAGTTCAATGTAGGATAAAAAAAACTTAATTCACATAGTTTATTCAGCGATTTTTACCCCCCCCCCCCCCCCCCAACCCCAAACTATTTGAATTAAGTTTTTTATCATACATTGAACTTTTGATCTCGTCCCTAATTGTGAACAATAAATAGCTAAAAATCACAAGAACACCAAAATAATACTTTATTTGAACATGGATTGATTATATAACATGATAGGATTACAATGCCGTGGTGGTTTTAATTTATTTTGCGGTCTACATGTTTGGTATTCATAATTGTTTTCTGAAAGAAATCCATTTCATGATAAAATTATTAGGGGAAATACTTAAGGGGAAAACCTTTCCATATACATAAATGTATATTTGATATTCACGAATTTGTTTTTCCCGTAACAATAAATGTATTTACATATTTGATTAGGGGTCATCCATAATTATCAACATTTTTCACGAGTTTACTTGTACGCTGCACGCCAGGAGAGAAGAAGTTTTAATTTCAACATGTTTGGTGCACGGTATGTACCATCCGCCGATATTCCGGAAAATAGAGAATACATGCTGATAACTCCAATGTTTTCAAAACATCAAATGCAGTAATTTCATTGGCTGACAGCAATTTCCGGTAAAAAGTTTATAACTTGGTAAATTCCTGTCATGACGTCCTGCGTATGAATACGTTCGCATGCAAATATGGTGCATGAGGAAAATGTTAATTTCAAATGGAAAACGTCATATTTCTGCATTATTGGAATTACAAGTAATAAAGGTTATTTTTACGGAATTTATCAAAGTGTCAACTCGGACTTATCACTCGCAAACTTTGAATAAAGTCGTTCGGACTTTATTTAGTTTGTGAGTGATTCGCCTGAGTTTGCACATTGATAAAGTCCTTCAAAATAACTTTTATAACTATAGTGAAGGTTACATAGGACAAGGTTCTGAACAGTATACAACGTGTCAAAAAGCCAACAAACAGCAAATCACTTCAGAATGTCAACATATAACTCATACACTGGACTGAATTGGTACTTGCATTTTCAAGGGATGTAATGATGTCTGTATATTTCCTAACCGAGTAAGTAGTGTTAAGGAATGTTAAAAAAAATGTTGATGTATACTTTTGAGGAAGGGTGGGGGTGCTCTTTGTAAACTTGTGAAAAATGCTGAAAATTATGAATGACCCCTTAGGAAACCAAAAGTAACCAATATTAGGAATTTTTCAATATTGATAACATGTAAACTTAGTAGTTTGATATTTCTACTCAAAGCTGAAAGTCTGTAGACCAACATGAAGTTCTCGGTAAGTTAAAATCAAATTATAAATAATTACGTTTGTCTTGACAAAAGGTGTTACAGGAGAGACAGGGGTACCAAATATTTCTACTTCTCTGGGGAGCATCTTAAAGTAAATTTCTAATGACTTACGGCACTATAGCAAGAATGAATGTCAACGTAAAGCAGACAAGAGGTCCTAGCATCGGTAACACAAGGAATTATTATTATTATTTGACATTTTTTCAAATCGTTACGGGAAGCACGTAAATTTTAAGGAAAATAAAATATGATTAAAAAAAGTCTATTTCTGACGTTAAAACCATTGAGTTTTGTAAAATTAATCAATTTCTTTTATCTGTGGGAGCAAAAATGTTGTTTATAACTAACAATCTCAACTAAATGTTAGGCTTTAAATCCATGTTTTTTACATTTTTTAGCAAAAGAAAAGAAATTGTTCCAGTTTTGATAATTTCTGATCATATCTGTATTTTGTTTTTTCGAGGTTGATGTTTCTAATACCAAGAAAATATCCAGGAGAATATGTACTTACTTCATTACATAAAGGTTCTGAAATGGACGTAAACTCTTCAGATGAAGTATCTAACAAGAGATTTTGGAATTCTCTGTTGTCGATGATTAAACTGATATGTGCTCTTAATAATGCTGGAATATAAAATTAGTTATTATTAACTGAAAAGTTTCATATTGAAAATAAAGATGTAGTATGGAAAATGAGAATAAGACTATCATGAAAAGGAAGCTGTAATATGGAAAATAAGTCTGGAATACGGAAAACAAAATTGAGCCTGCAAAATGAAAGACTAGCTGATACCATGGCCAATAGGGACATTTATTTGTATTTTTGTGCTTTCTTTCTTAAGCGGAACTGGAAAAGAAACTTTTGCATTATTTAATCTAATTTTATCTAATGCAAAGTTTTCACTCTATATTTTTCTCATTTATTAAGATTTATGAATTCCCATTCATAATAAACTATATCTTTTATATAAAAATATTCAAACTATTTTTAGGGTGCCCTGATGTAGTGGTGACCGCATCGTACTACGAAGCCAAGAATCCCGATTCGACTCTCGTTTCGGATCAAATTTTCTACACTCTAATCGGCACCATCTGCGAGGATGGTCTCGAAATAAAATGTTCTGATATCCCGTATTAATGAAAAACAATACCCTAAAGACACTGAAAACTCCTCTGTAGATGTCAAATGCGTTGGTAAAACTTATTTGCCAATCTACCATAATAAATAAGCGTAAAGTAGCTAACGCTAATTTTTTTTAAACCGTTTCTCTTTAAACTTGTTAAGGGATCCTATTGCTTATGAATGATATGATATCTGCAATAATATTTCATTACTGCGAACTCCTGTTTATTATTTATAGAAAAAAATCATTGATAAGCCGTATCTGTTAAAAAAGACTATGTTCTATACTTTCATCAGTAAATGATAAACCCATAGATAATATATGCTCTACAGTACATATATATTAGAATTTCAATCTTATCTTAAAATTACTCAAATATAAGATGAATTTTAAAAACACAATTTCTGATATAGATCATCTAATAAATCAGTCACCCGATCAATCTTTTTAATTTACTTGACAGTTGAAGTGCTATCGAGACTAGGTGGAGCAGTTAGCATTGCAGATGGCATTTACATTATATGTTCTTTACTTGTTAAAAACCAGAAAAATAAGGGTGAGTATTACAAAAACATACAAATGAACCAAAACTTAAAAAACACACACACAAGACTATCACAAGGCTAGGGGTATCTTTTGTTTGTTATAGTCGTAACTAATTATTCCCTTTGTCTCGGTTTTATATTTGCGTACAAACCAATGTTCTTTGCATAAAATATGGATAACCACAAACGAATGACTTTTCTCGAACAAAAGCAAGCTTTCTTTTAAAAAAGATTGAATATGTCGTTTCTCGCGATGTGTCTAATCCTTGCTTACAATTTGTAAAAATTAGAGCAAAACCACACCTTTTCCTTCAAGTTATCAATTTCTGAAGTATGTGTAGTTCAATACACTTTACATATTAAATTAATTTAATATTTTAAGATAGTAAACAACTTCCTCTTACCCCTTATTTTAAAGATACGTTGAGGGGGTTTTCCTTTCGCACAATCCTTATGTAATGTAATTGGATTACGAATTTTAGTCTAAAAAACAACATGTATATGGAAAAAAGTGAAAGAAATATATATATATTTAACGTTACCTTTCTCATGTGTGAAAAAAATAGAAATTCCTATTATCACTGCTAAAGCTGCTAACAAGGCTAGAGCTATTAATATAACAATAATGGCATTTCTTCTCTCATATTTTCTCTTTTCAGATTTATTTGACAATGTTGAGAAAGACTGTCTGAGAGATGATCCTGGTGTGCTGGACAACCATTGTGTGGAGTGATATCTTATTGCTGGCTGCAAACAAAAATATGGATGATTCTTGTCAACATGGTCAAAGACAGAACTTATTTCATAAATAAAAACTTATATAGTAGTAACGCGCTCTTTGGGATGCAATGTATGCTCTTACTTTTTTCAATGATTCAATTTTCTTTTATTCATTTTATTTTTATTCAATTCAGAGGACTCACAATGGTATAACACCTTTCATATGGTCATTCTTCTATCAATACCTCATTCCTGAACATTTTTGTTAGTAATATAAGATTTTTTTTAAATATTAAAAGGTAATGAAATTTAAAGAGAAGAGAAAACATCCGAGAAATGTCTTTTCAAATTCTTCAAAGGCTTAGTCTAACAAGTCTTCACTCACATCCCCATTATAAATTATAGGGTGTTTTTGGAACTGCTGTTTCACTAATACATAAATAAAACAGCCTGTACATATATGTCTCTCATTAGTGTCCTGTTTTGACATTAATTACTGTTAACAGTAAAAGAAACCTTGCCTTATGAATCTTAATTAATTTATGTAGTCAGTTAGCATTGAAATGACAAAATATTTTAAATAAATTGATCTAAAATAGGAAACTAATATTTACAATTCATTCATAAAATGTGTTTTCATGATCGAGAACTGTCATGGTTCTATGAAGGGACGTTCGGATCATAATTCATTTTGTTACACGTACGCTAGAGGTACACGTAACACTTTGTTCACGTACCCTAGAGGTCCACGTAACACTTTGTTCACGTACCCTAGAGGTACATGTAACACTTTGTTCACGTACCCTAGAGGTACACGTAACAGTTCGTTCACGTTCCTACAGGTGCGCGTAACAGTTTGTTCACGTACCTTGGAGGTACACGTAACTGTTTGTTCATTGTGCATAGGGTATAAAGGTTATTCCGCATACGTGAACAAACGGTTGCGTGTACCTCTAGAGTACGTGAACAAACTGTTACGCGCACCTCTAGGAACGTGAAGAAAGTGTTACGTGTACCTCTAGGGTACGTGAACAAAGTGTTACCTGTACCTCTAGCGTACGTGTAAAAAAATGAATTATGACCCGAACGGCCCTTCATATGGTTCCAGGTGTTGACTTCAGCAGACGTAATTTTTTGTAGTACATTCGTTATCCTAGGATCAAAATGATCCACAAAGTTTTATTTTTGAGTGTCTATGATCTGTTTTCTAAAATAAATAGTTGTCATACAATTTGACACAAAATTATATAAAGTTCAGTTCTAAAATAATGTAAACAGGTTGATATTAAATAATCCATGGCCGTCTCCTTACCAATACAGTATCCCTTGATTAAGAATGTCAAAGCTTTTGATTTAATGGGAGGGGGGCTAGGATCAAAATTCCGACGGAAAAAATAGTTAGGATCAATCATTTGATCCTAGCCTCCCCCTCCCCCCCCCCAAAAAAAAAAATTGAAATGGCTGCTCCCTTATAATCTGTTATAAAAACATAGAATGACAATATAATAATGATATTTAATGGAAATTGCTGTTGAAAAAAATAAATTCATGATTACGTATGTTTATTTACATCTGGTAATACAGTTTAGTTTAGTTGGGGTTTTACGCCGTTTTAGCACAAATGGCTATTTCGCGACGGCCAGTTTTTATTGGTGGAGGAAGCCGGAGTACCCAGAGAGAACCACCGACCTTCGGTAGGAAAATTGGCAATCCTTGTCAATTAATATCCGAGTCGAACACACCCCGCCACAGATGAGATTCGGTGATCATAAGTAGTCGTGACGAACTGCCACAGATAAATTGGCATTCAGTTGAAAAATAATTCATGGTGGCTTAAAAATATGCTGATTTTATTTCGAGTAGGCCATTTATGTCAAATAGTTTGCCACGGTATTTTGAAACGCCGCTTTATATGTCTTCAAATATGGGGACGCCATTACACTACGCAAATTATACTATGAAGTCGTTAATGCTTGTGGGAAACTTTACCAAACAAGCGGTCTGACGTCTGTGACGTTGGAACCAATATATTTATGTTTTACCACGGATGTAGACCGAAAGCGTTTGAAGCAGGTCATATTAGAATATAATATAACACATACTGCCTTTGGTTGAGAGTGGTATGCCAGATTACCACACTTTAAATATCACGCACGACTACGTCTCGGGCGATATTTTGCCTTCGTCTGGCAATCTGGCATACCAACCTCAACTGATGGCAGTCTGTGTATAATAACAAAGTTATACTGTAGGGCTCTATCTAAGATTTAGATTGATTTAGCGCTTTTGTTAAAATTCATTGTCGTTCGTTAAGTTTTAATTAACAGTTCGTGTATATTTTGACTGGGTTTTCGAAGTCTTTGCTCATTAAAGAATATTTCTTGACAACCCAGTCCTAGAATAGTAGCCTGATACTGTGATTTATTGGTATATTCCCGAATAAAGACATGGCTAAGGGCCGAATATATGTTTCTAGGCGCTTTTTATATATATAGTAGAGCTTATGTCATCACCATTTAGCCTGTCGATCTTGCTGTAAGGATTCGGTTTTGAATTTTTTTCAAGATAAAGAATAGCCAAAACAGAATTGTAGATGTTGACTTGTACAGTGAAACAATAATGTAGCTTCTTACTTGCTTCCAATTCCTTAAAATTGTAAAATTTGTGAAAACTAAGGAGTATCTCTCTCGTGCATAGCTCTATCATTAAATGGTTTTGGCTTTACCCCTTTTGGTCATGTTAGCATTTTTGAATTTGTGAATGTGCTCTTCAACTTTTTGTTGTTTTGGCTTTCAACATTTTAGGCCATGAGCACAACTGATGAGAGGTAAATCGACAAAATGTGTATATCTAGTGCATCAAAATTGGTATCAAAGAATTTTATCTTTACAATTTTAATTTATCAAAATAGATAGAACAAAAGTAGTGGATGTACCTTAAAGAATGCTCTGTTCATGGAGTTCAGTGTACCAGGAATTCTACAGCGCCCTTCTGTGGAACATTCCGAAACAGGTGCAAAACTGCTTTTTACAGTATTGTTAGTCTGAGATGAAGTCGGACGTACCAGACGACCACCAATTTTCCAACTATCTAGTAATTCCAACCATTTAGCTTTGCTTACACCAGGAAAGTTTTCATACCGATGTTCACTAATTGTCGATTTACTATCGGCACTCGACCAATGATTTGGTGATAAGTTTGGTAGGAACTCTGATGTACTGTTGTCGTGAATATAAGAAATGTCAGGTTCATCTGGTTGAGAAATTATTTGCGTAGAATTTCTTAAAGTCCCGTTGCTGATTTTTTCTAAGGGAGAGTGTATAATGTCTGGATGATCAGCCCAGGGTAGGGAATAGTTTCCCACAGTTCCGTTTTGTTTTCTTTTTGACACTTTTGGTGGGTAAGGGCAATAAACTGTATCTAAGGGTTCACTTTTTTCTTTCTCTTCTTTGTTCAGATTAGAATTTTGCGAACTTGACATTTCTGTTAACATATCATTTTGATTGTCTGAGTTTGACAGCGTTGATCCTACATTTGGAAGATCGGAAATATTATCCCAGTCCTGTTGATATTGTTTGGATATTATCTCTAGAGATTCATCTTCCGAAACAGGAATGCTTAGTCTTTTATCAGGAATTTCTCGATTTGTTTTTTCGGATTGATGAATTTCTTTAGATTTGCCATCGTTTTCATTGTTTCCTGGATTCAAATTTAATCCTGAAATTTGTGTTTCCAGAACCTGGGAATTTTCCCAAAAATTCGGATTCATTATATTATAATTTGATTCATTTATTTCATTTTTAGTTGTTGATGGAAACTCATTGTCTTCAATATTACTGCAAATACTGCTTTCATTATAAACTGAATTTTCTCCTAAATAAAATAAAGGCTGATCATTTTGTTCAACATTTATTATTTCCTCATCTTGAAAATCTACACTCTCCATGTTTTCACTATTAGGGAATGAAGTACGATCACTCAGCAATAGTTGTTTCCATTTCGGAATATCTTCCCTGTTTGTCTCCGATGAAATTTTCCTTTCAAGCCAGCTTCTCCATTTAGATTTTAATTCCTCGCGTTGTCCCTTGTGCAGCAATTGCACTCCTTTGTGGTCAGAAGGCGTGTCATCCATTGAAAATAAATTGATATATACAATTAAAATCTACACGCTGATCAATTTCATGTCACTCAAAGTTGAATACACACTTTTCTCAAAATTGAAATGCATGTATGCGTAGCTCGCAGTGTATCCTACTTAAAACATGGAAAGTAAACCACAGATAATCTTCCTGATTAAAATGCACTTACATCTTACCGCGTATATCTTGAAACGCCCATCATACGATTTAAAATTTTTCGTAAAAATTCATTCTATTTAACATTTGCAACTTAAATTCATTAATTAAGATCTTAATTATGCTAATTTCACAACCTTTTCACACAAAAGACATTAATGTGTTGCCTCCTTTTTAATGGAATGAAATTTAATTATTCTTAAAATGAATCATTTTACGCAACACATGTTACATGTGTTAAAAGTAGATGCTTTATCTATTCTATGGAATTTCGTGACAAATCTGCGAAAGGAACCTCAGCATCTTTCTTTTATTTTTTACTCAAAATATTACAGCACGTTTCTTGAATGCTTTTGAACAAAGATCTCCTTTCTTATTATTAAGATTGTATATATCCTTATCTTTTACATCCTGTTAGTTTTAAAATATATAAAATATGAAAATCTGGTGAGTAATGAGAATCGTCATATATTGTATTTTGATAAGTCACTGAAAGTTTTCTGTAAGGCCGCACCAAATTGATTTTTAGTTCTTATTATTTTGCCGCTCCGATTTTCGGATTTTTGTTAATTTTTTTTTTAATTTGCCGCTTCATTTTGCAAAAATTTTGAAAATTCGCCCCAAATTCTTCATTTTGAAGAAATTAAAAATAAAAAAAAGTGTTGTTCGCCCCCCTAAAATTGTTAAAAATGGGGATTTTTTTCCACATTTTGCAATATTTTAGTTTAAAAAATTTGTCTCGCACGTAAATTTGATCTTCGCCTGAAAAAACTAGTTGTAAAAAAAAATTTAATTTTGCTCGCTCGCGCCTATTCTTAATATAAAAAATCCAAAGAACTAAACATCAAAGAAAGCATTATTTTTAAGAATCATAGATATGTTAATTCTAAATATTGTAATAATTGTTTTTTTTTTTTTTTTTTTTTTTTTTTCATTTTGTAATTTCTTGAAACAAATCAACACATGTAAGTCACAGAAGTTAAATGAAAGGAACATCGCTTTTACTGATGTTCTTTATCTCGAGGTCTTCAATACGCATAAAATGTCTCGATTCGTTGCAATTTCATTACGTCTTCTTGCAGCAGAAATCTTCAATAAATGCGGGTCGTGTCATATTTGTGCAATTGAAGCTTTATGCAGATGAAATTTCAACAAAGTATACAAAATAACAATTAAACCTATAAATACTATATTTCATAAAACTGAAACATAATCCAATATAGGTCATTGTATTGTTATCTTTGTCAATAAAATGATTCCTTCCTTATATTCCCTTAAATACTTATATTTTTTACGCAAGAAATTAAGTAAGTTGTTGAGAGAGATATCGCTGCTGGCGGAATTTTAAGTTTCCCGCCGAAGGTATCGTTCAGTCAGTAGTGATTGCTTGGGTACTGAATGAAGCCAAACAATGTCCACCCCAAACAAATTACACTTGAAATGATAGCTCATTAGAAATTCAAGCTTAAATAAATCCTATGGAAATAAGTTCCCCTGCAAAATGTGTATGGTAATCAATTTTCTAATCTCTATACTAAACTTTTACTAAAACATCATTCTAAATATGATATGTCTTTATTAAGTTATAAACAATTTAAAGAATAATCACCAATTTATAATATTTATGGAGATTTACAATATGTTCTAAGAAAACAGCTGTAATGATCTTTGGAATAAAACTTTCCATTGTTCTTAGTTATTTTTTTGTTACAGTGTACTCTTTCTTAAAATGCTATCTAAAAGCACATCAATTAAATAAACAACGAAAGTAATTTATATTTTTCAATTGTAGTTTTAGTAATGCTTATCTATAGATCTGTACAGCTAGTTCGAGATTGCTCTGACGGCCTTTTTGTGATATGCTGGGACAAGAAACGCAAAATGTCAAAGTGACCTTGATATTTGACCTTTGAACTCATTTGCATCTGTCCTTTCTTCCTGAGCAAATGTGCTTTCCCATATGGTTTCAATGGAAAGTTTGAACACCCGCGTCTATTGTTTTATGACATGATTCTCAACCAAAAGTGGACCGTTTGTAGGGGGTATTGTTGTCATCAATCCTGCAAAGTTTCGAAACATTTTACAAAGTATTTTCAGAGAATATTTTTGAAAATTGGCCAATCAAAATCAAAGAAAGATGACCTCTGGCAGCAATGTTGTTCATCCATCTGGAAGCAAAGGTGGAAATTTGGTAGAGGTCCTCCCATACATGATACTAGCAAGTTTGGTTACAATCCACCAAGTAGTTTAATGGGATCAAAATGTAAAACGTTTACCGACTACGGACGCCAAAGTGATGACATGGTCAGGAGAGCTAAAAATGTACATGTAAACATGTATCAGTATAACTTCATCGTGCGTGTTTTGTTTTGTTCTGTTTTTTTTTTTTTTGTTTTTTTTTTTAGGTTTTCAATTAAAATCTAATTTGCTCTTTAAGTGGAAGTTCTATTTAGACTTGTAGAGAATCAGAAGGATGAAGATAACTTCATCCATTTTGCACATGGAGAATTTCGTTCAACCTAAATCATAACCATTGCAAACTTATCAAATGGAATGCAAAGGAAATGGCTTATTACCACAAGGCTGCAGTTCATATGTTGTTGTCTGCATCATGTGACGAAGGTTTTTGATGGTGTCTTTACTCTTGCATCAATAACCACCTTCTATTTAAGCCTTCACACTGACAGAACAATGAAAGGTTATACATACAGGCAGACCCACACTCAAAAATAATAGAAACTAGAGTCTCCCAGAAGCCTGTATCGCTCACTTGGAAAGCACTTACACACTAATTTTGTCTGACTCTGGCATATTGCTGTCAAATTTTGTTCCAACTGAATATTTGGTTTCAGACAAGAAGATCTTTAAGTAAATTTCCCATAGGGTACTATGTTATACTATGTTTGGCTCTGGTAACTATCTTGGATGGTGGGGAGGGTCATGGGATACAATTCTGAAAGAGGACCACCCAAGGACCACTGCTACCAAACTTTGTTCCAATTGGACAAGTGGTTCAGACAAGAAGATCTTAAGTAAATTCTATAGGGTCCTATGTTAAACTAAGTTTGGCTTTGACAGCCATCTTGGATGTTCGGAGGGGTCATCCAATATACTTCTGAAAAAGGACCACCTGAGGACCATTGCTGCCAAGTTTTGTTCCAAATGCCCTACTGGTTTCAGATAAGAAGATCTCTGAAGTAAATTTCTACAGGATTCTATGCTAAACTATGCTCGGCTCTGGCGGGTGTGGTCATTGGATAGAACTCTGAAAGAGGACCACCTAAGGACATTGCTGCCAAATTTTGTTCCAATTGGCCCAGTGGTTTCAGAAGAAAAGAACTTTAAAGGAAAGTTGATAACGACACAGACGATGGACGTCCTTTGGGTCAGGTGAGCTGAAAACAAGTCTTATGTAGAAGATGCTAATTTTTCTGCCAAGATGTTTTAGGTTGGGCGTGCAATTTCCCACTGGGGTTATTTGGTTCAACTTGCATTTTCTCACTGTTCTTATTACCCTGCTGGAGGGGTTATTTCGCTATCAAACGTTTTATTGGTAAGTGGCTCTCAAAAAGTGGGTACTATTAACTGAATGCTGATAACAAAAACAAATAATAACCCAGTAAATATAGTACTTTCTATAATTACCATTATACCGTAGTATATAACTTGCACAACATAGTACATGTACTTATGAATCTTTTATTTATCAAAACTATCTTAAGGATGCTCGCTGGTCATGTTTTGGTCTTTTTGTCAGAGTTTCGGAATCCTCTGGTTTTATCCATTTCTTAAACATGAAATTTTTTGCCCATGAACCCCCACTTTTTCTTTGATACTTCAATCATATATACCTTAAAATGGTATTTGAAAAAAAATTATGAAATACTTTTTATTTTTTCATACATCCTTGAGAGACTAAAGTTGTCAATGCAAAGACAATGAAAAATCCAGAGAAAACCCATTTCCTGCAATTTTTCAAGGCCTTATAGCTCTAAAATGAGCACATGAACCTATATTTTTTTCTTGCTTATTTGTTTATTATTCATATGTTCTCTCAA
Source organism: Mytilisepta virgata (assembly GCA_028015205.1). NCBI lineage: Eukaryota > Metazoa > Mollusca > Bivalvia > Mytilida > Mytilidae > Mytilisepta > Mytilisepta virgata. The sequence goes on along the minus strand of CM051518.1, from coordinate 75,561,494 downwards.
ACTAAAACACTTATTTCAAATTCTATTTATTTCCTATTAGACCAGGGATCATCCTTAAGTAGAAGGCTTTTTATTTCAAAAATTTATATTGCATGCAATAGAATACATATCTGTTTAAATACAAATCATAAACAGGAAATTGGAACAACGAACAAAAAAACATAATAAAATCAAAGATAATTAACATCAAATCAACATTTTGGAAACAAAACTTGTCCTGTAACATCATAATAGTTTTTGGTGATGTTATGTCTTATAATAAATGTAGCTGAACTGAATCATATACAGAAAATGGAGAGTCTGTTCTTGGGAAAATGCATTGGAAAAGCTAGTATTTACTTTTTATTGTTATATCTGTCACATGTTTGAAATGTTCCCAATAAATGACTTGCCCATCAATGTGAAAGCATGTAATATTCCTTTGTTAATTTTTTGTGATTGGCAGCCTACGTTATCCTGGATTACCATCAATTTTAAATTCTATTTATATTTATTTCCAGCTCATTGAATGAATTGACCTGAGCTTCATAATACATCCCAAAATTTAAGATTTCCTCAATTTACCAACACCTCAAATTCTGACAAATAAGATATCTGAAATTTTAAAATTTGAAGAAAACCTCTGAGAATTTTTGTGAAACATGCTCTGAGATAGATATGTAAATAATTCAAATGGATCGCCTAGGAACATTCCACAAATTCTTAGTCCTTACTGGTGACAGTGGTTGTCAGATGAAATGATTTTATTAGTATTTTTACTTGAAAATTATCACTTTCAAAAACTTTAACTTAGTATTTTTCCATCACAGAAAATGTTTACTTTTTTATTGAACAAAAAGGAAAAAGTCTTATACATATTAATGAAGAAAAGGCACTGTAATATACCATAATGATTTAAAAATAAATGTTACCAGTCATTCTGATTCATCCACTTAGGTTTCACTGAAGCACTTTTTGTTCCCATCAATCACTGCAGGTTAAGAAGGAGTTTCGGATGGGGATGTCTACCACAAAGGTAAGTAAGCAATCTTTATATCATTAAAGTCCTCACAATGGATTTATTTTACTTACAATAAATTATAAAACAGGATGAACACAACAAAAAATGAAAAACTGATAACAGTATATATTTTCCTATTAACCCTTTCAACACCGTAGACCAGTTTTCCGGTCTGAAAACGTAAACAAACACTCATGGTTTGCTCTATATTTATAATAGCGTTGTTTGCACATATTCCATCCAGATGCATTACGGGAATGTTCTACCTATTCTTACTTTCGTTTTTGAAATTTTTCCAACTTTATTGGTGCCAAAACGATCAAATTACCACTGATTTAAGATAATGGAAATTTTTTGGGAGAAAATGGTGCGTTATTCTGAGAATTGGAGCGTTCTGGTATTGAAATTTTTTGTGAATTGGGGAATTTTTAACATGATTAAGCTGCCGCAAAGGCAGCATAAGGACTTGGAGCAGCAGTTCCGTGAAGAAGTTTTTAATTAAAAAAAATGCTAACTTACTTGCATTTTACATGTTATTACATAATAATAATAAAAATGTTTTTGATTATATATTATTTTTAATCAAATATCTTAAAGATCTTTCCATTCTCTTTAAATTGATATACAATACATGGGGTTTACTACAAAAATTATATTTTAATTATTTTTTCTTAATGAGGTGAATGCATTGGAAGTTACTTGGTGTACTCGGGTTATCTATAAATAGTTGCATGGTGTTGAAAGAGTTAAAAGACTTTTACAGAAAAACATAACCATGTATTGATATGGAAACCCCAAAAATAATTCTGATAAACAACATTATATAGCAGGTACACAACACCATTAGTTACTAAAGATTCCCTGTATGTTTCACAGAAATACATGTTTTAGTAAGAGTTGCCGATAGGAAAAATTGTGACAAAAATTTGATAGTGTTCCCTACAGACAGACAGTGCTATGGCAGCTCATACTAACTAAATAACATATAAATATTTTGAATAATTAAATCTACAATTTACAGAGTTCCCACACTATTCTGAACATATAATTCCAGGATTTTTCCCATTTTCAAGGTGATAATTAAAATAACTTGACTAATTTGTTTACTTATGAAAGGGAATATGCAGCACAAATTCTCTTCAGAGCAGAGTTTGTTTACCCGTCAGAAGCACCTGTTCCTATGCACGGTTTTTATAGGGGTTGGTGTTTTCCAAACTTTAGTCCTTTACTATGTTTTTTGTCTTTTTTACACCTATACTGCCTTGTTTTATTTAGTTTATGACATTGGTAGTTCTACTGTCCATTTGTATTAAAAACAAATATTTTTAAGGCACATAAGTCATGAATAGTTTCTCCCCATCAACATTTGTCACAAAGCAATATGCATCCCATTTAATACTGGTACTACTTAGTATAAACTCATTGTGGAATGAATCAATGATCAAAGAGGAGTAATCTATCTTATCTAATTTCAAGTTTTAATCATTTTTTTCCATTTTTTTTTTTAAATGAAAGGAAATTTCCCTGCCAGGTATGCATGAAATTAAATTCCTGGGTTTTTTCCCCATTTTTCCATTGGGTGGGAACCCTGAATTTAAAATCACTAACACAGAATTATACATATATATCAAAATAAATCATCTAATGTCTGCCACCAAACTACACCATCAGTCGTCTTTCTTTCTTTTATAAAACTTTCCATTTTACCATCAAACAAACCAAATATTCCACCTGTAATCAGAAAATGTAAGTTTATCAAATAAATTTGAATTGATATAGTCTAAATCTAAAGTTACTACCAAATAATATAGCTATTATACTCCAACAAACAACCAGCAGTCATAAAATCATTTGGTTAAAAACAGACGTTATGTGGTGTCTATCCATCCTTGTTCTCTAATAAATATTACTCTCCTTTTGGATCATACATTACATTCAGAAAACTGCAAGAGTTTATATAAGGTTAGATCTAATCAACTAACAACCATTCTACATATGCAAAACAACGTCCCTCTCTGGTCTGAGACAATACAACGTCCCTCTCCGGTCAGAGGTAATACAACATCCCTCTCTGGCCTGGGCAATACAATGTCCCTCTCTGGTCTGAGGCCATACAACGTCCCTCTCTGGTCTGAGGCAATACAACGTCCCTCTCTGGCCTGAGGCAATACAACATTCCTCTCTGGTCTGAGACAATACAACGTCCCTCTCCGGCCTGAGGCAATACAACGTCCCTCTAGTATGAGGCAATACAACGTTCCTCTCCAGCCTGAGGCAACACAACTTCCCTCTCTGGTCTGAGGCAATACAACGCCCTTCTCTGGCCTGAGGCAATACAACGTCCCTCTCTGATCTGAGGCAATACAACATCCCTCTCTGGCCTGAGGCAATACAACGTCCCTCTCTGGTCTGAGGCAATACAACGTCCCTCACTGGCCTGAGACAATACAATGTCCCTCTCTGGTCTGAGGCAATACAACATCCCTCTCTAGTCTGAGGCAATACAACGTCCCTCTCTGGTCTGAGGCAATACAACGTCCCTCTCTGGTCTGAGGCAATACAACGTCCCTCTCTGGTCTGAGGCAATATAATGTCCCTTTCTGGCCTGAGGCAATACAACGTCCCTCTGGCCTCAGGCAATACAACGTCCCTCTCTGGTCTGAGGCAATACAACGTCCCTCTCTGGCCTGAGACAATACAATGTCCCTCTCTGGCCAGAGGCAATACAACGTCCCTCATAACATAATTAAATATAACTACAATAATTTTATTCAAAACAATGGTTTTGTCAAATCCCTAAGACCACCACTTCAAAAAATAGTTCCTGACCTTTGAAAATATGTGTTAGTTAAGAACTTTAAGAACGAACATAAGAAACAAATATTTCATACTTTTATGAAGATTTCTTCATTTTGCTTTAATCTAAGTGTACCTGTATGAATAAACAAAATTCTGTTTCCCTGAAATCTGTCTGGATTTGACGAAAGTTCTTGTATCAGTCCACATGCTGCTTTACCTGAATAACATGGATCCAGAAAGATTCCTGTATCCCTACTTACTGACAGAATAAAGTCTAAAATGAGACAATTGAAAATGCTGAGAACCAGGAAAAATACAAGTGCATTTATGAATGCAAATTATTAAATATGGCATAAAATTGACATCAGATTATAAGAATTTTGTAATAAAAAAAAAGAACTGTCAACCAGAAAGAAAACTAGGTTTATCTTCTTTACTGTTTGGAAAGGCAATTTTTTCACAACTACAAAGGGGAAGGTTTGAGTTCTTCCTACAACCGTTTATTTCATGCCACATTCTTATGCCCTTCTCAAGAGCCTTTACCAGTGGTTATATGTCCTTTTTGTTGTTTGTGCACACAACCAGCAGCTATGAGAACCTTAGCTATTTTTGCTATTAAAATTACTTTTCTTGCTAGGGGTCGTCTTGTTTATTAGATTCCATAATTCCATTTCTGTTATGCAGTTTCTGACTGACTCATAATGAGTTCGATTTTGGGTAGAAAGCTGATATGGATCCAGATCTATAGCCTTTAAAAAGTAAGTAGCAGAGTTTATTCCTAATTTTATTCATAACACCATCATCAAATAGTTGATTATAGTAATCCAAACACCTAATTTGAAATGAACATAATACAATAATGAGGTGGAGTGTTACTATACTCTGTAACAATATGCATAGTTTTAGTGAAAAAATACATAAACAATATATGTACTTTGTCGGAAAATATAAAATTATTTGTAGGAACCATAGAAACAGGTAGAAATATGAGGTTTACTAACCATTTCCATGGGTGAAAGTACACGAGGTACCAATATCAAGAAATTAGGTAAAAAGTAATGAAATTAATTAAAACTTTAATATTTTTTATAAGAATATATCAGAATAAAAATTGTCAAAATCTGGAAATCCGGCTAAAATTCCGGAAAACTTTCAGGCATGCCTTTCCCACCTGGTTGCAACAAGTACAAATAAACTGTATATTTTTGACAATGTACATATATCATCTTTATCCTGTAACAAAGAATTGTTATCTTTTATCGATAAAAGTCATTGGCACATTTCTACCCAATTTTTGCACGTAAATTATGGATAACACGACGTCATCAACAAAGTGAACCAAACTACAATGAAAACTTTCATTGCAAGTGAAGACACCGGTACCATGAGATGATATGATGATACTATACGAATATCAAACAAGATTGCTTCACGTAGCCATATGTCCCCCACCGTTGCAGAATCAGTTTGCATAAGAAGTCCCATAACTCCTACAAAATTTGTTGAATCAAAATGTCGGTATAGTATGCACATCTACACTTCATAACAATAAATTCTACCAAATATGGAAGCTATATGCCAAGCGGTTTCAGAGGAGATGCGTTCACCAACAACCCTATTAAAGTTAATATTTTTCTCCAATACAAACCTAGTTCTTCAGGAGTTGATAGTCCATATCCTCGTCCTTTATAACCATCTATAATGTCTACTATACTTTCAGCAGTAACAGAACCAGCCAGACCAACTTCATCTAAAGTCTGGTTGATATGATCAAGGAAATACTCTTTGTTATCACTAACTGTTATGGCATGGATTCTGTAAAAGATTAAATATAATTAAATATTTTGGTCTTAAAGTCAGTTTAAGTTCTAACATCCCTAAGTAAGTAATAATTATTTGATGCTATGCTCTATGCTTATTTTAACATGGGTAGGCATTATATTTGTTTATATTTTTCCCTGAGCAATAGCGAGATGTAAAATATTAACAAATATAATGCTTACCAATGTTAAAATGAGTATACAGCATAGAATCAACGAATAATTTTGATTCTTCTAGGACAATATGCATCATTTCTTATTCAAGCTAACCCTAGGGCATCATCTACAGGCAGCCATGTTGATTTTAAAAAGGCAAGAACTTTCATAGGAAAACGTAAAATGTTTTTAAACAAAGAAACTAAAATCAGACTACATTTTTGTGACATTTTGAAGTAAAGCCCAACGTTCCAGATCCTGTACAACATATGATTTTCTGTTTTTAACCGTTGACCTGGTATCATTTGAATGTATGACATTCTACGTTGAATTGTGATGTCACAATTTCGACAAAAATGTAAGATAGATTGACAGTGAAATGAAAGAATTTAACTTTTTAAATTTATTTTACAATGTATCAACAAAATACCCCCGTTTGGTGCCTTATAGTGATTTCATGTGTGATACACGCTTTACATCAACAATGCATTGTGCACATGTGTCAATAATAATTGTTCTATTTAGAACATCGATATATATCTCTAGCAAAAGTACCACATCATAATTAGAATCATACATTCAGTTCATTATGAAATATATTAACAAAATTAAAGGGTCATTTGTGCCTAGCACAAATGATAAGGTCTTTCCTTTCCACATGTCCAGTTTTGCAATAAAGAGGCCCTGCTCCTTTATTTTTGGCAAGGGGCGTAACTCTTGGGAAATAAATGAAATAGACAAAAAAAAAAAAAAAAAAGCCCGTCCCGTCTTCAGTAAAGAGATATTGCTACTTCTATTTTCTCTTGAAATAATTTAAATTTTTAATGTTTTGTTCCAAATAGTAATTGTCAAAAAAAAAGAAGAAAGAAATAAATTAAAGGGTCATTTGTGCCTAGCACAAATGATAAGGTCTTTCCTTTCCACGTGTCCAGTTTTGCAATAAAGAGGCCCTGCTCCTTTATTTTTGGCAAGGGGCGTAACTCTTGGGAAATAAATGAAATAGACAAAAAAAAAAAAAAAAAGGCCCGTCCCGTCTTCAGTAAAGAGATATTGCTACTTCTATTTTCTCTTGAAATAATTTAAATTTTTAATGTTTTGTTCCAAATAGTAATTGTCAAAAAAAAAGAAGAAAGAAATAAAAAATGAAGTAGCAATATCTCTTTTTCTGAAGGCGGAACGGGCCTTTTTTTTGTTTGTTTGTTTGTTTATTAATTATTTTTTTTATTTGTAGGTAGCAAGTTTTCCATGGATTGCTGAATACAAGTAGGGGGGGGGGGGGGGGGATTGTATTTTTATTTCTCTAGATACACAAGTGACAGTAAAAGTACATTTCTACTATAATGTTTACTTCTGTTGATGACGTTGTGTAAGTCACGTGACGTCCATTTATATATGTCTGGACTTAGTTTATTTCTTTCTTTTCGAGAGGGGACGTCGTCGGGTGAACATGGCACAGGATAATGCAATTTGCTGTTTGGTGTGGAAATAGACATAAATAGAAAACGGAGTGTACGTGTACACATTTACTTATGTCAGAATGAAGATTCATGTAGAAATTTGATGTCACGATTTATTTATTTACATTTCCGGTGCCATTTTGACCAGACGACATCTCCGTGAATACAGTACTGTTAATTTGACGCGAAATTTTGACATTCGGATGCAATAAATTGGTAAAATTTGGACGAATCTTGTGTTTTATGGCGGAAAATAGCTTTTTATTTAGCACTGCGCGAACGCTATTTTCAGGAAATTGGTTGGAGTTAGCGTCATAATTTTTTCTCATTAACAAAGCCCTGGATATCCTCTAGCTGTCTACATGTACTTTATATGCATTTACAGGTAAATTCAGTAAAACCGATGTAAATTCAGTCAAATCGAAAAAAAGGGGGGGGGGGGGGGGCTGTATTTACACATTAAAAGGTCATTTGTGCTAAAAGTTGAGGTAATTCTAGACGTACTATAAAATACCAAAATGCTACATCAAACACAAATATGAGATACTGCCAAAACATTTTTGCGCCAAGAAAAAATAGGGTTTTTTCAAATTTTTCAATCTTTAGAAAATTTTCATTTTTTTTTCATTTTTTGTCTTACGAAAATGGAAAATAACATATTTTAAATGATTCCTGCTAAAAAATAATGCATTTTTGAAAAAATTCCATGTATTACACTTCAAATATGAAAAAAATCATTTTCTAGAACATGACTTTGACCTTTGACCTTGACACCATTTTGAAGGTCATTTGTCCCTGGTGTCAAAACAAAGACCCCATGCCTCTATCTTGTACCATTATTAAGTTATTAGCCAAAAACCGTAAATTTAAGCGTTCAAAGGCCAATAACGCATAGAAGATGACGTCATGCGACTTGACTTAAGGAAAACTACGCATTGTCTCGATGTCCCCGACATTTTGCCCATTACATTTTATCAGCTATCTTCTACCGTTTCAGAGGAGATCTGATAACAAGGAAATTTCAAAAATTAGACCGTGATCTTGACCTTTGACCTTGACCTAATTTTACTTGGTACAAAAAATGATGCCTAAATATGAAGGCTCGTGCTTGTATCTTAACTCAAACTTAATATTTGCCTGAAAAATCAAAAGTGAAATTTATATAAAGGGAAATAACTCTTATAAGATGTCGTCAGATCCTTTTCGGCAGATGTGATTAATGTGGGCACAGATGAACCAAAGAAATTGCAAAAAGTTTCATGTCGATATCTCTTGCGGTTTTTGAGGAGATCTGATAACAGGCATAACTGTAACAGGGGAGGAAACTCTTATAAGGTACATGAGAACCCTTAGCGGCCTCACCACTTGATAGCTTATGTCTGAATGATACTTGGTACTAAATACCATTCCTATATGTCCAGTAACTTTTTCTCCAAATGACTTTGAAGTTTGGCAAACTAAGAAAGAATAATAATAATAATAATAATAATTAAAAGGTCATTTGTGCCGAGCACAAATGATAAGGTCTTTCCTTTTTAAGTTTCCAGTTTTGCAATAAAGAACCCCTGCCACTCTATTTTTGGCAAGGGGCGTAGCTCTTGAGAAATAAATAAAATCGACAATATCTCTTGACTGAAGTCGTAACGGGCTTTGGTTATTTTTCCTTGTTTTTTAAAAAGTCTAGATAATGTGTGCAAATGCAAAGTTTATTTTCTATTGATGGATAAACTATGATAGTTTTGAATTGGAGATAGGTTATGAAAAAAAAGAAAAAGTAAAGAAAAACATTCTCTTTTTTTACTTTGATATCAAATTTGAGTTATCTCTCTTTGTCCGAATTCACTGTTGGGGGAGAACTACTGTTGGGGAGAAATTTAGCCTGCATTTTCAGTGGTTCTAACTGTTGATCAGTTGGGTTTTTTATCCAGTTGTTTGTTTTATGTATTGTGTATGTCAGTGTTTATATCAAACTATAACTGCTATGTTCGAATCTGTAATTGGTGTAATAAATATTGATTGTATTTTATTGTATTGCATTGTATTTCACAATTTTTCGACCTGAATTTCAATACGTAAATAAAAATAACATTATTATCGATAATATAATTATGTGTGCGTTGAAATGAATTGAAATCTATCCAAAAATACGATATATGTTCAAAAAACGTGCAAAAACAATACATATAATTTTGAAGTAGTTCCTGAGGTTTGAACCCAGGACCACCAGTTTGCTGGGACAAACGTGTCAACCACTACACCACGTTGGCTTACAAGTAAAGAGTTGAAAATTTTACTATATATAGAAAATAGCTAGAGCAATTTCTGTGAAGGGAACATTGAGCGGAGAAATGAATGTGGAACTCGCTGCCCATTGGTCAATATTAAATTAAATATAAATAATTTTAAACGGCAGTGGTTCTTCCTTCGAAACATATGAAATAAAACATTTTCAAACTAGCTTTTAAGAATGTTGGTAATTTCAATGATTTAAGTTGGTACCCCCCGATTTTTAGCAAAAAACCATGAAACCAAAAATACTCCAAGAGTGTTAATTTAAGATGTTGTCAGATCCTTTTCGGCAGATGTGATTAATGTGCGCACAGATGAACCGAAGACATTGCAAAAGGTTTCATGTCGATATCTCTTACGGTTTCTGAGGAGTAGTGATAACAATCATAACTGTAAAAGGGGACGTAACTCTTATACGGTACATAGAAACCCTTGTAAGGGTGAACCTTAGATAGCCAATGTCTGATCGACCCTTCATACCAAAGATCATTTTGATATGTTGCGAAACCAGTCGAAGTGGACTCTTTGAATTTTTAAGAAGAAAAATAAAAAAAAAAAAAAAAAAAATAATCATAAGAAATACAGTAAGGTCTTTCCTAAGTAAAGGAAAGACCTTAATAATCATGCGAAAAATAGACAGATCTTTCCCAAAACTTCAACAAATTGATAAAGAGTGAACTTATGTTGAATTAGATCATTTTAAAGCAATTTTTACCACATTCCCCCCCATTTTGTAAAAATGAAAAAATGCTTCAATCAAGCATATATGGATATTTTTGAAATCTTATCGTCACTGTCATCAATTTGCCACACTTTTTAAGTTGATATCATGAAAAAAAATTCACTTCCGGTTGATATTTTTAAATTTTCAATTTTTGAAAGGCCAGAACTCTTACTATATTAAATCAGATTTAACACTCTTCATAGTTTTGAGATGTGCCAAGACCCATTCTACCTTCCGGTACCCATTTTATATCTATAAGAACAATGTTTTTCTAATTATTAGAAAAAAAAGTTTACCTCAACCTATGTTGGAAATCTATAATTTTAAGACATACAGCTAAAAGTTGAGGTAATTCTAGAAGTACTATAAAATACCAAAATGCTACATCAAACACAAATATGAAATACTGCCAAAAATATTTTGCGCCAAGAAAAAAGTTTTTTTTTCAAATTTTTCAATCTTTAAATATTTTTCATTTATTTTTCATTTTTTGTCTTACGAAAATGGATAATAACATATTTTAAATGATTCCTATTAAAAAAATAACGCATTTTTGAACAAATTCCATGTAACACTTCAAATATGAAAAAAATCATTTTCTAGAACATGACCTTGACCTTTGACCTTGACACCATTTTGAAGGTCACTTGTCCCTGGTGTCAAAACAAAAGACCCCATGCCTCTATCTTGTACCATTATCAAGTTATTAGCCAAAAACCATAAATTTAAACGTTCTAAGACCAATTACTCATATAAAATGACGTCATATGACTTTGACCCAAATGTAACTGAGCTTCCTCTCAATGTCCACGACATTTTGTCCATTACATTTCATCAGCTATCTGTTACCATTTCGGAGGAGTAGTGATAACAAGCAGATTTTAAAAATTAGAAAGTGACCTTGACCTTTGACCTTGGCACCATTTTGAAGGTCATTTGTCCCTGGTGTCAAAACAAAAGACCCCATGCTTCTGTCTTGTACCATTATCATGTTATTAGCCGAAAACCATAAATTTAAACGTTCTAAGGCCAATTACTCATATAAAATGACGTCATATGACTTTGACCCAAATGTAACTGAGCTTCCTCTCAATGTCTCCGACATTTTGTCCATTACATTTTATCAGCTATCTGTTACCGTTTCGGAGGAGTAGTGATAACAAGCAGATTTTAAAAATTAGAAAGTGACCTTGACCTTTGACCTTGACCTAATTTTACTTGTTACCTGACATAAATTCTCTCTATGAAGTTTCATGCTTATATCTCAACTCTAACTTACCATTTGCATTAAAACCCAAAAACGAAGTCATGTAAAGGGGAGTAACTCCCACAAGATGTCGTCAGATCCTTTTCGGCAGATGTGATTAATGTGCGCACAGATGAACCGAAGACATTGCAAAAGGTTTCATGTCGATATCTCTTACGGTTTCTGAGGAGTAGTGATAACAATCATAACTGTAACAGGGGACGTAACTCTTATACGGTACATAGAAACCCTTGTAAGGGTGAACCTTAGATAGCCAATGTCTGATCGACCCTTCATACCAAAGATCATTTTGATATGTTGCGAAACCAGTCGAAGTGGACTCTTTGAATTTTTAAGAAGAAAAATATAAAAAAAAAAAAAAATAATCATAAGAAATACAGTAAGGTCTTTCCTAAGTAAAGGAAAGACCTTAATAATCATGCGAAAAATAGACAGATCTTTCCCAAAACTTCAACAAATTGATAAAGAGTGAACTTATGTTGAATTAGATCATTTTAAAGCAATTTTTACCACATTCCCCCCCATTTTGTAAAAATGAAAAAATGCTTCAATCAAGCATATATGGATATTTTTGAAATCTTATCGTCACTGTCATCAATTTGCCACACTTTTTAAGTTGATATCATGAAAAAAAATTCACTTCCGGTTGATATTTTTAAATTTTCAATTTTTGAAAGGCCAGAACTCTTACTATATTAAATCAGATTTAACACTCTTCATAGTTTTGAGATGTGCCAAGACCCATTCTACCTTCCGGTACCCATTTTATATCTATAAGAACAATGTTTTTCTAATTATTAGAAAAAAAAGTTTACCTCAACCTATGTTGGAAATCTATAATTTTAAGACATACAGCTAAAAGTTGAGGTAATTCTAGAAGTACTATAAAATACCAAAATGCTACATCAAACACAAATATGAAATACTGCCAAAACAATTTTGCGCCAAGAAAAAAGTTTTTTTTTCAAATTTTTCAATCTTTAAATATTTTTCATTTATTTTTCATTTTTTGTCTTACGAAAATGGATAATAACATATTTTAAATGATTCCTATTAAAAAAATAACGCATTTTTGAACAAATTCCATGTATAACACTTCAAATATGAAAAAAATCATTTTCTAGAACATGACCTTGACCTTTGACCTTGACACCATTTTGAAGGTCACTTGTCCCTGGTGTCAAAACAAAAGACCCCATGCCTCTATCTTGTACCATTATCAAGTTATTAGCCAAAAACCATAAATTTAAACGTTCTAAGACCAATTACTCATATAAAATGACGTCATATGACTTTGACCCAAATGTAACTGAGCTTCCTCTCAATGTCCACGACATTTTGTCCATTACATTTCATCAGCTATCTGTTACCATTTCGGAGGAGTAGTGATAACAAGCAGATTTTAAAAATTAGAAAGTGACCTTGACCTTTGACCTTGGCACCATTTTGAAGGTCATTTGTCCCTGGTGTCAAAACAAAAGACCCCATGCTTCTTTCTTGTACCATTATCATGTTATTAGCCGAAAACCATAAATTTAAACGTTCTAAGGCCAATTACTCATATAAAATGACGTCATATGACTTTGACCCAAATGTAACTGAGCTTCCTCTCAATGTCTCCGACATTTTGTCCATTACATTTTATCAGCTATCTGTTACCGTTTCGGAGGAGTAGTGATAACAAGCAGATTTTAAAAATTAGAAAGTGACCTTGACCTTTGACCTTGACCTAATTTTACTTGTTACCTGACATAAATTCTCTCTATGAAGTTTCATGCTTATATCTCAACTCTAACTTACCATTTGCATTAAAACCCAAAAATGAAGTCATGTAAAGGGGAGTAACTCCCACAAGATGTCGTCAGATCCTTTTCAGCAGATGTGATTAATGTGCGCACAGATGAACCGAAGACATTGCAAAAGGTTTCATGTCGATATCTCTTACGGTTTCTGAGGAGTAGTGATAACAATCATAACTGTAACAGGGGACGTAACTCTTATACGGTACATAGAAACTCTTGTAAGGGTGAACCTTAGATAGCCAATGTCTGATCGACCCTTCATACCAAAGATCATTTTGATATGTTGCGAAACCAGTCGAAGTGGACTCTTTGAATTTTTAAGAAGAAAAATATAAAAAAAAAAAAAAATAATCATAAGAAATACAGTAAGGTCTTTCCTAAGTAAAGGAAAGACCTTAATAATCATGCGAAAAATAGACAGATCTTTCCCAAAACTTCAACAAATTGATAAAGAGTGAACTTATGTTGAATTAGATCATTTTAAAGCAATTTTTACCACATTCCCCCCCATTTTGTAAAAATGAAAAAATGCTTCAATCAAGCATATATGGATATTTTTGAAATCTTATCGTCACTGTCATCAATTTGCCACACTTTTTAAGTTGATATCATGAAAAAAAATTCACTTCCGGTTGATATTTTTAAATTTTCAATTTTTGAAAGGCCAGAACTCTTACTATATTAAATCAGATTTAACACTCTTCATAGTTTTGAGATGTGCCAAGACCCATTCTACCTTCCGGTACCCATTTTATATCTATAAGAACAATGTTTTTCTAATTATTAGAAAAAAAAGTTTACCTCAACCTATGTTGGAAATCTATAATTTTAAGACATACAGCTAAAAGTTGAGGTAATTCTAGAAGTACTATAAAATACCAAAATGCTACATCAAACACAAATATGAAATACTGCCAAAACAATTTTGCGCCAAGAAAAAAGTTTTTTTTTCAAATTTTTCAATCTTTAAATATTTTTCATTTATTTTTCATTTTTTGTCTTACGAAAATGGATAATAACATATTTTAAATGATTCCTATTAAAAAAATAACGCATTTTTGAACAAATTCCATGTATAACACTTCAAATATGAAAAAAATCATTTTCTAGAACATGACCTTGACCTTTGACCTTGACACCATTTTGAAGGTCACTTGTCCCTGGTGTCAAAACAAAAGACCCCATGCCTCTATCTTGTACCATTATCAAGTTATTAGCCAAAAACCATAAATTTAAACGTTCTAAGACCAATTACTCATATAAAATGACGTCATATGACTTTGACCCAAATGTAACTGAGCTTCCTCTCAATGTCCACGACATTTTGTCCATTACATTTCATCAGCTATCTGTTACCATTTCGGAGGAGTAGTGATAACAAGCAGATTTTAAAAATTAGAAAGTGACCTTGACCTTTGACCTTGGCACCATTTTGAAGGTCATTTGTCCCTGGTGTCAAAACAAAAGACCCCATGCTTCTATCTTGTACCATTATCATGTTATTAGCCGAAAACCATAAATTTAAACGTTCTAAGGCCAATTACTCATATAAAATGACGTCATATGACTTTGACCCAAATGTAACTGAGCTTCCTCTCAATGTCTCCGACATTTTGTCCATTACATTTTATCAGCTATCTGTTACCGTTTCGGAGGAGTAGTGATAACAAGCAGATTTTAAAAATTAGAAAGTGACCTTGACCTTTGACCTTGACCTAATTTTACTTGTTACCTGACATAAATTCTCTCTATGAAGTTTCATGCTTATATCTCAACTCTAACTTACCATTTGCATTAAAACCCAAAAATGAAGTCATGTAAAGGGGAGTAACTCCCACAAGATGTCGTCAGATCCTTTTCGGCAGATGTGATTAATGTGCGCACAGATGAACCGAAGACATTGCAAAAGGTTTCATGTCGATATCTCTTACGGTTTCTGAGGAGTAGTGATAACAATCATAACTGTAACAGGGGACGTAACTCTTATACGGTACATAGAAACCCTTGTAAGGGTGAACCTTAGATAGCCAATGTCTGATCGACCCTTCATACCAAAGATCATTTTGATATGTTGCGAAACCAGTCGAAGTGGACTCTTTGAATTTTTAAGAAGAAAAAAAAAAAAAAAAAAAAAATAATCATAAGAAATACAGTAAGGTCTTTCCTAAGTAAAGGAAAGACCTTAATAATCATGCGAAAAATAGACAGATCTTTCCCAAAACTTCAACAAATTGATAAAGAGTGAACTTATGTTGAATTAGATCATTTTAAAGCAATTTTTACCACATTCCCCCCCATTTTGTAAAAATGAAAAAATGCTTCAATCAAGCATATATGGATATTTTTGAAATCTTATCGTCACTGTCATCAATTTGCCACACTTTTTAAGTTGATATCATGAAAAAAAATTCACTTCCGGTTGATATTTTTAAATTTTCAATTTTTGAAAGGCCAGAACTCTTACTATATTAAATCAGATTTAACACTCTTCATAGTTTTGAGATGTGCCAAGACCCATTCTACCTTCCGGTACCCATTTTATATCTATAAGAACAATGTTTTTCTAATTATTAGAAAAAAAAGTTTACCTCAACCTATGTTGGAAATCTATAATTTTAAGACATACAGCTAAAAGTTGAGGTAATTCTAGAAGTACTATAAAATACCAAAATGCTACATCAAACACAAATATGAAATACTGCCAAAACAATTTTGCGCCAAGAAAAAAGTTTTTTTTTCAAATTTTTCAATCTTTAAATATTTTTCATTTATTTTTCATTTTTTGTCTTACGAAAATGGATAATAACATATTTTAAATGATTCCTATTAAAAAAATAACGCATTTTTGAACAAATTCCATGTATAACACTTCAAATATGAAAAAAATCATTTTCTAGAACATGACCTTGACCTTTGACCTTGACACCATTTTGAAGGTCACTTGTCCCTGGTGTCAAAACAAAAGACCCCATGCCTCTATCTTGTACCATTATCAAGTTATTAGCCAAAAACCATAAATTTAAACGTTCTAAGACCAATTACTCATATAAAATGACGTCATATGACTTTGACCCAAATGTAACTGAGCTTCCTCTCAATGTCCACGACATTTTGTCCATTACATTTCATCAGCTATCTGTTACCATTTCGGAGGAGTAGTGATAACAAGCAGATTTTAAAAATTAGAAAGTGACCTTGACCTTTGACCTTGGCACCATTTTGAAGGTCATTTGTCCCTGGTGTCAAAACAAAAGACCCCATGCTTCTATCTTGTACCATTATCATGTTATTAGCCGAAAACCATAAATTTAAACGTTCTAAGGCCAATTACTCATATAAAATGACGTCATATGACTTTGACCCAAATGTAACTGAGCTTCCTCTCAATGTCTCCGACATTTTGTCCATTACATTTTATCAGCTATCTGTTACCGTTTCGGAGGAGTAGTGATAACAAGCAGATTTTAAAAATTAGAAAGTGACCTTGACCTTTGACCTTGACCTAATTTTACTTGTTACCTGACATAAATTCTCTCTATGAAGTTTCATGCTTATATCTCAACTCTAACTTACCATTTGCATTAAAACCCAAAAATGAAGTCATGTAAAGGGGAGTAACTCCCACAAGATGTCGTCAGATCCTTTTCGGCAGATGTGATTAATGTGCGCACAGATGAACCGAAGACATTGCAAAAGGTTTCATGTCGATATCTCTTACGGTTTCTGAGGAGTAGTGATAACAATCATAACTGTAACAGGGGACGTAACTCTTATACGGTACATAGAAACCCTTGTAAGGGTGAACCTTAGATAGCCAATGTCTGATCGACCCTTCATACCAAAGATCATTTTGATATGTTGCGAAACCAGTCGAAGTGGACTCTTTGAATTTTTAAGAAGAAAAATAAAAAAAAAATTAAAAGGTCATTTGTGCCTAGCACAAATGATAAGGTCTTTCCTTTTCAAGTTTCCAGTTTTGCAATAAAGAACCCCTGCCACTCTATTTTTGGCAAGGGGCGTAGCTCTTGAGAAATAAATAAAATCGACAATATCTCTCGACTGAAGTCGTAACGGGCTTTGGTTATTTTTCTTTGTTTTTTAAAAAGTCTAGATAAACTATGATAGTTTTGAATTGGAGATAGGTTATGAAAAAAAAGAAAAAGTAAAGAAAAACATTCTCTTTTTTTACTTTGATATCAAATTTGAGTTATCTCTCTTTGTCCGAATTCACTGTTGGGGGAGAACTCCTGTTGGGGAGAAATTTAGCCTGCATTTTCAGTGGTTCTAACTGTTGATCAGTTGGGTTTTTTATCCAGTTGTTTGTTTTATGTATTGTGTATGTCAGTGTTTATATCAAACTATAACTGCTATGTTCGAATCTGTAATTGGTGTAATAAATATTGATTGTATTTTATTGTATTGCATTGTATTTCACAATTTTTCGACCTGAATTTCAATACGTAAATAAAAATAACATTATTATAGATAATATAATTATGTGTGCGCTGAAATGAAT
The DNA here is from genome assembly GCA_028015205.1 of Mytilisepta virgata. Lineage (NCBI taxonomy): Eukaryota > Metazoa > Mollusca > Bivalvia > Mytilida > Mytilidae > Mytilisepta > Mytilisepta virgata. The sequence continues at coordinate 75,543,664 of CM051518.1, read as the reverse complement.
TGAAATCTATCCAAAAATACGATATATGTTCAAAAAACGTGCAAAAACAATACATATAATTTTGAAGTAGTTCCTGAGGTTTGAACCCAGGACCACCAGTTTGCTGGGACAACCGTGATAACCATTACACCACGTTGGCTTACAAGTAAAGAGTTGAAAATTTTACTATATATAGAAAATAGCTAGAGCAATTTCTGTGAAGGGAACATTTAGCGGAGAAATGAATGTGCGACTCGCTGCCCATTGGTCAATATTAAATTAAATAATAAATAATTTTAAACGACAGTGGTTCTTCCTTCGAAACATATGAGATAAAACATTTTCAAACTAGCTTTTAAGAATGTTGGTAATTTCAATGATTTAAGTTGGTACCCCCGATTTTTAGCAAAAAACCTTGAAACCAAAAATACTCCAAGAGTGTTAATTTAAGATGTTGTCAGATCCTTTTCGGCAGATGTGATTAATGTGCGCACAGATGAACCGAAGACATTGCAAAAGGTTTCATGTCGATATCTCTTACGGTTTCTGAGGAGTAGTGATAACAATCAAAACTGTAACAGGGGACGTAACTCTTATACGGTACATAGAAACCCTTGTAAGGGTGAACCTTGGATAGCCAATGTCTGATCGACCCTTCATACCAAAGATCATTTTGATATGTTGCGAAACCAGTCGAAGTGGACTCTTTGAATTTTTAAGAAGAAAAATAAAAAAAAAAAAAAAAAAAATAATCATAAGAAATACAGTAAGGTCTTTCCTAAGTAAAGGAAAGACCTTAATAATCATGCGAAAAATAGACAGATCTTTCCCAAAACTTCAACAAATTGATAAAGAGTGAACTTATGTTGAATTAGATCATTTTAGAGCAATTTTTACCACATTCCCCCCCATTTTGTAAAAATGAAAAAATGCTTCAATCAAGCATATATGGATATTTTTGAAATCTTATCGTCACTGTCATCAATTTGCCACACTTTTTAAGTTGATATCATGAAAAAAAATTCACTTCCGGTTGATATTTTTAAATTTTCAATTTTTGAAAGGCCAGAACTCTTACTATATTAAATCAGATTTAACACTCTTCATAGTTTTGAGATGTGCCAAGACCCATTCTACCTTCCGGTACCCATTTTATATCTATAAGAACAATGTTTTTCTAATTATTAGAAAAAAAAGTTTACCTCAACCTATGTTGGAAATCTATAATTTTAAGACATACAGCTAAAAGTTGAGGTAATTCTAGAAGTACTATAAAATACCGAAATGCTACATCAAACACAAATATGAAATACTGCCAAAACAATTTTGCGCCAAGAAAAAAAGTTTTTTTCAAATTTTTCAATCTTTAAATATTTTTCATTTATTTTTCATTTTTTGTCTTACGAAAATGGATAATAACATATTTTAAATGATTCCTATTAAAAAATAACGCATTTTTGAACAAATTCCATGTATAACACTTCAAATATGAAAAAAATCATTTTCTAGAACATGATCTTGACCTTTGACCTTGACACCATTTTGAAGGTCACTTGTCCCTGGTGTCAAAACAAAAGACCCCATGCCTCTATCTTTTACCATTATCAAGTTATTAGCCAAAAACCATAAATTTAAACGTTCTAAGACCAATTACTCATATAAAATGACGTCATATGACTTTGACCCAAATGTAACTGAGCTTCCTCTCAATGTCCACGACATTTTGTCCATTACATTTCATCAGCTATCTGTTACCATTTCGGAGGAGTAGTGATAACAAGCAGATTTTAAAAATTAGAAAGTGACCTTGACCTTTGACCTTGGCACCATTTTGAAGGTCATTTGTCCCTGGTGTCAAAACAAAAGACCCCATGCTTCTATCTTGTACCATTATCATGTTATTAGCCGAAAACCATAAATTTAAACGTTCTAAGGCCAATTACTCATATAAAATGACGTCATATGACTTTGACCCAAATGTAACTGAGCTTCCTCTCAATGTACCCGACATTTTGTCCATTACATTTTATCAGCTATCTGTTACCGTTTCGGAGGAGTAGTGATAACAAGCAGATTTTAAAAATTAGAAAGTGACCTTGACCTTTGACCTTGACCTAATTTTACTTGTTACCTGACATAAATTCTCTCTATGAAGTTTCATGCTTATATCTCAACTCTAACTTACCATTTGCATTAAAACCCAAAAATGAAGTCATGTAAAGGGGAGTAACTCCCACAAGATGTCGTCAGATCCTTTTCGGCAGATGTGATTAATGTGCGCACAGATGAACCGAAGACATTGCAAAAGGTTTCATGTCGATATCTCTTACGGTTTCTGAGGAGTAGTGATAACAATCAAAACTGTAACAGGGGACGTAACTCTTATACGGTACATAGAAACCCTTGTAAAGGTGAACCTTGGATAGCCAATGTCTGATCGACCCTTCATACCAAAGATCATTTTGATATGTTGCGAAACCAGTCGAAGTGGACTCTTTGAATTTTTAAGAAGAAAAATAAAAAAAAAAAAAAAAAAAAATAATCATAAGAAATACAGTAAGGTCTTTCCTAAGTAAAGGAAAGACCTTAATAATCATGCGAAAAATAGACAGATCTTTCCCAAAACTTCAACAAATTGATAAAGAGTGAACTTATGTTGAATTAGATCATTTTAGAGCAATTTTTACCACATTCCCCCCCCATTTTGTAAAAATGAAAAAATGCTTCAATCAAGCATATATGGATATTTTTGAAATCTTATCGTCACTGTCATCAATTTGCCACACTTTTTAAGTTGATATCATGAAAAAAAATTCACTTCCGGTTGATATTTTTAAATTTTCAATTTTTGAAAGGCCAGAACTCTTACTATATTAAATCAGATTTAACACTCTTCATAGTTTTGAGATGTGCCAAGACCCATTCTACCTTCCGGTACCCATTTTATATCTATAAGAACAATGTTTTTCTAATTATTAGAAAAAAAAGTTTACCTCAACCTATGTTGGAAATCTATAATTTTAAGACATACAGCTAAAAGTTGAGGTAATTCTAGAAGTACTATAAAATACCGAAATGCTACATCAAACACAAATATGAAATACTGCCAAAACAATTTTGCGCCAAGAAAAAAAGTTTTTTTTCAAATTTTTCAATCTTTAAATATTTTTCATTTATTTTTCATTTTTTGTCTTACGAAAATGGATAATAACATATTTTAAATGATTCCTATTAAAAAATAACGCATTTTTGAACAAATTCCATGTATAACACTTCAAATATGAAAAAAATCATTTTCTAGAACATGATCTTGACCTTTGACCTTGACACCATTTTGAAGGTCACTTGTCCCTGGTGTCAAAACAAAAGACCCCATGCCTCTATCTTTTACCATTATCAAGTTATTAGCCAAAAACCATAAATTTAAACGTTCTAAGACCAATTACTCATATAAAATGACGTCATATGACTTTGACCCAAATGTAACTGAGCTTCCTCTCAATGTCCACGACATTTTGTCCATTACATTTCATCAGCTATCTGTTACCATTTCGGAGGAGTAGTGATAACAAGCAGATTTTAAAAATAAGAAAGTGACCTTGACCTTTGACCTTGGCACCATTTTGAAGGTCATTTGTCCCTGGTGTCAAAACAAAAGACCCCATGCTTCTATCTTGTACCATTATGTTATTAGCCGAAAACCATAAATTTAAACGTTCTAAGGCCAATTACTCATATAAAATGACGTCATATGACTTTGACCCAAATGTAACTGAGCTTCCTCTCAATGTACCCGACATTTTGTCCATTACATTTTATCAGCTATCTGTTACCGTTTCGGAGGAGTAGTGATAACAAGCAGATTTTAAAAATTAGAAAGTGACCTTGACCTTTGACCTTGACCTAATTTTACTTGTTACCTGACATAAATTCTCTCTATGAAGTTTCATGCTTATATCTCAACTCTAACTTACCATTTGCATTAAAACCCAAAAATGAAGTTATGTAAAGGGGAGTAACTCCCACAAGATGTCGTCAGATCCTTTTCGGCAGATGTGATTAATGTGCGCACAGATGAACCGAAGACATTGCAAAAGGTTTCATGTCGATATCTCTTACGGTTTCTGAGGAGTAGTGATAACAATCAAAACTGTAACAGGGGACGTAACTCTTATACGGTACATAGAAACCCTTGTAAGGGTGAACCTTGGATAGCCAATGTCTGATCGACCCTTCATACCAAAGATCATTTTGATATGTTGCGAAACCAGTCGAAGTGGACTCTTTGAATTTTTAAGAAGAAAAATAAAAAAAAAAAAAAAAAAAATAATCATAAGAAATACAGTAAGGTCTTTCCTAAGTAAAGGAAAGACCTTAATAATCATGCGAAAAATAGACAGATCTTTCCCAAAACTTCAACAAATTGATAAAGAGTGAACTTATGTTGAATTAGATCATTTTAGAGCAATTTTTACCACATTCCCCCCATTTTGTAAAAATGAAAAAATGCTTCAATCAAGCATATATGGATATTTTTGAAATCTTATCGTCACTGTCATCAATTTGCCACACTTTTTAAGTTGATATCATGAAAAAAAATTCACTTCCGGTTGATATTTTTAAATTTTCAATTTTTGAAAGGCCAGAACTCTTACTATATTAAATCAGATTTAACACTCTTCATAGTTTTGAGATGTGCCAAGACCCATTCTACCTTCCGGTACCCATTTTATATCTATAAGAACAATGTTTTTCTAATTATTAGAAAAAAAAGTTTACCTCAACCTATGTTGGAAATCTATAATTTTAAGACATACAGCTAAAAGTTGAGGTAATTCTAGAAGTACTATAAAATACCGAAATGCTACATCAAACACAAATATGAAATACTGCCAAAACAATTTTGCGCCAAGAAAAAAAGTTTTTTTTCAAATTTTTCAATCTTTAAATATTTTTCATTTATTTTTCATTTTTTGTCTTACGAAAATGGATAATAACATATTTTAAATGATTCCTATTAAAAAATAACGCATTTTTGAACAAATTCCATGTATAACACTTCAAATATGAAAAAAATCATTTTCTAGAACATGATCTTGACCTTTGACCTTGACACCATTTTGAAGGTCACTTGTCCCTGGTGTCAAAACAAAAGACCCCATGCCTCTATCTTTTACCATTATCAAGTTATTAGCCAAAAACCATAAATTTAAACGTTCTAAGACCAATTACTCATATAAAATGACGTCATATGACTTTGACCCAAATGTAACTGAGCTTCCTCTCAATGTCCACGACATTTTGTCCATTACATTTCATCAGCTATCTGTTACCATTTCGGAGGAGTAGTGATAACAAGCAGATTTTAAAAATTAGAAAGTGACCTTGACCTTTGACCTTGGCACCATTTTGAAGGTCATTTGTCCCTGGTGTCAAAACAAAAGACCCCATGCTTCTATCTTGTACCATTATCATGTTATTAGCCGAAAACCATAAATTTAAACGTTCTAAGGCCAATTACTCATATAAAATGACGTCATATGACTTTGACCCAAATGTAACTGAGCTTCCTCTCAATGTACCCGACATTTTGTCCATTACATTTTATCAGCTATCTGTTACCGTTTCGGAGGAGTAGTGATAACAAGCAGATTTTAAAAATTAGAAAGTGACCTTGACCTTTGACCTTGACCTAATTTTACTTGTTACCTGACATAAATTCTCTCTATGAAGTTTCATGCTTATATCTCAACTCTAACTTACCATTTGCATTAAAACCCAAAAATGAAGTCATGTAAAGGGGAGTAACTCCCACAAGATGTCGTCAGATCCTTTTCGGCAGATGTGATTAATGTGCGCACAGATGAACCGAAGACATTGCAAAAGGTTTCATGTCGATATCTCTTACGGTTTCTGAGGAGTAGTGATAACAATCAAAACTGTAACAGGGGACGTAACTCTTATACGGTACATAGAAACCCTTGTAAGGGTGAACCTTGGATAGCCAATGTCTGATCGACCCTTCATACCAAAGATCATTTTGATATGTTGCGAAACCAGTCGAAGTGGACTCTTTGAATTTTTAAGAAGAAAAATAAAAAAAAAAAAAAAAAAAATAATCATAAGAAATACAGTAAGGTCTTTCCTAAGTAAAGGAAAGACCTTAATAATCATGCGAAAAATAGACAGATCTTTCCCAAAACTTCAACAAATTGATAAAGAGTGAACTTATGTTGAATTAGATCATTTTAGAGCAATTTTTACCACATTCCCCCCCATTTTGTAAAAATGAAAAAATGCTTCAATCAAGCATATATGGATATTTTTGAAATCTTATCGTCACTGTCATCAATTTGCCACACTTTTTAAGTTGATATCATGAAAAAAAATTCACTTCCGGTTGATATTTTTAAATTTTCAATTTTTGAAAGGCCAGAACTCTTACTATATTAAATCAGATTTAACACTCTTCATAGTTTTGAGATGTGCCAAGACCCATTCTACCTTCCGGTACCCATTTTATATCTATAAGAACAATGTTTTTCTAATTATTAGAAAAAAAAGTTTACCTCAACCTATGTTGGAAATCTATAATTTTAAGACATACAGCTAAAAGTTGAGGTAATTCTAGAAGTACTATAAAATACCGAAATGCTACATCAAACACAAATATGAAATACTGCCAAAACAATTTTGCGCCAAGAAAAAAAGTTTTTTTTCAAATTTTTCAATCTTTAAATATTTTTCATTTATTTTTCATTTTTTGTCTTACGAAAATGGATAATAACATATTTTAAATGATTCCTATTAAAAAATAACGCATTTTTGAACAAATTCCATGTATAACACTTCAAATATGAAAAAAATCATTTTCTAGAACATGATCTTGACCTTTGACCTTGACACCATTTTGAAGGTCACTTGTCCCTGGTGTCAAAACAAAAGACCCCATGCCTCTATCTTTTACCATTATCAAGTTATTAGCCAAAAACCATAAATTTAAACGTTCTAAGACCAATTACTCATATAAAATGACGTCATATGACTTTGACCCAAATGTAACTGAGCTTCCTCTCAATGTCCACGACATTTTGTCCATTACATTTCATCAGCTATCTGTTACCATTTCGGAGGAGTAGTGATAACAAGCAGATTTTAAAAATTAGAAAGTGACCTTGACCTTTGACCTTGGCACCATTTTGAAGGTCATTTGTCCCTGGTGTCAAAACAAAAGACCCCATGCTTCTATCTTGTACCATTATCATGTTATTAGCCGAAAACCATAAATTTAAACGTTCTAAGGCCAATTACTCATATAAAATGACGTCATATGACTTTGACCCAAATGTAACTGAGCTTCCTCTCAATGTACCCGACATTTTGTCCATTACATTTTATCAGCTATCTGTTACCGTTTCGGAGGAGTAGTGATAACAAGCAGATTTTAAAAATTAGAAAGTGACCTTGACCTTTGACCTTGACCTAATTTTACTTGTTACCTGACATAAATTCTCTCTATGAAGTTTCATGCTTATATCTCAACTCTAACTTACCATTTGCATTAAAACCCAAAAATGAAGTTATGTAAAGGGGAGTAACTCCCACAAGATGTCGTCAGATCCTTTTCGGCAGATGTGATTAATGTGCGCACAGATGAACCGAAGACATTGCAAAAGGTTTCATGTCGATATCTCTTACGGTTTCTGAGGAGTAGTGATAACAATCAAAACTGTAACAGGGGACGTAACTCTTATACGGTACATAGAAACCCTTGTAAAGGTGAACCTTGGATAGCCAATGTCTGATCGACCCTTCATACCAAAGATCATTTTGATATGTTGCGAAACCAGTCGAAGTGGACTCTTTGAATTTTTAAGAAGAAAAATAAAAAAAAAAAAAAAAAAAAATAATCATAAGAAATACAGTAAGGTCTTTCCTAAGTAAAGGAAAGACCTTAATAATCATGCGAAAAATAGACAGATCTTTCCCAAAACTTCAACAAATTGATAAAGAGTGAACTTATGTTGAATTAGATCATTTTAGAGCAATTTTTACCACATTCCCCCCCCATTTTGTAAAAATGAAAAAATGCTTCAATCAAGCATATATGGATATTTTTGAAATCTTATCGTCACTGTCATCAATTTGCCACACTTTTTAAGTTGATATCATGAAAAAAAATTCACTTCCGGTTGATATTTTTAAATTTTCAATTTTTGAAAGGCCAGAACTCTTACTATATTAAATCAGATTTAACACTCTTCATAGTTTTGAGATGTGCCAAGACCCATTCTACCTTCCGGTACCCATTTTATATCTATAAGAACAATGTTTTTCTAATTATTAGAAAAAAAAGTTTACCTCAACCTATGTTGGAAATCTATAATTTTAAGACATACAGCTAAAAGTTGAGGTAATTCTAGAAGTACTATAAAATACCGAAATGCTACATCAAACACAAATATGAAATACTGCCAAAACAATTTTGCGCCAAGAAAAAAAGTTTTTTTTCAAATTTTTCAATCTTTAAATATTTTTCATTTATTTTTCATTTTTTGTCTTACGAAAATGGATAATAACATATTTTAAATGATTCCTATTAAAAAATAACGCATTTTTGAACAAATTCCATGTATAACACTTCAAATATGAAAAAAATCATTTTCTAGAACATGATCTTGACCTTTGACCTTGACACCATTTTGAAGGTCACTTGTCCCTGGTGTCAAAACAAAAGACCCCATGCCTCTATCTTTTACCATTATCAAGTTATTAGCCAAAAACCATAAATTTAAACGTTCTAAGACCAATTACTCATATAAAATGACGTCATATGACTTTGACCCAAATGTAACTGAGCTTCCTCTCAATGTCCACGACATTTTGTCCATTACATTTCATCAGCTATCTGTTACCATTTCGGAGGAGTAGTGATAACAAGCAGATTTTAAAAATTAGAAAGTGACCTTGACCTTTGACCTTGGCACCATTTTGAAGGTCATTTGTCCCTGGTGTCAAAACAAAAGACCCCATGCTTCTATCTTGTACCATTATCATGTTATTAGCCGAAAACCATAAATTTAAACGTTCTAAGGCCAATTACTCATATAAAATGACGTCATATGACTTTGACCCAAATGTAACTGAGCTTCCTCTCAATGTACCCGACATTTTGTCCATTACATTTTATCAGCTATCTGTTACCGTTTCGGAGGAGTAGTGATAACAAGCAGATTTTAAAAATTAGAAAGTGACCTTGACCTTTGACCTTGACCTAATTTTACTTGTTACCTGACATAAATTCTCTCTATGAAGTTTCATGCTTATATCTCAACTCTAACTTACCATTTGCATTAAAACCCAAAAATGAAGTCATGTAAAGGGGAGTAACTCCCACAAGATGTCGTCAGATCCTTTTCGGCAGATGTGATTAATGTGCGCACAGATGAACCGAAGACATTGCAAAAGGTTTCATGTCGATATCTCTTACGGTTTCTGAGGAGTAGTGATAACAATCAAAACTGTAACAGGGGACGTAACTCTTATACGGTACATAGAAACCCTTGTAAGGGTGAACCTTGGATAGCCAATGTCTGATCGACCCTTCACACCAAAGATCATTTTGATATGTTGCGAAACCAGTCGGAGTCGACTCTTTGATTTTTTAAGAAGAAAAATAAAAAAAATTAAAAGGTCATTTGTGCCTAGCACAAATGATAAGGTCTTTCCTTTTCAAGTTTCCAGTTTTGCAATAAAGAACCCCTGCCACTCTATTTTTGGCAAGGGGCGTAGCTCTTGAGAAATAAATAAAATCGACAATATCTCTCGACTGAAGTCGTAACGGGCTTTGGTTATTTTTCTTTGTTTTTTAAAAAGTCTAGATAATGTGTGCAAATGCAAAGTTTATTTTCTATTGATGGATAAACTATGATAGTTTTGAATTGGAGATAGGTTATGAAAAAAAAGAAAAAGTAAAGAAAAACATTCTCTTTTTTTACTTTGATATCAAATTTGAGTTATCTCTCTTTGTCCGAATTCGCTGTTGGGGGAGAACTACTGTTGGGGAGAAATTTAGGCTGCATTTTCAGTGGTTCTAACTGTTGATCAGTTAGGTTTTTTATCCAGTTGTTTGTTTTATGTATTGTGTATGTCAGTGTTTATATCAAACTATAACTGCTATGTTCGAATCTGTAATTGGTGTAATAAATATTGATTGTATTTTATTGTATTGCATTGTATTTCACAATTTTTCGACCTGAATTTCAATACGTAAATAAAAATAACATTATTATCGATAATATAATTATGTGTGCGCTGAAATGAATTGAAATCTATCCAAAAATACGATATATGTTCAAAAAACGTGCAAAAACAATACATATAATTTTGAAGTAGTTCCTGAGGTTTGAACCCAGGACCACCAGTTTGCTGGGACAACCGTGATAACCATTACACCACGTTGGCTTACAAGTAAAGAATTGAAAATTTTACTATATATAGAAAATAGCTAGAGCAATTTCTGTGAAGGGAACATTTAGCGGAGAAATGAATGTGCGACTCGCTGCCCACTGGTCAATATTAAATTAAATAATAAATAATTTTAAACGACAGTGGTTCTTCCTTCGAAACATATGAGATAAAACATTTTCAAACTAGCTTTTAAGAATGTTGGTAATTTCAATGATTTAAGTTGGTACCCCCGATTTTTAGCAAAAAACCTTGAAACCAAAAATACTCCAAGAGTGTTAATTTAAGATGTTGTCAGATCCTTTTCGGCAGATGTGATTAATGTGCGCACAGATGAACCAAAGAAATTGCAAAAGGTTTCATGTCGATATCTCTTACGGTTTTTGAGGAGATCTGATAACAGGCATAACTGTAACAGGGGAGGAAACTCTTATAAGGTACATGGGAACCCTTAGCGGCCTCACCACGTGATAGCTTATGTCTGAATGATACTTGGTACCAAATACCATCCCTATATGTCTAATAACTTTTTCTGCAAATGACTTTGAAATTTGGCAGACTAAGAAAGAATAATAATAATAATAATAATCATAAGAAATACAGTAAGGTCTTTCCTATGTAAAGGAAAGACCTTAATAATCATGCGAAAAAGAGACAGATCTTTCCCAAAACTTCAACAAATTGATAAAGAGTGAACTTATGTTGAATTAGATCATTTTTAAGCAATTTTTACCACATTCCCCCCCATTTTGTAAAATTTAAAAAATGCTTCAATCAAGCATATATGGATATTTTTGAAATCTTATCATCACTGTCATCAATTTGCCACACTTTTTAAGTTGATATCATGAAAAAATTCACTTCCGGTTGATATTTTTAAATTTTCAATTTTTGAAAGGCCAGAACTCTTACTATATTAAACCAGATTTAAAACTCTTCATAGTTTTGAGATGTGCTAAGACCCATTCTACCTTCCAGTACCCATTTTATATCTATAAGAACAATTTTTTTCTAATTATTAGAAAAAAAAGTTTACCTTAACCTATGTTGGAAATCTATAATTTTAAGAGATACAGCTAAAAGTTGAGGTAATTCTAGAAGTACTATAAAATACCAAAATGCTGCATCAAACACAAATATGAAATACTGCCAAAACAATTTTGCGCCAAGAAAAAAAGTTTTTTTTCAAATTTTTCAATCTTCAAATATTTTTCATTTTTTTTCATTTTTTGTCTTACGAAAATGGATAATAACATATTTCAAATGATTCCTATTAAAAAATAATGCATTTTTGAACAAATTCCATGTATTACACTTCAAATATGAAAAAAATCATTTTCTAGAACATGACCTTGACCTTTGACCTTGACACCATTTTGAAGGTCACTTGTCCCTGGTGTCAAAACAAAAGACCCCATGCCTCTATCTTGTACCATTATTAAGTTATTAGCCAAAAACCGTAAATTTAAACGTTCAAAGGCCAATAACTCATAGAAGATGACGTCATACGACTTGACTTAAGAAAAACTATGCATTGCCTCGATGTCCCCGACATTTTGCCCATTACATTTTATCAGCTATCTTCTACCGTTTCAGAGGAGATCTGATAACAAGGAAATTTCAAAAATTAGACCGTGACCTTGACCTTTGACCTTGACCTAATTTTAGTTGGTACAAAAAATGATGCCTAAATATGAAGGCTCATGCATGTATCTTAACTCAAACTTAATATTTGCCTGAAAAATCAAAAGTGAAACTTATATAAAGGTAAATAACTCTTATAAGATTTGTCAGATCCCTTTCGGCAGATGTGATTAATGTGCGCACAGATGAACCAAAGAAATTGCAAAAGGTTTCATGTCGATATCTCTTACGGTTTTTGAGGAGATCTGATAACAGGCATAACTGTAACAGGGGAGGAAACTCTTATAAGGTACATGGGAACCCTTAGCGGCCTCACCACGTGATAGCTTATGTCTGAATGATACTTGGTACCAAATACCATCCCTATATGTCTAATAACTTTTTCTGCAAATGACTTTGAAATTTGGCAGACTAAGAAAGAATAATAATAATAATAATAATCATAAGAAATACAGTAAGGTCTTTCCTATGTAAAGGAAAGACCTTAAAAATAATCATACGAAATACAGTAAGGTCTTTCCTAAGTAAAGGAAAGACCTTAATAATCATGAGAAAAATTGGACATCATAAATCTCCTTTTTTCTACAAAATACCTGGTTCAATGAATATGAAATTAACAGATATTGCTTTTTGACCTTCAAAGGATAGAATAAAACCCACATTACATGACATTACGGAAGATAAGCACTGAAATATTATTTCTCGACTTGGGACAAACATATATCACTTGGTGTAACTTATAAAAGGGAGATAACTCTGAAATATAGTTTTTATAGTGCTAAAGATTGTCTCCAACTGTCTAACCAATAACATTGCCAAATAATTTTTAACATAACTAGCATGACTAGTTAGTAATGAATTAAATACTTTTGGATAAATAAAACATATTCTGATATACTTAAATTAACACTGTGATATTATGTAAAGTGGAATAATAGTTATTATAATATAATCATTAAAGGATAAATTCTAAATTTTAATTTCCTTTTCAAGTAAAAAAGGAAATTGTGAATTAATAAGCTTAATAGTTATTATTAGCAATTTGATAAGTATTTTTAGACTACTGCACCTGACCTTAAATAATTTTTTCATTTGTTTTCAACTTCTAATTGGCTGTGCAAGTTAGGATTTTCAAAATGATAAAAACAATTTTTCTTACTTGACTTTTGATTGGTTGAGGTAGTTAGCTATTGCCAAACCTGCAGCAGTGCCTCCGCTACCACACGCAAACACAATATCATCATACTGCTCCAATATTCCCTGTAAATATATCAGATAACATAAAGTGAAAAGGATATGAACAAACGAACATGATTATTAATTTGTTGCAGAATTAATACCTGCCAGTCAAGAAAAACAAATATTTGGTAATGTCTCTTCCCCCTTATCTTTAGTCGTGTTAAAATTAATCAACATTTACCCTTCATAAGAAATTTACACAAATATTTTCACAATCATGAGTCTGCAGGTCATGATACTCCAAATATCAGCTATGTCCATTGTACATGTACAGCATTGGAATATTGTTTATGGACTTGCAGATAAAAAGACTGACAGTAATTTTCAGACAAAACAAAAAATATATTTTTCTAATAACATCGTATTTGAAAAACTAAAGGCTCTTAAAAGCCTGTATCGCTCACCTGGATTTAATTTTCAACTTTGAGCAGAACTAAAAATTTAAGTGTAGCTGTCAATTTGGCTGGTTTTCCCATATAGGATCATATGTTAGGCTGTGGTGACCTCTTGGTTGACAGTCCATGTCATTGGACACAATTCTGAAAGACGACCATCTAAGGAACATTGCTGCAAGTCCATTTGCAATTGGCTCAGGGGTTTCAGACAAGAGTTTTTCTATTTTTTTTGTTACAGCCATGTCAGTTGGAAGTCTGGGATGGTGGACAAGAAGTTGGAAGGGGGCAACTCGAGGACCATTCAACCAAAGTTTGGTCCCAATTGGCCAGATGGTTTCAGAGGAGAAGAAATTTAAACCAGTAATTTGCAAGTTTCTTTGAAAAGGACAAGGGTGGCAAAACAATTTAAAAATCTAGGTTTCGGTCAGGTAACCAGAAATACATATATCTTTTTTAGCCTTATGGTCTTGAAAATGAAATCAAATTTTAGAGATTTTCAACGATAAAAGGGAGATAACATCAGCACAAAGTTTTCATAAATTATGATTTGCAAACCATTTTTGCACAAAAAAAATATTTGCCTTACAAGTTTTAAAAACTTTGATAAGGTCAATTCAGATGTTTTAAAACTTCCAATTTTTCAATTATACTTACTGGAGCTTCTCATAAAAATATAGAACATAAAATTTAAAAAATTCCTTGGTACCCTTGAACCTCTGCAGAAAAAATTCCTTGCTATCCTCCATTCTTTATAGACAAAACTATGGAACATGTTTAGTGTGTTAACAAAGGATGATAAGTTTGAATGTATGTTTTTTTACACAAATCTATTGCAGTAAATAGTTCATAAATGCAGAACTTTAAAACTGAGTTTTGTTTTGGTCGTGGTAAGAAGTTCTGGTTATAAAATGGGGAAATTGAACTTTTGAGCATGCTCATCACCCTGAAATGATATAACAGAGGCCATTTAGTGGAATAATATTGTAATCAAGATGGAATAAATCTTTTTTAATGTCTGGTCCAAAGAGATGATGCCTTATTGAAGCATTCAAATGTGACAAATACATTGTAAAACTTTGTCAAGGACTGGTACCTGATCTATCATTTCTTGAAATGCTGTAAGGTACCCATACAAACCAACAATATTAGAACCACCAACAGGAACCAGATATGAATCTTCACCAGTTTCCTTCCTGTTAAAAAACATTTTGTCATCTTAAGAAAGCCACTTTACCACAGTTTTATTATGAATAAATTGTTGTCATAACATTACATAAGTCTAGACTTAGCTTTTGTAAGAAGTGACTTATCCCTCCAAGGAGAAGTGGAGACTCATAAGGAGGAAATAATGAATATTGGCTTAATAACAAATATGAATTAAATAACCTGCGTATAAAGATATGAAAAGACAAATTCTAATCTTATATTTGTCAGATAATGCTTTCTTATTATTTCTGACAGTGAATTGTCCTGGTTCTTCATTTTTGAGAAACTCATCTGTGTTTTTTTTTTGTTCAAACTTTGCTTTCTAGACTACTTTGGTTTGGAGGGACAACAGTTTAAATCACCTGATCAAGTGACCACAGACATGATCAGACAGTATATATTAATCCTCTACAATAGTCATTATATCAGTTTTTTTTTATAATTCAATTAAAGTCAAGCAAGAACAGGTAACACAAATCAAGTCTGATCCCTCACAATCACAGTCATCATGTTCATTCTGCTTGTTTATATATTTCTCAATTAATTAATTATTTAAATATTCTTCAGTGTTTATTTTAATGATGCATTTTATCAAACTTGAAGCAAAACAATGACAATAAAACTTTGATGCCATTTTGTTTGTTTACAACCTGCTGCAACCAACAAGTAACAGTTGAGGGCGTTTTTGAAAATTTTCAGCCAATAAAATCACCATTTCGTTGTCTAGATTAGTCCCATAATTCTGTTCATGAACTGACTGTTCGTAGAGAACACCTTAATTTTAAAAAATAATGTTGAACATAATGCATCATGTTTCTCTAATAATTTGTGATATCACTATGGCTTTGTTGTACTGCAGAACAGGTGCCATATATGGAGCAGAAATTGCTTGCCTTTCAAGAAAGTAATATAAGTTTCTTTTACTGGTAGGATTTAACTAGAATTTAAGTTCTAAAGTTTCCAGTGGTTTTGTGTTGGCTTTAATTTTGTATCTGTTAGTGTGTGTTCTGTCATTCTGATTTATGATATGTCTCTCTCCGTAATCTTGTCAACTTTACATTTGGCTGTTGCTTATTGCAGATATTACCGTAATAACCCTAATTATTCGGCGGTCTTATTTTTCCACACTTTTGAAAATTAAAAAAAAATTGAATTTTTTTATTACTCTTATGCTTCGACACTTTCAAAATTGTCAAAGTAACCATCTTTGTTATCAGGCAGTGACAGTCGGCAATTTTAACTTCTTAGGTAGGTTAATTACTTTCAGTCCTTATCAAGTGTTTATTTCGTATTTCTAAACCATTTTAACTATCTATCTTAATAAATCTTATTGAAACAAGAGAGATTTTTAAGTAAATTTTATTGATTTTTTCCTACCAGGAAGTTTATTTTGAAAATAAATGGAACGGAATTGCATATTCGCATTTTTCAGAGTAATAAATTTGAAATATTTAAATGAAATGAATAATAATTTTAGAAAACAGATCCTCTTATCACTGTTTATTAGACATTTAAAAGTTATAGACCGAGTTATAAGATAATCTAACAAGATGACGAGACAACAAACATTAAACATTTTTATATGTGTTCAAAATTTTGTATGATATCCTCATACACAAGTGAATAAATTGAAATATCTATGCTGAGTGGGACTTCAATTTGCATTGTGAAGTTGGTTTGTCCTTACCAAAATTTATAGTCAAATAATTTTTTTTTCCTGTTAAAATTTCAATTACAATGGAAGATAACTGAAAAAGGAAATGTTAAGATATACAGTATAAATTCATTGAGAAACTGCAAAAATACTAGAACTATTTTCAGTTTTGGTATGCACCATCTTGCTTTTATGTATGTGTGTGAGTGTTTGTTATTAATGATTTTTGTCTGCCTTGTTCCTTTAGTTTGCTTTTTATTGGTTGTTGATATTCTGTATAATGCTATAACATAGTAAATAATCATGTAAAAATTATCTCTATGAATGTAAGGGGTCTTTTGAATACAAAAAAAAGATTAGATGTATTTAATTGGGTCAAATCTAAACAGGTGTCTATTGTATGTTTTCAAGAGACACATAGCACAGAAAATAAAGAAAAACAGTTGGAAGATGACTGGGGTTATACATGCTATTTTAGTCACTGTAGTAGTAGAAGTGCCGGGGTTTCAATTATGTTCCGAAATAATTTTGAATTCAAAGTTTATGATTCTATTATTGATAAGAATGGTCGTTACATTATTTTAGATATGAGTATTTATGAACACAGAATAACTCTTGTATGTTTGTATGGACATAATACAGACAAATCAGAGTTCTTTCAGGATATACTGCAGAAGTGTATTAATTTCCCTAATTCCAGTTTTTTACTATGTGGTGATTGGAATGTAGTGCAGAATAAATTCGATGATACATTTAATGTGCTGCATGACCGAAACCCAAATCTCGGCAAATGGTTGAAAAAATGCAAGAAACATTGCTTGTTCTGGATCCATGGTGAACTTGCTATCCCAACGATAGCAAGTTCACATGGAGGCAGAAAACACCAATCAAGCAAAGCCGAATTGATTATTTTCTTGTATCTGAAGATATTTTTACACTTATGGAACAAACTAAAATTATACCGGGATATCGTACAGATCATTCTGCAATTGT
The DNA here is from genome assembly GCA_028015205.1 of Mytilisepta virgata. Classification (NCBI taxonomy): domain Eukaryota; kingdom Metazoa; phylum Mollusca; class Bivalvia; order Mytilida; family Mytilidae; genus Mytilisepta; species Mytilisepta virgata. The sequence goes on along the minus strand of CM051518.1, from coordinate 75,526,087 downwards.
CTTTAGTTTTGCAGCATCCTTTGCCAAAAGAGGCAAAGGATACTGGAAATTTAACTCTCAATTGCTACGAGATAATGAATATATTGAGAAAGTTAAAATATGTATATCAGAAACTGTAAATGAATATTATTCAAGTGGTGATTTAAATGAATTTCTTGATATTGAATTATCATGTATTTACCAGATGTTTTTTGAAATTTTAAAAATGAAAATTAGAAGTCTTTCTATAGCTCATAGCACTTCCAAGTCTAAGAAACAAAAAGAAAATGTGACAAGACTTGAAAGTGAAATACAAGTTTTAGAAGACAAGCTGAACAAAAATCCTACAAATCTTATTCAAGAAGAATTCAATCAAAAGAATATTGAACTTGAAGGCATCAGAAACAGTATGATAGAGGGTCTTCTTCTACGTTCTCGTGCAAATTGGCATGAGAATGGAGAAAGATGTACCAAATATTTTTGCAAATTAGAGAAAAAAGCTTTTATACACAAGACACTGTCTGAAATAATTGATGAACAAGGAAATCATATTTCAGACCAATTTAAAATCCTTTCAGCTCAAAAATCATTTTATAGTACTTTATATTCTTCTAGACATCAACGGGATAGTGAAATGGATAATACCTTTTTTAACCACAATGTTGCATTGTTAGAAGATCAAAAATGTTTGTGTGAGGGTAATTTATCTTTTAAAGAGTGTGGTGAAGCTTTAAAAAATATGAAAAATGGAAAAAGTCCTGGTTCTGATGGCTTTACTGTCGACTTCTACAAATTCTTTTGGAAATTTATAGGTGCTTTTGTTTTTAGATCATTGAAATATGGATATGAGTCTGGAAAGTTATCTCAATTCCAGAGTCAAGGTGTAATTACTTGTATCCCAAAGGAAGGTAAAGATAGAAGATATTTGAGTAATTGGAGACCTATTAGTCTGCTTAATACTGATTTGAAAATAGCATCAGCAGCTATAGCCAATAGATTGAAACAGGTTCTAACTTCTATTATTAGTGACAGTCAAACAGGATTCATTAAGGGTAGGTTTATTGGTGAAAACACTCGTCTTCTATATGATTTAATGCATTATTTAGAGGAAAATGATTTAGAAGGCTTATTACTTCTGGCTGATTTTGAGAAGGCTTTTGATTCAATAGAATGGGATTTTCTACAAAAAGCACTTCAAAGTTTCAATTTTGGTCCTTCAATATGTAGATGGTTTGATACTTTTTATAATGATTCTAAGAGCTGTGTAATAAATAATGGTCATATGTCTCAGTTTTTCAACTTAGGTAGAGGATGCCGTCAAGGTGACCCCCTCTATCCCTATTTTTTTATCATTGGAGTTGAGTTATTGTCCCTTAAGTTGAAGTCAAATCCACTTATCCATGGAATATCTGTAGATGATTCTGAAGCATTACTTAGTCAGTATGCTGATGATACTTTCCTAATGCTAGATGGTACTGAAACTTCTTTGAAAGAGAGTCTGGATTGTTTTGATCAGTTTTATAAAGTGTCTGGATTGAAATTAAACACCATGAAAACTCGAGTTGTATGGATTGGAAATAAAAAGTATTCTAACTTGATTTTATGTCCGGAAGCAAACCTTGACTCGTCTAGCTCAAATTTTAGGTTGCTTGGAATAGATTTTTCCCTTGATTTAAGTAGTATGGTTAATCTCAATTTTGGTAAAAAAATTATTGATATGTCAAAATTACTGAAAAGTTGGCAGCATAGGAAACTTACACTGTTGGGTAAAGTGACAGTTATCAAATCTCTTGCACTACCAAAAATTATTCATTTATTAACCTCGCTACCTAATTTAAAAGTGTCACATATTAATGAAATAAATAAATAATTTTTCAATTTTATATGGGATGGCAAAACAGAAAAGATTAAGAGAAATACACTTATTGGGGATTACATTCATGGAGGGTTAAAAATGATTCATCTTCAATCTTTTATTAGTTACCTCAAATTGTCATGGGTGAAAAGATTTTTTTCAAATGATAACGGTTTTTGGAAAATTCTTTTAAATTATAATCTGAAAAATTTAGGTGGTGCAAGGTGCTTTTCATTGTGTAAAGATAAGCTTTTTGATGTTTCACAAAATGTTTCAAACTGTTTCTGGAAAGATGTATTTTTTAGTTTACATATTGCAAAACCTGTCACAAAATTGGAAATGAAACAATGTGTTTCACTAGATATATTGAATTTTGTTCCACTAGAAGAGTTTGTGTATTATAAAAAATGGGAAACTTACAATGTGAAATATTTGTTTGATCTTATTGACTTTGAACAAAATGATTTGAAATCTTTTTCACAAATAAGGGAGACAATTCATACTAACAACTTTATTCGTTTTTATACATTAATCTCAAATGTTCCTAGTGATATTAGAAAACTTATACGAGAAAATGTTAGTTTCTACAATAGAGAAAGTTTTATTCCATGTGATGTGTTTTTAGAAAGGCTTTTCGTAAGCCAAAAAATTAAGTTTGTTTACACAGATCTTGTAAGAGGTATTGTTAACTTCCCAACCCAAAAATTTTCGAAATGGGAAGAAGAACCTCAGTGTGATATACCAGACTGGTCAAAATACTTTTATATGCTCAAGAAATGTTGTAAATATACATACATTATTAATTTTCAATACAAATTTCTTCATAGAATTGTACCAACAAATTCATTTTTGTATAAGATTCAAATTAGTGATAAAAAAGTCTGTTCTTTCTGTAACATTAAGATGAAACAGTGGAACATTTGTTTTTTGACTGTCATGTAACTTCCCAATTCTTAAAGATTGTTTTTAATTGTTTGAATAAATTCTATGTTAATATTGAGCTTACGAAGGTAAATTTCTTTCTTGGAAACCCAAATGAAAGCTTGTTATTAAATTTGTTGATAATATTAGCAAAACAATATGTTTTACAAGTGTAAATTTAAAAATAACATGCCAAACATTAAGGAATTTATGTATAGAATTAAGAAGTTTTATTTGTTAGAACAATATATTGCAAAAAAACAGAATAAATTGTATGTTTTTGAAAGATTTTGGACCCCTCTTAAGAGCATATTTCCCAACTTTGATATGTGTTAATACAGATACCCTTATGTATAGCAAAATATGTTTTTGTTTTTTGTTTTTTTTTTCAGTTTGTATTTCATATACATTGTAAAACCAATTGAAGCAATATGTTATGTACAAAACTTTAATCTAAGGCAGACATTAATGAAAGTGTATGTTAAACTAGAGGCTCTCAAGAGCCTGTATCGCTCACCTGAATTTAACTTTTCACCTTGAGCAGACCTAAAAATTTAAGTGTTGCAGTCAATTTGGCTGTTTTTCTATAGGATTCTAAGTCAAACTAATTTCAGCTGTGGCAGTCATCTTGGTTTAGTCCAGGTCAACGGATATATTTCTGAAAGAGAACCATCTAAAGACCATTTCTGCTAAGTCTTGTTCCAACTGGCTAAGCGGTTTCAGACAAGAAGATTTTTAAATGAATTTTCCTATATTTAACAAAGTTCGGTGTGGCAGCCATCTTGGTTGACAATCCGGGTGATCAGACATATTTCTGAAAGAGGACCTCCTAAGGATTAATGCTGCCAAGTCTGGCTCCAATATGTCAAGTAGTTTCAGACAAGAAGATTTTTCAATGAATTTTTCCATAGGGCCCTATGTTAAACTAAGTTCGGGTGTGGCGGCCATCTTGGTTGACAGTCTGGGTCATCGCACAAAATTTTGAAAGAGGACCATCTAAGGACCATTGCTTCCAAGTCTAATTCTTATTGGCTTAGTGGTTTCAGACGAGAAGATTTTTGAGTGAATTTTCCATAGGGTCCTATGTTAAACTAAGTTCTGCTGTGGCGGCCATCTTGGTTCACAGTCCAAGAAATCAGACATATTTCTGAAAAAGGACCTCCTAAGGACCAATGCCGCCAAGTCTGGCTCCAATATGTCAAGTGGTTTCAGACAAGAACATTTTTCAATGAATTTTCCTATTGGGCTCTATGTTAAACTAAGTTCGGTTGTGGCAGCCATCTTGGTTGACAGTCTGGGTCATCAGACACACCTCTGTAAGAGGACCATGTAAGGACCATTGCTGCCAAGTCTGGTTCCAATTGGTCAAGTGGTTTAAGACAAGAAGATTTTCAATGAATTTTCCCATAGGGCCCCATGTTAAACTAAGTTCGGCTGTGGCGGCCATCTTGGTTAACAGTCTGGGTCATTGGACATATTTCTGAAAGAGAACCTCCTAAGAACTATTACTGCCAACTTTGGTTCCAACTGGACTTTTAGTTTCATATCAGAAGATTTTTGAAAGTCACCCCCCCCTTTTTATTCTATTTTTAGTAACAGCAGCCATCTCGGTTGGAAGTCGGGGATGCCAGACATAATTTTGGAAGGGGGCCACCCAAGGACCATTCCACCAAAGTTTGGTCTCAATTGGCCCAGTGGTTTGAGAGGAAAAGATCATTTTATCTATAATGGATGCCGTCTTTAAAGGGCAAAAACTCCTATAAGGGGTGAATGAATGATTTTGTTGTCATGTTGACTTATTTGTAGATCTTACTTTGTTGAACATTTTTGCTGTTTACAATTTGTCTTTATCTATAATAATATTCAAGATAATAACCTAAAACTGCAAAATTTCCTAAAAATTAACAATTCAGGGGCAATAACCCAACAAAGGGTTGACCGATTCGTCTGAAAATTTCATGACAGGTAGATCTTGACCTGATGAACATTTTTACCTCATGTCAGTTTTGCCCTAATTGCTTTAGTTTTTGAGATATAAGACAAAAACTGCAGTTTACCCCTATGTTCTATTTTTAGCCATGTCAGCATGTTGGTTGGCAGGCGGGGTCATCAGACACATTTTTTAAACTAGATACCCTAATGATGCTTGTGGCCAAGTTTGGTTCAATTTGGCCCAGTAGTTTCAGAGGAGAAGATTTTTGTAAAAGTTAACGGACGACGGACGACGGACGACGACGGACGCCAAGTGATGAGAAAAGCTCACTTGACCCTTCGGGTCAGGTGAGCTAAAAAGGGTGTAAATGTGTGAATGTGTGCTAGAGTGTGAGTGTGGAAATGAGTGTGTGTATTGTGGTTTTTCTTCACATGTTGTAGCTATATTTGTAAAAACACATATTTCTTTCTCTTTATATCAATATGTGTTTGAAAAGAGAACATTATAATGTTTATTTTGTAAAATCTAAAATAAAATAGCCATCCTATACAAATGTAAAACCCAGCAAACCATAGTCAGGTGGCATTATATGGGTTTATGTAAATTCCTGGCTATTAAAAAGAAATAAAAAAAAAAAAAAAAAAACAAACATTAAACATGTGTCGTAAAAATCATTTGTGAGATGCTCCTAATCCAGATCACATTTTGCAAATATGTCAAAAATATGGCCAGTCGTATGGAGGTCACTACCGTTTTCGTCTTCAACATTAAAAGAACTATTTGAAGGTATAAAAAAGATAAATTCATGAAAGTACAATGAAATAACAATACCGCAAGTATGACCCATTATTTTGATTGCCTATTCTAAAAGTACAATGACCAGGTCGATCTTATGGATTCAAAACATGGCAATGATGAGGACGGAAATACAAAAACTCCAAAAAAATAGGTGTATATTAATGTTGAAAAATTAAGGTACGTCACATAACTGATAAGTAAATAGTAATAAATATACAAAATCTACATAACGTTTGGAGGTGTTTTGACGAATTTTCATGTAATTTAATGCATTCAATACGTTTCATTGTAATTTTTTTCTCAAAGACAACGTAAGTAATTGTAATGATTGAGCTGATGCAGTCATGTCATGTCTCTTTATGCACAATGTAGACTTTAAATATGCCTGGCAGATTTATATACATAGAATATAAATACTTCACACTTACTTTATTTGAGCTGCTAATTTTTTCATTCTAGGTTTGATTTCTGTTTCATATTTACTTGACTTGGGTATGAGATATATATCAGCACCACACATTCTATCCATCAGAACATTTCCATTCAGTTCCAAATTAGCAGAACAATCTTTATACTCTATAGAACTACCGGTAGTCCTCGTTTTCATTGATTCCACCGTATAACTCTGAAAATATGTTTACATGTTACTACATTATTAAGTTTTAAATGCATATGTTAGGATATCTAAACCCCTAATCTAACTGAATTTTTTTAAGACAAGGAAAAGAACTTAGTTCATAACATGAATATGATTTTCATAATATTTGAGAAACTCCCATTTTATCAATTATACAGTTCTGGAGATTGACTTTTGTACTTACCAAGAGATTATTCATTTCATGTAATTTTTAAAATATCAATTGTATTGCAGTTCAGCTTTTTCAAATGTAAGCTTCATGTTAGCCTTGTCATAGTACTGATATTCCTTCCCCACACCTTTTAAAGACAATTCAAAGTTTTCGTACTCACTACTTCAGGACTGCGTAACAGTAGATGGCATTTCAATCCTAGCTGTGCTGCTGATACTGCTGTTGATCTTGCAAAGTTTGACTGGAGACTGCCACTGGTAATGACATGTTTAGCATCAGCCAACAAAAACTCCAACTTCCGAACCTAAACATCAAATTAAAGATACATGTATTAGGGTATATGTATATAATTTGATTTTATTACACTTTGGATTATGAAACTATAAACGCCTTCCACTTCCATGTTTTCAATGTACTACATTGTATTGGTAAGACGAAAATTTGTCGAAATATGCATAGAATAGAGAACGGAAACAGGAAATGTGTCAAAGATACAACAAACCGACCAAAGAGCAGAAAACTTTGTGGCCAACAATGGGTCTTCAATGCAGCCAGAAAATCCCACACCCAGATACATGCTTCAGCTGGCCCCTAAACAATAATGCATACTAGTTCAGCGAAATGGACACCACACTAACTCCAAAACATAAAATTGAACCAAAATTCAAAAACCACACAAGAGTAACAAAGGCTAGAGGTATAGTTTACATGTCATGCATCACAATTGGTATGGTATTATAGAATTTCAACAGAAATATTTATTAGAAAGACAAAAAATACTGCCCATTCTACTTCCACATGACCCTATCACCCTACACAAAATGGTTTAATACATCTTCCTACCCAAGTTCACAACATAACCTCAAATTGGTTATGTTTTGATGAAGGCCTTCACTTGGTTTTAATGAAGTTCAGTCGTCCTGAAAATATTATGGAAGACCTTGGTCTGAACACCAAATGAAATTGCCACTACTGTAATTTTTTGTCAACATTTATTGTCAGCATTTTTTTTCTTGGTCATGAATATTTATATATCACTAATCTCTAACCCTTTACAGAAATCAGAATAAAAATACAACACACCTTATTACCTGATAGGGTTGATCCAGTCATGTCATCTCTCTTTATGTAAACTTTAAATCTGCTTGGCACACCTTTAGGTTTCCATTCATGTATTGGAGTGTTCAAATTTCCCAACTGAAATTTTAAAACAAAATTAACTTGTTGCATATATCATGATCATGATGTAAATTAAATTGATTATTACAAGGATTTGAAAAATAATTGTTAGATTCACATCCAAACTATTATAAACATGATAAAAATTCAGGCAAGTTGGTTAATTGTGTATAATATTTTTGCTTCTTAGCTTTCTATTTTTTATTGATTTAAGAAAGGTTTTACTAAGGCCAAATAAAAAAATACATGTGTTTAGGGTAACACACTGAAAAAAGTTAGGTGGGGTAGGTAGGGAAATTTTTTTTTTACATTAATTTTTTTAGTTAGGTTGTATACTGGAGTCACCTTGACTTTAACAGTGCTTGTTGAAGAAAGGCTAAAAGGCTATAAAAAATTTAGGGTAGGCACTAAAAATTAGGTAGGGTCGGGTTACCCTAAACACAGCTATATTTTTTTAGGCCTAATACACAAATGTATATATAGCAAAACTGTAAAATAACTAGAGATTCTGTTAAAAAGCGGATAAAATGGTAAACCTGCTCTAATCAACCTACCGGTACATAGAATAGAGAATGGAAACGTGGAAATTCAAATATGTCAAAGAGACAACCCGTTCAAAAAGCAAAAAACAGCCAAAGGCCACCAATGGGTCTTCAATGCAGCAAGAAAATCCCGCAGCCTGAGGCATGCTTCAGCTGGCCCCTAAACAATAATGCATACTAGTTCAGAGAAATGGATGCCACACTCAACTCAACACCCAACATACAAATGAACAAAAATTTTAAAAACACACAAGACTAACAAAAGTGAGAGGTTCCTGACTTGGGACAGGCGCAAAAATTGTGGCGGGGTTAAACATGTTTTGTGAGATCTCAACCCTCCCCCTGTACCTCTAGCCAGACTTCAATTAAACTGATGTATTCTTTACAATAGTTATCTCCCCTTCAAGACGTTTGTCCAATATTGTAAATGATTTGATTCATGCAAATCTTCATATGCTGTAGTTATAACTTAGTTTCACAAAATTCTACCAAAGTATTACTGGTCACTTTTGAAGCCATGTTCAGGTACTGAAAGTTCTATTGTTCAATAGCTCTCACATTATTTAATCAATTAATGCTATGAGAGTTTCCTAAGGTTACAGTTTTCTGACAATATTTGAATACTGCATTAACGAGTAAAGCAACATAAACAAGGACATGTATGCTATCTAGAAAAATTCTTTTTTGCTTGAATAATTATGAAAACTAAAGCATCCAGATTAAATTAACGTATCTTTGTCAAAGCTTTAAACAACTGGTGTACATTGCAATACCTGTTATACTAATTAGATAACACTGTTTTTCATCTTCCGGAACTCTTAGTATACATGTATTTAGAATAACTATGACGTACGTTATCCACCTTGATTAAATTACAAAAAATGTTGGAAATCGGTCAATATAAAATATGCAAGAAAATTGTTTAATTATTATCCAAAAAATGTGCATTTTAATATTTTGACACTTCTCTGTAAAAAACTTAGGCCAAAAAAAAAATATGAGTGTTTCTTATTACATCAGTTTTCAAAATAGGGTCGGTAGCTCGTTTTTTTTTTTTTTTTTTTTTTTTTTTGGAGGCGGTGGAGGGTAAATAGATTTGACATACAACATACAAGGATGTTTTCCTGTCCACTCACAGAATGTGCGGTGGTCTGATAGCAACATGAAGCCAAACGATCTCGGATCCTCTGGACTGGTTTATTGAAGATCCTGTTCCGTATGTGACGAAGCAACCTTCATTTTACTCCTATTTAATATGTATAGATATGGCAACATTTGTGGTGAAGCAATAATTATTGCATCAAGCTTCAAGTTGATAAACTGCTGGCTGCCATGAAGTGGGCTGACATGACTGTTTTGATAAATGTACCCCGGGTAATACCCCACACATCCACGGAACAGTTCAAATTTTTTTCTGAAAGTTAAAGAGTTTTCAAAATCGCAAAAAAAAATGTTATGGTCGGCAAAACGGCCGTAAAAAAATAGGGTCGGTCGGGTAACCGGACACACACATATATTTTTATTTGGCCTTACAAAAATTCTACAATCTTTACCCAATACCCCCACCCCAACAAAATATGTGACACTACCTGTAATGTCTAGACAAATGATGCCTTTTCAGAGCTTATAGAGTCATATTACAGTACTGTATACATATAATTTACTAGACAAGACAATATTCAATTGAACAAACACATTTACAAATAAACAGCTGCGCCATGAGCGCATGATATACCCGTCAAGCAAATCCCACTCTGGAACAGAAAATCGAAATTTCACCAAAAAGTATAAAGACCTTTAGACTATCATAACAAACAACTGTGTAAAGTTTGAAGTAAATCGCCCCATACGTTCTTAGGATACAATGTGACATGTGAAAATTCCCCCTTGTTTAATGAACAAAGTTCCATAACTCTGAAATTTGAACGAATGAAATTCTATAAGTGTCCAAGGTGTGAAAAATTGACAGTTTATAATGATTTTTCAACAAATAAAGTTCCACAACTCCAAAATGTCATATTGAAAATTTATAAAAAAAAAACAAAAGGGAGCTTATGTCAATAGATATAAACAAGTCATCAAAGTTTCATGAAAATTGCTCAAAGCAATTTTGAGTTATTGTCCAAAAACTGAAACCCCCCCTTTTTTTATGAATGTAGTCCCATAACTCCAAAATCTAAAATCGGAAATTTTTAAAAATCAAAAAGGAAATTTATGTCAATACATATAAACAATTCACCAAAGTTTCATGAAAACTGCTCAAAGCATTTTTGGGCTAAAGTCCGAAAACTGAAAATCCTCCCTCTTTTATGAATTACATGTAAGTCCCATAACTCCGAAACCTTAAACCAGAAATTTATAAAAATGGAAAGGAAACTTGCGTCAATAGATACAAACAATTCCTTTAAGTTTCATGAATATTGCTCAATGCATTTTTGAGTTATAGTCTGAAAATGGAAAATCCCCCTCATTTTTACAAATAAAGTCCCATTACCATGATTACTCAGAAAAGCAGAACTGGAAATTTATAAAAATCGAAAAGGAGCTTATGTCAATAGATATAAACAATTCACCAAAGTTTCATGAAAATTGGTGAAAGCTTTTTTTAGTTAATGTCCGAAGTGTGGACGATGGACAATGGTATACCATAATATTTCCCGTCTTTAAACACTGGCGTATAAAAATGGTTATGGCAAGGCAGGGTTACATACACATACATTTGTGAATAAAGAAACAAAACGAATATAGTTACAGGAGTGACAGCAGAATTTAAGTAAAATATAGACATTGGGGAATGGATTAAGCCATTCATTCTAAGTGTTTTTTAAGAACTAAATCTCCTTTAGTCCTACATTTAAGGAGAAAATGGGTTTCACCTTCAACCTCTCCTTAAGGTTCCAATATAGTAAATCTTTAGGACATAAACAGAACCTCATAAAATTGTCAATATTTTGATAAATATTAGTCCTTTCTAGAATTAATATCTTACAGAATGATATATATATCATTATTTTCTTTAAGAGTAATCTAGAAATTAAATTGTAGATGAAAGTACTAGGGTGGTCACATAAAACTTGAAAAAAAATCATGTGGTTTAGGAAAAAAACATAATTCTGTACAAAATTGGGGTAAATGATTATATAATGATCATATCTAGTGCAAGCCACCAATGTTTTTTTTTTAAACATTGTATTTTTGTTGAAGTTATTGAAATTTTTCTTAGGGTGCACTTTAAAAACTTACCCTGCAAAACAAATGAACATGCTCATATCTTTCAATTATTGAAATAATGTGTGAAATATTTGGTAGCTTGTGCTGCATTATATACTATTAAATTCATTATAAAATGTTAGCTGAAAATATTAATTTTCCTAGGCTGTAGATGTTTTGCAAGATTCTTCAGTAACAACACTTGCATTTGTGTCTACCAACTTACTTCCAAATCGATTCTGAGACCAAAAGAAAGTTTATTAGTAAAAAATTAATGTAATAAATAAAATCGCTTAGTTTCGTCCCATTTCTTAATAGCGGTAAAGAAAATATTTACATTTTTGTGAAGTTTTCCTCTTGATCTCAGATGAAGATAAGATGGTGAAGTGACAGCACATTTTGTTGAGAAGAATTTCACCACATTGAGCACCCCACTTGGTTTAATACACAATTATTTTGTGAATCACAATCAAATACTAAATAAGACGTATCTTTTTTATAGATTTTACCCTGCATTTGCATTTTTAGTGCCGATAAATTAGGGTTACGTCCACTCCAGTATTTTCACGCCATAGTTGGCAAATACTTGCACCTTTTTTCTGGTCTTCTCCGTCCATTTAAATTCTCATTTTAAGATCGTGCTTATCTTTTTATAGTTTTATTTATAATTGTACACTGTTACGATCCAAATATTTAGGTGTTTACTCCCTATCAAGGTCGTAGAACTGCTTTGCACATACAACTTTAGAAAGCTAAATATATATACTCAGTATAATCACGCTCCCCTGGAACTAATATTTGCTATACCATCAGAATAAATCCACATGTCAGAGACTAAGCTTATTAAATACCTACAGAAAGTTAAACACGAACCTTCAACTGGAAAACAAAAAAGAATACCGGTTATCCTATCAGACAGTAAAGGATTCGCCCTACGAAATAGCATTGTAGAACAATTTGACAATAATATTGTATGGTGGTGTAAAAAATCAGTCAAAATCGAGCAAAGTTATAGCTGGCTAAAAAGAATATTGCCAACAAAATTATATCAGCTTGAAGACATTGCCCTGTACATCTGGCTAGGTACATGCAACCTTACTACAAAAACTCCAGACAAAAAATATATAAGCCTTACGTCAGAAGAAACGAGCTCCATTGAACATATAACAAAACATCTGGAATACTTCAAAAAACTTATTGCTGAATATCCACAGGTCAAACTTACATTTCTAGAAATTCCAGTATACTCTATCAAGGCCTACAACCAACATCAAGGACATACTGAACCACTAATATTTAGAGATCAAGACAAAGCATTAGCAGAGCAAATACATACTGTCAACCAAGAGATAAAGAAATCTAAACCAGTCACTAAATACACATTCTCCAGATTTCTCAGTATTCTTAAAAGCCAGATCACAACACCACACTCGTTCACATAGAGATACTTGGGAATACTTTAATTTCAACCTTTATAGAGACGGTATCCACCCTAGTCAACATTTAGCCCAAGTCTGGCTACGAGAAATTGCAAAACGATTCAAAATTGATTGCTGTGAATAGGAATAATTTGGAAATTCCGTTGATAGATAGTTGCTGCTGTAGTCTGCATGGAATGCCAAGCTAACTTACACAGCAACTAACTATTAAACAACAAATTACAAGTGCCTACCTAAATCAATATTGATATCAATTAATTCAGATCATCTACCTAACACCGCCAATATCTATTACAACACCTTTAGATAGAGCTACCTATAATCTATAACCGCTTGCTCTCTAATATTATACTAAATTATCTGTGCAGTCTGCCTGGAATGCCAAGCTAACTACCACAATAATCAATAACAGTATACTATTTATATATAATAGCAGGCGAATTTCAAGCATGGAAATAAATAAGGTAGCAAGACCGTCAAGATCAAGAAACCCACCAGTAATATATACGCCAAGTAGCATATACCAAGGAAAACCACAGCAAATGTTGTACAACTTAAACGCAAGAAAAGCCCTAGATAAGAAAATGGACGCTGCTGAAAGGGAATTGGAAATAGAAATAACTTTGAAAGCCGGAACCCTAGTCATCACTTGTAATGCAGGGGCATATGAAGCGCTCAAGCATGCCATATATACAAATACTATAGCGAATCCCAAGAGCTATGTTACAAACTACATTTACATACAAAAACAAGTAAGGCCAATATAGGCAGCTCTAACACCCAAATCATGACTGTCGAAGAGTCGCTATCAATCAAATTCAAGAACACAACTAAATCCAAACGACAACTATACCGTATCAATATGTTTAACACAACATGCCAAATAGATGCTAATGGATATATGCTGCAGGACTTTATTTCCAAAGATCTGCACAACATCTTTGAAGACTTTAAAGCTGACAAATCCTACAAGAATATAAACATGCAAATCAAGAACATCTGTAAAACTGCTAAAGAACATTTAGATAAAGCAAATGGTCTAAACAACAAAGAAAAAGCTGTTGACAAGGAGACAAACAAATCAGCTGATGCTGCAGTGCATATTACAACAGCACACGAGATTAACCCAAACCACTACAACTTGCTCAAAAATGGACCAAACCATAATGATAATACATTACAACAGATGGCAATAGAAGAAATATCAACATGCTCTAGGGAAGGAGAAGAGTCTACTGATTCAAAAATACAGAATGACAAAATCCTGGCAACTGACGAGAACCTAGAAACCTCCAGGACCGAGGAAAACAGTGAATGCCAAGGATGTGAACGACCACTAACAAATACATCAGCAATTGAATGCTCAGCATGCAAACTTTGGTTTCACACCTCATGTGAAGGGCTAACTGAATATCACATGGAAAACCACATATATGATTCATATACATGCTCCTACTGCAGAACACTAGATCTAACAATACCATATGAAGATAGACTATACCAAGAAGAGACTCTACCAAAACAAATTATGAACTCCACTCATATAGAAGTCTCAAATGAACAACCCAATTTAACTACCCCCCAAACCAACGTTCATAAAGAAAACAAACTGGAAGAGGGGGTAGCTAACAGGTCTGAACACCAGCATATATTACAGGAAGATGAGGTACCAACAGCTCCCACAGATTTCTAGAAATAACCATAGAAATACATCAAACTCTGAACAACGAAATATGGCTCCTCCAAATGATGATGCCAAAACCAAACCAAAAAGAGCAAAGAAAAGAGATATGGAGCAAATCATAGAAATACAACTCGCTGAAAGTAAAGCAAAAATCTCAAATTTAGAAGAGCTAAACAAAGAATATAGGACCACAATCAATATGCTATCAGTCAAGCTAGGCATACCTTCGCCTGTGGGATATAACAATACACATCCAACAACGACACATGCTACTAGTATCAGTGCGGTAGAATCCAAAATGGAACAGCAAATTGAAAAACTAAGAGTGGACTTCCAACACCAAATGCAGATTATGAGCATAGAACTTCAGCATACTTCAGAAATTAATGAACTGAAATTCAAGCTCCAGATAAAGGAGACAGAATGCAACAAAATTATGCAAAATTCAATGTAGCCTTTGTAAAAAAGAAACAGAAACAATAATACATCTACTCTGGGAATGTGAGAAAGTCCAGAACCTTTTGGAAGACATTGTCACTGGACAAGTAGCACCGGTGCTTTTACTTTAAACTACAATAAAAAGACATTTCTCCTAGGAATTATTGATTCTAGATTTGCAGAGGACACAAATTTAGCAATTTTAACAATAAAACACTATATTTATTCTTGTCGTTGTCTTAGTAGGATGATTACTTTTTCTGGGGTTTGCCAATCATTGAAAAATTTGTATCTGACAGAGAAAGCAATTGCAACAAAAAATCAGAAGTTACAAAAATTCCACAGCATCTGGAATAAATGGCACATACTGTTCACAGAGTAGTTTGGCTGATTTTTTATATTTTTAACTATGTCTGTTTTATGTGTTATTGAATTTTTTAAAAAAAACACACCCCTGACAATTTTTGCTATTTTTGTTTTTCTTTTTGTACATAGAATATATATGCATGACAGAGTCTATTGGAAAGAATCGACCAATCACACACACCTTGCATCCTACCCTTTAAAATGAACTAGTAATGTAATTTTTTTGTTTTTTTTGGTTTTTTTTTACTAATTCCTTTTTCTTATTTTATTTATAAAACTGTATCACCCATTCTTATGTCTGATTTCTTTTTTTTTAAATATGGATAATATATTCTTTTCCACAATCATATAGCTTGTATATTAATATGTAATATCTTTTATTGAATATATGTGACATGTTATATATGCTTGGTACTGTGTTAGTCTATAAATGTGTATAATTATATATAATGGAAATGTAAAAAATAAAATAAATATAAAAAAAAAAAATTCAAGTTTTGGAGCAAACAGCAATGCTAACACAATACCAAATAATAACTGGTATGGATTTCCAATGCGCAATACTCAACAGACAAATCCACCACCAAATTGGTATGGAATGCCAACACATACCACTTATCAGCCAACTCCACCGCCAGTATACCCACATACATGTATGAGACCACAAGTAGTCATCAACCCGTATGGTAGACAGCCTTACCAAGCCATGCCAGACACGAATCTCCAGCACCCTCCGATACCACCATTCAGCCAAAGACCACATCATCCTCACCATACAGGGAATAGTCATATACAGAACCAAAGACATAACGCAATGCATGAGCAAATACCAACTCATAAAAACACCATCAAGAGAACAAAACAACAGCAGAAGGTCCACAACAACACGATAGAAAAACCTCTGCAAGAACAGAAAAAGGCACAACAAGAAAAACCTATCCATAAACCACCTCAACCAGATAACTCAATAGATATTGGCATCCCTACAACGGCTAATGAACCAAACCAGCACTCTACAACTACCATCAATAGAGAGGAACAACAAGAGAAGCAAAACTACGAGATAAACAAACACTCTACTGAACAGCATTTTTTAGGGGTAGGGAGGGCCTCGACAGTGGACTGGCTAACCAAAACGCCAACATCACAATAGGAACTCTAAACATCCAGAATATAAAAGGCAACTCTATTTATCTACAAACTATCTTGAAATCATTAGATATACTCTGTATCCAAGAACACTGGATTCTATCACTAGAAAAGAATATTATAAAAAATATCAACAATGACTTTATATTGTATGTCAAATCTGTTGATGATGAAGATCCCATAATAGATCATAAAGCAATCAGAGGGTACGGGGGAACAGCAATTTTTTGAATAAAGATCTGGAGAAATCAATAAATATAATGCCTGATGGTAACAACCATATACAAGTAATCACAATCAATAGCAGTCCATTGAAAACATGCCTTGTTAATGTCCATATGCCATCCCTACAAGTAGCAGGAGATCTTGACTATAAAGACACATTAGATCAGATCTCAGAAATAATAGAAAAGTACAAAGATTCTTACCAGACAATTATTTGTGGGGACATGAATGCTTCACTGCACAGAGATAACAGAAGACGCAATCAAAATCTCAAGGAATTCATGATCAACAACAACTTATCCTTAGCCAACAGATATCCAACGGCTCCTACATTTTTCCATCATAATGGGAAGTACACCTCCCAAATAGACTACATAATATTCCCTGAAACTGCAGCTGGGATACAAAACTCCAAAATAGTCATAGAGGAGAGACATCCTACAAACACCTCAGACCATACCCTAGTGAAGGCTAATATACCCATGAAGATTGACAAAACCACAACTCAGCTAGTCAAAATCTACACTAGACCAAATTGGGCAAAATGTGATACTAACATATACACATCAACATTAAAACAAGAGCTGGAATGCAAAAGTCGAAGAAAAGAATCTAGCGTAGAGGAACGTATCAAATTCCTCGAAAATTCTATTCACAAGGCAGGGAAAAAATCCATACCCAAATATAGACAACTTAAAAGTATAAAAACAGTAGGCAAGGGTATTTGGAACAAAAAAATAAGCCAAGCATCTAGAGAATCAAAGAATGCTCATACTTTATGGAAAAAGAAAATTAATAGTCAACAAAATGCTGATACTGAAAAAACCAATCTTACTATCAAAAAGCGAAAATTAAGACAGCTACAAAGACAAGCCTACGCCTCCAAGAAAGAAAAAATTATCAACGATATCATGCAAGCCTCCCAGAAAGATAGCAAAACTTTTCATAAACTTGTCAAACAACAAAGATCGAAACATGATACTAACACAGATATACTATATATTGGAAACCAAGCATTTGAAGGAGAAAAGATTCTATCAGCCTGGCAAACACATTTTGAAACACTTGGAACACCAAACTTTGATGAAAATATATTTGACCTGGAGCGTTTAAAATTATCAAAATTACAAAACAAGATCATACCGGAACTAGACCTTCAAAATAAAGAAATAACAAAAGCTACACCAACAGAAATTGAGTCTGCAATTAGGAAATTAAATACAGGAAAAGCTTCTGATGAGAACGGCATCGTATCTGAACACTACATACATGCCATTGACGTAATCACAGATGAAATAACTGACATTATAAACCAAATTTTTGAGGAATTAGACGTACCTCAGAGTCTACAAAACGGAATTTTGACACCCGTCCTGAAAAAGAAAAAAGATAAAACTATACCTGGAAACTACGGAGGTATTGTAGTCACTAGTATTTTCTCAAAGATATTCGAAACAATAATAAAAGACAGACTAGAACCTGGGCTATTTCCATCACAAAATACTCTACAAAGAGGATTCACAGAAGGCGCATCAAGCCTATTTACAGCCTTTATAGTCTCTGAAACAACTATGCTATACAAGTTCCTAAAGATTGTATTTGAACTATTAACATTGGATGCAGAAAAAGCTTTTGACACTGTTAGCCATGAAATAATGCTGAACAAAATGTTCCATGATGGCATTAGAGGAGATATGTGGGTATTATTGAAAAACATCTATACCAATATGACACTGCAAGTTAAATGGGGAGACCAAACAACCCAACATGTCAACATACAACAAGGAATACGTCAAGGAGCTAAACTATCTACTCTACTGTACAAAAGATATAACAACACTATCCTAAATGCAATCACAGACAGTCATCTGGGAGCAATGCTAGGTTCCATCTGCGTAGCTTCGCCAACCTGTGCAGACGACATTGCACTACAGGGTGAACCACAGGATATACAAGCAATGCTCAACATAATCGAATTCCATACTAAGAGAGACATGGTGAAAATAAACCCAGAAAAATCAGAAGTTCTATGTACATCTAAAGGAAAGAACTACCAGCAAAAAACATACACCCTTGGTGAGAAACAAATCAACAGAGTAGACAATCTAAAGCATCTTGGTATTACAAGGAATGTCAAAAGCAAAGTGAACACTGATGATAGGCTAAAAACTGGTAGACAAACCATATATGCACTTCTAGGATCTGGCCTACATGCATGTACAGGAATGTGCCCGCTAATACTCTGCAAAATCTGGAAAAAATATGTAGTCCCAAGATATCTCTATGGTCTGGAAGTACAAATCTGCACAAAAGCTGATATATATGAGCTGGAAAAACTACAGAGAAAAATATTTAGACAATTCCTTAGTCTACCTGAAAGGAACCGGAACCAGTTGAAACTATATTAGACAGAAATATGCTCTCTTTATTTCTTACAATCTCTCGGCTTGAAAATGCAGTAGAAAAGAAAATCCTACAATGGGAACTAGAAATTGGAAAGGACTTCACAGAATCATTTATAAATAGAATAGAAAAAATCTTAAATAAATACAGTCTGCCAAATCCAAAAGATATTTTAGAAAACCCGCCATCAAAATACAAATGGAAAAACATGCTGAAAAGAGCCATAAATATATACTGGTCAAATATCTGGAAAGAGGAATGCCTAACAAAAACAACGATTAAATACTTGTCAATCCAAGAAAACCCTACTGAAAACCCACATAATATCTGGAAATCTGTCAGAAACAATCAGAATGACATTCGAAAAGCAGAATTCAAAAGTAGGCTAATAACTGGAACCTACATGCTTCAAACAACTAAAGCAAAATTTAAAAAAAACCAAATATCTGGAATATGTGAGCTATGTACCAAAGCTGAAGAGGACATTAAGCACTTTTTACTGGAATGTGAGTCTCTGGAAAGTGTTAGACAAAAACAGATGAACAAACTTCTATCTTTAACGGAGTTGAAAGGGGGAGGTGGTAAAGATAACTATAAAGAGGAGGATGTGCTTCAAATTATAATGGACTGCTCGAAGTTATCAACAACTACCTTATCCCATCTTAAAGCAGATGACCTGATAGAAATAGAAAAACAATCTCAAAATTTCTGTTACCAAATGCATAAGAAACGCACTGAAATACAAACACGATGATACATTAATTAGAGGCTGAAGTGAAACTGCTGAAACATCCAAGTAATTCTCTTCAAGACACCCAACAATTCTCTTCAAGACACCCAACAATGTGAATTTACATTTAAACAACAACAATATTACTATATCCAGCTCTACAAACTAACATAATGCATATATACAAAACAGGAAAGATGGACCAAGCAGTCTGCATGGAATGCCAAGCTAACTGCCTCCATCTACGACTAGATTAGCTGCTTACATCTAATTATATGCTTAGACCTTGGCAGGGCAGGGGATCACCTTATATTCAAATTTTACGATATATGATAAATTTTTAGTTACTGAAATATTTTATTTTTGGTAATCTCATCTAAAGCTGATACCATACTGACACAATTTAATCCCAATCTTTTTGTTTTGTTTTAATTAACTTATATTTACCTTTTTATCCTTTTATTTTTATCCTTTTTCTTTCATATTTTAAATCCTTTAACATATTAAACTTATGGTAGAAACATCCCATCGTCTCATTAAAAGGAATCTAAATGGTACTTAAATCATAAATTTTAACCTAGGTAGATTTATAAATGATGTAAATAGCACATAATTTTAAACACTTGTTTTTAAAAATTCACAGTCTTACATGTATATAAAGTTTTTTTCGTTTTTTTTTTTTTTACCTCACTGTGTAAATATCCGTGTAAATATTTGACCAAGCATTAAACTCATATATCCCAAGTGGGAGTGCTCCGATATATAACGGAGGAAAATACCTGTACAGTAAACAGGTGGGTCCAATATTTTGACTTTAGTTTAGTGCAACCTCAATAAATGTACAACACATGCCTTCACAAAATACTGAGGGATGAATGAGAGCCTATGACACCAGTTTGGAGGTGTGAATGGTAATAAAACTGAAGCCATTCTCAATCTCCTGACATCTTGTTCTGTTTCTCTTAGAATTATACCAGGGAATTATATCAAGCAAAACCGCCTTCAATCTTCGTGTTGTCTCCCCTTTAAAGATCATTCGGAACATTTTCTCGGCTTCTTTCCATACAACAAACATTGATCAGAGAAAACGACATTTTGCATGATTTTCCTATTTATAGACAATGTACCTGCCCTGGCAATAAATCAGGGTTCAAGAATATTACTCATTATGTTGAACAAAATCACTAAGTGCAGTAGTCATTAAAAAAAATTGACTTTTTGAGCAAAAATCTAGAAAATCTGCACCAAGTATAAGATGGCGGGAAATTTTGAAATGCTGAATTGTATAGGAAGTGGTACATTTGGAGAAGCTTGGCTAGCCAGAAACAAAAAAGACAATACAAAGTGTGTTCTTAAAGTTATTAAAATACTCAGACTTTCAGACAAAGAACTTGACCAAGCATTAACTGAAGTTTCTGTGTTGGCCAGATGTAAACATGTAAACATCATCAAATACCTAAATGCATTCATAAATGATGGTGCTCTGAGCATTGTAATGGAGTATGCTGACGGAGGTAAATCATTGCCTGTTATAGAGTCTTGAAGTGCCTAGTGGCGTCTGGCATATTTATGCAGGAAGTGATTCAAAATCCAGCGATGAAAAATGTGGTCATCCACATTGACTTTGGAGAAAAAAAATCAATTTTGTAGTCAAGGTGGCGATAAATTTTTAGAACTTGTGTCACCTTGACTTTCCTAGAACTTGAATTTAAGGGGAAAAAGTCATCAAAATGATTACTTGAGTTGAAAGTTTATTGTGCCATATGAAAACTCCCTGCCCGCTCCAAATTTTACCTTCCCCCACCCCTAAAAGGCCATGTGAGCTATTGCCATCACTTTGAGTCCGTCGTCCGTCCGTTAACTTTTCACATTTCAATCTTCTCCAAAACCCCAAGGCCAAAAGTAACCAAACTTGGTGGTGATGTTCATAATGGATGGTCCTCTAAAAAGTGATCCAAAAGTAAACATGGCTGCCAGGACCATTTATGCACTCTGATTGGTTGAAATTTAAAAAATCTTCTCTGAAAATACAAAAGCAATTGAATTATTATATTGCAGGAATGATCCTTACATGGTCCTCTACAAACTTTATGTTTTTGTGCCGATCTGAAATCCAAGATGGCTGTTACTACACGACACATTTAACATAGGATCCTATGGGAAATACATGTAATACAAACATCTTCTTGTCAGAAACCGTTTGACAGATGGAAGTAATAATATGCCTGAATGATCAGATAATGGTCCCTATCAAAATGTATGTTTTTAGTACCAATCAGAAATTCAAAAACCTGGCTGACAGGGCCATTTATGCACTCTTATTGGCTGAACTTTAAAAAATCTTCTTCTCTATTTAAACCTACAAAAGCAATTAAATTTTTATGTTGCAGTAATGATCCTTATACATGGTCCTCTTCAAATTTAAGTTTTTTGTGACAATTTGAAATCCAAGATGGCCACCACCGCGGGACATATTTAACATAGGATCCTATGGGAAATACAAACATCTTGTCAGAAACTGTTTGACAGATGGAAGTAATATATGCCTGAATGATCAGATAATGGTCCCTAACAAAACTGAAGTTTTCGGTGTGGATCCAAAATTCAACATGGCTGCAGGGGCAATCATGCACTCTGATTGGCTGAAATTTCCAAAACTCTTCCCTGAAACTACAAAAGCAATTGAATTTTTATATTGCAGAAATGATCCTTACATGGTCCTCTACAAAGTTTATATTTTTCGTGGTGATCTGATATCCAAGTTGGCCACCACTGCGAGACACATTTAACATGGGATCGTATGGGAAATACATACAAACAACATCTTGTCAGAAACCATTTGCCAGATAGAAGCAATATTATGCCCGAATGATCCTCATGGTACTCTACAAAGTTTATATTTTTCATGCCAATATGAAATCCAAGATGTCTGAAACTGCAGAGCCATTTGGAACCAAACTTGGCAGAAATGGTTATTAGATGGTCCT
This sequence comes from Mytilisepta virgata, assembly GCA_028015205.1. NCBI lineage: Eukaryota > Metazoa > Mollusca > Bivalvia > Mytilida > Mytilidae > Mytilisepta > Mytilisepta virgata. The sequence continues at coordinate 75,503,440 of CM051518.1, read as the reverse complement.
CTTTCAGAATTATGTCAGGAATGTCAACAAAGATGGCCGGCACAGCTGAACTTAGTTTAACATAGGACCCTTTGGGAAAATTCATTAAAAAATCTTCTTGTCTTAAACCACTGAGCCAATTGGGACCAACCTTTCAGCAATGGCCCTTACATGGTCCTCTTTCAGAATTGTGTCCGATGACCAGGACAGTCAACCGAAATGGCTGCCACAAGCGAGGTTAGTTCAACATAGGACCCTATTCATTTAAAAATCTTTTGATCTGAGACCAATTGGCCAATTGCAACCAGACTTGGCTGCAATGGTCATTAGATGGTCCCCTTTCATAATTGTGTCTGCTGACCTGGCTAATCAGGATGGCCACCAAAGGTGAATTTAGTTTAACATAGGACCCTATGCGGAAATTTAATTTGAAGATCATCATACCTTAAACTTGGCCATTTGGAACCAAACTAATGCCAGCAATGGTCCTCTTTCAGAATAGTGTTTGATAACCTTGAATGTCAACTAAGATGGCTAACGCAACCAAACTTTGTTTAACATTAAAACCTATGGGAAAACTAGCCAAGATAACTGCTACACTTAAATTTTCAGTCCTGCTGAAGGTGGACAAGTTAAATCCATGTGAGCGATACAGGCCTTAGAGAGCCTCTAGTTTTTAATTTTTTAAAAACGTTTTGTGTAAAAAAACATTGTACCATTATTATCCAGAAACATTGCCCAGACTTCTCAGCCAACACTACATTTCAACATGTCTTAGATATCTTATGATTACAAACCTAGGATGGTTTTAACGTTCTGTGACAATAAAAAAAAGGGTTAAACTACTATTAAAGACTGGTAGAGGTGTTGTTTTCATTATGTTAAAAGTTGGTTTTCTGTTTTAGACTGTTGACAAGATGTCCAATGAATGTTTGCCTAGTCTAGCTATAATAGTTTAGCTACATTTATCTAAAGAAGAAAATAAAAATATAGAAGATCGAATTGTGATATAAACTTTGCTGCAGTATACTTGTGACCTTGACCTAGTTTTCATGGTTCATTGATTTGATAAACAGTTCTAAAATCTGTGTCAAAATTTCATGATTAAGTCCATTTCTCAGCAACTAGTTCCTAGTGGGCACATGACAGTCTGATACCTGTCTCGGACCTTGACCTCAATTTCATGCTTGAGTTACTTGCGTCACATTTTCTATATTAAGTTCATTTCTCAGCAACTGTTTTATAACACCAAGACCCACCATTATTTATCCATTGATAGTTATCCCCGCGCTAGCAAAGCGGCGGGGATATTGTTTTGATGTTTGCCGTACGTACATAGGTAGGTACGTACGTGTGTACGTAATGTCCAGGATTGTCTCAGGAGCCATAAGAGATAGAAAACTAAAACTTTGTTGATGTAGATTGTGCCGAATGTCTCGGAATTTTGGAATTTGCCTTAAGGCATAATAATGAGCAAAAAAAGGATTTCGCCATATCCAGTAAATAGTGAAATTTAAACTATTTGGACTAAAATGCTGAAACTTGTATTACATATATGGCAAATTCAAAAGTGGCATGAGAATTTTTCTGAAAAACTTGGGGGCATAGCAACAAGAGAGTTAAAAAAAAACCAAAATCGATTGTCACAGGCCTGCTCTTACACCCTAATCTATAGAAACATAAAAATTGGTGCATCACTAGCACTTTAAAAGTTGTCTGTGTCGAAGGTCTCAGAATTTTGAAATTTGCCCTTGGGGGAGAAAAAATTTCTGGAAGAGTCTTAGACTTATTAATTTTGGAAAATTACTAATCAAACATACTAACAGACACTAGCATGTTTGGTAAATTTCCTGAAAGACTTTAAGACCTTCATTTTTAGCTCACCTGACCTGAAAGGTTGAGTGAGCTTTTCTCATCACTTGGTGTCCGGCGTCTGTCGTCTGTTAACTTTTACAAAAATCTTCTCCTCTGAAACTACTGGGCCAAATGTAACCAAACTTGGCCACAATCATCATTGGGGTATCTAGTTTAAAAAATGTGTCCGACCACCCCGCCTGCCAATCAACATGGCCACCATGGCTAAAAATAGAACATAGGGGGTAAATGCAGTTTTTGGCTTGTATCTCTGGAATTCAAGTATTTAGAGTAAATTTGACCGGGGTTAAAAATGTTCATCAGGTTAAGATCTATGTGCCCTGAAAATTTCAGACGAATCAGAGAACCCGTTGTTGGGTTGCTGTCCCTGAATTGGTAAATTTTAGTAAATTTTGCAGTTTTTTGGTTATTATCTTGGTATAAGGGAGGTAATCCAAACACATTTAAAGTAAAATGTTGTGTATGATTCGATTACCTCCCTTACACTGCTTGTAAATTATGTATAAAGAAATGTAGATTGTCTTGGAGTAATTTATAGCTGTCTATTTTTAGAAGTTACTATTAATTAATATTAATTTTAGCCATATGTCATTTTCTATTTTAAGACTTTAATGATGTATTTAAATGGATAATTATGTTTGCAAACTCCATGAGAAATTTGAATAGGGATTATGACCATATCTCAGGAAAGAATTTTTTTTTTTGGAAAAAGGGAAAGAGCAACTTTAATACTAAGACCCGTCTTATTTGGTCTAAGGATATTCTTATTGAAGACATCTAAGCCTATCACCTGTCACCACCTTGACCAGAATTTCAAGCTAGAGTGACATGTAATACAAATTATTTCTCAGCAACTGTATTTACTAGACCCACAGTAATTGGTTGATAGAATTATGGGTATATCCAGTCTGACACCTGACCTTTGAACTATTTCACACTTGAGTGACTTGTATCAAATTTTAGTGATTAAGTCCATTTCTCAGATGCTGTAATACATAGACCAACTATATTTGGTTTATAGATAGTTCTTGGTGGGTACATGCCTATATGTTTACAATTTTGGCCTGAATTTCACACATGAATGATGTGGGTCACATTTTCATGATAAAGTCCATTTCTCTGTAGCTTTTATACCTATATCAACCATATATGTTCAGTAGATACATCTTGGCAAGTAGCTGTCAATATGACACCTGACCTTTACCTCAATTTCATGCTTGAATGACTCTCATCATATTTTCCATGTTTTCACAAATAAGTCTTTCTCAACAAATGTTACATTTGGACCCATCGTTTTTAGTCTATAGATACTTTTTGGTGGGTACATACAAGTCTGCTGGCCATAATTATTTCTTGCAGTTTCCTTTTAGTTACAATGTAGGTTATCAGATAATCTTTATTCTGTGTCCATGTGTATACTCAGGCAAAACATGTAGTGTGTACACTCTTGTTAATTTGTCAAAACACAATAATTTATTAAAATTCAAATATCTATGCTTTCAGGAGATTTGCACAAAAGGATTGTGAGCCAGAAAGGAATACATTTTGGAAAAGAGGTAACAAATAAATCTATTGAGTAGAACTCTAAACGGTAACCATATTCAAAGGCAAGAAATACTTGGGTAAAGAGAATGATGTCTCATAAAAAATGTGGAATAAGTAGGTCAGGAATTATAGTTAATTATAGAAACATTAAAATGCATGAAAGCATACTTACATTATGAAAATACCAGTTTTTATGCTCTTCATTTGAGAGCAAGCATATTTTACTTAGGTAATTACATGTACCTAAGCCATAGTTTTATCATAAAGTGCCAATTTGTAGGATAAATTTACCACTTTTTTGTAGTTCAACCATGCTTTATATTTTTATGGACAGATTTTACTATTCTTTTTAATTAAGAGGAACTGTAAATTGAATACGTAAATATGAAAAAATGTGACATGAGGAAAGCAAAGTAATAATTAAATCTAGCACTAAACAGTATAGCAGTCTTTTACAAAACATACATCATTGGTATTACTTATTCTAGCAATATTGTTTGGTCACAAAGATATACATTAATAAATGCATGCAAAAATTTCTAAAGTGTAATCTACTGCAAGAATGGGTACCAATGAATAAAAATCATTCCACAATAAATGATATTTGATTTCATTTAGGACTTATTATATGCTGTGATTGGATCTGATTTGCTAATAATTACAGGTGATACTTGACTGGTTTGTACAGATTTGTTTTGCATTGAAGTACTTACATTTACAGAACATTCTCCATAGAGGTATACTCATATCTACCCTAGTCAATTGTACAGTCTCCATAGAAATATACTCATATCTACCCTAGTTAATTGTACATTCTCCATAGAAATATACTCATATCTACCCTAGTTAATTGTACATTCTCCATAGAGGTATACTCATATCTACCCTAGTTAATTGTACATTCTCCATAGAGGTATACTCATATCTACCCTAGTTAATTGTACATTCTCCATAGAAATATACTCATATCTACCCTAGTTAATTGTACATTCTCCATAGAGGTATACTCATATCTACCCTAGTTAATTGTACATTCTCCATAGAGGTATACTCATATCTACCCTAGTTAATTGTACATTCTCCATAGAAATATACTCATATCTACCCTAGTTAATTGTACATTCTCCATAGAGGTATACTCATATCTACCCTAGTTAATTGTACATTCTCCATAGAGGTATACTCATATCTACCCTAGTCAATTGTACATTCTCCATAGAGGTGTACTCATATCTACCCTAGTCAATTGTACAACTAAAAAATATAATTTCAATTGAAGTTATAGTTGTTAGATTTTAAGCTCACCTGGCCTAAAAGGCCATGTGATCTTTTGCCATCACTTTGCATCCATCGTCTGTTGTCCATTGTCCGTCTGTCCACAATTACAAAAAAATCTTCTCTGAAACTACTTAGCCAATAATTTGGGACTTTGGTGGAATGGTCCTTGGATGGCCCCCTTCCAAAATTTGTCTGCCATCCCCGACTTCCAACCGACACAGCTGCTGTGACTAAAAATTGAAAAAAGGTGGGATGAATTTAAAAAGTCCTCTTCTATGTAACTACATGGCCAATTGGAACTAGACTTGGCAGCAATGGTCCTTAGATGGCCCTCTTTCACAAGTATGTCCAATGACCCATGGCCAGAAGATCAACCAAGATGGCCACCACAGCCCAACTTAGTGTAGCATAGGACTCTATGGGAAATTCATTTAAAAATCTTCTTGTCTGAAACTACTGAGCCATTTGGACCCAAACTTAGCAGCAATGGTCCTTAGATTGTCTACGTTCAGATTTTTGTCCTGTCACATGACTAACAAAGATGGCCACCACACCCAAACATAATTTAACATAGGACCCTTTAGGAAAATTCTTACAAAAATCTTCTCGTCTGAAACTACACTTGAGCGATACAGGCTCCTCGGAGCTTCTAGTTGTTCCATTGTTTCACTTGTGGTTGATCAGGGCACACAAAATTGATTTTTAGTTCTTTGGATATTTAGATGGCAAAAATAGGTGCGAGCGAGCAAAATTTTAATTTTAATTTTTTTTTCTTGAGGACTAGTTTTTTTGGGCAAAAATTATGTGGGGCACAGATTTCTTTAACTAAAATATTCCAAAGAATGGGAAAATTTTCAAAATGAAGCGGCAAAAAAAAATTCTTAAACTTTCAAAAATAGTAACGGCGAGATCCAAAGAACTAAAGATCAATTTGGTGTGGCCTCAGAACTGTGACGTTTGGTGCTAAGTAGCTGTGACATTAAGTTGTTTTGATTTTATATCACTTGGCATTGTCAGATTTGCATCCAATGAAGGAGATTGTGCCTCCAAAAAATAATGCAATTTTTTGTGTTTTAATGACTCAACAATTGGAGGTAATGACTAATGAAATAAATTTTGATTACTTGTTTTTTGAATTTGATAGAAAATAAGATGAAAAAACAACCTTTCTTAACCCTTTGAACAAATGAAAAACAAAACATAAATATTACTCCCTTGCTCCTATTTATATTACAAAGAACAATCAATCAGTTTGGTATATCTACACATCCTTTTTTTTTTTCTTTGAGGGAAGTAATTTTTGTTCATCCTGATTCTGTTAATGGTACATTTAATCAATTATGTAAAATAATAGTTTTTTATGTTTATTCCTTTCAGACTTGAAGACACAGAACATTTTCTTGACTTTACAGAATGTAGTAAAGTTAGGTGACTTTGGAATAGCTAGAGTTTTACGTGATAGTGCTGACTGTGCATTGACAACGATAGGAACTCCGTTTTATCTTAGTCCAGAAATATGTCAGAAAAAGCCGTATCCTTGTAGTAAATAATTTTAATTTAATGATCAGTCTAATTGCAGTCATATTATGTGATGAGCATCTGTAGACAGTTAGGTTTATATTTGTTGTATTAAATGTATCCTTGTGATATTTTAACACAATGGTCCCCTAAGAAATACAGGTTGGGATAGATTTTGGGAAATCTGATCCCTGTAATATTTTTCTGGGGTTCAGTAATTTGTTTGTTTAGTTGGGGTTTTATGCCATTTTCAGCACATTTGGCTATTTCCCAGTGGCCATTTTTTATTGGTGGAGGAAGCTGGAGAGAACCACCAACCTAGGAAAATTGGCAATCCTTGTCAATTTAGATAGGAGTAGAACACACCCCGCCACAGGTGAGATTCGAACTAAAAACCTCAGTGTTGACAGGCTAGTGATCATTAGTAGTCAAGACGAACTACCTAGACCACTTGGCCACCGAGGTCCCCAGGTTCAGTAATGGCTTTTTGATAATGTTGGTGTATGTTTTAAAATTTTTATCTGATTTCTGTAATTTTTCTGCAGCACTGCTGCAGCGAAGATAAGCTTTAGCTTATCCAGCTGACGCTGCGCGTAAGATTGTTAGCACGCTGGCAATAACTTTGTACTGAGCCATCTTTCCTCTTTCTATGAATGCTTCCGCATTTTTTACTGTTAGTGTATTGATACAATGTTTGAAAGTAGTGCAGTCTCCATTATTAGGACCCAGTCTCAGTTGTAGGCTTGTGCATTACCTGGGGACTTTTTGATCTCTTTCTTTTTAAATAAATTTAATTACATAATTCTTGTACAATGCAACTCGTTATAAGCCTTTAATTTCGATGTTTATACAATCTAGAAAGCGTGTCTCAGAGATAGGCCAAGTCCATCACCTAATCTATTAATACGATTCGATTCTACGTCACATCAGCCAAGTTCATGGTCAATATCGGTCGTCACATAACAGATATGAATTCCCACGCTCAGGTGTGCTGTTGGAGTTATTGATACTGTAATATTTGCATGAATATTTTTGTGTGTGTCCAAAAAATAAATAATTGTTTGTTTCCCCAAACCGGGCGGTATCAATTTATCAGGTTCGTACACATCTTTCTAGACTAGTGTTTTTCGGAGAGAGCTTATATAGGTTTAGCCTGCAGACCAATATTATTCATGATAACTTTTATGAATAAAATATTGTTTATATTAAATAATTATAAGCAAATTTGCCTTTAAGACGGAGTTTGTTCGGCTATTTTCGACAATTAGTAGAGCATATAAATTATCTGAACAGTTTTTGGTCGTATTATCGACAATCTGGCAACAGAGGAAATTCCTATGGAGCAACCATTTGACTCGATGGGGTGGTTTTGGATGACGATTTTGTCCGATCCTGCAAAAAACATGGCCGCCATAGGCAATTCTTGTTTCTCATTGGTTGATTAAAATTTTTTTCTTTCTCTGGAACTGCCAAGTGGAACGAAACTTGACAGAAAGCATCTATGGGAGGTTCTTTACAAAATATCTTTATTTCATCCCAATAGGAGTACCATTAGGTACATAAATGGTCACCATTGGCAGCTCTTGTTTCTGATTGGCTAATATAAAAGAATCTTCTCGTCTGAAATCGCTTGCCGAAATGGAACAAAACTTGACAAGAAGCATATATGAGAGATCCTTTATAAACTTTCCTCATTTTGGCCTTATTGGAATACAAATATGGCCACCATGAGTAGTTCTTGTTTCTGATTGGCTGATTTAAAAAAACTTCTGCTTTGGAGTCGCTTGGCAAATTGAACAAAACTTGACAGAAAGCATCTAAATGGGAGGTTCTATACAAAGTTTCCTCATTTCGTACTGATCAGGCTACAAACATGGCGGTCATGGGCAGTTCTTGTCTTTCATCGGTTGATAATCTTCTTCTTTGAAACCGCTTGGCCAAAGGGAACAAGACGTGACAGGAAGCATTTGTTGAAGGTTTTTTACAAAGTTTCCTCATTTTGTCCAGATCATGCAATGAACATGGCTGCCATGGGCAATTCTTGTTTCTGATTGGTTGATTAAATTTTAAAAAAATTTCTATTAAACTGCTCCGCCAAATAGAGACAAACTTGAGAGAAAGTGTCTATGACATATAACAAAAATCTACAGAACAGCAGAATTGCTTGAAACCAAACATGGTCTGAATGTTCTCTTAAGATGCTCACCAAGTGTTGTTACTCTGGTGCTGATCCGTAATTCAAAATGGCCTTCAGAAGAGCACTTAGGTTAACATAAGACCTTATGGGAAATACATAGGGAGAAGTGACTTCTCTCTTTGAGGTATGTCAATAAAAATGGCTTTCATGCCAGGTGAGTGATACAGGCTCAGCCCTCTGAGCCTCTAGTTTTTTTTAAATGCTTTGTCAAAAACAAAAACAATAAAAGGTAATTTTTGTGCAACTTTTATTGTTGCAGAGACACATGATTAATATGGTCAAAATTAGCCATTTTGAAGGACACCTTAAATTATATTTTTCATCCAATTTCGGTGGGAATTTTTTTTTTTTTTTTTCATTTACATTTAGGTGTATTATAAGAACCTATGTTACATTTGTAATGTGTGAATGATATTTCACAGTTACAGTCTTCATTGTTTTAATAGTTTATGTAAGCAGGATATATTATGAAACTATCATATTTTTAAAATAATTCTCAAAACAATTTCCTGTCATAAATAATAGATGGGAATTCTATGGTAAGAAGGACAGCATCCATGTCTTTACAGACACACAACCTGTTTTTATTGGTTTTTCTGGTGGGTCTAATATTACTATGAAATTTATTTTATAATATCTTACTGGGTCAAGCATAATAGTACGTCCTCAGCATTTCAAGACTCCCCCCTACCCCCTTTTGTAGATTTAAAGGGAATTGTCCGCAGTAATGTTTTGTTTCTTCTTTTTGTTTGAAATTTGGTTAAACATTTCAATAGCAGTTACGATTTATTTGCACAGTGACACAGAGATAAAAGCACACATTTTTTTGTTTTTGTTTTTTTTCTCATAATTTCTTAACTGAGTGACAGATACAACCACAAGAGTGACATGTGGGCCCTTGGATGTGTTCTTTATGAGATGTGTACTCTACATGTTCCCTTTAATGCCAAAGATTTTGATTCGCTAGTTATGAAAATAATGACTGGTCAGTTTGAACCACTTCCAAGGTAAAAAATGACTTAAAGATTTTATTTAATGTTTAGTAAGGCATATTATTTCATATCCATATATATCAAATGTCATATAATCTTATTTAATGCTTATTCATATGATATTTAAAATCTACATGTATCATAATTGTTTAAAGTATGTTGTGACATAAATAATACATTTGCTAAAGTTAAATTGGTTGTTGAATATGGTTTACATCTCTCAAGACATAATATGTACATATCAAACAGAACAAATCAGTTGAAAGGTACAATGTGTGATGTACTCATTAGAATGACAGACTTAACTGAAATCTTTATTAGGTGCAGGCATTATTTCACCTCACTCATAATCTGACTCCCAGCTATAGCCTATTAGTCTTGCTCTGAAATTTTGGACCATGTAATGGATTTTGAACACAGGAAATATTAGTACATAAATGGGGAGGGGAGTTATTGTACCTATTTTTGTGAGTAGAGCTGGGTAAGAGAATAAATGGGGGATAAATTGTATGCACAAAATCCACACAGTTGACAAAAGTTAAGCAGAAGAAAATGAGTTGTTTATCTTGAAGTCGCAGACAAACCTTGGAGAGTTCAAGTTATATGTTTAATCAGTTGGCAGTAAAAGATAAATGAATTATGAAAATAATGCAGGTAGATTACTTAACATTTTAGATAAACATTCAGAGCAAAAAGTGGTGGAAAATTATGTTGTACACATTTGATAAGTCATCTGCAGAATAAATAATATGGATTAATTATATTTTGTTAAATACAAATTTATATGGTTATTGAGGAATTGAATCTGATCAAATACATATTTCTTATACTTTATTACCAGAAAATTACAAAAATGCAAAATTTGATATGAACAAGACATTGAACAAAAAATACTGATAAATAAAAGGAAAAATATCAACATTTGACAGCGCTGTAAAAACATAAGACTGATATATATTGAAATATTTAGCCATAGTCAAATAAACTGGAAACGTCTGAGAATGTACCATATCTATTTATAATTATTTATGGCAAGTTATGATGATTATTATTTCAGTCACTTCGGAACAACTATTCGATACCTCTGTACAAGACTGTTAGATCAAGATCCAAGTAAAAGACTTTCAGCAAATGAAGTGTTGAATTTCTCCCCACTTAAGACATTTGTACAGAGATATGAGGCAGCTAAGAGAAGAGTGCCCCAGCTTTCTGTCAGAAATTACTCCAGTAACTCTGAGGATAAATTGGTTAGAAGAAAGTCGTCTGGGTTTGAAGGCAAGAAGGATCTTGAAAAAGGCAATAAAAAGTCCAAAGAAGCAGTGTTAAAAGAGAATTCTGATCAGTGTATAAGAAAGTGTAGTGATCCTGTTAATAAAGTGCAAGATAAAGAAATGTTTGCCAGGCGACCAAGTATCCGTGCAGACTGTGCGAGTTCTGGGAAGAAAGGAATTGACTGGATTTCTGATAAAGAGAATGTTAGTACATGTAGTTACATTTTGTAAAAAGAAATTTTAGAATTTAATTATACTGGTAGAAAACTTTTCCAGGGTCAACCTTCTTCTAGCCAAAATCACATGTATGGTTTTAAATCATATTCATTGTGTCGCCTGCTTTATGCAGAGGCGACATATAGGAATCACTGTCATCATTGTTGGCATCACAAAATAATATCTGTCAGGTTAGCTTCCTGATCGTTGGCACAGAGCATCAGTATGGATAAGAACGTAGCCGACACAAGTCTTCCCTGGAAGACTTACCACTAAGTTTGTTTAAAAAATATGTTCAAACTGGCTTATACATGATAGAACTGTTCAACATGCATCAAAGAATTACATTGTATATATATATATATATACTAGACATTGAACCCGCGCGAGCGCGGGTTCAATAAAAATGTTTTTTTGTGGTGGCCATATTGACTATAAAAAGTTGTTGCGGCCATGTCATTCATAGAACAGGAACTCAATATGGATGTTGTGGCAGGCTTCCCATAAACTTTCCTGTCAAGTAGGTGGTATCATCTGATAGTTTCATGTATATATATGCAGTAGTATTCCAGAAATGGATGTTAATGCAAATTTTAACAGAAGTCAATGAAGCGTGAAATGTAGGTCGGCGTGACCCAATTGTCATATGGCTGTTCGTTACTACCGAAGATGTATCCACTGATGAAGTAGACTGTATGCCACGTAGAATTACCAAAATGGAACTTCAGGTTCCATCAAAGTTCATATGACGAAAACACAACCACATAAATTGTCAATATTTTTATTGTTACAATTAATTCTGAACTGGAACTTGATGAAAAGCTTTCATTAAATACACATTCTATAATGCATTACCTTTTCCCTTCAGAATAAATATGAAAATGAAATTGTAGATGTAAACATTTCCTTAGTGACGGATGAATTTTTCAAAAAATGCCGTGAGTTAGGTAGAGCATATTTTTGGAAAATAATTGTTCCAATTGTTCCATTGTCATCATGGGCAGGGCAAGCGAGGCTTAATATCACAAATATATCCGATAATCAGACGATAAAAGCATTTTTAGTGTGTGGCTGCGTGTGCTGTCCACGTTTATATTTATCAAAGATGTCCGAGATAAATTTCGTCATTAATGGTAAAGATGACCATTTGTTAAAAATATTTTTATCTAGGGCTTACAGGGAATTGTATGGTAGAGATATATTTAGACAGGTCACATGACAAATAATGTAAAAATAGATAATGGTTGGTTTATCACTTTGTGCAAGACAAACATCCGAGAAATCCAAAAAACAACTAAGTTAGGAATTCCTTTACCTTACTTATTCGTAATCTTCAAAGTTCATAACCTTTACAGTTAGGAGAAATTGCGTTAATGTAAAAAAAACAATCCTGAATACATGAAGCGGAAACATCCCACTCGAAGGAGAATGTTTTTAATGTGTTTTATTCTTCTTCCGTAATTTCAAACAGAAACACATTTAAAATATGTGCATACTTATTTATTTAAATCAATGTTTTAAAATGATGCATTCGAGAACCTTCTAAGGGATATGTTGGGAGAATTCATATCAGAAAAGTGCATACAAATTCCATTTGCACATAAACAAAACTGCAGTTTAAATTTATAAATGCAGATTGTCAAATCCGATAATAACCTTTATAATCTGAACTATACATCGTTTATTTTGAACCACGCGTTTTCCCGCCTATTCGGCTAATTCGTAAATTTAGTATTATAGATATATATTCTTGTCAAAAACAGATCTTAATTTTTTTTTTCTGTCAGTCAGCAAGAAAACTTTTCTTGTCAAAAGCTTAATACTATAACTGTATTAAATTGAATTTTGTAGATAGATCCTAGAAGACTCATAGGAAATAAGACATACCAAGTGAAGTATCCAAAGTTTAGGAGATTTTCACTGGCAACACCAAGAATAAAGAGAATTGTGTCCCAACAAAGATCATCATTGTCATCACAGGAGCAGGAAAAATGCAAGCAAATGAATGTAATTCAAATTAGTTATGTACATATACTTGAATTTTTATCTACTGGTCAGAAGCCATAAATGAGTTCCCACTTGGGAATTTGTATCTACAGGTCAGAAGCCATAAATGAGTTCCCACTTGGAAATTTTCCTACATATTACATATAAAACCACCATTTTCAACATTTTGTCCCGGAATTATTTTCTGCCTGATTTTTATGAAATTTGTATTGGTGGGCAGAGAAATATACTGCCATCAGTAATTTTTACAGGAGGTTTGAGACTTTGTTGCTTTTTATCACATTTTAACTTCTGCTATCTTAGATACACAACTACTTTAAAACTACTTGTCAGATGTCTTTTATATTTTGCAGGTTTGTTAATCATTGTTAATCACATTATACTAGCATTTTGGTTCAGATATTTATTTCAGAGTTATTGGACTTTGTTGTATTTTATCACATTGTGTCATATGCATAACTTGTGGATACAACTTCTCTGAAACTACTTGACAGATTTGGTTTATATTTTGCTGGATTGTTACCTACGACATGATGTTTATCAGAAGGCACACCACTAAATCGAGGCCCGTTTACTTCAATGTTAAATTCGTCATTTTGAAAAATTAGGGAAAAATATAAAATGAATTTTCCCAAGTCGGACAATATGTTGATATGTTTTTCAAATAAAAGCTGTCTTAGAAAATTGTACTTGAATGGTACATTGCTTACCAAATAAGAAATTTTTCTCCTTTCAAATTTCCCGATGAAAATTTGCCCCATCACTTCAAAATGAATACCGAAAATTACAAGCCATTAATATGTCCAGTTCTCAAAACTTTTAATGGTTATTGACATGCCGTAAAGTGTATTTCGTAGGATATTCATTCCTTTCCAGAATAAATTCACTTGTTTATGTTTTAGATTGTGGCATTAGTTGTGACAGATCGATGCTGAAACCCATAGGAATTATTTTGTACTACTTTCATACTCTGTCGAAATTGCTCCAGCTATTTACTGAAGTGCCCCCATCATACTATACTGCCATTTGTATTTATTGATTTTCAGAAGAGTTATGGGACTTTGTTGTATTGTATCACATTGTGTCATATGCATACCTGTGGACACAATTCCTCTGAAACTATGTAGCAGATCTAATTTAAATTCTGTAGGATTGTTACCTATGATATTAAAATTATCATACTTTACTATTGATCTATTAATTTATATAGGAGTTATGGGACTTAGTTTATTATTACAATTATTCCTTGTTTTCTAGCCAAGCATACCCATGTGTGATTTAAAAACTACATTACACTCCTGTGGCGGTGGCAGGGTGCATATGGCTATGTGTAGCAATCTTTTTGCATTTAGGTGTATTTAAAGAACCTTTGATAATATAAATGATATTTTACAGCTGTAATCATATTACACAGTACAACACAAATGGCATAATTGATTCATTATAACATATATTTTTTTCTTGAGTGACATTAGTTAGATTTTTGTATTTAGGTGTAAAATTGAAGAACCTGTGGTAATATAATAATAGAATAGTGAATGGAAACAGGGAATGTGTCAAAAAGACAACAAACCGACCAAAGAGGAGAAAACAACTCATGGGTCTTCAACGCAGCAAGACAATCCCGCACCTAGAGACGTGCTTCAGCTGGCCCTTGAACAATATTGCATACTAGTTCAACGATATATCACAACTGCAATCATTTTATATAGTACAACATAACATGCTGGGTTTGAATCATTATGATATGTATGTTATTGTAGAGTGACCTATATTTAATGTGATACCAATTATTATGGTTTAGCAATGTATTTTCCACGCAGAACATAACCAAAATTTAGCATGTAATATTGTATGATATTGCACTCCAAAGTACAGTATTGCTTTAAAAATTGACATCATTGCTGTGGAAAATAGACGTATTTGGCAATTAACATGATTAAAAGATCTTGCTAGACAATACAATGGTTATTTCTTTAATATTGAGGAATATTGACCCTTGCAAAATAATAAATTGCACTCCCAAGCTTATGTAATACATTATTTTGACTGTGACAGTATTCATCAATAGTAATGCAATAAACCTATAATATAAGCAGTATTTTATATATTTAAAATAATTCATAAGACAATTTCCTTCAAATCAGCTGTAAATTGTGTTATTGTTTCAACTTTTCTTATTTTTGATCTTGAGTGCTGCTGACGGAGACAAGATTGTTCATTATAAATAATAAATATTCAGAAGGGTGGGTCATATGTGTCTCTGGTTTTTGAACCTACTACTTATAGTAAAATTTGTCAGGTCCTTGTTGAAATATTTTCAAGGTTGTGCCAACAATTGACTGCAGATTGATGCAGTCATTTTTAATTTGTTTTTATTGTGGTTCAAACAGTGAGTGTGAACTATTGTTTTTATCAGGTACCTTATTAAGAATCTCATCAAGTGGATATAAAGTTATAGAGAAAACATAGTTGATTGCCCATAATCTATTGTAAAGTACAGGAGAATCTCGATTTCTCGAACTCGAATGGGTCTGTCGAATTTGTTCGAGGCATCGGTAGTTCAAGCCATCGAAGTCTTGAAAATTTCAGGTTACGAACCAGCAATAAATTTAAAATTCAATTTACATCCTTTAATCTATCTAATCGTTAAAAAAAGATCCATTCATAAAATCTTGATGTGGAAATAATAAGAATAAATCACAGATAAACATCAAGTGGATTATCAATGACCTGTAATTGACAATTAATCACCTTCTTGTCAATCAGCTATCTGGTTTTTCATACTTATTGATATTTGTCACGTACGCCAATTAAAAATGGTGTTCTATAGTTACTGAGAGTAACTTACATTATATTACTGTTGCACGGACCAGAAAATTAGTTCGAGAATTCCAGAAATCGGTGTTAGAAAAACCAAGAGTAAATTTACAAAGACCAAATGGAAATTAATGTACATTCGTAAAGGGTCAAGATATCCATGGTATTCGGGAGACCCAAGTTCGAGCCACCGAGATTCTACTGTGTATAAATCTAAATTTTAAAAAGTTGTTACACGGAAATGTATATACAAAAAAAGTTTTGAATTCATTTATTATTTTAAAAAATATGTGTAACGGCATCTCTTTATATTTGTTTAATACCGCAAAAATTCAGATATAAAACAAATCTGTTAATTTTAAAATTAATTCTTAATCAAAGGAAAGCCACTCAGTATTTTTTTCATATAACGTCAAATGTATGATGCCTGTCGATAGCAACCTTTCATGAAATTAATTATTCAAATGAATGAAATTATGTTCTAAACTAAAATTACTTGATTGGTTAATCTTTTGATGGTTATGGTTATAAGCTTGCTGATGGTATTTATAATTTCTAATTGTTTGCAAATCGAAAATAATTGATTTTTAAACTTTTTCTTCATTTAGAAAAATATTTTTTATGGAATACAGGGAAAACAACTGAAATTTGCCTTTAAAATAAGCAAACAACATCATTGAGTGATGTTTTAAAAAGTGTTTGTACGTACATGTACATGCATATTGGCATAACCTAATTAAGTACATGTATATTGGCATAACCTAATTAAGTACATGTATATGTATATTGGCATAACCTAATTAAGTACATGTATATGTATATTGGCATAACCTAATTAAGTACATGTATATGTATATTGGCATAACCTAATTAAGTACATGTATATGTATATTGATAACCTAATTAGGGGAATACGATACAGTAAGGATCTACCATGTACTTTTGAAATATCAAAAGAAAAAAGTGCCTTCTATAACTATCGAGCTATATTACGTAGAAGTTCGGAAACCGCACTATTTTACAAAAACTTTGGAAGGAATAAACATTATTTCTTGTGTTTTTTTTGTAAAAGGTTCCTCTTTGTATGGGCAAATTTTGTAATTCATTCATATGAGGTATACATGAACTAAAGTGTGGGTTATCCCTACATTCTCGAACACTATATAAAAAAACTATGAATATCAGTAACTTTGAATGAGCATTGGGAAAAACTCAACATTGTATTTTTCATCAAATTTTAGTATTATTATAATGAATTAATGTGCATCTTATTACAGAGATATTACGGACATATTCAAGAAAAACCTCAAATTTTAGGATATTATAAGGGCTAAAGGGCTTTTCTTGAGAGATACTATGGGTATCTCTTGGTAACGTCATTACCTCCCCTGCTACTGTTCATATTCCTTTAAGGCAAAAATAAAATATATGTATGTTTCCTATTACATGCCTAAAATGACAGTAGGTAGGTAGGAAAAACATTTTATTCTGAAAAATTATTTCTTGTCTTTCGGTAAATATGATAAATGGTCAAACTGGAAATTACTTACTTATGCTTACTGCATTTAAAGGTTCCACTGAAATCAAACATTTTAAAGACACGATTCAAAGGCTAATCTAAACCAGAGGCTCCCAGGAGCCTGTATCACTCACCTGATAGTGCATATTGCCTATTACATATAGCGACCTGTTCCCAAAGGGTTAAAAGTTCAGCTGTGGTGGCCATCTTGATTGATAGTTTGGATCAACAGACACAATTCTGAACGAGGACCATCTGAGGACAATTGCTGCTAAGTTTTGTTCCAACCTCTATGTATTTTCAGGCAAGAAGATTTTTTAATGAATTTTCCATAGGGTCCAATGTTAAACTATGTTCGGCTGTGGTGGCCATCTCAGTTGACAGTCCAGGTCAGCCAACACAATTGGACAATCTAAGGACCATTGCTGCCAAGTCTTGTTCTAATTGGCTCAGTTATTTCAGACAAGATTATCTATTAAATGAATTTTCCCATTGGGTCCTATGTTAAACTTAGTTCAGCTGTGGTGTCCATCTTTTTTGACATTCCGGGTCAACGGCGACAAATCTGAAAGAGGACCAACTATGAAACATTTCTGTCAAGTTTGGTTTCAAGTGGCCAAGTCAGGTTTCAGACAAGAATATTTTTTAAATGAATTTTCCCATAGGGTCCCATGTAAAACTAAGTTCGGCTGTGGCTGCCATCTTGGTTGACATTATAGGTCATTGGACATTTTTCCGACTGAGGACCATCTACGGGCCATAGCTGTCAAATCTGGTTCCAATTGGCTCAGTAGTTTCAGACAAGAAGATTTTTTAATGAATTTTCCCATAGGGTCCTACGTTAAATTATGTTCAGCTGTGGCGACCATCTTGGTTGACCATCCAATTCATCAGACAAAATTCTGAAAGAGGACCATCTAAGGACCATTGCTGCTAAGTTTGGTTGCAATTGGCTCAGTAGTTTCAGACAAGATTATTTTTAAATGAATTTCCCATAGGGTCCTATGTTAAACTAAGTTCAGCTTTGGTGGCCATCATGGTTGATCGTCCATCAGACATCTGAAAGAGGACCATCTAAGGACCATTGCTGCTAAGTTTGGTCGCAATTGGCTCTGTAGTTTCAGACAAGAGATTTTTTATATGAATTTCTCATTGGGTCCTATGTTAAACTAAGTTCGGCTGTGGTGACTTATCCTGGTCATAGGTCGAGGCCATCGGACACAATTTTGGAAGGGGACTACCCAAGAATCATTTCAGCAAAGTTTGGCTGAGATTGGCATAGTAGCTTCAGAGGAGAATTTTAAAATTTTGACCCCCCTTTTTTCTATTTTTAGCTTGGCTGCCATCTTGGTAAAATGTCAGGGACACCGGACACAATTTTGGAAGGAGACCACCCAAGGACCATGCCACTAAAGTTTGGTCCCAATTGGCACCAGCAGTTTCTGAGGAGAAGATTAAAATGTGAATTGTGGACGACGGACGCCAAGTGATTACAAAAGCTCACATGACCCTTTGGGTCAGGTGAGCTAATAAAAAACCGTTTCCGGAGAAACCAATAAAATTCTGGAATTTTTTTTTCCAATCCGACATCAATTAAATGTTTGAGATTGCGGCCGTAAATGAGGTTGATTGGTTAACCGGAAACACACATATATTTTATTTTGGCCTAAGACAGGTTGTTCATAGGAATTATAGATTTCTCTCCAACTGTAAAACAAATCAAATTATGAAATCTTTAAAAAAAAAAATTAACTGAAATACATCTTTTATGAAAATTAAATTGCATTTCAACATGATTAATACAGCTGTTTTCAGTTGCATATTGTCCTAAGGTATGAAAAATTTTGACTGTGTTTAAATTGATCTTTATTTTAACAGTACAGATGTATTTATCTTGAGGAAATATTAAAAAATTCAGCATATAAGATGAATAGTTTGCCAGAATATCAGACTTGTACCCACACAAAATATCTTACGCTCCACTTACATTTGGTTAGTGACCAGGTTTAGATTGGATGATAATTTGAACCATAGATTTCTTTCAACTTTATTTTTTTTTTAGGATGAATGTGTCAGGACAGTTCTATATCGCAACATAGAAAGGGAAAATAAAAAGTCATCCTCTAGAGCTAGTAACAGCAATGAACAAGAAAATGTTGCCGTAAATGATAGCATGGATGAAGATGTATTTGGTGATGCAAGCATCATCCCAGAATCCTTTGAAGAATTCCAAAAAACACAGATAGAAATTAAGTGTAAAGTAGATAACAATAAACGAGCCTCCATTGAAAGTAGAAGAGTCTCAATTGAAAGTCGTAGATCCTCTGTGGAAAATACCAGAAGAGCATCAGTAGAGAGCAGGAGAGCTTCAATAGAAAATAGTAGGAGAGCATCGATTGAAAATAGCAGGAGAGCTTCTGTGGAAAATAGCAGAAGGTCCTCCATTGAGAATTTGAGCACTGTAAAGGAAAATGTTAGGAGATGTTCTATTGAAAATTGCAAGAGACCTGAAAGTAAACCAAGATCATTGGTGAAACTGAGGAGAAAACCAACTGTAGATAAGAATTACAGAAAAGTTTCTGGGTCTGATGGATGTTTGTATGTTCCAAATGTAAATCAAGATGTTAGAAAGTCTATAAGACGATCAAGTTCATATGATGCTATCACTAATGACCAGGTCAAATCTGAGGAAGTGAAGACAACTAGTGGTCAAGGTGGATCAGAGACTTATCTGGTTAACAAACCTCAAACAGGTTCTGTCAGAACAGGTAACATTATATAGATTAAATTGATTACCCAACTAATCTAGTGATTTTTAGCTCATATGGACCAAAGGTCAGTGTGAGCTATTGCCATCACTTGATGTCTGTCATCATCTGGTATCTATGAGCTTTTACATTTTAATCTTCTTCTCTAAAACCTTTGGACCAAATTTTAGTGGAATTGTCCTTGGGTGGTTCCAATTCAAAAGTGTGTCTGGGGTTCTGAATCTCTGACCAATATGACAATAATAGAAAACAAAAAATTTGCCAAAAATATTTGAAAAAGCTACTCCTCTGCAACTATTAGGGCAAATAAGACCAAACTTTGATTTTTTTAAATAAGACCAAACTTTGATGGCATATTCCTTGGGATGTCCCCTTTCAATCTTTTATCCTATGGTACAGACCTCTGTCCAATATGGCAGCCATTAATACCAAAAAATGGAAAAATCAGAAAAAAATCTCGAGAAATCTTCTCTTCTAATACTGTTTTGGTAATTGAGGAAAACTTTGATGGAATAGTCATTGGTGGCTGGGTCTCCAGATCTCCAGCCAATTTGGCTGCCATTACTAAACAGTAAAGTAAGAACAAAGATATTTAAGTCTCTACTCTGAAACTGCCGAAGCAGATACTAAAGCATTTTAATGAAATAGTCCTTAGTTTGTTGCTTATGAAAATTGTCTGCAGGGCTCCAGACCTCCAAAAAGTAATGCTGCTGTTGCTTAAAATAAAAAGAATTTAAAAACTAATTCCATTAAATCTCTTCTAAAACCAAACTGTGGTAGAATGGTCCTGAGGCAGTTTCCTTTCAAATCCATTTCCAAGCCTGAAGGGTCTGCAGCTTGGAACAATTTGGCTACTGTTACTTAATATTGACATATGAGCAAATTTAAGTTTAAAAATCTTTCTTTTGTTTAAACTATTTGGGTGAATGTCCTTAGGTGATCCCATTTTGAATTTTGTCTGGGGTCAGGAACATAGGGCAATATGGTCACTGATATTGAAAGAAAACAGCCAAAAGCATAGATGTCAGGCTTTATTTTTAACGATGTTATTTATTTTTATGGTGTTTGAATGGCAGATTAAATCGAGATGAGCATTACATGCTACTGTGTCGCTCTAGTTTTATATATAGCAATTTATATGGGGGATGGTGGATTCAATTCGTCCGTTTTTCTGTCTGCACCTTTTTACTGCAACTACTCGAATACAAGTGAAAGGATTTCATTGAAACTTTCACAGAATCTTCAGTACAAAGTAGCATTGTGCACCACGTATTTTATTATTGATCACAATTAATTTTGGGGTTTCCCCAAAGACAAACATAGACTTTTCCATTTTTTCATTTAATGTAAGGGTGTAGGCATGCCTCATCCACACTCCTTATAAACCAGTTAATTGATTTCTGTAAACATTTCGGAGAATCTTCAGTGTACATTGCCATTGTGTACCACCTACATGTATTTCATTTTTTATCGAATGATTTTGTTTGTTTTCCACAGACAAACATGGACTTTGCCATTTCCTCCTCTAATGTAAGGGGGTTGGTATGCCTGATCCGCAACTCCTTCTAAACCAGTAAATGGATTTCTTTGAAAATTTCAAGGAATCATCACTGTACATTGCCATTGTGCAACACCTATTTTATATTTTTATCAAAGTGATTTTTAGCTCACCTGACCCAAAGGGTCAAGTGAGCTATTCTCATCACTTGGCGTCCGTCGTCCGTCATAGTCGTTAACTTTTACAAAAATCTTCTCCTCTGAAACTACTCTTCCAAATTGAACCAAACTTGGCCACAAGCATCATTAGGGTATCTAGTTTAAAAAATGTGTCTGAAGACTCCGCCTGCCAACCAACCTGGCCGACATGGCTAAAAATAGAACATAGGGGTAAACTGCAGTTTTTGTCTTATATCTCAAAAACTAAAGTAATTAGAGCAAAACTGACAGGGTAATAATGTTCATCAGTTTAAGATCTACCTGTCATGAAATTTTCAGACGAATCGGTCAACCTTTTGTTGGGTTATTGCCCCTGAATTGTTAATTTGAAGGAAATTTTGCAGTTTTAGGTTATTATCTTGAATATTATTATAGACAAATTGTAAACAGCAAAAATGTTCAACAAAATAAGATCTACAAATAAGTCAACATGACCAAAATCAATGATTGACCCCTTATAGGAGTTTTTGCCCTTTAAAGACGGCATCCAGCATAAACTTTCCTTTAAAGATCTTTTTCTCTCAAACCACTTGGCCAATTGAGACCAAACTTTGGTGGAATGGTCCTTGGGTGGCCCCATTCCAAAATTATGCCTGGCATCCCCAACTTCCAACCGACACATGGCTGCTGTTACTAAAAATAGAAAAAAAAGGGGAGGGAGTGAATTTCAAAAATCTTCTTATATGAAACTACAAGGCCAGTTGGAACCAAAGTTGGCAGGAATGGTTCTTAGGACGTTCTCTTTCAGAAATATGTCCAATGACCCGGACTGTTAACCAAGATGGCCGCCACAGCCGAACTTATTTTAACATAGGGCCCTATGGGAAAATTCTGTGAAAAATCTTCTTGTCTTAAACCACTTGACCAATTGGAACCAGACTTGGCAGGAATTGTCCATAAATTGTCCTTTTACATAGGTGTGTCCGATGACCCGGACTGTCAACCAAGATGGCCGCCACAACCGAACTTAGTTTAACATAGGGCCCTATAGGAAAATTAATTGAAAAATCTTCTTGTCAGAAACCACTTGACATATTGGAGCCAGACTTGGCAGCATTGGTCCTTAGGAGGTGCTTTTTCAGAAAAGTGTCTGATTTCGTGGACTGTGAACCAAGATGGCCACCACAGCAGAACTTAGTTTAACATAGGACCCTATGCGAAATTCACTCAAAAATCTTCTTGTCTGAAACCACTAAGCCAATTAGAATTAGACTTGGGAGCAATGGTCCTTAGATGGTCCTCTTTCAGAATTTTGTGTGATGACCCAGACTGTCAACCAAGATGGCCGCCACACCCTAACTTAGTTTAACCTAGGGTCCTATGGAAAAATTCCTTGAAAAATCTTCTTGTCTGAAACCACTTGACATATTGGAGTCAGACTTGGCAGCATTTGTCCTTAGGAGGTCCTCTTTCAGAAATGTGTCACCCGGATTGTCAACCAAGATGGCTGCAACACCGAACTTTGTTAAATATTGGACTCTATAGGAAAATTCATTTAAAAATCTTCTTGTCTGAAACCGCTTAGCCAGTTGGAACAAGACTTAGCAGAAATGGTCCTTAGAAGGTTTTCTTTTAGAAATATATTCATTGACCTGGACTGTCAACCAAGATGACCGCCACAGCTGAAATTAGTTTGACATAGAATCCTATAGAAAAACCAAATTGACTGCAACACTTGAATTTTTAGGTCTGCTCAAGGTGAAAATTTAAATCCAGGTGAGCGATACAGGCTCTTGAGAGCCTCTAGTTGGTGTTTCCCATACACAAAGATGGACATTTCTTTATATTATTGTCGTCATAGCAGGGGATATACATTTTATGAGCTTACAGTACTTCTAGTTTTCAATCTATCTCATATCTAATATGTGTTCAAAACAGATTTATCAATCATTCTTGTCTGTATCTAAATGTGATCATCAATTATTTCATGAATTTAAATTCCCAAATTTTTAAGTTATTGTAAAAAAAAATCTTTTTTAAATGTCTTTAAACATCCAAGCAAATATTCATAATGGTCAGATTTTATAGACATTAATTACATTCATTTCAGGTGCTTGTTCAAAAGACACAATTTCTGGTGACAATGAAATGATGAAATATATCAATAAGGCCCTGTACATGTCACTTCAAGACTTTCTTCAGTCTCCAGGAACAGCAAAGAATAAAACACTGCAACGACTTCATGACATTTTTGGAGATGGTAAACTGGAAGACATTTTGGAAGTCTGTAGGGAATGTTTATACAATCATGATAATTATGATACATTCTATTCACTGTTATCTGACACAGATATATTATGTCTGCCTCTTATATTTCAGTATTTACAGCTAGAGGGATCTCAGTAAATTTTTTTCTCTATTAATTTTCATTATAATGATGACCTTGAGAATGACATTGTTTAAGGACATTTCATTACCCTTTGCAATTGTCTAAAAGATTGAATTGTCTTGTTCAGAGCTGTGGAATGTTCATTTACCTTACCCTATACATTTTTTTGTATTTTCCTATTTACATGAACTTCACAAGAAAACATTCATTTTTCTTTTATATTTCTGAGTAGAGATAAATTAAGATTAGCTTCTAACATATCAGTGCATTTATTTGTTTATGAATATTATTCTCTCATAATTGTCCATAAAAATAATTATGTACATTCGTCAAGATCAATAGTAAATCTTAATGGAGCAGTATCAATATTTGACTGTATTCATTAAATTTTTGTCCAGTTTTCCTCTTTTTTTTAAAATTAATGATTAGTCAGTAAAATTTTATGATGAAGACATTTTAAGATCTGAGGTGAAAAAAGAAATGTAAGGCTTAAGTTGAAATTGTTAGATTATTATTATTTCCTGGGTACTTTGGTGGCTCAAACTCCAAGGGACTATCAAAATCTGTTAGAGTTTTTGGCAGTTCAAGTTACTGCAGTTTTTAGCTCACCTTGCCAAAGGCCATGTGAGCTTTTGCCATCACTTTTCGTCCGTCGTCCGTCTGTCTGTCCGTCGTAAACTTTTCATTAAAAAATCTTCTCCTCTGAAACCGCTGGGCTGATTGGTTTGAAACTTAATAGGAATGATCTATGACGTGTCCTCCACAAACGATCCTCATTTTATATTGATCTGATGAAAAACATGGCCACTGTTGCTAAAAATAGAACATAGGGGTAAATTGCTGTTTTTTGCTAATAACTCAAAAACCGTTACAGATATCGAAAAATCTGACATGGGGTAAAATTGATCAGCATGACGAGATCTACCTACCCTGAAATTTTGAAGGAAATTCCAAAACCCATTTAGGAGTTACTGCCCTTTTTTTGTCAAATTTTCAAAATTTTAACATTCAAAAATCTTCTCCTGAAACCGCTAGGCCGATTGGTTTGAAACTTAATAGGAATGATCTATGGCATGTCCTCTACAAACGATCCTCAATTTATTTTGATCTGACATAAAACATGGCTATCGTAGCTAAAAATAGAATATAGGGGTGGATGTGTTGTTTTTGGCTTATAACTTAAAAACCGTTACAGATATCGAAAATCTGACGGGGTAAAATTTATCAGCATGACGAGATCTACCGACCCTGAAATTTTGAAGGAAATTCCACGACCTGTTTAGGAGTTATTGCCCTTTTTTCGTCGAATTTTCAAAATTTTAACATTTTTCAGGGTTCGCACGGGTGCTTGAAAACCTGGAAAGTACTTGAAATTGAAAATTGGAAATTAAGGCCTTGAAAGGACTTGAAATTCAAAGGAGGTCCTTGAAACTCCTTGAAAAACTGTGTTTTTGAAGAATCAAAAAATTGGGTAACTTTTCTGTCATAAAAGTGTTTTTAATTCGTTTTAAGATCACTCGGTTTCGCGTTTATCGGTATTTTTGTCAAAACTTTATATAATTTTCGCGTTTTTTCCCTTTTCTAAAAATAGCTACTTTTCTAGTGAAACCGGTGCGTAGTAATTTCTGTGATGCGGTCAAGAAATAAATCTGACTTTGCATAAGGATTTTAGTAATTAAACGATCCAGATTGATTTTTTGGTAACTTAAGTTAACTTTAACTAATAAAACATCTTTCATTTACTTGATTAAATGTATTTTGCCGATGAATTTTAGTTACAATGAGCAAACGAAAATTGAAAGTAGTTCGAAAGAACGTTGATGACATGCCTGGGAAATGTAAATTCTCGGATGTATTACTTACAGGTCATAACCATATGGATTTAAGTTGTCCATATCAGTTGATTTCTGGTCCTTGAAAATTTGGAAATTGGTCCTTTAAAGTCCTTGAAATGTCCTTGAATTTTGTGGTAAAAAATGCGTATGAACCCTGATTTTTCGTCATTTATCTCCAAAACTAATTGAGATGGAAGTGAAATGTAAATTTGAAAAATGTTTGCCATGTTGAGATCTACCTACCCTGAAATTTTAAAGGAAATCCCAAAACCCATTTAGGAGTTGCTGCCCTTTTTAGCTCACCTGGCCAAAGGCCATGTGAGCTTTTGCCATCACTTTTCGTCCGTCGTCCGTCCGCCGTCCGTCCGTCCGTCGTAAACTTTTCTTTAAAAATCTTCTCCTCTGAAACCGCTGGGCCGATTGGTTTGAAACTTAATAGGAATGTTCTATGACATGTCCTCCACAAACGATCCTCATTTTATATTGATCCGATGAAAAACATGGCCACTGTTGCTAAAAATAGAACATAGGGGTAAATTGCTGTTTTTTGCTAATAACTCAAAAACCGTTACAGATATCGAAAATCTGACATGGGGTAAAATTGATCAGCATGACGAGATCTACCTACCCTGAAATTTTGAAGGAAATTCCAAAACCCATTTAGGAGTTATTGCCCTTTTTTCGTCAAATTTTCAAAATTTTAACATTCAAAAATCTTCTCCTCTGAAACCGCTGGGCCGATTGGTTTAAAACTTAATAGGAATGATCTATGACATGTCCTCTACAAACGATCCTCAATTTATATTGATCCGATGAAAAACATGGCCACTGTTGCTAAAAATAGAACATAGGGGTAAATTGCTGTTTTTTGCTAATAACTCAAAAACCGTTACAGATATCGAAAATCTGACATGGGGTAAAATTGATCAGCATGACGAGATCTACCTACCCTGAAATTTTGAAGGAATTTCCAAAACCCATTTAGGAGTTATTGCCCTTTTTTAGCTCACCTGGCCAAAGGCCATGTGAGCTTTTGCCATCACTTTTCGTCCGTCGTCCGTCCGTCCGTCCGTCCGTCCGTCGTAAACTTTTCATTCAAAAATCTTCTCCTCTGAAACCGCTGGGCCGATTGGTTTGAAACTTAATAGGAATGATCTATGACATGTCCTCCACAAACGATCCTCATTTTATATTGATCCGATGAAAAACATGCCCACTGTTGCTAAAAATAGAACATAGGGGTAAATTGCTGTTTTTTGCTAATAACTCAAAAACCGTTACAGATATCGAAAATCTGACATGGGGTAAAATTGATCAGCATGACGAGATCTACCTACCCTGAAATTTTGAAGGAAATTCCAAAACCCATTTAGGAGTTATTGCCCTTTTTTCATCAAATTTTCAAAATTTTAACATTCAAAAATCTTCTCCTCTGAAACCACTGGGCCGATTGGTTTGAAACTTAATAGGAATGATCTATGACATGTCCTCTACAAACGATCCTCAATTTATTTTGATCTGACGTAAAACATGGCTGTCGTAGCTAAAAATAGAATATAGGGGTGGATGTGTTGTTTTTGGCTTATAATTTAAAAACCGTTACAGATATCGAAAATCTGACATGGGGTAAAATTGATCAGCATGACGAGATCTACCTACCCTGAAATTTTGAAGGAAATTCCACAACCCGTTTAGGAGTTATTGCCCTTTTTTCGTCAAATTTTCAAAATTTTAACGTTTTTCGTCATTTATCTCCAAAACTATTTGAGATAGAAGTGAAATGTAAATTTGAAAAATGTTTGCTATGTTGAGATCTACCTATCCTGAAATTTTAAAGGAAATCCCAAAACCCATTTAGGAGTTGTTGCCCTTTTTTTGGTCAAATTTTCAAAAATTTTTCATTCAAAAATCTTCTCCTCTGAAACCGCTGGGCCGATTGGTTTGAAACTTAATAGGAATGATCTATGACATGTCCTCTACAAACGATCCTCAATTTATTTTGATCTGACGTAAAACATGGCTGTCGTAGCTAAAAATAGAATATAGGGGTGGATGTGTTGTTTTTGGCTTATAATTTAAAAACCGTTACAGATATCGAAAATCTGACATCGGGTAAAATTGATCAGCATGACGAGATCTACCTAACCTGAAATTTTGAAGGAAATCCCAAAACCCATTTAGGATTTATTGCCCTTTTTTCGTCAAATTTTCAAAATTTAACATTTTTTGTCATTTATCTCCAAAACTATTTGAGATAGAAGTGAAATGTAAATGTGAAAAATGTTTGCCATGTTGAGATCTACATACCCTGAAAAAATTTTAAAGGAAATCCCAAAACCCATTTAGGAGTTATTGCCCTTTTTTTGTCAAATTTTTAAAATTTTAATATTTTTGCATTTATCTCCAAAACTATTTGAGATAGATGTGAAATGTAAATTGAAAAATGTTTGCCATGTTGAGATCTACATACCCTGAAATTTTGAAAGGATTCCCAAATTCTATTGGTTTGTGTAATTTGAGGTCGGGTTCTGTTACATTTATTTAAGGTTCACCCTTATTCCTGGTCAATTTTATCAAATTCCTGCCAGGACTACCACCATCAGGGAACATATTTTAACATTAAACCTTATGAAAAATAAATCTTCAACAAATTTTCCCTGGACAATTGAACCAATTGCAACAAACTTGGTCAAATAGTTGATTAATTGTCCAATGAAAAGCAGACTCCAGGTGAGCGATACAGGCTCTGGTGAGCCTCTTGTTCATCAAATTTTCAAAATTTTAACATTCAAAAATCTTCTCCTCTGAAACCGCTGGGCCGATTGGTTTGAAACTTAATAGGAACGGACTATGACATGTCCTCTACAAACGATCCTCAATTTATTTTGATCTGACGTAAAACATGGCTGTCGTAGCTAAAAATAGAATATAGGGGTGGATGTGTTGTTTTTGGCTTATTACTTAAAAACCGCTACAGATATCGAAAATCTGGCATGGGGTAAAATTGTTCAGCATGACGAGATCTACCTACCCTGAAATTTTGAAGGAAATTCCACAACCCGTTTAGGAGTTATTGCCCTTTTTTCGTCAAATTTTCAAAATTTAACATTTTTCGTCATTTATCTCCAAAACTATTTGAGATAGAAGTGAAATGTAAATTTGAAAAATGTTTGCCATGTTGAGATCTACATACCCTGAAATTTTAAAGGAAATCTCAAAACCCATTTAGGAGTTATTGCCCTTTTTTTGTCAAATTTTCAAAATTTTAACATTTTTGCATTTATCTCCAAAACTATTTGAGATAGAAGTGAAATGTAAATTGAAAAATGTTTGCCATGTTGAGATCTACATACCCTGAAATTTTGAAGGGATTCCCAAATTCTATTTAGGAGTTATTGGTTTGTGTAATTTGAGGTCGGGTTCTGTTACATTTATTTAAGGTTCACCCTTATTCCTGGTCAACTTCCTGCCAGGACTACCACCATCAGGGAACATATTTTAACATTAAACCTTATGAAAAATAAATCTTAAACAAATTTTCCCTGGACAATTGAACCAATTGCAACAAACTTGGTCAAATAGTTGATTAATTGTCCAATGAAAACCACACTCCAGGTGAGCGATACAGGCTCTGGTGAGCCTCTTGTTTTGTCAAATTTTCAAAATTTTTTCATTCAAAAATCTCCTCTGAAACCGCTGGGCCGATTGGTTTGAAACTTAATAGGAATGATCTATGACATGTCCTCTACAAATGATCCTCAATTTATTTTGATCTGACATAAAACATGGCTGTGGTAGGTAAAAATAGAATATAGGGGTTCATGTGTTGTTTTTGGCTTATAACTTAAAAACCGTTACAGATATCAAAAATCTGAAAGGGATAAAATTGATCAGCATGACAAGATCTACCTAAACTGAAATTTTGAAGGAAATCCCAAAACCCATTTAGGAGTTATTGCCCTTTTTTTGTCAAATTTTCAAAATTTTAACATTTTTGCATTTGTCTCCAAAACTATTTGAGATAGAAGTGAAATGTAAATTGAAAAATGTTTGCCATGTTGAGATCTACATACCCTGAAATTTTGAAGGGATTCCCAAATTCTATTTAGGAGTTATTGGTTTGTGTAATTTGAGGTCGGGTTCTGTTACATTTATTTAAGGTTCACCCTTATTCCTGGTCAATTTTATCAACTTCCTGCCAGGACTACCACCATCAGGGAACATATTTTAACATTAAACCTTATGAAAAATAAATCTTCAACAAATTTTCCCTGGACAATTGAACCAATTGCAACAAACTTGGTCAAATAGTTGATTAATTGTCCAATGAAAACCAGACTCCAGGTGAGCAATACAGGCTCTGGTGAGCCTCTTGTTTCAAGTATGGAAATTGCAATGCTATTTTGTATAGCTGATTATTACCATGGAATAATTTTAAAATAAAACAGGTTAATCACTAATTAAAAGTAATCATGACAATCATGTTTAATACACCAAACTGTAAATATTTACCTGTCAGACTGTTTTTAATTGCACTGACAAGTTTCAGGTAGAACTTTTGTCCATTTGTCCATTCAATTAATGAGCGGGCTTTCCATTGTGAAATATATATAAATTCTGTCACTGTCAAGACCAAGTCTTTGTTCAACTTATTTGGAATCGGTGTTCATGAAAATGGAGCTTTTATAACATGAAATTAAAGGAAATATTGATGGGATTTTTTAAATGGTTCGAGCCATCAGTGGTGTTTGAGTGACCCGAGTTCAGACTTCAGAAGTTCCACTGTACTTTTTGTTTAGATATTTAGAGCAAAATATCTTTATTTTGTAATTTGTTATATGCTATTATCAGAAATTAAAAAAAAAAAAATTTGGAACAAAATGTGAACAAGTGACTTTCAACACATGCTAAACAAAACATAACAGTAACAATTTTTATGTGGTGTGCCAGAAGTATTAATACACAAGTCAGTCAATTAATCTAAATGATAGTTATATATATATAGTATGTGCAATAATGTTCTTTGATGTCATAGCAGAAAAAAATGTTTATTTTATACATCTGTTATATATTTATTTTGATAGAAATGTATAATTTATATTTGGAAATATTTATTTATATACACCATTGTAAGGTTTTTTTTATGTTTTGTTTCTTTATTAAATTTGATTGGTAGCTTTATCGTATTTCCCTATCTCACCCTACAATGCTTTGTTCTGACATCACAAAGGTTGACAAAGGATGACTCAACTATATATAATCAGCAATGGCAGATGGCCTGGTACAATGTTTTGACCCGACATCAAGATTTGTCCTGAAGTTATTAGGACTGGAAGAAATGTAGGAAAGCTGTAGTTTTTGAGTGCAATATCCTCCATTAAGAATACGATAAACATATTATCAGGTTGTCTGCAAACAGATAAACATTACTGAAGCCTTTTGTCTGAATGGCTGAAACATGCTTTGTCTGATGACATGCAGGTGATATTTTATGATATCAATCAGCTAAACTAATGGTTGTTCAATCAGTTTATACCTGTAACCGATTATCAATTACTATTGGTTGATGTCAACCAACTGACTATGAATTAGGATTGGCTGTTTTTCATCCGATTTTTTAAGAGGTAAAAAGAACATGTATGTCATGCTCACTGAGTAGAGCATACAGATAAAAGATATGGCTTTGCCATCATGTGCACAGAATATGCATTAGATAATACTACTTGTAGGTTCTACAGTATCTTGACAACAGCTCAAGAAGTTACATGCTTCTAATAAATGTAAGATCACTTCAAGCTTACATTGATTAACTAGAAAATACGAAACTACGAAAATTTACAATCGTGTATTTAGTTGAATGCTTCAACAAAATGATTATAATTATAATAGATCATCAGAAGATCACTAGCAAAACTGATAATCTATACTGATCTTGTTTATTATTTTACCTCAGATCTCTATGGAATAGTTTGCCTGACCATTGACATTTGTCGCAAAAGGCGAGATATTGGTATTACTTTCTGGCAGTGGCATAAACTTTTTTGAAACCTTCGAAATTTTGTACAGAAGATACCTACATTAAGACCTTTGGTCAACAGATACATTATGATATAAACTTCTCATAAAATTCTCATGGTTCATTGACTTAATAAACATATCTGGCATATAGATAGTTCATGGTGGGTACATACCAGCCTGACACTGGTTTTTGGACCTAGACGTCAATGTCATGTTTGATCTACTTGCATCACATTTTGGAATGAGGTCCATTTCTTAGCAAGTGTAATACCTACTCCCAATATTAATGTATTTGGTCTAAAGATATTTCTTGGTGGATATCTTAACCTCAGTTTCAATTTGAATATGTGTCACATTTCTATGATTAATTCCATTTCTCTGTAGATGTAATACCTATACACATCATATATGGACTGCAAATACTTCTTACTTAGTGCATGTCACTTGACCTTCACCTCAATTTCATGTATGAGTGAGACTCGTCACATTTCATTAGTAAGTCCATTTCTCAGCAAATGCAATACCTATAGCAAGTAATTTTGGTCTACAAATACTTCTTGGTGTTTACGTGCCGAACTGAGACCTGTCAGCTGACCTTGAACACACTTTTAGGTTTGAGTTACTTGCATCATATTTTTCAGACAAAATATCACATTATCATAAATATCTGCAAAAGAATAACGAAGCAACAAAGCAGACGGAAAAGTCCATAAATTCTAAATTCAAGGGAAAGACAAAGTCATGAGAATGGAACACAACAAACAAACGCAACAGGGATAAAACTAAAAGAATAAAAAAAAACAATATACTAAACAAAAATAGAACAAGACAGCACAGAAACTAAAGCATTAGCAACGTGAATTACTATTAAAAAGTGACATCAGGTGCCACGGAAGGGTAAACATGTACTGCTTTATTAACGGCACCCGATACTTTGCCAGTGAAGTTTCAAGTCCGAAGAGCTGTCATTTCTAGAAGGACGTGAAATCTGACTGAATATATCTAGTCTCGTACGTGAGATTGAAACTTTGTATCGGCCAATCAATTCGTGATAATGACTAGAATTTTTGGAGTGATGAAATTAACAGAGATTGGTTATAACTCTGTCTTGGAAGTTTATGTGACAGCAATATTGCCCTGCCAAGAAAGTCGCCGTATAAATCATATCTGCAGCAGTAACGAATCAACTGTGGAATGTACAACCCATAGGCTGGAGACCTTGGTATGTTGCTGCTTAGAAAGGGGAAGTTCACAATCAGAAAACTAAAATCACGTTTGTCATAAAGTTTTGATTATTATATACATGTTTATTCAAGTACAAATCTAGATATGAAGTATAAGTTGGTGTGTCTGTGGTCCTGAGACAGATTCTATCCTGTCGAAGAGTACTCTGGTATCTTGCAGATTCAATGCACAGTTTATGTGATAATTTAGTTTCAGGAGAATATTCTTTTAATTGGCCAATAAAAATCAAAGATGGCCTCTGGGGCCATGTTATTCATCCAACCAGGACCAAAGGTAAAAAGTTTGTAGAGGTCCTTCGATGATTTCTGCCAACTTTGATTACAATCTGTCCATTAGTTCCTGAGCAATTGACAAAAAAGTCACATATGGTGTCTACAGAAACTTTGAGCAGCTGAAGCCGTCGAGTGAACCGCTGAATCTTAATTATCAAACAGTGGACCGTTTGTAAAGGGTATGCTGTCACCAAAAAAAAGTTTCAGAGGATATTATTGAAAATTTGACAATAACAATCAAAGATTGACCCTGGTGGCCATGTTCTTCATCCAACCAGAACCAAAGGTTGGTATTTTGTTGAAGTCCTTTCATAAATCATTCCTGCCATTTTTAATATCACCCTGACAATTAGTTCTTGAGCAAATGACAAAAATTCAATGTGGTTTCCATTGAAACTGAGCATTCGCAGTCAGCAAACTTAATTTAATACGTCTGTAATTATTTCGGAAGAAAGTTTTCTATTTTCAGCAAGGAACCTTAAAATCAAAAACCATTTAAAATTTTATAGAAATTATAAATTACACCAAAATTATCAAAAAACCCTTAATGACCCCCAGACAAAACGGGAGGAACCAGATTTTCCACAATCAACCCCAATCTGTATTTTTTATAAGGCACCATTGTGAAAAAATATATGGATATGTTCAATAGAACAAAAGTAATGAGCGGTTACCTAACTGTCTACGGACGCCGACGACGACAGGCTAATGTCGATCACAGGCATTCGAATTCTGGAACCCCCCTCCTTTTCCCCCAAAATGCCCTCTTCTGTGATACCGGTAAGAATCTTACGTTGAAAGTACCCCTTTTAACCATTTCATCGATATTGAGCCAGGAGGTCAACTGAGAAACATTTTGTTTCTGATGATTCTACAGCGCTGGACTTAAAATCTTTAGCGCTGCACTTTTCAAATTACAATTTATCATCTCTGTGAGACCAACAGGGTTCCGTATAATGAGGGGGTGGAAAGGGTATTGGGAGACAGGGAGAAAGGGGGCGGGAGAAAGGAGAAAGGGGGCGGGAGAAAGGAGAGAGGGGGCGGGAGAAAGGAGGGAGAACTATCAAAGGGAGACGAACTTTAATGTTGAAAAAAAAATAAAGAGGTAAAAAAACGAAAAAACTGGATACTAAATGTTCTAATAAATGGACAAATCTTTGAAAAAGGCAACATTTATATTTCCCAAACCATTTTTGCCATTTCCGATCATTTCAAGAAATCATCCTTTCAAAACGGAATTATCTCTCCGTTACGTTTTCCTTTTTAGCTCACCTGGCCACAGGCCATGTGAGCTATTGCCATAACTTGGCGTCCGTCGTCGTCGTCAACAATTATACAAAACTCTTCTCCTCTGAAACTACTTGATTAATTAGAACCAAACTTGGTATGAATTTTCCTTGGGGTACCCTGCATAGAACTGTTGTGGGGATTTTTGATTCGTCGAAAAACATGGCCGCTGTTACTAAAAATAGAACATAAGGGTCAAACAACAGTTTTTCGCAAATATCTCAAAAATCATTAGGTTACGGCAAATTCTAGCAGGTTGAAAGTGTTCAGCATGATGAGAGCTACCTTTCGTGAAAATCTGTCAACTGATGTTATTGCCCTTTTTTGACATTTTTGGCTTTTTTTATGTTATTATTTCAAAAATCTTCTTCTCTGAAACTACTATTCAAAATCAAATGAAACTTGGTAAGATTGTTCTTTAGGCTACCCTGCAAAAAGTTAACACTTGAATTTTTGATTGGTCGAAAAACATGTCCGCCCTTACTAAAAATAGAACATAGGGGTCAAAATGTTGTTTTTTGCTATTTTTTCCTGAATTATAGAAAGAAAATTAAGATGAAAGCTACTTTCAAGGTAAACATGGTATCCCGAGTTGAATGGTGATGATGAAAGTTTGTTTTGGACGGCCATTTTTAAAATGGCTGCCATTTTCTCGCCATTTTTTACGCTTGCTCAGATTTCAACAATATTTGGTTTTTAAAGTAAACATGGTATCCTTAGTGAATGGTGACGATGAGATTTTTTGTATGGAGCATCTATGGAAGGTCCTTCAGGAAATTTGCATAAATCTTCCCGGTCCGTGAAACAAAATGGCCGTCATGAGCATTTACATGTTCTGATTGGTCAAAATTTAAAACTTCTTCTCCTTACAAACTGTTAAGCCAAATGAACTGATTTTTGATATAGAACATCTATGGAAGGTCCTTTACAAAATTTGCATAAATCAGCCTGGTCCGTGAAACAAAATGGCTGCCATGAGCATTTACATGTTCTGGTTGGTCAAAATTTTAAACTTCTTCTCCTCTGAAACCTTAAAGCCAAATGAACTGATTTTTGGTATGGAGCATCTATGGAAGGTACTTTAGGAAGTTTGCATAAATCTTCCTGGTCCATGAAACAAAATGGCCGTCATGAGCATTTACATGTTCTGATAGGTCGAAATTTAAAAGTTCTTCTCCTTTGAAACCGTAAAGCCAAATGAACTGATTTTTGGTATGGAGCATCTATGGAAGGTCCTTTACAAACTTTGCATAAATCTTTCTAGTCCGTGAAATAAAATTGCCACCAGAAACCTTTATATGTTCTGATCGGTCAAAATTTAAAACTTCTCCTCTGAAACCGTTTGGCCAATGAACTTATACTTGGTATGAAGCATTTATAGAAGATCATATACAAAGTTTCCAGAAATCAATCTAGTCTGTCAAATCAAAAGTTTGTGACTGCCAGGTGAGCGATACAGGCTCAGCCCACTGAGCCTCTTGTTAAAATGCCCCTATCATTTCCGGTTTGCCTTCACATGTGGGTATCTGTTTCCTCTAAGTATTTGGCGATCTTCTACAAATTTAAAAAGAAGGGATGCTGACAATGTCAGAGAGATACACTCCCTCCTCTAAACAATATTACATGTACTTAATGCGTTTTCCAGGTCACCTTAAAATATTTACGTTATCCACTTGACCATACAAAGTAAGGTGTTCTCGAGGACAGGGAAAAATAGAGATGACACAATCAAAATCTGTCATGATCTTCATACATGACCATATCAAAAATGAGTTTCTTGACATTGGGGCATGCACAATGCACCATTGACAACATTCCAACATTGTGTATTAATTTGCGTAAGAGTCGGAAGCAGGCCTTGTTCGTAAAATCAGTATATGCTTTAATAAAGACCTATGCCACCTATATATGGTCATATATTAATTCAAATTTGTATTAAAATCGATTGATCTGAAAAAAAGACGGTTGTTAAGGTGGGAGATGGAAGCAGAGGGGCGGGAGAAAGGAGAGAGGGGGCGGGAGAAAGGAGACGAGGGGCGGGAGAAAGGAGAAAGGTACCCCCCTTTCCACCCCCTCTATAATTATAAATGCCTTTCGAAAAGAGCTTACTAGTATTTTGACAATATTAATTTTAAAAATAGCTTCTGTAGTAAATTTTAAATGTTTTTGAAAGTAATTGGATTTGGTCATATATATAGGAAAATCGAAGTACATTTTCTGTAGCAAGGTTATCTAATGCTATCACAAACGGAAATTACAAAATAATTACATAAAGTATCGGGGAAATATCTTTATTTGATGATGGTTTTAATACAAATGGTAATAAACTATTATTTTTCCTCAAAAAACGCTAACTTTGACCCTTTGTATCTCGGAAACAATATAAGATAGAAAAAAAATGTTGACATACTGATGAGAGCATTCACCAAGTTGAATTAAAATAAAAATTCCGATTAAAATTGGATTAACATTTTTATCAAGGCATTTTGGCCCTTTTGACCCGTTACATCTCACAAAACGTAAAATCTAGAAAAAATTTGAGTAAATACTTCTGGAAACACTCAAGTTGAATCAAAAGTCGAAAAAACCATTAGAATTGGATGAAAAATAAAATGTTAGGCGTCCTGCAGAATGGCTATTTTTGGCCATTTTAATTCCCTTTATCTCTGCAACGACAAAAGTACCACAAAAATGCCTTGACTCACTTTTATTTAAAAAAAAATCATCAAAATCGGATAAGAAATAAAATACTTTTGAAAATTAATGTTTATCCCTGTTTTGGCTCCTTATATATCTAAAACGGTAAGAGGTAGTGAAAAACGGACTTATACAAGTTTTCAATTTTTATCACTGAACATTATACATGTATACCAAAACCTCGTAAGGGTTCCAAGGAATTCAGTGTCTCGCCTACTTTCGCTGTTGTCTATGTTTTCAGTGTAATAGTGGAATATACTTTTCTTAGGGGTAATAATTAATAACATTTACAGTTAATGGGATAAAAGTTTTCTGAAATACCATATTTATTGATCAAAACTACTAAATTTTGTAGACTGTACCTATATGCCTACTTGAAAAAGGGTAAGTTAATTTATCAGTGAAATATGAAAAAAGAAGAATTTGTTTTTCAAAAATCTTTTCAAAATGCTTGATTAAAATTATACATAAATTGCATATACTAGTATGTTGGTAAATTTTTAAATCTTTAAAAAAACTAAAGTCCATTTATCAGTAAAATACAGAAATATGGAAATAATTATTTTCAGAATTTTTCTCCACATGTTATTTACTGATTATGAAGAAGCTTCTGTCCAAGTTTGGTAAAAATCCAGGATGATTTAAGAACGTAATCAAAATGTTTTAAAAACTTTAACCACAGAGAGAATGTAAATGTTGACGCCGCCGACTACAACGGAATGCTCGACAAAAATTATAAAAACCGGACAAATATTAAAAAAGTTACACTAAAATTATCAAAAAACCCTTTATGACCCCCAGAAAAAAAAACGGAAGGCGCCAGATTTCCCAAAATCTATCCCAACCTGTATTTATTATGGGGGACCATACAAGGGCGCAAAAGAACAAAAGTAAATGAACGGAAAAGGTAAAACGTGGTACTTTCAGCTTAAGATCTATATCGGTATCACAGGAAGGGGTATTTTGAGAAAAGTCGTACTAAAACTGTGTGCAGTATTGACAGAGGATCCTATGTGAAAATTCAATTAAAGATCTTGTGTAGCAGACAATGTTTCATAAAATTGGTTAGCTTGAAGAATCGACCTTTCCGTTATGTTACCTGAGCTTTAGTTAATTGCGAGCACTTTATACATTGGTATTAATTGTTTTGTGTCACCATGAGAGTTGGAATCATGTCGAATCGACTTTTCGGTGTTTTGATATTTTTTGTTTGTTTCCTTGACCATATTGAAAAGGGGGAGGGTTGCTGCTCAACGAAACTGGTTTAATTAACCCTACCGCATTTTATGCGCCTAACACAAGTCAGCAAAGTAACAGTATGGTCATTTATGTCTTTTTCCTGGTCACCTTTTTAGTTTATTGATATTCTGACACAATATTGTACCGCTGAAACCTGTAGATTTCTGAGTTCACAATGAAAAATGTTAAGCGGCATCCTTTAACAAAAAGCTAAGAAATCCGAACCCAACTTAAAAACCATCTTGGTAATGCCTCACATCTGCATTGAACAAGCATTCTGAAAGTATTGTTGGGCAATACAATGTCCCCTACAGGCTTGAGCTGTCAGAAAACACGCAAAATCTCCTTGCGTATGGACAGTGACTCCTAAAAATTCTGAAACTGTTTGCAAGGAGTACACAATAATTACCCGATCAGCTAGCTCTGTAGCTAACATAGCAAAAATAAGATTATTTGGTAAAAGCGCTTGCTAAAAAAAAACTCCGGAAATTATTATTTTGACAATAATTCCTATTTCCATGGGCCATTACTCTCACAATAATTATCCGTTCAGCATGAAACTCGAACTTTATCTGTATCTCATTTTTATAAGCTCAAATACCAAAAATGAGATCACTTGGTAAAAGGGTTTGCAAAAAAAGTCTGGAAAACTATTATTTTGACAATAATTCATATTTCCCAGGGCAATAACTATCAAAACAACCTGGGTGAAACTCATGATTATAAGCTCACATACAAAAAATAAAATGCTCCGCTGGGCGCAGCTAGATACGACCGCAGATTTCGAACCCTGAATAGTTGGGGCAATTATGAACACAACATTCAAGCTTGATACAATACTGAATTTGGATTGTGAATAAATATTTGACACAGCATAGGTTTCTGACACAGAATGAATGTTGTCTAAGAACTTAAAAATTTTTAATTTACCTATTCAAACCATATCAGTATTATTTGTTTTTATATATAAATCAGAAATAACCAATTTAAAATTTAAAATTGGGCACACATATCAATTTCGCAATATTGCAATACTGTGCAATTGAAGATTTCTTGCTATTGCGCAATACTGTGCAATTGAAAATTTCTTCAAATATTTGACACATAATAGGTTTCTGACACAGAATAACTGAAATCAAAGAACTTAGAATTGGTCATATGATTTCAATTTATATTCAATTTTTTGCTTCTTGTGCAATACAATATGCTGTGGAGAATTGCCCCCCTCCAAAAAAAAAAATAATAATTTACCCCTTTTTTTAGCTTTTGTGCAATACAATATGAAGTTGCACACTGACCCCCCCCTCCCAAAAAAAACAAAAAACAATAAAATTTATTGTAACCCCCCCTTTTTTTGCTACAAAAAATTTTCTTTTTAATTTATGAAATATGAAATGAGAAAAAAATTGCCCCCTCCCCAACTTCTCATTTACCCCCCTAAATTTTGTTTTCAACCCCCCCCCCCCCCCACCCATTTAATTATACTTTGCAACCATAACAGCCCATTTAAATACACCATAACGTATTAAAATAGAAAAAGACATCATAGTCATGGATGGCAAATTTTAAATATACATAATTTAAAAGCAGTTTAGATGAGATAAACAAAAAAGCTTCATCGGCACATTTTATATTGGCAAATTTCCAATGAAGTTCATTAAACTAAAGTTATTGGCAAATTTCCAATGGAATTTGTTAATAATAAAGTTTTGATAAGAGGGCACACATATCAATTTCTTGCTATTGTGCAATACTGTGCAATTGAAGATTTCTTGCTATTGCGCAATACTATGCAATTGAAAATTTCTTGAAATATTTGACACATAATAGGTTTCTGACACAGAATAAATGAAATCAAAGAACTTAGAATTGGTCATATGATTTGAATTTATATTCAATTTTTTGCTTCTTGTGCAACACAATATGCTGTGGAGAATT
The DNA here is from genome assembly GCA_028015205.1 of Mytilisepta virgata. NCBI lineage: Eukaryota > Metazoa > Mollusca > Bivalvia > Mytilida > Mytilidae > Mytilisepta > Mytilisepta virgata. The sequence goes on along the minus strand of CM051518.1, from coordinate 75,462,879 downwards.
GCCCCCCCCCCCCCCAAAAAAAAAAAATAATTTACCCCTTTTTTAGCTTTAATTTTGGACCCCGATTTGGACCAACTTGAAAACTGGGCCCATAATAAAAAAAAGTAAGTAAAATGTTTAGATTCAGCATATCAAAGAACCCCAAGAATTCAATTTTTGTTAAAATCAAACTAAGTTTAATTTTGGACCCTTTGGACCTTAATGTAGACCAATTTGAAAACGGGACCAAAAATTAAGAATCTAAATGCACGGTTAGATTCGGCATATCAAAGAACCCCAATAGTTCAATTTTCGATGAAATCAAACAAAGTTTAATTTTGGACCCCGATTTGGACCAACTTGAAAACTGGGCCCATAATAAAAAAACTAAGTATATGTTTAGATTCAGCATATCAAAGAACCCCAAGAATTCAATTTTTGTTAAAATCAAACTAAGTTTAATTTTGGACCCTTTGGACCTTAATGTAGACCAATTTGAAAACGAGACTAAAAATTAAGAATCTAAGTGCACGGTTAGATTCGGCATATCAAAGAACCCCAATAGTTCAATTTTCGATGAAATCAAACAAAGTTTAATTTTGGACCCTTTTGGCCCCTAATTCCTAAACTGTTGGGACCAAAACTCCCAAAATCAATCCCAACCTTCCTTTTGTGGTCATAAACCTTGTGTTTAAATTTCATAAATTTCTATTTACCTATACTAAAGTTATTGTGCAAAAACCAAGAAAAATGCTTATTTGGACCCTTTTTTAGCCCCTAATTCATAAACTGTTGGGACCAAAACTCCCAAAAACAATCCCAACCTTCCTTTTGTGGTCATAAACCTTGTGTTAAAATTTCATAGATTTCTGTTTACTTATGTGCGAAAACCAAGAAAAATGCTTATTGGGCCCTTTTTTGGCCCCCAATTCTTAAACTGTTGGGACCAAAACTCCCAAAATCAATCCCAACCTTCCTTTTGTGGTCATAAACCTTGTGTTTAAATTTCATAGATTTCTATTAACTTATACTAAAGTTATTGTGCGAAAACCAAGAAAAATGCTTATTGGGCCCTTTTTTGGCCCCTAATTCCTAAACTGTTGGGACCAAAACTCCCAAAATCAATCCCAACCTTCCTTTTGTGGTCATAAACCTTGTGTTTAAATTTCATAAATTTCTATTTACCTATACTAAAGTTATTGTGCAAAAACCAAGAAAAATGCTTATTTGGGCCCTTTTTTAGCCCATAATTCATAAACTGTTGGGACCAAAACTCCCAAAAACAATCCCAACCTTCCTTTTGTGGTCATAAACCTTGTGTTAAAATTTCATAGATTTCTGTTTACTTATACTAGAGTTATTGTGCGAAAACCAAGAAAAATGCTTATTGGGCCCTTTTTTGGCCCCTAATTCTTAAACTGTTGGGACCAAAACTCCCAAAATCAATCCCAACCTTCCTTTTGTGGTCATAAACCTTGTGTTTAAATTTCATATATTTCTATTAACTTATACTAAAGTTATAGTGCGAAAACCAAATGTCTTCGGACGACGCTGACGACGGACGACGACGACGACGCCGCCAACGTCATACCAATATACGACCGCAAAAATTTTGCGGTCGTATAATAAGACCAGTCGGTTAAACGGTTTCTGACAAAAGTACGGAAACTGAACGGTGGCCGACGGACTGACGGAGAGCAAACCTATAGTGCCCTTCGGCGTTGCCGGTAGGAGACTAATAAGCTGCTCTTATAGCGGCTGAGAAATGCGAGACCAAAACAATTTATGAAAAGATGGATGGACAAAGTAAACCAGTGTACCCACTACTCCTTTGGAACTACAATATAGTAATTGAACATGACTTTTTACTCTCAGGAGCCTACATTGCTCAAGTGGAATTAATTTGCAACCAAAGGCCCCCAGGAGCCTGTATCGCTCACCTGATAGTGCATTGCCTATTACATATAGCGACCAATTACCACAGGGTTCGGGTGTGGTGGACATCTTGGTTGATAATTTGGGTCAACAGACACAATTCCGAAACCATTGCTGCTAAGTTGGGTTCAAACCTCTCGGTAATTTTCATTTTTAATGAATTTTCCATAGGATCCAATGTTTAACTATGTTCGGCAGTGGTGGCCATCTCGGTTCACAGTCCAGGTCATCCGACACAATTCCTAAAGAGGAAAATCTAAGGACCATTGCTGCCAAGTCTTGTTCTAATTGGCTCAGTTGTTTCAGACAAGATTATTTAATGAATTTTCCCATTGGGTCCTATGTTAAACTTAGTTCAGTTGTGGCGGCCATCTTTCTTGACATTCCGTGTCAACGGATACAATATATGAAAGAGGACCACCGATGAACCATTTCTGTCAAGTTTGGTTCCAACTGGCCAAGTGGTTTCAGACAAGATTTTTTAATGAATTTTCCCATAAAAATTTGACTGTGGCGACCATCTTGGTTGACATTTCAGGTCATTGGACATATTTCTGACAGAGGACCATTGCTGCTAAGCTTGGTTGCAATTGGCTCTGTAGTTTCAGACAAGACGATTTTTAAATGAATTTCCTATAGCGTCCTTTGTTAAACCAAGTTCGGCTTTGGCGGAAATCTTGGTTGATCGTCCGGTTCATCGGACACAATTTTGAAAGAGGACCATCTAAGGATCATTGCTTCTAAATTTTGTTTCAAATGGCTCAGTAGTTTCAGACAAGACGAGTTTTAAATGAATTTCCCATAGGGTCCTATGTTAAACTAGGGTCGGCTGTGATGGCTATCAGACACACTTTTGAAAGAGGACCACCTTATGATTATTCCACCAGTTAATTTGGTTCTGATTGGGCAAGTAGTTTCAGACAAGAAGATTTTTAAATGAATTTCCATAGGGTCCTATGTTAAACTAAGTTCGGCTGTGGCGGCCATCAGACACACTTTTGAAAGTGGGCCACCATGACCATTCCACCAGTTAATTTGGTTCTGATTGGGCAAGAAGTTTCAGACAAGATTTTTATGTGAATTTCCGATAGGGTCCTATGTTAAACTAATTTCCACTGTGGCGGCGGTGTTGGGACCATCGAACATGATTTTAACCCCCCCCCCCCCCAACTTTCCTTTTTTTAGTTTGGCCGCCATCTTGGTCGAGGACACCAGACACAATTTTGGAAGGGAACCATTCTACCAAGGTTTGTTCCCAATTGGCCCAGATGCTTCTGAGAAGATTAAAATGTGGATTTTGGACGACGGAGGGACACCAAGTGATGACAATAACTCACATGACCCTTCGGGTCAGGTGAGCTAAAAAGGCCATGAAAATGGAATTATTTTTTCTGCGGCAGTTATCCTGGTTTATAGGTGGAGTCAACTGATACAAGTCTGAAAATGGCCGTCTAAAGACCAATGTTTGGTTTCAGTATGCAAAATGGTTCTAGGCACGATTCCTGGAGTCCTATGTTAAAATTTGATTTTCTGTGGTAGGCAACAGACACAGAAAATTTAGAAGAAGGATCACTGTAAGCCAGACCATAGTAGCAAATCATTCAAATTATTTCATATGGGTCCTAATAGATATTTTACATTAAGTTCCCCTCCATCTACAAGTTTGCTAAATGAATGAGGTCAAATAAAATTTTGAGTGGAAAACCTGTGAACCCTTGCTTTAAAAGTGCCTTCAGAAGAAGTGACTGGAGCAAGGAATTTCTACCATTCTGTTGTCTAGTGTGCAGACTTAACCTCAATTCCTGGCTTGCAGTTGACTATCCTGCCAAAATTTGTCGTTCTTTACAGCAGATGTCTCACTAGGAACATGCAGATTTACATTTCAATCCGAATGATAAAACAGAAAACCCCGAAAGGTGAAGCGATTTCCTCATTATACAGGATGTGCTGTCAGTTTTATGTAGTTGGGATACATATGAAAATTTTCAATGTCTTACGAGTGAAAACAAGAGGCACAGCCTCAGTTGGCTAAGCCTGTATCGCTCACCTTGCAGTCACAAACTTTTGATTTGATTTGAGACTAGATTGATTTCTGGAAACTGTAAATGATCTTCTATAAATGCTTCATACCAAGTATAAGTTCATTGGCCAAACGGTTTCAGAGGAGAAGTTTTATTAAATTTCGACCAATCACAACATATAAACGCAAATGACGGCAATTTTGTTTCATGGACCGGGATTATTTCTGCCAACTTTGTAAATGACCTTCCATAGATGCTCCATACCAAAAATCAGTTTCAAAGGTATATAAGTTATAAATTTCGACCAATCAGAACATGTAAATGCTCATTGCAGCCATTTTATTTCACGGACTAGGATGATTTATGCAAATTTTGTAAAGGACCTTCCATAAATGTTCCGTATCAAAAATCAGTTCATTTGGCTTTACGGCTTCAGAGGGGAAGTTTCACATTTCAACCAATCAAAACATATAAATGCTCATGGCTGCCATTTTGTTTCACAGACCAGGATGAGTTATGCAAACTTGGTAAAGGACCTTCCATAGATGCTCCATACCAAAAATCAGTTCATTTGGCTTTACGGTTTCTGAATTTTAAATTTCAACCAATCAGAACATGTAAATGTTCATGACGGCCATTTTGTTTTACGGACCGGGTTGATTTATGGAAACTTTGTAAAGGACATTCAATAGATGCTCCATACCAAAAATCAATTCATTTGGCTTTATGGTTTCAGAGGAGAAGTTTTACATTTCGACCAATCCGAATATGTAAATGCTCATAGTTGCCATTTTGTTTCACGGACTGGGATGATTTATGCAAACTTTGTTAAGGACCTTCCATAGAAGCTACAGGTCAAGTTTCAGTTTAATAGGTCCAGGGGTTTCAGAGAAGATGAAAATGTAAAAGTTTACAGATGGATGACAGACGACCACGGAGCCCAAGTGATGAGAAAAGCTCACATTGCCTTTGGTGAGGTGAGCTAAAAATCGAAAAGCCCTAAGTTCTTGATTGTAGTTAATATTGTTTGTACAGAATTTTGTTTTTCTCCTCAATCTTTTTCATTCAATTCTGGCGAAATGCCACGAGTGACCTCGAAATCACACTGGCTGCAAGTCAAATAATGATCAAATATGTATGTATCGGGAGCTCAACAAGAAGGACCAGCAAATTCATTTCAGTTATGTAAGAGTGTCCCTCCAATGGGAAATTATCCTGCATTCAGCCATGTTACACAGGTCAGGATATTTTACTTTTTTGTTACTGGTGAGGATGAATATAAATTATAAACTTTCAACTTCTTCTCTGTTTTAGAAAGTTCATCACATCTTTCATTCTGATAAGATTTATAATTCTTCTGAAAATTAATTTTCAACATGGAACACATCACAATGATAAGGCCACACCAAATTGATTTTTACTTCTCTGATTTTTGTATGGTGAAAACGTGCGAGTGAGCGAAATTTTCATTTTAATTTTTTTTTCTTGAGGATAAGTTTGTTTTGGGCAAACGTCAAATTTGATGTGCGGCACACATCTTTTTTCACTAAAATATTGGAAATATAATATATAAGGGAAAAAATCCTAATTTTTTACCAAATTTTAGGAGCAGGCAAACAATTTTTATTTTTTCATATCTTGAAAAATGTCGGAAGAATTTGGGGCGAATTTCAGCATTTTTGCAACAAAAAATTTTTTTTCTTAAAATTTTCAGTCCAAAAATTGGAGCTGCAAAATCCAAAGAACTAAAGATAATTTGGTATGGCCTAATGTTACACATGGCATTGTAATGAATAACATTCTATTTTGTTTACTTTGGCATTTTTGTTAATACATTACAAGCTGGTTTATAATATTTGAAAATAATGCAATTAACCAAGTTATAAGGGGGCATAATTCTAGAACCGTAAAAGACGCACTGCGAAAATTCAAACTCTGTCTGCGTGTTGTGGTTCTTAGTATTGTGTACGAGTTTTATAAAATGTGGATGAGGCAAACTTAAAATGTGCAGTAACCAAAATTGGGGGATGAAAGGACAGTCAAGGGTAACACTAAATGCCCATTTTGCCTAGCGGCAGGGTAATAAAAATATTCCCCGAGTCTGCAGTGAATGAAAAGCACTAAAGGCAATGGTAAGTTGTGAAACTATTGTCCTTCTATGGAGGGTGGAATTAGTAGGATACAGTGAACTTAACTGTCTGAATCAATAAAATATTAGTTTAATCCATATATCCAAGCAAATCACCCACTATGGTCCAATGGAAAGATTATATACAACACAATAACACAATGATAATAAATAGCATGTTTTATTTGACATAAAGACTAATTATCACAGTGCTTTATAATCTTGTAAATTCTCAAAAAAAAGGCAATGAATATTTTTACGCAACACAATATGTGTAGTTATGTTCTTAAAAATTTGAAAATACAGCGCGCTAAAACTTTATGAAGAACAACCATCATGCGAGAGGAGTTTTAAATATACTGCTGTCAATGTAGCTATCTTTAAAAATGTCCGTCATGAAATGTACATGTACATATGTACAACATGTGAAATAAGACGTGCTATTTGCTGTATTTTAGATAGATGTTCAGCAATAATAGCACCAGTTAGCCGATGTTCTCTGCAATGTGATGGTCACTGAAAAAAAAAAAAAATTCCTTAAAACTATTTTGTATTGAAATTCTACACTGTCATCTTTTAAATATTCAAATATTCTCTTTTGCAATTTTCGCTATGTAAACATGGTCCAACATGTGCATGTACTAATTTTGTTTGCAAATTTAAAGTCAAAGAGTGTGCACATCAATTTTCAAAAATTAAGGAGCATCTCCCTCGTGCATAGCTCTGTCCTTAGATGGTTTTGACATCACATTTTACACATCTTGGTAATTTTGGATTACTGTTTTGGATTTCAACATTTTGGGCCTTGAACAAAACTGATGAGTCGTAAACTGATGAAATATGCACATCTTGTGCATCAAAATTGGTATCAATGAAGTTATCTGCAGTATTTGTGAGACTATAAAATTTTGAAAATTGTCATAGAAAAACATGCAACTATAACCCTTAACTGATTTCAGCATTCGTTTTGGACTAATAGATATTGCTTGTAAATGTGAACTGCAAAACTTGACAAGTTACTCATGTTACTCAAAGTTTATAGATGATCATTATGGTGCAGTATCATTACTGGTAATGTATCTAAATGGGTTTCTGAGATACATACATGTACCTACTATGTTACATGTAAACCCAAAAGGACATCCAATTCAGAAATATGTATAAAATGTCAAACAATACTGTATTCATCTGCCTCATTCACACTTGTGGAAGTTTTTATGAATGCTGGAAGATTACCATGATTAAATTATAAAAACATCAGCACTTTTTTTTAAACTACAAGAAAACAATATGAAAATAATGTGCTGTACTAATATAAACACACTTACATATTTCTCTTCTATTATTCCATCTTTCATGAACCAGAAATAAGGTGTTACACCATCTTCTCTATAATCCATTAATACTACCATTCCCTCATCATTTTGTGATTCACCTTAAAAATAGGCATGAATAATTACAGTAGACTCTCGTTATCTCGAACTTTGTCGGACCGCAAAGAAAATTTGAGATAGACGAAATTCAACTAAAATGGAGTTGACAAATTTTCCCAGTTACGAAGGATGGTAATTTACTACTTGTGATAAATCTACACGTAATATCGAGATCTCATTTCATTTATCCATGTTCAGATACTTGTATAATTAATGTGTAACATTTTATATCAATAAAAGCAATAATGAGCTTGATTACAATGGATCAATAAGATTTGACAGTCCTTACTGTTTATGCACCAAGAGCAAGACGACAAATCATGAAGCTGATTAACTTAATCATAAAAAATCTTTGTAATTTATGTGACACTCATAAATCTACTATAATGAATTATTTTTACCAATCAATGTGAATTCTCAATAAATCAATAGTACAAAAAATAAATTGATGACAATTGTCAATTACCGGAAATAAAACTTAGCTGTGAAGACCTATTACTCGCAAGGTTTGACAGATGATAAATATTTGAAATAACAAATAAAATTTTCGTTGTTTTTATTAATTTGGGACTAAAAATTTAGTTCAAGATAGAAAATTCGATGAAACAGGATTCAAAATACATGTACATATATATATGTCAAGCATTTGGGACCACAGCATAAATTCGACTCAGAGAGTTTGACATAAAAAGAGTTGACTGCATATAAGTAACTGACACTGAGGTCTTCATAATTCCCTACAAGTGAATAAAAATCTGGAATATGAAATCTGCATTAAAAGAGGACCACCTAAAATACGGGGTTGTCAATTGATTAACAAATGTATTTTTTTTTTAATTATAGGTTGATATTTCTTACTCCAAAATTGAATGGTCAACCTATACATTTCCAGCTTTCTGCATTTAAAACATCTTTATAGAGTCTGCTGACAAAGAATCTTTGAGCAAAAGCATTGCTGGGACAACTGCTTTTAGTATTTACAATGATATTTATTCACATGAAATCAATCAATTTGTATTGTCTACGAGTTTTATGGAGAAAATGAGTAAGATAGAAAACTATTAGACAACTAAGAACAATGACAACTACATGTAGAACCAAGATAACTCTAACCTGAAATCCACTGTGATAACTTTTAATGGGCAATTGTAACACCATTTAATTGACTTCTCATACCACTTTTATGTGTCCAGAAATCTTTGGTTACTTTTACACTGTTTTGATCACATACAGAATCAAACTTTATCCCCAATTTGAAATATATGCCATATCAACCATAATCCATAAATCACAGATGATTTTCACAGAAAAGAAAAAAAAACGGAATGCTGTACAGGAAGCCAAATTGCTATGTGTAATAAAGAAACCATAACAGAACAAGAGGCTCCCAAGAGCCTGAATCGCTCACCTGTTATCTTTATGTACCAGATCTTGCATCAATGATTATTTTTGCTATTGAATGTATACTGTCGTAATTTTCTCCTTAATATTGACCTGTACAACTAAAATAGAGAATCCTGAACCCAAATAGATATGGTTGCTAGGGACTTTTTCAATGGCATTGACTCTTGACCTTAAATTTTGACTTGAACAAGTAAATTGTAGGATCCTGATCCAAAATATATATGGTTGCTACAAAACATGTAGGGACTTTTTCATCAGTTGCTATGAACTTTTTCAATGACCTTACCCTTGAACTTTCTTTTTGACTTGTACAGGTAAATTATAAGGTCCTTAATCCAAATATATATCGTTGGTAGGGACTTTTTCATCGGTTGCTATGGAATTTTTCAATGACCTTGACGCTCCATTTAACTTGTACTGCTACCATTCAATTTATTTCAAGTAACATCCTAAACATCTCTGACAATGTCAGACCATTATTTTCTGTTTACATGTAAATAATCTTTCAAGGGCAAAAACTTCTATAAGGGGTCAATTGACGATTTTGGTCATGTTGACTTATTTGTAGATCTTACTTTGCTGAACATTTTTGTTGTTTACAGTTTGTCTTTATCTATTATTATATTCAAGATAACCTAAAGCTGCAAAATTTCCTTAAAATTAACAATTCAGGGGCAATAACCCAACAAAAATTTCATGGCTGGTAGATCTTGACCTGTTGAACATTTTTACCCCATCAGTTTTGCTCTAACTGCTTTGGTTTTTGAGATATAATGCATTATTGGGTCTGGAAGTCATGCTGAATATTCGATCGGAACCAAAATTACACATTCTCTAAAAGACCTTCCGAGTAACATTACTAGCAAGTTTGGTTCCATGTTTAGAAGATCAAAATGTGAAAAGTTAACGGACGGACGACAGACACAAAGTGATGGCAAAAGCTCCCCTGGCCTTTAGCCAGATGAGCTAAAAAGTGGAAATCCAATGAAAAAATGGAATAAAATCATACCTGTATGACCAATATACAAACCATATTACTACATATTCACTCTAAGTGGGGACAAACAGCTTAACTTGCAATTTGAATATAAGTAAATCACTGAAATTTTCATTTGTCTGATAAATAAAAAACAAGTGGTTTCTACCTAAATAAAATTCCCAGTTCTTAAAATTTCCTAAAACTGCTTTTATTGCAACTGATGATCGTTTCTTGAAGTCTTCTGCAGCTTCTGAGCCTTTATCCTTTTCAATTTTTTCTAGCAACCTGAAACACAAAATAAATAAACTTTCCATCATGCTAAAAAGTCATATCCAAAAGAGCTCAAAATGAAAAGCTTATTTTTACTGGGCAGTAATTTTCATTTTAAACTTAATATGAAATAAGGAGAAACACATAACCGTTTTGATTGTACATGTTTTCTCATTCAACTTTTATATATACCGAGTCTGCACTACAGCCAAGTTAATCAAAAGCATTCTTTCACACAATTTCATCAAACATTTACAACAAATTTCAAATGGATGAAGTTTTCATTGGATAACTGAAAATTACAAATTACAGAATGGTCCACCCAACAGTATTTCTGATCTGTGAATAACATGTTTTGTAGGTTATCATAATAGTAATAGTCAATTCCATTATATTCATTTGCAATTATTTCTTGAATAAAATTGATACTAGTGTTCTTGTTTTTGTTCTATGGACCAATGTAATCAAGTGATGTGTGTTAAAATTTTGCTTTTTGCATTTTTACTGTGTTTAATTTTGACATTTTCAGAAACACCAAAGGCTCCTAGGAGCCTGTATCGCTCACCTGATATTTCCATTTGTTCATTGCTAAAGGACCTTGAGATAAACATCCATGCCATGTTTGGTTTCAATCCATTCAGTAATTTTCAAGAAAAAAACGGCATTTTCTTTAAATAATAAAATATTTTGCGAAGTTTTACTGAAAATTTGGAATGCCTTTCTTCTGGAATACATTGTGGTTAGCCTCAGAGAAACTAAGGGTCCTATGTTAAACCAATTCTTCCGCTGGCCGCCATCATTGAAGACAGATTGGCACAAAAGTAACAATACTTGGTCGAACATCATATAAGGAACATTCATACCACATTGGTTTAATCCATTCAGTGGTTCTCTAGAAGAAGATTTTTGTAGTTTTTCCCATAGTGTCCTATCTTAACCTAAGTCCCCCGCTGGTGGCAATCTTGGATGATGTAACAACACTTGCTCAGCACCTCACAAGGAACATTCATGCCATGTTTCCTTTCAATCAATTCAGCAGTTCTTTAAAAGAACATTTTTGTATGTATTTCAGATGGTGTTCTATGTGAAACTAAGTCCCCCGCTTGCGACGATCTTGGATGACTGGCAACAAAGTAACAACACTTGGTCAGCACCTCATAAGGAACATTCATGCCATGTTTGGTTTCAATCCACATGATCCACTCGGCGGTTCTCTAGCAGAAGATTTTTGTATGCATTTCCCATAGGGTTCTAGAAATGTATGTTAAACGAAGTCCCCTGCTAGCAGCCATGTTGGATGACGGATTGGCTTCAAAGCAACAACACTCGGTTGGCACCTTGTAAGGAACATTTGTGCCGTGTTCCGTTTTAGTCCAAATGCGAAATGTGAACGGACGGACGGACGCAAAGTGATAGATAAAAAGGAAAATAAAGAGGGAGAAAAATTAACGGTTGCAGGAGGCGACTAAAATATGAGTTGGGTGATTCATTCATCAGTAACTGGTTGTCCAGTTGGCGAAAAGTAACTATTAAAGATTTTTTATGTAACACTCCTGTAAATTATGAATAGATCGTATCTCCAACGGTAATAACTCTCACAATAAATATCCGAACAGCATCAAAGTCAAACTTGATCTGTAGTTCATCATTACAAGCTGACATACCAAAAATAATATTACTTGGTAGAAGGTTTTGCAAGAGAAGTCCAGAAAACTATTATTTTGACAATAATTTCTATTTTCATGGGCAATAACTCATAATTATCCAATCAGTGTGAGACAAACTTGATCTACAGCTCACCATTATATGCTCATATACCAAAAATAAGATCATTTGGTAAAATGGTTTGCAAAAACAGTTAGTAAATCTAATATTTTGACAATAATTCCTATACTCAAGGGCAACAACTCTCACAGTAATTTTCCAATCAGCATGAAACTTGATCTGTGGCTCATCATTGTAAGCTCACATACCAAAAATAAGATCATTTGGTAAAAGTGTTTGTTAAAAAAGTCTGGAAAACTATTATTTTGGCAATTATTCCTATTTCTGTTGCAGTACTGCCGGTAGGGGACTAATAAAACTTGCTATTACGAGGTATAATTAACTTTGTATGATTAGCATATTCTTGTGTGATAGTAATAATGTTGTCTCTACAAGCCGTCATGATTCACAACTGATGACTGTTGTTATAACTTGTTTTGATTAGACAAATATGATAACAACATTTTACAGTGTAGCTTTCACGAAATTAATATCCAAAAATCAAATTGCAATTAAAATCAATGTTCACAAACATTTCAAGATTTAAACCGTTTGGAAGTATTTTGTAGCTTTATTTTTTGGATTTGTTTTATTCTACTGTGTTTACTTCTGGCACATTTTCATAAGCAAAAATATAATTGATAAACCAATTTTTGGAATATTCTATTATCCCATGTCTGCTCCTTTAACGGTACAGAAAAAAACACTACGAAAACTGCTCTTTCCTTTTCTGCCTTGCATTTCCCTTGGTGCTACTTGTAGATAAATAACTTGTTAGTATACAATTAATCTTTAATCTTTACACAACCTTACTTTTTGATGTATCCTTTCACATAGACCTGGTATGTCTTTTTGTCAAATGATGTTGGTTGCAGTTTATGGCTCACTATAACATTAATTTTTGTTTCTACTGCATCTTCTAATCCTTCTGAAGCTTCTTCTGCTGAAGCGTTGGCTCCAATTAAAGATTCATCGATCTGGTTTGAAATGCTGATATTCTACAAAACAAAATTTTCAATGAACCCCAGGTCAAACAGACAGAAGTGAGTAGCTGTCAAAATGTCAGAGACAAGTCAGGCAATGTTTTCTTGTCAACATACATGTATTTATATATAGCATTTTATTATCATTCCTAATTTATGATTTTACTTCATTCTGTTTTATTTCATTGTTTAAATTATATGATCGAGACAAAAAAATCACAAGTTGAATTTTGGCTTTCATGAATTACATGTAGCTTAATCAAGTAAAATAGGGATTTTATTGGAGAATATCTAAAATTATGTTTCTTTTTTCTCTTTTCTCCTGTATGTGGATAACATTGTTAAATTGCAAAGTTAGGTCCCAAGTGGTTTCACACAAGTAAATCTTGAAATGAATTATACCCATGTTAAACTAAGTTCATAGGTGGTGGAAATCTTGGTAGACAGTCCAGGTCATCGGACACATTTCTAAAAGACGACCAAGTGTGGTCATCCCCTTTTTAAATTCTTATTAACAGCAGCCATGTCAGTTTGAAGTCAGGGATGCCAAACACAATATTGTAATGGGGTCACCAGAGGACCATTCTACCAAATTTTTTTCCAAATTGGCCAAGTGGTTTCAGAGTAGAAGATCTCTTTAACGCAAAATTTAAGACAGATAAGGGACGCCAAGTAATGGCAACAGCTTACATGGCCTTTCAGGACAGGTGAGCTAAAAAGTGACGATATAAAAAATTGGGGTGAGCAAATTATTTTGTGACCTGTGTAAAACTCCTTCAGCTTTTATCCAAAGTTTATAAGCCTAGGTTGACCTAGCTTGATTTTTCAGCATGTGTAAAGACATCTGGGCAAATGAAAAACATAAGTTTCAGCATGATGAGTTGACTTCTGTTGACATATGTACACATATATATCACTGACACTACCATATTTGTATTTAGTAGTAAACCCCCCCCCCCCCCCACCCCTTTTTTTGTATAGCTATTTTGCGACTCAATACATTTATCATTTCCTTTGAGTATCCAAAATTTTTTTGGGAGAACACTGCCGTCTATGAGACTCAATGGCCAGATTTTATCCAAATTTCACACTGAGGTGTAGGAATTAGTCTGTTAAGCTTGCCACATAGCTAATCATATTAATCGTACATAAAATATTTATCACATTTATCGCCCAGTGATACCACTAGATGGCACTGATATCAAAACAATGATTTAATTTATTTTTAAATTCCAACACCCTTCTGGATATGGGAAAAACTCATATTATAATGCATATACATGCGAGAAAACTAATTCTTATCAACCATTTACTTACCTTTCCTGTCACTTCATAAAAGAAATCCTCTTTTAAAACCATTGGAAAAGCATCACTGAACAGTTCATCCCCTAAATAATAAGCAAAAATATACAAGACTTTAACATGTGTACAGTGTTATATACAAAAATGAATTATTAGAAAATCTTACATTTGTCAGCTACAGATTTAATGGTTTATTAGATAAATGTGACAAATAATCTGACATGTGAGAAAGCATGAACAATTTCAAAATCTCATAATGAAAATGTAGATCTCATGAGTATTTTGCCAATCTGGTTGTCAGAAAGAAAGGAAAGAGTATGTTTTCTAAAATATTCTTTTTTCACAACCAATTTTTTTTTCATATGTCGATGGATTTGCTACATTTTTTTGGAGGACTACAGGGGGTACCCTCTTTTCTGCAACAAAAAATTAGAACAATTCATTTAATACAGGTACATGTTTGTACTTTGATCATGTTTTACTTAATTTGACTCTCTGTTCTCACATATTTATTCTTAACCATTTTAATTTCCCTTTTTCAGAGGAAACATCGCAACGAACAATTCCCGTATGATCAAGAAACGGAAAAAAATAAACAACAAAATCTTGCCTATTCTCTCTTTATTGGCTAAGCAATTCCTTGCCATTCCTGCTTCCTCAGCACCTGTCGAGAGGTTGTTCAGCATTGAAGGAAAAGTGTTTAGGCCAGATTGTTGTAGACTTCAAGATAAACATTTAATAAAATGATGATGATAAAGTGTCACACTGAAATTTCAGATGCTTAAGCTTCTAACTCTTCAGATTCAATATTTGAAAGTGTACAAATGTTTCCCTCAATATAAATATGTTTTGCAGTGAATCATTCTAATTTTTATGCCTTCTAAGAAATGTAATTGAAAGTAATTGTCGATTACTTCTCCTAAAGTAATCGATTGTAATGGATTACATGTGAAATACATGTGTAATATATACTGAACCGCAAAAGAAACGTCGCTTTTTCAAAATGTTAGCAAAATTCAAAATAAATATTAATTAATGATTTTTATATAATCAGTATTACGATTACATCACCAGGTAAGATTAAATTACCTGTGAATTAAATTTTCGGTTGAATAATTTTCAGTTGATATCGTAGAGCGACCGTACCTAAAACCGCTCGTGGGACACACTTGGCGGTAATTTTTCTTAAATCTTAAATGTTCGTGAAATTCATGCTCCTTTATGGGTATAAAAGGCCGGAAAAAATTAAAGAGTGTTAGTATCAGTGTTGACACAGAAGCTATGCCACGTCTGACTCCACAACAGAGAGAACAGGCCATTGGTCGATTGGATGCTGGGCAATCTGCCAGAGTTATTGCCAACGACTTCAACTGTGCTGTTCGAACAATTGAACGTCTACGGACACGGTACAATGCAACAAACAGCACAAATGACCGTCCACGGAGTGGTAGACCCCAAGTCACTACCCCTAGACAGAATAGAGGCATTGTTCGTCACCATTTGATGAATCGGTTCACCCCAGCTTCCGAAACTGCCAGAAACACTGTTGGAACACATGGACGACCCATAAGTGATGATACGGTTCGTCGGCGATTAGCTGCTAGAAACATGAGATGTCACCGTCCAGCAAGAGGACCTATTCTTACTCCTCGACACCGTCAAGCTCGTCTTCAGTGGGCCACTCAGCGACAGAATTGGCGAAATCGACAATGGCGTAACATCATCTTCTCTGACGAAAGCCGTTACTGCATTTCAACAGCCGGTGGCAGAACCAGAGTGTGGAGAAGACGCGAGGAACGTTACGAAGACAGCTGCATTCTAGAAACAGACGCGTGGGGAGGACCTAGCATCATGGTATGTGGTGGAATCGGCCTTAACGTTAAACTTGGTCCAGTCATCTTTCAGAACCTTGGCCCAGGCAGAGGAAATGGCGTAACAGCTGCCCGTTACATCGACCAAGTCTTGACACCCCATGTTCAGCCCCATTTCGCACGTCATCAAAACAAGACTTTCCAACAGGACAATGCACGTGCGCATACCGCAAGAGCCACAAGAGACTTCCTACAGCAGAATAACATTAATGTTATGGATTGGCCGGCTTTGAGTCCAGATTTAAACCCTATTGAACATTTATGGGACGAAGTTCAAAGACGGTTGAATAATGAGCAGCCAAGTCCGACAACTGCAGCTGAACTTTCACAAGCGTTTCAGAGAGTATGGGCACGTATTCCGATGGCATTTATTAATCGGCTCATCAACTCCATGTACCGAAGATGTGCCGCAGTAATTGGTGCCGGTGGAGGACATACACGTTATTAACGGATGTGGGAGCACAGCATTGAAAACATGTGACGTTGCGACAATTGTGACGTTTTTGTGAACATTGTAACCAAAAGACTAAATCATTCATTAAATTTTGTAAAAATTAATTTAAAATATATAAATGTCACTTTGAAATAAATGTATGTGAACATGTCATTTTGTGCGACGTTTCTTTTGCGGTTCAAAATATTATTATAAATTTATTACATTTCAAAGTAATCGTGCACATCCCTGGTGGTGTCGCTATTTATATTTTCCTTTACTGTTAATTTTTAGTTTAAAATGTTCTTTTGATTTGTATTGTAAAAGTATTTGTATGTGTTTATATCGATGATAGTTCAGTGTTTGGACTCTATATAAATAAAATTAACTGAATTGAAATTGAATTGAATCATAATTTTTCCCGCCAGGTAACCGGATAAATCAGACTCTGTAATCGGACAATTCGGACCGTGTGAAGTAACAACATCGATAATGATGAACTTAATACTTTGAAGTGAGATTGTTACGCCATTACGAGGTTTTCACTAAAATACTGACAAAGCAAACATAAACACCTTACGCTTCATCGCTTTCCAGGTCACACCTGTTTTATATTACCATAAATAGACATGATTTTGAACCGTTACAGTTAGGTGGGCAGAATGCGGGTTCTATTATATAATTACTACCAAGTGTTTACAATCACATGCGAAATTGTTTTCCAATGCCAATGGGAATCTTCATCGTCCTTCATTTACCTTAGGCCAATTAGGCATTTTCGGGGTCCCATTCCTTTAGGGGTAGGGTTAGGGTTCGTATAGGATACTCCAGTATGGAATGGGACATCTAAAGTAAATGAAGTCCTCTTTATCGCCAAATTATTGTCCTTAAAAGAAAAAGACGTAGTTTAGTGTCTGTCTAAATTTCTACATCTCATACAAATTCAAAGAAACCTAATATAAATATTCAATATATCTACCTGTAAATATACATCTATAAACGATCATTTTGCTTGATGATGGTAGATTTTTTATGTCCGATTGCTTACAATCTTCCGACACCGGCTGTCAGTACTGGTGAAAAGACCGCTTCCGGTTTTCAGGGTCAGGTGTACGCTTTTTAAACCATAGTGCTGAAAGTACTGTTGCACGTTAGGGGGCAGTCATTATTTCCAGATGATCTCAGATATTGTTACTCGCCTTAAAATTACCCAACCCTTTCCTCTTGATTGTAAAGTGGGGGATTTCTTAGGGGAAGAAAACTGATGCAGTTAAAAAAAACTATTTGACCATGTGCATATTTAGTATAGCCCAAGATAGTCCTATAATATATGAACTCGGGGGCATTATTTTCTATTTCTATTTTCTTTTTACTGATTTTGCTATTTTTCTTTTTTTTATTATTATCAATGTGCCACCGAAAATATCAGCATGAAAACGTTAAATAGTGAATATATAATGCGAAGGCATATATTATAGGACTAAGCCCAAGATAGATAGCTTAGTTAATTTATAATATATAATATTAATGTTTATGTAAAAAAAATAAAAATATAACAGAAATTGTATAATATTACAGTAATCAAGGGCTCACTGGGGGCATGTATAACAATAAAGTTTATCGATATTTAACATACAGTATATCTAGGGCAATACAAAAGTTCTATTTGAGTGATACAGTGTGTTCCCTGAATGCCAACATTTTTTATAACAACATCATTATACATTGTTGTTTCAACAATTACATGGGGGCCACCCACAGGTTTCTTGCCTTTTGGTAATATCAGAGACATATAACTTTACCCTGTTTATATGTCTCTGGTAATATGAAATCATCAAAGAACTGTGAGTTTTTAAATATGACAGCAAATGAAATGTTATATATAATCAAAGACATATATATGTCTCTGATATAATTAATACATTCCAATAAATATTGTTAATAAGATAAAATGATAAAAATAAATTATAGAATAAAATTGAAGAAAAATTAAATTATTTTTTTTTAAAGTGAATCAGTAAAATATATGAATGTAACAAATAAAAATATGAACTGTTATTGAGAGCATTGTGCTTTTCTGTAAAAAATAATAATTAGTTGTAATACAATGGATCGACAGTGACAGAACAGTTTGAAACCACTTCGATACAGACAGACCCAGGACCATCAACAACTTGGAAGTTTGGCATGGTAGATTTTGTGGTAAACAGAGGAAGAAGATTCAACATCTGCATCCCAATATTTTCACCATCATCTAGACTTTCAAAGATATTGGGCTACCCAGAGACAACGACCAAATAAGTACACTCGGAAGAATTAACAACCGACTTACAGTAATGAAAAACAGCAACAGCATCGACCTTTTCACTTACATCGACGGCGCTTCACAGCTTTTACACATTGGTTAAATCATCTTGAAATGTGTAAATAAATTGTGTACTATTCATATATAATATCTAAGTTTTATTATAATTGTATATAAATAGTTTTATATCAATCTGTATTATTATTGATTGTTTATCAATAATTAATAGAAATAAACCTAAATAAAGTTATTAAATTGTAGTAATATATATTATTGCCTTTCTTCTTATTTTAATACAAAATTGACGATCCACACTGTCTGATTTACCTGTATAGGCTAGAGACAATATAACCCCTAGAGTGCCTCCTAATCCCTCCTAATTACTAAGTTTGGATAGAACAAATTAATCGAATGTTGGCGTTCCGGGATACATACGTCTAAAGTAATAACCAACGTTCGAACTTACTAGATGTTGGACCGATAATAAATTAACGATACAATGCAAACTAAATAATAAATAAACGTCTATAAAAAGTTGCAAAACAACATCAAAATAAAACAAATAAAATTTTGAATTATAAAAATAATTCAAACTTAGCAAAATTTTTCGGATCACTGAGATCCTTCATCAAGACGCGATAAGTGATCAAAAGCTAAACAAGGGACCAGCCGCTAAAAGGCTGCTTTTGAAACGGATAAATCCTCATGGTCGAAATGTCTAAAAGAACTCATTAAAAAGACAAAAATCGATACCCTTAATATTTCTAATCAACTGTTTAAATCAAAACTTCAAGATTACTATAAATCAAAAATTAAATTTGAATTTTCGAAAATTAAAGAAGAGGCATCGGGAAAACTCAAGTTCTACAGTAGAATCTGTGCAAAATTCGAACAACAAAAATATCTTAATTTTAGCATACCAATAGAACTTAGAAATAAATTGACTAAAATAAGAATTAGTGCCCATTCATTAGCTATTGAGACTGGTAGATACCCCAAACCAAAAACTCCACCAAATGAAAGATTCTGTAAATTCTGCGTTGATCGAGTGGATGCGATGAATTCCATTTCTTGTTAAATTGGCCTAATTATAATTCTCTACGAATTAAATACGAAATCCCTGATGATATTACAGATGAATCATTATCAGGATTCTTGAATCCAAATTCTTTAAAAAAAATTACGAAACCTATGTTTATTCATAAAGGAAGGGTTTGAAAACATGGACCGTCCGACTTCCTAGTCAATATTCATTGTTGAGATATATGAATTATGACTGTATGACTATGGCTACTCATTTTTTGGTATACTATTATCAGTATACATTGAGATTACTTATATTTTAAATGTTTATACACGTAATGTTTATGTATTGTGTTTGGATCACGCCTCTTATGTGCGCTTTCCAATAAAAATATTTAATTTTGATTTGATTTGAAAAAGGACCAGAATAAGTCTCCTGATTGGCCGTCCCAACATCATGAGATGGACGCATGCATGATCAACGGCCTCTGATTGGTCAATCATCTGGAAGATGCAACTACGTACATGATTACGGGATAGCATCATGTAAACTAGGGAACATCGTCACGGGCTGTACAACATACAATATTTGTTCAGTTTACCGTAGTAAAGATTTAAACTTATCGCTGGGTGTCTAATAAAACAGAACTTCATTGCCGTTTTTAGTTTTTTGCTTTAAAAAGCGTGTTTCACACTGTCGTACCTGTACATCTGTATTCAATTAATAGACAAATAGCGGTCTATTTATAGACACATTGACTGAATATCGAGATACATTTTTAAGAGCATTAATTTGGAATAAGAATAACTATAGATCTTGGCTATCCCAACGAGGGGAAGGTCACTGATTTGTCTTTCATATGAAAGAGCCGAAAAATTAAAATCCTTGAATATCCTTTAGTAAAACACATGTAAAAAAAGGCAGCCCAAAAAAAGCCATCAACTGAAAACACAGACTTTAAAAAAAAAACTATATAGTAATATATCTATTGAAAGGTAGTAATAATACATATAATAAGGAAAAGTTTAATGTGATGACATTACGAACATTTAATAATACATAAAAAATAATACTCTTTATTAATAAAAAGCTAAGAGACCGCTAGCTTAGAAAAGCTATTACTTGTTATAAACATCTGTTGATAACTAATATAGGACAAGGTCGAACATAGAATAAATCGGTAATTCATTTCAAGTTAATTAAATCGTTGGGCTACGCCCTCTTATTTAATAAACATGAGGTGAATTACCAATTCATATTTATCTCAAATCAGCAAAAGAAAGCTTGACAATTTATTTGAAATAAAATATTTTGTACTTCATTACTATCATGTGCCACGTGAAATAGACGACCACCTACATGTAGTTTCTACACTCCCGACATTGTCAGGGTGAAATTCACATCTGTTGATAAGAGATTAAAGGACAAGGTCGAACATATAAAATAAATCGGTAATTTACCTCAAGTAAATTTAATACATGTAATAAAAATGAGGTGAATTACCAATATTTATCCACCTTTTGAAACCCAATTTATATACTAAGGATTTTTGCGGTTTGTTGCTCCATCTATTTTTAAAAAGTCACCAGTAGTGAAGAAAGTGAACTCTAAAGCTGCATAATGAATGTATTTGTTTCTTTTACCCATATATAATTACTGTTGCAGCATTAATTGATTTGTATTTTACTTTGTGTTAATGTTATGTTGAATGTTTGATAATGCTGTCAACCGTTCGGGTATAATTTCGCATTTCAAATAAAGATTAAATAACATCTATAATAACTACGAGTTTCTTGTAATAAAGAAAGTAAAGTAGTGTGTCAGGTTTATATTATTTCTCCGAAAAAAGCATAATTAATAAGATGCATGCAACATGATATTGGAAAAGGCACAGACAGCTTGGCTGCTGGACATCAATTAAATCAAAGTACTGAAGTACTGAACATCAGAGGACCTCAAGTTATGTTGGATTATTGATAAATGCTAGGTGTTTATATAGTACCTGCCAGACAGATGTTCACCTTACAGTATAGTACACATAATATAATTTGCTATCATATCTGAGATACTGTCTTATAGTAAGAAACTTATCTTTGTGAATTATCCATGAAATGTTGACGTGGTCAAATGAGAACTGCTAGATTGGCATTATGACCGTATAGTTGCACACTTGCAAAAATCTTTAGCTTATTACTTATGACAGAGAATTAACATAGCAAATATTTTTTTGACTAGTCACTAAATTATGAGAAAGAGGTCAAGACAATCATATTAAAACAGATAAATTGTAATATTTGGGTGAAAGATACCACATGAACAGTAAACTCATATATCGATAATATTATGTCTAAAACTGAAAAATACAAATAAGAGTACACTAGAAACAACATAGAAAACTAAAGCCTGAGCAACTTAACCCCACCAATAGTTGGGGTGATCTCAAGTGCTCTGGATGGGTAGTAGCAATGAGATGATTTTGCACCATACATATAGATCACAACTACAATATGAATGCGTCGGTCCTTAGAGGCCTGTAAAACAGGGCTTGTAATTCTTTGGTGTATATCTTTTGATTTTCTGTTTGTACATTGATGTGGCCATTAGTTTTCTGATTTATATTGTTTAATATTTGTCATTTCATGGCTATTTCTAACTGATTTTAGTATAGTTTTTTTCTGATTGTAAAGATGTTGTATGGTTAGCTTTATTTCTTTTTCATCATTTTGTTTCTGTGTATGATTACCAATCATACCTCCCTTTTCGTTTCTTTTTTTTAATAATGACAACAGTTTAGTTTCAATTTTCATTTATATATGTAACAATATAAAACAGTATATATATAATCTCATATTACATCATTAATATTGGTCATTGTTGGAATGTATTCATCTTTAAAAATGTACTATAAAAGTGCTATTTTCTAACAGGTACTTTGTATTATGGTTATTGATATCACTTATTCAAAGGACACAGTTCATTTATAGCCCAAAACGGTCTAAAATATAAATCTTACAATTAAACTCCAAATAGTTCACAATTTGGTTCGTAAATTGGTCGATTTCAAATGTATTAACGCTCAGTAAATCAGTTCTTTCATAATAGTACATTACATTCTCCAAATTAGGCCCATTTTGTCCAAATATAATGATTTGGTGCAATTTTCAGACATGAAAGCTTTAGGAAAATTTGGCCACTATCTACAATCCAAAATGTTTTGTAACCAAAAGACTCAAAATTTGATAAAGAATTCATCAAAATAAAAACTTTTCGGAACTGTATGGCAGCCATGGTTAATTATGCCAAAACATATAAATTTCAGACAAAATTGACCAAAAATACAAATAATGTATAATTATGGGGTCATAGCTTCAAGATATTTAATAGTAGGTGCCAAAATAGTAAATAGAATCACCATTCAATTTTGCGTTTGATTATTTTTTTTGTGGGAATGAGCACTTTAAAATAAATAGTGTTTTGTTTAACATTTGTCTGCGGCAAATAAGAGTTCGAAATATTATTAAGATAGTAAAAATATTTCCACATATAAATGGAAATATAACTATAATGATAAGAGGGACACAATCCAAATTTTAAATTTATCTGTTTTTTTTTTTTTTTTTTTTTTTTTTTTTTTTTTTTTTTTGGTGATAGTAAACATTGTTTATATATTTAATAACATTCAGTTGAGCCATATTAATATTATAAAACGGAAATCACTTTCATGATGAACAGAGATTTACATACAGACAGACAACGGTAACATTGACTGCCCCCATCGGCTTAGCAAAAAGGGCATTAACATTGTAATGACTAGTATAGATGCATTGGGAATGAGAACAGCATTATTCATGCATTGACAATCTTGTCTACATATATATATCCAAACAGTAGTTCATAGCATACAGTTTTAGTTCAAAAATCTATATATATATATATTCATCCGCAACAACAATTTTTCGGTACGTCATTGATATTAAAGATTGTTTGATTAATATACTAATATTTCTAACGACAAAACATTTTCATATTATTAATTTGGATTTAAAAAAAAATCTGAGTATTCATTGAAAACATGAATTTAAAAGAAGCGATAAGGAATTTTATTTTGCACTATATAATGTCCGCGGGTCTATAATTTTTATAGGTCGGTTATCATTCCAAAACTAATTTAAATATATGCATATATGCAAATAAGCGGGAAATTTAGGCGATAGCAATACACCCGAGGCCCTGACGGTCCTCTGATGTAAAAAAGGACATACAGCATAATAAACTTAGACATTTGTTAATTTAACGATAATGAATAATTGTGCCCACTTGTCTATCAGTCTTGTGTCCAGAGCACCTGGTAAATTTGGAGTCCACGCGACATATCAGAAAACGGGAGCGATGAGAGATCGGTTTTTAATTAGATTGATTTGGAGGGGAATGACAGAAGAAATATTATATTTTTCCACCCCAAATAGATTTTTAGTTTATTTTCAATGGGGTCCGTCATTAGGCCTAGAATATTATATTAAATTAATACGAAATAGCAGCTATTGTTATAATAACATGACTTAATGTATATGACTTTGGTTATTTCAAATTCTAATAATTTGACATATGCGTAAACAACAAACAGACTTCTGCTAGAAACTACATTTTAATACTGAGACATAAAGTGGCATTAATATTTCGTTTACCTGAACTATAAAATATGTAAAAGGTGCACCGGCGGAAAAAAACTGCTCTTGACTATTACCATTTTGTCGGTTGATAAATTCCGACAGAATCCTAGTTCAAAGTCAATAAATATATAATATCATTCAATATTTCTTTTAAATTTGAAACTGGAGGCGATAGGTGCCTCTCTGTCTCAATGAAATTTACATTTAAAAATTTATATCATTATAATTGTCATTTCGATTTTAATTTGCGTGCGCAATATTTTTTTCACAAAACATTATGCATGTACGTACTCAAATCAAAATTCCCGTTCTACATTTTTCTAATCGCAGCAATCAAGACAACGATCGCGAGCACTCATTCGCATGCGCTCATTACACACATTTATTATCAAATAGATATATCTATACTTGTTCATTAATTTGTATTATTAATAATTATTTTACCTATTTATGCATGTCTTTTACTATAGAGACTGGATACACATGTTATATTTTTTGGGTCACTGTGCTTGATGAAACCCCACCTTGACAATATTTTCAGCATTTATTATTATTAAAACTGTATTGTAATTATCTTGATTCTTTGGAACTGTATATAAGTTGTAAAATCTGCTCAAATTTGGGCTAAAAATTGACAAAATAAAAAAGATATTCTATTCTATTCTATTTACACAACCCCGGTACACAACACAGGGATTATGAAAGTAAAGACCCAAGCACTTCTTTTCGGATTGACTACGCTATTTTCCGACTTAGATTTTATATTAGTTTTCCTCTCCAGCTTCCTCCAGCGAAAGAAAGTAGAAATTTATATTGTATTGTTTAACAATGATACTCAAACACTTACTACAGTTTTTTTTTGTTTTTTTTTGTTTTTTTTGGTGTAAAAAAAATTCATTGGTGACTTCTGAATTGGTGTCTTCATTAAGAGAAGGGATTTTGTCTATCTTACATTATTATATAAGTATAAGCAATGAAAAAATCCCTGAGAAATTTTGAAATCCCAGAGAATATTACAGTCCACTCGGTAACCCGGTAATGGGGTCAAATTTCCGGAGGTTCCGTGAGAAATCCGGAGCATTGGCATGTATGCTAATATTTTACTACCGTACTAGAATTATATTGCTTCTATTTCAGGAGCACCATTATGGCATAGTTGTCTATGCTTTTTGGTATAACTATAAAGCAGCAAAGTAAATGATAACGATAAATAGAAACATAACTGTGTTATGGATTTATTATTCATAGGATCGTATTTTCTTATCGGAACTTCATGGTTTCATGTAAAAACATGTTTTTAGTTAATTTATATTGATCATTGTCATTTTGCTTAGTTTCTTCTGTTACCTTTCCTAACATCGGACTCAGACTTTTGAACTGAGTTTTACTGTGCATATCACTGTGTGTTTGTTTATTCTACATTGGATAGAGGTATAGGGGGAGGGTATAGATCAGTTTTGCACCTGTCCCAAGTCAGGAACCTCCAGCCTTTGTTAGTCTTGTGTTTTTTAAATTTTGGTTCATTTGTTTGTTTTGGAGTTTAATGTGGTGTCTATTTCGCTGAATATTGATTATTGTTTAGGGACCAGCTGAATCCAGCCTTTGGGTGTGGGATTTTCTCACTGCATTGAAGACCCATTGGTGGCCTTGGGCTGTTTTCTGCTCTTTGTTCGGGGTGTTTTCTCTTTGACACATTCCCCATTTCCATTCTCTAATCTTTTTATTTTAAATGGATCTCTGGTTTTTGTATTTGCATCTTCACTGGCAAATTTTGTAATTTCTATGTAGTCTCCGAAAAGAAGGTGGAAAAGCAAATGACCTCGAATGACTAAAAAATGTCATGGCCCTTTAATTTTTGAGAAGGGTCTAAACCTGGTTAAAAAAGGCCACTGGTCTCAGCTCAACCTTTCTGTATCAAAAAGAAGGCAAAACATGCTTGTGATAAACAAAGTTTTTAATATAGTATTTATAACAATAGCCAAGTGTTTATAATAATGAATCACTTCTATCATAGACAATAGCCAAGTGTTTATTTTTTCAAATTAACTTAAGTCTGTCAAAATGTCTCAGGGTCTGGCAAGGCCCCTATGTCCAGTAAGAAAAAAAATTTCTGCATCTCTGCCGTGACCGGAAGTGAAACATTTGTATAAAATTTTGCCAAATTTTACATACCCATTCCGGAGATCATTTGGTACTCACAAGAGTTCTCTGATCTTCAACACACACTTTATCATGTTTATTCCAATTGTATTCTGAAAAAAATGTATCGCTTCCAGTCAGGGTGAACAAAACAACCAAGACAGAATAGACTATGGCCGAAATGACATCAGGCTGAAAAGGGGCAAAAGCAAGGTTAAGAAACCAAACACAGAGTTTACTAATTAAAAATGAAAACAACAATTATAAAAAGCTTAAAGGGTCAACCATTAGGTGACTATCATTGATTATGTACACAAAAATAGATCTATGTTAATAACAGTTCAAAATCTCATTACTGGTAGTAACAGTCATTATACTGTACATTATACAGATATATGTGGACTTTTAAAGAACAAATACCATGCCCTCAAATGAAGACTTCATTCTACATGTATTAGTGGGGGACACCATACTACCTGAATATGAAAAAGATGGTATGATTTATGTAGAAAGTAACTTCTTTACTCCACATAGTTTTAAACAACAGGCAGAAGAAACTGTGAATGGAGAAATCGAAATTCAGGTATGTGGAATATTTAAGTAGCACTATTAATTTTCAGGCCCTAACTTGAAACTTGAGACCTCATAAGAGTATTTCTTGCAAATATATTAATATATAATGGTTTCTAGAAAAATATTGTGTTTTAATTGGATATTTAGCTTGGTTTGTCGGGATATGCATACCAGTATGACTTAATCTCCTGAAACTATTGATATCCATAGTAGTTATTTTGTTCAAATTTTTTGTTTAATGAAAGGAAACTGGTAGAAAACTTACATGTAAGGTTTACCAAGCATTTCTCACATATTTCTGGTAAGAACAAGCCTAAGCAAACTATAATTTCTGAAAATGTATTTGTACTGTTTTTATATCGTAGTGTTAAATTCCTGTCTGTCATCGAGAAAACTATGAAAATATGCCATTTTAGAATATTTGAAGAAGACAATTTTTGTCATTTCTGTCAATCTAGAGAAATCTGATGAATCATAACACAATACAATCTATCATTGTTAGTGAAGAAAAGGATAGCAAGAGATGATATGTTATGCTATACATAGAAAATATTGGACTTCTTTTATTTGGCTAGTAAATAGGCTAGATGCAGGCAAGGATTATAGTGTTACTAACTTGTTCATTCTGTATTGACCCTTGTATTGATTCAAGGTTAGCTGTATTGGTCCTGAGGCCTGTAGGACCGAGGGCCAATACAGCTGACCTTGAATCAATACAGGGCCATTACAGAATCAGCAAGCTCTTAAAACTTTTATTAAATAATCCAAACAGTCCATACAGCTGGTCCATATGACAAAATAGTCTGTAAAACCAGTCAGTTTGGAATTCCATATTGCAATGTTTGGAAGCTGTATTGCCTAGTGGATGCATAATTCCCGGCACCTGTGACTGATCAACCTACAGAGCTGCCTAGCACATCCCCAGGTGGCAGAGGGGAGACTCTCTCGGGATGGGGTGGGGGGGGGGGGGGCGGGGGGTTGGAGCAATAATATGGAAAGCCTGACCACTGACCATAGTGGGTAACGTGTTTGGAGAATTCCAGCCTCCTTGCTCCAGGTCGAAAATATGTATTATATTACGAACCTTTATGTAAAAAATATCCGATTGGAATTCTATATTGCCCTGTTAGAAGCTGTATTGTGGATGCATAACGGGGCAATGTTGTTGTTAGTTAATATTAATCCTCCATTATATCCTTGTACATTTGGGTTGGGCCACAATCAGCTGTATTGGCTCACCTTGACCCAATACTGCTGCCTCGGACATAATACAGGATTAATATAAAAACACCCTTTTGATAAAACTATATTACAATCACTATAACTTCTAAAGAATAGGGGTATTCTGACCACTTTTACATTTTCAGTGTACCAAAAACACATTTTGTATGTTCATTGTTTGATGTTATGTTCATCTGATTTTGTCTTTCTGGTTATACCCAAACTTATTAAGCATTATAGTTCTATTCTAGCAAATATTATGGATTTCTTGGTTATAAATCTCTTAGTACATTTGTTTATTTTTAATGACTGTAAATATTTAAAATCAATTATTATGTATATGTTATATATAGATATCATTACTAGTATTACAATATATTGGTGGGTCCCTGTACATACAAATAAATACATATAAATAAGAGAAACCCTGAGAAAAATTGGCTAGGGATCTGAGCGTCAGGGACATAGCCCATGCAAGGGGGCAATGGGGGCAAAGACCCCTCCCTCGCTGAAAGTGAATTTAAGGTATTTGATGGTGTTTCTACATTAATTTGACGTTTCTAGGTGACAAAAATAGATACTCTTCGGAACTTTATGATAATTTTTCTTAAATTTCTTACTCTGTTATGGATAAAGATAGACACGGGATGTTTTCCCTGAGAAATTCTAAAATCCCGGAGAATATTACTATCAACCCGTAACCTGGTAAGGAGATCAAATTCCGCAAGACTTATGGTAAAATCTGGAGCATTGGGATGTGTGCCTGTAACTGTCTTGCAGGTCCAATAAATTTGTTTGTTAGATTGAATTATCTCCTTTAGAACATGTGAATGAACAGTCAAACTGTAGATTTTATTTCTTATTTTCATGCTTTCTATTTGTTATCTGTTTTCAGATTTAATGTAGATAAACATATATTCTAGTAATTTTGTTTTATATTTTTACAAGTGTCAGGTATGTTCCAGAATTTTACCCAATTAACATGTATTAAAAATAAGACTCAGGCTTCGCTTGATAATACTTCCTATGATAACGAAGAATGGTTTACATACATTGATACTCATTCATATAATATCTTTTAAACTAGTTGATTAATATAAGTTTCCAAATGATAAAAGTTCTTAAATAATTTGTTTATTATATATTTTAAAACAAATCATTGTATGAATGATAACTACTCCAAGTTCATAATGACACAAAGTGCTGGATATGAGCATGTATCCACATACACACATTGTAATATGAACATTAAAATACATCCACACATACTTGAAGGTCATAGGTCAATGTTTGTCTGGCATTCCAGATTTTTCTAATTAATGTTCTCAAAGTTTTAAATTTATTTTGTTTCTAGAAAACTTTAATTATTTAGATTCTGTTACCATTTAAATAATTGTTGCTAGGCGAAGGGGGCATTACCCTTGACTGTCTGTCTGTCCGATTTTGGTTTCCGCACTCTTAAGTTTGCCTCATCCAAATTTTATGAAACTCATATACAGTACTAAGAACCACAACACACAGACAGAGTTCACTTTGGGCAGTGAGTCATTTACCGTTCTATATGTTATATGCCCCTTTATAACTTGGAAATTTGCTAATTTTTTTTCTTTTCCGCACTCTGACTTAAGTTTCCAAATATTATGAAACTCATACAGAATGCTAAGAACTACAACTGGCAGACAGAGTTTGAATTTGGGCAGTGAGTCATTTACCATTCTAGAGTTATGCCCCTTTATAACTTGGAAAATTGCAAAAGTTTTTGTTTCCACACTCTAACTTAAGTTTGCCTCATCCAAATTTTATGAAACTCATACACAATGCTAAGAACCACAACACGCAGACAGAGTTCGACTTTGGGCAGTGAGTGATATATCGTTCTAGATGGGCAGTGAGTGATATATCGTTCTAGATGGGCAGTGAGTGATATAACGTTCTAGAGTTACATGTATGCCCCTTTATAACTTGGAAATTGCTTGAGTGGGGACATTTGCGTCCTCAGACTTTAGATTGCCTTTTTAGTCCGGAAAAAATGAAAGTAGATGTCAGTTATGGTTCAGGGTACTGTTTCACTAAAGGTCGTAAGAATTATGAATGATCGTAAATCCTTTGAATATATACAAGTTACGACAGATTGTAACTCTTATGACCTTGAGTGAAACGGTCCTTTTAAATTATTAACTGTGATGTAAGACACTGACAAGTGCCGATCTTGGATAGAATTTGAAAAATTCTGACGCTTAAGTAAGTCATGTAAATGTATATTTGTAGGTATGATTGGTGATATTTTGCTTTAATACAGAATATCCAGAATTTTTCAAAGCTGATTATAAATGTACATGTATTTTCAATTAAATTCAATTGAAGTCTTCCAACATGCTAAGCATACATGTAGCTTACATATATTATTTTTAGATATAAATAAAGTATTACTGGATAACTTTACTTTCAGAGTTGGCCTGTCACACCATTTTCAGTATGTATAGAAGCAAAGAATAACACAAAAGCCTGCTATTACAGAGTTTATGTTGATGGTCAAAAAGTTACAAGTAAAAGTGTGCCACCTGGTACAAAAAGGTATTGATCAAATTTACAAGGTACCTGTCTTTGTTATATCATTTTCTGACACCTGGACCAAAGGTAACCTGTCTTTGTTATATCATTGGCTATCACCTGGACCAAAGGTACCTGTCTTTGTTATATCATTGGCTGACACCTAGACTAAAGGTACCTGTTTTTGTTATATCATTGGCTGACACCTGGACCAAAGATACCCGTCTTTGTTATATCATTGGCTGACACCTGGACCAAAGGTACCTGTCTTTGTTATATCATTGGCTGACACCTAGACTAAAGGTACCTGTCTTTGTTATATCATTGGCTGACACCTAGACTAAAGGTACCTGTCTTTGTTATATCATTGGCTGACACCTGGACCAAAGATACCCGTCTTTGTTATATCATTGGCTGACACCTGGACCAAAGGTACCCGTCTTTGTTATATCATTGGCTGACACCTAGACTAAAGGTACCTGTCTTTGTTATATCATTGGCTGACACCTGGACCAAAGGTACCTGTCTTTGTTATATCATTGGCTATCACCTGGACCAAAGGTACCTGTCTTTGTTATATCATTGGCTGACACCTAGACTAAAGGTACCTGTCTTTGTTATATCATTGGCTGACACCTGGACCAAAGATACCCGTCTATGTTATATCATTGGCTGACACCTGGACCAAAGGTACCTGTCTTTGTTATATCATTGGCTGAAACCTAGACTAAAGGTACCTGTCTTTGTTATATCATTGGCTGACACCTAGACTAAAGGTACCTGTCTTTGTTATATCATTGGCTGACACCTGGACCAAAGGTACCTGTCTTTGTTATATCATTGGCTATCACCTGGACCAAAGGTACCTGTCTTTGTTATATCATTGGCTGACACCTAGACTAAAGGTACCTGTCTTTGTTATATCATTGGCTGACACCTGGACCAAAGATACCCGTCTTTGTTATATCATTGGCTGACACCTGGACCAAAGGTACCTGTCTTTTTTATATCATTGGCTGACACCTAGACTAAAGGTACCTGTCTTTGTTATATCATTGGCTGACACCTAGACTAAAGGTACCTGTCTTTGTTATATCATTGGCTGACACCTGGACCAAAGATACCCGTCTTTGTTATATCATTGGCTGACACCTGGACCAAAGGTACCTGTCTTTGTTATATCATTGGCTGACACCTAGACTAAAGGTACCTGTCTTTGTTATATCATTGGCTGACACCTGGACCAAAGGTACCTGTCTTTGTTATATCATTGGCTGACACCTGGACCAAAGGTACCTGTCTTTGTTATATCATTGGCTGACACCTGGACCAAAGGTACCTGTCTTTGTTATATCATTGGCTGACATCTAGACTAAAGGTACCTATCTTTGTTATATCATTGGCTGACACCTGGACCAAAGGTACCTGTCTTTGTTATATCATTGGCTGACATCTAGACTAAAGGTACCTATCTTTGTTATATCGTTGGCTGACACCTGGACCAAAGGTACCTGTCTTTGTTATATCATTGGCTGCACACCTGGACCAAAGGTACCTGTCTTTGTTATATCATTGGCTGACATCTAGACTAAAGGTACCTATCTTTGTTATATCATTAGCTGACACCTGGACCAAAGGTACCTGTCTTTGTTATATCATTGGCTGCACACCTGGACCAAAGGTACCTGTCTTTGTTATATCATTGGCTGACACCTGGACCAAAGGTACCTGTCTTTGTTATATCATTGGCTGACATCTAGACTAAAGGTACCTATCTTTGTTATATCATTAGCTGACACCTGGACCAAAGGTACCTGTCTTTGTTATATCATTGGCTGCACACCTGGACCAAAGGTACCTGTCTTTGTTATATCATTGGCTGACATCTAGACTAAAGGTACCTATCTTTGTTATATCATTAGCTGACACCTGGACCAAAGGTACCTGTCTTTGTTATATCATTGGCTGCACACCTGGACCAAAGGTACCTGTCTTTGTTATATCATTGGCTGACACCTTGACCAAAGGTACCTGTCTTTGTTATATAATCATTGGCTTACACCTCGACCAAAGGTACCGAGATAATCAAGACCAGACTTTTTTGAAATCTTACTTAAATAAGTGCCCTTTCAAAATTCCAACCAAAATGACAGCTGTTGCTAAAAATTTTTAAACATATTCTGTAACTTTTAAGGAAATATTGAGACCGAACTTTGATGGAATGATATTTAGATATGGTTTTCTTTCAATTTTTTTCCCATGGTCAGAACCCTACCATTACTTAACAGAAAAACATGCAAAACAATATTTAAAACATCCCTCATACTTTAGTCTCAACAACTTTTACCCCATGTATCTTTGTATTTCTGTTGCAATTATTTCATTATATGTATAAATGTGTTAAATCCATATTTATTGTGAATATTTTCAGAGTTATTAAAGGATTTAGAGATGGAACACTTGTCCGAGAATTCTTGTTCTCACTTCCAAGGTTTGCCAGAGACGAGGTATGAATGTTATATATTATGCTCCTTATTGCTGTATAGTAACAGGAAGTTTGTTTTGTATTGATTTTCTTCATGACCTTCAATATACTTTTCATAAAGTACAAACATATTGAAAGTCCAATAAGATCAAATCTCTATTTAATAAGTGCCAATATTTCATGGGTATAAATCATTTATTTTTATTTTTAAGATGATTATTCTTAAAATGTTCTTTTAAATTGCAGTAGGTCTGTATTGTGTCCACGGCTTGAGTTAAAACAAGCAAAGTTTAAGTGTTAATGTACACATAGATAATTTATATTCTGTATTTGTAATTAGAATTAATACCTTACATGTATAATTTAACTTTATAGTATGACAGAATAGACTTGGGTTTATCATCAAAAGTTGGTTTGATCGAAGTTGAGTGTTGCATTGCTACATTAAAAACAACACAGCAGAGATTACGGAACAAGAAATTGGACTATGACCAGGCCAATAAAAAAGATTGTAACAAGGTCACAGAAGGTAATAGGATGTTAAACCATTCAGCTCAAGAATAAAATAGTCACCAAAAGAACTTAAAAAAAATAACTTCGTAAGATAGGTGACCATCATTTCAGAGTTGTGTCAGAACTCTGCAGTTTTGGTTCAGTTTGGGAGAGGTATTTGCAAAAAATACCAGTAGAGAGAAAGGAAAATTTCCACAGCTGCCAGGTGACATTTCCATCTAGATTATTAAGCATTATAACAAGTGTAGCACAAGTCAAATTTTTCTCTTTCAGAAACAAAAGCATTTACTGTTACACACTTTCTGTATTTTACACAGATTTTAAATACTAAATACAGAATACAGATTCTAGCGCCAAATTACACTTCCTGTTGTTATGCCAAAACTTAGATGTTGATGGTCTGATCATGCTCTAAAAATTTAAAACACCTAAATTTAATTCACTTTCATTTTCGTTTTTGGCCATTTTAATTTTGTAAACAGATAAAGATGCAATTGTTTAGAAATGTAATTCAGAACATATTGGCATTTTTTCATAGCATTGTTTAGCATGCAGTTACAGAAATTTATTCTGTTTTTTTGTTATTATTACTTTTCATTGAATTAAACGGGAATATTTTTTCTTTTGCAGGGAATTATCTGATGTCAACAACTAAGGCTGGAAGAGTTGTTGGGATGAAGAATAGTTTTAGAAGTGTTGATTTCTGGAATGTGCAGTCAACTTCAAGCAAACTCTGTGTTAAATATGTTACCTCCCAAACATTACAGGACATGAATATCATTGTGATCCCCATTCCGTTTCCTACTCATATGTATAATAAAAGGATTACGCATACAGACTCCAAACCAAATTTACTTAAAAGGGGCAAGAATAATACAAATGACAATAATACAAATAATAATTCAACAGGTGGACAAATTAAAGTTGAAGGAAATGTGAGGCATACAGATGGTGTTGTAGACAATGCAGATCATGTGACAGGAAGTAGTGATCATGAATATACTGGAGCACCAAATTTTGTAAAAGAAGAAATTGTGAACACTTGTTTTATAAATGATGAAACAATAGACTTGACTCTTGATGATGATGATGATGGTCACAATAATCCTGAAGTAATTGAAATAACTGGTTAAATCCAGACATTATGAAATAACAGAATGGTATGTTCTAGTACCCAATAAAGAATTTTTCTATGGGAAAGATGAAAAGAAAAGATCTATAGGGATACTTTATGTTGTTAATAACATATATTTGTAATAGTGTTTTTGTACAGTGTTTTTATAATGATATGCTAATTATTTCAACAATCACACTTCTTTTGGAATTTTAACACGACACAAGTTGTGACATTTTCTGTTCAAAAGTTACACCCATTTAATTACTAGAAAATTTGCTTGACCATTTTTTGAAATGTTAATACAGTGTCATGTACAATAAAATTCCAGTCAGTTTGTCAGAATTAGAATGTCAGAATTTTTAATTTTCTGTTGCTTGACCATATGTTTCAAAATTTTAACTTTATTTCTCAGACAATAAAATACATGTACAGGAAAAGTTTTATTTTATGTTTACCATATTATTTTATGTTATGGTTATGCCCCTTTATTGTCTGGGGGAAAAAATGTGAATTTTTAAGTTTTTTAATTGAAGAACTGTATGATCATAGCCAAATATTCTGGCATTTTCTGCAGATATATATAGTTAACTTTTGTTATCTCGAAATTTCAGATATAAAGTAAAACTTTTTCTGTGGTTCCGAACTCTGTTCTGTTCAAAACATATATACATGTACGCATGGTTTAAAATAACATTTTTTAGAGCACAGCAAGTGAGAAATGAAAGTCACTTGCCGTACAGAATTTCTACTTGCCTTATTAGAAGTATTGAAGAGTCCTTTCGATATAAATTAAGTTTTCTTTTTGCTTGTTTATATTATTTGTTTTTGTTTTGAAATGAAATGAAATGAAGTCATTTAATGAACATAGTTTTGATTATTGATTGAAGGTTCAATAATTTTATACACTGATCAAGTTAGTATCATTGGTATGATACAAAATAAAATGTTATTTTGTTAGAAATAAAATATTTTGATTTCATTTGAAAATTTAACATATTTTGGAAGCATCATCATTAACAGAAAGTAACCAATGAGAAGCCATGGTGTAATGTTAATCAATGCTGTTTTCATAATTAAAAAGAAATACTTGGTAAAACTTATTCCTAGAAAAATACAAAATAATTTTGATAGACAAGAAATGTCAGGTTGGAGTTTCATTTGTAAATATTGTGTAGGTTTTGATTAAATTAACATTAAAAACTTTTAACTTTCATAATTGAAGTAAATGATAAAATCTGAGGATTCTGCATAGCTTTTACTTCAATGGCTTTAGCCACCTGTGGTGCAAAAGTTACTTTTGAGTCATATAATCCCTACACACTTTTCCAAAATCAATTAGATTTAATGGACTGGAATTGGTAAAATGTTTAACAGTCCTTGAAGTCCATGAAGTCATGGAAGTGTTTTAAAAATATCCATATCTTGCAGAGTTGTTAAACTATGCATTATACTGTAGTTATCTTGATTGTGTGCTTTGGTTGTCTAGATGTTTGTCTTATGTTAATTGTATTTTGTCAGGTAAACAGATTATCATATTATCAGGAGTTTAATTTCTAGTTATTGATACTTGCTGTTTTCGGCAATTGGCAAGTTGTAACACCTGAAATGGCCGGATGATTGAAGGCCATTTTGATCTTTGTTTTGGCTCATCTTTAAAGACTTCAAGTTAAGAGGATAAATATACCTAAGGAGCAAATGAAAAAATGCAATCCATTAGTCTGATTAGAAAGATAAACCCAGAAAGACAAACGAACAATCACAACAAATAAATAATGAAAACTAAAAACAATTGTTAAGATGACCCCCTTTAAAAAACAGGAGTGAACACGAGTAACCAACATGCTGTTCATTTGTTTTTCATCTGGTATGAGCCTGTCTTTGTCGTTGACGTAGGTTTTTAGCTCACAAGCTCGGTATTCAACCCTTGCCCTCGACGGTTTTCATATTGTTTTCATTTGCCGAGTTGTGATATAAGGTAGATAACTCTAGGAGAAATATTGAATTCCACGAAAAAATAAAGCAGAACTACTGTTTTTCGAATACTGTATGCAATAGGTCTACTATATTTGGTGTATGGAAGGATTGTAAGGTGTTAATGTCCAACTGGCAGGTGTCATCTGACCTTGACCTCATTTTCATGGTTCAGTGGTTATAGTTCAGTTTTTGTGTTTTGGCCTGTTTTTCGAATACTGTATGCAATAGGTCTACTATATTTGGTGTATGGAAGGATTGTAAGGTGTACATGTCCAACTGGCAGGTGTCATCTGACCTTGACCTCATTTTCATGGTTCAGTGGTTATAGTTCAGTTTTTGTGTTTTGGCCTGTTTTTTCGAATAATGTATGCAATAGGTCTACTATATTTGGTGTATGGAAGGATTGTAAGGTGTACATGTCCAACTGGCAGGTGTCATCTGACCTTGACCTAATTTTCACGGTTCAGTGGTTATAGTTAAGTTTTTGTGTTTTGGCCTGTTTTTCAAATACTGTATGCATTATGTCTGACAGCATTTACTTTCATTAGAAATATACGACAGGCGAGACATTTTTGTGTGTCAACTCTTGTTAGCTCACCTGGCCAAAGGCCATGTGAGCTATTGCTATCACTTGGCGTCCGTCGTCGTTAACAATTTTTCAAAACTCTTCTCCTCTGAAACTACTCGACCAATTGGAACCACACTTGGTATGAATGTTCTTTGGGGTATCCTGCATAGAACTGATGTGGGGATTTTTGATCCGTCGAAAAACATGGCCGCTGTTACTAAAAATAGAACATAGGGGTCAGACAACAGTTTTTCGCAAATATCTCAAAAATCATTAGGTTACGGCAAATTCTGGCAGGATGAAAGTGTTCAGCATGATGAGAGCTACCTGTGTGCTGATTTTCGTGAAAATCTGTCAACTGATGTTAGAGTTATTGCCCTTTTTTGACATTTTTGGCTTTTTTTATGTTATTATTTCAAAAATCTTCTCCTGGGGTACCCTGCATAGAACTGATGTGGGGATTTTTGATGCGTCGAAAAACATGGCCGTTGTTACTAAAAATAGAACATAGGGGTAAATTGCTGTTTTTTGCTAATAACTCAAAAACCGTTACAGATATCGAAAATCTGACATGGGGTAAAATTGATCAGCATGACAAGATCTACCTACCCTGAAGTTTTGAAGGAAATTTCAAAACCCGTTTAGGAGTTATTGCCCTTTTTTCGTCAAATTTTCAAAATTTTAACATTTTTCGTCATTTATCTCCAAAACTATTTGAGGTAGAAGTGAAATGTAAATTTGAAAAATGTTTGCCATGTTGAGATCTACCTACCCTGAAATTTTAAAGGAAATCCCAAAACCCATTTAGGAGTTGTTGCCCTTTTTTTTCAAATTTTCAAAATTTTTTTATCAAAAATCTTCTCCTCTGAAACCGCTAGGCCGATTGGTTTGAAACTTAATAGGAATGGTCTATAACATGTCCTCTACAAATGATCCTCAATTTATTTTGATCTGACATAAAACATGGCGACTGTCGTAGCTAAAAATAGAATATAGGGGTGCATGTGTTGTTTTTGGCTTATAACTTAAAAACCGTTACAGATATCAAAAATCTTACATGGGGTAAAATTGATCAGCATGACAAGATCTACCTAACCTGAAATTTCGAAGGAAATCCTAAAACCCATTTAGGAGTTATTGCCCTTTTTTCGTCAAATTATCATAATTTAACATTTTTTGTCATTTATCTCCAAAACTATTTGAGATAGAAGTGAAATCTAAATTTGTTAAATGTTTGCCATGTTGAGATCTACATACCCTGAAATTTTGAAGGAAATCCCAAAACCCATTTAGGAGTTATTGCCCTTTTTTCGTCAAATTTTCAAAATTTAACATTTTTCGTCATTTATCTCCAAAACTATTTGAGATAGAAGTGAAATGTAAATTTGAAAAATGTTTGCCATGTTGAAATCTACATACCCTGAAATTTTAAAGGAAATCCCAAAACCCATTTAGGAGTTATTGCCCTTTTTTTGTCAAATTTTCAAAATTTTAACATTTTTGCATTTATCTCCAAAATTATTTGAGATAGAAGTGAAATATAATTGAAAAATGTTTGCCATGTTGAGATCTGCCTACCCTGAAATTTTGAAGGGAATCCCAAATTCTATTTATGAGTTATTGGTTTGTGTAATTTGAGGTCGGGTTCTGTTACATTTATTTAAGGTTCACCCTTATTCCTGGTCAATTTTGTCAACTTCCTGCCAGGACTACCACCATCAGGGAACATATTTTAACATTAAACCTTATGAACAATAAATCTTCAACAAATTTTCCCTGAACAATTCAACCAATTGCAACAAACTTGGTCAAATAGTTGATTAATTGTCCAATGAAAACCAGACTCCAGGTGAGCGATACAGGCTCTGGTGAGCCTCTTGTTTTTAATAATTATAATATTGCATATCAAGAATAGGCAACTGATGTGTTTTTTAGGTATACATTTGAAACCTGAAATCTCTCTTTTATAGTAAACCAACAACCACAAAAGCAGAGAGGGATTTCTACCCAAATTGACCCCTGAACTTATTTATCAAACTAATTTGTATGAAAACAAAATATGGAAAAATTGTGAAACAACCATTTATACTAATTTCTTATGATTAAAAATCATTCAAGTGAAATACACACTGAAAAAACAAAAACAACAAATAAACAGTATACAATATACCAAGGAGAGAGTTAGTAAAAGAGGGATAACTCTAATATTTATTTATATTGCCTCTGGAAAATCATCCAAATTGTAACAGAAGGTAATATTAAAATCTAGTTCCTCATTTGCCATTATACAAAGGGAAAGGTTCTCTAAACTTATAATCTTCAGTTTGGATACTTTTGAAATAAATTGGAGAACTTCGGGAATGTTCGGAGAGCCGAACCTTTGTATCGGAGGTTGATTTTGGGTCCGACGTCCGTCTGTCCATCCATCCGTCTGTTCACATTTCACATTTTGAACTTCTTCTAAAGAACCGTTGAATGGATAGAAACTAAACATGGCATGAATGTTCCTTATGAGGTGCTGACCAAGTGTTGTTACTTTGTTGCCGATCCGTCATCGAAGATGGCCGGCAGCGGGGGGACTTAGTTTAACCTAGGACCCTATGGGAAATACATACAAAAATCTTCTAGAGATCTACTGAATGGATGGAAACCAAACATGGCATGAATTCTCCTTATGAGGTGCTGACAAAGTGTTGTTACTCTGGTGACGATCCGTCATCCAAACTGATCGCCAGTGAGGGACTTAGTTTAACATAGGAACCTATCGGAAATTCTTACAAAAATCTTCTAGAGAACCGCTGAATGGATTGAAACCAAAGATGGCATGGATGTTCCTTATGAGGTGCTGACCAAGTGTTGTTACTTGGTTGCCGATTCGTCATCAGTTAATTACTGGTGAAAAAAAGCGTACGCATATTACAATTAGTTTATTTTTAAACCGACTCGACACTGGGGACTAAAAGAGTTTTTCACCTGAACACAGCCAGTGTGTTGCGTATAATCATGATCAACATTTGACCTTGACCATTGACCTGAAGGTAAATAAGTCTTTTTGGTAAATATCCTTGTCCGGGCCCTAACTTTTTTTGTTCTTTGAGATAGACAATGTTAAGAATGAACATGTATCTTGATAAGACCATGAACACGGTGTGTTGCTTTATCTTCATTTCACCTTCATCCTTGACCTGAAGGTAAACAAATAGGTTTTTAAAACATGCAGATTATTCATATGTACGAAGGGGAGACATATGTTTAGTTCAACTAAAACAGTTCCTAATATATAGTTACCATCTGTGTTTAGCATAAAATTAGGATTTCACAATTTCTCAATGACCAAGGCACAATTCTCCGTGAAACTTCTTGCACTTTTGCACTATAATATCTGGGACTATTATACTAGTATAATAGTCCCAGATAATATGAACCTTTATTTGGTAAACTTTGACAATAAATCGATATATTTTTAATAAGAATTACATAATATTACTCCATATCAGATTCCCTGTTTTGTTTTTCGTAACTTATTGTAAGACTGCATATATGATAAGAGATT
Source organism: Mytilisepta virgata (assembly GCA_028015205.1). NCBI lineage: Eukaryota > Metazoa > Mollusca > Bivalvia > Mytilida > Mytilidae > Mytilisepta > Mytilisepta virgata. The sequence goes on along the minus strand of CM051518.1, from coordinate 75,421,685 downwards.
TTGTGCTATTTTATATTTATTACTTAATTTTTTGTAAATTTTCTCTCCCTTTTCCATTCATTTATTAGTCGGAGAATTTAGGATAGAAGGCTTTAATTTCTATCAATTCGTTCGCGTTTTTAACCAGCATTTGGAATTATCTGTCATCCATGACTGCTAAAACTATGACATTATTTTCATGATCAGTTGTTTCCCAATATGTTTTTGATGTTGGTTTGCAAACATTTGGCAATAATGGTACAAGATGTCCAATTTCTGCTACACGAAACTGTAGCTTTATCCGTGGTAATGGTTGTGGTTTTGTATTTGCTCTTAATTTTTTCAGTGCAAACTGAATGTCATAATGAATATGAGAATAAACTGTGTATAAACAAAAATCGTTAGTCTGTATGTTTGGTTGCATTCCGATTATCAACGTGTAAAACTGTACCATTTCGTTCCAGTTATTCTCGCTAGCGAAAATAACGATTCGTATATGTTCCTTCCCATAATGCACTTGCCTTACAGCCCAAAGGGGTAGATCTTCAGAAGTAAAATAAAAGTCCCGACTATTATAAGGATATGGATTTACCCTTCCCCTTCTTACTCGTTCCGAATGATGAAACTTCCAAGGGGTTTGTTCAAAATGTTTTTTTGCACATTGAATACGTTCGCACCCTAACATACCGTCTTCTAGTAGAAATACCATTATTGCAGTGCTTGGTATTTTTGAACCATCAGTTTTAACAGAATTTTCTTGGTTGCCGTTTTTATCAGTATTTTTTTTAACTTTTACGACATGAAGGTCAGGATCTATCCAATCAATAACAGGTTGATAGATGTCCATCATCGGATAAATCTCGTGAGAATCTGCGAGACAGTGAATAGTCATGCGATAAGGATTGCTAAGCATTATTGAGTCTGTATCTGAAGTTCTTGAAAAACTGATGCTTTCGGTCCTCCCTGTCTCTGGTGCCATGGAACCTATACGGCCGCCTGGAAAAATTAAATATTGCATATCATGGAATGATTTTACCTATGTTACAAGTAAAAATACTTAAGGACTTTATTTAATTTTTGTTTTACTAAGTAGCCACATTGGGTAAAATGGTAAATTATATTACTTTACGTTATTTAAAATAATATGCTGTTGGTGTGGCCAGTGATGCGGCCACAGCAATAGCCCGTTCCAGAAACTCATTTCCGGTATCACGATTCTAACTCTAAAATTATAATTTGAAGCAAGTCATTTCCATTACTTTACATACTTCCGTTTCCGGCGAACGAAACTTTTCTAGCCTTAGTATGTAGCACAAATAAATTCACTTCGGATTGCATAATGGCTGCCCCCATTAAACAACGACTTTTCCAAATGACCCATATGTAGAAAATGCATATGCTCCTATAGCGCTCGCTAACATTGCAAAGACATTGTTTATCATATTAAGAAAATTCACATATGTGTATTATGTATTGTACGGACGTAAAGGATCTTTTTGGAGAAACCAGACTGAAATTTAAATTTTTTTTTTTGGACAGGATTGTAATACATGTACATGTATGTCATTACAGTGAATATTGGATGACGTCAAAAGACAAAAACCCGGTTACACGCGGATTTAAAGAAGCATTCGGTAATACTCACAGAGGTTCTAAATTGAATGAACAAGAGTATAGAGGCAAAATGCGAATATAATAACAATTAAATATATTTAGACATAATGTATAAAGAAATTGCCGGAAGTTCTGGAAAAGCTGTGGATTCAGCTACCCACATCTAGTTCAGAACTGCATTTAAAGTATAACACTGGTTAGTTGTTTATCAAGAAAGAAACGAACGGACAAACAAACAAACAGAAAGTACTTACTACAAGTAATAATTTCAGGAATCAAATATCCAGAAAAAGCAGTCTATACCTCTTATATCAATCTATATATTTATTGATATTGTTACAAGTAAATGTGATGAGATAAGACTAATTTAATCTTTGAACTATTCTATGATTTTTGAAAACTTGTAATTAATTAAAGTGTTAATTTCAGATTTATATAATTAATGATAAAGAGATTAACTGACAATGGATAATTGGACACCTGCTATCATCAAAGATAAATCAAAAATTAAAACAAAGAGAGGTCTTTGCAATTTATCTCAATTGACCCATAGTTTAAACAAAACTTTTATTCCATAAGAAACCTTTTCAGGTTTGACAATTACATATAAAGATCAAAGTTATAGTTAAAATGAATGATTTGACCATTAAAAACTTGTTAAAATTTAGATGTATTTATTTAGAAAATTATGCAAAAAACATTTGAGATAATTTAAGTTTCTAGTCGTCGGTAACATTGCGAATCTTACAAAGTGTTGTTCTCTAGGATTTTCTTTTTTTTAAATAAATTTTCCTTTATACACGGACGTGACAGATAAATAAATTTCAATCATAATTTGAGCAATCACAAATTAATAATGGGAAAAGTTATATTTCATGTAATTTTTGTATTAAAAAAAAACGAAACAATAATATTAAAAATAATGGATAAAAGGAAGACTGACCTGTTGTGTACATTATTTCTTTAATTTCTGCCATAAATATTGAAATCACTGTCTTCAATTATCATAAAGCGTTCATTTATATTTGAAGATATGATAAACTAACATGTATTTTTCTTCTGAAGCAGCACGACCATGTGTTTTTATCGAGTATATATTTGTTAAGATAATACATACTGGTCAGATGATTACTAAAACATCTTAATCTCTATTGCTAAATCCCATATGGCTTTTCTTCAAATTAATAATGCAGAAACAAACTTTCAGCAGTTACTTAAAATAAATATTTTAAACGCTCTTCTGTATTCATCCTGTAAATATAGATTGCTCTTGACTTCCCTGACGTCCCATATTGTCCCAAGATAATGCAGAAGTTTCGGAATTTTTAATTATACGATTACTTTGATCAGCTTCCAATTATGTTTTCTCAGTATACAAAGATGGTTATTATCCCTGGTATGCATTTGTTAAAACCATAAGTAAATATATAAATAGAGATGTCACTTACATTGAATTGTTAGACTTTAATAAAAACAATAAGTTTTCGAAAGAGATTAACAGTGAATTAAAAAAGAATATCAACCAACATTTTTTCTTTAACTAAATTCTCTTGATAATTCAAATAAATTATTTACCGCTTTTTTGATGGGGTCCATATTCAAATGTTTTTAGTTTTTTAATTGTAGTGCATATATTGTTTTGGTCTTGTCTTCGTTGTTCTCCGGAGTTTGTCAGTTGTTTTCCGCTCCTTCGAATATCCCTTTGGTATTTCTTAACATTATAATTAAAAACAGAATATAAAATGGAATCTTATTTTGGAAAATTGCATAATTCAGAGTATAGAACATTTATATGCAAAATGAGAATAAGCGATCATTTCTTTAGAAACAGAAAGAGAGAGATATAAAAACGTTGAAAGAAATAAACTTTTTTGCAGTTCATGTCAGTCCAAAGTACATGATGAATATCATTTCTTTTTAAAATGTTCAAAAAACACAATGTTAAGAGGCGATTTATTTCAGAATTGTAAACAATATTATGAAGATTTTGAAAAAACTGGATGATAACAAAAAAATAATAATATTCTTTAAGAGACGATTTATTTCAGAATTGTAAACAATATTATGAAGATTTTGAAAAAAAATGGATGATAACCAAAAAATAATATTCTTTTAACATACCAAGATCTGATGCGCAATGTTGGCCTCTTTATTAAAAACTCTTGGTTACAGAAAAAGGCGGACTAAAAAGCTCCATAAGATGATTATGTCTGTTTTAGGTTGTCTGTTTATTGTGTATTTTTTCCCCTTTTTAAGTATTAATTGTACATTTTTTTATGTTTAAAAGCCTTCATACCATGTTGGGTATAACAGTGCTTTCATTAATAATAACTAGAAATCTGGATCGTCGGAATCGAATTAGTTGGGCCACTTACTTATAGTAAAAAAATATAATACCTTATTCCCATCCAAAAATAGTATGCAGTCATTCTATAAAGAAATTAGATCAATAAACCTAATGAAAAATGAAAAAAAACCCCTTAGTTTACAAGCTTAAACCAACAATTTTTGAAATTTGGCCTGTGTGAGCCCCCGGATCAAATCGATAATCTAAATCCTTATTGTGCAACTAAATATAGTATAGGACAATACTATACGAAGCAAACTGAAAGAGAAGTTAAGGTCACATGCTTAAATTAAAAATTTCAAATTTCGACCCATGTGGACTCAAATTTTAGAAAATTAAAATTCAAAAACCTTATTGCACACTGTTTAACAATACTGTATAGAAATAAAATGCATAAATTGAAAAACAAAAGACAAGTTAATGTCACAAGCTTAAATTGATAATTTTTCAAAATTCGACCCCTGTGGGCCCCAATTTTAGAAAATCTAAATTCTAAAACCTTATTGCGCATCTGCATGTGGTGCATGACAATACTATATAGAAATAAAATGCATAAATTGAAAAATGAAAGACGAGTTCAGGTCACTAGCTTGAATTCCAAATTTTCGAAATTGAACCCATGTGGGCCCCTTGTTTAGAAAATCAAACTTCTAAAACCTTATTGCGCATCTACAGGTGGTATGCAACCATTCTATATATAAATTAAATTCCTAAACCCAAAAGTGAAGGAGGAGTTGATGTCACAAGAAAGTGTGACGGACGGACGGAGACAATCACTATATCCCCGAACTTTCTTCGAAAGTGCGGGGATAATAACTAAGTTTACTCACTAGAAATATTAGTATATCTTGAAAAAGCCGGATTCGCCGTCTCAGGTGCTTGGCATTTCTATATCATTTAAATTTGTTTTGACAAGCATTAACAAGTATTTAAAGCAGTTGCTTTGGTTTATATTTGATAAAGGTACATTAGGGGTATACCAGCAAAATATATTTGGGTTTATTCCCGATTGTCCAACATTTTAAAATTATGGACTTCTGATTGTCCAACAACAAAAGTTCTGATTGTCCTACATTAATTGTTGTTAATTAAACAATGTGTGGTCATCATTATAATTTGAGGGTAGCAAGGGGTTTTTATTGTAAATAAATAAATAATAAATAAATATTAATATAGATTAAATATAAAATTTTTCTTAAAATAGATGAAAGATAATTTTAATTTGAAATATATATTTATTTCTTATAATATTGTTTTGGATATTTTAATCTGAAGCAAACAATATTATCAAAACAAATCATACTTTTTAAAAGAAAAATATTCAATATATTTTTTTAAATATCCAGTATTTTTAATGCTTTAGGAATCAAATACTATATAAATTAACAATGATTTAGATTTAAGTATAAATTCAAGCAATGCAAATTATTTAATAAAATCATAATTCAAATATAATATATGAAATGTACTCTTTAATGAGTTGTAGCACCCCAAGCTCATTTGTATCATAATCAGTTTAGATGGCTCATGCACAGTTGCAAGTTTCCTTCGTAGAAAATGAACGTGGTGGGCAGAGTCTTGTGTACCAGAATTACCGTTTCCAGTTAAAGACCAGACGTAATGACAGAGTATACTGGAGATGTGCCGTTAGAACCTGTCATCCAACCATTAACTCCCACAACAACATACCTGTAAGATTCAACGTACAACACAACCACCCAGCAAACCCAGCAAAGTTAGAGGTCAATAAAGTACTGCGGCACATCAAGAAGAGATGCCCACAAGAAACCACTCCTGTACCTTCTGTCTACAAACAGGAAATTGCCAAACTATGTCATCACTAACTGGGTTGAAACCAATAGACACTTGTGGAACCACCACCAGACAGAGGGACCGAGAACAACAAACCACCTCGAGGGTTGGCATAGCAGTATGAAGAAGACCATCCAGGTTCCACACCCAAACATCTACCGCCTACTCACGCATCTGAAAGTAGAAGTAGAACAGGCAGTCAATGAAGTCACCCTCATCCAGTAGGCAGCAGTGGAGGGCTACGACCAGTGAAACGCTGAAAATACACGCAACTGAACCAAATATAAGTATTTTCTTTTATTTTCCATTAAAAGAATATCACATGTATAAAAATCAAAGGCAAATATGTTGCCATATTTCCATAAAAATATATGAATACAAACATCAGCTATCGAATACAGAAACAACAAACCAAAAGGATAATCAAGACAATCATAAGTCATAAAACATCAGCTAACAAATTCTGACACAACAAACCAAAGGGACAAACCTAAAGCAACACTAGTATATTTTTTTCTTTTAATGAACACCCCTTATAGAACCTCAAAACTATCTTTATCAAAACATTTTCTAATTAACCAACATGTATAATTCTTATCAAAACATTCCCAATTATCCAACATTTTTTTACCTTTTTTTACCTGTAATTTTCAAATGTTGGATAATCGTGAAGACACCTATATTTGTTCGGGTGAGGTTGAGGGTGTATGGATGTTTGTGTGTTTTTAAATTCACACTTCTTAAAATATTTAATGTTACAAGAAAAATGAATAGTTCAGGAAACGGAGAAAGACACTTCTTGAGATTTCCGAAAGATCTTTGATCCTTGAGATATAATTTATTTTATCTGTTTTACTGTTTTTTCATTTTTTTTTTAGCAATAAATTTCAAAGGTTAGTTTTCTATAAATATTTTGCTTTATTTGCACTTTATACGATATTTTTCAATATGAACTATTTTCAATGGGAAGTCTAATACACTTTAATATTTCAAATAAAACATAATATTACTACCTTCAATTACTGTAAATTGCATGTGAATTTCATCGACATATTGTATCACTTTGTCAATTTAATGTCGTGTTGAAAAAGCAAATTTCCCTTTTGTCGAATGAATAACATGCCAAAACCACAGTTTGTTTACATTGAAATGAGGAAATTTGTTTTGTGTGTTTGTTTAAAATATTCACCCTAAACACCTGGCTTTACATACATGACATAAAGCACTTGTTTCGACAAACAACCACTTCACAAACCAATTATAGTTGTAGAAAAAAACAATTTTTTAATGTAAACATATCAACAGAAAATATTCGCACCTGAAAGAAACTGATTGTCTGGCTTGCTTTTATGAGATTTTAAAATAATAAAACACAATAAAATTCGTATTAAAAAGTAAATTTAATGTACAAAAAACTATACAAATATATGTATCTACACCTGATAGTCATTATTGGAAATGAGACATATTCGGTGATGATTAGTCCGAGATTGCTCTGACGTCAGATGGCCCTTTTGTGATATGCTGGGACCATGAAACTTTATATTACTGAAGCAAGGCCAATAAGAAAAATTCTTTTATATAAAAAAAAATGCTTAAATGTTAAAACAACTTTGACTCATGAGGGTGTAAGTCCCTATTCAATCCTAATATGGAAAAAAGTTTTTAAGCAGGAGAGAAGGGAACTTTATTTGAAAGCACTTAGCTTCGAAAATACATTTTCCATGAGTCTGCGGTACAGAAATACCTGCTTGCTGGCGACATTAGGAAATATATGTAGCGTAAAGTGTCATCATGGGAATAGATTTAGAGACTATTATATCAAAGTTAATTTATAACTCATTAGTCATCATTCATAAATATGATAGTGAAAAGAAGGGCCGAATTCAGAAAGATGGAAAACCCACTTAAATTGTTTAGTAAAATTGTGCAAAATATTCCAATTTGTCAAACTTTTCACTTCTAAGTCAAAGTCTTGGATAATGGAAAACCCACTTAAATTGTTTAGTAAAATTGTGCAAAATATTCCAATTTGTCAAACTTTTCACTTCTAAGTCAAAGTCTTGGATAAGTCTCTGAACAAAGAAATAAGAAAAACGTATAGGGAAATCATTTCTTGTCCTTTTTCTGTTTTTTTTTTTCATTTTCGAAGTAAAAGAATACTAGATTCATCATCCTCCTTCCAAGTCAGGGTTTTGTATCCTCGTTCGTTCTTATAAACCCCTGACATCTCACATTCATATTTTACGGGTCGGAAGTGAACAATTTTTCAAGACTAAATTATACTTTCTTTTTTTATCTGTGGAAGATAAAGATTAATTATTGCAATTGAATTATCCAAATTGTTATTTTTGTATGCTTTTGACCAACCGAGTTATGGAAAATTTTAGAAGAATGTTACAGTTAAGATCCCTTTAAATTTTGACGATTTTTATTCTTTTTTCTATTTATTTTTTTTTCTATACAGAGTTATGGAACTTTGATCGTTCAATATCGTTGTTAAACTTTATAAAGCAGTTGCAGTATATGGCAATCTTATATAATCTAGTTTTTATAAGATATCTTATGAACTTTAAATAGTAAAACGGCTTGCCATAGCAGTACTATACGAGAAAATGACAGACGTTACATCGGACATTCGTATAATTAAATTTCGAAAGTTTGAAGAATTTGGCTGTAAGTTGTTAACAATCATACCAGACCGAATTATTTTTTAACCCAGATAAATTAATTGTATAGTTAAAACGAATTCACCCCCCTGAGATTATAAGAGTGAAATGTTTATAATAAACTGTGATAAGATCAGCTTTATTGGATTAACCGAAGTTGATTCATGATAAGAATTATTTCATATTTGCAACATATACAATCTAATAAATAATATAATTATTAAACTATATTGTGAATAGATCAAAGAAACTATACAATACCACCACTAGGTTGTATGTTCATACCATGGCTTGAGACCACACCACAATAGAATTTATTTAGAGTTCCACAAGTGACCCATGCTAAATTGACACTACATTTAGAATTTATTCAGAAGTCTACAATGAGTCCCAGCCTACCCTGAATAAGATATGTATCTAAAGCTCCATAATGGGCTGCAGTCTACATCAAACATACATAATATGAAAGCGAAAGAAATTTTATGGGACACAACATGGCTCCTTATCAAAACAATCTTAGGACTTCCATGTACGAAAGTTAAAACAACACGGAACAGGAATCAGAACCTATCAAGACTGTACAACTTTTAATATCGGTATAATTATATGTGTAATACTTGTAAAAGCGATGAATTTCAATCATTAAGGTGACACATGACAGAGAATAAAAAATGACAAAGTCTTTAATTAGTCATTGATTTGTTTTAACAATATTTAATTGAATTTACATGCTGAAAATAGCAACACAACTTATGTAAAATGTTGTTTTACAAGTAATAAAGAAGTTTCTAATATGTGTCTCTATACCTCACATAATGTTAATGGACATTTTATTATTTTACGTTTTTGTCTTGTTGTAAGTCGAAAACATCTATTTTGATGAGAAATCATTTTAAAGATAAAAAATAATAACCATAATTATATTCTAAATCTTATTTGTTCCATCTGATTCTGTCAATAGAAAAGGTCTGTATTAAATATAGTTTCACCATCTGTCAAATTTAACTAAATATTATCTATTTATTACCAATTACATGTACATGTGTCAAAATTTTGACGGGACGTATTATGGTATACAAATGTCCGGCGTCCGTCTGTCCGTCGTAAACCTGTCGCACATTAACTTGAGAACAACTTTATATCCATATTTCATGAAACTTAACATAGTTGTTTCTTATGATGGTCAAACGATCTGTATACTTTTTGGTGAAAATGAGATTAAAATTTTTTGAAATTTTTTGGAATCCTCCTTTATTTACTGGAGCTGCTGGTGGGATGTCTATGGAAACCCGGCAAAACATTAGCGTGTAAACTTTTAAGTAATAAAGATACGGCGCGAAATGTGACAAAAAAAGACTACCTTTTTACCAAAAAGCTCAATAAAAATTCAATAACTAAAAAATAAAATAAAGAATCATCACGAAAAAGTATACAGATCTTCAGATTAATACAACTAAGAAGTGTGTAAAGTTTTATGCCATAATCATAAATCGTTTTTGAGATATGGCGCGACATGTGACCCCCCCCCCCCCCCCCCCCCTCCTCTTTTTTTTTTTACAAAAAATTCAATAACTCTAAAATAAAATTTTGAATCATCACCAAAACGTATACAGATTTTTAGATTAATATAATTAAGAAGTGTATAAAGTTTTAAGCAATAATCATAAATCGTTTTTGAGATACGGCGCGACATGTGAAAAAAAAAACACACTCCTGTTTTAGTTACAAAGTCCCGTAACTCAAAAAGTTTTAATCTTATTTTCACCAAAAAGTATACAGATCGTTTGACCATCGTAAGAAACAAATATGTTAAGTTTCATGAAATTTGGATAAGTTGTTCTCAAGTTACGGCGCGACATGTTTACGACGGACAGACGGACAGACGGACGCCGGACATTTGTATACCATAATACGTCCCGTCAAAATTTTGACGGGCGTATAAAAACGATTTATGATTATTGCTTAAAACTTTACACACTTCTTAGTTATATTAATCTAAAGATCTGTATACATTTGGTGATGATTCAAAATTTTATTTTAGAGTTATTGAGTTTTTTGTAAAAAAAAAAGGGGGGGGGGGGTTTCACATGTCGCGCCGTATCTCAGAAACTATTTATGATTATTGCATAAAACTTCACACACTTGTTAGTTATATTAATCTGAAGATCTGTATACTTTTTCGTCATGATTCTTTATTTTATTTTTGAGTTATTGAATTTTTATTGAGCTTTTTGGTAAAAAAGATAGTCTTTTTTGGTCACATTTCGCGCCGTATCTCTATTGATTAAAAGTTTACACGCTTATGTTTTGCCGGGTTTCCATATACATCCCATCAGCAGCTCCACTAAATAAAGGGGGATTCCAAAAACATTTATTATGTTTTTTTCACAAGACGACGGGCATATCATGCGCTCGTGGCGCAGCTGTTTATTATTACACAATAAACAAAATCTGTAAAAGTTTTTTCGGTCTTTCATACTTATTAGTTACTAGTATATAACTTCATACTTAACGCTGTATAAATAATCAATTATATTTCAATATTCTTCAAAATCAATAAGATTGTTAAAAATGACAGACAAATAATATTAATACCGTTTGGTTTTTAAAATTCATATTGTGTCGAAAAGAATATTAAACTGTAATGTCAAGCACTGTTTACAAATTAAATTGAAAATTAAATGTCAAATATACTTTAAATAGAGTCAATGATTTAAAAGTACGCAATGTCAAATATTACTGGTCTCCAGGCTACTTTCATTTCCAGTTTAGTTGAAAACTAACTGTGTTACCCTCTTTAAATAAAGACATTACTTACTTACTTACTTTACATATTACACAATTGAACAATGAAAAACTGATATTTTTACATAGATATTAACGCAATATGACATAAAAACACAAGGTTTTTTTGTATAGTCTGGTATATTTTACTTGAGAATATTGTGATTATAAAAGAAGTAAAAGGTTCACAATGACATTAGAAGTTACGGAATCCTGAAAATGCGATCGTAGTACAGGTCTCATGAAAATTATGTAAAACATGCAAAAATCCAACAATTTCCCCCAAATTAGCAATAAATGTAATTTTTTTATCCAAAGGCTTAATTTGCCTTTTGAAAGATGAGCATTGCCTCATTTGCCTTGAAAAGTCCACCAGATGGAGCTCATTTATGTGACAGTTTTTACGCTGTATGTTCTTGATATTTTTCTTTTATTTGTTAGCCTTTGGACTCGATCATTAATTAAAGCCTTTTAGTTACTTTCAAGTTCTTGAAGAACAGCATTAAAAGTGTCACTCTCTTTTTTATTGCATTATTCTGATATGGAAACAGTGTTTTGTCGCCTACGTGATTGCCATGTACATCTTATCTGGATTGCACTTTTGATTAAATCACGTGGATTAAATACACATACAATAATATACAAGTACAACGTATGTAAACGTATGTTTTTGGAATGTCAAAATCCTATACTAGTATACAAGAAACATTAGTCAGTACCAAGAGAGATAATGAAATTACCGACTTGAAGCCATTTGAACGAAGGACGCTAGTAACAATTATCTCCCCTGACTAACTTAGTTAAGGGAGATAATCGATTGTTGCTTTCATTATTAGGGTATTACACAATCTTATGGAAATTCCAATTTATATCAAAAGTTCTATCATTTAAAGACCAACATACGTCTGGTGAAAATAGTCTGTGTGTTTCTTTTAATGATAATATTTTAATGGTATTATTGATTTTGTTTACTGAAATTGGCCATTGAAGTATCGTGATGAATTCAGAATTCAAAGACTTGCGTATGCCGTCACGACTTTGATAGGAAATTTGAATTATTCTCTTGTTTTTTTTTATCAATTTATCATACTTTGAAGTTAGGAAGTTACGTTGCTTCGTTTAATAATTGATAAGCCTTATTTTCATGCATTATTACATAAACAAAAATGAGACTGATAAATCTTTTCTCTATAGGCCCTGTATACGTACTTCATATGAAGCAACAATACTAATGAGAGTTACATGTCCTTGTGTTGATGAGTTAGCTTAAACGGGAACAGAAAGAGTAAACAAAATGTTATTGAGCTGATGATATTAAAAACTAGACCAATCATTAATGCCTTGAAACCTGGTAGGGAAGAACTAAAGCTAGTGCTCCCGAATCATTGGAAGAAAGTGTTTAGCATAAAAAAGGAATAGTACCAATATTTGTGACAAATTAGAATTTTACTGCACACGTAATGTCATTGTTTTCTTTAAGTGACATCAACGTTTCTGGGAGAGGAAACAATATTTCAACAACATAGCAGACTGTGCAAAAATATTGTTTGTCTACCATTAAGAATATACCATGGAATATCATACGGAATTGGTGAGCCAAACCGTTCGTCTTCCTCATAAACGTACCATCCAATGTCTTATTATTTACTGGATTCAGTCTTGATCTGGGTTTCATGGTCAACAGCTGCTGTTAAACAAGACCATGTTAACTTTTAATCTTTTTTGATTTGTTATTGTTTGCATTTCGTTTAGTTTGGCATTTTTCTTTTACACGTTTAATCGTTCTTTGTCCTTTAAAATCCATATATATTCCTTGTATTATATTGTTTTATGAGCTTTTCACAACATGCATATTATATGGCCATTTTTCGGTTTTGACTCTGTAAAGTATGAAAGATAAAATAAATGATACTACAGCATACAAATGATACTACAGCATGTAAGTGATACTACAACATACAAATGATTCAACAGCATACAAATGATACAACAGCAAATAAATGATACAACAGCATACAAATAATACAACAGCAAACAAATGATACAACAGCATACAAATGATACAACAGCATGTAAATGATGCTACAGCATACAAGTGATACTAGAGCAAATAAATGATACAACAGCACGTAAATGATACTACAGCATACAAATGATACAACAGCATGCAAATGATACTACAGCATACAAATGATACAACAGCATGTAAATGATAATACAGCATAAAAATGATACTACAGCATACAAATGATACAACAGCATATAAATGATACTACAGCATGTAAGTGATACTACAACATACAAATGATTCAACAGCATACAAATGATACAACAGCATACAAATGATACAACAGCAAATAAATGATACAACAGCATACAAATAATACAACAGCAAACAAATGATACAACAGCATACAAATGATACAACAGCATGTAAATGATGCACAGCATACAAGTGATACTACAGCAAATAAATGATACAACAGCACGTAAATGATACTACAACATACAAATGATTCAACAGCATACAAATGATACAACAGCATACAAATGATACAACAGCAAATAAATGATACAACAGCATACAAATAATACAACAGCAAACAAATGATACAACAGCATACAAATGATACAACAGCATGTAAATGATGCTACAGCATACAAGTGATACTACAGCAAATAAATGATACAACAGCACGTAAATGATACTACAGCATACAAATGATACAACAGCATGCAAATGATACTACAGCATACAAATGATACAACAGCATGTAAATGATAATACAGCATAAAAATGATACTACAGCATACAAATGATACAACAGCATATAAATGATACTACAGCATATAAGTGATAATACACCAAATATATGATACAAAAGCATACAAATGATAGAACATCATATAAATGATACAACATGATACAACAGCATTTAAATGATACAACAGCATACAAATGATACAGCAGCATGTAAATGATACTTCAGCATACAAATGATACTACAGCATACACATGATACAACAGCATACAAATGACACTACAGCAAATAAATGATACAACAGCATACAAATGATACTACAGCTTACAAATGTTACAACAGCATACAAATGATACAACAGCATACAAATAATACAACAGCATATAAATCATACAAATGATACTATAGCATACAAATGATACTACAGCATACAAATCATACAAATGATACTACAGCATATAAATGATACTACAGCATACAAATGATACTACAGCATACAAATGATACAACAGCATACAAATGATACTACAGCATACAAATGATACAACAACATACAAATGATACTACTATTGATATAACATACGTTTTATTAGGATGAGCATTTGTAAGGGTAGATATATATATATATCCAATCTGCATGAATGTAACATTTATTATGAACTGCATATCTAGCGGTTTGCATAAGGAATTTAATACCCCGTATTTTTTTTATTACTGTATTTCAGATAAAATTCCTCATATTTGACAGGTAATACTGTGCTCTATCAAATGGGACAGCGGGCATCACCTTTATGAGCGGAACCCAAAATAAAAACAAGGTAAGTCTCTGTATATATTCTCCCTGGTTGACAATCAATTCACTGGGTAATATCACCCTCAAACATGTATATATGTTATTTATATTTTAAAGGTCGGCGTTGATCTTCTACAACGTTCCTATTTTATAGGAGTGAACCGCAGGATATATTTCCAACAAATTCTTTCTATTTTGATAATGTTCAGATCATTATTTTAACATGTCAATCATTATCGGATTTTGTTTATCCAATTTTAGGTTTCGAATTTCGGTTCTATATGCTTTTGTTTTTAACATATATTGTATTTGGTCTTCACGGTATAAGATTCTTTTTAAGATAATGATAGCATATTTCATGCTCTTCAAGTTTTCAGACGCAAAAGTATTTGTAAAATTCACTTTAACAATACAAATGACGATTTAAAAAAATAATAAAGTAACTCTCTCTAAATGAAAATAATCTGATGACTTTTGCACCTGGCGTGAGTGACTGTAATCATCGGTGATCTTAATATAAAAACTTTCATAAAACATACAGACAACGGCCTAAATCGACAGTTTTACAATTATAAATCCATCGATAGAATTATTTATGGCCCATTGTATGTAAGAAAATATTTTCTTCGTTGTAGGTTACATTATCAAATATATCTTGTAAACATGAACCAAACGGAATAAATTAAATATATGAATGAGTGACAAAAAGTCATTTAAGTTAGAGATGCTAAAAGAAGCTTTGTGTAGAAAGATTTCGTATTTGTCCGTCAGCTTTTTTATAGTTTCTTTTGAAACTACATTTATTTAGAAATGTTATGTACATTTTTATAGATCATTGGTTTATCATTACAATTTGATTTTTTGAATGCTCAGTTCTTAAATAAACATGTACATGTATATTAGAAATAATCATTGAGAATAATAGGGTTTTTGTAATTAATCCTTTTATTTTTCACAAAGACTAATAAAATAATTGACGCAAAGATCATTGCATTTGAATCATATGATTCCAGGTTTTCAAGATACATTTTTAAGGTAAATTTAAATAGAATTTTTAATCAAAGCTTCACGTCAGCATGTTTGTAGTGCATGGAAAATGATTTCGATGTAAAATCAGAATATTTATTCTTTTATTAAATTTTTGCAGGCTATTCGACAGAAAAGTAAATTTCATTTTTTGACTTAAGACACTCATGTCGCAAATCTAGTACATTTAATTCTAAAATGCTATTAATCTAACCTTTCTATACGTCCTTTATTGAAGCGGACACGTGGACTTTTCCCGATCACTTCGCACCACTGTTACAATAGAAGAATATGAATAAAGGTACAATTGTTTGTGTCAAAAGCGTATAAGAGCGTCTTTATGAAGCATCATCATAACCAATATAAATTGATCTCATAAACTGAAATTGTTCAGAGATTTTCATTTTACTGGCGTTACGTTTGATGACTAGTACATTCCAATATCTGATCTAATTCCAATTTAAACTGTCATTTTCCACTCAGAATAAAATATACATCAATTTATGTGCTCAAATGTCTAAATTATGCAAATGACATTGCGACTTGGACGTAAGAAGAAAAGTTAAAATGAACAATATTCAAATATTCCTGTTTATTGAGAAAGGGTTATGCTTTACAGGGCCGACCTTCACAAATACTTGCACATGCAATTTGTGGAATAATATTGCTTAAATTTCAAAAGGACATCTTATGTAACTTTTAATTTAAGTTAGTCGGACGTATAATTGGTCATCATCAAGATGTTAGACTGGAGATATTATAAATCTATAATAACAAACATACATGTATTTTGTTATTAGACGGAAACTGATACTTCAAAATTTATTGTTTAAAAAATTGATAAAAATTTATGGAAGCTAATGGGTATATATAGCTATTTTCTTAGATCACTTTCGTGAGTTTGACATTTGAATCCGCACTTCAACATCTCCGGTTTTTGTTTTGGCTTTTAACGTTTTTGGTCAAGTGTTGTATGTAATTCGACAAACTTGTGCATTTAATGGTAACATAGAATATCTATTTCATATATACATGTACATTTCAATGGTATTTTTACGACAGATCTGTCTTTTGCTAAATAAGATAACTTTCTATTTTATATTTCAAATAAGAAATATGATCATTTTATTTCTCCCTCCCTCTTCAGTTGTTAATTTTGTTTAATGACTTTCAAAATTTTGTCAATTTGAAGCCAAAAGTACAAATTCGTTTAAGTAATATTCCTACAGGGTATGATGAATAAATTGGTTGTATGCGAAATTAAGGGATTTCTTGAAAATAGTCTCATAAAATTTTCCATTTATCCGGATGAAATAGCCATTTCTATCCATTAGGCATTTAACTGTAAGCTATTTACACAGAAATATATATCAACTGATAAATATAATCATGTAAAATGTCTTTTCGTTTGTAATGTGTAATTAATTATTATAAATGAACAACATAATGGATAATAGGAAAGGTCAAAATGACATATCTATCAAGCCATCCAAAAGACAGAACCCGGACACAAAAATAACGTAAAAGAGCACAAAACACAAGCATAAACAACAAGAGTCGGGATAGTTTGAGTTGGTACAGAAACTTAACAGGGGTGGGGTTAAAATGTTTACGGACACCTAAACCCCCCTCTCTCCGTCTATCCTCAAACTCTGGTGTATAACATACTATAAAAGCCAATACAGTATGATAACCAACAGGTGACCTCTTGATAGAACCGCAAAAATTGGTTGGACAGTAAAGTTTATTTTTATAGACATGGCATATTCATAATTGTCTTATTAACTGTCCAAATGTCTCAGTTTCTTGCTAAATAATATAAAACCTTGTTGTTATCACCTGTTACAAATATCCAATATATATCTGATTTCGTTATGTATAGCAAAAGATATCTGGACAAATAACGAGCGATAACAGAATGGTTATAAGCAGAGGTGTGATAATTCCTTTGGCCTTAGATAAATTGACACAAATATTAGTACCTAATTTGTTTGATAAAAAGGCCGATTCACAGATTTTATGTAAACAAAACACTTGCTGGGGGCTACTGGTGAACACGATAACTGTTAATATTACTATATTATTGAATTTAAGCTTAATCAAGTGGACCGACAGATAAATATCCTTAGGATACATGAAATGAAGATATAATTAAATGTCACCTAAGTAGCAATCTTTTAAAATAATCGTTTTGCATCAATGTTACGACGTTGGCCAGATAAAATCTGGCGACGGAAATAAAAGATGCAGACATAGTAAAGAAACAAATACACACAATGCCAGATAAATATGGCTTTGTCCATTTTCAGTAACTTCAGATATACGTTTGATTTTATATTATAAATTGATATTCTTGTTGGGGCCTATATAGATCATGTTCAGCCTATTTAGTAGACAAATGAAGGGTGTCGAATATTTTTTTCGATATTCGTCTAGTTGAGGAATATAATCTCCTAGTTACCTAGTATTCACTTGCAAAGACATATTGTGTTGTGTTCACTTGCAAAGACATATTGTGTTGTGTTATGGTTCACAGTGTTTATGACTTCATGTTACGCGCCAAAAATCGCCTACTAAAAATAGGCTATAAATTTGCCGTTTTCATGACATTTTTCGATAAAATATAACAATTTATTGTTGCAGAATAAAAACAATATATGTACATTGTCGGAAAAGTCGCCGCGAAACAGATGGAAAATGCTCGGTAAACCTTGCATTTCTGACCTATTTCTAAGGCACGTACAAATAAATTGCATATTTTCCGACAATGCACATATATTGTATATATATCTGTTGTATAAATATCCGTACAGACAATTGTGGGCCTCCATGCCAGTATCAAAAAGTCAATTCTTTTTAGTGTAGAATGTTTTCTTTTCTGCTTCATGGTTGGATTTAAGAAAATCAGAACTTGCATGCCATTATTTACATTCTATTTTATAAATCATACTCTCTAGTTATAGACAATGTTCCATATTGGTCATCATAGACTCAGTCTGTAGTATCTTCGAAAGCGACCATGAAATAACTCAAAATTTTATTGTGAATCTACTAGTATTAAGAAATTACATAAACTTGGGCGTATCTCCTTGATGGTTAGCTTTTGGATGTTTTTATTAGTATTATTCCTTTTTGTGATATTAGCCTCTATTCCACAACGGTTTATTGTTTTGGATTTTTTTAACCCTAGATCTTGATCCCTGCTAAAGAGACATAGTGTACAAAGAGTGTATAAAACTTGGTATCACAGCTAGAATGTTCATTCTTTACATTTCAATATTTTGAAGACGTTTCTATATAAGCTAATGGTTCTTTTTTATGAAAAAGTCAAGGAGTTGACTAATTCTTTCACTCTTATAACTTTCAAATGAAAATCTTTATCCTGATGCATACTTAATACATTATCAAACATAAATACCATGAATATCTGGAATAAGATTATTATTCACCTGAAATGGTCGGATAAACCAATTTTGTTTTCATCCACCGCTTTGTTGCAAGTTTCTGTAGATCATTCAATACCATTCTATTATCAATATTTTTTCTCGGATCTTCTGTGTCTCACAAATCTCATATTAATTGTTTTCGCTCTAAGAGAAATTCTATTTCTTGTCATTTCAGAAGAAGAGCTTTTACTCTTCATTTTAACACAGGCTACTCGCCAGAAAGTCTTGTACAGAATTCTTTTTATCACTATCGATATGATAAAGACAGAATCAAGACGACTTATTACTCAGTGGAATTTTCACGAGTCCTTTTATTAGCTCACCTGGCCATAGGCCATGTGAGCTATTGCCATCACTTGGCGTCCGTCGTCGTCGTCGTCTGTCGTCGTCGTCGTCGTCTGTAAACTTTTTCAAACGTTAACTCGTCCTAAACTACTGGACCGACTTCAACCTAACTTTGCAGAATTGTTCTTTAGGGCATCTGGAAAATTTCTATCGTTTAAAATTTTTGAAATGTCGAAAAACATGGCTGTCGTTACTATAAATAGAACATAGGGGTAAATTGCTGTTTTTTGCTAATAACTCAAAAACCGTTACAGATATCGAAAATCTGACATGGGGTAAAATTGATCAGCATGACAAGATCTACCTACCCTGAAATTTTGAAGGAAATTCCAAAACCCATTTAGGAGTTATTGCCCTTTTTTCACATTTTTGGCTTTTTTTTATGTTATTTTTTCAAAAATCTTCTTCTCTGAAACTACTATTCAAAATCATATGAAACTTGGTAAGATTGTTGCTTAGGGTACCCTGCATAGAACTAGTGTGGGGATTTTTGATTCGTCGAAAAACATGGCCGCTGTTACTAAAAATAGAACATAGGGGTAAATTGCTGTTTTTTGCTAATAACTCAAAAACCGTTACAGATATCGAAAATCTGACGTGGGGTAAATTTGATCAGCATGACAAGATCTACCTACCCTGAAATTTTGAAGGAAATTCCAAAACCCATTTAGGAGTTATTGTCCTTTTTTCGTCAAATTTTCATAATTTAACATTTTTCGTCATTTATCTCCAAAACTATTTGAGATAGAAGTGAAATGTAAATTTGAAAAATGTTTGCCATGTTGAGATCTACATACCCTGAAATTTTAAAGGAAATCCCAAAACCCATTTAGGAGTTATTGCCCTTTTTTGTCAAATTTTTAAAATTTTAACATTTTTGCATTTATCTCCAAAACTATTTGAGATAGAAGTGAAATGTAAATTGAAAAATGTTTGCCATGTTGAGATCTACCTACCCTGAAATTTTGAAGGGAATCCCAAATTCTATTTAGGAGTTATTGGTTTGTGTAATTTGAGGTCGGGTTCTGTTACATTTATTTAAGGTTCACCCTTATTCCTGGTCAATTTTGTCAACTTCCTGCCAGGACTACCACCATCAGGGAACATATTTTAACATTAAACCTTATGAAAAATAAATCTTCAACAAATTTTCCCTGAACAATTGAACCAATTGCAACAAACTTGGTCAAATAGTTGATTAATTGTCCAATGAAAACCAGACTCCAGGTGAGCGATACAGGCTCTGGTGAGCCTCTTGTTTATAAATTCGTCTTTGATTTTAACTAGCCTTTAACTTCATCTAAGATTTGTTTCTTTCACGTATTGTTTAATTTGTATTGGCTTTAATCTTTCATAAAAGAACTTTGTTTCCAATTAACTAATGTGTCTTTGCTACTTTTTTCCAACCTACAGACGGTCTGATTCATTGATAAGGGATCACAACAAATCCATCCCTATATATGTTCTGATTTCTCTAATTCAAAAATGTTTCTCTGTGCTATTCACACATTGCAAAAATATCTAATTAAACCCGTATGTAGAAATGCATCTCGTCTTATTTAGGCTTTCTTTTTTATATTTTGTCCTCTCTCCCAGAGCTCCAAGTTCTTTAATATTGCTGTAGTCATTTTTATTTATAAAAGGACTCATCATTAACCACTTACTGTTACCTTAAATTCGGATCTAGGACAATTGCCCACTAGACAATTGACTACTGAAAACTGCCCCCTGCACAATCCCCCCCCCCTAGATCACTCCCCAGGACAATTGCCCCCCTCCTGGTCAATTATTTTAAAAAGACAAAAATAAAATTTTTCATATCGGAATAGTATATTAACAACATAACATACTATTAGAAAGATTACAGGGGATATAAGCTGGAATAGTTGAAAGCACATACTATTAGAAACATTACAGGAGATATAAGTTGGAATAGTTGAAAGCACAAACTACTAGAAACATTACAGGAGATATAAGCTGGAATAGTTAAAAGCACATACTATTATACATATAAGGTAAGTACCAGTACAAGCACAGGTATGATAAAAAGGTTGGGTAGCTTTCTTGTAGTTTGCTATGACTTGTCTATTCCTTATAACAATATTCAAAAGTAAACCGAAATACTTGAATTTCTTTTAAAAAAAAACCCGCTCTCTTGTTATGCGCTTGTCATATCTATGTCAAGTGTTTTAGTTTTAAAAGCTCACTAAAACTTTTGATTCTATGTTTTATAAAGATTTGTTAATAAATTGTTAAATTCCATTATTAGTTTTGTTTCACCAACTCCGAGTGATCTTGTGGTAGCTTGCTCGCTTCGATTGGGGAAGGTCGCCGATTCCATCCCAGCCAGGTCAAACCAAAGATATTAAAATTGGTGTTTGCTGCTTCTCCACCAAGCACGAAATATCTAGGAATAACAGCAAAGATCGGCTGGTCGGCTTTGAGTCAGTATAATGTGTCCGAGTGGGTAATATGTCTTCCTGCGGACAGTTACCTCATGAGCTAACACGTTAAAACCCAGCTCGGCGTGTCGGTCTAGTACAAAACAGGGGTCTATTCATTATCATATCAACATGTTCAACCTGATAAGCAGCTGGTTGCTATTTTCGTTAAACAATAATTCATCCATCCATCTGTATTGTGTAAAACTATTCAGCACATAATCTATATGTCATTGTCTTAAGCTTCTCATTGCTTACATGTATATAAAAGATGTCAAAACCACCCGCTCTCTCAATATTTAGAAGATAAAGTACTTTATTAATAGTGTCATGTGCCGGTATAATTACTGCGCATATTGGTAGTAAGTCCGGTTACCTCTGACCACCTTGTAGCTGAACAATTATCCTTAGAACGGAAGTGGAGACGGATGACGAAACATGGAAACATGTCGGATTGGTTCGGATCGTGTAAACTTATCGATAATTCCAGCATTTAAAGAAACGTATCGACCTAAACGTGTGAAATTTTCAGACAAAGCATTAATCCTCAATCAGTCAAATTCTGATTTGAATTTTTGCTTCGCATCACGGTGCGGAGTTATTAGTTTCAGTAGACATACACGCCATCTTGAAATAATTACTGACCGCTGATTGGTTACTTTATGACGCGGCTGAGATACAGCAACAGCCATTTATTTAAAAGAGATAAAGAAGTACAGACTTTATTCCTTCAGGATAAGTCATCAAAAGCCGGAAAATTAACTATGTGTATATCAGTTCCGATCAACTGTCATTGCATGTTTTTGTAATATTCATCTGTTCTGAAATTCATTATTGAAATAAATTATTAATACGTGCATATTTGCTTTGTTAATCTGCAATACACACGGTTTGTTTTGCTTAATAGTATACACTATAATCCTATGTTTACAACAAAAAATTCATGATCTCTACTTTATAACTTCTGCCAATATAGGCACACCTCAAGAGTCGTGTCTATTTGTTGTTTTCGCGCGGAAATTTTACTGGTCAACAGAGAATTCCAATACTAAATCAACAACTACATGCTCACATATTACCGTAAATTAAGATATAGCGAAGCAGTCCACAGCTTTTTAGAAAGCTAAAGCTTGTGTCTATTGCAGTTGATATGTAATGACGGCCCAAAGAAATCGAGTCCTTAGATGAACACTGGTAAAATTCCACACCTATTTATAACAGTTCTAAGCTTGTGATGAATCTTTATTCAACACATCCGGGAACACATCTTTTGATTATTTATCAAAGAAAGTACTATTAATTTATTAATAAATAATTTAAATTGTTTTTAAAATATTTTATATTGGAGGAAAATATATATTATATATCTATACTCATACACAGTATATTGTTCAAACACTAGATGACAAACTATATCTTTTCCTCTGTTTCTTTTCCTTTTATTTTTATGTCGTGTAAAATGACTGGTTTGTATATACCTACCTACCTATCCTCTTCGTTCCCGGTGGAGCATAAGGTCAATACAAGACTTCGCCATTCGTGTCTGTTCTTTGCCTTCGTCTCAGCCTCTACCCAAGTCAGGTGCAGATCTTTTAGTTCAGCTTCCACCGTACGCCGCCATGTTGTTTTTGGCCTTCCGCGAGGTCTTTTCCCTTGGGGTGTCCATCTTAATGCTTCTTTGGTGATGCAGTTCCCCTCCATTCTGAGAACATGTCCAAGCCATCTAAACCTTCTTTGAGTGATCTCGTCAATGATGCATTTGGAATCTGTCATCTTCAATAAGTTTGAATTTGATATGGTGTTAGGCCAGAATATCTTACAGATTTGACGCAAGCAATTACTATGGAAACTAGATAGAGATCTCATATCTGCTTTGGTTACCCTCCAGCATTCACTTCCACACAGCAATACTGATTTAACATTGCTGTTATAGAGTTTGACTTTGGTCTTTCTGCTGTATTGTTTTGATCTCCATATAGGTTGTAACTTGTGGAATGCTGTTCTAGCTTTGGATAGTCTGTTCTTTATGTCTTTCTGTGTTGGATCTTCTGTGCTTACAACTGCGCCTAGGTATGTGAATTTGTCCACTTGCTTAATTTCGTTTCCATCAACTATTAATTTTTCATCAGATGTTGTGTTGAATCGCATTTCTTCTGTTTTATTGGTATTTAGTTGTAGTCCAACTTGACTGGCATAGTGGCTGAGTCTCTGTGATTTTTCCTGTATGTGGTCTCGCCTAGATGACAATAGAGCGATATCATCAGCAAAATCTAAGTCCTCTAAGGTGGAGAAAATGGACCATGTGATTCCTCTTTTCATATCGCTTGTGGTTTTCTTCATTACCCAGTCGATGGCTATCAGGAATAACATTGGGGAGATAATACATCCCTGTCTGACTCCAGAGTTTACGTTGAACCAGTCTGTCTCTTTGTTGTTCAATAAGATGGCACATTCAAACTGGGTATAGAAGCATTTGATGAGGGTTACTATCTTCTCAGGCACTCCATATGATCTGGTGATTTTCCATAGGGTGTCTCTGTGTATGCTGTCAAATGCCTTTTTAAAGTCTATGAAATTAATAAAAAGTGGTGTTTTCCATTCAATTGACTGCTCAATGATGTTTTTCAGTGTGAAGATTTGGTCAATACAACCTCTTCCTTTTCGAAATCCAGCTTGTTCTTGTCTAAGGATAGCATCTAACTCTTTGTTAATTCTATTGAGGAGGACTCTGCAGAAGACTTTGCTAGGTATGGACAGCAAAGTTATACCTCTCCAATTATCACAGTTCCCGAGGTCTCCTTTCTTGGGAAGCTTTACAATAAGACCCTTTGACCACTCTTTTGGAATTTCGTCTTGAACCCATATGGTGTTAAATAGGTTGAACAGTTGGTTTGTGGCTGACATTAAATCAACTTTAAGAAGTTCTGCTTGGATTCCATCTATGCCTGCTGCTTTACCAGACTTTAAAGATTTAATAGCAATGGTTATTTCTTCTCTTGTTGGTGGATCGATATTGATATCTAGGTCGTCTTGTTGTTCTACTCCCTCAAAGTCTAACATTGGCTCTGGTCTATTCAAAACATCTTTAAAGTGTTGAAGCCATCTTGCTGATTGTTCTTTCTCAGTTGTTATGATTTTTCCAGCTTTATCTTTCACAGGTGGTACTTGGTGTGATTTACCACATAGTTCCTTGGTAATTTTAAAGACTGTGTTAAGATCGCCTCTTGATGCTGCTTGTTCGGCCTCATCTGCACGTGCATCTATGAAATTACGCTTATCTTTTCTAGCTGATTTCTTCACTTCTTTATCCTTTTCACTATATAACTTCTGAAGTTGTTCCTTTTGTCTTGTAGATCTTGTATTTAAGACCTTCTCCTTCAACTTTGTTCTTTCTTCAATGGTGTCCCAGGTTGTTTTGGATATCCACTGTTTATCATTTCGCTTTTTGAAACCAATAGTTTTCTCAGCTGTTTGCTGGTAGACTTGCTTGATGTTCTCCCACTGATATTCTACTGATGTTGCATGGTCATCTTCAAGATTTTCTAGTACCCTAAATCTGTTTTTCAATTCTATGGAAAATTTCTTTTGAACATCAGAATCTAATAATCGTTTAATGTCAATAATTTTTCTGTTTGAACTGTTGTTTGTGAAAGATTTCTTTAACTTGAGTCTTAGTTTGGCTATCACTAGATTGTGGTCACTATTTACATCAGCCCCTCTGTAAGATCTGGTGTCTAATAGTGATCTTCTCCATTTTCCATTTATTAATACATGATCAATTTGGTTTTTATCACGATTGTTTGGTGAATTCCATGTAATTTTGTGTATGTCTTTATGTTTAAACAGTGTTCCTCCAATGATGAGTCCATTTGTAGAACACATATTTGCAAGCCTTTCACCGTTTTCATTCATTCTACCGACTCCTTCTCTTCCCATAGATCTTTCATGTTGGGTGTTGTCGTTTCCAACCTTGGCATTTTGGTCACCAGTCACTAAGAGAACATCATGCTGCGGTGTTTTGCTGATCTGTGATTGCAGTGCTTCATAGTAAGCATCTTTAGTTTCGTCTTCAGCGTCGTTTGTTGGTGCATAGCATTGGATGATTGTGGTCTTTGCATAGATGGAATTGAAGCGAGCTCTTATAAGTCGTTCATTTATAGGTTCCCATTCCATTAGGCTTTTGGCACAGTCTTTGTTCATGATTATAGCAACTCCTTCTCTATGTTGGTCATCTGATCTTCCTGAGTAAACTATTGTATGGTTGTTAGTGACAGTCTTCCCGGATCCAGTCCATCTACATTCACTGACTCCCATTATGGCAACTCCATATCTATTCATTTCTTTAATCACTTGTGCTGTTTTAGAGACTTGGAACATTGTTCTAACATTCCATGTACCAAGCTTGATGGTTTTCTTGGGATCCATGAGGCTGTGTTTCCTGCATAAGGCCTCCCTTTGTGGGTTTTCTCCTTGTACATTCATACTGCTGCCGGGGCAACTTACATCCTCAAGGATTCCTGCTGTAGGTTGATTTCTTGTATTATTGATTTCTGTAATAAATTTGTTTTTCCGAGATGGGGTTATTAGCCGCATGCTCAACCCCCTACCAGGAGGACCAGGAGATTTTTGGTCTAGGTTCCCATCCTATAGATCGGTTGCCTTCCAAGGCTGACGAGTCTGGATCTACCCGGTTTGTGTAGAGTTGTCTCTCCTAGACAGGTTCCCTGTCATGGGTATGATCCCTGTCTGACCAGAGTTTTACATCGATTTTGTTCATGTTGGACAACCATTATTTACATTTATCATTACACTAATAATGTAAATAATGGAAGAGCCCTCACGCCACGCCAAGGCCATGAACGATGTGAGGGTGGTTTGTATATACGGGACCTATTTACTTGAGCTGGTGATGACCTCGGCTCGATAAACTTTTTATTCTTTTATTCATTCAAACATGTTTTGAATACTTTTGTGTTCTCATTTTGCATTCATCTTTACATAATTCATCATGTGAGAACCGTATAAGTTTAATTCCGTATGGATTTCATAATTTCATGGTTTTTTCATTCCTAAATCCCAATACTACTTGAAATTCAAAGTCAGAATTTGAATAAACCTGAAAGAATGATCAAAGGATTGAATCGATTTCACCTTTGTTTTAGAACTCAGTAGACAGTGACATTTAATGTATTAATTAAAAATGAGACCTATAATTACAATACAGGATTTTCTGATGGCGAGGTGGTATTCATGAATTAATAATTTGTCACTGTAATGAATAAGATTTATAGCACTTTAAATCCTGTGTTGATTTCATTGTTAAATGTTATGTGTGAATGTTTCAAACTCATTGGCTGGCTAGCGACAAATATTCTTCGTATATCTCAGAGTCGGTAAAAAATTTTCGAAAACATATTTTATATAATATTAATGAACATTTTATAACATGTAACTGAATAAACGCAAAATTCGGTCGACCCATTCGTATATTTCTATTTACATATAGGGGTTTCAATTGCATGCATGATTTTTAGTGATTGATTACGTGATTCAGTAAAGAGAAATTAGTTATATCACACGGTTTAATATCTTGTAACTTTATATAAAAATACCTGAAATTCTTTTGTTCAAACAGATTCATCAAAATACAGAATAAAAAAATCAAATCCAACCCCAACTGTAACGAAAATTAATGCACATTTTTTTTTAGTAAAACAGTCTGGTATGTTTGAGTAAAACGGTCAGGTATGTTTTTAAAGTAACTGCCACAAAAGAAAGAGAGGGCCAATAAAATGCAAATAATACTCAAACGACTCGACGGTTAATTTAATTCTAATTTCATATCCAGTATGCAGAATCCCCAATAAAATTCTAATATTAGTGAGACAGTACGGCACATGTTTATAAAGACTGAGGTAGTTCAAAATTAAAAGGTTGGAAAATTATGGGTTATCTGAACGCTATTAATCTACTTTTTATCAAATTTAAAGAAATTCTATTGGACTGATTGTATAATAATGAAGTAACTGAAGATAATTTAGCAATTTAAATGCGTTTTTGTTTCTCCTAAAATTACAAAAATTGATCGCATCTCATGATACAATGGTTTAAAGTGATGAAATTAAAACACACTGCATTCAAAATTTGGATTTCTATGCGAGATAAAATTACTGTTAATGACATTTTAAAATCGCTATATCTCACTTTAAAATTCGGTGAAAATACTACTAAACGCTTAATTTGTCAGAAATGTAAGCAATTTTTTGTTGTGATTTTTTTCCCACTAATTTTTTGCTTTATAATAATACGGAGTAGAACTGTTTTGTTAAGTAATTGTCTGCCTTTATACACGAAGCCAATGTTTTGAATTTTTCCAATTGAAATAAGGGACATCTTCATAAAGTACTATTATTATTAATAAATAATAAAAAAGAACCATTGACTTTTACAGAAATATCTTGAAAATATTGAAATGTAAAGAATAAACATTCTGTTTACAAAGTTGTATTTGAGAGGTTACATATATATATGTTGTTTATTACGTTTGGTACATAGCCATTTATACTTAATTGATTTTTACCGTAAAACAATAATATATAAAAAGTTATATTCCATGCAGAAGGTCACCAAAATCAATATTGTTAATGTAGAAAATATAGAAAAGATCTTACTTTCTTGCATGAGTATTGCGGACATTGTCCATTACAAAATAGTTTAATTGCGTTCGGACGCTCGTGCAGCATTTATACAAAAAAAACACGCCTTCTTAGTATGCATCCGAATATTTACAAACATGGGTGCATCCGAATATTTACAAACATGGGTAAATAACTATGTTGCAGGTGTGGTATAATCTGCCATTTTATTTGTCACTTTTTGTTAAGATTTCAATAGAATATCTTTGTACAAAAGGTACGGAATATACGACACCGACAACAAATTGCTTAAATAGCTGAACAAAAAGAGAACTTTATGAACACCATGCTGAATAATAAATCACAGAAAGAGGATAAAGGTCTCAATCTCCAAGTTTATCTTCACTTTTCTTTATTTTGCGAATTGAACTCATAGGCATTTAAATTACCATCGCAAACAGAAGATCAAGGAAAGTGTAAGCTCTTATGATCATCGTCTGTGTTCTGAACATGTAAATTAAAGACTGAATCCGTCAATTACTGTAATTTAACTTTTAAACTTTCAAAAATACACCTGGTTGTAATGTCTACTGTAGAATATGCAAGAGATGGAAATTTCGTACCTTTTTCAGTTCTGTATGCATCCAGTACGCAAAAATTTAGTAATTATAATACATGCTAAACGGAGACAGTCTGCATGAGTTTCAATTTATACAAATAATCTTTTCTGTAATGAAAAATTAATTAAGACTGAAACATCGAAAACTTAGGGAAAAGCATGAAAATCTAACTGCTTACTTCGAAAATTCCTTCATCTTCACGTGGAAAATAGTAAGAATGTCATTAGTTTGAGGGCTTTTTGGCTGAGTAATATAATTTTCACCCCAAAACCATTCACACGAAAAACATATTTTATACCTTCATCTTAAAGAGTACAAATGCAGCTTCTGTGTATGGATATAGCTCAAAGTTTATTGTCAAGACCCCTAAGATGTAAACTGAAGGCTCAAACAGTTTTTTTTACGCAAATACGTACAATCCATAAAAGTATCTCTTACTAAAAGACAAATTTATACCCTGACTTTGTTAATATCATCACGCAAGAAATTTTACGGTCGTAATCACGACTTGCGATACGAAGAACTCATCTTCAGTTAGACCTCACTTCTCAACGGACTTTTACACTATGCAGGATTTCCATCTGCCACTTACAATGTGACGGGTGCCGTTAACGGAGCTTAGATTAAAGCTTTCCGGGATACCTGACTTCACTCCCCTTTTTTCTTTTATTTTTGTATCTGTTCACATTGTAAGTACTTTAGTTTTTGTGCTATCTTGTTCTAAATATGATTTCTTTGGTATGCGTTTTTTTACTCTTTTAGTTGTATTTTGTATTTTGTAGTATTTGTCTACTATTTTAGTGTTCTCGTGATTTTTTCTTGTCTTTGTATTTTGGTTATGTTTTACTTTGTCCACTGTCTTATCGCTTTTGCTGATATTACTTAACTTGAACATTTTGAACAATTTCATGGCCATATACGCAGTTTTTACCTTTGATTGGTAGAAACGAAAGAGCAAGTTTTCTATGTACATGGTTTATGGGATTGTTAACATCATAGCTGATTGATAGTATTGATAAGTGCCATATACAAGATTTGTGATAGACATTAAAAAAGACAAACAAATTAATTTTAAACGGATGCATCATATGCGTAATTTGAAAACTGATATCTTCTCAACCATTTAAATGCAAAAATGATAGGCCTGAAATATCCTGCATGTAACAATCGATATTATTAAAAAATCTATCAAAAATGAGAAAAAATCGGTCATAGATATGAATTTTAGACAAGATGTCACTCTGTTTTTGTCTTCTCTTGTCAGGTAATTAGTACATTGGAAATCAAGCAAAGCAATTTTACGTACTAACTTATAATGTTTATTTTCAGGGCATTGTTGATTCATGCTATTACCGTATTCACTCCCCGTTTTGTTTGTTTCTGTGTTTTTCAGTAGATATATTCAGCTCTTATAGAAAACAAAATCATGGTTCTAAAACGCGAAAAAAGTCAGTCAATTATATCACAACAGGGTACAAGTTTAACCTCTGAGACGGAAAAGATAAATATCAACTGATCCATTGGACCTTAAAAAAACAAGAAAAGATTTAATCGTTGTGATGGAAAACTTCCATCTTCGCAATTGAGATTCAGAGAACAATACGATGAAAAGTATACATAGTATGATAAAGTAAAACAATGATATAAACTAAATAAACAGGAGATCAATAAAACCAAATGCTATTTTATGCAAGTTTGAGAGAGAAAAAACATTGTATTTCATAAACCAGACAACTACACAGTTTGAATATCAACACAAAAACTCTCTATATTAAGATAATCATTCTCAATTTTCTGATTGCCACGTACATGTACTTCCAAAGGATCCAGACATAAAGAGTATTGGACTAGCATAAAGGTAATCAACAAGTTTCCAGTTGTGTAAAAATTACATCGTTAATGACATTATTGCATGTTTTTTGCAATCTAAAAACCATTCGTTGATGGTGTTGGAGGGCGGCAGAATGTCATATATTACTATTTAATGTCGTAGAAATGAGCAAACGACATATAAATTGACGTCTAATGGGAATAAATAATATGCTCTGGTGCTGCTAATCTTAATTGCATTGGCAAAGTTGCACTTTCTGAAGTAAAATGAGTTAACTAGCTTACAGAAAAACTGAATAATAGATATCAATACACCGTTATCAGTATCACCTCAACCAATACTGTGTGACAAAATTAAGAATTAGATAACAATTTCAACAATTGTAGCTAGCGATCACCTTGTTGGTATATTCATTCTGTGTTGGCTTTTATAGTGTGTTTTAAACTTCAGAGGACCAGGACAGATAAGGAGGAGGTTTGGGTATCCATAAAACCGGTTTAATCCCACCACTATTCTGTGTCTGTGCCAAGTCAGATTAATATAACACTGTTGTTTTGATGTTTGTGTTTTGTGCTCTTTTATGTTATTTTTTGTCTCAGTTCTTTCGATGGGATGCATTGCTTAATATGCCATTGTTAATATTTCCTGTTGTCCGTTTTGGTGTTTGTTTACATTACTTTTCTTGGTTGCTCCTGTCTTGTGCCTACCTGGTCAACTGTTAAAGAAAAAATAAGTACAATTTCATGTGATTTGAAATTTTAATCACAAAATGTGTATATCCTCCACTATAAAACCAGTCCAGGTGCTAGTATTTTGGAATAGTTAAAATTATTAAAATTTCATTCATACATGTAGCTATGTCGTCCGATGTTTGATATTAAACAGTTTGGTCCCTTTCTTTGGCTACCATTGCTAACTTAATAACAGGGGAAAACATTA
This sequence comes from Mytilisepta virgata, assembly GCA_028015205.1. Taxonomy (NCBI): domain Eukaryota; kingdom Metazoa; phylum Mollusca; class Bivalvia; order Mytilida; family Mytilidae; genus Mytilisepta; species Mytilisepta virgata. Next base: position 75,389,642 of record CM051518.1, on the reverse strand, counting down.
GATTAACTGTGGTTTTTACAAGATTTTAAATGGCTACACAAATTTGATACCAAAAACTAAAGGTAAAACAAGAAATATATTTGGATAAAAACAGGTAATTAAACATTATAAGGATAACTTTTAACCAAGATATAATTTTGATGAGCATTTGATTCTACTATTTGATCTTTACTACAACCGTGAAAAATCTTTCGATGGTTGACCCTAATACCAAACTATAAATAACCCACTTATTTGTTCAGATTGTTAAAAACTGCAGGTGGCTTAAAAAAAATAAACGATTTTTTATCAGAAAATCTGTAATTCAACCGAAATAAAATTTACATAAGATCGTCGTTTGCCATGATAATCTAAGTTGAATGAAAATTATCGGAAAAATCTACTAAAAGGGGCAACGAAAGCCCTATAGTCAAAGTTTAAAAGTGAACTAATTATTGGAGCAACAGTTTAATGACATTCAGTTACTTTGTTCTGCATCGTGTCAACGATTGTGAATTTCTTTTTTTTCTTCATTTTGTAAAAAGGATTAAAGATAGTTCAGATAATTAGAACTAAGTCTTTTCATTTCATCCAAAATTGAAAACCTTCTTGTTTACGTCCAATTGAAAAAATTAAATGTCACAGAATGACATAAAAGATAAACAATAACAAGCGTGATGAAATCTAGTTTCCTGCAATTAATATAAACAATCAATACCGAAATCATTTGAAATGGAAACGGAAATGATTCATCTGTTGTTTTTTTAGTTCAGTCACACATTCGGCAGTCGTATCTAACTAAAATGAGTAGGTACGACTTACAGACTTTCAAACTGTTAAATTCTCCACATTTGCTTAATTAAGATATTTATTTCTTCCTAGTATAAAATAGCATTGGCAGTACTTTTCACAAACAGTCTTTAGAGCAAAATTACTTTTAAGTCATACATATTCTAGTATAACTTACGAGTGATTTTACTCTTTAGATATTTTGTGAAAAGGGCTCCAGATTTATGCAGAGACAACGCCCTAATCGACTGGACACAAGAATAACAACAACTGAGGTTTATGGTAAAAGTTTGTAGTTTAGAAGAAAAAGTTGCAGTTTTGAATGCACTATAATTTGAAAACTTAAGTTCGAACTTTTGAAAGTAATTTGCAAACCAAATTTTATTTACTCCCTCCAATGTTTTTGCATCCTTTTTGCAAAAAGAGAGATAATAAGAACAGAAAACCGGAGTCATTTACAGTGCACATCTTTAGGTAACAAAGCACACCTGTAGTATACTTTCCTGTTATGATAACAAAGCATACGTATAGCATACTTTCCTGTTATGATAACAAAGCGCACCTGTAGCATACTTTCCTGTTATGATAATAAAGCACACCTGTAGCATACTTTCCTGTTATGACAACAAAGCATACCTGTAGCGTACTTTTCTGTTATGATAACAAAGCACACCTGTAGCATACTTCCCTGTTATTATAACAAAGCACACGTGTAGCATACATTTCTGTTATGGTAACAAAGTATACCTGCAATATACTTTCCTGTTATAGTACCAAAACACACCTGTAGTATACTTTCCTGTTATAATAACAAATCACACCTGTAGTATACATTTCTGTTCTGATAATAAAACTCGCCTGTAGTATACTCTCCTGTTATAACAACAAAGCTCGCCTGTTGTATACTTTCCTGTTATGATAAAAAAAGCACACCTGTAGTATACTTTCCTATTATGTTAACAAAGCACACCTGTAGTATACTTTCCTGTTATGATAACAAAGCACACCTGTAGTATACTTTCCTGTTATGGTAACAAAGCACACCTGTAGTATACTTTCCTGTTATGGTAACAAAGCACACATCTAGTATACTTTCCTGTTATCATAACAAAGCACACATGTAGTACACTTTCCTGTTATCATAACAAAGCACACTGTAGTATACTTTCCTGTTATGACAACAAAGCACACCTCAAGCATACTTTCCTGTTATAACAAAGCCCACCTGTATTATACTTTCCTGTGATGGTAACAAAGCGCAGCTGTAGTATACTTTTCTGTTATGATAGGAAAGCACACCTGTAGCACACTTTCCTGTTATAACAAAGCACACCTGTAGTATACTTTCCTGTTATGACAACAAAGCACACCTGTAGCATACTTTCCTGTTATGATAACAAAGCACACCTGTATTATACTTTCCTGTGATGGTAACAAAGCACTGCTGTAGTAAACCTGCCTGTTATGATAGTAAAGCACACCTGTAGCATACTTTCCTGTTTGGTTTTGATCAGAATAATAGCGAGCGCTATAGGAGCATATGCATTTTCTACATATGGGTCATTAGAAAAGTCTTTGTTTAATGGGGGCAGGCATATCACTGCATATTGTACTACATACTAAGGCCAGAAAAAGTTTCGTTCGCCGGAAATGGAAGTAAGGCAAATAACTTGCCTCAAATTATAATTTTAGAATCAGAATAATGATACCGGAAATGAGTTTCTGGAAAGGGCTATTTCTGTGCTCGCATCATTGGTCATGCCAACAGCATATTATTTTTAATTGAAAATTTAGTCGAAATATCATATGATAAAAAAACTTTAAGTTTTGAAGTAGACATCCGTTTAATCTTAGTTCATTGTACATTAAATGTACAACAGACTTGAATCCACAAAGGGTCGAAAAACTGTTTGATACTTAATCTTAAACTCCTTAAATTCAATAGTTAACAGTCATTAAATTTTATCAAATCGTACTTTAGTATTTAAATTTTAAATCTTCAATAATAATGAAATTTAAATACCAACGTGTAAGTACAAGTAGCTTACTTATCATGAATCAAACATAATATGATTATATCTATCTATTGTATATTTACCTCACAATAACAAAGGCTGACATGCTTATTTTGTGTATTCAATGATACGCATTGCTATTTACAACCAAACGGGATGTTTATTATTTCCATTAAGTACTTGCCTTCTGAATATATATATATCTGGCACTGAGAACTGGGCCTGGATCATGTATATATTTACACTGTCTATTTTGTATATATACCGTATTGATTGTTACTGTGGTGTATGAACTACAGAACTAATGTTATTTACAGTTGTAAATTTCTAATTTGTTTATATGACTTGCTGAAATTGCTTGTTCACAAAATTTTTCCAAAGTCAATCAGCAGTGTTTATTATTACTGTACTACATGTTAATGAAGGATTGATACAACCCAATTTTGAAAAAAAATATTCAAGGCAAGTTAAACTGTACTCGATTTTAACGCAATCTGATTTTTCATTTCCAAACTCCTTCGATTTTGTCCAATTGTTTTACGAAATTTGAAAGTCTTTTCATATAGTGTTGAACCTGTCCGAATTTAACGCTCCTTAAATTTGTTCGTATTGGGTTTTGATAAAGCAAATTATTTTTTTACCCGAGTAAAACATTAAAATACTATAGAGTTTCTCAAACTTTTGTTCCATATCAATTCAGAAAATATATTACAAATTATACTTCATCATTGTATCATGTAATATTTCTAGATTTCATTCTTCTCTGTTAGTCTGAATAGGCTTGACAAGATCGTTAAAAGATTTAACGCACTTTTGATAATTTGTTGGATAAAGTTTAGTGTACAAAACATTTTAATGTAAGTTTAAGTAAAACATTTGATATTTGTGAAATAGTAAAGTTTTCTTTCATATAATTAACCAAAACAACTGTGTTTTCTGTGTTTTCTGCTCCGATGTGTGTCTTTTGTTGGTTGCTGGCAAAACCTATATTTAAATTTCTGTGAAACAAGTGGTAAAATTGTTTTGAATACATGTATTGTGATATACCTATCTAGTGTAAAATAAATTATAAAACTAAACAAATTGAAAATTTTGGCTTTACCATTTTTGGTCATTTTGGCAGTTATTTCTCATCAACATTTTGGATTGTTTTGGTTTTCAAGATTTTATGCCTTCAATCAAAATAACTAGTCGTATATCGACGAAATCTGATTTTTTTAATGCATCAAAATTGTTATAAAAAATTTATATTATTATTTCCAACATGCAGTGATGCTTGTTATATATATGCAAGTGATTTGTACGCAAGCGTATTAGGGACATACTATGTAACTAGTACATGTCTTAAAAAAAATTTAAGAACGACAATATTTTTCAAACTCAAAAGTTTTACTTTAAGAAACTCCAAATTCAAATCCAAAATTAAAAACTAAAATTTTTAAACTTTAATAAACTCAAAATTTTGAATATAATAAACTAAAAATTTCGTCTTTCAGACACTCAAAATTTTGACTTTTAGACACTAAAAAATTTTAATTTTAATCAACTAAAAATTTTGTCCTTAAGAAAATAAAAATTTTGGATTTTAGAAGCTCAAACTTTTTTACTTTTTTAACACGTGACTTCGTCATCACGTGAATATCTAAAAGGGTAAAAAGTCAAAATTTTTAGCTTATTAAAGTCAAAATTTTGAGATTTTAAAAGTCAGAATTTAAAGTTTTTTAAAAATAGAGATTTCAAGGTTTCAAATGTGAAAATTTTGAGTTAAAGTCAAAATTTTGGCTAACTTTTGAGTTTCAAAAATATTTGTCGTTACTAAATTTCCTTAATACGCTTCCGTAGATTTGACATTGATAAAATTCAAGGATAAATTTCAAGGATGTATAAATTACATTTAATTGAATCAGCAAATTTCAATTATAGTATTATATCATGTGTAACATACATATTCCGATATCCCGGGGATATGTCTGACATTGAAATCGTAAACTAATTGTCTAGAATTAATCATTGAATTTCTTGCCTAAAATTAATATGCTTACATCATTCAAATTACATCGATTTTCCACAAAGGTATGTCAAAACACAACTTTACAATGTTGTAAGTGGTTGAAGGACTTGTTTCTCTTGGGCGAGGTCCTAATTTACGCGTAGCTTTTTCAGACTGTCTGTTTCTCGATTCATCTTTATGACAGGTTGTATATTCACTGGTATTTGAATCCAAGAATTTTCATGAAATTTGTAAAAATCTTCCTCGTAATGAAATATTTATATTATTCATCCCATAATAAGATAATACGAAGTGTATTGTGTCGTATACACATGTATAATTAACATAAAGAAATTATGGCGGTTATCATGGATTGTTCATAATGTACGACAATACTTTTTCTTGTAGTATCCCTGCATGGAAACTTTTATGTTTTTTTGGCTAGGTCAGAATAAAAGTTTGCTGGACATGGAGACTGTTGACTTATAGTGAACTTCTATGATTTTTGGCTAGGCCAGAATAAACATTTGCTGGACATCGAGACTGTTGACTTATACTGAACAGAAATATTGCTAATATTATACATCTAAGGACACCTCGACAAAGTCTATTTTTTTGTAGTAGATAAAATTTTAAGTTTTATGTTATGTTGTATTTTCTGTGTACTAGTATTTGATGTTATAGGGGTTTCTGTTCAAATAGTGTAATACCTCCTCGGTGGTTTCTTGGTAGCGTGCTCGCCTCGAGTGCGGAAGGTCGCGGTTCGATCCCCGGCCGGGTCAAACCAAAATTAAAATTGGTAATTGCGGCATCTAGGAGTAAGAGAAAATGACTGGTTGGCTTGGAGTAACCGAGTGTGGTAACATCTCTTCCTGTGGACTGTCACCTCGTGAGCTAGAGTGTAGTAATATCTCTTCCTGCGGACTGTCACCTCGTGAGATAGAGTGTGGTAATAACTCTTCCTGCGGACTGTCACCTCGTGAGCTAGCACATTATGAATGCGGCTCGGAGTGTCCGTCTAGTACAAAGTAGGGCTCATATTTATATCATATCAACATGTTCTCGTCCTGATATGCACTTACTGGTTGACAATAATTCATCCATCCATCAAATAATGTACATCCTTTGGAAAAAAAAACAGCATTCATCCGTCGAAGAATATCTGTTAATTACAATGAACTTGAATGATCCAAAACTTCAAAACGCTGTGCCAAAGTTAATGAATGCTATTATGGCTATTCGTGTGCAGTGAATACACACTAAATAGGGTGCTAATTCGGTTTTGGAAGTAAAGGGTAGAAATACACTTCTGTAATTTGTTCGCCATAAAAGTCTTTTATATTACAGTTTCAATATAGTATATAATTAATGAACTATTTTCTACCGTATATACTCTTGTTGCTGCCACAACACAGCATGGAGTACCAGGGCACAAAGAAATATTGCGTTGAGAATATATAGCAGAACACGGTTTTTAATCCTATTTAGTAATTTCAATAAGAATTTTACAACAAATATTGTATATCTGATGAATATGTTAAAGTGATTTTCTGAAGAACTACTCTTAAATATTGATAGAATAAGATTGATTATTAAAGAACGTTTGAAAGGTGTTTGAGAACGGATTGAAAATTATAAATGTTTCAAATTTGACCCATACAAAGTTACTTTCATGGTCTATTTATGTATTTTATTTATTCTTTAATCGGCGATATAATACATGTAAATATATAAAGTCTATATTCACAAAGTACTCATTAAGGCAGAAGAACTCCAGGGTGCTATTGAGTAGATATACTAACTGACCCTTGATCCATCTGAGAAGCCGACATAAATTGGTACCTTCAGAATAATAAGTTTAATACGATTGAAATTTGTTATGATATAACAGATTTTACAGCAAAAGGAATATTTAGTAAAGGTCACATCAGAGTCACTTTTTAATAAAATGGCATTAGAGTAAAAAAAAATGTGTACATAAACCACGGCGTCGAATAGTCCTTTGTATGCATCGTTATAGAGTCTATAAATAAAAAATTAAAATTTCAACAATTTTTAAAACTGCTTTGAATTAGAATTTGTCTTAATTTTTTACCCACTTTGTAACAAAGCATCTTATTTCCAACCCGTACATTTTTATCGTTTCGAAAAGATTATTAGTCAAATTACTGAATATAAATGATATTGACTTCGTTAGTCGATGAAACAATAATTTGTTTTGATACATACTAGTACTTGTTACAAGTTTGTCTCTTACTTTTTTCATGAGAGATGACTTGGTATCAAGGAATTTTTTTGATAACGCAGTAACTCTTTGTTGTGTGGACCTTATTTAAAAAAACAAGGTTTTTTTTATCTATTATAAAAAAAACTTCAATTTACACACTATTATATTTATAACACTTACCATATAAGTTGATATATTTATGCCTTAAAATAATCTACTGATAACTTACCATGATAAATTATTACATAAAATATAATTTATACTGACAAAGAATACATTTTGTAACATAAAAATCATACAAAATTCCACTTATACAACGGATGTCTGAGTAACAATGCCATAGCTAAAGCATGTTGAATCAATGGTACGGCAAACAAACTATATCCTTTAACAAACACAGATCAATGTTTATGAGCTTGCTTGAAATAAAATAGAGGCACATTTTTAAATAATCCAATTTCACGTCTCAGAGTTCAGTAGAAATAATGTTATATATACTATCTTGTGTGAGTAGTTCAGGATAACGTCGCAGTAATTCATTTCTAGGCACGTTTCTTGTCTCTAGTGTCTTATTAAAGTAGCACCTATATTGTGCTACTCAATAATTTCTCTAACTGTCAAACAAAAATAAACTTTTCTTTAATCAAGGTGTTATGATGTTGAAATTCAGATCGTTTTTAGGACGATTTTAAAACTTGATCAACTTCGATAAACAACGTTATCCTACTAAGATTTCTTTGGGTTATGTTTGGACTGCCAAAAATTTACCATCAATTCAAAAACGCAAATACAACTTTTTGTAATTAAAATTGGTGAACAAAGGTCCAATCAAACGGGGGAAACTGCCTATAAGAAAGTTACGAGAATAAAATGAATATAATTTATCATGATTTGATACGATAAGAATCTGTCATGTCACAATGGTTTTTCTTTTTTGTTTTTTGTTTGTTTGTTTGTCTTTATCTCCAATCATGAATATCTTATCAGATCCAAATCTCATTATTTCATAACAAATGAACTTTGGCACATTTAAACTTTTCAGGCACTTATAATCCGATTTTGACTAGATCAAACATGACTGAAATTTATCTTTTGATAATGTTATACTTATCTGTCCGTTTAAACAAACAATCAGTATGGTTTATTTTGAATGTGTTTATGAGTACTGTTATATGGTCTGTATACATACTGTATATCCCTGGTATATATGTGGTCTGTATACAGAATACCCCTGGTATATCTATGGCCTGTATACAGAATACCCCTGGTATATCTGTGGTCTGTATACAGAATACCCTTGGTATATCTATGGTCTGTATACAGAATACCCTGGTATATATATGTCTGTATACAGAATACCCCTGGTATATCTATGGTCTGTATACAGAATAACCCTGGTATATCTATGGTCTGTATACAGAATACCCCTGGTATATATATGGTCTGTATACAGAATACCCCTGGTATATCTATGGTCTGTATACAGAATACCCCTGGTATATCTGTGGTCTGTATACATACTGTATACCCCTGGTATATCTGTGGTCTGTATACAGAATACCCTTGGTATATCTATGGTCTGTATACAGAATACCCCTGGTATATCTATGGCCTGTATACAGAATACCCCTGCTATATATATGTCTGTATACAGAATACTCCTGGTATATCTATGGTCTGTATACATACTGTATATCCCTGGTATATATGTGGTCTGTATACAGAATACCCCTGGTATATATATGGTCTGTATACAGAATACCCTGGTTATCTATGGTCTGTATACAGAATGCTCCTAGTATATCTATGGTCTGTATACAGAATACCCCTGGTATATATGGTCTGTATACAGAATACCCTGGTATATCTATGGTCTGTATACAGAATACCCCTGGTATATCTATGGTCTGTATACAGAATACCCCTGGTATATATATGGTCTGTATACATACTGTATACCCCTGGTATATATATTGGCTGTATACAGAATACCCCTGGTATATATATGGTCTGTATACAGAATACCCCTGGTATATCTATGGTCTGTATACAGAATACCCCTGGTATATATATGGTCTGTATACAAAATACCCCTGGTATATCTATGGTCTGTATACAGAATACCCCTGGTATATCTATGGTCTGTATACAGAATACCCCTGGTATATCTGTGGTCTGTATACAGAATACTCCTGGTATATCTATGGTCTGTATACAGAATACCCCTGGTATATCTATGGCCTGTATACAGAATACCCTGGTATATCTATGGTCTGTATACAGAATACCCCTCGTATATCTATGGTCTGTATACATACTGTATACCCCTGGTATATCTATGGTCTGTATACATACTGTATACCCCTGGTATATCTATGGTCTGTATACAGAATACCCCTGATATATATATGGTCTGTATACAGAATACCCTGGTATATCTATGGTCTGTATACAGAATACCCTGGTAATATATGGTCTGTATACAGAATACCCCTGGTATATCTATGGTCTGTATACAGAATACCCCTCGTATAAGTATGGTCTCTATACAGAATACCCCTCGTATATCTATGGTCTATATACATACTGTATACCCCTGGTATATCTATGGCCTGTATACAGAATACCCCTGGTATATATATGGTCTGTATACAGAATACCCCTGATATAACTATGGTCTGTATACAGAATACCCCTGGTATATATATGGTCTGTATACAGAATACCCCTGGTATATCTATGGTCTGTATACAAAATACCCCTGGTATATCTATGGTCTGTATACAGAATAACCCTGGTATATCTATGGTCTGTATACAGAATACCCCTGGTATATCTATGGTCTGTATACAGAATACCTCTGGTATATCTATGGTCTGTATACAGAATACCCCTGGTATATCTATGGTCTGTATACAGAATACCCCTGGTATATCTGTGGTCTGTATACAGAATACCCCTGGTATATCTATGGTCTGTATACAGAATACCCCTGGTATATTTATGGTCTGTATACAGAATACCTCTGGTATATCTATGGTCTGTATACAGAATACCCCTGGTATATATATGGTCTGTATACAGAATACCCCTGGTATATCTATGGTCTGTATACAGAATACCCCTGGTTGTGTCGCCTGCGGAACGCATAGGGATCACCATCTTGCGTCGACACACCTTTCTTATATCCTCAACTACTCATAAACCGCTCAAATTAATTTGATGAAACTTTCTCTGTGCATTAACCTTAATGCATAGGTTTGCATATATATTTCATTTTTAGAAAATTTTTAAAAAATTTTGTAAAAATTGACATTTTTGCAAAAAAAGGGGAGGGGGTCAAAACTTCTATCCTCAACTACTCCATAACCGCTCAAAGGAATTTGATGAAACTTTCTCTGTGCATTAATTATAATGCACAGGTGTGCATATATATTTCCTTTTTAGAAAATTATACATTTTTTTTGTAAAAATTGACATTTTTTTAAAAAAAAAAAGGGGGGGGTGTCAAAACTTCTACCCTCAACTACTCCGTAACGGCTCTAAGCAATTTGATGAAACGTTCTCTGTGCATTAACCTTAATGCAAAGGTGTGCATATATATTTCATTTTTAGAAAATTTTAATATCTTTTGTAAAAATTGACGTCCGCAGGCGACACTTGTCTTCCTTGGAAGACTCACACATTTTATATCTCAGTATGGTCTGTATACAGAATACCCTGACAGCTTTAGTACGAATACACCATTTGTGGCCAATAACATCATTTATAAATGAGATTTTGTTAAAATAACCATTACACGTTTGGTTGCACCAAATATGCAAATAATGTATGAAAAATATCTAAAATAATGAATTTCCAATTTTTAGGAGGACATATATCCAGGCACTTATTTTGGTGTAAAATTGCAAATTGGAACACCAAATGTATTGCGCATTAGTTTATTTTATGTTATTGTGTTAAACATTTCTTTGAATAGCCAAAGATTTCATTTTGTGACAAAAGAGCATTTTTTTCTATATATCTACATTTTAGGACTTGGACACAAATGATGAGTCGAAAATCGACAAAATGTGCCCATCTTGTACAAAATTGGCATCAAAGAATTTTATCCGTACGATGTTCACTTAGATATATCTTAGGGCAAAGCAAAACGATTATTCCGTAAGTGTGCATGAGTCAGTGTCTATTCTGATTCCAGTTTTGACAAATGATATTTACCTGTCATGTTCTTCGTTGTTAATGTTCATTGTTGACATTTTCTGGTATCTTCATTTTTAATTGGTTTAAAAAATGAAAAATATTTTGACCTATATTTTCAAAAAGGAGCATGAAATGAAGGTCAGGATATACAGGGACTCTAGTGGTTTGTCATACATTTTTATACCAGTGCCGAAGCCATATTTGCATGAGTGGGAAACGGACTACAGCATCAGAGTAGTGTAAAAGTGTGTATATGTATTACCTAATATTAGAGATTTTCAAAATAATGACTTTATTTTAACATGTTTTTCCATATTTTATTACACAAACAGGTTGGCATGTTTACTTAAGTACTTAGGATAAAAATTTCCTTCTTTTCTTTGATTATGTCAAGATCCACTTTGTATTTCACAAACCGTTATATCTTCGCTTCATCGAGAAAGAAGAGTAACCTGGAACAAATCTTGCAGTCGCCATTTTGGTAAAGAAAAGCTGTATAAATTTGTATTATTTAAGTATTAAAACGGGTAACTTTCCATGTATACAAACCTCAAAATAAATTTCGTTTTACATCACATTTGGAATCCGTAAAAAAGTTGTATACTAAGACTACACATGTTTAACTTTACAACGGGTATTGGCTTTGTACATCAGTTTAACTTGCCCCTCCCCCAAAAAAGGGTTCCTCCTGTGGTGAAAGAAAATCAACTTTGACATTCGAGATATTTTATTTTTTCAATAAATTAAGACATTATTTGAAATTAATACTGATATATACTACCTGTATAACATTATCATGGTTTATCAAAGTACTCATGGTACTCGGTAATCGTTCATGTACAGAATGATATTCTTAACTATCCTAATGGAGCTCAAACTGTTCTATTGAATGGTTGTCAGAAAAGCTGATGTATAGCAATTCTCCTGACACTTACATGTATGTGTTTTTGAAATCAAGAAGTAGATTAGTACTAATTGTGTTTTTAATGTCGTTTGCGGGAAAAAAACTGTAAAAGCTGGCAAAATCTAGAACAATTTTTCTGTATGTTTACAAACATAGATAAAATATCAGATTAATGATTGTAAAACGTCTTCATAATATATTACAACACACATTCCTTATAATATGAAAAAAACTTTGATTTCTGTTATGTTGAGTATTCTTACAAACATTAACACCAGCAACGTTATTCACAAAAATTCTATGACGTAAATTCGATCGTTACACCTTAAGATTTCATTATGACGTCTATGATTCAAGTTTAAAATAAGGCTAAATTATATCAGTCTTGATGTTTTGTAACTCACTGATACAGTATATTTGTGTGCTTATACAAACTGCTGAATTGTAATTATATATTATATCTAAAGAATAAATGCATATATCAATGTTTCATCCAAACAGATGATGTCAGGAAAATATAATATACTTTACATATTGTAATTCTATTCGGAATACCCTCTACCATATCTTCATGGAACCAAAATGATTCTGTATAAATAGATTTACAATGCATAAACAGTTGGTTTATCCCAGCATGTGAAACCAAAAGAATTTAAATGCATACTGCCGAATGTCGTACAGTTTTTGGAAACGATGACTTTCGAGTTCTATTAATTTAATCAGCCAAATATAAACAGTATGTGCGACTATAATCAGCCTTATATAAATAGTATGTCCGACTATAATCAGCCATATATAAACAGTATGTCCGACTATAATCAGCCATATATAAACAGTATGTCCGACTATAATCAGCCACATATAAACAGTATGTCCGACTATAATCAGCCATATATAAACAGTATGTCCGACTATAATCAGCCATTTATAAATAGTATGTCCGACTATAATATGCCACATATAAATTTGTTTGTACCCCCTTAGTAAATAAGAATGCAAACGTAAACGGAATTCTTAGAATATAGTAGATATTGACTTTTTATAATTATTATAGTGTCTGGATGAGACATACCCTTGAGAACGATAGCTCGATAGAGGTATATCATATTTATATTTTTATACTATCATGACTATGCTCAATGTAAATTATAGCTTAATTTCGATTGTTATTTCCTTCATTTTTTCCATCAAAATCAGAGTTGAATGACTCTGTACTATGCTGTAATCTCTTCCAAAAATACTGTAGTAATATATGTTGTAGGCAACCTATTTTTGTCTTTGTTTAAAATGAATTTTAAAATGAAATTTTCTGGAATAGAAACTAACTAAAAAAATAATACAAAAAGATATGTTTCATGTTAAGACTTATGGTGCTCAAACAAAATAGTGACTACATTTGTGACACACTACAAATTATGTATCATACATAAAACCCTGATAAATGCACTGTTTTGTCGGACATATCAGATTTGTCAGAATTTGAGGATCGTCTTGATGTATCTGATTGGTCAGACTGTTTTCGGTTTATGTCCGACGTTTTTTGTAGCACTGGTGTCGGACATCCAGTCACTTCTAATATAATAGTGTTTCCATCATGGTCCATAGTTTCCCATCGTGTATCTGAAAGAGGTTTGCACACATTCGGAAATAATGGCACAATATGTCCTACTTCCGGTACACGAAATTGTAATTTCACACAAGAAGGTGAACGAGGTTTTGTCTCTCCTCCTAACTTTTTCAGTGAAAACTGAACGTCGTAATGAATGTGGGTATGAACTGTGAATAAACAAAAATCTTTCCTATGTAAATCCGGTTCCGATCCGATTATCAGTTGATAAAATCGTACCATATCGTTCCAATTTTCTTCACTAGTAAATATAACAGTTCTTATATGTTCTTTCCCGTAATGCACTTGTCTAACAGCCCAAAGAGGTAGATCTTCCGAAGTGTAATAAAAGTCCTGACTATTGTATGGGTATGGATTTACTCTTCCCCTTGAAACGTGTTCCGAATGATGAAACTTCCATGGCGAACGTTCAAAGTGGCGTTTTGCACCTTGTATACGTTCACAGCCAAGCATTCCTTCCTCCTGAAGAAATACCATCATTGCTATACTTGGTATATGTGAGGTATAAACGTCCATGTTATTCTCGTTATTAGTATTTCTGTCCGTGATTTCTGCAACTTTTACCACATGAAGATCAGGATCTATCCAATCAATAACGGGCTGATAGATGTCCATCATTGGATAAATTTCGTGAGAATCTGTGAGACAGTGAATTGTCATGCGATAAGGATCGCTTAGCATTATTGAGTCTGTATCTGAAGTTCCTGATAAACTGATGCTTTCTGCTTCTGTCTCTGATCGCATCGAGCTATAAGATGAAATACTGCTCCCTGAGAAAATAAATGAATTTAATCATCAATTAGAAAAAACTATCAGGAATGTTAGTTTTCTTTTTTCTTTCCAAAGAGTTGTACCAAAATTAAAAATAGTCGCTACGCTGATTGCCATAAAAACGAAATGTATATGAAGGAAGCCATTTAAGTTCCTTTAAGAAAACAAGCCAAACAGCAGCCTGTTTTCCAACTTGTTTTTTGCCAAATTTCTGAGGAAAAATAAAAAAAATCAATTTATCTCTGTTGATATGCAGAATGCTTTAACAGCTCAACTGACTATTTAGAATATCTGAAGTTGTGTTTAACCATTTTCCTCAATAAAGCATTAGACACATTCCATCGAACCTGAACGGTCGAATTTTAATTTATTGTACAGAAAGAATCACTAACTTTCATAATCTTCTTATAATTTTCTCGGATAACCTACTACAGTTTCAAAAAAGATTAAATTGTAAGTTGACTTATGGGAACGTCAAGTCATTTATGTTTCCTTTTAATCTTCTTAATTAAGAACCGTTTTTAACAAAGAATAACTTTGCTTCAAAGGAGACTCATTGATCACGTACTGTCGGTTTTAAAATAACGTGTTAACATGGAACTGATCAAAGCAGGCATTGTGAATGAAATGGTCACTTTGCCTGTTAATCTCGATTATCCCAAGTAATGGAAATTTATTGAACAATGTTTTCATAGCGGATAATTCACCGGGATAGTGTTTTACATTAGAGAAGGTAAAAACACCTTCTGCGAGAATATTATATTACTCTTTAAATTACAGCTTGAGACTAAGATACACTGGAAGGGAATGAATTATTCTGAGAAACTGACTTTGGGAAAACTTAAACGCGATTTGTGGTATATGCTATCTTTTTTTTTTGCAGTGTAAGGATTAATATATAGTCCAGTCAATCTAGCATAAATTTGACCCTAACCTTAAAGTAATTGCAAAAGAAGATTTTTAAGTTTTAATCTTTAGCATTATACCCCAAATATACACAGAAAAAAGTCCCACAAAATCTATCTTGAGGAAGATTAAAAAATCAAGATTTTAAAATTCCTATGGACATTTGCATTGAAAATGGGAGATAACTCTGCAAAAAAGGCAGAAATATCAATAAATATTATAACTTTACCGCTTCTATTCAGCAGAATGTATTGATTCTTGATATTTTAGCCTTCTTTAGAGTATAACAAACAACTCAAAATTTTTTTTCATATCTTTTATCAAGCTACAACCTAGATTTCGTAATTTAATTAGTTGACCATTTATTAAATTTTCAACTTGTCAAGGTAAAGAATCTCAAATTTAATAAAAATAATTAAGCATATATTCTTCTTTTTGTGGTTTAAAGTTTCTTTAAACAAGGTAGATGCTGATCAAATATAATTTACAGATATAAGCAATACCAATTTTTCACATTATTTTTTTCAAAATGGTCACAAAGCCACAAATTTGCAATTTCTTTAATGAAAAATGCGCAAAAAATATAAAAATACCCATAACATTTCGGTTTTGTACATTTCATGAGCAGAAGATTATGTAATATAGTCAAATACGAACTTATAACCCCATCAAAGTATCATACTTTACATGAATTTTAAGAAAATCAAGCAAAAACTGACAAAAAAGACTCATTTTTGCGGAGTTATCTCCCCTTTCCAATGTTAATTTCCATAGGAAATTAAAAATGCTGATTTTGAATTTTCCTCAATTAAGATTTTATGAGACTTTTTTCTGTGTATATTTTGGGCTTAATTCTATAGATTAGAACTAAAATATTTTCTGTTGCAATTAGTTTGAGGTTAAAACTTAGTTTGACTGGACTATAGTTGAAATAATTAGCTTATATGGTAAACTAAGCCGTAGTATTCTAAACGGAACAGCCCGATATTTCATTCGTTTAACAAGCAAACGTTGTCCAGATTCTATGATAAAAAGTTATAGTTTTATCAAATTTTTATCTGCATTTCATATAGTATATATACTGACTTTCAACATGGTTAAAAAATGTTTAAAACAAAATTTGTCTTTATTCGACATTATATTTGTCTTTGGTGACGTCATATCTGACATGAAATCAATGAATCACACACTTAAAAGGGAAATAAATTTATATATATATATATATATATATATATATATATATATATTCCATCATACTAATGAGATACTCATCAGTTGTGCTAAAGACCTAAAATTTTCAAAGTCAAAACAATACCTCAAAACTTTGAAGGGCAAATGACCAAAGAAAGTTTAATCCAAAACATTTTAAGGACAGATACTCCATGGTTTTCACAAAATGTTGTGTAATTGAGTTGTCAGTAAACGAAATGGCCATACACTGCATCAAATTTATTTCGGTATTTTGTGATACGTTCTATTTTTACTACTAATGACAATCAATGGCACGGGAAGGTTTTTTTTTTTTTTTTTTTTTTTTTTTGCATTTCTTGAGATTTTCGATAATAATAATATTAAAATGATAATATTTAATATTGATCTTAACAAGAAAGACATATTCTTTTGCTTTTTAACCTGAACGCTACACGCTCGAAACAATTTATGATGTTAATTTTGATTTGAAAGAAATCCTGCATAAAAGTATACAAATAGATATGTACAATTTTCAATGAAGAATTTATCTTTTAATGATTAAATCTTTTATAAATAGGATTTTGTGTATACGAAGCGTGTAGATAAAAAGGGCTAATGCAATTGACTTCGTACAATGTGAAATCAGCACGTGCCATTGTAATCATTAACAAAAGATAAACAAGCATATACAGAGGCATAAACAACAGCTTTTAATTAGATATATGTACTAATTAGATAAATACATTTGTACAATGTACTAACAATGCAGTAGAAGGTCCATAACAATGATAAAATATATCTGGTGTGATTTTGTTTGTCATATTGTGCCATTATATTGTTGTTTTTAGTTGTTCTTTATTCGTAATTGTCTTATTCATAGTAAAATACGATTATATAGGACGGTGGTCTTTATATTTTTCTGGTATGACTCAAACCATTAGTAATACTGCTCTCCGGACTATACAATAGAAATTTAAATCTAAATGCCTTCTTTTGGAAATGAATTATATATATATGCCTTTGAATTCTATTTTCAAACTTCACTTTATAACTTTCTATGATAATGACATAAGAAAAACATCAAAACTGTAAAAATTCTAGACACTGATATGTATAAGACATTGAAGTTCACATTTCCTTATTTGGGTCCCAATTCTAACATCTTTTCTTTCATGAAATAATTGAATTTCTTAAGAAGTTTCCGAGGTGTTAACTTACCGTCATTTGAGGAGTTCGAGGCTGAGGTTGACAGACTTCCACGTCTTGATCTGAAAGGAAAGAAAGGATATTATATACAACTTTTTATATAAATAAATTGAAGAAAAACTTCAAGAATAACGAATCTTCCTTAAAAAAAAACTGGAAATTATCTGCGATTTTCCTATGTTTCAAACGTACCATTTTAGAAAAAAAAATGTTACCAGTTTGAACAACCTATATATCTTTTTTTAGTTGTACGTTTTTTATTCTTTTGGTTATACATGTATCCTTGTGGCTTTTGTTTGTTGTGTTCCATTCTCATGACGTTGTGTTTTGGTTATACATATATCCTTGTGGCTTTTGTTTGCTGTGTTCCATTCTCATGACGTTGTCTTATCATTGGGCTTCGAGTTTGTGGACTTTCCTCACAGTTTTGTAGCTTCGGTATTCTTTTGCCGACATTTGAGGCAGAACTTAGAAAAGATTATTTAATAATTTGAGGTTCTTCTCATTTCAGATATCCTATTTCAAAATGACTGTGGCGTACACAAAAATCTCGAACTGTCGCAAAAACAACAAAAAACCAAACTGGTCGGTCAAATTAATTTGGAAATACATAGGTGAATTTTTCACAACATAATGTTTTCGGAAAATTTTATGACCACATTTTATATATAAAGGTGATTGAACTTTTCCCAAGTGAATTTCACAAGTATTTAAACGGTGAAAAATATACAAATAACCAAATACACTGTAGCATGTGAATTATTAATGCTCAATTAATTTTAATATTGTTAGATTATAGAACGCAAGATAAATATTTTACTGTATTATTTCTCGTTACCTTTGTTTTCATACCACCAGGTGGGAAAATTCCAAAAGTCTTCTTTACATAGATAACTATTGTTTACTTCAATACTTAAATATCAATATTTCATAGATAAATAATTAAAAATGGGCTTCACTAGCTCGGCAAGTGTAATTCAAGTTTAATTGCTAAGTTTCATTCAATAGTATGTATTGTGGAGTTTAAGTGAACTTTTGATCACAGAATCTTATGTTACATTGTTGGAGAGGTAATAAAAGAGATCAAATGATCATGTTTAATACATACATCAACATTCCATTGTATGGACTGATGGTAATGGCAGTTTTAGTTTCAATTTACTGTTTGAAAATATGGATAATCAGAGATAAAGAAGAATGTTAGAGTTAATTCATTATTACAACAGCCTGATTCTACAAAGGAAACATTAATAAACAACTAACAAAGGAGTAGAATCAAACTGTAAGGTCACTACAGAGTATCGTTATCTTAAAGTAAGGTCACTAGAGAGTATCATTATCTTACAGTAAGGTCACTAGAGAGTATCATTATCTTACAGTAAGTTCACTAGAGAGTATCGATATCTTACAGAAACGTCACTAGAGAGTATCATTATCTTACAGTAAGGTCACTAGAGAGTATCATTATCTTACAGTAAGGTCACTAGAGAGTATCATTATCTTACAGTAAGGTCACTAGAGAGTATCATTATCTTACAGTAAGGTCACTAGAGAGTATCATTATCTTACAGTAAGGTCACTAGAGAGTATCATTATCTTACAGTAAGGTCACTAGAGGGTATAATTATCTTACAGTAAGGTCACTAGAGAGTTTCATTATCTTACAGTAAGGTCACTAGAGAGTTTCATTATCTTACAGTAAGGTCACTAGATAGTTTTATTATCTTACAGTAAGGTCAGTAGAGGGTATAATTATCTTACAGTAAGGTCACTAGAGAGTATCATTATCTGACAGTAACGTCACTAGAGAGTATCATTATCTTACAGTAAGGTCACTAGAGAAGAGAGTATCATTATCTTACAGACCAACATACATATTATACAAGTAACCGTGCGATACACAATATAGATTTAAAATTACATGAACACTACACCCGTCTTCTAACTATTATTGTCTCTTGTGCAGATAATGGATGATGTCTCTCTAATGCATAGCTGTATCTTAGATAGTTTTTAGTTCTATAGTATTTATGGTAATTCTGGCATTACAACGTTCTGGGTTCTTGTTTTCAGATTTTCACATATTTGGCCTTTAGTACTGTTGATTGTTGTAATGTCCACATACGGTGCACCAAACTTGGTATGCGAGAATGTTAACTGTAATCTCTAACCTTTTAGAAAGATAAGGCTTCATATTTTTTAACAATAATAGTATACAAACCATTTTGTGCAGAATGGGTTTCATAACAATTTATTTAAGGCACATCCGAATTTCACTACGTCATCATATTTTGAACTCGACCTTAAACTTCCCATTATAAAATAAAGGCTTCGTCATGACCAAACAATCTATTGAGTTAGGTATAGAAAGAAAGCCTGGGAATCTACCAGGCCAGTGATAATAAACATATTTTTATATCTATTGGAAGCGAATAAAAATTGCAAAAGCATTGCAAAAATTTATTAACATTTATTTTTGATTTTCAGTTTAGGAATAAAACAATCGAGGCTATCAAAAAAGCTTTCGAGTGAAAATTAGTATGAAAGAAGAAACGCGATGTAACCAATTCTGCGTTACAGTTTTACAACAGCAGCTTAAGCACAACAACCATTCATAGATATAACATTGATACACATTGTTATAACAGAAAATGCATACGCTCACTTCTTCCCAATGACAAAAAACACCTGCTCCTTATAATTAGTGCATAAAATTAACTATATATTCTTATTTATCTCCATTAAGTTTCTTAAAAAGATTGTGTCATTTATCACTTCGACTTTCAAGATTTCAATAAGCTTTTCTATTATTGGAGATTTCAATAGTAGAACGTGGTACAGAATACATAAAAAATCACGGGAAACGGATAAAACTCTTAACCTTTAAAGTAATACTTTAAGTACAATTTCACTTTCCTTTATTTTCTAACTGTGCAGGTGGGTTTTCTGATTATCACAAGATCAATGAGAGAATTGGGTTGTTTTATTATCACCTGTGTTCAGAACATGTAATTTGGTTATTGTAACCATCAATTAAAGTGAAAAATATTTGTAATACATACAATAGTTTCAAAGGCCATCTGCTGGTTCATTTTGTTTTGCAATATGTTGAGCAGGTTTATGGTATTGTTCCTTAACGTGAAGTATGTAATAATGTATACTCTGAACACTAATTTATGAGTGATGTATATTTGATGACCTATGTATTAGATTAATTTGTTTTATGTTTTTTTGCCTATATTTTAAACATGATCAATACGTATGCCATATAATTATATGTTGTATGTTGTCAATGTTGAACCATATATTATTAGAACCCTTGGATTGCATATCAGATAATCCAAGAATATTTATATGAAAAAACAAAGTCCATTTCTTACGTTGCATATAATCTTCCACATTAAACCTTGAAAGTTATTACAAAACATATTTAACATTCCATTCAAATGGCGATAAAGGACCTTACCTTACTAAGAATTTACCATACTATTCCCTGGTCCCTTTATTAAACGTTTGGTTGTTCATTAGCACGGAATACACATAACTGTTTTGTTTGCATAAGGTCATTGGTATAAACTTCACTTGTCAGGTAATTTGTAAATATCTGAACATACATTGTACCAACGAGAAGTACTTGTACTGTCACACCCCTTATGTAAAGAAAACTTACCAACCTAATATAGAATAAACATTATATTTCTATGGACTTCCGGTGAAAGGAACAGGTAAATTATCGTTATGTATATTCATAATTTACGTGTCAAGGATGATTATTAAAGGTCTGTGTATTATATTGTGAAAATTCAAGATTACTCAATTCATATACATGAATATTAAAAGCAAAATGATGATTTAATCTGATTATTACGATTTGTACTTGGCAGGAAAAAAGTCTCTGCTACTCAAACAGTATCTTGATTCTAAGCCAGCCAGTATTTGGTATTTTTTGTTTGCTTATAGAAACAAGCCTATTATATTTCTCAATAGAATTATTCCCTACTTCAGCACGGGCTCATATTTTCGCGAAAAAGAAAGGATTATGTCATACCAGTATTACATAAACACAAAGCTCTAGACTTATCCTTCATTTAAGGAGAGGTTATATACTTTGCTCATATCTAAATGGAATAATGCTGGACCTATTTCATCGGATTTTGGTTTTATTCAGCATTTAACCATAACCAATTGTTATGAATTATAGATAAGTAGTGGGATTTACATTCGGATTCACATTGGGATTTACATGGGGATTTACATTGGGATTTACATTCATGACAAAAAATCTCGTTAAATTTCAAGCTTCAATATCTTTTATACACAGGTTTGACTGTATAAAGGAAAGATCGGAAGATTTCACAGTATTCCGTTTACTTTGATTGAAATAAAACCCAGTAATTTGTCATTCTATATTTAGTTGTTAATATACATTCTAATACTTATCAAAAATATCTGTATAGACATTGTCACTGTAAATATGTTCTATGCATTAATTATGGTTTTAATACATTTTTTTACTTCCAGTTTTGGTACACTCGGTCATGGATACTACGAAATTGGGATTTAATTTAACTTATAATTAGGTGTAAAATTATGTTCAAACAAACCACTGATATTATCCTTAAGTTCTTAAATAAAAATATATTATGGATGTGGGTTAATGTACACGTCAAAATAACCCTTGTGATACTTGAACTGAATACCAGAGTTGACAGCAATGTCTGCTATTGGTAGAATTAATACAGATTCCAGCAGTTGTAGACATCACATACAAACCTTTGACGTTAAAATTAAAACAATATTTTTTTCTACGACGTCATTAGGTCAAGTGAAGCTGAATCTGGAGTCAAATGGGGCTGATTTTCCACTTTCAATAGGTCTATACAGATGGTCAACAACCTTGTATTACTGTTCTTCAGTATAAATTCTCATGCAATAAATTATACAAAAAAAATGTCGTTTATAATAGACAGATATGCGATGCTGGAGTTTATAGCGAGCGCTATAGGAGCATATGCATTTCCATATATGGGCCATTTAGAAAAGTCTTTGTTTAATGGAGGCAGCCATATTGTGCTACATACTAAGACTAGAAAAACTTTCGTTCGCCGGAAAATAAACTGTAAGGGAAATAACTTGCTTCAAATTATAATTTTAGAATGAGAATCGTGATCCCGGAAATGCTTTTCTGGAAAAGGCTATTGCTGTGCTCACATAATTGGCCACCCCAACAGCATATTATTGTTTTACATCCTACTCTTTTTTTACATTTCGTATGATCAGCAAGGAAACACCGACTATTGTCTCGAAATCGATTATTGGTATTATGTGACTTCAAACTTTCTGTGTCAATTCAAGATTAAATTCACAAAGGACAAAGAAAGACTATATGTCATTTATGGTACTCATAGATAAATACGATCTATAGAGGTACTGAAGTGTACTTAACCGTTATCTTTAGTTGTAATATAAATCATTTGTCAATTAAACTTGTTCTCAACTTAAGTTCTGAAATTCATCTTTACAATATATTGTAAAACCAAGCATTCGTCATATGGTTTCCCCAGCACTAGGTATATTTTCGAAAATGTAATTTTTGTATATAGGTTTGTTCTTGATTGTGCTTGCTTTTTAAAAATAACATCACTTTATAGTATTTCAAGACTCCGTCATATTCCATATCTCCCTTTGTTTCTACGTATTATATTGTCAGTTTTAAGCATTGTATATGGGTATTTTCACAAAAACACATCTGTCCCTTTACCAACATGCACAAGAATATGAAATTACATTCGGTATGAATGTTATCACATGACAAACATTCTAGAACAATATGCTACTTCTTGGAACTGTAAAGTTTCTGAAACATGGCCGAACAAGTTGTCGAAATTGTCAATAGTTGCATCAAAACTGATATCGTAGATTTTTGTGCATTTGTAGATGATTAGATTCGAGTTTTGACCAGTTATAAAATGTAATTGTGTACGAAACTTTTGTATATGATTACATACTCACAATCAATGTGGTACCATTACATACTGTCACACGTGTTAGATATACCCCTGGGAGCTTTAGCCCGAAATGGAACATATAAAACTTATACCATGACACTTTACGCATTGCAATGATAATTTTAAATAGTTTAGGAGGATGATCTTTTCAAATTATTCTGTGACGAAGTAAAAGAAATGCAGGATTTTCCGTTTATGGAATTTTATGGAATCAAGATATTTACGTAAATACAAGTTATTGAGGTGGACCAAAATCTCCAGATTGGTCTATGGTCTGTTTCAATATTTATTACTATGTACTTTTGGGACAAAGACAATATACTTAATGGCGACACATTAAAATACATTTTGTTGATTTTAGGGTGTGAAGGCGGGTATTTTTAATACCTTTCGGTGTAATTTCTTTAGTAGTTTGCTTTAATCATTTTCTCGATATTTTATCTATACACTGCGATTATTATGATATATATAAGGCCCAGTTTTATAAGTATTTTAAGAGTTCTTGACTTATAAATCATAACTGTGTGTAAATATTATTTGGATAATTTACAAAGGAATATCTATACTATTCAAATGACTTTTAAAAGATGTGACAAAAGACACATGCAGAGACAACTAGTATATTAATTTTGCAAAAAAGAGAAAAAAGGAGTCTTTGAAATATGCTAGAAAGAAAATTGAAAGTAGATCACATTTCAGAGAGCAATGTCTCCAATACAAACCCACAAGACCAATGTCAACCAAGAGAAATGGTATAGTTCTATACATTCATATCAACTAACCTTTTGTGAAGTACATTCTTTAGATTTACAAATTTATATAAAATAATAGAAATAAAAATACAAAGGATGGCCGCTTAAAATGCAGTATTCCAGTTAAATGTCGTAGGTTCAATTAAATTTTTCAACCATCAATCTCGATTCATGTATTTAACACAGTGGGATAAATACCTCGGCACGAAGAACGATAATGACAAAGAAACGAAAAAGTGAACGTGCTATTCGTTAAAATGCTGTTTTTGTATAAGTCGCAACGAACAAGGAAAGAACAATAGACCTACCATGCAATTATCGGTGTTGTTTAGATCCTCTTTGTATCTTGTTATCCTTTGTGTGGATAAAAAAGCTGCATTTGTAAAATTACACTTTTTTTCAACCAAAAGACAATCGATATTTTCCTCCAATATTAAAGCTATTCAATTTAAATAATCCAATTATTACAGACCTGGGAACAATAAAACCCCGTTTTATGGTTAGGAATCAGACATTAAAATGAATCGGTAATGTCGATCTTAACGGAAAATTGTCTTTGAGTGCCATTATTCTACACTGACTATGCAGGCATCACAAAATGATCGAATTAAGAGCATGGCGGTCGATTTTTTTGCTTGTGTTGGACGTTTATTTTGTTGGGCGTTTTCAAAGAACATTAATTTTTGCAAATATAAAATGCACATATACATGCAGCAAGTATGAATCGATAATAACGATTGTAATCATATATACATACTTTATTCAGGTAGATGGAAGCTTTTTACAATTTATCAATATAAATAATTCAAACTAATTAATTTTCGTTTCAAATTATTTATCATTAATGTCATTTTTTTTTAATCTTTATCCTTTTTTATCATAAATTTTACTAACTACATGCACCTTTACTAAACAAAACTGCTTCAATAGAAATTAAAAAAAATAGGATTTAATAGACTTGCATAAGGTCAAGATGTAGAAATTTGAATTTTACTACTTCTACTATTTGATCATATGTGAATAAAAACATATAAAGTTTTCAGTTCTAGATTATGTTTTTTCTAATTTCTTTTTTGTCTTCTGAATTTGAAAAAAAATGTGTTAATGAACTTTTATATATATTTCACGTTTGCGTTTTCTAGTTGATACAGAAATTTTACTACGGAGGAATGAGTAGACTTAGACTTCGTAAATATAAATTATAGATTAAAATCTTTTTTATATACCTATATATTTATATACCTATATATTTGAAAGTAAAAGATTTTTGATGCAACAATTTAAAACTGAAAACATGTATAATGTAGACTTGAATAGTAAGAATTTCCGTAAATAAATAGTTAAATTGAGTTGGAAATTTGTCAAACGAAAATTTGAGGGGTTACACCCTGAAACATAAATACAGAACGTAAAAATTAAATTTCAATAAGTGTCAACATTCTTTACGTATAGATTGATAGTTTCTTTTGTTTTACTAAACTGACAAGTTATTTGCTTATCAGATCTTTAAGTAGATATTATTGAAATTTTAAAAAGTTATTTTCGATAATTTTTAGTTTGTAATGATCACTATTTATTCTTTAATGTTCCATTAATTTATAAAACTTTCTGTGGGAAGAACAAAATTCTGAGTTTGTTACTTTCGATTTAGAACACAAATTATTGGATAGTTGAAAAGAATATTGTTCCTAATTTGTGAATGGGATTATCTATTCTGTCAAATCAAGCTGCCGCTGTATCCTGCAATATTAAATTTTGATCGGCATTTTATGGTTTACATCAGGCGATAAAATTATAGTAAATACAGATCAAAAGCATTAACACAATCCCATTGATGAGACACAAAGGATTGAGAAATCAGATGAAGACTGACTATAAACTCTTCGTTTGTAACAGATGCTAAAATTCCTGTCTTCGTCATTAATTGTTTAGTTTCTAGAATAGGTCACTTCAACATTCAATAAATGTTAAATAATTAGGGAATACATCCTTTACTTGTCAAACTGGTTAAATTGTTTGTCGTCTCAAGTAAACCTTATCCCTTAGATCATCTTCTTCCAAGCAAGTCTCGCTCTATTGTATGTCTTTATGCTTATTATTATGGTGACCAAACAAAGATTTGCTGAAACGAACCATACTGCCTAAACCAAGCATTTGATTAAACATACTGTCATGACTGTTGTGGAAACGGAGCATATTGACAAAATCAAGGCTTAGCCAAAGTTTTGATGACACAGATTCAATGTCACCCAATGATGTAAGTAAAATCGATGTGCACTTAAATGATCAGACCGAAGTGACAATTATTGTATAACTTATATCAAATGCCTTCGACAACTCTTCTCTGATTTTTCCTGCAAACTGACATTTAACCGAAATCCATTTTTCAACATGACAAGTTTCATTCTGTATACGGTAACGGTTGTTTTGCTTCCACGTGACAAGTGTCTAATGTCGAAAAGATTATAATCAATAAATTACATAACGAAATATATACCATATATTTTGATTTTAGTCTTTTGAATTACTTTGACAAATGAAATTTATCATCATTATCAACGTATATTTGATATGAATAAAAAGTTTATAATAATTGAGTGGTAAATTTTTACTTCCTTTAAGCGAGATATTAATTTCAATATTCAAACTATGTTAATGGGAATTATTAAAATATTGATATATTTTTATGTACATAATTTATTGGACTATATCTTATATGAATTACAAGTGTATAATTAATGGACATTATGTATAACACAAGATTAAAGAAAAAATACATATATCTTGGACACTTATTGTCAATGTGACCTTTCTCTGATGGAATGGTTTAGATCATATTTACAGTTGAATATTTATTATGAACATTTGTGACAAATGTTGTAAAGAGAAGTCATTGCGTCGTTAAATACTCTAATAGAATATGCCATTAAATCAACGAGGGAAGAGTATATTTCTGTTTCTATAAGACCAAACCACTGTCTTTGAACAGTTTTCTATGTCTAGCCGATAATATTTCTGTTGATATATATATCATGTATTTGTATTTATAATTATTGTATTATTTCACATGTATTTCACAGACAACTTTTTTTACTAAGAACAAACTTTTATTCAATACCGAAGTTTCAAGTATATGTTCTTAGTGTCAGATTTGGCTTACCGTGTGTATTAAACTTATTTATGTAAAATTTGAAATGAAGTTGTAATAAGAAAGGATAAGTAATTCTAATTAATTTGCTAGACGTATAATCTTCTTACAGTATATATATGCATGGGAAGTATATGAAACTCTTGGCGACCCCCTCTATGAGGTCTAATACTTGGGCTACATTTCACTGCTAACTATATTTAATTGGGATTTTTCGTTACAAATCTGCTAAGCTACATTGATTAGAACCCATATTTGTAAGATAAAATACTTATATAATCTAGTTTTGCTAGGTTTTTCTATTCTTTAGTTAAAATTTATACTGGTATTAAAAAGACTTCCTTTTCATGTTTTGTCTTAGCAAAAACTAGTCAACAAAGATAAGCATTACCGATTTATTCCAGTCTATTAAAACCGATTTATTAGAAAAAATTCATTAACAAATTTGAAACAGTGTATATGAATGTTTCTGAATTGTTTAACTGGGTATGAGAGAAAATTTTATCACTGAATTTTTCTGAATACTTTTCATACTTTTTCAACTATCTAATGAAACATTGGCCCATCGGACTACGAAACCAAAGATCCTTGGACTGATTCCTGTTCGGAATAAAAAAATTCAGGGATCAAATTGACGACGCCCTATAAACACCATTTGCGAGGATGATCTCGAGAAAAGATGCTAGTCCGTCGGATGGGGACGAAAAATGGATGTCCCCTGTCAATGGAAAGCAATACCCTTAGCATGTAAAAAAACCCTGTAGATATCGAAAAAGAGTAGGATAAAATGTTACACTCCACAATAAACTCACTGTGTGAGATTGTTAAGTGTCTGTAGGATCACGGTTTTATTTTTGTACAACGAAATTGTTTTTATGAGGCAAAGTCTTATCACTTCGTAACAGTCCAACGTAAGGCTTCCTTTGACACCACTTAAGTAGCTAATGGTCAGGCCAATTACAATCAACAATGTGACATGTCCACCTTTTGATCATTGTTAGAGCACTTCGTGAGCATTTCACCGAGTGTAATCTGCTGAGAAGCTGTCGTCATCTTCACGCCTAGATCTTCTACGGGATTTACCACATGTTGTGTCTTTCTCAACTTTTAATTTGTTTTAAGCAGAGAGCTGGAAGAGGATATTGTGTTTTACAGCTCAAGTGGCCCATATTTCATAATGCTGAATTTCAGAAGTAGATGAAGTGTATTTTAAAAGACTATTTAGTTGAAAATAAATAGTTTAAATAACTTTTAATTATCATAATTTAATTTCGAAGGCATTTTGCCCTTGAAAGAAAAGTATAATTGACCAGACTGATTAAAAATTTCACCAAAATTATATAACAAACGTACACTTTAAACCACATTTTAAAGATTTTACAGCTTCAACTTAATAATTTCAAAAAAGTGAAAAAAGCTATAATTTTGATGCCATTCCGGGTATCAACTGACCTTTCTTTATTTTATAAAATAATCTCTTTAAGGTAAAACTACACAAAGGATACCAGTCTTAAATATTATACTGATTTCAACACCACTATGTATGAAACGGAGAATAACGGGTCAAGGAGAAGTTTGGTTATCTTGTCCTTTAGACATAATGTTTCATACATGGAACAGCTTTCATCTACAAACAGTTTCAAATGACATAGCCTTAGATAATCATCCATCAATATACATGTATCAATGCCTTAATTCAAATTCAAAATTTCATTGCTGTATAAGTCAATTGGCTTGAGACAAAAACAATTACAAAACAAGTGAATCATAGAACAAGTTTAATAATATGATAAAAAACAATGACTTTCTAATAAAAAGAACCTATATTTTTCACTTGCTTTGGTGTTGATGGAGTAAAAATATAAATAAATAAAAATATATTTTCATTATCATTCATTTCATCAAAATTTATACAAGAACAATTTAACACGGACATGGCAATTGTATATCAAATGTGATATTTTTCATTACTACTCAAACTCAAGATCATTTTCATCAGATAGAAAATAAGTTACTTGGTAAATGGGTACATTTTGGTCTGACTTAAACTTTTCTTTCATTTTATTTATTAGATAAAACTTACGATATGAACTTGAGCAGACATGATTGATATTTAACTTTTGATAATACAGTGTCTACCTTACCATGTCCAACATTGCATTGTTAACTTTAAAATCAGATTGACTGTATTGTGCACGTTTTTGATGGGATTAAATATCACTGTTAAACTTTTGCAACTAAATACTTTTTATTTTTTTAAAACAAAGGAAATGAGTTTTATCATTAATCAGCAAGAGAATGTCGGTCAGTATCGTTTACAGCTATCACATTTACGTACTTAGATTATCTGTTTTACTTTTTTTTTTCGTTTTTTCGTTCAGATCTTTCTAAGATAGTAACAGTATATGTTTTATGGGTAGCCATTTTATAAAGAAAAGCATACACTTCTTAAAGGGATTAATATTTGGAAAAATCTTTGAATTTTGAAATTGCTATACGGCTTCAGCGTGTATCTATTTTTAACATAAAATATTTACGGTTACATTTGGAAACAATTTGCCCAGTCTTTGCAAGAGAAATTAGTGATTCAACCTCCTGTTATTTAAGCATACTACACAACAGTTTTACCGACTTTATGCGAAGACCATGTTATTTTGATAATTTGTTGAATATTTGCCTATATATTCTTGTTGTTCTTATTCCCATCTATGACCTTGACATTACAATCTCTGTGCTCATATGGTCACTTTATGACCAGTGAATAAAACATAGATCATCTTGTGATGAACTAAATGAGTTTTAAATAAAAAAAGTCCAAGTTTTACTTTCTTTAGTATTATGAGCTTTCTGTATCGTGTTTGGAATTCATACACTAAAATAATTTGAAAAATAACCCTAATGTACTGAAAACTACCATGTTAATAATTGACATAATTATACAAAAGAAAACACAATTTGTACCTTTTGCTCTAAAGTATAATTGATTTCTTTTATCCAGATAGTGCAATCAGTTTGTGTCCGGAAGTGTAAGTTTGACAATTTGTCTTTTTAAATTGATTTTATACTGTATTCGACTCGCCCCATAAATTTAACTGTTATCATTTTCATTGCCTAAATTTTGATGACTCATACATTTACATACAATATTATATATATATTATATCTTTACAGATGTGTTCGCACTTCTGGGTCAGTACTGGATACATATATTAAATCTTCACAATACAATGCACTGGTCTTATATGCTAATTTATACCAAAATTAAAAGAAATATTCTGATCATTCAAAGTCGAAACCCCTCAACTTATCAAAAACTTGTCGAAATTTAAACTTTAAGCAATTAACAAGACTTATATCGACCATAGAACTTTAGGATGGTATAATAAAACAGAAATGACAAACACATTTACACATCAATGTTACAAGAGGTCACGCTTTTATTTTCTATAATGTACTATTTAGGGGTTTTAATGATCCATTTAAGGAAACTAATTATGTAGTCCGATTATCGTTTGCAAGGGATAATAATATTACGAACCTTGATCTCGTCAATGTTTAATTAGAAAACTTCAAAGAAAAATACTTGTATGACATGAAATTATTCGACATGTAATTATGTACACTGATGAATGCCATTGTTACCGGACAATCAAACACACCTTTCCAAAATTCTCCGGAACGTAAAATGACACAGAACCTTCCGATGAGTATGGATAACGTAAAATGACATAGAACCTTCCGATGCGTATGGATAACGTAAAATGACGCAGAACCTTCCGATGAGTATGGATAACGTAACGATTATCTGTTCCGCTGAAGTACTGTTGAATACGAAAATCTCGAAAAAAAGTGTCACTAGATATTTATATACCATATTGGGGCACTTGCATTCAATATGGTAAACTTGTACACGTGTTTCCATCATCGATAATAAGTGAAAGAAATCAACATTCCACACTGAAACTACATTCAGAAAGAGTCAGCTGGTTTTATACCCACTTGTTTTATTTAATATATGCAGAATAAAAATATTTAAAACACTTAATTTACACTAAGTCTTGCTGAATCATTTCGATATTTTAGCTTCGAGTCTACTACTTTCGAGCTGATGAAATATGCACCGAATCAAAGTTGACATTGTACCAATACAGTTGAAAGATGAGAAGCATTTTCTCTTAGTTTGCTCCTAAGGCTGTGTCTGTTTTTTTTTCTTTGTTTTGCGTCAAATGAGTCTGTGAAAACCTACCAGCCGGCCAGGAAAAAACACACACAGCAAAAAACACAAAGCATTTACTCCTCATGGAGATTTCATAAGAGTAAAACTGCAAATGAACAGTTAATCTGTGACACCAGAAAGAAAAAGAGATTCAAATGGAAAGTAATTTGTGATTATGGTTACGAAGAGACAAATTTTCGATTGTCGTTACCGTCTGTGTTTGTTTTTGATCATATGAGGCAAAAAAACCTACCCGCACGCGGACGCAAAACAAAGGAAAAAAACAACTATGAACTAATATAACGAACCTAGAATGGACTGTTTCTAATAAACTATTAAAACACCATCCTTACTTTTTTATATGGATGATATAAACAAATTAAATGTAATACTAAATCCTACTTTTTATGGTCTTGTTAAAGCAACTATTTCGTTTTTAAAACAGTCATTAGAACTGGGGATAGCTAGGCAAATAGACTTTTACATTAGAACTGGGGATAGCTAGGCAAATAGACTTTTACATTAGAGCTGGGGATATCTAGGGAAATAGACTTTTAAAACATGCAGTCATTAGAACTGGGGATAGCTAGGGAAATAGACTTTTAAAACAGTCATTAGAACTAGGGATAGCTAGGGAAATAGACTTTTAATACTGACCTGTAAAAAATTAATTTTTCGTTTTGTTAATTTGTCACGAACTATTGTTTTTTTTTTATAGTTTACATGACATTAAAAGGTTGAATTGTATTTTTAAATATTTATTTTACGTCAAAAAAACTTTCACATCGATAAAATCAAACGCGAGTACAGGTAACATATATAATATCCATAAAATCGTCCTTGCCCCTACCTAAACACTACCGCTGAATGTACATATACCTCCGACTGAGATTTATAAATCAGAACAGTAGATTACAGAAATTGTGAAATGGCTATTGGAACCTTTTGAAGTTGATTGGGCGGCATAAAACATTTGAAAATTTTGAAGATTTCCTCAACTTGTCAACAACTACAAAAAATGACTGGTTGTAGAAATAAAACAATAATGAGATCACAACTCCCAAAGTCGAAGAAATGATATCGTTTTACAGAAACATATGATTACTCATATGTACAAAATGATTTGGTGTTATAAAATTCAAACGTTTTCAAGGTTGCAGTGGCAGGCTGTACTATACAGCAGGTCTGAAAAAGGAAACACTTATCTCTGTCAAATCGGAAACCATTTCTTATTTTTGTTTCACGATATCAAGCATATCCAACTACCTCTTAATGTTTACAAACTTCACTTTGATTTTATAGCCATTAAGAGCAGTAAAAATAATGTTTTCCAATAAAGCAAACAGTCAGAAATCCGAGTAGATGGTTTGGTCGGAAACCTTTGACAAATACTAACAAAGATTTATTCAAAGTTTTATATTGTGGGTGGACTCACTTAAAACACTTCAACAATCCCGTGTTCGGATCTTTAAGGTCAAAACTAAAATTGGTAGGTTAGAATTGACTTTATATATAAGTAGACTAACACACCTGTGTCCACATACAACGTATTTTGTTCGTTATATTTATTTTTGAAAACATTTATTTTTATAAAATATTAAACAGGAGTTTTATTGACCTTTTATTGAGGGAATGTCTTTTATATTTGGTATGTATTGGTATTTTCAGAATGCTTATTGACATTAGTAAGGGTTATAATCAATATAGTAACGTATGTTTTTTTTTTATCTATAGTATTTTGTTTAATTCTTCATGTATAAGAACGATCTATATATTTTAAGATAAGTAGTATAAATCTGTACTTTATCATTAGACAATGTAAGAACAATGAATACAAGCCGATTATAACGTCAAGAAAACTCTTAACCTTTAATCTAACAAAAATCAACCAATCTTAATGAAATCAAACCTAAATAGCGAATTTATACTAAAAAGATAAAAATTCTGCCAAATAATCTAATTAGTTTTTGTTTGTTGTCTTTACAAAACTTATGTAAAAATCGGGTATAAATTTAAATACAAAATAAGTCGTTATTATCCCAAAAATTCATCGATTGTTAAAGTTTGTCAGATTGTCCTTATCATACATCTGTCATTAACAGTACAGTGATAAAGGTTTTTTTTTATAAATAAATTGATAAATATGTATTTCTATGATAATAACAACATAAGAAAAACACACACCCACCTGTAGTCCCAGAACGGAAATTTGTTACGAGTGGATCCTGATTTTCGTTTTTCGTAATTCCTCTTAACGTATTCTTCCATATCAAAGCTACATAATTCCAAATATTAATCCTATATTGTTGTTCACAGATAGAATTCTCCACGGAAATAATTAGTAAGCTCAGTTGCTGCTGATTTCAAGAAGGGTATCGATCTCAATACTGTATGATAGGTAGATAGTAACTTTATCCACCAGTCAATCAACTATTAATTATATATGAGATTGATAATTACAACACCATGGTGTCACCTGACTAGGTGATAATTCATCAATTAGTAATACATTTCTATGATGAAAAACTGTCATCTAATTATTCCATATTGTACCATTCACTTTTCAAGTTATACTGTGAAGTCGAACTGTATCAATATCAGATCTCTATTTTGTTCGTTGTAGAGCAAACACTTTTCATATAATTTCAAAAAAAAATTGTGGATATCCCGTCTTGCACTTACAATGTCTCGTGTGTAAATGTTCGTATTCCAATATCGACTTATATTTAAGCTTTAGTTTAAGAGTTTTTACCTGTTCGAATTTAAAGGTATTAATGCTCGAATGTCTATCATAGTATAACGGGACACACTTCACTGTTATACTCACAAAGTCATTTTTACCTGGTGTCGATAGACGAAATTTAATGTTTGCCAAGTTTTTATCGATCTTACAATCTTTCATGATATATTACATTTGTTGAATAAGCTTACTTCACATATAAACAAATAAAAATTCTTTTGATTTTAAATGATTAACAAACAAACAATATTTTCATTACATCTTTAAACGTTTTTAGCGTGAAAGTATATTAAACATACCAATGTGCGAGCCGAGAGTATGTTAAAACAGTATCTTATTTCCTTTCTTCAGATACAGTTTTTTTAAGTTCAGAACGTCGTGATTATATCATCTGATTCCACAAGTTTTAAATTTCGGCTTTCAACATTTGTTGGCCTTGATCACACGTAGTTCGAACAAAATTCATAATTTGTACATCGAACCTGGTACCATAGAATACTTATAGTTAAAAGACGAGGTGAGGAAAATGCAACGGGTCTTCCAACAATCGTAAATCTGAAGATAGAGACAAGATGAAAACAAAACCTAGAAGGACGAGAACAAACATACAACACAAAAGAATAAAAACAGGATGAGCAACAACATGGATCCCACCCAAAAACCAGTGGTGAACTCGGGTGCTCTGGATCGTGAAGCAGTTCCATTGCCTCTTATAAGACACCCGCTATGTTGCCCATGTCAAACCTAGTGCTAAGAAACGTCATCTTAGAGATAAAAAAACAGCGTAACGACGACAAATGCAGAGATCATATGTCATCTTTGAAATTTATGTTCCATAGCAATCTTCAAGTACGTCGTGACGACCATAGAGTATTTGAATTGATGAGCTTTGCCGAGGAACACCATACCCCTATAACCGAGTGGATGACTCTGCTGTGGGACTACAAGTCCCCGAGGGTAATACCAAACCAGTTGCTGTCCTTTCAATGCTAGAGTTAAAATGATATTTTAAAATCTACTGTTATAAAAATTTTGAGGAAAATCAGGAGTACATCCCTCGTGTAGATGTTTTTGCCTTGACCATTTTGATTATATTTTTCAGTTGAATTTTCTCTATAATAGTTTGGGTTGTTGTTTTTAACATTTCGGCTTCAAGTACAACTGATGAAATATGTAAATCATATGAACAGTATTTTTGATATCATAAATTTTACAGATTTCAAATACCAAAGTTGTGTGAATACAAACTATAAAAATAGAAAGATTCTTCATTTTCTCATTACTCGATTCCAGACTAATACCATTTTGTCTCTCTTTATTGCCAAATACCAAAAATAAAATTGACAATGAGACAACTTAAATTTAAATCAATGTGCATCGCCAACATGTGTTTTGAAGCATAAAACCAAGAGTGTAAAATTCAAAAGTTTATTACTGCAATTAAATCAATGTTCCATGGTAATATTGTGAATATTTAATGTGCTCTATGTAATTGCATTACAAAACACAATTTTGAAATCTATAATTCTATTTCAAAAACCCAGGGGAACATAAATCTTTTGTCAAGATCACAATTGCCAACATGATATATTGCAAATGCGTGGTGGTGAATTAAGAATCATGTATGAAATAAGATTAATTAAAACATCATGTTTTGTTCCATATATAATGAACAAATCAAGATATATAAATATTCACGTTGATACACAATACGACAAGGAAATTAATTTTTTGTAGTATTCCGATTTTTCATTACATTATTATTAGCTCACCTGACCCGAAGGGTCAAGTGAGCTTTTCTCATCACTTGGCGTCCGTCGTCCGTCGTCCGTCGTTCGTCGTCCGTCGTCCGTTAACTTTTACAAAAATCTTCTCCTCTGAAACTACTGGGCCAAATTGAACCAAACTTGGCCACAAGCATCATTAGGGTATGTAGTTTAAATGACCCCGCCTGCCAACCAACATGGCCGACATGGCTAAAAATAGAACATAGGGGTAAACTGCAGTTTTTGTCTTATATCTCAAAAACTAAAGCAATTAGGGCAAAACTGACTAGGGTAAAAATGTTCATCAGGTCAAGATCTACCTGTCATGAAATTTTCAGACGAATCGGTCAACCCTTTGTTGGGTTATTGCCCCTGAATTGTTAATTTTTAGGAAATTTTGCAGTTTTAGGTTATTATCTTGAATATTATTATAGATAAAGACAAATTGTAAACAGCAAAAATGTTCATCAAAGTAAGATCTACAAATAAGTCAACATGACCAAAATCATTGATTGACCCCTTATAGGAGTTTTTCCCCTTTAAAGACCGCATCCAGCATAAACTTTCCTTTAAAGATCTTTTCCTCTCAAACCACTGGGCCAATTGAGACCAAACTTTGGTGGAATGGTCCTTGGGTGGCCCCCTTCCAAAATTATGTCTGGCATCCCCGACTTCCAACCGAGATGGCTGCTGTTACTAAAAATAGAAAAAAAGGGGGGGGGGTGACTTTCAAAAATCTTCATATATGAAACTACAAGTCCAGTTGGAACCAAAGTTGGCAGTAATAGTTCTTAGGAGGCTCTCTTTCAGAAATATGTCCAATGACCCGGATTGTTAACCAAGATGGCCGCCACAGCCGAACTTAGTTTAACATAGGGCCCTATGGGAAAATTCATTGAAAATCTTCTTGTCTTAAACCACTTGACCAATTGGAACCAGACTTAGCAGCAATGGTCCTTAGATGGTCCTCTTACAGAGGTGTGTCTGATGACCTGGACTGTCAACCAAGATGGCCGCCACACCCGAACTTAGTTTAACATAGGGCCCAATAGGAAAATTCATTGAAAAATCTTCTTGTCTGAAACCACTTGACATATTTGAGCCAGACTTGGCGGCATTGGTCCTTAGGAGGTCAGAAATGTGTCCGATTTCGTGGACTGTGAACAAAGATGGCCGCCACAGCAGAACTTAGTTTAACATAGGACCCTATGGGAAATTCACTCAAAAATCTTCTTGTCTGAAACCACTAAGCCAATAAGAATTAGACTTGGAAGCAATGGTCCTTAGATGGTCCTCTTTCAGAATTTTGTGCGATGACCCAGACTGTCAACCAAGATGGCCGCCACACCCGAACTTAGTTTAACATAGGGCCCTATGGAAAAATTCATTGAAAAATCTTCTTGTCTGAAACCACTTGACATATTGGAGCCAGAGTTTGCAGCATTGGTCCTTAGGAGGTCCTCTTTCAGAAATGTGTCCGATTTCGTGGACTGTGAACCAAGATGGCCGCCACAGCAGAACTTAGTTTAACATAGGACCATATGGGAAATTTACTCAAAAATCTTCTCGTCTGAAACCACTAAGCCAATTAGAATTAGACTTGGCAGCAATGGTCCTTAGATGGTCCTCTTTCATAATTTTGTGCGATGACCCGAACTGTCAACCAAGATGGCTGCCACAACCGAACTTAGTTTAACACAGGGCCCTATGGGAAAATTCATTGAAAAATCTTCTTGTCTGAAACAACTTGACATATTGGAGCAGGACTTGGTGGCATTGGTCCTTAGGATGTCCTTTTTCAGAAATATGTTTGATTTCGTGGACTGTGAACCAAGATGGCTGCCACAGCAGAACTTAGTTTAACATTGGACCCTATGGGAAATTCACTCAAAAAACTTCTCGTCTGAAACCACTAAGCCAGTTAGAATTAGACTTGGCAGCAATGGTCCTTAGATGGTCCTCTTTCAGAATTTTGTGCGATGACCCAGACTGTCAACCAAGATGGCCACCACACCCAAACTTAGTTTAACATAGGGCCCTATGGAAAAATTCATTGAAAAATCTTCTTGTCTGAAACCACTTGACATATTGGAGCCAGACTTGGCAGCATTTGTCCTTAGGAGGTCCTCTTTCAGAAATATGTCCGATCACCCGGATTGTCTACCAAGATGGCTGCCACACCGAACTTTGTTAAATATTGGACCCTATAGGAAAATTCATTTAAAAATCTTCTTGCCTGAAACCGCTTAGCCAGTTGGAACAAGACTTAACAGAAATGGTCCTTAGATGGTTCTCTTTTAGAAATGTATACGTTGACCTGGAATAAACCAAGATGACTGCCACAGCTGAAATTAGTTTAACATAGAATCCTATAGAAAAACAAGCCAAATTGACTGCAACACTTAAATTTTTAGGTCTGCTCAAGGTGAAAAGTTAAATCCAGGTGAGCGATACAGGCTCTTGAGAGCCTCTAGTTGCTTCATATCTCGGTAACTGTAAAAGATCATTTAACTGTAACTGTATATTCCTTGAAGGTTGTACTTGGGTGTCTGGCATATGTCTTTAGATCTTAACCTAATTTTCCTGTCAGGGGCCTTGGTGGCCGTTTGGTCTAGGCAGTGGTTGTGAGTTTGAATCTCACCTGTGGCTGGGTGTGTTTGACTCTGATCTAAATTGACAAGGATTGCCAATTTTCCTACCGAAGGTCGGTGGTTCTCTCTGGGTACTCCGGCTTCCTCCACCAATAAAAAACCGGCCACCGCCAAATAGCCAAATGTCCTGAAAACTGCGTAAAACCCCGACTAAACAAAACATTTTCATGTCCAGTTTCTGTGACCATATGTTACCTGGTTTTTGGCTTCAATTTCATGACTCACTTAAGTGAAGTTTTTGTGATTAGCTCAGTTTCTCAGTGACCACACATGGTAGTTTTTGTGTGGTCATTCTTGTTGTGATCAGCTCAATATCTCAGTAACTGTAAGTAATAGGTCAACTTTATTCAATTTTTATGTTCCTTGCATTTATATGAAATATATGTTAACCTGACCCTGATCTCATTTTCATCATCAGGGCCTCGGTGGCCAAGTGGTCTAGGTAGTTCGTCATGACTACTACTAATCACTAGTCTGTCAACGCTGGGGTTGTGAGTTCCAATCTCACCTTAGGCTCCGATCTTAATTGACAAGGATTGCCAATTTTCCTACCGAAGTTCGTGGTTCTCTCCGGGTAATCCGGCTTCCTCCACCAATAAAAACTGGCCGCCGCGAAATGGCCAAAATGTGCTGAAAACGGCGTCAAACCCCAACTAAACAAACGAAAAAACATTTTCATCATCCAGCAATTCATAAACACCATATGGATAATAGGAAAGGTCAACAATGACATACCAATTAATCAAGCAACCCAAACTGACAACGCTGGACAAAAAAGAACATAAAAGAGTACAAAACACAAACATGAACACAACATGATAGTCTGACTTGGTACAGACACTGAATAGTGGTAGGGTTAAACGGGTTTTATGGGTACCCAAACCTCCCCCTTATCTATCCTGACACTCTGGTGTATACAACACACTATAATAACCAATACAGTATGATTACCAACAAGGTGACCACTTGCATAATTTAGATAGCAGGATGAGAATGTGCTCTTTTTAACTGTAAAACTAGCTAAGGCTCTCATAGCTGCAGGTTGGATACTGTCGCTCTACTTAACGAAAAATTCTGAAATAACACTCACATAAAGGGTTTATTTTTTTAAGATTATGGTGATTATGTCCGTTTCTTAGAAGTGATAGCTGAACTCTATTTGAACAACAAAATGGGTAACAGGAAAGATGAACCATGACACACCAATTAATTCACACAATCAAATGGATCAGACAAAATTTAACACAAAAAGTACAAAAACAAGAAGCTTTATATGTTCCAAATTATCTACCTTATCAATCCTGACACTCGGATATATAAAACACACAATAAAAGCCAATACAGTATGATTACCAACAAGGTGAATATCAACCCAAAAATAATTGTATATTCTGTTTATCAAATTAATTTTGAATTAAAATCAAAGAATGAATTCTCATTAATTAACATGAAGAATTATTATTATTATACAATATTTAGTGCATTATATAATTTACAAAATTACTTCAAGCACTTTCCAGATAAAAATTAAACAATAAAACACAAAACAAAAAATACAGTATACAATCTGATACAAGAAAATAAGATGATTACAAAAAAAAGGATTTTAAGAATAATTTTTTTTCGATTAATATTAAGAATGTGCTTTATACTTGTCCGTATTCAAGGAACTAGGGATGTGATACTAGGACTAGGGTTTGATGTTACAATGTATGGATATCAGGACACTAACTAATACAAGTCTAACTGACCTACACAAAAGCCATGTTTACTTTTTATATAAATATGTGATAAGATATAGAAAAGATATTCCAATTTGTCTAAATAAAGAGATAAAATGTAGAAAAATGTCAGCAATTATTTTATATCTACATGTAATGGTAAAATGAAATGACAAGTCTCTTTCTGAATGCTGTAAAGTGTTTGAAAAGTAATTTTTCAAGAAAGCTCCATTTATTTTTTGAAAAAAGACGTACATTAATCTGCACTTTCATATTTTTTCAGAAATATTCAGTGTAACATGAAGGTCTTGTCATGTTTTATTTAAAATCCAGAAATGTTTACTTCATATAACTTGGCACATTTCTCTGTACTACCTTTCTTTCTGGTACAACCAATGTATAGTTTTCCTGATGTACTGAAGGCTAGTGAATATGAATCTAATATTTCCAGATCTTTCATATTGCAGTATTTGATCAAGTATCCAGTATTGTTGAGGATATGGAGAATTTCAGTGTCCAGATCTGTTACAATGGTTTTATCAGATGGTGTACATGCCATACCTATTGGTTTGAATGGTCTGTTGTCATGATTGATATGTGGGTGTCCTGTGTATATGTTGACTATGTCTCCTGTCTGTTGTAGTATAACTACTCTTCCTTTATCATCACCAGGTTTACGATCTATAACAAATATATTTCTGTTTCTTGTACTGGTTATTCGTTTTGGATATCTAAATAAAGGTTCATTGTTTCTATCATGTTCATATTTAATTTCATGTTTTCCCTCCATATCCATTACTATCACTGCTCCTTTTCCTCCATTTCTACCGCCTACTATGACTTGATTATGACTGGTAACATGTACAGCTATAGCATTTTGAGATGATACAATATAATTGGTATCTTTTAATTCACCACTGTCTCTACTGATCATTTGTAATGTTGATTTCGCAGTGGCCAGTAGAATGTCATTGGATTGTGTAAGAGCCATGTCATAAACTGTGATATTGTAACTTGATATGATACTGAGGTTATCTCCTACTGGTTTGACATTATGTAATAAATCTTGTTTATTATTGTTTATCCATATCGAGTCATCATTGTTCACTGAAATATGACCAACTCTTTCAAAGTCTGTAGAATAACATCTTAACATATTAACCTTAGCAATAGAAGGTGATTGATTTAACTGACCAAAATTAAATTGGCTTATTTCCCCTGGGACAAACTCGGGCATGGATTCAAATTTAAGTTCTAATATCTCATGATCTATATCTGTTGATTTTGTGAGGGCAGTTACTTCTAAAAATACCTTCTCTGCATCATTTGAATTTCTCAAATTTTCAAATTTTGACTTTTCCTCTGTAAGAATCTTCTGCTGTTGAATTGCCTTTTGTTCCTGTTTTGAGGTGGAATTTTTCATATCTTTCCACTTCTGG
Organism: Mytilisepta virgata; assembly: GCA_028015205.1. Taxonomy (NCBI): domain Eukaryota; kingdom Metazoa; phylum Mollusca; class Bivalvia; order Mytilida; family Mytilidae; genus Mytilisepta; species Mytilisepta virgata. The sequence goes on along the minus strand of CM051518.1, from coordinate 75,347,393 downwards.
TCTAATTTATTGAGAAGATCATTAGTATACTGATCAACTGCTTTCTTTAGAATGGTGTTTTGATCTTGAATTCTTTTTTTAACATCTTCATATTTGGAATTCTCAGTTTTATGTATTTCCTTTATTTTTATTTCCTGATCATGAAGTTCATCAAGATCCCTAGATATCTTTTTTTCTATTGGCCCAATTTTTTCAATTTGAATTCCATAACCCTCTTTTATGTCTACCAGACCATGACCATTGTGGACCTTGGATATGCAATGTGGGCATACTAACTGGTCACATGATTTGCAAAACATAAAACAAATCTGACCTGAATGTTCTTGGCATTTTATGTTTGTAAAATCCATCTCCTGAAGGTCTCCTTCATCAGTATCAGGCCCAACATCTTTAATATCCACAATCCTATGGTTCCTGGCATTCTTAAACTTTGGATGAATTTTATTTTTGCACTTTGTACACATCAACAGGTCACAGTCAATGCATTTTGAAGCAATTTTAGTCTCAGTTTCACACAGTCTGCAGTATACTGGAATCTGTCCCCTTTTAATGGATTGAGAAAATGCCATTGTCAGGTAAAGTGTAATATGTCCGTCCAGTAATACTACCGGGTGCAAACTGGAACAAGCTTTAAACTTTATGGTATGTTTGAACAGTAGCAATATGTAGATACCAGATAAATTACTGATAGGGTATTTAAAGTATGTTTGTTGTAGAATTAAATGTACCTGTACTATCATATACTACAGAGTGTAAATGTGAAGGAAAATTTACATTGTTGTATGATTTCATAATCATCTTGATAAAAGAAATATTGAAGTGAAACTCCTTTTGTGTGTGAATTTCTTTATCTTCAAGTTTTTCAGATATTTTGGATCATACAGACTGATTCGTGAAAGGGCCATGTTAGCTTATGCCATCACTTGGCGTCCGTCGTCGTCTGTCGTCGTAAACTATTTCAAGAATCTTCTCCTCTGAAACTACTGGGCAAAATACCTTCAAACTTTATCTGAATGTACCTTAGGGTATCTAGTTAATAAATTATGTCTGAAGTTTTGATCTATCAACAAACATGGCCGCTGTTGCAAAAATTATAACATACGGGTCAAATGCAGTTTTTGGCTTTTATCTCAAAAACCAAAGCATTTAGAGCAAACCTGACAGGGTAAAAATGTTCAACAGATCAAGATCTACCAGCCAAGAAATTTTCAGATGAATCGGACAACCCTTTGTTGGGTTATTGCCCCTGAATTGTTAATTTTAAGGAAATTTTGCAATTTTAGGTTGTTATCTGAATATAATAATAGATAAAGACAAACTGTAAACAACAAAAATGTTCAGCAAAGTAAGATCTTCAAATAAGTCAACATCACAAAAATCGTCAATTGACCTCTTATAGGAGTTTTTGCCCTTGAAAGATTATTTACATGTAAACAGAAATTGGTCTGACATTGTCACAGATGTTTAAGGCATTACTTGAAATAAATTAAATGGTAGCAGTACAAGTAAAATGGAGGGCCAAGGGTCAAGGTCATTGAAAAATTTTATAGCAACCAATTAAAAAGTCCCTAGCAACCATATATATTTGGGTTAAAGACCTTATAATTTACCTATACAAGTCAAAAGGAAGGTCAGGGGTTAAGGTCATTGAAAAAGTCCATAGCAACTGATAAAAAAGTCCCTAGCAACTATATATATTTGGGTTCAGGACCCTACAATTTACCTGTTCAAGTCAAAATAGAAGGTCAAGAGTCAATGCCATTGAAAAAGTCCATAGTAACCGATGAAAAAGTCCCTAGCAATCATATATATTTGGGTTCAGGACTCTACAATTTACCTGTTCAAATCAAAATTAATGGTCAAGAGTCAATGCCATTGAAAAAGTCCATAGCAGCCGATGAAAAAGTCATAGCAACCATATCTATTTGGGTTCAGGATTCTATATTTTAGCTGTACAGGTCAATATTAAGGAGAAAATTGCGACGGTATACATTAAATAGCAAAAATAATCATTGATGCAAGATCTTCACAAAAGATAACAGGTGAGCGATTCAGGCTCTTGGGAGCCTCTTGTTTAATTTTACACAGTTAGTTTATGTTACTTCGTATATGTGTGTCCAATGGTTGGTTATTTTATTCATAATTGACCTATATATTAGGAATTTGTCTCTGCATTAGCCATAGCTCTGTCCTGTGGTGTAGTTTTTTGGCTGTTGCAGTTTTATTTTATCTTATTTTATTTTATTTGGTCCTTGTTGGGTTATTGTTTCGACTACCTATATTTCTACTGACCAGGCATTTTTGTTGATATAGAGATACATAGTGTATCGCAACTGCTATTGTAGAATGCTTAATTGAGACAAACTAATGTCAAGTACCAGATATATAGTTTTTAGTAGTTCATATATATATATTTGGTGATGTAGGAACAGTTTGAATTAGTTTCAAATGTGGTATCGTTACTGTATAATACCTTGTCAACATAAAATGTGGTATCGTTACTGTATAATACCACGTCAACATACAATGTGGTATCGTTACTGTGTAATACCACTTCAACATAAAATGTGGTATCGTTACTGTATAATACCATCTCAACATAAAATGTGGTATTGTTACTGTATAATACCACGTCAACATACAATGTGGTATCGTTACTGTGTAATACCACGTCAACATAAAATTTGGTATTGTTACTGTATAATACCACTTCAACATAAAATGTGGTATGGTTACTGTATAATACCACGTCAACATAAAATATGGAATCTTTACTTTATAATACCACGTCAACATAAAATGTGGTATCGTTACTGTATAATACCACGTCAACATAAAATATGGAATCTTTACTGTATAATACCGTCTCAGCATAAAATGTGGTATCGTTACTGTGTAATACCACGTCAACATAAAATGTGGTATCGTTACTGTATAATACCATGTCAACATAAAATGTGGTATCGTTACTGTGTAATACCACGTCAACATGCAATGTGGTATCGTTACTATATAATACCACGTCAACATAAAATATGGTATCGTTACTGTATAATACCGTCTCAGCATAAAATGTGGTATCGTTACTGTGTAATACCACGTCAACATAAAATGTGGTATCGTTACTGTATAATACCACGTCAACATAAAATGTGGTATCGTTACTGTGTAATACCATGTGAACATAAAATGTGGTATCGTTACTGTATAATACCACGTCAACATACAATGTGGTATCGTAACTGTATAATACCATGTCAACATAAAATGTGGTATCGTTACTGTGTAATACCACGTCAACATACAATGTGGTATCGTTACTGTATAATACCACGTCAACATACAATGTGGTATCGTTACTGTATAATACCATCTCAACATAGAATGAGGTATCGTTACTGTGTAATGCCACGTCAACATAAAATATGGTATAGTTACTGTATAATACCATGTCAACATAAAATGTGGTATCGTTACTGTGTAATACCACGTCAACATGCAATGTGGTATCGTTACTATATAATACCACGTCAACATAAAATATGGTATCGTTACTGTATAATACCACGTCAACATAAAATATGGAATCTTTACTGTATAATACCACGTCAACATAAAATGTGGTATCGTTACTGTGTAATACCACGTCAACATGCAATGTGGTATCGTTACTATATAATACCACGTCAACATAAAATATGGTATCGTTACTGTATAATACCACGTCAACATAAAATATGGAATCTTTACTGTATAATACCACGTCAACATAAAATGTGGTATCGTTACTGTATAATACCACGTCAACATACAATGTGGTATCGTTACTGTATAATACCATCTCAACATAGAATGAGGTATCGTTACTGTGTAATGCCACGTCAACATAAAATATGGTATAGTTACTGTATAATACCATGTCAACATAAAATGTGGTATCGTTACTGTGTAATACCACGTCAACATACAATGTGGTATCGTTACTATATAATACCACGTCAACATAAAATATGGTATCGTTACTGTATAATACCACGTCAACATAAAATATGGAATCTTTACTGTATAATACCACGTCAACATAAAATGTGGTATCGTTACTGTATAATACCATCTCAACATAAAATGTGGTATCGTTACTGTGTAATACCATGTCAACATAAAATGTGGTATCGTTACTGTATAATACCACGTCAACATACAATGTGGTATCGTTACTGTGTAATACCACGTCAACATGAAATGTGGTATCGTTACTGTATAATACCATGTGAACATAAAATGTGGTATCGTTACTGTATAATACCATCTCAACATACAATGTGGTATCGTTACTGTGTAATACCATGTCAACATAAAATGTGGTATCGTTACTGTATAATACCACGTCAACATACAATGTGGTATCGTTACTGTGTAATACCACGTCAACATGAAATGTGGTATCGTTACTGTATAATACCATGTGAACATAAAATGTGGTATCGTTACTGTATAATACCATCTCAACATACAATGTGGTATCGTTACTGTGTAATACCACGTCAACATAAAATGTGGTATCGTTACTGTATAATACCACTTCAACATACAATGTGGTATCGTTACTGTATAATACCACGTCAACATAAAATGTGGTATCGTTACTGTGTAATACCATGTGAACATAAAATGTGGTATCGTTACTGTATAATACCATCTCAACATAAAATGTGGTATCGTTACTGTATAATACCACGTCAACATACAATGTGGTATCGTTACTGTGTAATACCACGTCAACATAAAATGTGGTATCGTTACTGTATAATACCATGTCAACATAAAATGTGGTATCGTTACTGTGTAATACCATGTCAACATAAAATGTGGTATCGTTACTGTATAATACCACGTCAACATAAAATGTGGTATCGTTACTGTATAATACCACGTCAACATAAAATATGGAATCTTTACTGTATAATACCGTCTCAGCATAAAATGTGGTATCGTTACTGTGTAATACCACGTCAACATAAAATGTGGTATCGTTACTGTATAATACCATGTGAACATAAAATGTGGTATCGTTACTGTGTAATACCATGTGAACATAAAATGTGGTATCGTTACTGTATAATACCATGTCAACATAAAATGTGGTATCATGACTGTATAATACCACGTCAACATAAAATATGGAATCTTTACTGTATAATACCACGTCAACATAAAATGTGGTATCGTTACTGTATAATACCACGTCAACATAAAATGTGGTATCGTTACTGTATAATACCATCTCAACATAAAATGTGGTATCGTTACTGTGTAATACCACGTCAACATAAAATATGGTATCGTTACTGTATAATACCATGTGAACATAAAATGTGGTATCGTTACTGTGTAATACCACGTCAACATACAATGTGGTATCGTTACTGTGTAATACCATGTCAACATAAAATGTGGTATCGTTACTGTATAATACCATCTCAACATAAAATGTGGTATCGTTACTGTGAAATACCACGTCAACATAAAATGTGGTATCGTTACTGTATAATACCACGTCAACATACAATGTGGTATCGTTACTGTATAATACCATCTCAACATAGAATGAGGTATCGTTACTGTGTAATGCCACGTCAACATAAAATGTGGTATCGTTACTGTGTAATACCACGTCAACATGCAATGTGGTATCGTTACTATATAATACCACGTCAACATAAAATATGGTATCGTTACTGTATAATACCACGTCAACATAAAATATGGAATCTTTACTGTATAATACCACGTCAACATAAAATGTGGTATCGTTACTGTATAATACCATCTCAACATAAAATGTGGTATCGTTACTGTGTAATACCACGTCAACATAAAATGTGGTATCGTTACTGTATAATACCACGTCAACATAAAATGCGGTATCGTTACTGTATAATACCACGTCAACATAAAATGTGGTATCGTTACTGTGTAATACCACGTCAACATAAAATGTGGTATCGTTACTGTATAATACCATGTCAACATAAAATGTGGTATCGTTACTGTATAATACCATCTCAACATAAAATGTGGTATCGTTACTGTGTAATACCAGGTCAACATAAAATATGGAATCTTTACTGTATAATACCACGTCAACATACAATGTGGTATCGTTACTATATAATACCACGGCAACATAAAATATGGTATCGTTACTGTATAATACCACGTCAACATAAAATATGGAATCTTTACTGTATAATACCACGTCAACATAAAATGTGGTATCGTTACTGTATAATACCATCTCAACATAAAATGTGGTATCGTTACTGTGAAATACCACGTCAACATAAAATGTGGTATCGTTACTGTATAATACCACGTCAACATACAATGTGGTATCGTTACTGTATAATACCATCTCAACATAAAATGAGGTATCGTTACTGTATAATACCATGTCAACATAAAATGTGGTATCGTTACTGTGTAATACCACGTCAACATACAATGTGGTATCGTTACTACATAATACCACGTCAACATAAAATATGGTATCGTTACTGTATAATACCACGTCAACATAAAATATGGAATCTTTACTGTATAATACCACGTCAACATAAAATGTGGTATCGTTACTGTATAATACCATCTCAACATAAAATGTGGTATCGTTACTGTATAATACCATCTCAACATACAATGTGGTATCGTTACTGTATAATACCACGTCAACATAAAATGTGGTATCGTTACTGTATAATACCATCTCAACATACAATGTGGTATCGTTACTGTGTAATACCATGTCAACATAAAATGCGGTATCGTTACTGTGTAATACCACGTCAACATAAAATGTGGTATCGTAACTGTATAATACCATCTCAACATACAATGTGGTATCGTTACTGTGTAATACCATGTCAACATAAAATGCGGTATCGTTACTGTGTAATACCACGTCAACATAAAATGTGGTATCGTAACTGTATAACACCATGTCAACATTAAATGTGGTATCGTTACTGTATAATACCACGTCAACATTAAATATGGTATCGTTACTGTATAATACCACGTCAATAGAAAATGTGGTATCGTTACTGTATAATACCACGTCAACATAAAATGTGGTATCGTTACTGTATAATACCACGTCAATAGAAAATGTGGTATTGTTACTGTATAATACCATGTCAACATAAAATGTGGTATCGTTACTGTATAATACCACGTCAACATACAATGTGGTATCGTGACTGTATAATACCACGTCAACATAAAATGTGGTATCGTTACTGTGTAATACCACGTCAACATAAAATGTGGTATCGTTACTGTATAATACCACGTCAATAGAAAATGTGGTATTGTTACTGTGTAATACCATGTCAACATAAAATGTGGTATCGTTACTGTATAATACCACGTCAACATACAATGTGGTATCGTAACTGTATAATACCACGTCAACATACAATGTGGTATCGTTACTGTATAATACAACTTCAACATACAATGTGGTATCGTTACTGTATAATACCACGTCAACATACAATGTGGTATCGTAACTGTATAATACCACGTCAACATACAATGTGGTATCGTTACTGTATAATACCACTTCAACATACAATGTGGTATCGTTACTGTATAATACCACGTCAACATACAATGTGGTATCGTAACTGTATAATACCACGTCAACATACAATGTGGTATCGTAACTGTATAATACCACGTCAACATACAATGTGGTATCGTTACTGTATAATACAACTTCAACATACAATGTGGTATCGTTACTGTATAATACCACGTCAACATACAATGTGGTATCGTAACTGTATAATACCACGTCAACATACAATGTGGTATCGTTACTGTATAATACAACTTCAACATACAATGTGGTATCGTTACTGTATAATACCACGTCAACATACAATGTGGTATCGTAACTGTATAATACCACGTCAACATACAATGTGGTATCGTTACTGTATAATACCACTTCAACATACAATGTGGTATCGTTACTGTATAATACCACGTCAATAGAAAATATGGTATCGTTACTGTATAATACCACGTCAACATAAAATGTGGTATCGTTACTGTATAATACCATGTCAACATAAAATGTGGTATCGTTACTGTATAATACCACGTCAACATAAAATGTAGTATCGTTACTGTGTAATACCATGTGAACATAAAATGTGGTATCGTTACTATATAATACCACGTCAACATAAAATATGGTATCGTTACTGTATAATACCACGTCAACATACAATGTGGTATCGTTACTGTGTAATACCACGTCAACATAAAATGTAGTATCGTTACTGTGTAATACCATGTGAACATAAAATGTGGTATCGTTACTATATAATACCACGTCAACATAAAATATGGTATCGTTACTGTATAATACCACGTCAACATAAAATGTGGTATCGTTACTGTATAATACCACGTCAACATACAATGTGGTATCGTTACTGTATAATACCATCTCAACAAACAATGTGGTATCGTTACTGTATAATACCACGTCAACATACAATGTGGTATCGTTACTGTATAATACCACGTCAACATAAAATGTGGTATCGTTACTGTATAATACCACGTCAACATAAAATGTGGTATCGTTACTGTATAATACCACGTCAACATAAAATGTGGTATCGTTACTGTATAATACCACGTCAACATAAAATGTGGTATCGTTACTGTGTAATGCCACGTCAACATAAAATATGGTATCGTTACTGTATAATACCATGTCAACATAAAATGTGGTATCGTTACTGTGTAATACCAGGTCAACATAAAATATGGAATCTTTACTGTATAATACCACGTCAACATAAAATATGGTATCGTTACTGTATAATACCACGTCAACATAAAATGTGGTATTGTTACTGTATAATACCAGGTCAACATAAAATGTGGTATCGTTACTGTATAATACCACGTCAACATAAAATGTGGTATCGTTACTGTATAATACCACGTCAACATACAATGTGGTATCGTTACTGTATAATACCATCTCAACATAAAATGTGGTATCGTTACTGTGTAATACCACGTCAACATAAAATGTGGTATCGTTACTGTATAATACCACGTCAATAGAAAATGTGGTATTGTTACTGTATAATACCACGTCAACATAAAATGTGGTATACGATGTCAACATAATTTTCCCTTAGGCTAGTTTAATTTCACAGATTGATAAAAAGATGATACTGACACTCCACAAATAAAACTTGTGTGATGTTATCCAAATAACAAAAATCCACCCTCTTATCACTGACAATTTTATCTACCTTTCAAACAATCCAAAGAAACACGAGACTTGAAGGAAAGAATAACAGCTCGATAAAACCTTGGCACGGGGAACTTTATATACATTTGTTCTTCAGTTTCAGGATTAAACTTAATATCAAATACTGTAAATAATTAACACTCTTTCAACAATCCACTGGGCAAAGTGAAATTATACAATATAAGAGAGAGAGAGAGAGAGAAAATCAACATTTTTTCTTTAATTTTAATAAATGTTAATTTCTGTAGACGTTTTACGTAAAGTTCGTATTATTAATATTTTTCATTTGTCAGATTATAATGTGTAATATTACATTGTATTAATTCTTAATTATTGAAGTAAACAAAATATAAATCTTAGACTTTGTTATTTAATTTTTATACCCCCATGCAGTGCAATAATAAATTCTTACTGAAATGAATTTTACAATTTTGTAATTAAATTATTACAGGAGTGTAACTAAACAATTCCTTTTAAGAATATTAAATAAATTTTATTACAATTTTACAATCTGTTTCGGATTTAAGATTATTATCTTTTTCTTTTTATGTTTTACAGCAAATAAAAATATAAATCTGTACTAAATATTAGTTTAAACATTTTGAAAAAAGGATTTAGATATTTAAATAAGCCTTTTTGTATACAGTAAATAAAACAGATAAACAATACACATCCAGTAAAAAGATTAAATCAGTGAGATGACTGATATGACACAGGGTAGGGTCGTGTTGAAGAGATTAGACAATATGCTTCAGAAATTGCAGTACATAGTCTGACAATGCACCCACACGATTTTGAGTTTTGTCGATTACCTGTTACAATACACAATTTTTGTCCATTGGTAAATAATGACAATTTGCTTTATTATCTTTGTAATTCAATCAAACATGAAAACAAGCACTAAGCATGTCATAAATATAATGAAAATTATGTAACTGCAAAGTCACTTTGACAAAACAGAACTGAATCTGAAACCTCGGCTAAAAAATCTAATAAAAGAGGTTGTCCGAGATACCCTTTTACAGAAAAATGTTATCAACGTTTCATTTGAATAAACAAAGGAAATATTTCAACAGAATAACTCATAGTAAAGGTACCGTAGTGGGTAGCCTTCTAATATAACCACGTTCACTGAACAATAAATAATAAGATTAATATATTTTTTTTTTCTCAAAAATATTAACATCATGTCATGCATGTAGATTATGATATCTTATAACGTTTATTTTCCAGGGGTAGAACGTACTAAAACATTGGACTAATCCCCGGGGACTAATCCAGTTTCTTCATAAGTATAGGTACATGAAGTTTTGTTAAAGTACCCGTAATTTAACTGTTGTATTCAAAATAAACTACACATGTATATACTTTAAAAAGTGTGTATACTGATTTTATATATGTTTTCTGTTCTTTGGTCGGGTTGTTGTCTCTGATACATTCCCCGTTTCCATTTTCTACTCTATTAAAACATTATCTGTTTTTTCGAGACCGAATTGTTCCAAGATTAAAGTTATAATTATTAACCTCCCATCCATTCGTTTCGAAATCAACTTTTGATACGAATAAGAAGTAAATAACTTACTGCATACATCTTCAAATATAAAAATAAACTGAGAAGAAACGAAAGAACATACTATTTTTAAAAAATGAGTAACTTTTTTTATTGCAACAGACTTGTTACAGTGATCTTTCCACAATATCAATACTGTTTCGTTTGAAGTATTCATTTAACACGTCAGAATGTTCCGGTCAGAAAGTCTGCTCAGATTTCTTACTTGTTTATTCTGTAATATAACAAATGTTGTTATACTCTTGTAAAACATACTCAGCAAACATTATTTTAAAGTACATGTCAGATTACCGATTAAATAAAGTCTAATTATTGAAATCTGAGAACTCATTCTAACAAACATCATTTTGTTGAACTTCATTGATTTAAAAGTTCTCTTTGAGCACCAAATCGATGTGGTGTATCATAATATCTTACTAGTATTTCGGAACAGCCTCCGTGGTCTCGTGGTAGCGTCCTCGCATCGAGTGCGGAAGATCGTGGGTTCAATCCCGCCCGCGGGTCAAACCAAAGACATTAAAATTTGTATTTGCTGCTTCTCCGCCAAACTTCTAGGAGTAAGAGCAATTGACTGGTCGGCTCAGAGTCAGTATAATATGTCCGAATGGGGTGATGTCTTCCTGCGGACAGGTACCTCGTGAGTTAGCACTTTAAAAATCCGGTTAGAAGTATCAGTCTATTAAAAGCAGGGATCATATCCAAAAAATAATGTATACTTTAATACTTCACGAAATAGAAAAATATGGTGTATGAAGTTTTGTGTAAATACATAAAATACATGCCGATATCGCTCCAAAAAATCAAATTTTTAGACTTTAAATTTTGATTTCTCAAAATACTGTTCCTAGAATTTTGTAAAAAAAATGATATATTATTGCCACTAAAATTTTCTCTTCACTGATTTAAAATTTATAACTGGTCTCAAGATTCATGTTTTGAGTATTTCAAATGGAATACAATATATGTAATGTGAAAATAAGCGTCCGATAGCCAAAATAACCGTAAGGGCGGCGATGAATGTAGATTTTTTTTCTTTTATAGCGTGCGCTATGGGAGCATATGGGTCATTTAGAAAAGTCTTTGCTTAATGAGGTAGCCACTATGCAATCCTAAGTGAATTTATTTGTTAAAGCGGATGTGGCCATATTGTGCTACATACTAAGGCTAGAAAAGTTTCGTTCGCCGGAAACGGAAGTAAGTAAAGTAAGGGAAATAGCTTCAAATTATAATTTTAGAGTCAGAATCGTGATACCGGAAACGAGTTTCTGGAAAGGGTTACTGCTGTGCCACGCCAACAGCTTATTAGTTTTCCGTGGAATGTTATCCCCTACGAAGCTAAGTATCAATAAAACAGGAATTTTGACAGCAATAACATTATTTTACATAGGGATAGATTTTTCAAGAAATAACGATTTCAAGTGCAATTGCAGATTTCATAAAAATCAGTACTTTTCAGTGTTAAACGCATTGTTGGGGTTATATTTCAATACAGTTCTCAAAAATCTGTCAAAGATTAGAATTGTTCTACTAGTCTATAATTTGTCTGGTTTACCCACGGATATATCAGACTCCAAATTTCATTTAAACCCAGCAGAGCATTATCAGAGATAAAAATATATTCTTACTACAAAGTCGAAATTATGATCAAAGACTTTGAAATAATTATATTAGATTTATTTTTTGTTTGATTGGCTGGTTGATCTGAAAAGGTCATAGTGCCAAAAACTGACCAAAAGAGGTATCCGGTGTGAGCCAAGTATTTATCATTATCATTGTTATCGTATGAACAAGGAATAAATTAATGCACTCAATTATATTCAAAATTCAATAGTATGTATTTACTTATATCCTTGTCTGAAAATTCGAAATAGGATTAAAATCCACGTGTAATTGTATTATATCGGATTACGCTGACATCACATTAAATACACATGCTTTTCCTTTAAAGTTTTTAATATCACTGCTTATTATAATAGTTTTATTTACAAAAACAATAGCCTTCAGAAATTGTGAATTTATGACTTCATTGATTTTAAATCAGTAAATTCTGATATTTTATATATAGACCAATTGTTTTTATTCCTGTGTCGCCGGATAGTTTTCGAAATGGTACTTGTCACATTGATGTTAGAGAAGTTAATCAAAATGATTGATACATAAGTATTTTAGTTTACAAAGCTAACAGATACTATCTCGGAGATCTATCTGATTAATCTTTAATTCAATAAGACCGGTCATATAAACTGTTGCTATGTCCACCAGTAGCCCCTAGCATCAGGTTATTTACACAAATTAGTGAATCACCCATTTTATCAAACAAATTGAACACTAATATTAACACCTACTTATTAGGCATCTAGAACTTATCACACAAGTGGTTCGGTGTTTGTTCCGATTTGTCTAGAAATATTAATACACGTCGAGGTTTTGCGTCAGATCTTGTTCCGGCTTTTTGAAAACTGTTTCCGAACGTCTAAATAACATGACTAACAAAAGCATCAATCATTTATGAAATTTCTTAATCACTCCACAGGGAAACTCAGTAATATCGAAAGTATCAATTCATTCCGTGTCTTATAAGTGTTTGAATATGTAGATTCTTTGAAGTTTTGTCATGAACATTGATGTGATTTTGATCTGCGAGATTATAATTCGCAGTAAAGGTAATTGGACCATACAATTAGCCGCCATAAATATATTATTACTATCCCTAATTGATATGTCATCAAAATTTTAGCGTGACCTTCTGTTGCAATCAACGGTTAATGTACTCGTCATTTTTATATTGTAGTCAACGAGATCTTTAAGATATTGGTCAATACATATAATTCTTGTTTCTCAAAGACATCAAGCAACATAGCCTCTGATATTATATTTAAATAAGTAAAATTTCAAGATACAGACTGATATAAAGTTCAGTTATCAATGACTGGCAATTTTGCAGCAGTTAATCACAAATTAATTATTGTAATTGGGGAAAAGTTTTGATATTTTTAAATATCCATCAATTTGTTAGCAATTATCACTGAGATTATTATGATAAATATACGGATAAGTATATATAAAATTGCGGAAGAAATATTAAACAGTTAAATTTTTGTATTGATTAAATTTAAATGTTAACATTATATTTTTTTCGACATATATTAGTAAGAGAATAAAGCTCACAGCGTGTTTTTAGTCGTATAAAAAGGAAACATTGGAACCCATATTTTTCATATGATTATAAAACATTTTTGAAATACACATCTTGGTCGTGAGAGTTTGTGACAGTATTATTGAACTTCAATCTGCCTCTACATTTCAGAAACGTCTGTTAGGCCAATACAGACCGGAAGACTTTATTGACTGTGATCTTTTTTTCTGTATTGAGTAATTAATAAATAAACTGGTACGTAATGATTTCAATATCATGAATATTAGTCACATTACTGGACCTCTGTAACCTGCATTGGCTATTCTTAAGGACAGTATCGTGGCCGCTACAGAGACACCACGTAATAATATCCAGGACAGTAGCATGGCCGCTACAGAGACACCACGTAATAATATCCAGGAGAGTAGCGTGGCCGCTACAGAGACACCACGTAATAATATCCAGGACAGTAGCATGGCCGCTACAGAGACACCACATAATAATATCCAGGACAGTAGCATGGCCGCTACAGAGACACCACGTAATAATATGTTGCTCCATTACATAATCTTTAAAAATTGTATGCCTCAGTTATACAACATGCAATCTGTGTACTCAATAAATACATCCGATACTTTAATTAATTTTATGTATGATTTACGCATATAAAATCATGTTATAGTAACATCATACTTAGTAGCTATATACCGTGAAAATATAGACAGACAAACCCGGGAAGACAAATGAACAACCACAAGCACAACAAATAAACACTGAAAACTAAAATACAATGAACAACACAAACTCCTATAAAAGCCAGGAGTGAATTCAGGTGCTCTGGAAGGGTAATCAGTTCCTGCTCGTATACGGCACCCGTCCTGAAGTTCAACAAAGTCAGTTTGGAGGTAGTCTCCAATCGGTAGAGGTACATGAAATGTTACGACAGTGGGAACAGGTCCAACATCATCTTAGATATTGGACAACTGTAACAGTCAATTAATTCGTGATGACGACCGTAAAATTTTCTAAGTGATGACATCAACTTATCCCGGATAAAACCCTGGTTATGTGACAGCAGTAATCCTCTTTCTCGAAAGTTATGGTAACTCATGCATGTCCTTGAATATCGGATAAGCTGAAAAATATAGACGCTATATGCAGGCAATGCTGGTATATTGCTACTCAAGGAGGGACGGAAAGTTAGCAATAGGAAAGTTGAAGTCATCACGTTTGTCATAAAGTTTTGTCTTTAAATGTCCCTCATTGTCTATTTCAAGAATTAAATCCAAATATGAAGCGGACTTCGATGTATCTGTAGTATCCTTAATTTCAAGCTCACTGGGGTAGATGAGATGTAGAAAGTCTTGGAATTTGTCGTTATTTAACGACAACACGTCATCTATATAACGAAAAGTGAAAATAAAGGATTGGGCTAGTTTCTTTTTTGTTTTAACGTAGTAGCCCTTGAATTAAATCCGCTTCATATGAGGACAGAAACAGATCGGCGAGGAGAGGAGCACAGTTGGTTCCAATTGCAATGCCGATTGTTTGTTGAAAAATTCGACCGCCAAATTAGGTTGCTTCTCTTTGAAATCTGTTTGTTTGTTTGTTTGTTTAGTTGGGGTTTTACGCCGTTTTAAGCACATTTGGCTATTTCGCGGCGGCCAGTTTTTATTGGTGGAGGAAGCCGGAGTACCCTGAGAGAACCACCGACCTTCGGTAGGAAAATTGGCAATCTTTGTCAATTAAGATCGAAGTCGAACACACCACGCCACAGGTGAGATTCGAACTCGCAACCTCAGCGTTGACAGGCTAGTGGTCATTAGTAGTCATGACGAACTACCTAGACCACTCGGCCACCGAGTCCCCCTTTGAAATCTGACATTTGTAAATGTTGACTAAGTTTTTGTTAGATGCTAAATTTATACTATGTTGTCAATTATTAAAAGCTCTGTTTTCATGCAAATTTTACTTTTTCGATGGAAACAGAATTTCTCATGCGATTCCTGCATGCACTATTCAATCAAAATTATGAAATAGACCTTATGCAATGACAGGCATGCATTGTTTCGTGCAAAACGCGAGTGAGCAAAGCTTTTACTGCCGTTACTCGTGGTTAAAGTAAGGTCATCCCCACAAATCAGTGATCATGTGTCCTAGTGCGGCCGTGCGACATTGAAAAGCGTAGCGCATATAATACGGGCTTGTCCTATCTTCAGCGCCTTCGTGGAACAAGAGTGATAGAAAAGCTCACATGGACCTTTTGGTCTGTGAAAAAAATATACAAGTGTACAAGTGTATTTGGTCTTCAACAAATTTAGTGTCAGAGTTCATATAAATAAGTGAAATGAGATGTACTTTCTAAATTTAAGTTCAACCTTTAAAAATTAACAAAGACGGTTTGACATCAGCTTATTATTTGAGTATGTATGTTTACCATTTAAACTTTGCAATTCAATATGTTTCCACACCCTGCTTTAAAATTCCCCAAACCGCAAGATACTTGGTCTTTTATGGAAGATTTAGGTGTGACCACACATATCACCTTTCGGTCAGTTATTAATGAAAGGCCCATAAAAACAATTTTACGATGATGATGAATTGAAATAAATACTTGATTCGCTTTAAATCCATATTTTCAAATTTTGTTTAACATATGGGTCACAAAAGAACCGTGTTATATGATATAATTTGTCTTCAAACTGTTACTATGGCAAGCCGTTTTACTATTTATTCTAACTTTAAGATATCTCATATAATATATAAGATAGCTTATATAATCCAGTTTTTATAAGATATCTTATAAACTTTATAAGATATCTTATAAAGAAAATTATATGAGATATCTTATAAATTATATAAGAAATCTTATAAACTTTATAAGATATCTTATATACTTTATAAGATATCTCATATAGTTTAAAAGATATCTTATATAGTTTATAAGATATCTCATATAGTTTATTAGATTCTTATAAAGAAAAGTATGAGATATCTTATAAAGTATATAAGATGTCTTATAAACTATATAAGATATCTTATAAACTATATGAAATATCTTATAAAGTTTATTAGATATCTTGAAGTTAGAATAAATAGTAAAACGCATATGTTACAATTTTATTTCTCTGTGCACTGACAGAAAGTACTGGTAATCTGAACCTGCTATGTTCTGGGTTTTATCATATGAATCAACAGATAATCAGGATAATGCAATGATTGAGTTAAACATGATTTATAGGTACCAAAACTTTCCCTTATCTATCTCTGGTATAAACATATAAAAACATATGATTAAAAAGATTCAATTTTAAGCTTTTGTCACAACAATTTTCGAAATTTTTACCAAAATCTCCGAAATGAAAAATATTAGGGCGCCGTGGTGTAGTGGTTATTGCATCGGACTACGAAGCCAAAGGTCCCTGCTTCGATTCTCGTTCGGGATGAAAATCTCAGGGATCAAATTTGCGACGCCCTATCGGCACTATTTGCTAGGATGGTCTCGCTAGAAGATGCTAGTCTGTCGGATGGGGAAGAAAAATGGCTGTCCCGCGTTAAAGAGAGCAACACCCACAGCACGTTGAAGACTCCTCTGTAGATGTCGGAAAACAGTTGGATACACGTATGCCGCTACAGGGGCCATTCTCGGATTAGTAGGGATTAGTATAAGTTGGTATAACTTGTTTCCCAGTACACTATGAATAAAGAAGTTTAAACTATGAAAAATATCCAGTCCTTTTATTTGATGGGGAATCCACACAAATCCGGGGGGCCTCGGTGGCCGAGTGGTCTAGGTAGTTCGTCATGACTACTACTGATCACTAGCCTGTCAACGCTGGGGTTGTGAGTTCGAATCTCACCTGTGGCGGGGTGTGTTCGACTCCTATCTTAATTGACAAGGATTGCCAGTTTTCCTACCGAAGGTCGGTGGTTCTCTCCGGGTACTCCGGCTTCCTCCACCAATAAAAACTGGCCGCCGCGAAATGGCCAAAATGTGCTGAAAACGGCGTTAAAACCCAACTAAAACAAACAAAAACAAACACAAATCCGGTATTTTGATTTCTTCACAATCTCCAATTATTTTATTTTCAACGATTTCAAGAATACTTGCACCATGAGTATATTATGTTTAACTAGTTGCCGACTATAGTTATCATTATTCTACATTAAAATATACAAAAATTACGATTAACAAAAAATGTACGCTATACACGTATGTAATTTCCTAGACAGAAAAATGTCATATAACGCCATAAATCATAATCAATGAAAAATCGTTTACTAGTAGTTTATAATCATACAGAATAGAGAATGGTAACGGGGAACGTGTCAAAGAGACAACAACCCGACCAAAGAGCTCAAGGCTACCAATGGGTCTTCAACGCAGCGAGAAAATCCCGCTCCCGGAGGCGTGCTTCAGTTGGGCCTAAAACAATAATGCATAGTAGTTCAACGAAATGGACGCCACACTGAACTCCGAAACATACAAATGAACCAAAATTAAAAAAACACAAGATTAACAAAGGCTAGAGATTCAAAAATGCGGCGGGGTTAACCATGTTTTGTGAGTTGTCAACTCTCCCCATACTTCTAGCCAATGTGGAATAAACAAATACACAGCCATACACGATACATGTAAACGAATAACGAAGCAATGAGCTGAAGCCAAAACCAACAGAGATGAATATGTGAAACATTGTACATGTATATTCAGAACAAGATCAATATGTGAGAATAATGCATAATTATTATGTAGAGGACAAGACGAATTCGCGAGATTAAGGAACAGTAACTCAGAGACGGAATGAATGTGTCAGATCAAGAAATAGTTACACGGTAGCCTGCGAAAAGATGGAAATCTGTTGAAATATTGAGATGAATATCATTTATCTTAAAATATTTTGCTTTATACTTCTATTGTGCAATATTAGGGGGTACTTCCTCTTTAGCTCACTTGTCCTTAAGGACATGTGAGCTTTTGCCATCACTTGGCGTCCGTCGTCCGTCGTCGTCCGGTGTAAACTTTTTCTTTTAAGATCTTCTCCTCTGAAACCGCTAAGCCAATTGGAACTAAACTTTGCAGGAATGATGTTTGTGAGGTCCTCTACAAATAATTCTCATTCCATCCTGATCAGGCAAAAAACATGGCCGCCATGGGCAATTGTTGTTCTGATTGGCTGAGTTTTCAAAAAAATCTTCTCCTCTGAAACTGCTTCGCCAAATAGAACAAAACTTAACAGAGAGCATATATTGGAGGTCCTTTATAAAGTTTCTTCATTTGTTCCCGATCGGACTACAAATATGGTTGCCATGGGCAATTCTTTTTTTCTAATTGGCTGATATAAAACTATCTTCTTCTCTGAAGTCGGCTTGGTCAATGGAACGAATCCTAACCGGAAGCATCTAAGGGAGGTTCTTTACAAACTTTCCTCAATTCGTCCCGATCAGGCAACAAACATGGCCATCATGGGCAATTCTTGTTTCTCATTGGTTGATTTAAAAAAATCATTTCTCTGAAACTGCTTAGCCAAAACTGTTAGCTAAACTGACAGGAAGCATCTATGGAAAGTCTTTTCCAGATCAGGCGACAAACATGGCCGCCATGGGTAATTCTTGTTCTGATTGGTTGATTAAAAAAAATTTTTTTTTCTCTGAAACTGTTGGCCAAAGATTCAAACTTGACAGAAAGTGTCTATGGATTATAACAAATATCTACAGAACCGCAGAATTGCTTAAAACCAAACATGCCTGATTATGCTGACCTGTAAGTAGAAAGACCTTGATGCAGAAAATTTTGGTCGCTTCAAGGCTTACAACACTCATAATAATAGGGAGAAGTGACTTCTCTCTTTGATGTACATCAATAAAAACGGCTTTCGTGGCAAGTGATACAGGCTCAGCTCTCTACTTCAAGTGTATCTCGCATGACATATGTTTTTTTCTGAGAAACTCGATATTAAACAATCAAATCGAATACTTTATTGCACTGTTACACAGGGTCAAAGGCACAGCAAATACAACACATAAAACACAGTCATTACGTACATAATATAATGCAAATGGAATCAATGCCCCCCCCCCCCCCCTCCTCCGTTCTAGCGACTGTTTATTAAAAGAGCCTAAGATTTCACTTCTTCAGTAGCAGGAGGACTTAAAATATATTGAATTTTGTAATCATCAGAATCTCAAGGCTGACAGGCCAAGCCCCTCTCAAATGTTGGCTAGTTTTACAATACATGAAGAAATGATTTTTGTCTTCAACCACCCCACAAACGTTTGCACAATCTAAATTCTCTTGTAATATTTTTATACCTTCCGTTCGATTTCAAGTGGGTGGTCATTCAGTCTGAATTTACTTATATATCTTCTAATTAGAAAAACAGAATGGTCAATAGAATTCTGGTTTACAGTCCATTTTCACTTATTTAAAAAAAAATTAGCTTACTACTGATATCAATAGAGGTAATTTTATTGTTATAAATGTCTTTATATTTTTCCTCAAATTTATTTCTATTGAACGTTTTTTAATATATATTGTTATACATTTTTTAACATTCCTAACTGTCGAATCCAGATATCAGGTCTAAATTGCCGATTCTCAGATTGCCGACTTTTAGATTTTATTTCTTAAACTAATTCCATTTTGCCGAACTCAGATTGCCGATTCCAAATTACCGACTCCTACCGATTTCGGATTCTTAAAACAATACTTAAACAGTGCTTAAAAGGTATTGAAAGGTATTGAACAACAGAGAGATTATTTCAACAGCAATGAAGAGACTTCAAAGAAAAAATAATGTTCTACATATGACCTGCAAACATAAAATTAAATATATTCCCAGATAGGATCCTATAAATTACCAAAGTCAGAAAACTCAATTCAAGTTTTACATTTTTATTACGAATTCGATATTCAGATGCATCAGTGTTCCTTTTCTGATGAAATGTATTTTGTGTATCGTAATGGATAAAAGTCTTTTTTATCAGACATTTTAATCCTTTGAAATGGCCTTTTCATTTGCAAAGCAATAAAAAGTATTGTTTTAAATAGCTGAAGTTAGGAAGAGGAGTCGGCAATTTGTAAAATGGCAATATGGGTTCGGCAAAGTGAGATTCGGTTAGGGAGCAACCATTTGCTTTTTATGGGGGGGGGGGGGGGGGGGG